>JBBELK010000147.1:0-1447734 GCA_037783545.1 Henricia sp. BOLD:AAB3569 | reverse complement strand
CTTTCTTGAAGAGTAAGGGGATTACCCGGTGTCTCTGGCCAATGGCTGCCAATGGCGCCACCCACCTATGTATCTTGATGTTTAGATGGAAAACGTTTCATGCAATTCACGGCATGAGAATTGAAGTTCCATAAATTCCTTTAAAAAAAGTGTGTCCTCATTCCATTTTATTGAAACAAATTGGTTCCACAGACTCAATACGAAGGAGTAGACGATGCCTGATACAAGAAGACGGGGAGACACGTTTTTTTGACAGACACGTCCTGCCAGAATTGGTCATGATTATTGAGGCAAGTCTCGGTCATTTCAGGGGTCATTGATTTAGTACAGTACAATCTCGTTGAAATCAAACATCACAAAATGGGGTCTAAGCTTTTTGTTGAAGGGGAACTAAGCCCCAGATACACCGAGACACCGAGCTCAAAGCGCCCAAAACCGCCCTGTATTTCAACTCAGTGAAATTCATGTTTTTGCAAACACACCCCCAATTGATAGGCATGTACTCATAGATTGACTCATCCTCTTTCAAATATTGTGTTCAGTAAGGGTGGCTACTATTGGATAACTCTGGTTATTGACCTTGACAAGGAACATTACTCAACATTTACACCAAAACCTCTGAGGAGTAATAAGAGACATTACTTGTTATTAGTGAGTGCTATAAACCTTTATCATGGTGCATCCAGCTTTGACTTGTTCCCCATAGTATGTGTCGGGCACGATCAGCACGTGTAATCTCCCGTTGTTGTTTTGAGAGATTTCCTTACTGTGCTGCGCATTTTCTTGATCGCGCCGCGCGCATGTCATGCATACAATGAACATTTTCAACACGGGGCCAAACTATTTTTTTCTGCAAGCCTTACTTTGGTCACGTTTATTTTAATAGGGGAAAAGGGAAGATAGCCACACCGTGATAAAGGTCTATTGAGTTAACACTCCAACCATTCCAGCCTTCAATATCCAGTGAAAATTCTGCATTATCCACAATATAAGGGTTAATGTGATATACGGTCAAACCTCGTTAAGAAGAGGTCCTTATTTTGCAGACATGTGTTATAATCCATTTCTGCCTCTATCCCAATCCACAGATGCTAGGTTTTGTCATCTTATTGGCCGGTGTCAAGTGTCAGCTACTAAAACCCATGAAAGCAGCAGCCAATAGGAAGAGCCGAAAGAAAAAGGGCGGAGCTACAGCAAAGGTAAGACTGCCTATTATACATGCAGGGAGAGGAGTTTGTGCTAGTAAGTTAGATAACTGATCACCTTGTAGTGGATGGATTTTAGTTCTGAGTTTTCACACAAGTTTTTGTTGTTTACTCCCCAGCCGCCAGTCTTGCAACATTTCAAAGACTACGTGGAGAGTTTACAACAGGTTGCTGAAGGTGCAGTGTCGGCATTACAGGACATAGACCCAACATCATTGTCTCTTGAACTCGACAAGTTGAGACTGTGTGATTCTAACGAACAAACGGTAAGGCTTGGGCTATTGTAAGACCAACTGTTACAGTAGAATCTTGATAATAAGAGCATTTAGGTTTTCATTCCTGATAATACAAGGTTCACGTTATAACGAACAAGGTTGAACTGTAGTTGTAAACGACATATCTGGAATTATAATCAGAATAATCTTAGGACTATTTTATCATAATCAAAAATAAATTCTAACTGCGATACTAAAAGCAATGTTAATACAACGTTCTGCTTATAAGGACAGTTTTAGGTCACAATTCTTTGTTAATTTTTGTGTATACATGTTATAACAAGATAATCTGCAAAGTCCCACAGACCTCTTACTAACAAAGTTCTTTCAGTGAATACCCAGACATTTTTAAATGCATTTCACAGTCCCTTTACAGTCCCCTGACACCCATTTCTTTTGCAAAGCTAGTTACAAATGTATTTATCTTTCTGATTAACACAGGATGACAAAACGTTCTGGGAACGAGCGGAAAGTACGATGTGGAAGAAAATTGAAAAGAGCTACCACACAACCTCCAAGGAGCTGCTGGACGTGTTGAAAGGGAAAAAGGAATTCCTAACGACGCTCAAACTTTGACGACAGTTCAACTCTCCTAGTAGACATTTGCCCCTGGTACAAACACATTTGATAGTTATTGCTATCATTATTGCAAATCGATACCAAATGTCGTCATCAACTCACACAAAAAGCAGCGAGCGATTGAGATCCTGACTCAGCCGGAACTACATAGGAAATTTTCTATTAACAGTGGATTAAATCGTATAATAACCATGGGGAGAGATCGGGTTGATGTAGCAGTACAATGAACTTTTGTTATTTTTTTATTTATTTACTGAGCTTATGAAACTCAAATGAAACTCAAATTTGCAGCCCGTAGGCTGAATTGCATGAAGCTTACAAGTATCTTCCGCCTAAACATTGAGATACATAGGTGGGTGGTGCCATTGGCAGCCACACCGGGTAATCCCCTTACTATTTACAAAAGAGGGCTTTGGGAACTTTTAAATGTGTCACACAACACACTAATGACTTTAGATCCCTTTCAAAAGATGGAACATTTGTGGTTAGGTGCCTGGCTTAAGGACACAGGTACCATGTCCGGGTATTGAACCCGCAACACCAAATTTGCATCTGAATCAATGACCCAACCCACGGTAAATTCACCTAATATGAGATTCCTTTTTCAAAGTCCCAGCCATCACTTGCATAAGTTTAGTCTCTTGAAGTATGCTGTAATGAGTTAAAGTTCTGTACTTTCCTAGCCGAGGTTCAAATCTTGTCCAAATCAATAAGCTGCCATATTGTAGGGCACATTTCGTGCTTACATCGTTGACCAATTTAAACAACAAAAGTTGCCCTACAAGATGGCAGCTATTGGATATGGTCTTTAATTACATGGATCAGGCATGCAACTGTGTCATTACAACAACAAAAAAGAGGAAAACCCAAAAAAATCTCCAACTTTTTAAGTGTTTTTTCTATATTTTCAATGGGACAGAAGAGGAAATCAGCTGAAAGGTTGCATGCCTAATGTATGTGAGTCTTTCCACGGTAAAGGGGGCATTTTGGACGGCCTAAAATGTAACAAGTGTCCGTCCTGGTTACGAGCGTATATTGTACACAGGCTTTTTAGAAAGGCATGTTGTCACACTATTTGTAACCCTTTTAGGGGCCTAAGTTATCTTTTCAGAACAACTTAAACCTTTTTATTTTGAGACCAGACAAAGGTATTTCCTGGAAAATATGGTCTGTGGGTTTGCCAGGTTACCCCCACCTCTAAAACTGATAATCTCTAATTGCCAGTGATTTGGTAAATTAAATAAATAAAACTCCCGAGCCACACTCGGAAGCAGATTTTTTTAATGACTATTTTGACTCGTATTTATGTTTCAGAACATATGCAATGGGAAACTTGTGCATTCTATTTTAATGTCTTGCCCCATTAATTTCTGGGAGAAATTTGATGAACTTTTGAAGCAGTTAATTATAGAGAAAATTAGCATCACATCACTTGTTTGCATTTTTTACAATGATTTTTGAAGCACAAAGGTAATCTCAGAAATATATTTGGAGGTAAGCTGTGACTCGTTCATGGGTATTGGAAAAAGCAAGAAATATTTTTGGACAAATTTTGCACGTTTTTGATTGTCCAAAATGTATTTTAAAGGAGCGTGTTCAAATTTTTCCAGAAAATGAGTTTCATTTTAACCTATAAAAATCACAGAACACCGCCCCAAAAATACTATCCATGGGAAGAAAACAGAAAATCTCCAGTTGGGATGTGGAAGTAAAAAGGCTGGTGTAATTACTGCATTGCTTTATGGAACCAGATACCAAGGGTTTTTTACAATATACGGAAATATAACGCCAAATTTCAGCATGGTAATGACAAAAATGGGGGGTTAAAAAATGTTCATGGTCAATGCTCCTTTAAATAACGAAAGTAAGCTTACCAAAAAAGGTATTTCAGATTATTGCAAATCATATATTACAGGCTTTAAAACTCGATACACGACTTGTTGTAACTGTTAGCTTTTTGTATTTAAGCTGAATAACCAGGTTAATTTATTTCGTTATTCTAAGGGCGAAGTGTGTAAAAAGTATCAAATTTTTACTTGGTGTGTACATATACATGCATACTGTAAAGTGTTGGCTAGTCTCATACAAAATAATTCAACGAAATAAATTTGTTGGCTTTTGGAGGACTGCTTTAATATTTTCTACCAGACGCTAAAAAATAAATTTGAATTTAAAAAAAAATTTGGATGTTGGAGCTTTGATTGTACTGCGCACAATTTTCTGTCGGTAATACGAGAGAACGGGGAACTGCATACATGTATGCAGTTTTAAGTGTGAGTGTCTGCCCACAGTGTCAAAGGTCTTGGGTTCAAATCCTGATGGGGACTTCTCTCATCCCATGTTGACAGGTACCATCCCAGATACTGCATTCTTTATACAAAATGGAACTCCCACAACCAAAACAAACGAAGATATTCCTTCGCTTGGTAACGCAACTTTGATGGTGTTATTATACATGTACTGCCTGTAGCGATTACCTTCGCTTTCTTATGAAACATTTCCACCACGGCCTACATCTGTTTCTGCCAGAAGTAGCGAATAATGTACGCCACAAGAAGAGTTTTTGGCCAGCAGGTTTCCTGAAACGATCAGTCTTGAAGGTAGGTAGATGTAACGGCAAATTTCTGGGCAAAGGACTTTTTCTCGAAGAATCACTGGAAGACAACAGTTTCTTGCAGTTTGTTAAGGCTAATGTTCATTATCATCAATAAAGTTTCAGCTCTCCAGTTACTTTGTCTACAAGAGACGCAGGTCCTAAAAAACACAAAAAGAAACCGAAAAGAAGTGTTTGTAGTTTTTACTATGACCATTGAATATTCTGCTCATGAATAAAAGAGGGCATCTGTTCTCCTATCCATATTAATATTAGTGACTACTCAATATAAACTAAATGCTTTAGGGTTTAAACCTCTTCATTTTTCACCTACCTGGACCAACACCTAAAACTGTCCTTGATCCTGGAGCAATTTGTGTCCTTCCTGCATCTTGGATGATCGCAGTTGTCAGTCCTAGACTTCGAGCCTTCGTAGCAAGTTCTACCCTGAAAGATATTAAAAGAGAATGGCATAAACACGGTGAAGAGGGCCGGTAAAAGTCAATTTTGGGACGAAGATTTTTTACAAGGCCCTAAGGAAAATACTTAAAACTCCCATGGTCTGTGTCCAGCCTCCAACTATTTTCTTCCAAAGTGGTGCACCCTGCCTCAGTGGCTCTTAGAAGGGCTGGTGCAATCAGCCTTTCCACAAGAGGTGGTCAGATAAAATATGTTGCATCTTTCAGCCTCCTTGATCTTTTGGTCAGAGTATAATATCTGGTTGTTTTTTTTGTCTTTTTGGTTTTTAATTTTAGGGTATATTCTTTTTGTGAGATAATAATGGTGGACACTTGTATAGCGCACATGTCTACCCTAGGGTACTCCTGGCACTGTTGCCATTATTATTACCACCGCTGCCATTAGGGAAATCACCAGAACCATTTTGTTTCAACTAGGTGGCTACCTGGCCAAGAGGCACAAGCCGATCGGCAGTTATATTGTGGCATTTCCCCCTAAACAGTTCCCAGAGGCAATTGAGATTAAGTGTCTTGCCCACGGACACCAACACGTTGGCACAAGTGGGGCTCGAACCCATAACTCCTCGATACCGAGCACAGCTGTTACCCACTAGACCACTCATGCTCTCAGTAATTAAAAGTGAACGGGAGTTCACTTTTAATTACTTTTGGCTAGAGATGTAGTGGACTTTATCACTACTGGCCTGAAAATGACTTTATAATAAAATGCCTAAATAGAGATTTTGTTTCTGTTAGTAAACAAAAAAAATGCTTAGCTCACAATGTGTCCTCATCTGGTGCCTTGACTACCACTTTGGGTTGCCCATAGTGTTCCCATTCCTTCAGCATCTTCGGATCACGTCTCGCCAGTTGCTTGTAGCATGACACCGCTGCGTGACTGCACTGAATTATGGGACAAAGTGAGAAATTATGTGGGATTAATATTTTGAAAGTTACAAAGATTTGTGACTGGCTTCCACAAGTTGAAAACAGCCAAAGTCAAAAATAGTCTTTTTATTACAAAAACCATATACAATAAATATAAGTAATCAGTGTTTTCAGTTTTCATTTGATACAAAACCATTTTGGCAAAAATTATATTAATAATGAATTCTCAGACAAATGAGGTTTGCCAATATTTAGGACTTTCATCTCTAAAAAGGAGAGGTTGATAATGGAAATTCATTTATACTGACCTGTGCTGCGACCTTGCCTTTACCCATTTTCAGATCTGTCCTAACCACCAGAATTAACTTGTATTCGCCAGTTTCGCCCATAACGCTCACCTACACATAAATGTGGTACAGGAAAACAAATGTTTAGACCGGGGTTTTTCGCACACAATGGAACTAGCATACTCATGTATATTGGGTACAGCGGACCTTTGACATGTATAGATTGGTTCCCGATTAGATGGCATTCCACAATATAGAGATAGGATTAGAAACCGGTCCACTCCATAGTATGTCAAAGATCCGCTGTACCAAAAATAAATGAATATGCTAATTCAATTGTGTGCGGAAAACCCCGAACAGGTCAATTGGTGTGTGTTGTTTAGTTTCCAAAGTTGTTTATTATTCCCTGACTAACCATCTATTGAGCTCGTGCCAATGACGTCATTTTGGGAGTCAAATAATGCCGCGTCGTTGTGGAAGCAATGTGCGTGCGCGTTGTATGTGTCCATAGCGTATTTGCACGTGTTCGAAGGGGGTCAATAGGCCAGAGCTGAAATGTTGAAAGTAATCGAATGCATCCATTAAGATATTCAGAAACATGTAAAGCCTGTTTCAGAAACACAAAACGAATCTGACGTAAAACTAACGTCAAACAATTGGCAGCGAATAATCGCGCAGAGTGAAACTAGGCCTAGTATAACTTTCTGGCACAAAAAGGAAAGAATTAATGTTATTTTTCAAAAAGACCAATTTCCCCTTTGTTCTGCCCACTAGCACTGACGTTTCTGCAACTGGTGTTTCTGCTATGCAACGCAAGTCGGAAGACAACTTACGTTGTTGCCATTCGCTGCTGTTTCGGCTGTTTGTTCACTCCTGAGGCTAAGCTGCCTTCCATATTTTCCTTTTAACAACCAGCCAAACAGAACTCCAGCTCCCATGCTCAAAATAAGGTTAAAGGTCATCGGACTTATGATATCTTGAAGCTTCACCATCTTTTCTTCAGATAGGCCTAGATGTTAAATCTGAAACAAAAATGTAAACAAAACAGTCAAAGTGACATAAATAACATTTCAGTTAAACATCAGTTTAACACTCAATACAGACAAGCAAGAATAGATATGAGAGGTTTTTGGAAATCAGCAAAGGTACTAGGTATGGGACAGGAAACAATTTCTCAAGACAAATACCAGCCAAGACATCATGCAGTTGCAACCTTACTTACAAAATTTAATATTCAAAGGGTTTCATTCTTTGGTTCTGGACGGCACTTATTTGCCGTCCAAAAGAAAAGGGTGATCTTTTGACAACAGAGGGCGCTGTATAAGATTTGTGGTCGATCAATTTGTTATGTAAAATAGCTAGCGGTAGCGTATGTTGTTTGGCAGATCACCCCATAATGCACTCAGGCTATGTCCAGAATCAGAACTTACCAAAATCTATTCCACTTTTGATTTTTTTTACGCAAATCTTCAACTTTTTGTAGAAGCAACATGCAACAAACAGCGCCAACAGTCATTCATTTTGTGAGATTACCAAAACCTGACGTGACCGCCGCAAGAGGGCGCGCGCGCGTTATTACGACTACTAATAGACTGGTTTACTGTCCCATGATCAAGCTCGTTCGTTGTCAAAAACCTGTCGCCACGGCAGGCGGCAAGTAAGGGAGGGCAAAGTTGTTCTTTGGAAATGCTAGTACCTGATCGTCTATGCGACTTGAGATGTGATCAATCTAAATCTCCCAGTCAGTCTGTCAGTGTAGAGAGATGAATTCCTGAAACACTCAGGGAAACATCACAGTCCTAGAAATCTTGCAAGTTGCCTCAATCATCTCAGACGTCCGTCGTCTTGAGACAAGTCACTCGAGTCTTCTCGGGTCGACCTGATCCGCTCATTCACTGTTTGCCGTCACTGTCTTCCATTACCGTCTTTGAGATGTCGCAACGATATGCTAATAATGAACAAAAATACTCGGCCTCGAAAAACATCGATTTCATTAGCAAAATGTTTGATAAAGCTCTCACGTTTTACATACAGCAGGCCTACAAAGTATTAAAATTATGAAACAGCGACAGATAGTTTGTTGAATACGTCATTGTATATAAAAAAATTTAATGGAATTTACATAGTCGCCTTCTATTCACAAGACATGCCTTGGTCTACCTTCTTCGGGAAACCAAGCTACATGTATATCTATCTTAATTCGTGTTTTACGGCCTATATTAATGGCTATATATACCGTCCCAATATTAATAGCCCTATAGCTGAATTTACCTTTAGGTACTAGGTATAGCCTATTTTGCATGTACATGCCTAGGCCTACAGCTACCGCCACCCGGTACATTTATAGGCCTATATCTCTAATACTAGCTGCGTTACCTTAATACCTATTTAGACCTGTGCTGCACTTTTACCATAATTGTAGGACTGTAGGCACACACTGGCATATCATTATTAGGTGATCGGGCCAACAGCCCGATCACCTATTACTCTCGTACGATTTCTTTATTTTTTTTTTTTTTTTAGGTGATCGGAACTCATTCCGATCACCTATTACTATTGTACGATTTCTTTAGTTTTTTTTTTTTTTTTTCTTCTTTTTCCACTCAAACGTTTCCAGAGCTTTTCTTCAAAACGGTTCAAGCTATCAACTTGAAACTTGGTAGGAACATCAATCCCAATGTGAAGGTGTGCACTGAAGTGTGACGTCATTGTGACGTCATCGGGTATCAAATTACAACCCAAAAATGACTAAAATATGCATGTTTTAAAATGCTTCCGTCTAGAAAACCACGTGACCCATGATCTTCGTATTTGACAGGCTTATATATCAGATCATGGCCTACAATTTTTTTCGTGTGGGCATTTTCATCTGACCCTTCCTTCTGGGGTCAATCTGAGGTCAAAGTTCAACGAAAACGAAAATCTCAATTTTTGCACTTATTGAGCAACAATGCCCATCAAACCAAGCTGAATCTTTAAGTAACTAGGTACAGGCATAGGTCCTATGGCAGACTTTCACCAGCGTGTATAATATTATGATGGCATCAAGCGTGACGTCATCGTGACGTCATCAAGTATCAAATTACACCCCCCAAAAAACCAAAATATGCATATTTTAAAATGCTTCCGTCTTGAAAACCACGTGACCCAGGATCTTCGTATTTGGCAGGTTTATAGATGACATTCAGTGCTACAATTTTCTTTGTGTGGGCATTTTTGTCTGACCCTTCCTTCTGGGGTCAATTGGAGGTCAAAGTTCAACGAAACTGAGAATCTCAGTTTTTACACTTACCAGCAACAATGCCTATCAAACCAAGCTGAATCGTTAGTAAATTAGATACAGACAAAGGCCCTACGGCAGACTTTCACCAGAATGCATAGTATCATGATGGCATCAAGTGTGACGTAATCATGACGTCATCAGGTGTCAAATTACAAAAAAATCAAAGGTTATTATTTCCAAAATTCATATCTCAAGAACCGTAATAGATACTTGAACAATTCTTTCACAACATGATCAGTCTAAATGAACTGAACAAATCATACAATGTCATGACCCCTGTGTGACGCCTACTTCCGGTCCAAACCGGAAGTTGTTCGAAAATGTGCATTTTTTTAAGCGTTTTGAATGCAAATAGATTCAAAGTGGTAGTGAATTTGACCATATTTCTACGGAACGAAATGTTTCCACACATGTGGACTTTTTGACTATACCATTGGTGACGTCATCACATGGACGGTAGTTACGTAATGTGGTGTCAAAATACGCAAATATGGAGCTGAATTGTTTAAAAATGCTGTATCTTGAGAACTACAGCAGATATTTGCGTGATTCTTTCGCCACATTTAAGAACTTGATGTTTATCAAATTGTTGAACAATTTGTGCACAACATTGTGACGTCATGATATCGTCACAGGTGTCAAATTACAAAAATTAAATGGTTATTATTTCAAAAATTCATATCTCAAGAATCGTAATAGATACTTGAACAATTCTTTCACAGCATGATAGGTCGCAATGAACTGAACAAATCATACAATGGCATGACCCCTGTGTGACCCAAACCTCCGGTCCAAACCGGAAGAGGTTCGAAAATGTACACTTTTTTAGCACTTTGAATGCAAATAGAGTGGTAGGGAATTTGACCATAGTTCTACGAAACGAAATGTTCCCTCACATGTGGACTTTATGACTACATATATACCACTGATGACGTCATCACGTGCACGGTGGTTACGTAATGTGGAGAAATTATTTGTTGGGTCCCTTGATAATTAAGCTAACTCAGTCGTTTGAGGGCGCTATGCCAAGCCTCCACTAATCTGACGATTTGCGCCCATATATAGTGCTCGACTTCTAATAATAGAACTTGTATCTAGGCGCCTGTCTCGGGTCAGAGGTCATAATGTATCTTTTAGTAGTGAATAAATCAGACAGACGAGACATAATAAGCAGGGCTTGATTTACAACCCAGAAAATTTGACTTTTGAATATGTAAAACTGCTAGTTTCCGTGGCATCATCGCCATGAAAGTTGAATAAACACTAGATAGCACAAGGGCATTTACTTTTGGTGACTTAGCTGTTGTATCTTGGGTGTAATTATGTACGGCTAGCCTTAGTCGGCGGACCAGATTAAATATGTCTTCTCCCCGAAAACTGTGAATGTGACATGCTGGAAATCGTTGCTGTGTTGGAAATAAAATGGACATGGTGGACCGCAACTCAAGTTGACTGGAGCGTCAGTTTATTCTAGATGCAATTGAACCCCAACTCCCCACACGGCGATATACTACAGTAATATGATCTCAAATGACAAAATCTTCAGAACTGTAATAGATATTGTAAAGATTCTTTCACCACATATAGGCCTAGGCCTACATGTCAAAACTTGTTCTTCAGTAGATACTTTAACAATCTGTGCACACAATAGTAACGTTATGATGAGATTGACAATTATGACGTCATCAGTTTTTCAGTTCGATTGTACGAGACTGAAGCCCTCTGCACACACAGCGCACAGCCCGCACCAAAATCTTACTATTTTTCAATCTCAAAAATTCACCCACTTTTACCTGTCCAAATCTAACGAGCAACAGTTGATTAGAAAGCTTAGAATTTGTCATTCACTAACGTACATAAAACAGCCGTCGGAGGTATGATCGACAGCCCAGGCTTTTATGAATGAACTACTCTCGCCCCGACCAGCTTTTCCCGAAGCGTTGGGATCGCGAGTATTCGGCCCATAAAAATTGCCGCTCGGCTGGGCGCGCATGCACTTCGGGTGCTTTCCGCGGATCTGATACTTGTGACGTACATGAAAATGGTTTCCCTGAATAGCCGAATGGGTACTGTACACGTCATTGCGTCCTCGTTATCGGTAGGTGGTCTACAACCGAAGTTACGAAAAAGGGAAAAGTAAACTCAATTTCTTGAGGTGAAATCTTCATTTTGAAAGGTAGGAGGTTTCACTGAATGAATTTTACATGTCTTAACAATTATTTGTGCGAGTTTGGAATGTTAAATGTGTTTATTTTTTTATGGAGAGCGTAATTTCTATACCCTTTCAAAAGCTCTTTTGATAGAAACGAACGCCACGGTGTAGGTGTGTGTGTTGGCCTATTGAATGGGGCACTCGCCCGTGAAAGCACGGCGTGATGCATGGCGTGACCCCGGTCGTTGGAATCTGGTTGTGTCAACCACTAAGTCTTAAAATCATGCTGTTTTGGTAATTTTATAACAAAATACACATCTCACATATATGCAGGATATATTTCTAGGGACGTCAGAATTACAATTAGACGAATTTGTTAGGCCTCCTGTCCGTTAAATTTTGAAAGGAAGGTATAACTCTCCCATATTTAAAACAAATGGTACAATCGTAGTTCGTACATAGGGATGCAATGCCTTTTTTTGGGCGATACCATTATTACTAGAGGTATGTTTTTTTGCGCATTCCTGGAGGGGCAGATCTAAGTAATCAGAATTCAAATTGAATTTTTTTTTTTGGTTGTCGAATTGATATGTTTTATTTTGTTCACTATATCAGCTGTAAATACAATTAAAACAATAAATACAAACCAAACTTTAAGTATTAAAGAGAATAGGCCTACAACTTACAAGTTTTTAAAAGTCATACTCATAGCCGCCCTAATTGTTTCAGTCAGGTCATTAAAAAAAGAAAAGGGAAAAAAAAGGAGAAAGTTAACTAAATCTTAAGTGAGGGCATGGTATAATAAACTATCCTGTTGTCTCTACTTAATAAACTATCCTGTTGTCTCTACTTCCAGTATCAAGATTAAAGACTATGGCCGAGCCAGAAGAAAACCAGGAAAACCCTCCACCTCGGAGTATCACACTAGCATCCGCATCCTCCACTTCTTTAAATTGACTTTTGACCTTGAAGATGAGTAATACAATACCTCAAATAATGTTACTGGCCTTTATTTATCACTTGTTCAGCTATATCATTGCCAGTAACTGTTATTTCATCTGAAGTTTGTGGAGACGTCAAATTATATTGTTTTCTTTGGAGAAAATGTGCTTGTTTCCATGGCAACCATTCATTTTATTAAAATAAAATGCTTGTTTCCATGGCAACCATTCATTTTATTAAAATAATTTATACTTTTTCTGAAAGACCATACCACATTACCCTTATGCAGAAAGTTTTATGAGAATACTTCAATTATAGCAGAGGTTATACTGATTTATGTTACTAAAATCATTCAAATTATGTCGTTTTGGGGCCATTGTGGGGTATACGCAGTGAATGTATGGTCGGGCTTCATCGAATGATAGATATTTTAATACATATAACAGGATATCTCAAAAAGTACTTGTCCGATTTTATTCATTTAAAGAGCATTGTATTTCTGTCATCAAGACCTTTCATTTGATATACAGTTTGGGTGTTTGGGGCAAGGAAAAAATTTTGGCCTGAAAACCTAGTAGTACAATTTTAGCGTTGAATAGTCAGAGTCATGTCTTGAGAATTCCAATACTTTTTCAACATCAAACAACTCAAGTTTTCAAACAATCTCAAAACTGTGTCGTCATCATCATTTCAATGTTTATGTCACCCGATCACCTTGCGTTTGTAAAAAAACACAAACGCGAAGCTCTAGTTTTTTTTTCTTCTTTTTCCACTCAAACGTTTCCAGAGCTTTTCTTCAAAACGGTTCAAGCTATCAACTTAAAACTTGGTAGGAACATCAACCCCAATGTGAAGATGTGCATACAAGTGTGACGTCATTGTGACGTCATTAGGTATCAAATTACAAACCAAAAATGACCAAAATATGCATGTTTTAAAATGCTTCCGTCTGGAAAACCACGTGACCCATGATCTTCGTATTTGACAGGCTTATATATCAGATCATGGCCTACAATTTTCTTCGTGTGGGCATTTTCATCTGACCCTTCCTTCTGGGGTCAATCTGAGGTCAAAGTTCAACGAAAACGAAAATCGCAATTTTTGCACTTATTGAGCAACAATGCCCATCAAACCAAGCTGAATCTTTAAGTAACTAGGTACAGGCATAGGTCCTATGGCAGACTTTCACCAACGTGTATAATATTATGATGGCATCAAGCGTGACGTCATCGTGACGTCATCAAGTATCAAATTACACCCCCCAAAAAAACAAAATATGCATATTTTAAAATGCTTCCGTCTTGAAAACCACGTGACCCAGGATCTTCGTATTTGGCAGGTTTACAGATGACATTCTGTGCTACAATTTTCTTTGTGTGGGCATTTTCATCTGACCCTTCCTTCTGGGGTCAATTGGAGGTCAAAGTTCAACGAAACTGAGAATCTCAGTTTTTACACTTACCAGCAACAATGCCCATCAAACCAAGCTGAATCGTTAGTAAATTAGATACAGACATAGGCCCTACGGCAGACTTTCACCAGAATGTATAGTATCACGATGGCATCAAGTGTGACGTAATCATGACGTCATCAGGTGTCAAATTACAAAAATTGAAAGGTTATTATTTCCAAAATTCATATCTCAAGAACCGTAATAGATACTTGAACAATTCTTTCACAACATGATAAGTCTAAATGAACTGAACAAATCATACGATGTCATGACCCCTGTGTGACGCCTACTTCCGGTCCAAACCGGAAGTTGTTCGAAAATGTGCATTTTGTAAGCGTTTTGAATGCAGATAGATTCAAAGTGGTAGTGAATTTGACCATATTTCTACGGAACGAAATGTTTCCACACATGTAGACTTTTTGACTATACCATTTGTGACGTCATCACATGGACGGTGGTTACGTAATGTGGTGTCAAAATACGCAAATTTGGAGCTGAATTGTTTTAAAATGCTGTATCTTGAGAACTACAGCAGATATTTGCATGATTCTTTCGCCACATTTAAGAACTTGATGTTTATCAAATTGTTGAACAATTTGTGCACAACATTGTGACGTCATGATATCGTCACAGGTGTCAAATTACAAAAATTCAAAGGTTATTATTTTTAAAATTCATATCTCAAGAACCGTAATAGATACTTGAACAATTCTTTCACAATATGATAAGTCTAAATGAACTGAACAAATCATACGATGTCATGACCCCTGTGTGACGCCTACTTCCGGTCCAAACCGGAAGAGGTTCGAAAATGTACACTTGTTTAGCACTTTGAATGCAAATAGAGCCAAAGTGGTAGGGAATTTGACCATAGTTCTACGGAACGAAATGTTTTCACACATGTGGACCTTTTGACTATACCATTGGTGACGTCATTACATGGACGGTGGTTACGTAATGTACGTCAAATTACGCAAATTTGGAGCGGAGATGTTTTAAAATGCTGTATCTTGAAAACTACAACAGATATTGGTATGATTCCTTCGCCACATTTAAGAACTTGATGTTCAACATACTGTTCAACAATTTGTGCACAAAATTGTGACGTCATGATGTCGTCACAGGTGTCACATTACAAGATTTCAAAGGTTATTATTTCAACAATTCATATCTCAAAACGGTGCAAGCTATCAACCCCCCAGCTATGGCGGATATATAGGGAGGAGATATTAGTTACCGGATTAGTGTATACAGCAGCCAATTTCACGAAACTTTACGCAATTGCGCAAGTCCACTTACGCCATAAGCTATTGCGCAAGTAATGGCGTAAGTGGACTTGCGCAATTGCGTAAAGTTTCGTGAAATCGGCTGCTGAACTTCCATTTTTGCCATTCCACAGGTGATAACAACGTCTGAAATTCATCACAAAATTTTCATTTAGCCCGATCACCTGGCGTTTGTAACAACAAACGTCATACCTCTAGTTATTATTGAGCTTATCTACCGTCAGATTTTGAAAGTTATGTGTTTGCTGTGTTTGCATCGTGACATTTCTTGGCCTAGCTGCATAGACATTTAGTTATGGGCCTGACTTAATTTGTCTACATATTGTTTTTAAAAAAAATATGTTATGCACGTACCTATGTATATAGTAACTAGGCCTATAGCGATACCATCCCGATATGCAATACCATCCTATATCATGTTGTATTTAGGCCTATAGATTATAATATAGGCCTAGACTTTATATGGGACCATCACTTGCCAGTTCGCAAAACAACGCTTTATGTTTTCTCGTTTCATCGTCTTTACCGCTCTCCTGGTCATCATCATGGTAGGTCGTGAAGTCTACATAGGAGGCGGGCCACAATATTGAAGGCACGCGCCAATAATCTGATGATGAGCTTATACTCTTCTAGTTGGTGACATGAACTTGATCTTTATCATGGGCCGAAATCAAAATCATGGCCTTATCAAAACCATATGGCCTTAGTTATCAAAATCATGACCTTGTCAAAATCATGACCCTATCAAAATCATGGCCATGCATATTAAAAATCATAGTCGAGATGGCACAGCAAAACCGACATTATCGTCACGGTGGTAGGTTTCGAATATAGCAAAAATCGTCAGCGTTTATTCTCCGAGTTGCCGTATATAGCTAATGTGATCCTACTATAAAAATGGCCCTATCATCAAAAATAGTTTCGAGGTGGTTACACAAACTGATTATACAGTTTTAATGCCCTAATAAAAATACGTGATACTTTGGACAATGTGGATGATTGACAGCTCCTTGTTATAAATTGCAAAAAAACAAAAACAGTGCAACGATATAACGCTTTTGGTATATAAACATTGCGGCGGTACAAGCATGGTTAAACCATGGAGGAATTCCCCTATGGTTAAACAAACTGATAAACAGCTAAATTCTATAACTGTAAAGACAAAATTGTAACGAGCATTTCATGGTCCGAAAAAAATACACACACTTTAGACAATGTGAGTGATTGACAGATCATTGTTATTAACTGCTGCTAACAAACAAGGCAAAGATTTAAACACTGTTTGTATACCCATTGCAGGATATACAACCAAAATGATAAACAATGAATAAAGTGAATGATTGACAGATCGTTGTTTTTATTCGAGTGACGAGTAGTATTTTCGAAATTGCCACTACGAGCCCACGCACAAACCTGCCATACGGGACTGATCGAGGGGCGGCGCGTAAGAAGGCGGGTTTCTGTTTTATTCAATGGAGTGGGGATGTAATGGTTCAGTAACCGATCTCTACAATAATTTTGCGCGAGCTTTTTTGTTTTCTTCGTTGCACTGGGCAGTGCCAAAACGTAAAAATTATTGATTTTTTAGAGGCTTTTATACAATTATTATTATGTTTGTTTACAATATAATACAATACACCAAAAGCTAATAATTAGAGCATGCGAAGGCTGCAGTGTGGAGGTCTGAAGTGTATAATGAAGTTCGCACCCCATATCTAGTAAATCTCGTCACAAATCGATCTTGGTTCACGAACTTGACCGTATCGAGACGTATATTTCTGTTATAGTGAAACCGAATACTAAATTCCGCGCAATTAACTTACCGTACTTTAGATTACTCTATATACTTTACTCTATATACGTAAACTAGTTTACCTATTGAATACATACTATTTACCTAACTTACCTAATGTCTAAAATTAGCTTAACTTTACGTTAATTACGTTAACTTAACTATACTTAACTTAACTATACTAAATTTAGTTACTTAACTGCATACTTGTGCTTACTCTTATACTTTATACGCTATACTATTGTAACTATATACTCTTTTAAATTAACTCCTATATACTTAACTCCTACTATACCGTAACTGCTCTTACTCATACATTAATTTGTACTTACTTAAAGTCTACAGTTAACTACTTACGGTAACACTACTTACTGATTAAATTTTACCTAATTAAACGTAAACTGCGCTTACTGACATACGTTCCAAACACGGTTACCGCGGGTCCGGCCGGACTCGAGACGAACCGGACGGCCGGGATATACGGAAGACGGATTCGATCGAATTCGCGACGGAGCGGACTACCGGAAAACTTAAGTACTTTAATAAGTTTAAAAAGCTTACCTCTTATACTTTAAGCAGCTACTTAAATACTACGTAAGCGTAACTATATACTCGTACATTATACTATTTACATATATCATACTTTTTCTATATTACTACTATATCTGGCGATTACGTTACTTTACTTGGCCTACATAACGCTTACTCTTAGTCTTATATACTTCGATGTTAATGTTAAATGCATACACTTGTAACTACTCTTAATGGTCAATAATGGTCAATTCTTATATAGCGCACATGTCTACACTGGGCGTACTCCTGGCGCTGTTGCCATTATTACCGCTGCCGTCAGGGAATCACCAGAACCATTTCGCCTCAACTAGGTGCCAGGCGCACAACCCTATCAGCAGTTAGATTGTGGCATTCCCCTTAACAGCTTCCCATATATCGCTTGGGTTGACGAGGCAACTGGGATTAAGTGACTTGCCCAGGGACACAGACACGTTGGTCGAAGTGGGGCTCGAACCCCCAACCTCTGATTGGGAATCCCGCTTCATACCCACTAGACCACACGCGCTCCCTTCTACTCATACGTATACTGTTTACCTAAAGTCTCCATAACCGACCGAATAACCGACCGAATATCGTTACTGCGAGAATTTCGAGAAAGCGATTTGGCGAATCTAGAACATGCAGAAATAGGCCTATTCGGTATAATAAGTACGCGATTTCTTATATCCGACTGTCAAAATGAATGGTTAATGAACATTCAGCGGTTATATGGCATTGTATCTATAATTTTGTATCACCCCAGCTAGGTTGTGATTCTGCCTAATTTTATAGTTCCCCTATTTTATTTAGCTATACGTTCACCTCATCCATTAACTTCACCAAGCACACACAATGTTCTCACTATACCCTAAACCGGACGCTTTGGGCTGCTGAACGCTGCTCATTGTATGCTTTGGCTGCGCCTTCTCCCCTATATACCCTTGTCCGCTTCCCAATGGAAAAAAAAACCAAAATTATTATTTTATTTTAATATCCCCTCAATTTTTCTATGACACTAATTGTTTACATAGATACAACGCTTTCATAGCGTTGTTATCTCCTTATTGACATTAATCACTCATGGTGTTGTTTTGGTATGTTCATTTGGGGTTTAAAAATGATTTTCCTTGTGATGCGCAATATTGTCCAAAGACTGCAGTCACGGCATGTTGGTAAACAAAAATTAATAATAATTGTTCAATGTTGCTACAACTATTAAGTAGCAACATTAAAGCATTTACAATCATACTTTTACAGCATTACAATCTACATGTTGTTTACGATATGTGAGGCATGCAACGGGCAAACTACTGTGACGTCAGTGCACAAGGCACTGTAATTAACAGACCGTTCCCTTTATAGTCTGAGGATCATTGGAATTTTCAATCATAAAAGGTCCTGTTATTGTTTTCTACATAACGAAACAACGCACCAGGCATTGCGGGCAGCCTACTATTTCAGTGCACAAGGCACTGCTTAGAGTCTGTTTCTTTTATAGTTTGATTAATTTTGGGGATTTTGTATACAATCATTAAAGTCATGTTAATGTTTCTATACATAATAATAAATAAATAAAAGTCATGTTATCGTTTCTTCTACATAATAAAATAACGCACCAGGCATTGTGGACCGACAGCCTATTGTTTCAGTGCATTTACATAGGGACATTCTTTAATAGTGATTTTCTGAGATCTTTATACAATCATAACAGTCTTGTTGTAAATACAAAATAAGCCAATAATTGCGATCAATTGTTTTGGTACACCAGTACGGCTAGTAACTATTCTAAGTTCTAGAAGACAGTGAGACTCTGCAAAATGGTTAACGTTATCTATTAATAATGACAGTATTCCAAAGGACAGATCTTTATTTGGAAAACGAGCTTTAAAAATCACTTTGAGTATTTTTTAAAATTAATCCTCACACCGCGTGATTGTTAAGAACGTTATGACAATCCCAGGATCCTGGGGTTGTCAAACAATATAATTCATTATTTTAAATATTTTATGCCGTCAGCCGATTATCTATGTTTTGCAGTATTGATCCAATCAATCCGTCAATCAATGACAAATCGTATGTTTAGGATTATCGGTTATATTGTACTTTTGCTGTTATAGCTTTTTTAAAATTGTGGATAAAGTTTTATTATAGTTTATTATAAAAACACCCTTACGCCCCATCCCTCACCACCCATTGGGCATACGCCGCACGGTGCTTTTGCTGCAGCTGGCCGCTGTCTATACGTATTGATAAACCCCGCCCCGCCCCTTCCATTCACTCACTCCACATCATCTCATTTGCATAATTTGCCTAAATTTACCTAAGTAATTTCGACGAATGATTATTTTTTATTGCATGATTGGTTAATTATACCCGTCGCGATGTTATCTATTTCGTGTAATTTATAGCGTGTCAAAGTGCACCGGTATTGAATAGTATACCGAATATACCGAATAGTAACCGAATACTTCCGCTACTTAATACGAACATCGCTCTGTATTAGATTATAGTGCCTAACCACGGTGTTTACTTAACAGATATATACTCTACTTAGCACATTTACTACTTATTTACGGAGTAAATAATTTACTTCTTACGGAGTACTTAACTATTTTACTAACCTTATACTTATACTTAGCTACTTTACTTTACTTACTCTTATTTATCTTTATACCTACTTTACTTAACTTACGTAATTTCTACCATCTACCTATCTTCTAGCCGACAGAGCGAGTTGGTGTTAGCGAAACAATGCGACCGAGACAGTGTAAAATACGCGATTATATACATGCACAAATCGTTGATTTATAATATAAAACAATGAATGCTCAGTACATTAACCAAGCGGTTGGTTAAAGTCGTGTTATTTATATTCTAGCTGTGAATTTATAACCTAATTAATCTAGTTTGCAGCTCATCCATTTTACTCAGCACATACACATTGATTCCCATCCTATAACTATGAGATGCGCTAAGCTGCTGGACGCTGCTTATTGCATAGCATGCATGCTTTGTGAACCCCCACTAACCCTCCCCGCCCCACCCCCTTTAAAATGTAACCTTTTTATTTATTTGGTACTAAAATTAATTAAATCTGTATTGCATTAATTCAGTTTATTACACACAACGCTTGTTCAATGGCGTTGCTTAGTTCTATCTTAAACACCTCAACAAGTTCTTGGAATAAAATAATTCGTTTACGGTTGATTTGTAGGATTTTTGTTTTTCCTGAAACCTTAACCACGCGGTGTGAAAGCAGAGACCTAGAGGTCTCTAGGTCTCTGGTGAAATGTAAGAGAAATGTGTACGGCGAATTATGTTAGCAAAGAGAATATAGAAGTTGTCCATTGGAATACTGTGCTTTAAATACGAGTATAAGTATAATTTATACAAATTGTATCAAAAGTTTGCTTATTGTTAATACCAAGCATTAAATAACCCAAAGTAATAAATAAATAAAAAATCAATGTACAGATGCAATAAATGACATTATTAGAAAACAAATATTCGGGATAATATTAATTTTTCTAATAATGTCATTAATTGCATTTTGTACATTCATTGTTTTGTTTGGAGGTTTTCAATGTTTGGTATTAGGCCTACATATTAATGTATAGGCCTAAACACTAAAAACATCTGAATATCCCAGCAATAACAACAACAAATAGCCCTAGCTTCCGTTACATCTTTTGACTCATAGAAAACACAAACATGGGCACACTTTACACTCTGTATATATTTTTGTATTATACAATCACTGGAATCTGTTTATAAATTTACAACATACAAAACAAGTGGCCGCGCGCCCTTGCACACGCGCGTCCAAAAAAAAACCCCAAGAAAACCACGCCTCCATTGGCCACATGCCCGGCACGAGTTATGTGGCATGCGCGTGCTTAATTTGCATATGAAAGGGTAGTCACGAGAATGGGCAAATTTAATTGGTCGGCGACACCTGTTTGAGGCAACATAAAAAGTTGGCAGTGGCAGACGACTTTTCTGGGGTTGAATGGCGGCAAAGTAAAAATGTTGTTTCGAACAACAGGGGTGGTATTTGCTTTCGTGCGCAAAGGAATGTGGTTTGGGGTCAGGCAGGGGGAGATACTGTATCGTGAAACGTATTTTGGGGGGAATTTTGTCGAAACGAGCATTTTACTTAATTTTAGTCAAACGTTACATAGCTTTGGTTTTGAAAAATTAAACGTTAACAAGAAAACACGAAAAGTTACGACCGTATTTCCAAACGAAAGTGTAACGAAGCAAAAGCAAGTGGGTATTTTTGTTGTTAACAATAAATTTGATGTTTTAGCATAACTTTCAAACTAGAATATCGCAACAAATTTTTAAAAAGAAATGTTGAACTCACCCAGAAGTCTGTAATTATACAGACTTACCACCTGAAGTCTTCTTTTTGATCTTGCATCCGACGAAAACTGTCTTGAAACAAATCCACGCACAACAAAAAAATATATTTCCAAGGTATTGTTTTGTGGAGTCACAACTCAGAGTCCACCCACAGACTGGATGGAAAATGTTGAGTTCAGTCACAAAATTCAGCAGTTTGTGTTCAGTTTATCGCACTCACAAATCACAGGACGACAAACTCTCGAAGATATTTCCAAAGACCGTGCAGCAAGTTGGTTTCCACAAGTCAAAAGCACAACATTTAGCGAGACCAGAGACCTTTTCTCCTCCAGGTCTCTGGCGAGACACCGTCACACGTCGATAAACTCGTACAGTCGCATTTTGTCGACTCATATTGCTCTATTAAAAGTCAGTTTTTGGAGCACAGTTAACGAAGTGCACTATGTAAACATACTTGCGGACTCGAATTAGCATTACGGGTAAAAAAGACAGCCCTTTTGGGCAATTTTCGGCCCAATATTTTTGGCAATTTGCAAACTTTGGAGGGGCGAGAGTTTACCCAACAGCTCGACTTGATTTCGTGTGACGCAATAAAAATTCGGGCAAAATATGGCTCAAGTCAGCACCGCGCGCGCAAACATCACCGAGCAAACATCTTTGTATTTATCCGCGTTACATTTTCTGGAGTTGAAACTTCAATATTTGAATGAAAGAAAGAAAAAAAGAAAAACAGGTGTACAGAAAACATAAAATGTTAAGTTTTAATTGAAGAAAAACAACTTTTATTGAAGTTTCGACACTAAATTTCAGTGCACTACTTTTTGAAGGCCATTCGCGCGATTGCGGATGTGGCGTGAGACTTGGTGCAATGCGATTGGTCAGAAGTTGGCAGGCGACCACAGCTAGCTCTGAGATGCTCGTTTGAATATGAAAGCAATGCATTTGAATACGACGAAATTATGACCAAATATGGTCGGTCATCGTGCTTCCTAAAAAGACTGTGGCATCGGGCTTTGTTTTCGACTCGTTGTATTTCAGAAGCATTTTTTGCCACGTAAGAAACGTCTTTCTCCAACACCAACTTAAATTGCAGCTCTATTTTGCATTTTATTTAGGTCTTAATCTTGGCTAAAACAATGGAAAATCTTAGTAAAGCGAAAAAATAACGATAATGCAAAGGCTATGTGATGCCAAATCCAGTAGGCCTAGTTTTAAAACACTCGCAAAAACTGTTCATCTCACAGTCATCTTCAACAGCGCCCCCGTGCGGTCGAACAATAGTTTTTCTTCGGATATTTCGAAGTTTGTAAAAAAAAACCGGGCATCAAGAAATAAACTACACAAACTTGTCCTCAGCTGCTGATTTCTAAAAAGAAAATGGGTGTCATAGATCAAGTCAAAATGCTTCACGAGGAGGGGCTGTTTTCGAATGTTGCTATTTTGGTGATTAAATGATTTTGATGGAAAAAATACCATACACCCTGACCCTCGCAAGTTGAGACTCCAATACAAATTCTAAGTGTTTTCAAAGGAAAACATAAAATGTTCTCACTGCTGAATTCATGTTTCCTCGCCATATTTACACTTTCCGGGGTGTTATCATGTCATATCATGAAGAATTAGTGGCGAGGGCGGTATTTATACCTTTTAATGACTCATCTGTAGCATTTCATTGGAATGTGCAGATTTGATGGGGAAAAAAGTAAATAGGGCCTATGTTTTGTACACAAGGTCTGAAGCCATGATCTTATGATCAACTTCCCAATGTCACAACCATCAGTCAAGCGGGCATTCCGTAAACAAGATTTGATGGAAATCCAAAATTTATCGGTGCGGACGAAAGAATGATCATTTTAACAAGATTTGGTTTTTTTTAGCCAGCCTTGTAATCTTAAAGGCAGAGGCTCGTCAATGCGCGCGTGAGGCTAAATTCGTACCACGAAATACGCAGCTCCATAGCAAAGGCATGGAGATGCGTATTTCGTGGCACAAATTTGGCCTCACGCGCGCATTGACGAGCCTGTGCCTTTAGTTTAACTTCTAATTAAAACTTATAATATTGATAATGATCAAGTATTATATTCATTTAAAATTATAAACTGTGTGTTCTTTTCAGGCAAATCTAATGAAAACGGCCAGCGAGCAGAATTCAGAGTTGCTGTCTGGTCAAGAGAAATATCAACTACAGGTCTACTATGCCGACGCTCTCTTCGAGATGCAAGAATACAAACGTGCAGAGGTATACATGTACATCAAATTTGTTTTTATTTCATAAAGAAATTATCTTTTTTGCCCTTCAGAATTTTTTGACCGCACCCCCATTTTTCCCATGGGTATTGAGATTTTTATACCATATAATTTGTCATATTTTTCTCATTACCATTCTAAAATTTTGCACTCTCAATCTATGTATTTTCAAGGATATTGTCAAAAAACCACCGATGTTTTGTCAACTAATGTATCCATTCTTAAAGCAGTGCAGTGATTATGCCAACCTGTTTGATTCCACATCCAAATTGGAGATTGCAAATTTTTGGTTTTCTTCCCATGGATAGTATTTTTGAGAGGTATTTTATATGATTGTTGGGTTAGAACGAAAATCCATTTTTTAAAGTTCCTTTAAAAAAAAAATTCTTTAAAGTTCCTTTTAAAAATTCCAATCTGACTTGTTTACAATTTAGGTGATGTATAGAAAAGCACTGCAAGTGAAGAAAGTTCTAAACAAGAGCAAGGTCAAAGGATCCCAGCCTCCGCCTCCAGCCGCTCTTTATGACAATCTACCATCTGAACTCAATGTCCGCTACAGAATTTATGAATGTAACTACCAACAAAAGAACTACAGAGAGGCTATAGCTGTCGTAAGTTGTGCTGTTGAGAAATTTCTAAATGACAAAAAATGTTCACCTGAACATCACAATTTCTTTACAATGAATGGCACAAAGTGACTAGGAGTAGGAGCATTGCTACTCCCCCTGGATGGGATGCCAGTCCATCGCAGGTTTACCTCCAGTAGTTAGTTAGGTTTCCCCAACAGGTTGTCAGTTTCCATGGCATGGAGTGACTAAGAGCCTTGCTACTCCTCCTGAATGGGATGCCAGTCGCAGGTTTACCCCCAACAGTTAGTTGGGTTTTCCCAACAGGTTGTTAGTTTCCATGGTATGGAGTGACTAGGAGCCTTGCTACTCCCCCTGGATGGAATGCCAGTCCATCACAGGTTTACCCCCAGCAGTTAGTTGGGTTTCCCCCCAGCAGTTAGTTGGGTTTCCCCAACAGGTTTTTAGTTTCCATGGTATGGAGTGACTAGGAGCATTGCTACACCCTCTGGATGGGACGCCAGTCGCAGGTTTACCCCAGCAGTTAGCTGGGTTTCCCAACCAGTATTTGCTGGTACCAATTTATACACCTGGGTGAAGAAAGACAATGTGGATTGAAGTGTGTTGTCTTTTTTCAGAAAGGAAATGAAGTCTTAAACATATATACAATGTAAAACTGATGATTTTCTTATTTTTTATTTTTGTTTATAGTTAGAAAGTATCCCTGCTAAACAACGAAAACCCAAAGTTAACATGGCTTTGGCTAAACTGTATCAGCGTATGGGAAATGAGCGGCCGGCAGTCACCAGCTTCAAGGAAGTTCTCAAGTAAGTTGTTTTTACCTAATAGACCTTATGCACGGCGGCCATGATAGAGGGCAGTCACATTGTCACAGTGCGTCATGCACGAGTAGGCACTTTGTGGGTCTATTGTCACATCATTTGAATATGAAAACCTGCCCTCTGTCATGGCCGCCATGCATAAGGTCTATCAAACTTGGATATACAGAGATTATAACCTAATATAAATGATACAATTTTTACTCTCACAATATTGATAGGCCAGACAGGACTCGTTCTTGTCAGTCACTGATGAAACGTTTGATTTCTACATGTATTTGTTGTGTGAAATTTAGCTCAAAGATGTATCATTTATTTAATTATTAACGACACAACAATGAACCAACTTCATTCCTTTATTAGAACCTAAGTCTGCAAATTAACATAGTAGCAGTTCATTCAACCGTTGTTTTCCTTCCTTTATGACCCCGTTCTCACTAGAGAAAGAGCTGCGTTCGACGATAATTCGACAAAGAGATTTCCTGATGTGAACGCACGCCTCTTCATTCGACGATGATTATTTGAATTGCTTCATTTGATGAAGGAAATAGCTTCATTCGATGAAGAGATCGCTTCATTCAACGAAGCAAATTTGTAATGTGAACGGCTCCCTTCGTTCGACTAAGCGATTTGGTGGGCCTGTTGCACAAGCACATTGTGCGTCGCTGGAAAACCACACAGCACGTCTAAACGCTTGAAGCTCAGCGTTTGATACGTGACACACACGTACGACCTCCCACAGTTTCATTCGATCTTCGTTAGCGAGCGCTCTTCGTTCAATCTTCGTTAAGTGATATGTGAACGTACGCTTTATTAACTAACGATGATTAACTAGTCTTCGTCGAACGAAGCGATTTCTCTAGTGAGAACGGGGTCTATGATTCAACCAAGAAATCATCATTAGGTAGTTCATTTGACACCTTTGTATTTCCAGACACTATGTACCTAACGAGTGCTGTGATGGTTTGTTTTTGCAGGCAATGTCCCTTAGCCTTAGAAGCCATCTTGGGTCTACTATCGCTAGGAGTCAAAGGAACAGAAGTAGCAGCTCTGACAATAAACAGCTTGCCCAACACTAACAACTTGGAGTGGTAAGTACTGTTTGTATGCAAGTCGCCCATTACAAGGCCTACAGGCCACTCGAGGTAAGGGCTACCGAAGTCGATTACGGAGAAACCAGCCCCTCACACCGAAACAAGACCGGAATTACCAGTCTCTTTACGATACGAGTGGGGCTGGGAGGGGTAACTAGTCAGCATTGAGACAACCAAGTTGCCTCTGCCCGTATTATAAACAAGCATAGTAAAGTGCCTTGCACAAGTGCCACAACCTGTCACGGCCAGGATTCGAACCCACATTCCAGTATTTGGCACAGGAACTTGAGGTTTGATGCACTAGACCGCTAGGCCATTACACCCCACAACTATGCTTCCATATTGGAGTTTGTTGGTAAATCCACTGTGGATGTGTACTTTGTATGGAATTCTTTATCTTACTGTTTCATTGTTATAGGTTGACGTTTTGGTTAAAGGGACATGCCTACAATGCAAGCAAGGATTACACAAAAGCTGTGTGCACGTTTAGGAGTCTCGAATCAGCGGTATGTCTGTTTTCTTAAAAGCTGTTAAGCTTGTTTTGGAGTTTGTTAGAATGGATTCCTAGTTTAAATTCAGAAGAGTGACTCCCCTTTTTAAGGAGTTGATATTAATAGTTATATACCTCATGCGTAGATTCCTGTCATCTGATTGGTTAAAAGTGGGGGCATTGAATCGGCTAGACCCGGCGCGTATGCCAACTGGTCAATAGTCTTTGCCATGCCCCGGGCATAGTCATTTAGCGGGTTCCGGACGCGCGCATTACATGTGTTAGCATATAGCTAGTTGTGCACCAACTATGCAGCTGGGCATAGTCATTTAGCGGGTTCCGGACGCGCGCATTACATGTGTTAGCATACATGTAGCTGTGCACCAACTACTAGTATGCAGCTGGGCGCTTCACGTAAACATTCATCAGGGCGGAATCTCGACGAAGTCGTTTTGTCGTCTGTCGTAGATGATGAAGTCCTTAAGAAAGGAAGAGAAGTGGCCTACATTGAAAACTGTGCCAGGTGAAATGTGCTACTAAAGTACCAGGTGATTATGCTACAATTGTTTGCTGTAAATATACAACTTTTCCGCCGCAAACCAGCTTTCGAAACTCGAAGGACCACTGTCATGACTGTATAGTGTATGATGTATCGTTTCTTCCTCCATGTTTTAACCAACCAGATAACAAAAATCTACACATTCGGTATATAAAACAAATATTGACTGCTGTTTATTCGGGGCATGGTTAAGATTATAGGCCCTCGGTGATCTCGAAGCCATGACTATGGCCCTCGGCTTCCGCCTCGGGTCATAGTCATGGCTTTGAGATCACCTTGGGCCTATAATCTTAACCATGCCCCTCATTGCAGTCAATATTTGTATACTATTGACCTCCTTCGAACACGTGCAAATACGCCATTTTGGGAGTCAAATAATGCTGAGTCATTGTGGAAGCGATGTGCGTGCGTGCTGTGTGTGTCTCTGGTGGGCGTAATGCGGTTTAATTCACAAATGGGAGCCTTAGCATTGCGCGTTACGCAAGCTATGGACACACACGACGCGCACGCACATTGCTTCCACACTGACGCGGCATTATTTGACTCCCAAAATGACGTCATTGGCACGAGCTCAATACCGAGCAACAAACGAAATGCAAACATTTTCTCCACTTTTTAATTAAGAAATGCAGTCATTCTGAGAGTGGGAATTTCTAGCACAAAGAAGCTTTATGCAGTCATGCATAATGAAGCTGTTATGTGAATATTTTGATGTCAACTTAATTACAAAAGATATTTTCAAATTTTGATTAACTGAAAATTTGCGTTTCTTTTGTTGCTCGGTATAGTTCTTAATGTAGTACATTCCAAGTCTGGCGACATCCCAATGGGCTTTACAGCTATCACGAACCACCTTAACATCTAGATACATAGACGGGTGGCGCCTTAGGCAGCCAAGCCAGGGTATTATTTTAACTATAAGTGCACTACACAACACACTGGACCCATGGCTTTACATCCCATCCAAAGAATGGAGCAATTGGGATTAAGTGCCATGTCTTCTTTTGTCTTAGAGCGTCCTGCGAGAAAACACCAGCATTCTGTGCTGCTTGGCCAAGAACCACTTCTTAGCGGGGGACCTGAAGAACGCAGCTCTAGTCTACAAGCAAGTACACGCCTTGGATCCCCTGTGTCTACGAGGAATGGACATCTATGCATACCTTCTCTCCCATGAAAGGCGCACTGATGAACTTATGAGGTTAGGGGCCGTCCAGAATTGTCAACATTTTCACGGTTCTACAAAGCGTAGGAAGGGGGTCGAGGGCCGCGTACGACTTTACATGCACTGTAAAATGTTGATACTTCATGGTAGTGCAAAACAGTGTTGATAAGTACTATTTTGGGGGAAGGGAAGGGGTCTTGAAAAATACTACGCTCTGTAGAACTGTGAAAATGTTGACAACTTTAGACGTCACTACAGTTGAACCTCATTAATAAGAAGTCTTTGGGACTTTTCAGATTACCTTGTTATCAAGAATGAAAACAATGAAGAACAAGGAATTGGGACCTACATTTTTTCTTGCTATAATAATGAGTTTCAACTGTATTATAATTTTATGAATGTCTCAGAATGGTTTCGTTTTACACTGACTGGCTCTTGTGATACACTGCATAGTTCCGACCTGCCAATCAAGCCGAACCTGCCGACCAATCACAACAGAGCTAGCAGACATCACTCAAATAGGTCAAAGTGCATTGCCTCACAACAACACACAGTTTGTACAGTGTTGTATGCGGTGATCCGGGTGAATTTTTTGTTTTAAGGCCGGGCGTTTCGCTGTTCAAAGGTACGTATTTCATGATATGACATCCCTGTATTATACTAGCCCTTTACTCAGTGTGTTCTATGATAACTGTCGACCCTGAAACATGAATACCTTTGAGTTTTCTCCAATAAATCTGTGCTTTCCGTTGAACATCCCATTTGTGCAGTGTGTGTGTGTGGATAGCAACAATATCCAAGGGGGCGGGGTTAACTGGGCAAAATCGGAACTATGCATTAGGTTTCTTGTTTTGTTCACTTTGCCATTTTGTTACCTTCCGTTTGCTTCTACTTAACCTACAGTACTGGTCAAAGTTACAATGTATTAGAACGCGATGGCATATTTATTTCTTTGCTTCCTGTAATAAACAGGCATGCAACTTTGTTTGTTTCCTTGTCTGTCCCAATGAAAATTAAAAAATACTGTACACATGTGGGAAAATGTTTGCATTTTCCTCTTTTTTTGTTTTTGTAATGACACAGTTGCATGCCTGATTAAAATTAGCACGAATACGCATGTTTGTCTACGAGATTTCTAACATACTGCTATCTCTAATTAAATTGTTTCCATGATACAATTTCCAAAATTTAAAATTAGAACAGGCACATAAATTGTCATGATGTTAATCTTTAAACTGATCAAATGTTGCCTCCTTTTCAGTTTAGCGTCCCAATTGATGGCTATAACAGAACAGAGAGCTGAATCGTGGATCGCCATGGGTTACTACTATGCAAACAACGTCCTCAAAACGAGTAGGGCTGTTTACTTTGCACAGAAGGTAAGACAGAAAAGAGGAAATTTGTGGCCAATTGCCTTGTCCAAGTACATACACCATGATGGAACTTGAACCCACAACCTGTGGATTTAACCAAGGTCTTGCATTCAGTACACTATACCACTTGGTCATTGTGTAACAGACTGCTTAACAAAAGTCAGTATTACTGAAGATTATTTTTAACTTGAATCATACTTGTCTATTTCAGGCCTATCAGATCAACCCTCGTAATGTCCAGGCGCTACTTCTGAAGGGAAGCGTCTTAAAGGACATGAATAAGACCCAAGAAGCCTTGTTGCACTTCAGGGAGTCGGTCAGGATGGCTCCGTATCGGTTTGAAGCTCACCAAGGTACAGAGATAATTTCTGGTTCACTGTGGTCGTCACAAGCCATGGTTGTGGGGGTGGTAGAGGCAGTTGGGGGTTCGAACCCGCAACCCCAGGTTTTCACCTATGATTGCGAGTCAATGACCCAAACCATCGGCCACGGTTGGGGAACTGTGTGAAGGGGTACTTATTTGGGTGCATGGAGGGGGTTTGGGGGAGGGGGTAGGTAGTGGGGGTGTGCAGTGGTAGGGAGGGGGATTAAGGGTGGCAGTATGTGGGTAGGGGATGGTTGGTGTTTTGGCAAATTGAATTGAGCTACCCTATTTTTTGTCTAGCCAATTTCTGTATAAATAGCACTTGAATCTCTCAATATAAACAACAAAAACAAGTACCTTTGTGTTTTGTCAATTGTGAGATGTTGCATTATTTTCATCCATCTGGAATTTTTAAACCTTATGTTGCCAGGTCTGGTAGAGTGCTACGTCAAAGCAGGGCGAATCAGAGAAGCCATTAATACAGCATCTAATGCATGCAAAGTGCTGGGAAACGGTGCTAGGTCGCTCACGTTGTTTGCCTCGGTCTTGGCTAAAGATAGTCTTTCAGTTGAAAAGGTAGGCAACTTAGACCCGGGGGTGGGGGGTAAGGAAACTTGTTTTTGAATCTTTTTTATTATTTCTGACCATTTGACTGACTTGCTGCCGTCTCGGAACCCTTTGTCTAAACTCTTTAAATGAAAATTTGACATTGATAATTCATTATATTTCATTCCTCTGGTGGTTCGACACCTCATCAAATATTGCCTATAACTAGCTATCTCGCACATGGTAGTTCCATAGACGCCATTCTAGTGTGTTGCTTAATGTTAAGTACACATGCAGTGTGGCCATTGTAGTGCCTCGCATAACTGCAGTGTGCTGATCTCAATGAGTTTAGCACACCGTGGCAATTTCAATAAATGGCGGAGTGTTATCCATCTTAGGTTTTTACTGCATAGATTTGTCTTGATCAAATACACACAGGCCAAGTCCATGTTGGAGAAGGCTTTGGCACAGGAGCCTACCTACTTAGAAGCTGTGTATCTATTAGCTGACATACTCAGTAAGGAGAAACGCTACACAGCGGTCATTGATTTGTGAGTATGGCCACTGATATTTCTTGGTGTGCTTTCCAAAAAAATGAAACGCAATTTCATTAAAAATCAAATCTTTATTAAAACAGGTTTGTTGAATACAGTGAACTTGTAGATTGGTCTTTCCACGCTAATGGGCCTATTTGAAAAATAAATCAATAATTCCTTTCACAATTTTGTCTGTCCAGTTACGTATAATGGGAAATTTGTACACAAGATTTTCAGAAATGTATGTTGTGGCAGCATTTTCTTACCTTTTTGGGCAAAAGTTATCTCCTGGGAACAGTACAATGGAATTTCTTTAAGTTTGGGATAAACTGAAGACATCTCAAAGGAATTATTGACTTATTTTTCAAATAAGCCCATTAGCGTGGAAAGACCCAGATAACAAGGCACTGATCGACCAATCACTTTGGAATCACTTTCAAGACTGTTCTGCTTCAGCGATTTTCCCCAAGTCCAAGAGGACCAGTTTGAACAAAGTGTATTCCCACATTAATGAAATGCGACATTTTTAAAATCCTGCAATAAAGCGATCCCAGCAAGCCAATTTTGTTTTCAACCTGATTGAACCTGCATGGTATGAGCTGACCTCTGGAGCCGTGCTTCTCCTAAACAGCCCTAGAAGTGCAGGAACTCGGGAGGCACTTCAGGCAAAGTGACGCACCCTGCCTCAGCGGCTCTTATGGAGGCTAGTGCGGTCAGCCTTACCACAAGGCGGTCATAACCTCTTCGGTTACACGTATTTGGACAGATTAAAAAATCCCTTTCAAGTAACAAGCACAGATTACATGTGTGATCGAAGAGGATATGCAAAACTGACTGATAAAATATGTTGCACCTGGTAGTGCAACTGCCTGTTGTGTCAGAGGTCTTGGGTTCAAATCCTAATGAGACGCATGTATTTTCTTCCAAGAATACGCCAACGGCTTCAGCACCAAAGCACCTGCCAGCTCCACCAGATGCTGGGTGATTCCTTAGCAGCTAACAATGAGGTGCAGGAGGCATTGGATCAGTACAGCATAGCGTTGGAGTAAGTTGGCACTTCATTTTTTTCTGAGGTTTTACGAAATCCAATTTTATTTTTAACAACTGAGAGAAGTATGAAACGGCTTATTAAAAATAATTTTTAGAGCGATTTCTACCAAGAAATGCTGTCAACTACCGTTTTTTTTCGGAATTTTGTCATAAGTTTGCATTTTACTTCAATCCATAAACATCTCTCAACCAGGCTTGTTGGGTGTTATGGCCTAGCAGTCTAGTGCATCGAGCTCAAGTTCCTGTGCCAAATACTGGAATGTTGGTTCGAATCCTGGCCGCGACAGGTGGTGGCACTTGTGCACTTGAGCAAGGCACTTTACCATGCTTGCTAATAATAGGGGCAGAGGCAACTTGGTTGTCTCGATGTGGACTAGTTACCCCTCCCAGCCCCACTCGTATCGTAAAGAGACTGGTTTTCGGTGTGAGGGGCTGTTTTCTCTGTAATTGACTTCGGTAGCCCATACCTCGAGTGGCCTGTGGGCCTTGTAATGGCCAGAGCCAAACTGCCCTGCAGCTTACTCCGCAAAGCGCCCCAAACCTCCCTGTATTTCTTCCATGTTCAACTCGGTGAAATTCAATTTTCTGCAAACACACCCTCAATTGATGTTTTCATAGCTTGACTCATCCTCTTTCAAATCTTGTGTTCAGTATAAGGGTGGCTACTATAGAGCCTTTGCACGGTGGCCATGACAGGGGGAAGTCACATTGTCATCGTGTTCTATTGTTATATCATTTAAATAAGAAAACCTTCCCCCTGTCATGGCCGCCGGTGCAGAAGCTTTATTGGATAACTTTGGTTATAGCTCACGCTTGCTCATTCTGGTATAGTTTGCTGATGGTGCTATTTCCTTCTCATTTTCAGCATGGATCCAAACAACAAGAAAGTCCTGGATGGAATACAGAAAGTTGAGAAAGCGACAGACAACTTGGGCCAGGGACAAGACGATGATATGGAGGCCTTAGAAGAAAGTGGGGAGGAGGTTGATTTTGATGCAAGCGACACGGAGGTTTCATGGGCTGATAATGAGGTCAGGGGTCAGCAGAGTTTAAAATAGCTTGATTTGACAATTGACCTTTATCATGGTGCAGCCATCTTTGTCTTGTTCCCCATAGTACGTGTTAGGCACGATCAGTGCGTCTGTGCGACAGCGCATGTAATCTACCGTTGTTGTTTTGAAAGAATCACTGTCCGCGCTGCACGTTTTCTTGATCACGCTACGCGCGTGCCATTGTCATGCACACAATGATCAATTTTAACACGGGGCCAAACTATTTTTCCTTCACGCTTCGATTTGATTACATTTGAACATTGATTACGTTTAATAGGTGAAAAGGAAAAATGGCTGCACCGTGATAAAGGTCTATTACTGTAGTCAGGTCATGAGGGTTAAGAAAAAGTCCTCATCAGGGTTCGAACCCAAGACCTCTGAAACACCAGGCAGATGTTCTACCAGCTGAGCTATGAGACACAGTGGTATACTCCCTCAGGTTTTCCCCAAGATCCTGACACACTGGGCAGATGCTCTCCCAGCTGAGCTATCAGGCACAGTGGTATACTCCCTCAGGTTTTCCCCAAGACCTCTCACACACCGGACAGATGCTCCACCAGCTGAGCTCTGAGGCACAGTGGTACACTCCCTCAGGTTTCCCTAAAAAAAAAAACCTTTCTAAGTAGAATTTTCAGTAGCCAATCCCTCAAGGTTTAAATTACTGCATTTTGCATTTTTATTCTAATTTTTAAAAGAATTTCTGTTGTGTTTTCTTATTTGCAGTGGTTCAGTTAACGAAGACTGATGAATTAAACTTCACTTCGAACACCAAAGGCCTGAAAATTACAAATGCAGCGATGTCATCTGCAGCGAAGCTTTATAGAAAGGACTTCTTGACCAATAACTTTCACAGCAAAGCTTTATAAAAGCTTTATAAAAGTTCTTTTGACAGCCCCAAAACGTACAGGTTCTGCATGGTTCCAGCTGCTAATTCGTTTTTTTAAACAAATTTGGCAATTATTCTGAGCAATTGGCTACAACAAAAATGTGTTAGCAAAGAAATGTTGGCTATTGTTTCAGATTTTCTTCAAACTTTCCAGCAAGAACCGTGGTTCTGGAATGGAGTAATATATCACTGATTAGTGAGGAACAACTGCAATTCCAGGATTCAAGACCACCAATTGGTAGGGCGTCTGCACCTTAAGCAGAAGGTCTGCGGTTCGAATCCCGGTGGAGCCATGTTGCTTTTCACTGCATCCAGATTTCCTAATCTCACACACATTTGTCCACATTTGTATCGAATTTATTCATCCCGGCGGTCCCTGGGTCATAATCCCTAAAAAATAACAACTTCGGTGTAGACAGGCTTTTGTAAGGTACCTCAAGGCAACAATTAACTTACTAAAGAGTAATATTACCGGTTTGTCTAAACCTGGACAGATTCAATAACTACCCGATATCATATACTGCTGTGATATGCTTTTCCCTCCCCTTCTCTCTCAAGAATAGACCTTTTTCAATGGTGGCTATGACATCGGGCAGTCACACTAGGGACCATTAGAAATGGTACGTGTACGGGAAACGTATGCGGCTCGGAAAAATCGGGTGGTTGTATCACAATTTTGCGTGTTTATTCAAGAAATAAGCGCATGAGCATATTGATGTGAAATTCTCATTACTTGTGTTGTTTCAGATTAATACCGCCCACACAAAATCGTGATACAACCACCCGATTTTTCCGAGCCGCATACGTTTCCCGTACGCGTACCATTTCTAATGGTCCCTATTGTCACGGTGCGTCATGCACGAGTAGGCAGTTTGTGGATCTATTGTCACATCATTTAAATATGAAAACCTGCAGCCTCTGTCATGGCTGCCGGTGCAAAGGATCTATAATGTCCTGATGCCTGTGCAGTGTATACCCAGCTGCAGCAGGATATGTGGCAAAGGGACTTCCCCCTAACACCCCTATACCTCAACACACTCTTCCCTTTTGTTAACGCACCAACAACCCCTAAAAACTGAAATGAATTCCTTGGAAATTCCTTGGATGTTTGAGTCACAATGGGGGAACAATGGTAGGGGTGATACCCTCTGCCACATATCGTGCTTCATATGTAGCAGTGTCCACATGGCTTAATTAAAGGTGACCAAATCAACAACATGGCTATGTCTGGAATCCAGGAGCAGGCTTGGTATAAAAATAAACGGTGCCAGCCTTTTATTTCGAAGGGTAGTGAATTGCACCATCAAACTTTAAAGATATATTAATTATTAAATAAAATTGGTATAAATTTGTATACATGTTTCAGTTTGTATGTTACTGGGGCTTGTGCTCATGGCTCGTATAGAGAAGGCATGTAATGTGCGCCATTTGATGCGAGCAACTGTAGCGAGCAGTCTGTAAATAAAAGATAAAATAATGGAAAACCATTAATATCCTCTCAAATTTTGATAGTGGAATTACAAAGCTTGTTTATATACATGTACATGGCAGGGTGTCCGCGGGTCTTTAAAAAGTCTTAAATTAATTTTTCTAAATTTAATGCCTTAAAAAGCATTAAAAAGTATTAAATTATGAGCTAGATTTTGGGCCATGGTGGCGGGGTATGGAATTTTTTCCCGTTTTGGGGTTTTAATTGGTTTTAAATTCCAGCATCAAAGAAGGCATTTTAAAGTGTCTTTAAAAGTCTTAAATTTTACTTGCTAAAACCCGCGGACATAGGCATGTAATACTCTTGCGAACGTTTGCAAACTTTCTCGGAGTAAACTTTAATTTGCGCATCGGCAAAAAGAGTTTTGATTTCCGTTGGATGGATCGGGGTACTCGCCAAGCGCGCGCTACCATCTTCGTATCACCAGAGACGTAACTTAAAATATCACTCCACGTCTCTGTTATCACATGCACACAACGCACGCCACGTGCTCAGTAACCGTTAATCTTAAATAGCGCCACCTACAGTTTTATATGATTGCTGCAGCGCGAGCTAGCTCTGCTTGGCTCAGGAAGTGAAAAATTTCAAGTGGAGGATCAATGATGCGCTGATGATAGAGGAAGACTGGAAAAATCTGTGCACTGATTCACACTAATTCTCGCTATCAAAAAGTATTATATCGTTACCACTACAAAAGTATAAATCCTGGAAAGAATTGAGGAGTTGATCATGATTTTAAGATAGTTAATAATACGCCTATGCACATGCATGACTGAGACTTGCTGAAAATTTTCTAAGTGCACTGTGCAGCAAAATCTTGGATTTTTCCCACTATTAATTTGGATTTTTCTATCAAATATGCATTTATTGACCTACTTGTTAAGTCATTTAAAAGAAAAATACCAGTGATCAACTTCCCAGTTCGTCCTCCATAATTTAAATAGCTTGCACCTTTTTCATGTTTTTGTTGTCTGAATTAAGTTTATTACAGACTTGTGAGGACTTGCAGGGCGGATCACGATGGCCTTGACCACAACACTTCACAAACTAATCCGTCTTTTTGTTTGTTGAATACAGACAAATCTGAGAAAGCAGTCTGCATTTAAAACAGTAATTGTTGAAGACTACGTAAAACTGTAGATGAGTTTGCTTGACGACCTACATGCAGATCACCAACTGACCAAGTCAGTTTTAGAGGACAACCATGGCGATCAACCTGGAGGTTGCTGTAATTGCAGGGAGTGCGGCCATAACGGGCGTCATCGCTTACTACTTTAAAAGGGAAAGAACTTGCCTTGGGTATATCAAGGTAGTTGCACAGATTTGTCTATGTAGGGCACTTTCACATGGGGTCAAAAGGTCACGACCCTCCCGTGTTTAACCTCCAGATGGGGAGAGAACAATAGAGCCACGTGGGGAAACGCACGTGGCTGCTAGCAGAAAAGCACGGTCTCTATTGTTCTCTTCCGATCTGGAGGACAAACACGGGAGATGTTGATTGACCCGTGACAGCTGTGAAACTGCTCTATTAAAGTTATGTTAATCTTTAATGTTATGATTTGCTCCAGACACATGTCTGTATCAGGTTGGAAAGTGACTGCATCACATGCACACAGTCCCATTTAAATTTAGAGACTAGTAACAGGGGGCGGATCCATGATTTTGAAAAGGGGGGGGGGGGGGGGGGCGTGAAATTTTTAGAAATAGCGAGCGCGTAGCGCGAAGCCCTGACGACTTCTAGATGGATTCTAGATGCTGTGGTGCGATCTGAGGCAATATTTAACCACTTTAAGCAGGAAAAGTGTGCCCTTTTTTTGGAAAAGGGGGCGGGAGGCGTGCGCCCCCCACGCCCCTGGATCCGCCCCTGAGTAATGGGAGCCTGTGTGCGTGTGACGTCACACTTATTAACCGGATAGAGTATGCTTGGGCATACAAAAGTTGGTATTTTGTTCGTATACATTGAACAAAGATTTGTAGGAAATTACCTCCTGGAATCAACAGGTAATCTAATTTTAAGATATAATTCTCACTTGCACTTTTGTCGCAAATGTTGCTTTTCTGTAGAGTGTTAATACTAGTTTAAAGGGAAGTGAGTGGAGTGACGAACATTCAACAGTTTCCTTCAAAATACTTCAACTTTCTCTTCCATGTTCCATAAACTCTGCACATGGCATCTCAGTGGCGACGAGTGAACGAAAATTTTCATTTTCATATGCACTTTTTTATTTTTGATCTTCCCGTCTTCCCAGGATGCACCATTTCTAGCCATTGATCATGATTTAGAAACCATCGTAAATGAAGCGCCAGACAAGACTATCCCCTATGCAGTCGTGGAGGGGAGCATAGAGGCCATTGGTAAACCCCTGAAGAGTGAGCATGCAACGGGGATTAAAGGGGTGCTACAAACACTCATCTGCAGGGAACACAAGACGTACTGGAGCGGTAGCACTCGCTTATGGTGAGTTGCATTTCAGTATATAATATGATTATGTCAAAGATCGAATCTGCCATTTGCCACTGGCATGCTCCGTGGTTAGTATGCAGGAGGTCGTAAGTTCGGGTCCCGCCTGTGCACGTTATGAGTTTTTAGCATATACCACGTCGAGTATGGACAACAATGTCAAAGATAATATTCAGGATTAGGAAACTTTTACAAACGGCATTATCTCCATGTTAAATTAGGGATATGCATGATAAAAACCAACCTCGACTCAGTACCTCATTTACGTTCCAAGAAAAGAATGAACAACTGTGTCCATGCTTTCAAGAAATTGTACAAAGCTGCCGTCCTATTTAGGCTGGTTCCTTGGCTATACTGCATGGAAAATGGAGCTATGATACCAATGTAGTCAGGGGCCTAGTTTCATTCACATAGTGTCTAAATTCCTGATTATCTTGGCCAAAAGTGGCAAAATTTTCAGAGAAATCTAACATTTTAAAATTTAGCATTGCAAACTGTCTACCTAATTTTGCCAGTTTGAGTAAAATTGATGACTTCTCTTTTTGCAGGCATGACACAACCCGGCTCATTAGAAATATTACCAGATCGATCCCATTTGTACTAAGGGACAACAACGCTGACGTCAAAGTTGACGATCCACTATTCGCCTCTCAGCTAGACATCCCGATCGTCCACGACAAGTTTGAACCTTCAGCTTCGTCCCTCAGCGAACACCTCGTTAGTTGGGCCAGCGGGGAAAAAACTAAAGGGTTCCAAACCATCGAACGCATGCTATCAGAGGGAACTGTGCTTACCGGGATAGGCATGATCTCGACCTCAACCGGGACCCTGATACTCGGTCCCCCTACGACTAACGACAGACCGTATATTCTCACCGAAGCAGGATTCAAGGGGATCATACGCGAATACCAAGCCAAGTTGAATCAACTTAAATACGTCTTATACATCAGTGGGTCCATCACAGCTTTACTAGTCGTGGTTTGGTTGATTAGGTTATACAAGAAATACGCGGAGAAGCGAAACCAGGAAATGCAGGTGGAGAGGGTTCTGAGGAATCGCGCAGAAGGGGGAGAGGACGGGACAAACATAGACCCGGATGATAATGAGGACAATGCGTGCACGATATGCCTAGCTAATCGCAGGGACGTTGTTCTATTGGACTGCGGTCATGTCTGTACATGCGCACGCTGCGCAGGCATGCTGCAACCTCCACAATGTCCTATATGCAGACAACGCATAAAGCGAGTTGTTCCACTTTATCACTCATAGAAAAGAATTAGCTTTGCAATTAGAAATAAATTTTGCAAAATGTTGACACTGTTGGTGAACTTTTGAAGACCATTTTCCCATAGGAATGCCCTGTTAGAAACTGTGAATGGTTTGTATTACTGTAGTATTATTAGCCGTTGAGCGCCTAAGGCAGGGCTGTATACTCCCCAGGGACCTGAGATGGTATATGGAGTGATTTATTGGAACCCTAATGATAAGGGGTGATGATAATGTAGGCGCCTTGATCGGGGATTTCCCCCTATAAGTGCGCTGTATAAATCCATATCATCATTAGTAGCCTTACAGCGACCTTCAGCGTGTCAAACCTTGCATGGCACACGAGCACAGTCTCAATAGCATGTTATTTGAGAAGTTGACCCCAACAAACCCAGCATTTGGCCTTGCGTGAGTTTGTGAGATTTTGTTCCAGTAGAGCTCTCCAGTTGCATTATACATGTACTTGCGGTCTTGCGGACCAAGACCAGGCAGTCTAAGATCAAGACCTGATCAAAACTGACAGTCCGAGACCGAGACCCATTTCTCGCTTCATTTAAATCTTCTCATATAGCCCCCTAATATGAAACACTTTCTGACATAAATTTCTGACATTATTGGTTATAATATTACACTCTCTGCACATAAGGATCGCATTAGTTTGGTCCCTTGAAGAGAGCAATGAGTTGTTTGGGGATTGGGGAATCTTTGGTTTTAAGTCTAGCCTTCAGACCTTTGTTAAATTTTCCACATCTTATAGATCTGCTTTAGAGAGCACATTTAATTAAGCTAAAGTCCTTAAACTGACATTTTTGGGTAATATGAAAAAAAATTGAGACACATCACTTAACTTGGACAGAGTTGAACTTCTGGTCAATTTGTATTATGTCAACTACCACTTTACGCTGTAGTTCCAAATGTGGTTCCTAATTTGCCTAATTTTTGAAAGTGGCACAAAGTGAAAGTGGCACAAATGCTCTTTATAGACCAGCAGCCATGTTAAGGAACGGGTTTTGAATGATGTGACAATAGATCCACAAAGAGCCTAGTCATGCAATGTGACAGTGTGATTGCCCCCTAAGATGACCGCTGTGCAAACTTGAAGGGTCTATTACAAAGTACATGTACATCTGTATAATAATGTTCCGTTTATTATACTTGTGTAGCTTATTTTAAAACTTAGAAAAAATCATGATGGAGACAGATTGACTAAAATTAAAAAAAATAAATGCATTCAGTCTTTTTAATAGGACTTTTAATTCCGGAATGTTTCATTTGCGCTCCTGGTTTTAAGTGCAGAAGCTTGCTGTTCAAAAGAAAATATATGGGGGACCTTGTTCAAATGTTTGTGTTTATATGTAATCCAAACGACTTGGAAAATTATTTGGTATTAAAGGTTCTTGAAAAAGCTGGATTAAATGAGAATTTGTGTGATTTTCTTTGGTGTCCCTTTCTTCAAACTCGCAATAGACTACTAAAGTGAAAACGTCATCCTTTGTGCGTTGCCAAGGTTTCTGGGTCTAAACTAAAACCAGTGAACTCTGTTTCTCTGCGCTTTGGCAAAGGACGTTTCAGATTACCAGCGAATGTTTAGACCCAATTACCTTGGCAACTGACGTCACACTTTAGTAGTCTATACCAGCCAGTCAAGTTTGAGTACACCTGAAAAAAGGGGTTTGTCGCAGCATGGAGGAAGGATTAACTATCTGACATCTAAAATGGATCCATGCTCGTGAGTGCAATGATCAGAACCATCAGGATCATGTAAAAATTACTAATTTGTGATGACCAGATCACATTTTTTGACCCCCTCATTTTTGAGAATTTGATGTCATATCATGTGTCGTATTTTTAGAACGAAATCCAGTTTTTTTCCTAAAAAGTCTGGTCATAGAATTTGTAATTAAATTAAATTGCCCAAACCCTCCTATCCTCCACACCTCGCCCCGCCCCCATTGCTAACCAGCGCGCGCAATTATCATGACGTCATGGCAATTTAGACTGTTACTTTACACGCGTAATACTCCTCGTTAACAATATGCAACAAGTATTTGGGAACCAGACTCGAACGATCAACCTCGTTTCAAAAATAGTAGCGCGTATGGTAGCGCGTCACTTGATTTAGGGAACGAGGTTACCCGCGTGGCCTAATACAACGTCACGCGCGCGTACTGCATGCATGCTGCATGCAAAACATAAAACAGTTCAACCCCGGAGTTTGTTGCGAAGAGTTGAGTTGCTGAACGAGATTTAACAAGTTTCCTATTCTTAAATCATAAACGCTGACGTGAACACCTTTAGCTGATCATTTGTTTAACAGTAAATACAGGAAAGCGACTTCCAAACTAGCGTTTACCGCCACTTCCAAACGGTCCAAACCATGTCATCACGATACAATTCGAGTTCGACTTCGAGGGAGCAGAGTTCTTCGAGTTCGTCAGCGGACGGTCGAATTTACGTCGGTAACCTGCCGCCGGACGTCCGGGAGAAAGACATCGAGGATTTGTTCTTTAAATACGGTAGAATATCGAACATTGACCTGAAGAGTAGGTCACCTGGTCCGTCTTTTGCTTTTATCGAATTCGAGGACAGGAGGTAGGAATAAATTTATTGAGGTTTCGGGTTGGAATCTGGCTTGGGGTAAAATTTGGGGGAAACAATTTGCGGGGCGCCGGCGCGGCGGCGGAAGGGGGAGGGTCGTGGTGGGTGGAAGGGGGAGGGGCGTATTGGGGGGGGGGGGGGGGGTTTCTTGTTTCACAAGAAACAAGATAAATTCTTGAATTACTGTTCAAACAGGCCTACCTTTTATTTGGTTAACACTGGTGGTCCGGTTAAGAACCTTCAATCTGTGATTTTGAAAGCGTAAAATTTTATAATCCAGCGTACGACAGAAAGCCTCGGCTCAAGGTCTTGTAAAAATTTGAAAACGATGTCGATGTAAAAGAGCGAGAATTTCTCTACGTCATAGCAAATATGTCATAGGGCTTACCCAAGCGACAGCCAATGAAAAATGCGCATTTGGGGAATAACCCTTAGACTTGCACATTGACATTTATTGTTAATTTTTGACTTGTTTTTTTTCTTTTTAGGGATGCAGAGGATGCAATCTACTACAGGAATGGCTACAATTATGATTCCTGTAGGCTGCGTGTAGAGCGCCCTCGCGGCGGTGGTCCTCGCGGGGCATACAGTGGACATGGTGGAGGCGGTGGAGGCGGCGGCGGCAGCAGCAGCAGTAGTAGTTGGGGGCGCAGAGGGGGCGCTCCACCGCGAAGGTCTGATTACAGGTGCACCATTTCAGGTGAGCTGAAAAAAATTATTTCTGGTTCAAAATGATTGTGCCAAAACTGTAAAAAAAAAAAGCAAATTGACATCGAAATTACATTTGTCGTTGTCAAGTAGGGTAAAAGTGGGGGTATTCGACTGGATAGGTTCATTTGAATATAAAAGTTGCGTCCAAAGTCAGAGGAGCCAGGCAAAACTTTTCAACAATCACATGCCGAGGTAAAACACGCATGTTTCAGCAAAGCATTAAGTGATCGAATATCCAAGCACTTTCGACTACCCATTGTTTAAACACAAGACAGCTTTTTAGACCGGCAATTTCTTACTGGTCAAATGAGCAGCATGGAAAATGACAAAAGGTTCATTAAAAATCACCATTCCATCCAAAGGATGTCCAAGCTGACGCCACAGAATAGCGTGTACTTCTTACTGGATCCCATAAGGCGATCACATTAAATCACGACGCTTCTTCATTTCAAGTTTCAAACTCATTTTATTTTTTATTGTTTGAGCTTAATTGGGTCAGTACTCAAATCGCCATTGATGGTGTGACTTAAACAAGACAGTCTGTAGGTTAAATACGATTTTAGCGTAGTTGTTTGATATGGAGTACATTTTTAATTAATGCTGGTCGAATTCCCCTTGTGGTCGAATATTCCCTGCGCTTACCCTTATGGAAATTCAATAAGTGGCGATAATTTGTGGAAAGATTCAATTTGTGCAAATCTTTTCTTAATTGCTTGCTGGATTTTGTTTTGTTTTTCTTTACTACTCAGATTTACCCTCGACAGGCAGTTGGCAAGACTTGAAGGACCACATGCGAGCGGCTGGTGACGTTTGCTATGCCGATGTCTACAGAGATTGCACGGGTGTAGTTGAATACGTCAATGAAGACGACATGCGCTACGCTGTCAAGAATCTTGATGACACTAAATTCCGTTCACATGAGGTAAAACCCTTTCCAATTGGTACATGCAGGGGTCGAAATTAGCACTGGTCCTGTGGTCTGAGACCAGTGAAAAATCAGAATGACCACTAGATCTGTCAAAAATGCTGGTCCGATGGAGCAGTGAAAACTTTCCTGACTCATGGAAACATTCCTTGATGCCTAATACATTGTAAATATGCCTAATTCATTGTAAATACTCGATGCGAAAAATTCCTGGTTACCACAAACTATTCCTGATCACTTTAGACATTTTCAGATAGCTACTCCAGGGTTGGATCAAAAAGCAATCCCATCCATCCTGCACTCAATGACCTTAAACCAGAAAGTGTTTCAGTATCTCGGTGCCATTTTGAAAAGCACCAAATTTTCAGCAGGACCAGTAAAGTTCTGTAATCTACTGTTCCATCTGACCAGCATGAAATTCAGGTTAATTTCAACCCCTGACATGTACCATGTAGTTTGTACTTTGCAAACATACGGTTTTCAGGAAGATGTATTATTTCTAAATATTACAGTCGAACATTCTTTAGTAAAAGATCCTTTGAACCTTGCAGATTCCCTTGTTATAACAGAAACCTTGTATTATCAGGAATGAAAACAACTGGGACCTTGTTAACAGTGGTCTTATTATCGAGGTTTGACTATACATATTGACCAACAGCAAGAGTTAATTTGATGGTCAAGCCAAATCTTCCTTTAACATTAAAACTGTTTCATTTTCTTACCCAACCTTGTTTTGTTAAATGTTCACTTACAGGGTGACACCACTCGCATTATTGTGAAAGCAGACTTTGGCGGAGGTCGATCACGAAGTCGATCGCCCGTGAGGCGGTACAGCCCCAAACGCCGCTCCCACTCCCCAAAACGCTCCCGACGTTCCTACTCCAAGTCGAGCTCTCGCAGTCGCAGCAAATCCAAGGGGCGTGACAGCCGGTCGCGATCACGATCTCGCTCCCGTTAACAAAAGAAGATGCCAAGTCTTCATATCAAGGCTATCACTGGACCTTATCGGGAAATTAAGGTTGGTTTTTGTTTTTGTTTTACCAAGTGTAAGAAGTCTCACCCGTATTTTTTCATCCAAAACAAAGATTTAAATATATGGCTACTCACTTTTTTTGTCATTTAGTACTTTCGTTGACAGTTAAAACTAGACAAATTATTAAGCTAGAATTGTGTGGTTTTTAAGTATTGTTTCAAAAGGAATTTTAAAATACATGTTGAGACGGGATGTGACTTTTGGTTCGCCAAGTTTATTATAATTTAAAATAGCATATAGTGGATTTTGTTTGTGGTCTTTTGAGTTAAAACCAGTGATCTTCCATTTCACTTCTTTCTCAACACAGAATTTGCCTATGTAAACAGTTTGTACAATACAAGTACTCGGATGTAAAATTTAAAATGCTATGCATTTATTCAGTTTTGCTCTTCTAACACTCTTAAAAATGGTATAACATGTGATTTGCTTTTGTTTTCTCTTGTGTTTATTTTTATTGTGCTTACATGTATCTCAAATTGCATAGTCATTAAATGTGTCATTTACTCCCCAAGCCATACTCCAAGTGATTTATGAATTGTATATTTCCATGTTTTTTCAAAGACTAAACTTTTTGTAGTTTGGTAATCACCATTGACCCATGTTATGACTTAATCTATGCAGCCGCATGTATACGTTTAAACTTAATGGGTTAAATCAATGTAAACTATATAAATTGACTCCATATTGGTTCCAATTTTATCTATTTAGAATTAGTTTTGATGACATTTGTAAGATACTTTCATAGTATGTAGATTGTTTTCTGTTCTTGTTGAGTGCATTTCACATAATGTGACCCGCTCTGGGAAAAGGTAGTATAAACTGCGCAGGCTAGGTCGAGTTTCGTGACCATAAATAGAAAACTGTGGCGGATCCACACTCATTAAAATACAAAAACATAATGAAAATTCCTGGCAGTCCCCAGATACCGCCTGGGATGTCCGTGCTCCGCCTGGAATTTCCATTGTGTTTTGGTATTTTAATGAGCGTGGATCCGCCACAGATTTCTACTTATGGTTGCGAAAACTCGACCTAGTCTGCGCGACTTATACATGTACTACCTTTTTCCAGAGCGAGTCACATATGACAATTTTTCTTAAAAATTCAACCCGTCATAAAACCTGGGGTCTCATAGAGGGTATAATTAACTGCCCACATTGACCAAACTGTCTTTGTATTTTTTCCCAATGTTCTCAGAAGCGTAAGGATGGACATTGCAAATCTCGGATTCCTTGGGAAAAAGCACAGGAATCGAGGAGTCCAGGGAAAAACGATTTTTATCTCAAAAAAATTCTTGCCTTGGAGAGATCGGGATAAGAAGGTTCAGATTTTGGAGCGGCAATTTTTTGTGCGCAAAGGATTCTCGAGTGAGAAAGAGGGATAAGGATCGCGGGATTAGGACCAGACCTTTGCACAGGATGTGAAGTTTTGGATCGATTGACGGTATGATTGAAATAATCTCTGATTCCCAAATGCTTGAACCATGTCTAAACAAGGCCTTTCTGTGAAATCCTTGTCTTCAATTTTACTTGAAAAATAGACCAATTATAGTGGTCTTCAGACATGTTATACATATGTGTAACCACATTTGGTGAAATTTGTGTGAATTTTATTCTTCCAGAACCACTAACTGGTCTATTTCAGATCGGCCTTTCCTTGACCTTGACTCAAGCATTTACCCCAACATGTGCCAGTTAAATATATTTGTATGTTTCATATTGATTTTTTAAATCTCTTAAATCATTTTGTTTTTACTTTGCAGTCTTGATTTCTTACAGCAAAACTTTTGTGTAGTGTAGCGTCTTGTTTGTAGTTTTGCATGCTAGTATAATTCATTTGACATACTGTACCTTTTAATTGTCCCCAGCAGGATTTGCGACATACTTAGGATAAAAAAAAACTGAAATAAATTTCCGAGTGTTTGAAAAGGAATGGGAGAACAATGGAAGAGGGTTAATCTCTATTAAATATCGTGCACTGAATTTAGCTTAATTTGGCTACAAAAAGTTGGCATTTTCACGAAGGGATGCTTTGAGCACTAAATACTGCCCAGAAATGTTCCCTTCGTCAAAATGCCAAGGAAAGAAAGATCAATTGATAGATCGGGTATGTCAAGTGTTTTAACAGTTTTTATTGTTTACCCGGAATTGACATTAAAGGGTTTACTCGTTTTGTGACTTTTACGGCTGGGTGGCATTTTCAGTCTTTGTTTGATCATGAAACTTCACAAACCGTGTTTGTACCTCTTTTCTTTGAAGGTTCAATCCACCTTGGGTAACGCAAAGGATGCATTTAGGATGGAGTAGCCATTCATTTGAAGGGGCGGACTCGATCTGAACACTAATCGGGATTACCAATGAGACACAAACTTGGAGGATTTGAACATATTGCGTCAACAAAACTAGTGGGATTTTTACACCTGCTCCATGGAGGAATACCAAGTTGATAAAGAATACCTTACGATGCGCTTTCTGGATATGGTATACGTTATGTTAAAAAGAAACTACCCAGATTCTTGCTTTTTAAAATAAAAAGCTTTCAACCACAATCCTCTAAAATCATCCAACCTCAATCTGCTCCAGGATAGAAATTAATTAATAAATTGCGATCCCCGTTGCAAAATTATTTGAACCGGCCAGCTCGGTGGTTAAGACATCTGCCTTGTTTGCAGGAGGTCGTTGGTTCAAGTCCCACCCGAGCATGCTATGAAGTATTTCATAGCGTCTTGGGAAAGCATCAAGTATACAGTGTTAATAATTACACCGGGCAAAGGGAACCCTAATTAACATGCTCCAAGATAGGTCGCAGCCATTTTCCACAGCTAAAGGTTCTGCATTTTTGCCCCATCCCCTTTCCTGTGTGTGCGCATACTCTCTAGAATTAATTCTCATTATCTTGGCGATTCTGTACGTTATTGGATGCAATAATTCTAGGAATTTGACAGTGGTTTGTATAATACTTTCCAAGTTTGTTAAAAACATTTTTGTATTTTTTTAAATGGAATTTTAAAAGGTGAAATTGCCTAAGCCTACGATACACCTCCTCCCCTCCCCCCCCCTACGCTCAACAAGCACTGTACATATACAGTAGAACACTGATAACACACACACTTATAACAATTGTAGGTCTTTATTTTGCATACAAATACAAGACTCCTACTACAAGGGAATTTTTAACCTGTATTTTGCAAAATTCAATATTCCACACTCCGATAATTGCATCAGAAGCAACACAGCACCGTCATGTGGGCCTGGGCCCCTCCAAGGTGACACGCCTGGATCAACATTTAGTTTTTGCTCAAAACTACAAGCCGCCAGTGATGAGCGAGATACTGAACCAATTTCAAAGAAGACTTTATATGATCCTGCTACCAATAGGTTCAACCAATTTGCTATTTGACCAGTGTGAGTGCGTCCACATTCGGTATAGTTTGGCAAATGGATCACGATCCTCCTTGCTCGTCTGAAAAATGGGCATCTCTGTATCTTGCTACAGGCTTTGAGGGCAGAGGAATGTTACCTGTAAGGTGAACAATGACACACAATCCGTGAATAAAATCTGCTTCTCTTCTAAAGTATTCATATGGATTGAAAAAAACACAAGCAAAACTCAACCTGCTGGTGCCACGAAGTATTCCTCGCGTGTCTTGGCAGAATTCTTCAGAATCTCCTCGGCACAGTTTCCCTCGGTCACTTCATCTTCTCGTAAATACAACGTCCTGAATGAACATGGCAAATACAGACGGTATAAGAATAAGATGATTTTTAACAAGTTTTGGGGAGCTGTACTTCGAGTCGACATATTGCACTTTAATTGACTGATATATTTCAATTGTTTTGCCTTTGAACCAATTTTACAAATTCTGGATCTTGTGTGGGCTAAATTGGTGCATATTTATTAGAAAATTGTTTGTTTCCTAGCAAAATCTGCGGAGCAGCTAATTTGCAATGACAATTGTGCTTTGAGCCCAAGATACCGACTGTGGAAGTTTGGTAAGAATTTAGTACTCGGATATCACTATTTCTTCCTTAACATGACTTAGCATCAATTAGTACAAATCTAATAAAACAAAATTAATTGGAGGAGAAAAAATATAAAGATTTTACGAGGAAAAACTTGGTAATTCTTCTGCGTTGTCCCATAGGTTTAGTGCAGGAGAGCTTATGTGATGCCCGACTTGTAAATTCTTTCCTGATGTTTTATGCCAGACATGATTTTCTAATAAAAAATGAGTCCCCTCCTAAGTGGTAGACTCCTCTAAATTGGTGACTTTTCTAATATGGTTACACTTTAAAAACACTGTCAACTACCTGTCCTCCAAAACGGAATCCATGGGTTCCACACCAGTAGTATCCACCAGTTGAATCTGGTCGGCTAATTTAACGGCTTCTGTGAGTCTCTGTATACCAGCGATGTTGTTGAAGTCCACCAGAGCTAGTCTTTCCAGGCGTTGGATTGTTTGCTCGTCTATAACTGGCTCCTATTCACAAATATTACAGAAGGCTAAATATGATTGTATTTAGACAGAATTTGTGCAATTTAACACAAGATTGCAAACTAACGGTAACAATTTTAGTTTGGAAGAAGGATAATCTGTACTTTTTGTAAAGCGTATTCCCTACATTGGTAAGACATGTCTCGGGCGCGGATCCAGAGGGGGGTCGGTTTGGGGGGTCAAAACCGCCCCCTGCTCCGACACCAAAAAAAATAATTTAATGCATTTTTTGTGTGTCCGCCTGTCCGAAACGAGCTGACATAAAAAATCTGACGGGCAAAACCCCTCCCTGGTGGCAAAACCCCCTCCTGGAAAAATTCCTGGATCCGCCCCCGTGTCTGCTTACAATCTCAAGAAAGTGTCGCGTGTTATTTCTACAGACATTTTCCACAAGTGGTGCAGTGGGGTGGGGAGGGTGATATGTTCCTTTGAAAATATTAATTTAATTATGACAATATAAAAACCATGGCAGTATACCTTTGGCATGTTGGATTGTTCAACTTCTCTGGTCCATACTGGCTTTGGTGGTATCTGCAAGTGCAAGTACATGTAAACACAAAAAAAATACTTAAATTCTGGAATTTAATTAAATCTTGTGGGGTCCCTGAAGTGGAATGTATGAGCGAAAGGGTTAGGAGGTATGATTGCCGCCTCCCTATACTGACCCTTGCTCGCCCTTTTTGTTTTTATAACAGCGCCCCCACAATTTTCACAAAAACATTTGCTCGTACCGACCGCCCTTATAGGGCGCGCCGCTGGGCCATGGGATGGGCTAATGTGCCTTCACCATAGAGTTGTATAAGCCGTTTTACAACTCTATGGCCTTCACAGATTTCTGTGAAGGAAACACGTGATGCAAAGGTCACAGCTACAGACGCGCGGAGCATTGTGGGTTGCCTGCTGCCATGCAAAAAACAAATTTACGAATGAAATGGGTGTACTGTTTAAAACCTGCTTTGCCTGCTGGAAAAAAAATCGTTTTATGTCCGTTTGCAAGAAAGACAGTCACGTGTCTTATAAAATTTGGCCAATGAGGGCACAAAACGATTAGCCTATCCCAGCGCCCTGTAAGGGCGGTGGGTACGAGCGAACAAAAGCATAGGAAGTAGGATTGCCGCCCCGCCCTGTTGGTTTTTATAACACTAACTAGTAACAGCGCCCCCACAGTTCTCGCGACGACAGTGCATGCAGCTAGCACAGCTCAAACACGTACAAAGAAACCGAAAACTAACCTTGGAATTAAGAGGTCTTTTTAACGAGCAAAACGAACGTCTGGAGCCTCTGACCAATAAACGATATTGAAGTAATATGCGGCTTGCCATATTTGTGCGTAAATGGTATATTAATGGCTTGAAACTTGGTCTGCGCGAGCTTCGCGCGCGTGTTTATGATCGATCAAAGCATATGGAGGCCGCCATCTTTGACCTTTTTATAAAGGTCACAGGCTGTATCAATGCGCGGTCAAAAAATTGTTTCACATTTAAAGATTTGTACAAGTATTTTTAACAGGATGAATTTCGGTATATTGATTACTGGTAGTTATTAAAATATTCGTATATTTTACAGAGTCAAGGAAGAAATTTTAAATTTTGGGGAACTACTTTGATGTGCGGAAGCGTATAATTGTGCAATTACACCTGCCTATGTCCCAACGCGTACGTACCAGGACGAGTCTATCTAGCCAGAAATCGCTCATAAAAACACTTTATTAACCGATACTGATACTGGCAAATCATACTCTATTTGTATGATATTTTTATTTCAGTTAAGAACAAAATCCCGTGTGTAGACGAAGTACACAAATGCAATTTTGACAGCTCAAAACAGTACAATTAGCACGTGTGTGGACGACTGGTATCAACTCAGTACACTCCAACTCGTCTCTAGTAGCTGTATGTAGTGTACATTTATATACGCATACATGTATCACTATAGAGCCTTTGCACGGCGGCCATGACAGGGTGCAGTCACATTGTCACTGTGCGTCATGCACGAGTAGGCACTTTGTGGATCTATTGTCACATCATTTAAATATGAAAACCTGCCCCCTGTGGCCTGTCATGGCCTCCGGTGCAGAAGCTCTATAAACTGCAGTGGACATTTGTCACAGGTTCGCAACTTCTCCCACCATGGAAAGCATTGGCTCGGAATGCACTGAATTGAAAAAGGAATACGACGCCTGCTTTAATGCATGGTTCAGCGAAAGGTTCTTGAAAGGCGACCACAATGATGCGTGTGCAAAGATCTTCCAAAAATATCAGACGTGTGTCAAAGTGAGTCGAGCCTTTGTTTAAAAATTATTTCATTTTCATGGTAATGAACCACTATACCAAAAATCTAAATTTTGTTTGAATGTGAAATTTGTTTACACATAAGAAACATGTTTCTTGCATTTCTTTTCTTTTGTACTCCAGAATGCCATAAAGGACAAAGGGATAAATCTTGATGAGATTGAGAGACCCGTCTTAGACACTCCATCTGAGAAGCAGCCTGTTGGACAAGGGACATCAGTTTGAATGCCTCACATCATGGCATTTACCAAAGATCCAGAACTTGTCTCACCCTTGGGAATGTTTCGTATCAGCAGTCATCTTCAGTTTCAGATAGGAACCATGAGTTGACAAGATGCATGAAAGATGAAGACACATACAGAATGTTTATTTTTCAAGATTCCTTATTTAAAGGACCTTGTCCAGATTTTCCAGCAAAATGGATTTTGTTTTAAGCTAACAATCATCTTAAATACCTCCCCAAAATACTATCCATGGCAAGAAAACAGGAAATTTGCAATCTCCAATTTGGATTAAAGCAAAAAGGTTGGTGTAATTACTGCACTGCTTTATGGAACCGGATAAATTAGTTTACAAAACATCTGTGTTTTTTTAACAATATCATTGATTGAGCGCAGAATTTCAGGATGGTAATGAAAAAATATGACAAATGATATGGTAATCAGAATCCATTGGTACAATGGGGGGTTGAAAATGTGATCTAGACACGTTCGTTTAATAATTTGTTAATGTCACTGTAACAATTTTTAGTTTTTCATGGACATTTGTGCACCTCTATCGAACTTTCTTTTTTGTTTTACATGTAAATTGAAGTCGAGTAGGAGTTGGAGCAAGTGCAATGCCTCGCAACTTGAAAATAACCTCATTGCATCTGTACATGTGCAAGTACTGTTTATAAAATAATCCCAAATTGACAACGTACTATCAACTTATTGGTAGTAGTGTAAATGATAAGTTAATCTGGTGTGCCCCTTTCAGGTGGTGGTTGGAATTATTTCTTTGTTTCATTATTTACGAGGAACCCTTTGATTTTAAACTTTACAGCCTCTAAAATGCATAATTAGTATGTTAAATTCACAACAAATTTCCAACCGCCTTCGAGAGCTTTAATAGACCTGAAACGTAATGACGTCACGCAATGTTTACCGCGGTGCATTATGGGTGAAAAGTGGGGACGAAATCTCTCCATCTCTAGTTTGCGTGCGTTGCATGGTTTCTTCCTCCATGGTTGCATGCATAGCACCTAGCGTATTATACACGTAACTTGGTTCGTGTAAACTTGTTTGTGCCTGCGTGAGTTTTAAGCCCACGACGGACCCGGAACTATGGTTTTAACTTTTAAGGCTTGCAATAATTGTGCAAACTAGCGATGCAGCTCTGCAGAGATTTCGTCCCCACATTTCACCCATAATGCACCGCGGTCAACATTGCGTGACGTCATAGGTCTATTGCTTTTTAGCCAATCCTGCAATTTTAATTGCTTTCAGTGTGCACAAAATGTGTTCTCGAAAATAATGTAAAAAGTGAAACGAACTTGCATTTTTTGGGTAAAGTTAAAAAGTAAATATTTTTGTATTTTTTTTATATTGTACAAAAAAAACCAGACCTGCCAATGTGTCACTCGGTCCTTGCATGTTCTTGATACCTGTAATGTTTGGATTAAAACATTTGTTTGAGTCGCATAAACTTGCCTGTGGTTTTGCTCTTAACATCTCGGCTTAAAATCCGGGGTCTGGACACTTTTCCAAGGATTCGTCATGGTCGGTAAAATGTCGAAGTTAAAATGCTCATTCACTGTGTATGCCCATGAACTCCCCAAGAAAACATGCCCAGGGTCAGCTGCATCATGAATTTACAGTAAACCATTAGTGCTCTTCAAGGGACCGAATTAACCAGTTAATGCTGGGATTATTTCAAACACTGCTGTCCGTAGGCGCGGGTTTATTTTTTAGTTGAAGCATGGAGGAAGGAAAACAACTGAACTCATTAACCATGTGCGGTAAAGTATTGTGTCGATGCACTGTCATTGTACACCTCGACGTTGCTATGTTATAAACTGTTTTGCCCGTTTCCAGTATATGCTGCCAGATATGAGGGATATGAGGGGATATGAGGGATATGAGGGATATGAGGGGATATGAGGGAAACCCACCCACCCACCCCCCCCCCCCCACCCCCACCCCCACCCCCACCCCCACCCCCACCCCCACCCCCACCCCCACCCCCACCCCCACCCCCGGCCTAAAACCTGAAAGGAAATTCCTTGGATGTTCGACACTCAATAGAGCCTTTGCACGGCGGCCATGACAGGGGGCAGTCACATTGTTACCATGTGTCGAGTAGGTGCTTTGTGGTTCTATTGTTACATCATTTAAATAAGAAAACATGTCATGGCCGCCAGTGCAGAAGCTCTATAGGGGAACAATCACTCAGTCTCATATCTTGCACCAAATGTGTGTATTATGCGAGTCTTATATCCAGAGAGTGCATGCAGAAATCTGGCAGAAACTTTATTTGTGTGTACATGTACTTGCATTGTTTATTGCGCTCATTGGAATTGTACATGTACGTATGCATAACGCCTTGTACAATGTATTGGTTTAAAAAGCGCTGGAAGAGTTTACTGTAACCCTTGACTGAGTTCCTGGAAACACATCGTAACCTACTTACTTTTGGCCCTCGAAATTCCTTGTCACAACGCCGTCTTTCTGCGTAGTCACCATTCCTGATCCTTTATTCGTTTTTTGCCAAGTCCCATTATTTATTGTTCACGGTAGCTCGAACTTTGCATAGCCAGTGTCTCCCAATGTCATCCCATTCATTTTATCTGCATGTAATTCTTAACCTAGTAATACGACAGACGGAAAACCATGGGGAGAGGAGAAATCGTTGAAATGCTTCCAAATTACCCTCAACAGTTCCAAGTGAGTCAGTTTTCTGAAAACAGAAACACAGAACTGAAGTAAAAGTTGCTTTTCATCAATTTTTTAATCACCCCCTTCCGTTTTTGTTTTCCTTGAGTCACATTAAACTCCGAATCCAGCGCCACCGTTGAAGAGAGTAGGAACAGAAACGGGTCTCTTTCCCGAGTAAATCTTTTTGGCCGTGGAAATCCACTCCTGATCCAAAAGTGCGAGTTTTCCTAGTTCAAATATTCCTGGATTTGTTGGGCGTCCCAGAGAAGGGGCTCCTGTGATTTTTCGTTTTTCTCTCCTGGAATGGTATTCCAGCCTCTTTCGTGTCCTGTCCCGAAATGATTTGGCTATTGTTCGCTCCCAAAATCCTTCGTCTTACAATGAGCAAACCTTCAAAGAGAAGTTGTAAAGCCAGGTTAAAACGATGTAGCATTTATACTGATTTTGCAAAAGAGGGTGGACTTTAAGAAACTCGTAATTTTTTATTTTCGGCCAATGTACAGGAGCAAAAACAAAGAATTGACGCCCAGAATATCCCTCATCATGGGCAGAATCTTTCATTAAATTCCGTCATTAAAAGGGGTTGACTGAATTGTTTACATTAACTTTTCGAAAATACAACCTTGACAGAAATTGTAACTTCTTGCAACAAGCAAAAGCCATCATCCTAGCAGAATATTCTGCAGTACATGTATATTGAGAAACACAGCATGTTAAGAAAAAACTCGATGACCATTTCAAAACACTGAATGAATTTTCTTGGTTAGACAATCCCACAATTAAGCATCACAAATCATTACCATCTAAATAAAAGTATCAAATTTGTACAAGTTTCTAGAATGTGTTTTGCATACAAGACTAGCATCACTGAAACAAGACCACAATGAAAGCATGCAATTTAATGCGATTTGTGTACAGCAACTGCAATATGCAAGCAGGCGTGTTTGAGTCAAGGTCAAGATGGCCGAATACTGTAAACAAAACAACGGTAATAAACAGAAATTTATCAACAAAATAACCATTCGACTATTTTGGGTACATGTAATTTGTGAGAACCTGTTCGCATAAGAGAAATTGCTTAGTTTGAGGAATCTTTGTCGAATCATTGTCAAATCTTCATCGAAAGAAGCAATTTCCCTAATGGGGTCTAATACATGTAGTTTGGACCAGATTCTCCAAGACCAATGTTGAACATGACTCAAACATGCAAATGCAATAATTGTAGAAGCATACCATCCATTCCATCCATCCATGTTTCGTCAAAATCCGCTCTTCCTTAGCAAAAATCTTTGATCCCAATCTTTGATCCAAAATCCCCGTCAGAATGCCAGTGTGTGAACTGAGCTCAAATATTTTCCTGATCCCCGTCAAGACACCACTTAAATCCGTTTAAAAATTTGCCTTTTTTCCTGGACTCCTCGATTCCCGAGCTTTTCCCAAGGAATCCGAGATTCAGACAGTCCTTCCTTAGCGTCCTTACGACACTGAGAACATTGGGGGAAAATACAAGAAAGTGTTAGCTTGTGAGTCTATTTAAAATTGACCATGAAATAAGACTGGGGTGCACAAATGTTTCCTGTCAGTACCTTAAACCCAAGTTTAACAATTACTACTCTGGTGGAATGTTTAAATTCAGACCCAATAAGTATAAATTGCTGTTGATACCCCAAAAAAGAAAAACATTTCATATAATTACTGGTCAAAACTCAACATAAAACAAATCTGTTGATACTAAGCTATACTACTACAATGCCAATTAATTTTGTACACAATTACCCAACTGAAAAATCTGAGAGCCCACCTTATGATACAGATAATATTGTAAGTCAGAATACATGTGTTTACAAGGTGCTAAAAAACGACACTGATCTAAAGCAGATTTTGTAAAAGAAAAAAATATATATACATATACAAACTTATCCAAGGAAACTTTAAACATTAATTGTAGGTTAAAGGTATATCGTCTATTCTTAGGGCCAATTTCATCCTGACAAAATAAATCTTAGATCAAATTGTATAGTTGTCTCTGTTCTAGTTGTTACCCTAAAATAGAAAAAAAACCTTTGTTTTCACTCAAACGCTGATAAACCTGGAAAACCGGGGAAATTTTTTAATTCTCTTATCAATAATTACAGCAGGTGAAATATGCCCCAAGCACAGACATGTACCTTTAAGTGACTATTCACAATTGATTAAAACACTAGCCGCTTCGTTTGATTTGAAATGGAAAACAAAAATCATGTACATGTACATTATACACTAGTCATGAGCTTTTGTTGTACATTGTTTTAAACCATCTGATCTTTAGTTTATTGCATTTTCAGAATTCTGCAGTCCAATGTTTCACTGACATATAATAAAGGAAGTGTTTCAAACATAAAAAAAAGAATAAGAATCATGGAATTTTACTGAAATATTACTGCAAATTAAACCCTCAAATACGACTATTAATCACATGATAAACTTGCATTTAGAATAGAACATTATTTACAATCAGGCAGCTGCTATTCTAAGTTTGAAACTACAGATAGTTCTGGTTACTAAATTTAAATGAGATGAATAGTGTAGTAGCATTTGTTTAAGATTCCCACCAAATTTTACAATGGCTAAGCATGAATATTAATGATAAAAAGTTAATAATTTAACAAGACAAAGACACACTACACGATAACACAAACTGAATCACAGTGGTTAAATTTATACCCAGGACGAAAAAGTCAAATGCTAACAAAGTTGATTGTGATGAGAATTCAAGCCATATCTATATTGTCAGAAATGTGCATACTTTACATTTCACCAGGACATATTTTATGGAACGTTTTGTGTAGTTGATGAAGAATACCAAGACTTTTTAAAAGTTAGATAATCAAGATAAACACAGATTTTGTTTGCTGCTTAATGAATTAAAACCAACCTTTTTCCCTCCTTTGGCAAGCAAGGTCTGAGAACCACGACTCGGCCTGTACCTCGTCATTTTTCGCATTTCACGATGATTGTTTAACGTGAACGAGACCGGCTGTCACGCCCCTTGGACCTGCTGCGAGATCGCGACTTGGAGTACGAACGCCGAGAGCGTTTGGGAGAGTAGGAGCGTCGTGGACTCCGTTTGGGGCTGTACCGCTTGCTAACAGGCGACCGACTTCGGGAACGACTTCTGCTGCCAAAATCTTGCTTCACACGGATGTAGGTTGTGTCTCCCTGCATTCCAAAAAAGAAATATCACTTGTCCTGTTGTCCACATTAGCATGAATTGAATTTACAGGTCAACATATTTTCTTCAGTACAACTTAAAAATCAACAATTTCCAATAATCTCATTAGCAACTTACAGATTTTGCATATACCCGTAACTGTCCGAGCACTACATGCAACATTACATGTTAAAAGGAGGATTTAATGCTGGGATTACCCAAGCTATACATTACCTCATGTGAGCGAAACTTGCTATCGTCAAGAGTTCGTATGGCGTAGCGCATGTCCTCTTCGCTGACATATTCAACCACACCTGTGCAATCTTTGTAGACATCGGCGTAGCAAACGTCACCAGCCCCACGCATATGATCTTTCAAGTCTTGCCAACTGCCTGTTGAGGGTAATCCTTGCAAAGGAGAAAGAAGAATTTAAAGCCAGCATTACACAAAAGCTTTACGGAAACGTTCTTAAAGGAACAATTCTTTCAAAAATGGGGGGAAATTATATTTACCTGATATAAGACACCTGAACCTTGACCTCCTGGGAGGGATGCCCCCTCTCCTACTTGCACCACCACCGGCACCAGCACCACCACCACCACCGCCACCGCCACCGCCACCGCCGTAACCGCCTCGTGCTCCACTACTCCTCGGACATTCAACTCGTAACGTGTAGCGGTCGTAATCGTACCCATTCCTGTAATAGATTGCATCTTCGGCATCCCTGTCGAGACAAAGATTTATTTGTTGGTAAGAATTTAGGAAAGAATTTAGTAGTTCATCAGTACGAAGACCCAGAGGGGACATGTAAGTATTGTGCTTTTTTAAAAAGTATGTACGTACATGATAATACGTATGTACGTCGTGATAATAATACGTACGTTCGTATTATTCTCACGTACGTACGTGATAATAATACGTACGTTCGTGATAATAATACGTACGTTCGTGATAATAATACGTACGTTCGTGATACTTTATTACGGAGGTAATTCTTATCAACTCTTACCCACAAGCTTTCCTCAAAATATTTTTCAGTTTTATAATAAACATGATGATGATATTTAAAACAGATAAACAAATGTCAAATGTGAAGAAATGAGAAATTTTCAAAAAAACAAAGAACCTCACTTTTTGTCCTCGAATTCGACAAAGGCAAATGGTGGCCCAACTTTCGGCATCTTAAGGTCGATGTGTGTGATTCTGCCATACTTGAAGAACAAGTCTTCGATGTCTCTTTCTCTGATGTCTGGCGGCAAGTTTCCCACGTAAATTCGCCCGTCAACGGGGACTTCATGACGCGAACCGCGACCACCACCGCCGCCACCACCGCGACCGTAGTACGACATTTTCCGCAATTTAGTTCAACCAAACTTCAACAAGAAAATATATTTTTTCAAACCTTACACTAGTGTTCAGAATATGAAAAATGGAAGTAGGCCTACACAAAATTAGCTAGTCAAAAAGCTGTATATTTTGATTTCTTCACACCATGAAATAAGACATTTTGTACAAATTAAACACGAGGAAAAAACGCGACAACAAAAGCTTTACGCGTCGGTCATGCACTAAAAATAATGGTACATGGTTCGGTCAAGCTTGATGAAGTATGTAGTGCAATTTTGTACTTGTAACGTAAATGCGCATGCGTAATGTCAAGTTAGACTTTTAATGAGTCGTACAAAAGAGATGACAGTCGTACACAACAGAAGAATGTGCTTAGTTAGATTTGATAAGCAAGGCTGGGCTGCGTTCCACATACGCGAACGTTTGCAAACGTTCGTTGGCAACGTTGGCCAACAATTTCGAGTGGAACGCATTGTGCGCCACCAACGTTGGCAAACGTGGCCAACAAACTTTTGTTTTGTTGGCGAGTCATTTCAAAATGGCGCAAGCTAGATAGATGACAGGCAATGGTTTCTAGTTTTGAAAATAAAAAATAAATTGCACCTTTCGTTGTTTTCCCTTTCGTTGGCGATACACAATCAATGGCAACGTGTCACATTTCTTCACAAAATGTGTAAGCAGCGATAAGCCACATTACAACGTCGCTACGACCGCCGGGAGTGGGCGCCGCCATTTTGACAATCGCAAACACCGTTCCACATTGAGCAAAACGTTGGCCCCTACGTTTGCAAATGATCGCGTAAGTGGAACGCAGCCCTGGTGTAAGATACATGTAGTTGTTACAGGTAGTTATTATTATTATAATTATTTCTTTCTGGTATTCATACCAACTAGATTCCTCATTAGTGCTCATATTGCACTGTCACTCGTAAGCGTGAGGAAACCCATGAAGAATTAGAATTAGAAATGGCCAGAGACACCGGGGAATCCCCTTGCTCTTCACGAAAGAATGCTCTGGGGTCTTAGAGTGCGTTACCATTACCTAACACAGTGGACCAACGGCTTTACATCCCTTCCGAAGGATGGAGCAAGTGTGATTCAGTGCCTTGCCCAAGGGCACAGGTACCGCGAGCCGGATCCGAAGTTGAATAACTTGTAATGCGTAGTAAAACCTTTTGCGAGTATTTGTTTTAATGAAAGAAGTACGTGTACATTGTTGACGCAATTAAGCATTGCGTGGGAATAAAGTCAATAAACTCAGAACTCACGACATTAAAAAGAGGCTAGTTAAAACAGATTTTAAAATTGCACTACATACGTCGATATCCTGGATTTGCTATTCATGATGTTTAGTGCTTTACTTCCGCGCATGTCAATTACCACTTGTTACAAGCTACCGTAAATTGCTAAGCGTTACAACCAATGGAAACGAAGATTTTTATAGACGCGTCCAATAGACAAACCTAAACAGCCTGCATATTTTGTTTTAAGCTACCGAAAGCAAGGTACTAAAGCAGCAAATCAGAACGCCAGAAATTGTTACCCCGGAGCTGCAGTCAGGGGGTACACAAGAGGTGAAAGGGGGTGCAGCATTTTGCAGTCATTCCAAGCATTTGCTATCGATCTTGTGTCGGCCCGTGCACGGCAGTCTTCACTGTACTACGAGATTCGTTATATTTAGAAAAGAATCAACTTGCTAAATCTCCTTTTTCTTATATTCAGGCTATACTCTGGTAAGTAAAGTTATTAAAGCAGCGTATATACTGCACGTGTATTTATTAATATTACCATAGTATCGGCTACTATTTTATTCGCCCTACCGGCATCTTAAATTGAATCAGTGGAATCGGGTTGTCATAAATAAGGCATGTTGTAAAAATCCCTCTAAATCAGAACATAATTCACAAAATAAGGACGTGGTTCTAGCGTTTTCTCACAACCGACATTGGAAAATAAAATTGTTGACGGCGGCAGACTCACTGGATTTATTACGTGACCAGTTTTAATTACCATTTCCCCACAGTCTATAGTATATATGCACACGTGTATGACAATAGTTTAATAAAATTTCACTAAGCATATGAGTTGGATTTCGTTTTAAGTTTTATAATCGTGACCAAATCTGGCAGCGTTTTTGCGATAAATACAGTTTCTGCAGTCCGCATTTTAAAATGCATGTGTTTATTCTTTTGGCTGTATACAGTACAGAGTATCCAGATTTGCCAAAATGACTGAACGCAAAGCCGTCATCAAGAACGCCGACATGGCTGACGATATTCAGCAAGAGGCCATAGAATGCGCCACCCAGGCTATGGAGAAGTTCAACATAGAGAAGGACATCGCAGCGTACATCAAGAAGGAATTTGACAAAAAATACAACCCGACCTGGCACTGCATCGTTGGACGCAACTTCGGCAGTTACGTCACGCACGAGACCAAGCATTTCATCTATTTCTACCTGGGCCAAGTGGCAGTTCTGCTCTTCAAGTCCGGCTAAAGTGGACAAAATTAAACCACACCTGAATATATGTAATGAACGCAGACTAAAATTCGATCAGGGCCGAGTTATTGGCGTCCTTTTACAGTTAATGCTCAATGCTGCAGGTGCCATTATGATTTTAATCCGCACGCGCAGAAAGGTGTATTCATTGACGGACTGGCGGAATCCAAACGGAGAAGAATGTCCACAAGTCGTGGTAGCTGAAATAACGTGTTTTGAAAATGTAAACGTCTTAATTTAATTGTTTTGTATATTATTCTGTTTTTGTTTGGGGACATGATATAGAATTCTGTATCCAACCACTACAACAATGTAAAAGAAAGTTGTTTAAAGGTTTTATATAAACCGGGGTTGGTTGTTCGTGTGCCAAGCTAAGTTAAACAACTTGTGAATATTTATTATGGTTGCTTAACCAGGGCACATGAACAACCCCAGTTGTTTAAAACTTGTATACATTTTTTGTTTTACAGTGCAAGGATTTATCTCGCTATGACCTATATAAAGTAACCATGGAAAAAAAAGTGCTATACATGTAGTTTGATGACGAAAACATAAATTGATGAGGGAAGAGTACAGATTTCACTAAGGAGAACAGTTTATTTTCTACGTACATGTAGGTCTAAACAGATTGGTTTGTACATGGGGTCCAAGGCAGTGGTCGGATATGAAATTCCTTCATATTACGTATACATGTACATGAATGTTACGCCCTAACTACGCCTAACTAAAAGTAAAGTTATAGGACTGGCTCAACAATAGACCCGTGAACAGAGATTTGGAACCTCCGCCCCGTTTGCCGTTTCCCACCCAAAATCTGGTGCAAACTCACGAAAATTAAATGTTTTCCTTCAGTCTGATATTTGCTCAATAGGTGCACTCCGAGTACGCATAGGTCCGGTATCTATAGTTTTGGTGAAATCGTGGGGCAAATTTTCGAATCGATGCGTACTCTTCGGAATATTTAAACGTTTTGGGTGAGTGCACCTATTGAGCTAAATCAGACCCAAGGGACACATTTCAATTGCGTAAGTTTGGGAGGGAAACCGCAGAAGGGCGGAGGCTCCGAAGCCCTGTTTACGGGTCCAGCTCAACAATAGCTGGGTCAACCCTTAACAATAGTTGGGACCAATGGTGTGTATATATAGTCGGGGCCTAACAGAACAATTTGTACCGTGTAAATACTTAACGCGTTTGGTTGCATAGTTGAGCTACTTACGTTGTTCTTTGCGCGCGACAAAATTTAAGATATTTTTGTAATGCGTTCTAAATAAGCGTCTCGTAAAAAAATGAAAACCTTGAACTTTTGTTTAAAAATTAAACAGTTTTTCGAGATTACAATGTATTATGAGTTGTTTTTTAAATTTCTGCATGCAAGTTGTATTCTATCGTTTTTGTAATACGTTCAGCAACGATAAAACGGAAATAAACTATGGAAAGTATTTTGTCAGCTGAAACGATAAATTTCTAGTTCAAGCCTGTTTTTCTTTGTTTTCATAATACATACTTATTTGCACCGGCAGCCATGACGGGGGCAGTTTTTCATACATAAATGTGTGACAATTATAGATCCACATGACGCACAGTGACAATGTGACTGCTCCGTCTCGAACGCCGGTACAAAGGTCCTATTCTCAAGGACTTGCTATAAAGTATAATCCTTATCCATAATTTTCGGCTTATCTGCAATGTAGGCCTGGGCCGATTTCATAAAGCTGGTTAGCAGAAAAATGTGCTTAATCTAAAACTTGTTTGCTTTATAAAAATGGGTTTAGCAGTCAATCGTATGTGGTGTGTATTACAATGACTGGTGTTCTGCTATTCTTGCTGAGAATACAAGTTGACATACAATTTTGGCTAGTATCCCGCTTTATTTAATTGGCCCCTGGTCATTGTACGCCTATGTATAAATTTCCATCAAGTAGGCAAAGTGCGTCAATCAAGCGTGACGGTCAGTTGCTATTGGTTGAACCATCCAGTTATTGAAGTGCGACGTCACAGCAGCTTTAGCCACGCCCACTCTGTGCGCAAAGCTTCGATATACCTTTTTTGTATCTACACTGGATGAAGCAACGACGTCTAAAATTGAAGCCACCGTCCGCCATTGTACCCTTTGCACCTAATACAATGCATTGCCTAGACTGGTCACACTGTCTTGACTAGTCTACGTCGTGGTCTACATGTGTTAAGTGGCATGCAAGCGATCGCATGGACCGGGGAGCAGTCTAGGCCATGCCAAGTATTGTTCGTGGGGAAGCGTAATTTTTTGTACACCACAGCACTGCGAGGGGAAAGCGAGGGGTTTTGTACCTTTTCAGGGTTCATGGTTAGGGGTTAGGGTTGGTTATTTTTAAGGAATTTAGAGATTTGAATGCAGTGGGTTTGCAACCAGCTTCGGGTCTGGTTAGAAGAGAGCTTGACTTGTAATCATAAGGTCTGTGGTTCGAATCTCAGTGTTGTTTTGGATTTTTCGAAATTTCTCGGTGTAGGCCTACCCCACGCTGTCGTGTAAAAAACACGCCATCGGCGTAGGCCTACAATGGCGGCCGGCGCGTGGCTTCAATTCTCGTATAGCCAACTGCTATTGCATACTCCATCCAGTGTATATATATATCGATGGCGCAAAGGCATTTGTAACCGGAAGTAACAAATTGTTAATTTAGCCAATGAGTGCTGGAAATCAGTAGTGCGCGCATGTGCACACCGGCGTCCGACAGTCGCGCATGTGCGCACAGGATTAATTGCAAGAGCACAGGGAAACGGTTAGGTGTAGATTGGTTCCCGATCCCTATAGATTGGTTCGCTTATTGCGAAAATATAGGGATCGGTAAAGGGCAGCCATGACGGGCAAAATTCTGCCCGTCACGTGGTTATTATTATTTATTTTTTAAAGTTAGTGCGCAGATTTTGCATTGACATTTGTAAATTGGCCGTGCGTGTCGAACATATCCAATTATGTAAATAAAGTACATTGCCTAAAGCAAAGGGCTTGGCCAATTTTTAAATATAAAAAACACAATGCGCACGCGCAAAGACGACCAATTACAGATCAAGATGAAGCGCCCTTTACCTGTCCTTATATTCTCCTGTGTGGAATATGTGGACGGGAACCAGTCTACGGTTAGGTGTTGCGCGGTAAACTACGAAGACCCAGAGGGGACATTAAGTATTTTCCTTTTTTATTTGTTTAATACGTACGTACGTGATAATAATACGTACGTACGTGATAATAATACGTACGTACGTGATAATACTACGTTTGTTCGTGATAATTTAATACGTACGTACGTGATAATTTATTACGTACGTACGTGATAATTTAATACGTACGTACCTGATAATATTAAGTACGTACGTAGTATTATCACGTACGTACGTGATAATAATACGTACGTACGTTCTATTATCACGTACGTACGTAGTATTATCACGTACGTACGTAATAAATTATCACGTACGTACGTAGTGTTATCACGTACGTACGTAGTCAGGCGCGGATCCAGGAATTTTGTAGACGGGGGGCACAACCAAAAGGGACAAATGCGAGCGCGTAGCGCGAAGCCCTTACGGCGTGGGGTCCGGGGCCCGCTTAAGGGCCCCGGGAAATTTTGTATTCTAGATGCTCTGTGGTGCAATATAAGGCGATTCCTGGCCACTTTTAACTGACTTTTTTAAGTCACAACAAAAAGGGGCACAACAAAAAGGGACAAATGGGGGAGCGTAGCGCGAAGCCCTTACGGCGTGGGGTCCGGGGCCCGCTTAAGGGCCCCGGAAAATTTTGGATTCTAGATGCTCTGTGGTGCAATATAAGGCGATTCCTGGCCACTTTTAACTGACTTTTTTAAGCAAAAGTTTTGAAGATTGTTGTGTGTTTTGAGAATTGTGTGTATGAAGAATTATTTTCGCCATTATTTTTAGCCATTATTTTCGCCCGGTTAAGTTGACAAAAATCTATAAAGTTTCTCCCTCCCCAATTTGGCATTTAATATGCAGTTTTTACCCATCATCATTTCTTATTTTTCCGGATTTTTTCTTGGTTTTAATTCAGTCCAGTTGAAAAGTTCAAGAAAAGGACTTGATTTCAGACTGTTCCTTGCCCTAATGCCCTGTGTTAAAACATCGGCAGATCGGCTGCAAGACATAATAGACCATTAGTAGGCAGGCCTATGTGTATTGGCGTCAAGTTGTCCTCGGCAAAAATTTCCACAAGGTATACCTTGAACCTTTTTCAGACGAAACAGAACAATTTATATACTTTGAGGAATCAGGTCAGCAAACCAGACTTCACAGACTACCGATAACAAACGAAAAATGGTCAAACTCAATTAGGGTAGTACCTAATGTATGTATTTGAAGACAAAAAAGTCACTTCAATCGTCATTGGAAAAATTTTACACGAAAAATTAACTTTTCTTAATAATGACAGTAAAGCAAATCGTATGCGCTGTGTACCTTGGATGGTGGCTTTATTTTTTACTCTGCGTCTTTAATATCTTATCCTTTTTTATCAACCTCACATCCTTGATTTTTTTTTATAACGGAAGCTCTTATGGAAATCAAATATACACGAAATACTGGACTTGACTAGTTTCCATATGCCAAGCATCATGATAAGTTCTGATGGTGAAGCTCCTCCTGAGCGTAAACTATTCAGGCATTAGAATGTGGTGTACGGGAGTGTATTATAAGTGCTGATCGTAAGCCTGAAAGTCAAAGGCTTGGCTTTCGTATACACTTTGATACCACTACATGTTCACGCATCATCATACAATACGCATGTGCATAGAATCATCAATATGGTGCACTACTTGCCCTTCCCCCTTTTTTCTTTTACCTCCTTTCCTTTCCGCCCATTTTTTTTTGGACTCAATTTGCCCGGGGGGCACGTGCCCCCTCGGCCCCCCCCCCCCCCCCCCCCCCCTGGATCCGCGCCTGGTAGTGTTATCACGTATACGTACGTGATAATAATACGTACGTACTTATTATTATCACGTACGTACGTATTAAAAAAAAAAGCATAATACTTAAATGTCCCCTCTGGGTCTTCGTAGTAAACAACGCAAAAAAGTAATGGTTTTATAATTTGTGGCATGACCCAGATATGCCATCTGGCTGTATGCGATAATTATTGTTTTTGCATCCAAGAAAATGACGATAATCGCGTTGTAACGCATGTCGTTTTGTTAATAGATCCATCATTGTTTTTGTTTAATACAAGCACACATCCGCTTAGAGACCACACCTTGCCCATTCCGTGTTTTCATTTTCAACAGGAATTTTAATTAAAAGTTTCAAAACCTTCATGACGCAATTACCAATAAGTTTTTCCGTCATGAAGGTTTAAAAAGTTTTAATTAAATTTCTTCGGAAAATGAAAACACAGAATGGGCAAGGTGTGGTCTCCAAACGGATGCGTTGCTTGTATAAACAAAAAAACAATAATGATTTATTAACGCAGAAACTATAAGAATGTGTTTATACAGTCCGTACATCACAAGAAACAGCAGCAAGCCACCTGGATTAATAGGAAAACAACTGTAGTGTATAAATCTAGGAGTTAGAAGACACTCGTCATGATTTGGGGTAGAGGAGTTAAACCAGCGAGTCGCCTATCGGTCTTACCTTCATCTGGCTTAGGTGAGTGGAAATGATGCAAACAATTGGAAGTGGAAATCATTTGTATATAGGCCTACATCTAAAAGGCTTCTGACCAGTGTGTCATTTGCAATGACCAAAATGTTTATTTAATAAGTTACTTAAAGGCACAGGCTCGTCAGCAATGCGCGCCCGCCAAATGTGTGCCACGCAATACGCAGCTCCATAGCAAAGGCATGGAGCTGCGTGTTTCGAGCACGAATTTGGCGGGCGCGCATTGCTGACGAGCCTGTGCCTTTAAAGTGTTGATATATACCATCGATATTCGGTGACAAACGACGTGAGTTTATTTCCTTCCAAGACCATGGTACTTTTTGCAAGAAATTAACAAGAGAAGATAGTTTTACAAAAATACGTGTATATAGTTCATTCGACGTATGCATCACAGACAATTTTTCAACGTGCTTTTTTGTCTCATTTGCATTATTAGCTGTCCATATTCTGCGAGGGTGTTTGTGGGTCTTTCTTTTGTTACGTCAACGTGACGTCATCCACGATGAAGGTCGCCGTTTTTGTGGCTATGTGTGCGATGGCCATCGGGACGACACATGCGTGGTATTACGGTAAATTTTACTAACAAGATAGTTTTATTTAAAAGAAAAAATAGCTTTTGGTAAGTTCGAGTTGCTTCCCTAGCCCTTAAATTGTTCTTTTCGAAAAGCTGGAGTCGTAGCTAGTACATATAACGACCAGCATGCATCAAATTTCACGTTTCGAAGAGCACTCGCCATGACATGCATACGCATATGCATACGACATTTTTGACGTCATTTCGCCGTCGTCCAACCGAAGGCTCCTTATATATTACACTATAAAATTAGAGACCCGCTCGCAAAATGCGGCAACCGTGAGGGAGGTTTAAGCACCTATCAATTATTCCCCCCCACCCTCCGCGCTGCCCAACCCCCTAGGTGGGGGTTTGGTGACGTTTTTCATGCCCCAGGGTGGGGCATTTGACCCTTTGAAATAAAATTTTCACCCGAGGGTGGTGATTTTTGTCACCTAAATTTTTCCCCAGGGGTGGGGATTTTGTCACGCTAAAAGGATCCCCACCTCTTAGGTGGGGTAGCCTGGGGGGCCGGGGAGGGGTGGGGGAAACAATTGATAGGTGCGTTACATGCACGTAAAACGCGAATGTCAACGACCAAGGGCTCAAAGCATTTCGCGTTCACATTCCGTTTTATGTGCATTTTAACTAAACATTTCTAATGACTCGACGTGTATTTGTATTTGTAGGTGGATGTCCGTGGTACAAGCTTTCTTGCGATTACGGGCAAACCTGTCTGTCATTTTGGCGTTGCTGTGATGGCTACGAGGATTGTGCGGATGGAACAGACGAATACGGCTGTGGTATGATCTTTGGTCAAACCTTTCCCTTTCTCCCACCCCACTTTCTGTCGAGGCAAGAGATTCGCTTGTCGATTGACGGCAGCTAAAAAATTGGCACTCAAATGCATCCTGTAACTTAATTGAGGCGCCAGTGCCGAGCACTACGCGCTACGTAAACAAATAGCGCATGGGACAAACGTTTGGCAGCGTACAAGACAGCAGTCACACTGAAGTGAGACAAGCCACGGGTTTCGATGGCGCAGATTTGGTCCATCCAGCAAAAACATATCGTGGTATAAAATTTACAGCAAACAGAGACAGTTTGAAAGATCATGGCGCAAATTATTGTGAATCATCCTTCTTTACTTTGGTGCCGTCTTTACTTTGGGGAATTTGTTTTATCTCGAGCAGAATTAAGATGTACTAACCCTTTATATACATGCGAGTTAAGTTGTCTTGTTGAAATGTCCCACTATCTCACCAATTCACCATATCAACCATTTGTGAGGTACCACGAGGATGACCGTGAATTTATGAAACCAGCATGTTATGTTTTGTGTCTCTTCAGGAGGGTGTGACGACGGTTATTTTCGGTGTGACGGGAATAGGTGCATACGTAACAGGAAAGTTTGCAACGGGAAGTCCAACTGTGCTGACGGGACCGACGAAAACGATTGCACGGGTAAAACATGTTTCAATCTCCCCCTGGCTGGCCTCTCGGTTTACACCCCTTCTCGGCACCCATGATCTGTCCTAATTCCTATTCTACACTACACCACGATCTATTTTTTATAACGAAAGGGAGCCCAATGTGACATCAGTACCGCGCGCTATATAAACAAATAGTGAACGGGACAAATGTTGACAGAGTGCAAGAGAAAACTCACTTTTTATATAGCACTGAAGCGAGGTGATCAACAGATTTTGGTCTCTGAAACACAAAAACATAATGGTTCAACACAATGGGCCAAGAAAGATATACGCGTTTGTGAATCCTGCCTATAATTGCTACCACCTTTTCGAGTTTTTCATCAGTTTAGGACATTTTTTATCAACCAAAGAGTCCAATTTCGAGCAGAATGCACTTGTACATGTACATCTTTTGCAGTTGCCCAAAATTTTACTTCACGAGTTGACAAGAAAAACGAGACTAAAAGTGTTGATAGCATGACAGCAATGGTAACAAACACCATGAGTTTTTCCCGTATACATGTGGGCAAAATTACCAACTGAATGTGTGTGTTTTTTTGTTTTACCATTCATTCAACACAAAAACCATGTATTTTGAGGTTGTATTATACTGAATGTGGCTGGAATTTCTACAAGACAGTTTATTAACATTACTCTTTAGTTATGTGAAGTTGTTGTCCCTGTTGTTTTAAACAGTTTTCCAATCATAAAATCTGTCTTTAAGATGTAGTATATGGCCTCATAGGTTGCCTTGATGAAACGACCCGCTATCTCACCGGATATAAACCATTTTTGTGAAATGCATGTATTATGTTTTTGCTCTATTCAATCAGGGGCGTGCAGCGGCACCGCCTTCCGATTCACTGTGACGGAGATAGGTGCATAACTGCGGGAAAAATTTGCAACGGTACCGTGGCCGAGTGGTTTGGGTCATTGACTCGCAATCATATAGGTGACAACTTGAGGTTGCGGGTTCGAACCTCCCTCGGCTGCGGTACCTGTGCCCTTGAGCAAGGCACTTAACCATACTTGGTCCATCCTTCGGAATGAATGTAAAGCCGTTGGTCCAGTGTGTTAGGTAACGGTAACGCACTTTAAAGATCCCAGAGCATTCTTTCGTGAAGAGCAAGGGGATTCCCCGGTGTCTCTGGCCATCTCTAATTTCTAATTCTTCATGGGTTTCCTCACGCTTGCGAGGGACAGTGTATGTATGCAATGGGCAGTTTAGAGGAATCTTTGGTATGAATACCAAAAATAAAAAACAACAACAACTATGATGATATGACCGACGAAGACAGTTAAAAAGTAAAAAAGGAGTTTCAAGTTTATACCCCTCCATGGGTCTGGCTGAATCCTTAAATAATGTAATTCCTCCATTTTACACTACGCCACGAAGTTATTTTACGAAGAAAAGGAGTTCAATGTGACATAATTTTGCTCATCTGCGTTTCACAGAACCGTTCAAAACTCAGCCTGTGGGAGAATGCCAAAACTTGTTGATTACATGGTTTCTCGAAAAAGAGCAAGCAGCCTGAAACATCAGGTATATATACTGTATTATAATGTTTCACCGCCGGTTGATATCCAAGTACAAAGATTTTCATTTTAACCATCAGTTTATTGTTGTGTGTCGTGTTCAAATTTATGCAGATGTAACGTGTGGCTTTTACCAATTTCGATGCGCTGACAAGTTGCAGTGTATTCGTAAGAGAAAGGTCTGCAACGGCGTGGTGAATTGCAACGATGGATCTGACGAGGCTAATTGTGCGACCACCACGGTGCCGCCGACCACCTCCCCAACCACCACGGTGCCGTCGACCACCACAGTAACCATCACAACGCCACAATCAACAACTGAGGTGCCACGCCCGCCAACTACCGAGGTGCCACGTCCGCCAACTACCGAGGTGCCACGCCCGCCAACTACCGAGGTGCCACGCCCGCCAACTACCGAAGTGCCACGTCCGCCAACTACCGAGGTGCCACGCCCGCCAACTACCGAGGTGCCACGCCCGCCAACTACCGAGGTGCCACGCCCGCCAACTACCGAGGTGCCACGCCCGCCAACTACCGAGGTGCCACGCCCGCCAACTACCGAGGTGCCACGCCCGCCAACTACCGAGGTGCCACGCCCGCCAACTACCGAGGTGCCACGCCCGCCAACTACCGAGGTGCCACCGCCGCCATAACCAAGCTGCTTTAGCCAAATTAATTGCTGCAGCCAACAGTGAGGCTCAGCTCAGCTCAACAAGTTAAGAAGTTTAAGACGTTCAGAAATCATACTTAAAACTCAAAAAATATCTTATATGATAAGAAATTGCGCAATGAAATAATCTGCTTGTTATCACCCAACTCACTGTGCACTAAAATCACGGTATACAATTAAGATACCCTCCTGTCAAGTTTTCACTTAATGTTTGACGGGCCCGGCGTGGTAATTTAAAATTTCGGCGTTCATATAGCACACCCTCGTTGATTACTGCATGCAGGCAAACGATATTGTAGTGAAGAGTTAAATTAATTTAAAATACGGTTTTACTTTCTCTCTGGTTGTTTTTCCTTAATTCTATTTTTTAATTACGAATACTGAGAATGAATTCCATAAATTTTAATTGCCGTCATTTTTTGGTGACAATCGAAATAAATTGGAAGTATAATTGCAAGCATGAAATCACTTTGTCTCTGTGTATAGGTTTATTCGATTCTGAGTCAAATCATTCTTTGGTCAGATTTCAAAATCATAAAAATCGCGGGATTGTCAAGTTATAATGAGCTTGAACCAGTGTGGACTATTTTTTAGGCAGCGGATTTGACTGAAGAACATGCCTCATCATACTTTTTTAAAGGAGCGTGACCAGATCACATTTTTGAGCTCCCCCATTTTCCCCATGTGTCATATAATGTGTCACATTTTTCTCATTGCCATTCTGAAATTTCGCGCTCTAAATCCGTATATTATAAAGAATATCGTAAAAAAACCACAAATGTTTTGTAAACCAATTTATAAAGCAGTGCAGTGATTACACAACCTTTTTGGTTCCATATCCAAACAGTTTTCTTTCCACGGCCGGATAGTTGTTGTTGTTGTTGTTAATTATGGCACATGCCGTGATGTCCTTTGTGCCACTACATAAAAAATTAGCACATTCTGCAGAGTTTTCCCAATTTGGAAAATGATATGTGGCTGTAGGTCAGGACGTTGACAAAATGAAGGACAAATCATTCTTAGAAAGAAAAAAAAACAGATATATTTTGTAAAGACAAAAAGGGGGTGTGGTAAGGAACAGGAGTTTGTGGTCATCCAGGCACAGCGCCACCATACAGGGTCCTGCAAGGGCGGCCGTTTCCCAGGCAATTTGAGAGCACAAGACCCAGCCGCGGTATTGTCACAGGTCCGCAAGCCTCCAGGTGATGAAGGGCAGCACTGTGCCCAGTCAACCACTCACCCACTCCTCCCAACCAAATACTTTAAAGTTACATATGCATCATAAGACACATAAAAACAATAACCACCACTTGAAGGCAGTAGGCCTAGATAAATTCGGAGACTTTACATGAAAAGTTTAGAAATAAATCCACGGATAGTATTTTGGGGGAGGTATTTTATAGGGGTTTTTTTTTGTGGAAAATCTGGTCACGCTAAACGATTTCGGTCACGTCTTCGTTCGTTTCCCGATCCCAGCCTCCCATACATTTCGTCTCCGTCTCCGTCTCCGTCTCCATAGGGTTTACATGGAGCCGGAGCCTGAGCCTGAGCCCAAGTCGAGATTTGGAAAAAGGCCCGGGTACGAGTCACGTCCACTGTACTAGCGCCCTCTGTAGTCGCAGAATATGTTGGGAACACCTACCGTTTCACTTGCTCGGAGAAAAATACCATGAAAAACCAAATCAGACGGATGAATTTTCTATTTCGTCACAAGTAAGGGTAAGTGTGACCTTAGGCAAAGCTTTTACGGTTTTGTGCTTTTTGTGCTTTTTGTGCTGTGCTTGTAGCCTATGTTTGAGAATTGTGCATCACTATTTTACCTGTCCAATTTCCGGACAGATTTGCTTTTGTGTGAAATCCCTTGGTAAATGCAATGGCGCCTTGGAAAAAATTTACGGTATTTTTTTCGTTCAGATTGAACAAGGATTTGAAGAAAATTACCTCCTGTATTAAATCAACAGATAATCCAATTCTACTTTCTAGGATACATATACTTCCCACTTGCACTTCTGTCGGAAATGTTGCATTTCTGAGATTAAATAATACTGCAGTGCAGAGAGTTACAGCTAGTAATGGACAAAATCACAATAGAGGGCGCTGCATGCGCGCGTACATGTTTCTTCTTGTACACTACCCGAATGCAAGTTTTAAAGGAGAAAATGTTGGTTTTCTTTAGAAAAGCAACATTTGCGACAAAAGTGCATGTGGAAAGTAGGCCTATATCTTAGTTTACTTTTGGATTATGTGTTGATTCCAGGAGGTAATTTCCTTAAAATCTTGTTCAATCTGAGCGGAAAAAAATGCCGAATTTACACCAAAGTCAGACGTCACATAAGCCCTCCTGCACTAAACCTATGGGACAACTCAGAAGAATTTTTAGTTTTTCCTAGTACAATCTTCATATTTTTTCATTAGATTTTCACTTATTCTGTCGGTCGCTGCCAAGTCACATCCGGTAGGGCTGGAGTGAAAACAACGGTGTGCCTATGGTGCCAAGCGAAGGAACAAAGTCGTTGTCTATGCAACACGTACATGTATTTAAAGGCCCTGTAGATGGTCTGTTTTTGAGCGATTCTGCGAATAAAACCATTATAAATCAAAAGAAAGACATCAACAAAACCATCAGAAGAAATTTCAGCTTTGTCAAATGTACCATGTTTAAAAAAAACCATGAAAATCCATATGCGTTTTCCTGGTCTTGGCGGGGTGTTTCAAATATTCGTTCTCAGTGTATCGGGTACTATGTGGCTTGCGTCATGCACTCTGTGGCGCACATCATATACTGCGTGTGCGCGCGATTCATAAAAATGCATCGCGTTGGAACACGCACACGCAGTACACAGCGCCCATGCATTTTGGACCGCGTAGATGCGAACCAAAAATAAGTAAATCGTTTGCAAACGATCTAAATAATTTCATCTTTACGGATTATTTTCTGGTAAAATTATATCAATTTGAGGGGAAACCTTTCATTGGGTAGTTGCTATTAATTCAATCTTTACTTTTAGAACTTTTCTCCTGTAAACTCGTCGATTACTTTTTGGGGTCATTGCAAATGATCCACTGGGCCTTTAAGCATGAACGAATTTGTTTTCACTCCAGTCACGGTGCTATGCCCGTATACAAAGGCATATGACATCGGATCACAAAAGTGCCAGAATGTGCGACCAACAGAATTAATGCTAAGTTATTTTAAGGAAAAATGCAAAGCTTTTGTGTTACATTTATTATCCGGAAGATCTTGCCTACTTTCTTTCAAGCAGGGAGCTCACTCCAGAAGTAGCCGTTGAAAGCTGAATAATTGAAGATGGCGTCGTTGTTTGACCAGTATGAGCAGGCTACGGCCAGAGCAACGTCCAGCATTCCTCAAGGGTCAAGAGATGCCGTCGCACCACCCGTAAGCAGGCATTAAAGGAGCGTGTCCAGATCACATTTTTAAACCCCCTCCCCCCTTTTCCCATTCATGTTTGAGATTTTGGTCCCATATCATTTGTCATATTTTTCTCATTACCATTCTGAAATTGTGCTCCCTCAATCCATTTATTACCAGTAATATCGTCAAAAATCCACCGTTTATTAAACTAATTTATCCGGTTCTGTAAAGCAATGCAGTAATTACACCAACCTTTTTGCTTGTAAACACGTCCAAATTGGGGATTGCAAATTTCATGTTTTCTTCCTGTGGTTAGTATTGTGGGGAGGTATTTATACGATTGTTAAATGGAATCCATTTTCTGGAAAAATCTGACCACGCTTGTTTAATTTGTTAGACATTAGGCTATAAAATGTTTAGCGTTAGTGTGGGAGTCACTTTCAACCCTGCGCGTCAAAGTTGTTTGGTTTTTTTAACACCCCCCCCCCCCCACCACGCCCCCAAAAAAAACTCCCCTAAATTCTAATGTATTTGTTTTCGATATTTTGTTTTCTTTTTGTAGATCTCATCTGGATATGTAACTGCAAATATTGAAGAAGATGTTCGAATTTTCAGTAAACAGAAGATAAGTTTCACGTAAGCATCCTAGACATGTTTAATTTCTTATCTAGAACAAAGGCATAATCAGGGCAATTGCAAAACGACTGGAAATTATATCACTTGTTCACCATGAACTTAACGTTACAGATAGTATTGAAAGTTGGAAAATCAGTCAAAAGATCAGTAAAAAGTATATACATCCTGACAACTTCAAATCTTTTCTTCAAAATTCTTTTTATAATCTTTGTTAATTTTCTCTGTCACTAGTTACAGCCTTGCTGCCTATATTTTGTTTCAGACCTCCACGGCCCATCACCCATCTAGTTGTCAATAACAATTTCTTAATGATGGCCATGTCAGATAATGTAATCCTGCGTATCAACTTGGAGCACCCGGACCAACCTGACGGTGAGTAGTGCTGCTGTTGGGGGATTTCCCAGTGCGTGTCTGGACCTAAGGTGCCACATGCCTGTTTATTTAGTGTTTGTTTTAAGCCTAGCGTACATCGACCTTGCAACTGGTAGCAACTCAGTTACTGTCGATGTGTGCATAGTGTGCTCATCGACAGCAACTGATAGTTGCGCAGGTAGCAGCAACTGGGAGCATCCAGCTGGGTCTACATTTCCAGAGCGCGCACATCGACACGGCAACTAAGTAAAGCCTAGCGTGCATCAACCTTGCAACTGGAAGCAACTCATCAACTGATCAATTGCTGTTGATGTGCGCCCACGTGATCAGACGCACCTGTGCAACTGACAGGAACTAGTTGCAAGTATGCATACATAGACGAACCTGACTGCTACCGGATACAACTAGTTGCCAGAAAGTAGAACATGAGCATGTCACGGCAACTTGCTAGTAGTAGCCACTGATCAGTTGCTCCCAGTTGCTGCGAGTTGCTTCTAGTTGCTGGAAATTTCAGTTGCCACTAGTTGCTTCCAGTTGCAAGGTCGATGTACGCTAGGCTTTAGGTGGTTTGGGGTGGTTTGGCTATTTGATAATTTGTACTTACTGGCGAGACCTGTTACTTGATTTAAATACATGACCAGGGACCAATTTCACAAGGCGCTAAGACGTATCTTAGGAAGGGTCACTCTTCTTGTGTTTTTACGTTGGTATGGGAATTGCAACACATTAAACTTGTCTTAACTTTTGTGAAATCGATCTCTGCTTTTATGGAAAGACCCATGTGGAAACTATAGAATTGACTGCTATTTCGTTTGTTTCTTGCAGAGGTGAGGCTAGGCGAGGATCGCATCCACAGAATGTTCCTGGATCCAACAGGTCGGCATTTGATCATCAGCACAGAGCAACAAGAAGTCTTGTACCTGTCTAGAACGGGGCGAAAGGCCAAAGCACTACAGAAGTTAAGAGTAAGGTTCTATCTGTGTTTTGTCAGGGGCTAAAATTTCTAAAATCAGATCTGAGACTTTTGTTTTTTTATGTTGGACTTCAATTTACATTTGTTGTAATATTCAAATTTAGCTTGGTCTTTGTTTTCTTCCAGGCATTACATAGCAAAGCAAAATCAAGTTTAAAAAGCTTTCATTCCGAGTTAAAGGCACAGGCTCGTCAGCAATGCGCGTGCGCCAATTTCGTGCCACGAAATACACAGCTCCATAGCAAAGGCATTGAGTTGCGTATTTTGTAGCACGAATTTGGCACGCGCGTATTGCTGACGAGCCTGTACCTTTAAAGACTAAAATTATAATTATTGGCAACTAGAAAAAATAGATTGAATGAAGAAGCTTTATTTAAACTCGTTAGAACATTTTTGGAAAGGATTATGTTTTTCTATTCCAAGCGCTAGTTTGTAAAAAATTTGGTTCTTTGACAACTAAAACGTCCATTCTCAATCTCAGTCACCATTTAAATGCATCATAAACCAACTACGTATTCTTAAATGTAAGGCAATGTCTACCCTTCTTAATCCATGGTGCAGGGCCACGTAATTGACTCCATTGGATGGAACAAGCTGAAAACCAGTGAAAGTACAACAGCCGAGATATTGATGGGAACCAGCCGAGGTATGTGTCCCGTGACTTCAAGACAAAATGTCAATAGACCTTATGCATGGCGGCCATGACAGAGGGCAGGTTTTCATATTCAAATGACAATAGGCCCACAAAGTGCCTACTCGTACTCGTGCATGACGCACTGTGACAATGTGAGTGCCCTCTATCATGGCCGCCGTGCATAAGGTCTATAGGGAATTTTAGATGCAAGTAAAATGCGAACATGATCGCAAAATTGCTTGAGCACTGGGCACATCATTTGGAGGGCTTAGAACCCAAGTTCAAATTTTGTTTACGGCAAAATTTTGTATCTTCTCCTTGTCACGAAAGTCACATTTGTGGATTTTTGTTTTCAAAATAACAACCAAGTGCTCAAACCATTCACGTTCATGTTTTAGGTGCATTGAATTGTGTGCTCTAAAATAGATGTATAGTTTTGCCGATTTCATGTCTTATTATTCTCTTCTATATCCTTGAATTTATCTCTGAAGACCGGACAGACATGGACCATTTTATTTCCATTTTCAATTTTAGGATTAATATTTGAGACAGAAATCCAGTTTGGAGATGACAGTCGCTTCTTTCAGCAAAGCCCAGATCAGTACTGGAAACAGGTCAGTTGAAAAAAAAACCTAAAATCAAATTTTCATTTAATTCCCCAAAGTTTCTTACTTTCCCTAAAGTCTACTGACTTAAATAAAACAGTAAATTTTCTATCAAAGTCAAGTAATTTTGACCTTTTTCTGATATTACTTTTGACCAGTGTTCTGCAACACTATAACAATCTTACTTCTTAGCGTAGTGAGTTGAGACTCGAGTTGAGCACGCCCTCTTGCATTCAAAAGCAGATGTTTAACTATTTGACAAAGTAAATAAAAGTACCGGTAATGTTATTAAGCAGGGCTGTAGTTGAGTCCCCACTTTCCGAGTCCGAGTCCGAGTCCTTGGTGTCCGAGTCCTTGAGTCCGAGTCCAGCAAACGTCCGAGTCCAGCAAACATCCGAGTCCTCAACAGGCCGAGTCTGAGTGCCGAGTCCTTATTTCAATTTCAAGTTCAAGTGTCAATGATCGTGCCTGTGATCTTTGGCAGCTCATAAGTTTGCTTTAGGCTGAGAAAAATGTTTCTTTGGGAGATGAGATACATTTCGAGTGCTCAAAATTATTTTAAGCAGTAGAAATAATTTATTTTACATTCTCAGAATTTTATTTTACATGTTCGAAATATATTTGGCCCCAAAATAAATTACAATAGACGCTTCAAATAATTTTCGGCGCCTGTATAATGTACTTTTTGTAAAACATTGTATATTTATTTTTTTCACTGGACTCGGCCCAAATCTGAGTCCTTAACGCCCGAGTCCGAGTCCGGGTCCGAGTCCTTGAAAATCGGGACTCGAGTCCGGACTCGAGTCCTACAGCGTTGTTATTAAGAGTGTCATGAAGAAAAGTGTATGAATGTCAAAGCCTTTTTGTTATAGATGAAATGTTATAGTAGTGACAAATGTATGTGCACTTTTTAACACCTAGACAAAGACTACACAATGTTTCGTTTTGCGTAGGTGTTCAATTTGGGCAAAGAGGGCGCTGTTCCGGTGACTGGGCTGGAGGTTGATCTAGTCCAACCAGCGCCACAGAATGAGCGTCGGTTTTTCATCATGGCAACAACGCCGGGGTACGTATGCACCCTCTGATTATTCCAAATTAGTTTGTTTCATGTGCGAACTGAAAATGTTGGTTCACCAAAACAGTAACTTCATCGACCCTGAAATAAGTGGCAAGAAGCCATCTATAAAGTACGTACGAACGGAGGGGCGAGGGGGGTCAGAGCCAATGCGTATGCTAATGTCAAAGTCAATGGATGACGTCACAAATTTTGCCAAAAAAGTAGGAGAGGGGTCTAAAAAGTCGGCATTTTGTGCATACATACTTTATGGACGGCCCCAGTGCACCGATCTCAGGTAAAAACACAAGTTTTGGTAGAAAAATCACAAGTTTTCGTTTTTTGTTTTGTTTTCAAAACACAGGCTATACATGTATCATCCAGACTTGAAACTAAACAAGGTACCACAATAATAGTTAATACTCTGAATTTAATTTCTAACTTGCAACGTAAACCTCTGCAACATACGGCTGTGAAATGCATTTAGCACATATCAGGCATATAATTTCTCTAGTATTGACACAAACAATCCTCCTCATTGGACACAAACCAGGCTTGCATGTAAAACATGTATGTTATTTTGTACTTCACAGACGGCTCTATCAGTTCGTAGGCATCATTCCAAGTAGCGCAGAATTGCCCATTTTCCAGAACGTTTTCCAAACATATGAGGCTAGTCCAGGTAAGTGGTACACATACAATTTTTGCAGCTGGGTTTTGAAAGTGTGCACAGGATGAACAAAAACATATTTGTCATTTTGTGAAGGCTGATGGCCCAGCTTGGCCTAAATCTGCCCTTTTGGACTGGCAGCTCGTTTTGTACGGTCTAACAACGTTACTTTTCTTTCTTTGTTCCTGGTTCCTGAAGCAAGTTTTCTGGAGCTTCCTGGCAATTTTGGCTACAGCGAGTTGCAGTTTAGCTACGGCAACAAGAAGACAATGCCATCTCAATTTGCCTGGATGACTGGTATGCTAGCTAGCAAATGACTCATGGGAAAATCCATTCAGACCTTGTTAAAGCCGTAATTCAACATTTGCAGAAATTGTGAAGAAATTGACTAAAGGGGAGTTCACACTATCGCGGAAAAATCACACTGCCGTGCTGCGCTCACCCTGTTGCATAATGTCCCAAGTGTCGATCTCTCCAAAATAGAAAATTCAACTCCGGTAACTTGGGGATTCTCTGATACCTCATTGGCTGGGCGTTGGTAAGGTCAGCGCACTGCGGTCAAAGTTGAACAGATTTGAACTTTGACCCAGCTCGAAACGTTCTGCGCGTCGCGATAAACCGCACGCAAGCGGCAAACCAGTTTTTGTACAAACCTATGGAGCAGCTGCGCGCAAATACCACATTATTTGTTTCCCTGTGTAAATGGGAAGAATTGCCAACTAAAGGTGTTTTTTTTTTTAAAGGTGACTGCAGATAACTTTTTTCCATTCCTTCAACACAAAAATCATGCATGAATTGTTACGGTTTTTTAAAGTATCACTGCATCTTTGCGGCTGAAATTGTTTTTGTCATGAGTTGACAAGAAAAACCTTACTAAAAGTGTTGATAGCAATGGTAAGAAACACCACATGAATTTATTTCCGTCCAAAATGGTATTTCATGTAGTTTTTTAAAAAAGTCCCGTGCACAGGATTCACTTGTACACAAAATCCATATATAGATTTTCAAGATTTTCTGAAGCATTGATGCATCTGTGTAGCAAAAATTTCCTTAGGCTAGTTTACAAACATTCTTCCTTAGATATGTTACACTCTTATTCCACGAATCTGTAAAAAGTTTTATCTTGCAAATGATACATAGGGCCTTTAACAGCACTGTTTTATCGATATTCAATTATTCAGTCTGGCTAGTTTACCAACATTCTTCCTTAGATATGTTACACTCTTATTCAACGAATCTGTAAAAAGTTTTATCTTGCAAATGATACATAGGGCCTTTAACAGCACTGTTTTATCGATATTCAATTATTCAGTCAGGCTAGTTTACCAACATTCTTCCTTAGATATGTTACACTCTTATTCCACGAATCTGTAAAAAGTTTTATCTTGCAAATGATACATAGGGCCTTTAACAGCACTGTTTTATCGATATTCAATTATTCAGTCAGGCTAGTTTACCAACATTCTTCCTTAAAAATGTTACACTCTTATGCCACGAATCTGTAAAAAGTTTTATCTTGCAAATGATACATAGGGCCTTTAACAGCACTGTTTTATCGATATTCAATTATTCAGTCAGGCTAGTTTACCAACATTCTTCCTTAGATATGTTACACTCTTATTCAACGAATCTGTAAAAAGTTTTATCTTGCAAATGATACATAGGGCCTTTAACAGCACTGTTTTATCGATATTCAACTATTCAGGTCCGGGTATCTACTTTGGCGTGTTTGACTTCAACATCCAGTCATCAGACAATCTAACCAAGGATAGTCGTCTCCTTCCCTACCCTAGCAGCAGCAAGGGGGACCTCACAGAGGCAAGACCCATCGCCATGGCGCTGACGGAGTTCCACATTCTTCTCTTGTTTCAAGACAGGTTGGTTAGAAATTGGTCGGTACTTTTGTAGTTTTAGAAACAAATTCTTTATTTTTGACCAAAGTCTAGGTCATGTAGGTTGCATTTACTTGGTGAAAACCATAGTATGCTGGTTTGCAATTCAATGCATAGTTCCGACCTGTCAATCAACCGAACCCGCCGACCAATCACAACAGAGCTAGCAGACACCGCCCACATATGTCAAAGTGCATTGCATCACAAACAATCACGCGATTTTCTGCCCATATACAGTTTGTACATGTTGTATGCACCAGTGACCGGGTGTATTTTTGTTTCAATGTCGGACGATTCGCTTTTCAAAGGTAGGAAAGCGCATTTTTATGAATATATGTCATCCCTGCATTACTAGCCCTTCGCCCAGTGTGTGCTACGGTAACTGTCGACCCTAAAACATAAATACCTTTGAGTTTTCTCCAATGAATCTGTGCTTTCCATTGACGTTGTGTCGCCTTTTGTTTTGCGATTGCTTTTGAGCACGTAGCAACAGTATCTAAGGGGCGGGGTTAACTGGGCAATCTCGGAACTATGCATTGTGGTACCTCAGTGTTCTTGGTCTCAGACAGACTGGCCTTGATCTTGGACTCAAAACCACTGTTCTCAGAATTTTGGCCTAAGACCAGGGGCCAATTTCATAGCGCTGCTTACGTGCTAGCTGAAAACGTGTGGTTACTGTCGCAGAAATGTTGTGGCTTTAAGGCTATTTCACGGCCACGGCATGCTTAAGCATGCGCATGCTTGGAAACGGGCATTGTTGCGTCACTAGTGTTTAGCAAATTTGGCCTCTGAAGCTAGCAAACGTTTGGCAGTGCTTAAGGTTACGATCTCCATGAAATAGCCGGAGGGCTCAGTTAGCACAAAATCAGCTGCTAAACAGCGCCATGAAATTGGCCCCTGGTAAAGATCAAGTACATTCAAGGAAACACTTTGTCTCTAAGCAGAATTTTCCACGCTTGGTGTGAAGTAGAGTACCAACATTTTCAGCAAAATTTCCATCTCATAATTTTCTCGGCTTTTTATGTATGTTTGGCCTGCATGATTCACACATGAATGTTATGTTAGACAGGAAATGGTTCTGAGTATCAATTCCTTTCTTTTTCAGATTAAAAGTAATGTGTGTTCTGAATGAGCAACTGATAGATGAAGATATTTATCACTCTGTAAGTTAAACATTACCAACGATTATGAAAATTGCAATTATGGAACAATGACATACTTCAAACATATCGCAACTGCAACAGACTGTAGAAATACTGTACTGGCCACGATGTGGAGAGAATTCTATTTACTGGTTGCCAATTAATCTCCTAGTTATAATGACTTAGATACCACCAAAATGTGTAATTTTTTTAAAGTAAAGTGATTTTAGGAGTTAAAAACTTTCAACAATTTCCTTGAAAATACTCAAACTTTTTCTGCCCTGTTCTATAGACTTAACACACGGCGTCTCAGTGGCGACCAGTGAACGGAATTCATACCCACGATGTGTGTTTTAGTTGGTTTGAAATTGAATATTTCTAAAATGTCTTAAACATGGATGTAAGATTGTTAAACCATTCATTTTGCAGAGATATGGGAAAATACTCGGGATTCGTCAAGACAAGACGAAAGGAACCATTTGGACTTTCACTGATCAGAGTGTGTTCAAGTACAAAGTGGTTAGGGAATCAAGGTGAGCTCTTGTCCAAATATAAAATTTTAATTTGTTTAAAGATAGTATACATGATTTTTAAACTGTTACAAATAGTTTTATTCCCCTGTGTGATTGAAGATATGCATGATTAAAACCAACCTGAGCAAAAACCAGCTCCGTACTTCGTCTAACAGAAAACAGTCAAAAAAGGGTTTGTAGTCATTTCGCCCCGAAACCACTTTTCCCTGAACCATTTCGCCCTGAACCACGGCCTGTGCACGAAGTGGATTTGGGGCGAGGTAGCATTTAGGCGATGTAGTGTTTAGGCGAAGTGATTTGGGGCGAAATGGCACTCGGGCGAAGTGGTTTGGGGGCGAAATGGCACTTGGGCGAAATGGTTTTGGGGCGAATTGAATTTTCGTCTCATGAGACGAAAAATAATTGTTTTACTCATTTCTCAAAGACTATAGCACTTTAGACAACCATTTCAGTGGAGGTTTTCTACGGTCATCATGTTTATATTGTGTAAGTTAGGCGTAAATCTGTGAACATTTCTGATTTTTGAGATACCAATCATGTACACTGCCTTTAAAATTTATTTATTTAATTTGTTTATTTTGAAGGTTGGGTGGGATTTGGACAGTTCCAAGTGAGCTATGTAGAGTGCTATAGGGGACTGTTTTATTGGTTGATGGGAATTCTGGCAAAATGAGTTGGGTGTTGCGCAATCTGAGTCAAGTTTTTGCGATCATTCTAGAAATCGCTGGCTGATCCAGGTTCATTACAAAAATACAGTGAAAATTGTTGACGGAACCCAAATATTCCAGACAGTAGCTGGGTACTGCCCAGAATGTCCATTGTATTTTAATTTTGCAGTTTCTTGAGTCTTGGCCCAAACACGAACAACTAGTCTAATTTGTTTCAGGGACGTGTTACATATGTACCCAGAATTTCCATTGTATTTTTACAAACAAACAACTTCTTATTTGTTTCAGGGACGTGTGGCGCATGTACCTTGATCAAGGTGATTTTGACCGAGCAAAGGACTACTGCCTGGATAATCCAGCCAATTTGGACAAAGTTCTGACCAGACAGGCAGAGAGCTTTTTCGAAAACAAAAAGTAGGATTTTACTCAAATCTTGAAAATCTTGGAAAAAAAAGACATTTTCCTTTCCTGCCAAACTTGAAAATTTCTATTAATTTGCCCTGCCATCTTTATTGGTGGCACTTGAGGTACTCCTGAACAACTTTTTTCTGTTGTCAGGTATGAAAAGAGTGCCCTCTACTTTGCCATGACAGAGAGGTCGTTCGAGGAAGTGGCGTTGAAATTCATTGGTGCCAAGCAGACGACGGCGCTCAGAATATTCCTCAATAAAAAACTCAGCATTCTTAAGCCTCAGGTTGGTCAAACTTTTAGTTTGTTGTGATTCAGCAAAAAAATAAAAATGCATTTTCTTTTCTTAAACCTTGGGTATTGATTGCTTTCCGGTGACGTCACCATTTTGGTTGTAATTTTTCATGACCCACGTGGCCCGAGTGATAACCGGCAAAAAGAGAAAGAAAAGCGCATTGCACTTACCTCTGTTGCTTAACCTTGCTTTATGTTGTTGCGCCATGGCTGTTGTATTCGATAAAGATAAAAATGTATTTCTTCAGGCTAAAAATCGCGATCAAGTAGAAGCACTTTCGTTTTTACAAGCTGAGTGCCTGCTCAATAATTTAAACGTATCTCAGCGCGCGTGTGCGGCATCTTCGAATGAAAATACGCTGGTGAGCAAAGATTTACATGGAGCTCAATGCTGGTGAGTATTTTTTTACGCGTGTACGTTCATGTGCATCTGTTAGCGCGCGCGTGTACATTGACTACCAAACATTCCCGGATGTTCTACCTCACGGAAAGCAATCAATAGACTACTATGGTGAATAGGAATGACTTCCTGTGCATGACCAGTACATTGTGTGTTGAAGTGACAATGACCCCATTCTTATTAGCGAACTCGCTTCGTTCGACGATGATTCGAAAAAGAGATTTCCTGATGTGAACGTACGCCTGTTCATGCGACACACAATTAAAATTATTTCATTTGATGAAGCAAAATTGTAATGTGAACGCTCCCTTCGTTTGACGAAGTGATTTGACACTTAAAGAGATTGGTGCGTCGTACAGCTTCATTTGATCTTCGTTAGCGATGATCTATTGTGAACGGTACCACTCTTCGTTAGATCTTCGTTAAGTGAGATGTGAACGCACCCTTCATTAACTAATGATGATTAACTAATCTTCATCGAACGAAGCGATTTCCCAGATAAGAACGGTGTTCTATGACATAGATGTACAATTTCATTTTTTGAACAGGATAAAACCCAGATGACAATGCTTGTCATGTGGCTGATTGAGCTGTACCTGAATCAGCTGGGGGAATTCCGAGATCACGAAGAGGCCAGAGCGACCCACGATAGCGTCCACACGGAGTTCCAGAAATTCCTGGCACAATCCAAAGTCATGGTACGTTAGGAACAGAACCTTTAGGGCGTTTCCAGAAATGGTTCACATATTCAAGTTGTTTGATTTGAAAGCGTGGGGTTTTTTGGGGGTGGGGGTTGTGGGGGAGGGGGGGGGGGGGTGGGGGTTGTGGGGGAGGGGGGGGGGGGGGGGGGGGTGGGGGTTGTGGGGGAGGGGGGAGGGGGGTGGGTGAAGAAGCACAGATCTAGAGTCGATTTCACAAAGCCGAACCCTTTTTGGCACGGGTTCAGCGAGTTGCGATGGCAAATCTCTGTGAAATCTACCCCAGCTCTGTTTATGGATGCATAGAGGTGTTTAAACACAAATATTTGCTTAAGCACAAAAAACTCTTGCTCAGTAGAGAATGTTACCAGTGAAATCCTCATGTGATAGAAATAGTGTATTACCAGTGTTAGAGGACTGTTTCATTACCATGACCATCACATTAAATATTTGCTAGTAACCTAATTTTATCAAGCAAAGTTTTTCATGCTTAAGCAACTCTATGAAATTGGCCCCTGATGGGGCGTTCAGTAAATTGGAGATGTAGTGTTGAATCTATGGACCGCCTTCAAATGACGTCACTGCATCAGGATATTGAGTGTATATTTGTGACGCGCATTAGCTGCACCGTATTTCGAACAAATTTTTAGCAACACGTGCTGATGTTTGGAAAAATTGTCATGATGTGCGTACACGTACCTGATACGTTTAATACGCAATTGTATTTTTCCTACGAAGATGGCCGTCTGTGAGAGGGGCCAATGGGAGACTTTGAAACGTGTGGTGGCAGCAAACAAACCGGTCCTTTTCCAATGTCTACGTCACATATATTTTGTCTTATCGGTATACAGGAGTGCTTGAGTGGTAACGTAGACACTGTGTACAACCTGATAGCAAGTCACGGCGATGTGGAAGATATGGTCTTCTTTGCAATGCTCATGAAAGGTTTGTGTCTCATCTCAACTGTCCATTTTGGTGTCGCCCTAATATATATTTTTTTTTAAATAATTTTTTTAGGTCAAAAACCAATTTTTTTTAAAATCGAGAACCATTTTTATTAGGTCTAGAACCAATTCTCTTAGGTCTGGAACCATTTTTTGAAGCTTTGGGTAAAAAAATAAGGTGTCATTTTTAGTGACTCTTGCCGAAATTTCGGTGGTCCCCGGGGAGAGGCTTCCCGAAATGTCGCCCTATTGCTGCATCCAGAGTTCTTACAATGATGATTCTGATGAATGGTAAATGAAATAATGATTTTGTTTGATTGTTTCAGATTACGAGCGAGTCATAAGCCACCACATTCAACACGATGACTACCACTCAGCTCTCGAGGTCCTACGCAAACCCAAAGACCCTGAGCTCTACTACAAGTTCTCCCCCGTCCTAATGCAGCATATTCCCAATGATCTCGTCAGCGCGTGGATCGAGCAAGGCAAAGCGTTAGACGCTAAGAGACTTATACCAGCGCTGGTTCAGTATGACCACTCTGCACAGTCCAGTCAGGTGTGTAGGTTTGGGAAAATCGTCTCTGGAGTCGATTAGAATCACTTTAGAATCGCAAGTTAGGAATCACATTTAACACAGAAGGAATTTTAAGGAGGCCGCATCCTCTCTTGTTTCTGTTCTTGGGCTTGATAACATTAAAGTGGTGTTCCCATTGGACTATTTTGGTTAAACTCCCGTGGTTGTGCGGGAGAGTAACAAAATTTAGTCCAATGGGGACGCACGGAGAATTAGCGACCACGATGTAAAACGTACAGGGCGAGAGAGGCCGCGGAAACTTTCCGCTCAACCGCGGGAGTTTTACAGGGCCCTCGAAAAGTCCAATGGGAACAGCGCTGCCCTGTAGAACTACCGCTGCCGCTGTGTAAAATGCCAAATGGATGACGTCACTTCCTGCATCGTGCAATCCCACCACACATTGCGCGAAAAAATTATGGTTATTATGTACGGGCCCTTTATGTACGTACGCACGTGTTTTTTCATGCTCTTTTCTTCGCAAATATAATGGCAAGTTTAATCGAAGTTCGAAATTTGATTGGGTTTCGTGCAGCATGCACACAATTAATAATTTCGCGCCAATATGTGTATCGCATGGCATGTCAAACATCCTGTTAGGTCAAAGGTTATGTAAACCACGCCCTCAATTGACCACATATGGCCAGCCGAGTAGCTAAATTTCCCGCTCGCGTCGTGTAAAATATGTGGGAACGCACGGGAGATTTACAGGAAGGAATGTTTACAAGGAGTCGCGGAAAGTTCCCGCGAGGGCGCGGAAAAAGAAGTCCAATGGGAACACGCCTTAAGACACTTGGCGGCAACAAACATAACGGTCTCACGTGACCAGTCCGCTATTGTTTGCGTCACTCTTGAGCTAAAGTGCGCACACTCAAAATGACGCAAACAATAGTGGTCTGATCACGTGAGACTGTTAAGTTTGCTGTCACCAAGCATCTCAAAAGTCTCCTATTCTTGAATGTTAATGGTGCAAAAATTACAAAATTTCAGAATTTTGACAGTGTTTTGTATCAGGTTGGCGAGATATTTTAGTGTGAACTTAAATAAGAAAAAACACCTCCAACATAGCTGTCAATGCATAGGGTCTATAATTGGTTGTTTTTGCTATTTTACCAACAGGTAAACGAAGCTATCCGATATTTGGAGTTCTGCGTCTTACAGCGTCTGAACAGAGAGCAAGCCATTCATAATTACCTACTGTCACTGTATGCCAAATGCCAGCCGGATAAACTTATGGGTTATCTGGAACGTCAAGGAGACGTGAGTAATAATGAATATACCCTCGTATAATAATAATAACTGGCCATTATTATCGCTGCCATCAGGAAATCATTAGAGTCATCTCGCTTCATCTAGGTGGCTGCTTGGCCATAGTACTTAGATTGTGACATTACCCCCTAACATATAGTATGAGTCGACAAGGTAATTGAGATAAAGTGTCTTGCCTAGGGACACAGACATGTTGCCATAGAGGACCTCGATCATATGCACTAGGCCATACAAGCTCTATAGCAACAAAGCAGTGCGAGTTCAATATCCTCTCGAAAACTGAAACAACTCACATTTTGGGTCATGTAAACTTGGTATTTTTCTGCATGTCGGAGAAAATATGAAGCTGAATAGACAAAAATGTATGTCTCTGCTGATCTGTGCAAATGGTTTGCTTTTATGGCTAGGATAGCTGACAAACTCACTTTTTGGGGTTTGGTAAGATCTTCGTAAATCATAAACTGGAAATAATTGTTCATTCAGTTCAAGTTCATTCACTCTTATTTTCAATTTAGAGTATACAATTTTTTTTTTGTCATCCCATCTTTTCAGATTGAGGAGAATGTGAACTATGATCTCAAGTACGCTCTGAGGCTATGCGCAGAGCATAACCACAAGAGGGCGTGTGTCCACATCTACACTACGATGGGTTTGTATGAAGAGGCTGTGGACCTTGCTTTACAGGTACGAGGCTGTCAATGTGTGCAGTTTTGGTCAGTGTATACTTTGACTCAGACACAATATCTGGTATGGTGCCTAATCACCATTGAAGTTAAACAACCAAACTTGGGATGAGAGAAAAATCATAAGAGCCTCATCGGGAGTCGAACCCGAGACCTCTGACTCACCGGGCAGATAAAGCCCTTAAGATTTTTCTCTCATCCCAAGTTTGGTTGGTTGTTTGTCTCAGACAACAGAGTGGCGCACACTGCCTCAGCAGCTCTTACAAAGGCTGATGCAGTCAACTTTGCCAGAAGAGGCGTTACTGACAATACATAATACTGACAGAAATTGTTTTGCATCTCTCAGCCTCTTCGCTCTTTCAGTTACAGTATAATTTACTTTTCCTATTTTGAACCTTATCCCCTTCAGTCACAGGAATTTGGACAGAAAAAGAAGTCCCTTTTAACAAATGTACACATGCGATCGAAGGGGATATAGAAACCTTTGTATTTTGTATTATTCAGGTGGACGTGGATCTTGCCAAGCAGAGTGCGGAGAAACCCGAAGACGACGACGAACTGAAAAAGAAGTTGTGGCTGCGCATCGCTCGTCACGTCGTGGAACACAAGAGTGACATTCAGAAAGCTATGCTGGTGCTTCAAGAATGTCCATTGCTCAAGATTGAGGATATACTCCCGTTCTTTCCTGACTTTGTCACCATTGACCACTTCAAGGTGCCTAATAGACCGTATCCAATAGCTGCCATCTTGTAGGGAAACTTTTGACATTAAATTTGGTCAACAATGTAAGGGAAAACACATAAATCTAACCGCCGGTACCGACTGCGGTACCGGTGGTTTTTAGCGGTACCGCCTGCACTAAGTGAGCTGTTCTCGCAACCATGCATGTTCTCACTGAACAAAGAAACTGCCCTACAAGATGGCAGCTATTAGATATGGTCTATAAGACCCTTTGCATAAAAACCCAGTTTTAAAATCTTTTTAGCACAAATCGTTAACTGAATATTAATTTATATAAATGCGTGGCACATTTGAATAAAACTAGGCCCCTGACTACTGTAGTATTGTGGCTCTTTCTGTGTAGTAAGCAAGGGAACCAGCCTAATAAGGACAATGGCTTTCCGTTGTATTCCGCAACGTTGTATTCTGAGAGTGAGAATGAGTGCATTGATCAAGCTTTCTGTCGCCATGTTGCACAATTTGTTGCTTTAAATAATAAAAAAAAATACAAACTTTTTTAAAAAGGCAAATGTGATTGGCCAAAAGTTAAGACCAAGTCAAGCACCACAAATACCGACTCTTGAGAGTCATTACTACATTTATTGTATGAAAATCTTCTCACCGAAACATCATTCTTTGCAACCTGAGTCAACCGCCCCTGTGATTATACATTGCCAGAACGTCAAGTGATTAAAAATCACCGAGTTGACCATTTCATGATTTGAGGTCTCACTGAGTTGTTTTTTTGGTTTTTCAGGATGCAATTTGCAACTCCTTGGCTGATTACAATCAACACATTGAGTCTCTCAAGAATGAAATGAAAGATGCAACAGAGAGTGCCAAGGCCATCAGAGGCGATATCCAGGAAGTCAGGAACAAGTCAGTCACAAATCTCTCATCTTTTGGTTCTGTTTTTATCCATTTTGTTTTTCCTACATTTTGTTTCCTCCGTTTTGTTTTTCCACTAGATTTTGTGAAATTTATCATAAGTTTACCATGGAAATTGTTAGCTCCTTCCCAAAAATCTTTGCTTAACTCTTCCCCTAAAACTGACTTAGCCACTTCCTTTCAAAATGCTTATCTAGCCCTCGCCAAAATCGTTTACCTTACCTGTCCAAAAATTATTAGTTGGGTCCGCTCTAAAAATATAATACATATCATTGACTGCCATACGAAGTATTGCATTTGCTGCATTGCTAATTTGCACGTCCATGCAACACCAAGAGAAATGTTGGGTTCTAAGGGAATACCTGAGGGAGTATACCACTGTGCCTCATAGCTCAGCTGTTAGAGCATCTGCCCGCTGTGCCAGAGGTCTTGGGTTAGAATCCTGATAAGGATCATATGGTATTTCTCTCATTTCCATATTTGGTGATTGACTGCCTCTGGTTTGTTTGGTACAAATCTTGCCCAGAATGGGGTCTAGAAAACTACTACCCTCTGTAAAACTGTGAAAATGTTGACTTTGGACAGCCCCTTACAGTATGTATTGTATTTTGTTGTTTCATTAACAGGTATGGCATAGTGGGAGGCAACCAAAAGTGTGCAGCGTGTAATTATCCGCTCCTGACGAGGTCTTTCTACTTGTTTCCATGCCAACACATGTTCCACTCCGACTGCTTGAATAGCGAGGTACCAAGAAACCCCTTTCATCCTTTATAGTGGACACAGACCGATACCCTCTCAACTCGATCAAAAACATCAAACTTACACTGTTTTTGAAATTACTGGATTCTGCTTCAGGTTAAGTTTTGAGATATATTCTGTCTTTGTCTGTGTGAAGTTTACTTGCTTATATTTTTTCCTGTTGTCCTTAAATATGTTAATCCTCTGGGAAAAATTCAAGTTGGTGTTGAAGCCAGATGTTTCTTTTGCAGCGTTACAATATTTGGAATGCTCCAAGCCTGAGCTGGAAACAAAGCCAGCCGATTCATAGATGTTATAATTTAGCTACAGTCACTTTAAAAAAAAAATGTTGTGAAAACGAAACAGTCTATGCTTTTAAGTAATGATATAAATCTGTTGTGCAGGTTCTACCCCATTTAACGATAGTCAAGCGCAATCGCCTGTCCGACCTACAGAGACGACTGTCACAGCTGCAATCACAGCGACATCCTGCCCCTGTTGCACCCTCTAGTGATGCAATCACCACAAAGCGCGACGAGGCCGATCAGCTCAGGACAGAGGTCGATGACATCATGGCGGCAGAGTGCGTGTACTGCGGCGAAATCATGATCAAGTATGAACGCAAACTCTGTTACACTTTACATTATTACCCCCAGTAATTGAGCTCCTTCACATTACTACCCCTGGGATCGATTTCACAAGGCGCTAAGATGCATCTTAGGAAGGGTCACTCTTCTTATCTTGGGATGTTGGTATGGGAATTAGCGACACATTGAACAGGGGCCAATTTCATGGCGCTGCTTAAGCGCTAGCTGAAAACGTGTGCTTACTGTAGCATAAAAGGTGTGCTAACTTTAAGGCTATTTCACGGCCGCGGCAAGCTTAAACATGCGCGTGCTTGGAAACGGGCATTGTTGCGTCACGAGTGTTTAGCAGATTTGCCTCTGAAGCTAGCAAACGTTTGGCAGTGCTTAAGGTTATGGTCTCCATGAAATAGCCGGAACCTCCGTTAGCACAAAATCGGCTGCTAAACAGCTCCATGAAATTGGCCCCTGGTCTTTACTTTTGTGAAATCAAGCCCAGGTATCAGTGGTTAGCTGACAATTTGTACTAACTGGCGAGACCTGTTACTTGATTTAATGCATGACCAGGGGTTGATTTCATGAAGCGCTACGATCTTTTGTAACTCAAGATGCACGTTACTCGAGGCGCATGTTACGGTGGTTTACCTATTGCAACTGGTGTTACGAAGGATCGTAAGCGCTTTGTGAAATCTGCCCCTTGTCATTTTGTACAGCATTTTATTGTAAATCTTAATCCATCTTTTTGTTTCCTTAGGTCTGTGGACAGACCCTTCATTGAGCCTGACGAATATGACGCAACGATGAAAAGTTGGGAGTAGCTTGCCAAGTGATGCCGCCAAATGCTTAGTGATTTTTATATTAGGGGCCGTCAAAGGTTTTCAACATTTTCATGATTTACAAAGCGTAGGAAGGGGGAGGGGGGGGGGGGGGGGGGGGGGGGGGGGTGCCGGGGCCGCGGGCCGCGTAATACTTTACATGCACTTTAAAATGTCGACATTTTGAAAAGTAGTATTTCAGGGGGAGGGAGGGGGTCTTGAAAAATACTATACTCTGTAGAACTATGAAAATGTTGACAACTTTGGACAGCCCCTTTAATCAATTGATCAGACTACATTTTATGAAGATATCTACTCGCTGATTATGTCTTTGTATAAATTCTCCACGTTTATTATTTTATTGTTTTTCTTGATTTGTTTTTATTTCAAGATGGCAGTGCTTTATTTCTTTATATTATATTTTTAAAAAGAAATTTGATATGTCTGTGCTCGTTCCACGGCCTGACATTTCCATTTTGTTTGGAACAAATTATGTTATCTTCATCATCGTGATATTTTCAGATTTATATAATGTAATGATACACTACTTTAACCATTCAGAGTATATACAGCACTCATTGTATATTTAAAAGGCCTTCAGCTGATTTCACGAATGCGTAAGCCCGCTTGCGCAACTTTTCATTGCGTAAGCTGCGCAACATTCCTGTGATAATTACACGCAAGCCTATGGGGCTTATGCCATTTCCAAAAGTTGCGCAAGCTACGAAATTTATCGTGAAATCGGCTGCTGTTGTATCATTTTCAGTGACCCAACATTTCACTTCATGAGTTGACAAGAAAAATCTTGCTCAAAGTTTTTGATAGCAATGGAACAAACACCATATAAAATTTCTTTCTGTCAAAAATTGTATCTTTTTTTACTGAACAACTGAGGTAGTTTTAAATGAGCGTGCTCACATTTAGTATTCACACAAAAAAGTATGGTGGATTTTAAACTTTTTTTCTGAAACCCTGCTATATCTGCATATGATACAACAGGCCATTAAAGGTGTCTTTTAGAAAGCCCATTGAGTTCAACTATGGAGGAACAATCCTCCATATCAATCGCCCATAGTTTATTAAAAGCAGTAATGACGGTTATCGACCTTAATTACATCAGCAACTTTATCACCATGCCACTTTTCCAGTTGAAATAAACTATTTTACGCCAAAAATAATAAATTGGTCCGTGGGACTTTTTAGTTGAACTATGGTTAATTATAGTTGAACTATGGTTAATTATAGTTGAACTATGGTTAATTATACAATCGTGACCCTAACTTGTCCATAGTTCGAACCAGTAAAGCCCCCCAATCAGTGGAAATTAGTGGAAATCCGTTGTACGAGTGACTCTAGTCGAGATACAAATCGTTGTTCACATTTGACCAGGTAAAATAAATTGTATAGCTTGAACCCTCTGCCATCTGTTTTCTGTTTGTAAATCAGTCTTGAAGAGATCGGTTTGAAGATCTTGTGCTTGCTCGAGAAGATGGGGCACTGTCAACACTTTCCGCTCTCTGCAAAGAAATAAAAAATAACTTCACAATTTCCGAGTCTTGTCAATTTCTTAATGTTTTCATCGAGACTTGTACCCGAGACATCTGATGCTCTACCAGATGAGCTTAGGCCCACTAATGTTGCTCTTTTTAGGAAACCCAAGGGATTACTGATGCGTGTACAATGATTTATATGTAAGTATACTCGGGTGGGAGTTTTGTGATTTTTAGGGATTGGTTTAATTAGTGAAGTCTTCCTTTTTAAAATAGTTTTGTGATCAAAGAGAATAATTAATTTACATACCCGAATCAATGGCACTCGTCTTGAATGATCGTATGAAATCACCTGTATTGAAGAAATATAAAAAATCACATCTCACTGGTTTACCTTTTGGAACGCATAAGCTGTTATTATAATACACTTTTTCTTGAACTGCGATAAATTACGTGTAAAATTAAAAACATCGTGATTTTGCAACATGCAAATTATCACTCACCCGCGAAGATTTTTTCGATTCGTCCTGGGCTAAACGCTGCCCTTGGAGTTCGTAAAATTTGCGTTCTCGGCGAGTCAGGGTGTAGTTTTGCGGGTATTTAGCGATGTTAAACATGTACTGCTTGTTCAGCTGAAAAAAATGGAAAGAAATTTTATTTTATTACAAAAATCTAAAGAAAATCCACTTTTCACGTTTCTTGCCGCAAAAGAAACACGTCGTTTATTCTTCATGGCCGCTGCGCGCGAGCCATTAGCCAATGGGGTTTGTTGTTACCACCTGTTGTATTTTGACTGCATATTTGATGCCAAAAGTTTTGGGGCGAACCATTGCTCACTGCGGGGAGGTAAATTTGTAAACATTTTGCCAAACTAATTAATATGTGCCACTGTGGCTCACGCCAAAGAATGATAATTTAAGACATTAAATACAAATTGAAATTGATTTACTTTCTAAAAATGTTTAAACAGAGATAACGAACAACTGAAGACCATTGTTTTATCTACTTCGCTCCCTTCCCCCTCTCTGGAAATGCCTTTTCCTTTTCACGCGCGACATTGGTATGCGCGCAGACGACATTTAGGCATTTTGGTCAAAACTCGCGACATGTGCGGATGCAGAAAACCTGACGACGAGGCCTCAAACTACTCCAACCTCAGGGAAGGACAAGATTCTTTTCGGTAAGAATTACCTTTTTCTTCTTTGTTTCATCCATTAAATTGCTGCGTATAACGTTGTGCAATATGTCCCAACATTTCTTTATACTGTAATGCTTTTGTTTAAACCGTAAATGCTTTAACATTTGGCTTTGTGGCATGATGCCGCCATTGCTTACATGCACCGGTAGGCTACTTGTGGCGTTTGCTATTTTTTCTTGCTGTTTTTTTGTGTTGGGCCTGTATACGTCCCGTTTCAAAATATTGTTGATGCTCAGTTCTCAACGATAAGTTAGGACTGCCCCGGCAATACATGTGGTTAGTTGGAACAGCTATAACTTATTGTTTAAAAGTCATAACAAATAAGTTGGGAACGTTAGTGTAGTTTTGGTGTAGGCTACGCCGGGCCTTTTTTTCTCGGACGCCGCTTTCACTGCATCGACCGCACTGCTGCTTCGGCGCACCGCCAGCTACGGCGGACGTACGGTGAAGGTTGTCCCTGTAGTATAGTTACCGGATTGGTCTATAGCTAACACTAAGTCAAACTCACCGCCCAGTCATGCTCCCACTGCTGATGACTGTAGTTGGCCTCTTTAGACAAAATCCGTCTTAGTATAGCTTGGTTCTCGTGTGTGACTCGAAGTATCTCTCTCTGCCGTTTCGTTCTGTTCAGACTGTTAATATTGTCCAAAATGTAAAGAGACACTGTTTAATTCGCGACTTCTATTTTGTGCATTACACTTCGCGAACTGCACTCGCCAAGTATTTGGAGACACAAAGGTTTATAAATACAGTTGAACAACTTTCGGTGTTCGATGCGTTTACATACTTACCTGTAAAACTGCCGTACAATGGTCGATGGCGTAAACAACTTTTAGAAAACTTTCGTAATAGTCCTGTAGCTTGAATTTTCAGTAAAATTAGTGCAATAAGAAGGTTTTTCTCCAAGGAATTTATAAAACAATATAAAACAATCTTCTAAAGACGTATGTTATGCATATAGGTGTCTTAAATCCTGTGTCTTAAGACACTTGTGATGACAGGTGATTTTTTTATTATTATGTATTTTTTTATAATTATATATTTTAAACTCCGAGACACACCTCTTTTGCTGATACTCGTTCTCACAATCCACCCTTCCCCTCGTCCTCATTATGTAACACATCTTCTCAAGTAGGATTCGATTGTCCCTCTCAATGGTCGCACGGCGTTCCTCCTCTACCTGAAGCTTCTTCAGCTTGAGATGGAGGTGCATGTACGTCTGGGGTGGTTTGTTGTCAATCACAGCTTGGGCTGGAGTAGCAAACCAAAATAATATTATCAAAAAAGGTTTTGATGATGTGGCCGTTTAAGTTAGTGGTGTATTTGGCCTGAGTAACTTAGGACACATTATGTAATACTCAATTACAAAACTGACTGTTTTGCAGTAAAGTTATTTTTGAGGCAACAACCACCTCTTCTGCATTCATTATGATAACCTATGTTTTTCTACTTTTGGACTATAGGCCTAATTAAAAAAACAAATAGGTTAGGCCTACACTTTTTGTTACATGCAGGCCTAGTTCCATCAACTTGAACGCATTGCTAACTAAATTTCCCTCAAAAATTTAATTCCCTTTAAAAAAAATCAAAACCCTGTCCTCTTTGCACAAATTTTAAATTAATCTCGATCGACCTACATTGGCCGAACGATTCAGATCTAATTAGGCCTATGTCATAAATGTAACTAGGCTATATAGGTCTAATTTTTGCCGATGGCGTTATGCACCTACCAATTGTCCCCTCCCCTCCCCCTCCCCACCTAAGAGAAGGCTACTGGGCAAAATTTAGGTGACGAAAATCCTCACCCTCGGGTGCAAAACATGCGCGCTTTGCTATTTATGCACATACATTTGTATTTCAATGGGTCAACGTCCCCACGGGGTGGGGCAGCGCGGGGGGAGGGGGAATGGGGGTGGGGGTGGGGACGATTGATATAGGTGCATTAGGCCTAGGCCTACTTACCGCTTCTAACTTTCTGTCTGTGCCGATCAAACCGCCTGTCATCCCATCGCTTCTTAAGAAGCTTGTTGTTGGCCGGGGTTATCGGTTGATATGCACGGTGCATTTTGCTTCTTCCGAAAATTTTACGAGTGTAATTTTTCAATTTAAAACATGATTTGAAAAATTTACTTTATTTATAGGGTGGGTTAATAAGTTTGGGTAGGCCTATCTTATTCGAAGGTGGAATCGACAATGGAAAAATTATGAAAATTTATTTTTGGATAGAAAATGTACTTCGTGCGTTACGCGCGCCAACGGACGCTCGCGTTTGAACGCACGCGTTTGCTTCTATAAAATCAAAACGTGACGAGCGTAGCTAGCTAGCTAGCTCATCGGCCGGAGCCTGCGAAGAAAGCAATGTTGCTCGTCGCGTCAAACCTGACTCATTTTACAAAGTTTGAGAATTGAGTTTCGTTTGGAAAGACATACCGTATCGGTAAGTGTCTTAGTGTCGGTACCCTTGAGACATATATTTTTATTGTGCTTGGCCTATCTTATTCTTAACGAGGAATTCTCGGGGAAAACTAGCCCAGGATTTTTAGGAAAGAACCCATAACTTAGTTGGACATAAGTCTGTAGGCCACTGCATGGCATCTTAAAGTTAATAGCGTATTTAGACTATCAACATCTCAAACAATAACTTGTTAATATAGGCTTAGTTATAGCGCTTCGTTGCTTTTTAGGCCTCTGAAATAGTAATCCTAAATCGCATTTCACAATTTTCACTAAAAAAATAAAATTTACATCCCTTTTTTATAGCAAACTTCACCTTGTACTTTTTATGGTGTTCTGTTGCGTTTCTGTTGAAATTTTATTTTATTTTATGATAAACACTGTTGAAATCAAACTGTTGCATCTCTGCAGTCATGGCAGTTGATATCTAGACATGATGAACAGCTCGGGTGCAGCTGGTGGGGGCGATGACGCCGAAGGCCCTCCGTCGGCATTTCAGAGATTCGGCCGCCGAGCCACGCTGACGGCAGCCTTTGCCGAGAAGTCCTTTAAAAAGGTTAGCAGAATATTACGTCTCCTCATGTCTGCTCGTCAGATATTTGCTTATATTTTATTTCTCTATATATGGCCTACTTTATTAATAACATTCGTTATTTTTGTTCTCTTTTGCAGATTGGCATGAAGGTGAAACTGGCAAATCGTTTCATCAGTAGAAAGCCTCAAAAAGCCGAGTAAGATATCCTTGAATTTCAGAATTTGTCGTCGAGAACAATTGAAATGCTTTTTGTTGAATCATATAAATAATAGAAAATATTTAAGATTAATGATTAGCTAATAAGTAAGGAACTTTGCTAACAATATGTTTATATTTGGTTTTTCTACAGTGAAAAAGAGACGGAAATTCGCAGGCTTTTTACGTTTGATATATCTGCGGTAAGTATTTCGTTTTCTGCGATCCTATAGAACAAAAACACCCCTCCCAAAAAGTGTTTTAAAATTATAATTCGCCTTTACTATTTGATATTCGTTTTTTGGCATGTAGTTAAAGCGCGGTGCCGCTGTATCTGATCTCTTCGAGAAGGAGGGGACGGAGGAAGACTTCAATGAGATTGTTGATCAAGATGACGAAAGAGTTGAAGAAGTTGTCTCACAGGTAAGAACGACCGAACGATATCTGGAGTGGAGATACTGAGATAGCCATAAGAACCAATCAAAATTCAAACGTCATAATTATGTCTGAACAGTTCTTGGGCCCGTGCACTAGCACTGAATGTGTACCCGAACGGTTCCTTTTTTCTTTTCAGGGTTTGGTGGGCTACATGGTGGAGAGTTTTGCCTTCCGTTTCTTCATTCTGGGCGTTATCATAGCCAATGCCATCCTCATCGTCTTACAGACAGACAAGGATCTTGTAAGTTTTGCTTTTGCATCTTATACACCAACATCATACCCTAAAGCGGGCCTCCCACTGTGCGATTTTTTGCCACGAATTAGCTACGATTGGGTACGATTGGGTACGATTGTGTGTAGAGTCTATAGGCAGTCTCCGATAATCGTACCAATTCGCAGGAAATTCGTTGCAAAAATCGCACAGTGGGAGGCCCGCTTAACGCATTTATTAAATTAAGATTTTTCTTGTATACCTTACGAGGCATGTTTTTGCGACCGCACCCTGAAATATGTTTGTGACGTAATTGTGGAATCAACCAATGGTAAGCTTTGCTCGTCGGCAACCGAAGCCGTTGATTGGTTGAATCAGTAATCACGTTAGAAACATGTTTCTGGTTGTGGCCGCAAAAACGGCCCCCTGGTTCGGTTCCTGACATCATTTTGTATGTCGGTTTTTGGAGTTTTATTGACACATTTTAAATTACATTGTAGCACCATTAGGCTAATGCTGAGCCATAATTTGCATTACGTCACGCGTCTTTTCATTTGCAAATTTTATCACACACAAAAAGCACTGACTCTCGTTTTCTATGACAATTTGAAATTCCTTTATTTCTAACCAGGCACCGTGTATTCGGTTTCTTTCACACCCCAACAGTCCCTAGAGTACGCCTGGTTGTTCGCTATCTTTGATTACATGGTATTGACCATCTTCGTGTGGGAGCTACTCCTCAAGTGGTATAATGGTTTCTTCATCTACTGGCGAGTTGGATGGAACATCTTGGACTTTTTCATCATCCTTACACTGTTCCTCGGACCAAGTAAGTCATTTAAACGAAGTTGTTTCTGATACTCTTTTTGCTTTTTGAGTTCACATTTCTTTGCTCGGGTTTATTAATTGTGTTTTATGTAGTCTTGGTGCAAGACGATACTGTGTGATATTTGTCACTGACCGCCGCGCGCTAACCAACACTCACCGACAATCGCCAAGAGAGGGCGCCATACACACCAGTCTCCCGCTGTGCTGTCATCTCATTTTGCATCTACAGTAATATTTTTCGTGCACAGACATTTTGGACTTTATCGATTTTGTCATCAATTTTAATTGTCATCAATTTTTGTCCTCGACTTTTTCATCGATTCATCAATATCTTTTTATAATATAGTTTTATATCTCTACACCTCCCATCGTAACCAATTTCATCTTCAAATATAAAAATAAACTAGAGCTTCGCGTTTGTGTTTTTTACAAACGCAAGGTGATCGGGTGACATAAACATTGAAATGATGATGACGACACAGTTTTGAGATTGTTTGAAAACTTGAGTTGTTTGATGTTGAAAAAGTATTGGAATTCTCAAGACATGACTCTGACTATTCAACGCTAAAATTGTGTATCTGATGACGTCATAATTGTCAATCTCATCATAACGTTACTATTGTGTGCACAGATTGTTCAAGTATCTACTGAAGAACAAGTTTTGACATGTATATGTGGTGAAAGAATCTTTTCAATATCTAACAGTTCTAAAGATTTTGTCATTTGAGATCATATTACTGTAGTATATCGCCGTGTGGGGAGTTGGGGTTCAATTGAATCTAGAATAAACTGACGCTCCAGTCAACTTGAGTTGCGGTCCACCATGTCCATTTTATTTCCAACACAGCAACGATTTCCAGCATGTAACATTCACAGTTTTCGGGGAGAAGGCATATTTACTCTGGTCCGCCGACTAAGGCTAGCCGTACATAATTACACCCAAGATACAACAGCTAAGTCACCAAAAGTAAATGTCCTTGTGCTATCAAGTGTTCATTCAACTTTCCTGGCGATGATGCCACGGAAACTAGCAGTTTTACATCTTCAAAAGTCCAATTTTCTCTGTTGTAAATCAAGCCCTGCTTATTATGTCTTGTCTGTCTGACTTATTCACTACACGCGCACGTACGTGTATCATTGGCCGTGTGGCCCAGACATCCTCCTTAAAAAGATACATTATGACCTCTGACCCGAGACAGGCCGCCTAGATACAAGTTCTATTATTAGAAGTCGAGCACTATATATGGGCGCAAATCGTCAGATTAGTGGAGGCTTGGCATAGCGCCCTCAAACGACTGAGTTAGCTTAATTATCAAGGGACCCAACAAATAATTTCTCCACATTACGTAACCACCGTACACGTGATGACGTCATCAGTGGTATATATGTAGTCATAAAGTCCACATGTGAGGGAACATTTCGTTCCGTAGAACTATGGTCAAATTCCCTACCACTTTGGCTCTATTTGCATTCAAAGTGCTAAAAAAGTGTACATTTTCGAACCTGTCCGGTTTGGACCGGAGGTTTGGGTCACACAGGGGTCATGCCATTGTATGATTTGTTCAGTTCATTGCGACCTATCATGCTGTGAAAGAATTTTTCAAGTATCTAATACGATTCTTGAGATATGAATTTTTGAAATAATAACCATTTAATTTTTGTAATTTGACACCTGTGACGATATCATGACGTCACAATGTTGTGCACAAATTGTTCAACAATTTGATAAACATCAAGTTCTTAAATGTGGCGAAAGAATCATGCAAATATCTGTTGTAGTTCTCAAGATACAGCATTTTTAAACAATTCAGCTCCAAATTTGCGTATTTTGACACCACATTACGTAACTACCGTCCATGTGATGACGTCACCAATGGTATAGTCAAAAAGTCCACATGTGTGGAAACATTTTGTTCCGTAGAAATATGGTCAAATTCACTACCACTTTGAATCTATTTGCATTCAAAACGCTTTAAAAAATGCACATTTTCGAACAACTTCCGGTTTGGACCGGAAGTAGGCGTCACACAGGGGTCATGACATTGTATGATTTGTTCAGTTCATTTAGACTTATCATGTTGTGAAAGAATTGTTCAAGTATCTATTACGGTTCTTGAGATATGAATTTTGGAAATAATAACCTTTTATTTTTTGTAATTTGACACCTGATGACGTCATGATTACGTCACACTTGATGCCATCATGATACTATACATTCTGGTGAAAGTCTGCCGTAGGGCCTATGTCTGTATCTAATTTACTAACGATTCAGCTTAGTTTGATAGGCATTGTTGCTGGTAAGTGTAAAAACTGAGATTCTCAGTTTCGTTGAACTTTGACCTCCAATTGACCCCAGAAGGAAGGGTCAGATGAAAATGCCCACACCAAGAAAATTGTAGCACAGAATGTCATCTATAAACCTGCCAAATACGAAGATCCTGGGTCACGTGGTTTTCAAGACGGAAGCATTTTAAAATATGCATATTTTGGTTTTTTGGGGGGTGTAATTTGATACTTGATGACGTCACGATGACGTCACGCTTGATGCCATCATAATATTATACACGCTGGTGAAAGTCTGCCATAGGACCTATGCCTGTACTTAGTTACTTAAAGATTCAGCTTGGTTTGATGGGCATTGTTGCTCAATAAGTGTAAAAACTGAGATTCTCAGTTTCGTTGAACTTTGACCTCCAATTGACCCCAGAAGGAAGGGTCAGATGAAAATGCCCACACCAAGAAAATTGTAGCACAGAATGTCATCTATAAACCTGCCAAATACGAAGATCCTGGGTCACGTGGTTTTCAAGACGGAAGCATTTTAAAATATGCATATTTTGGTTTTTTGGGGGGTGTAATTTGATACTTGATGACGTCACGATGACGTCACGCTTGATGCCATCATAATATTATACACGCTGGTGAAAGTCTGCCATAGGACCTATGCCTGTACTTAGTTACTTAAAGATTCAGCTTGGTTTGATGGGCATTGTTGCTCAATAAGTGCAAAAATTGAGATTTTCGTTTTCGTTGAACTTTGACCTCAGATTGACCCCAGAGGGAAGGGTCAGATGAAAATGCCCACACAAAGAAAATTGTAGGCCATGATCCTATCTATAAGCCTGCTAGATACGAAAATCATGGGTCACGTGGTTTTCCAGACGGAAGCATTTTAAAACATGCATATTTTAGTCATTTTTGGGTTGTAATTTGATACCCAATGACGTCACAATGACGTCACACTTGTATGCACACCTTCACATTGGGGTTGATGTTCCTACAAAGTTTCAGGTTGATAGCTTGAACCGTTTTGAAGAAAAGCTCTGGAAACGTTTGAGTGGAAAAAGAAGAAAAAGAAGTGGAAAAAGAAAAAAAAAAAAAAAAAAAAAAAAAGACAAAGAAATCGTACAATAGTAATAGGTGATCGGAATGAGTTCCGATCACCTAATAAAAACAGATATATTGTCATAAAACCCTCAGTTTTTTCCTACGATTTTGTTCTACCTTTCCCGAGTGCACTTTTTCTAGAGTGATAGACAATCCATTGCATTTGCCTAGGCCTACTACACTGTCTTATTTTTCACGCCTACTCTCAGCCGCATAGCGCATTGGATGATGACTCATCACTGTCATGACAACAGTAATTATGCTGCGCGTGTGCAACCGTGCAGTGCGATATGAATATGCATGTTTCCTTGATCAGCAACGTAATGTGTGCTGTTATATCGCCACAAAGCACCAGCACTTCCAGTGATCCCATGTGGTCTAGTGGTTAGGATTCGTGGTTTTCACCCACGCGGCCCGGGTTCGATTCCCGGCATGGGAAACGTGTTAATTTTAGTACAATTTCTTTTATTTCTTTTTTTTGCAATACGCAATAAATAGTGAATAGAACAATGAAAGGAGATTAACGCCATTTTTCTTTTCTTCCTTTGTTTTATTTAGCCCTTTCTTTCCTGGGAAGCAGTCGGATTCTGAGAATTCTTCGAGTTATACGAGCTTTAAGAAGCTTACGAAGGTAAAGTTTCAAGTTTCAACAATTCCATATTAGACTAATAATAAATTATTTTGTTTATTATTCACCATTAATTTACCAACGTTTGTTTTATTTACAGTATAAGCGCCCTCACCGGTCTGACCGTGGTTGTGCAAACAATTCTGCAGTCTATTCCAGGTAAGTGGGGAAAATATTTTTTGACGAGGAAACTGTTACTGTGACAGTAATTGTTAACACAGGCTATAAGTCAAAATACTCAAACAAAACAATTGACCAACTATTAAAAAGGTGTGTATAATAAAATATAGGAAAAAGTACATGTACACAAATTGCTCATTAAAAAAAATGAGATAACTTTATAATTAACCAAGAAAGATATTAACATTGCTGGGATGAGGTCAAATTAATTTCCTGTGCGCAGGTCAAAGACTGGAGGTTACCTTTTATTCAACAACTTTCAATTGGTGTTTTCCTTTCTTTGTCTTAATTTTGTCATTTGCTCTCACCGTAATCAGTATTTTTACCATGATTTTGATTTTTTTTTTCAGACATGACCAACATTGCCTTGCTTCTAGTCATTATTATGGTGGTCCTCAGCGTGGCAGGCGTGGCTTTGTTCGGCCGGGACTTCCCCGCTTATTTCGGCAATCTTGGCGAAGGTAATAAACACGAATTATAACTATACATTTTTTTATGTTGGTTCAGAATTTATCCAAGCCCTAACCCAGGTTTATGACGATTTTAAGATACACGTGCATGCCAAGATCGACCAAGTATTCTTTTCTGCATATTTTTACGCGTCGCCTAAATTATCATTTCTCTTGTTAACTGAAATATTAACCGGGTATTTTTCGTTTTATTATTTGTCTCTCAAGCGATGTTCACTCTGGTTGTTTGCGTGACACAAGACGGCTGGATGGGAATTTTTAACCAATTCCAGGTAAAAAAAAAAAAACCTTTATGGAGATGGGAAGCTGCATGAGAAAGTAACAATTACAAGCGTTAAAAGTTACAAAAATTGGTTTCCAGAAAAACCGCCGAGCGGTCTATAGTGCGTCGAACTCAAGTTCCTGTGCCAGTACTAGAATGTGGGTTCGATTCCGGGCCGTGACGGGTTGTGGCACTTGTGCTCTTGAGCAAGGCACTTTATCACACTTGTTCCGTCCTTCGGAAGGGATGTAAAGCCGTTGGTCCAGTGTGTTAGGTAATGGTAACGCACTCTAAAGATCCCAGAGCATTCTTTCGTGAAGAGCAAGGGGATTCCCCGGTGTCTCTGGCCATTTCTAATTCTAATTCTTCATAGGTTTCCTCACGCTTGCGAGTGACAGTGCAATGAGCAAACAGAAAGAAATAATAATAATAATAATAATAATAATAGTAGTTTAAACTACTCTGAATGCCGCAATAGGGCGACATTTCGGCAAGACTCTTGCCGGGGACCACCGAAATTTCGGCAAGAGTCACTCAAAATGACACCTTATTTTTTTACCCAAAGCTTCCGGAGATGCTTCCAGACCGAAGAGAAACAGCTCCAGTCCCAATAAAAATGGTTCTCGACCTAAAAAAAATGGTTTTTGACCTAAAAAAATTAATTTTAAACTCAAAAATATTAGGGCGACACCAAAATGTCGCCCTATTGAGCACGTCGCCCTAATATACCTTTTTTACACACGATTTGTCGCCCTATCCTACAATTCATAGTAATTCTTTAAAACATATATTTTATTTCCCAATTCTATACAATGGATGAATCATACATTTCCGATTTTGCTTTTCCCACGCAGGAATCGCCGAGTCACTATTGGTCTGGTGCCTTTTACTTCATCGTGTGCATCATTGTCGGAGCTTTCGTCTTCGCCAACCTCGTCGTGGCTGTTGTCGTTACTAATCTGGTACGCGTCCAATAAATCATCATTCACCTAAGCCAACCCTCCTCCTATGTTCAGCAAACTTTACTAGTTTTGTTACCATTCCAAGAAATTTAGTTGGCAATTTGTTTTCATCGTAATCCATTTCCAATCGTTCAAAATGTGAATTTCCTTGACATTTTCGCTGAATTTCTCTCTCTAGTAATTTAGTCAAATTGATTTAATCAAATGGATATTTATTTTGCAGGACAAAGCCATGCGGGAAATCAAAGCCGAGAATAAGAAAAGAGAAGACACTCTGTCCACTAAAACAGCCGCCGAAGACGATGGTACGCCTCTATAATTTTATTACACATTAGTTTAAACTTAATTATGTCAATGTGTGAACGATGAACACTGATATAAATTACGTTTTTACGGGATTACCCTGGCAGATTTTGATAAAATAAGCATCGCTATTTTTATATATAGGCCTAAATAATAATTTTACTTTTTAAAAAAACGGAAATGCGGTGCTATGTCAATACAATATGACTTTTAAACAAACAACAAAACAGTACTGTTCTTCTATATTAAAATACATATGCCAGCTGGTGCATGTGTCATTAAATTGTATTTCGCATTTTTAAACATCGTTTCTTTATTGTGAAATAAAGAAACTACTTAATATATTTCTTCCACTTGGCCTTCTTGCCCGCAGAGCATCATCACGCGGAGCAAGACGTGCCCATTGTCAGCATGGAAAACGTCTCCAAACACGGCAACCTCACGTACCAAAAGCCGCTCTATCTTGGAGTAAGAAATTACTTATTTCCCCATGAACTTACAAACTGTGGACCGTGAAACATCCACTAATATTTATCTGAACGATTCTCACTTCTCGTCCAATAGGACTTCTCCCACATCACACCGGAGAAGTTTCAAAATTACATCGTGGTTTTGACGGCGATAGAGCAAAACCTGGCCGAGTACAAGAGGATTCGCGAAGAGTTGGACAAGGTTAACTTTCTACTTTCTTTATTTCGGTAATTTTACTTATATAAATGTACAAAATATGTAAAGTTTTGTTGTGAGTTTCTCTGGTTGTTTTGTGTGTGTGTGTTATTAGATCTTTGAGACGGTGTATGTAATCAACGAAGAGGTACAGGAGGGCTCACCCAAAGACGACCCAGGTGCCGCCGCATCCTACGCCGGAAGCTTCAGGGCGGAAGAATTTGGCGTAAGATAACTTCTTGTTCTTTGAGTTGAGGGACTGTCTATATCCTGCAATCGTGGGTTTTATGACATTTATTTTTATTTATTTATTTATTCACCACATCCAACAGCGGAAGTACCGCCAATTACAGGAATGGGATCAATTAACATAGATATTCGAATAACAATCAACTTCTAAGTTGAATTAGAAACGGCCAGAGACACCGGGGAATCCCTCCCCTTGCTCTTCACGAAAGAATGCTCATGGGATCTTTAAAGTGCGTGGAAATTGCCATTCCCTTTTCACTATTTCGTTCATTCTTTATCACAGCGTAAAGGTGATATCCTGTCCAACTTGATGGAACTGGGCAAACATAAAATGGATCCAGGCACACAAGCCAACTATCGCCAGTATATTAAGGAGACGGCGAGATTACTGGACCAGATGAACCAGGCACAACACCTTCAAGTCCCCCGGAGCTCGACGGACCGGCCCGGTGAACCACGCGGGGCCGAGAGTCGAACGGGAGGCAAGAAATAGCCAAAGGAACATCAGAAGAAAAAAAAGACATGAACAGTTTTTATTCTGAAGAAAAGATTGCAGCAGAAAAGTTTGTTTTGATCAATTGGAAGGTAATATGAAGGGCCAACTCCACATCCACTCATCAGAATTATACGTCTTTACCATAAGATAAAAGTTCAAGTATTTTATTATATTAATACACATGTATCTGTTTCACATGGGAGCTAAACAAAATCTGTACTAACTTGCGAGACCTGTTACTTGATTTAAATACATGACCATCGTCAGTTGATAATGTATACTAACTGGAATGATGCTATTGAACCCAATGATCAGGGGTAGTAATGTAAAACACAGCGAGACTGCGTGTGAAATGCTTTGTAGAATAACGGCACATTACACATTCAGAAAAAAAATCAAATACAGAAAATAGCTTTATCTTGGCTTCCACTTATGTTTTTTTCATTTATTATATCCTCTCATTGCCATAATATAAGGAAAAGAATTATATTGCCCGATTTCCACATCTGGTAATTACATGTATTATTATAACTAATCTACTTTGTTTCCAGCTGTAGCATTTTCCTTTATATTTACAATATACACAAACACCCCTTTCCCAAAAACACAAGTACTTTACAAATAACATCAGGTTTCACCGTACGCTACCACAATATCAAAAGAAAAAAATATGTACTATTAAATATATGTATATTAAGCTGACATACATGTACCTAATTAGATTAAACTTATGAATTAATTCTGCTTAATAAATTGAACAATAATTTGAATGGTTTAAGTTTAATGTTTGTTAAGGAGTAAAATGTTTACCAACATACATAGGCCGCTATTACTGACAAAAAGTGCAAACTTGTACATGTCAAGCTGTGTCAAGTATCATAATTTTACCGTGTACATTCATGCTGTTCCACACGAACGTATAAAACATTCTCTACTAATAAAATACACGCAAAGTTCAAACTGAAAAAAAAAATAAAATAAAAAAGCATCCTAAAACAAACAAAGTTGAAATGCTCGAAGGTGTATTTGTGTTCATAATTACCTTGAAAGTTAACTAGTTTGTAAATAAAGTGTTTGAAATTTTATAAATTCCAACAAAACGTTAAAGTAAACATCTAATGTGACATCATAACTACTGGAGTAAATGGTGCACAGTTTAATTTATACCCACAAGTACTTCTTAAAGGAGCGTGACCACATTTTTGAGCACCCCGTTTTTCCCATGGGTGTTAAAGATGTTGACACCATATCACGAGTCATATTTTTCTCATTACCATTCTGAAATTTCGCGCCCCCAATCCAATTTTAGGGGTATTGTCAAAAATCCACCGAAGTTTAGTAAACTAATTTATCTGGTTACATAAAGCAGTGCAGTGATTACACCAACCTTTTTGCTTCCACATCCAAATTGGGAAGGTACTTCATGGGTTAGAACGAAATCCATTTTTAAAACAAAATCTGGTCACGCTTCTTTAAAAGCACCGAGTCATTGACATTGCCAAATTTGGATTATAACTTTTTAATAATAATAATAATAATGATTATATTTGTATAGCGCACATATCCACCCTGCAGGGTGCTCAAGGCGCTGTTACCATTATTACCGCTGCCATCAGGGAATCACCAGAACCATTTCGCTTCAACTAGGTGGCTGCTGGTCAGGCGCACAACCCTATCAGCAGTTAGATTGTGGCATTCCCCTTAACAGCTTCCCATATATCGCTTGGGTTGACGAGGCAACTGGGATTAAGTGCCTTGCCCAGGGACACAGACACGTTGGTCGAAGTGGGGCTCGAACCCTCAAACCCCCGACCTCTGATTGGGAGTCCCGCTTCATACCCACTAGACCACACGCGCTCCCCATACGTTAAAAGTTACTTATAAAAATCAGAATTAATTATATAAAACATTATACTAAGTCTTTTATCGACATTTATCTTACTCTGTGAAGAATCCACCAATAAAAATATAATGAATTTAACTGGAATATTTCTCCGATTACAAGTCAAAGTGCTTTAGCATAAAAATGACATAATTCAACCAAGAAATATGGTCACAGTAATTATAATTCAGAAACCAGTGTGACTTTTGTTCCATTGAATCTTTCCTGATGAATATAGAAATTCACACAGCATAAAAGTAAACTAAATACCATTAATTGCACATTCAAACAATAAACTGATGCAGTAAGCCCCGCCCACCAAATATACAATCAGTGAATCCCCAGTGTTCTCCTAAATGATTGGTTAGTGAAATCAAAGGGGGTGGGGCATGAATCAGTATATTGTCAAATTGGGACTACATGTAAATGATCCTAAGTGAGGCAAACAGGTTCCTAGCTTGTTGTTTGAGAGATAAACATCAGATAGACATTTCTATAATATGAAATAGTTTCATTATTAACATTTGAAGTGTAACTTGCATGACGTGGTGAGCGTATTTTTCCCCAAGAGATGACAATATCAATTACCCCATCTCATTGCTTGAACTTCCTTCCAGAGAATTTTCTCTGTAAATAAAGATAGAAAATAAAGGTTATCATTATGATTTGTAGACCATATTTCACAAATCCTATCCTCCAGCAGTTAGTTTGACGGACTTGGTCCAGTAGAGCTGTACAAGCATTACTTGTAACATGTTGTACCAAATGTGTCAGTAAGTTCAAAGTCAGTCATTAGAATACTGCACACTACTGCTGCTTTTAAGCCACACATGGGCAGCAAACGTCTGATGTTCTTAAAGGACTTCATTCAGAAAACCACCTTCGGTTGTCAATTTCCAGCATGAAATACCATTTTGGAAGGAAATAATTTCATGTGGTGTTTGTTACCATTGCTATCAACACTTTGAGTAAGGTTTTTCTTGTCAACTCATGAAAAACAAAATTGGGTCATTGCAAATGATACAATGGGCCTTTAATGGCCTGTGTGTTTTTCTATTATAGTCGAACCTCAATATTAAGAGCATTGTTAATACAACATTCTGCTCATAACAAGGATAATTTCAGGTCCCAATTCTTTGTTCTCCATTAGACTCCATAGTTTTCATTTCTAATAATACAAGGTTCTTGTTATAACACGGTAATCTGCATGCCCCAAGGGCCTCTTATTACCAAGATTCGACTGTACGCAGTATTACATATGAGTGGCACAACAAAAGACAATACTTGGCACACAAAGCATTCTTAACGTCACTTTCAAAAAGACGCTTAACGCAAATGTTTGACTAAGTTTTTAAAAATGAATACATAGATTTGGCATAGTAAGCGAGTTTGGCATTCCAATTTTGGCTTGTGCATGCCACAAAGGGAATAACACATCACATTTGAGAGCACCAATTACACTTAAGAATTCTTCCCAAAGGTTATTTTTTCAGACTCGTGAGTTAAACAGTTTCATGTCTACAGTTAAAGTCAGAAGTATAAATACACCACTACCATCATCACCCAAAATGGTGAACAGGAATACCCGAACCAATGTAAGGTGTGCAAGCTATGTTTTTAAGTACTGCATGCACGTGAGGAATTCCACAAAATCAAGACTGTTACAAAAATGGTGACAACGCAAGTTTAAGCACACCAGTTTTAACACTTGGTTGCATACAGTTGCAACTTCTGATCTCAACTGTAAATGTCTAGAAACTTAAGTTTCAAGAGAACTTTTTTATGGTTACCAGTTCCCTATTGGTTTGTGTTATGTACATTTTTAGTCATGCTATCTCCAACCAATCAAAATGATAAACTTGTCATATGCACATGCCCAGTTGGAATTCCGAACCCGCTTGTTGACAGTAAATTGCTATGACACCAAACAAAGCAATGCTTCATGATGTACAAACAATGAAACACAGTATGTAGGGAAGTAACAAATAAAAGCGCACTGCAATTTTTGCAACACCACCACAACAACAAACAACTACACAGAACAAACAACAGTAGCATAAAAGTGCAATGCTTGCCACCGTGAGAGCGTATTAAAATAAGGGGTTAGTTGTTACGAAGAAAATGTTCCATTTCCCAGCGTTTTCGGTCTAAATTCCAAATTTCTGCAACAGCTTTCTCACAGGTATGTCAAGATAAAATGGTCAAGTCACTGCTAATAAATGGAAAAGTTAACTAGCAATGAGGGAAAAAATAATAACAAATTGTGCAAGTTACAGGCGCGGATCCAGAGGGGGGGGGGGTTTGGGGGTCAAAACCCCTCCCTGCTCCGACACCAAAAAATATAATGTAATGCATTTATTGTGTGTCCACCTGTCCGAAACAAGCTGACATAAAAATCTGACGGGCAAAACCCCTCCCTGGTGGCAAAACCCCCTCCTGGAAAAATTCCTGGATCCGCCCCTGGGTTATAGTAATTACATGTATATCGAAAGGGTCATATTTTTGAGTTATTAAAGGCACAGGCTCGTCAGCAATGCGCGCGCGCCAAATTCGTGCCACGAAATACGCAGCTCCATACCTTTGCTATGGAGCTGCATATTTCTTGGCACGAAATTGGCGCGCGCGCATTGCTGACGAGCCTTTGCCTTTAACACCAACTCCCTAGGGTGTATGTAAAATCATATTGATTTTGGAGGATTGAGGAGTGTTAGGGTTAAACAACATACATAATGTACTAGGATAATAGCCTAAGAGCTTTAAAGTAAAATTGCTGGATTAAATCCTACCTAAAATGTACATTGAAAAAGCGCATCAGACTCGGGGGCAGTAAAGCTGAATCTAGTGTAAAAGGGCTTAGTATTTGTACAAAGTTATTTGAATAAAAAAATCTCATGCAATTGCCAAAAGAAATAAACATGCAGAATTAATCTTCTTCATGCATTTTATTTAACATGCAGCAAGCACAATGACACACAGTACAGGGAGATAAGCTTTGTTGTGAAGCGAAATTAAGGGTTTTCCTACCCCCACCAGTGTTCTCCACAGGTCAAAATTTTATCTGGGCGCACCGAAGTCGCTCAGCGGGGCATGGCCGTTATTTTGATCGACACGGATTTGGGTTGCCGATCGGATATATATGCGTGGTAAGTGAACGATAATCATGATAATGACACCAGTGGCTAGCGAATCACGTTCGGAGAATTTGAACCTAACTTTGAAATGCCATGGCTGTACTTTCATAGTGTTTTAGAGGGGGAAACTTGATTTTGTTTTTGTCCGGGCGGCCGAGTTTCTTGTCCGGGCGGCAAATTTTTGTCCGGGCGCTAACGGTACCTGTGATGATTTTGTCCGGGCGGCGCCCCCGGACAAAACCGGTAGTGGAGAACACTGCCCACTCCCACTCCACATTAAGCAAAAACACAACTAGCGAACATGCACATGCTTGATGCGTGTGACCACTAATGGCTACACTAAACAAGGAGGCGTATGCAACATGGACAATGGGCATGCATATATGGGTTCACAAGCAACCATAGATTTGGGTTATATTACTTTGCTGTAACATTTTATTTAGAAATGGTAAGAATTACACATTCAAATTGTATATCAATACAACACAGAGAGAATGAGGTTCTTAGCTAAGGAAGTACGTATGCTACTGTGCCTCATAGCTCAGCTGATAGAGCATCTGCCCTAAGAGTCAGAGGTCTCTAGTTCAAATCCAGGTATGGATCATATGATTTTTCTCCCAACCCATACTTGGTTACGTTCAGATTTTAAGTGAAATACGGTCTGGAAAAGTGTTTTTTTTTCTGAAAGAAAATTCATTCTTCCTCCTCCTAAATTTGTCTTTTCTTCCACCAAATAGAAATGGCGAAGCACTGAATCTGTACCAGGAAGAAAAAGTTAAAACGTTACGGGGGAATGCTGTTGGACTTGAAACACAAACTTGATATTTTGGGTGCAAGATGAGCTGAAGTGAGGTGGGGTGCGGTGTGCAGGTGAGTGCATTCTCAAATTTTGCCAATTAAGCGAGTAAAACTAAAAAGCATGCTACCTAAACTACTTACATATTGCACCAAGAGTAGGGACATTATTATCAATATTGACATCAACTGCCATTGGGCCAGGCCTGTAAGACAAGGGTGGGGGGAACAGAGTGACAGACAGTGGTACACACAGTTATACATGAGGCCAAACAAAATAAATGGTGTGTTTACGGTAACCCGACCTACCTGGAATTTTTGAGGCCAAATTGCCGACCTCAAACTTTTTATTGCCAATTTTCGAGTTGATAATTTTAAATGAGTTGATAATTTGCAACGAACATAACATTTTGTACACTTGTACATGAACATGTTTAATAGTGAGTTTCAAACATCGCAAAACAACACGCAAATGCATGAACTGAAATGTAAAAACAAATGAAAAAATTAAATTATTTTCCTACCTACCTACCTGGATTTTTTTAAGGCCGTTACCGTAAACGCACCATTTATTTTGTTTGGCCTGATGGATATACAGGGGTACGGGGAAAGAAACAAATACACGTCAGTGAGACTCAACTTCAAATTATCCAACTAACGACGACACACAGTGCTTGGCACAATATGTGGACAAAAAAAATCAAAGTCAAAACGAAAAGGGGGAAAAAACAAAAACAAAAAAACTTAGTTTTTAAACTTTGTTAGGGAATTGACCAGAAAAAAATACTTATGTGAAAGGTGATATTTTTAGGGACATTTGTGCAGTTTGTGGCAAAAAGCATGTAAATTGGCCAAAAGCCTTCGACTTAGGGTCATTATCTGTGTCCATGGCTGCGTTCCAAATACATGAACATTGCAAATGTTTGCAACGTTCGCCAACAACAGGTACCCGGCTTTTCATTTCCACAGATGAGTACACAAAAGAACTGTAACCAGTGGCGAACGCTAGCAATGTTCACGTAAGTGGAACGCGGCCTAAGTCCCTAGCTGTTTAAGACCGACCACCGACATGTTTATTCCAATATTACACCCACTGCAACGAGCTTGGCTTTTGACATACCTACATAAGAAAAAAATACCGTCACCAATTTGGTGCATGTTTCCTGGTGTCAGTGTGCAGTACCCCGAACCAGTTACTGATCACCCCAGTGACATATGGCCCAAAACCCATCTCTTGAAAATGACCCTACATGACTTCTTAGTATGGTCCACAATTGTAGCCATCTTAATAAATGCGTTCTTGATGTCTCATATGAGCCATATTTTTCAATTGATCACAAACAAAATAGTTAGCCATCTTCGCACCCAGCAGTTATTATGCAACTCAAATATTAGTAATGCGTGTTATTTGCTCTTTCAGAAATGTTTTCCATCAATTTCTCTCACCTTAAACTTCCATGGACATTTTGCTACAACTGAAAGCCTATATCGTCATATTCGCTTACTCTATTTGGAACACCGGGAGACATTGAACTACAAAGTTCCCCGGGATAAAAACAATAAAATTAAAAATTAGACAAGCATGACACGCGGAAACTAAAAATCCAGAAGTTTTCATTCCATACATTATTCAATGGAGAACTAATTTTAACCAGAGTAAATGCACAATCGGTTGATTGTCAGTAGGATTTTTCTTATAAAAATAATTAAATACTTCATGGGTCTAAGGAAAGTAGACATGAACAAACTACAAAGGATAGCAAATCAAGCTGGTAAAATTTTCGGTGAGAAAATAGACCTATCTGAAAAACATCTCAGGTGTGTTTTAACTAAGGCCGGTGAAATAATGAAAAATAAGGATCATCCCTTACACCATAATTATTATTTCAGGAGGTCAGGGAAAAGACTCCGAAGCATCCAATGTAGGACTACACGCCATCTTAATTCATTTGTGCCTTTGTCAGTAAGAGTTTTTGATGATTCTTAATGTGTTTTTTATTTTTTTTTTTTTTTTTGATTTTGTGTTCTGTTTTGGAGCTGTCATCAATTTTTAGACATGTAAATTTTCCATTTTTATCTTTTAAATGGACAATAAATAAACAAATTGAATTGAATTGAATGTTCAGTATTTAGCTTAAAAGAATTCAGGAAACTGTACAATTTCTATCCCTTGTAAGCTGTTGCTTGCATAGAACCCCCTTCATTAATTTATGAACCAAAAAAACATCGATAAACCACCAATAAAAAAATTGGAGCGAACACAAAGATCATATATCAACAATCGTGATAAATTAGTATTCGAAAATTAATAGAATAGAAAAATAAAGACAACATTCTCTGAAGAAATATAGTTACACAGCGCAAGCACACAGCATGCGACATACATATGAGGTCAGAGGTCAAATAATAGGTCAGAGGTCAAATAATAATTATACATGTAACTTGTAGTTAATAATTTATACTTTAAATTAAACAGGAACTTCCTTTTTGTTCAAAACGACAAACAGGAACAGTATGAACAAAAATTGTGATCAAGCAAAAACACTTTCGTTTTTACAAGCTGCAGTGCATGCTCAATAATTTAAACGTATCGCAACGCGCGCGTGCGGCATTTTCGAATGAAAGTACGCTGGTGAGTATGACTGTTGACCACCAAACATTCCCGGATGTTCTACGCCACGGAAAGCAATCAATAGGGGTGACCCTGTATCGGTGGTTTGATTTAATGATGCCAACAATTCTGATGAAAGGAGTACATTGGTGGATTTTCAAAACGTGTCATGGTTTACAAACAACAATGAAGATTATGACCAGGAAATTTGAGCACCAAATTGGGATTTTGAAAACAGAGCAGGGGAGGGGGGTACCCCTTTCATACTTTACCTGTGGCCAAACTTGAGATGAATGCATAGAAAGAAGAACCCAAATAGAACACACAGACATCCAGTCACGATGTAGGCAATCCCAAGGAAATTATTCTTGCCTCCGAGCCAAGAGGTGGTGGTTAAGACGATGCTCTTGGTGCCATCAAACATGTGCACAGGGTAGGCTGGTAGTAGAGTCAAGGAACAAGACTTGAATATGGGATTTTGTTTAAGGCCTACATGAGATTTCGTGGCAAATATGGTGTATCATGGCTGAGCGGTCTAGTATGTCAAAACTCAAAGCCTGGTTAATTCTGTTGATAGTGGATTTGGGTCCCAGCCCGTGTGTGCCCTTGGGCAAGGCACTTTTTCATAAACTGCCTCTCTCCACCCAGAAGTAAATAGGTAGAAAAGGGTTTGTGGGCGATAACCCATGAGCACCTTAATTGCAGTTGTGGGGCTGTATAGGAATCATATAATTGAGCCCAATGACCGGGGATAGCAATGTTAACAGTGCCTTGAGCACCTTGCATTGTGGGTAAATGCGTTATATAAGATTTCAACCTTATGTTCAAAATTCTGTTAGTAGTATTAAATACGCAGCTCCACAGCAAAGGCATGGAGCTGCGTATTTCGTGGCACGAATTTGGCGCGCACGCATAATTTTTCTGCTAAATAGCATTATGAAAATTGGTCACAAGGATACAGTAGTCAATTGTTATTGTGTACTTCCCCGCTGGCAGTCCTTTATCAAACACCGTGTCTTTCTGGGTGACAACTTTCCGATAAAGCTTGCGGAATGTCGGCAGGGCCGCAGTTCGCATCCACACGATGAAGTCTTCATTTTCGTACTGGCCAGGAACATCCTGGATGGTTCGCTGCCAATTCGGGGGGTTCGTTGTTCCATTAAATGCTGTAAAGGAGACGTTATTAACTCCACTTTAATTTCTGTTTGTGTGTATATATCTGTTCAGTACGGCGCTCTGTGAGTGCCATGCCACTTGTTTAGATACCGAGATAATTTGACTAATAACATGGATTAAGTCGACTTGGCGAGATAATTTATGTTGCCAAAAGGACTTTCTAGATTTAATAAGTCGACTTGGTGAGATAATTTATGTTGCAAAGTTGACTTCCTGAAATGAATCATCGACTTGGTGAGATATTTTTGTTGCCAAGTCGCCTTTCTAAATCTACTAAGTCGACTTGACAAGAAATTATCTCACTAAGTCGACGTATTAATTTCAGGAAGGCGACTTGGCGACATAAAATATCTCGCCAAGTCGACATAAGCCACGTTATAAGTCAACTTGGTTAGATAAATTATCTCTGTATCTAATTAAGTAGGATGGCAAAGAGAGCGCCATAGTTTAGTTTTCTTTTACCCTGCATTTTACAAAGTCATGTTCATGGAAATTCTTGAATAAAGAACACATTCACTGATTTCTATATTTTCTTAAAGACCCCTCGCTACATATTTTCTTGCTTTATTTCTTTACAATATATTTGCAATATGAATTTGACAGCAACAATTTAAAAAGAAAGATTCTCACTTTTTGGGTTTTTAAACTTGGTATTCTTGTCGCTGTTCCACGCTATATTGGATCCATCTAGCATGACTTGTTCTTCCTTGGTGCCATCACCCAGAAATGTGATATTATACGTATCTGGAGTACACCACAGGAAAAAGGCAAATTATTACATGAAGTCCGTATTGACCCCTTTCGAACATGTGCGAATACGCCATTTTGGGACTCAAATAATGCTGAGTCATTGTGGAAGCGATGTGCGTGTGCATTGTGTGTGTCTCTGGTGGGCGTAACGCAGTTTAATTCACCAATGGGAGCCTTAGTATAGCGCGTTATTACGCGTGCTATAGACACACACAATGCGTACGCACATTGCGTCCAAATTTACAAGGCATTATTTGACTCCCAAAATGACGTCATTGGAAAGGGGTCAATACAAAACTTGCAAACATCAACAAACAGACCACTAAATTATTATAAATTACTGTTTTAAAGCCCAATACATCATTTGCAGTTACCCAAAATTTTACTTCAAGAGTTGACATGAAAAACCCGACTAAAAGTGTTGATAGCAATGGTAACAAACACCACATGATTTTTCCCCTGTGTAAAATGATACCTTTGTGGGCAGAATTGCCAACCGATTGTGCTTTTAAAAAAAATGTCTGCAGACCATATTTTACCATTTATTCAACACAAAAACATGCATGGATTTTTCAGGTTTTCTGAACTATTACTGCATCTATAGCTGAAATGTCAACATTTCAGTTTATCCAAGTTGTTGTAAAGTTGTCGTTCCTGTTTTTAAGTTTTCTAATCATGTAATCTGTGTTTAAATATACGTGAATGCTAGCCTGCAACAACGTGTAAAATCATGGGGCACGGTGTGCTGACATTTTCAAGAAAAATGGAATTGAAAATGAAATATAACGTCAATTCCCCCAATGTTACTTCCAATTTTCAAAAATTGAATGATCTTACCATTAAAGAAACTATTTGCAATTGCTCCGCATGGCGCGATGGGTTTGGTCTCCGTACTGTTCTCATCTACGATTGTTTTCTTCTCGTACGGTTTGCAGTCCGAACTGACGCCCGTCTGCGAAGCTTGCTCCCCGAGTAGTTGAAGATCGTCGCGGGAGTTGACATACCGCCGGTGGTTCTGATAGTAGTTTGTCAGCATGTACAGCATGTAGACTTGGCCCTGACATGGAAGAATTTATACTTTGCCAAATCAAATTGCTGATGAAATAAGACATACAGTGACAAAAATGTTCACATTTTCACCACTTACAGGGATGTTATCTCGGAAAGTTGCAAACTGTATGGCTTATGTTGCACACTACCGGTCGATAATGCGCGACATCAATCGATAGAGACTACTAAAGTGTGACATCAGTTGCCAGGGATAGGGTCTAAACATTTGCTGGTAATCTGAAACGTCCATTGCTAAAGCACAGGAAAACAGTTCACTGGTTTTAGTGTAGACCCAATAATCATGGCAACACACAAAGAGTGACTTTTTCACTAAGTACTCTACAGTAGTGATACAATGTTTGACGTTTGTACTTTGCAAATTTAGTTAATAATTTGTATTACTTGTACAATGTCACATAACATTTTCGGCATTGTTAAAGTCAATTACGGTCAATTAAAAGAACCTGCATCAAGACAATGTTTTTGTTTGGTTACAGTTGTGGCAATGTGGGTCGTAGTTCACACACTTTGCACAGGTACTTCGCTCAAGATCGGGTCTTTCAGCAACTGTTTTATGTTCCAAGAGAATGGCGGAGTGCATGTAGAATGGAGGTGCCCTCGCTTGGTGATGCACCAGAAGGAATTCAGGTATGGCACATGGCAAATAAATTCTGGATTAAGCAAATGTTTCTGCTTTACAATTTTATAAAGCTGTTTAGCAGAAACATTTGCCTAATCCAAAATTTGTTTGCTTTAGAAAAATAGCATAAATAGCAGATATTCTTGTGAAAAACACAAGTTGACATGCAATTTTGACTATTAACCCATTTTTATAAAGCAAACAAATTTTTTATTAAGAAATGTTTCTGCTAAACAGCTTTATGAAATTGGCCCCAGGACCCAATTTCATAGAGCTGTTTAACAGCCCGTTAACCGAGCGTCAAGCTATTTTATAGACATCGTTAATGGTAAGCAACTGAAAACATGCCTTAACCGCAGAGCCAATCTTTGCTTAAGATAGTGACGCAACAATGGCGGTTTCCAAGTGCGCGCATGCTTAAGCTACAGTAAGCACACCTTTTCCCGCTAATGCTTAAGAAGCTCTATGAAATTGGGCCCAGGTCACAGCCGTAAAATAGCAGTAACATTAGCACACCTTTTTAGTACTGCTTAAGAAGAAGCACCATGAAAGTGGACCTTCTGCTCTTAGATATTAATTTATTTTTATAAAAGTTAGTAACCAAATGCATAACTATGTTCTGAAATCTTGAGTTTTAGATGCCTAGAGTAAGATTAATTAGGACTGATACATATATTTGTAAAAAAAATTACAACCACACAAAATGCTGTTGAAGCAGCTTTGTGGAAATAGCGACTGAAAACTCACCTCCATTGCCGTTTTCAGTTCAAATTGTTTATCGCACTTGCAACTGATGCCCATGTTGGGGTTACTCTCAAACAGGGATTTACATGTGCTTGTCTCATTGGTAGTAGTGTTCAGGTACGTGCAGTCCGTGTACTCAATGATAATTTCTTGAACCTGTGGTAAGATAAGAATTATTGTTGACAAGAATCAAATATCATGAAACAGATCACAATCAGAATTGCAACTAAAAAGTATTGTTATAAACCTTAGAAGGCACAAGTAGAACGACTGCATAAAACTAAGTAAAACTTAAGACATTATTGTTCAAGAACTATTAAATAATTATATAATATTGGATGGTCTTGAGGGTGCTATGAGAACATACCACACTCATCATTAAAATACCGAACTCACCTTCGGCTTGTTCTGTATTTTCTTATATTACCCAAAAAGATATCCAATATTATTATTGTTATATAAAATGAAATTATACCTTCTTTGTTTTGTAAGATTTCCACAAGATTTGTGGCCGTTTGGTGTTGAAAACTTTAGTTCATTTCCAACGTTTACAAAGCGCGCATTGCACGCACCCACAGTGCATTAACTTGATACATGACACGCCCGTATACATGTCCTTTGGTGCGCGCCCAGTGGGATGGCGCTCTGTGCTGCACAATATTAGAAATGCACGGTATCTGCAAAAGCTTAATTTTATATAATAATCAAAAATCAAGAACTGCAGGAAGAAAAACAACAAAAGTCATCAACATTAATCTCTGACAAAAAGAAAATTAATCTCCCACAAAATTAGAGACGTGATTTTGATTTTTAATTTGGGAATCAACTTAAAATTAATTCCGGTGAAGAAATCTACAGATATTAAGACACGTATTGTGTTCGCTTACGTTGTTTGACGTGACAAGAAATATGGCGCCGAGTGGTATAAATACCAAGCCGATGATAAAGAAAGCTGGAAGTACTGTCCCAGCCGTCAGAATAGGCTGCCATGCCGGTAACCTCTGCTGCTTGAATGCTGTGTCTACAGATTCAACAACAAAAAAACAAAGAAAATGAGGTAGACCTATAATCCAGTCGGTGAACAACAAGGCATTTACAATGGTTCCTTTGCAATATTTCGAGTTGCAGGATTTTCTGCAGTTGGGTCATTCCGTGTCAATTCAACGAGCTTTTGGACCTGACCATCATGGATTGAAATGAAATTTAGTGTGCTGATAGGACTCCTTGAGAAACCCCGAGAACTGAAATTTTATGTAATTTGGTCAATTAATTTTTGTGATACGGGTCAACGAACTTTTGACTAATTAGCATGACATGCTATGTTTGGACAATTATATCTCTAAAATTAATGGACCTACAGAGATAAACTTTACATCATTTTAAAGCTCTTGAAATGGCCTTCATTTTATAACATAACATCAAAATTGTATTTCGTACCACAAAAAAGTTATGTGAATTTATAACCTTTGACCTTGATTTGCAAAAATGAGTATTTGTCAAAATGCGTTTTTTAATTTTTATTTGTTAGCTTAAGATGTAAGGAACATTTCCAGAAAGATTTGGGATGGGCACTCTGACAGTTTTTGAGTTACGATAATTTTAACATTAAATAACACGTAAATACCACGTAAATACCATGTAAATACCATGTCAATAATATGTAACTGTGTATGTACATGGTATTTACATGGTAATTACATGTTATTTAATGTTAAAATTATCGTAGCTCAAAAACTGTAAGAGTGCCCATCCCAAATCTTTCTGGAAATGTTCCTTACATCTTAAGCAAACAAATAAAAAAAAATTACGCATTTTTGCAAATCAAGGTCAAAGGTTATAAATTCACATAACTTTTTTGTGAGACGAGATACAATTTTGATGTTATTTTATAAAATGAAGGCCATTTCAAGAGCTTTAAAATGCCCGCGATTCAGCCTATCATCCGCCCGGCAATCCGGCATCGTACAGATAAAACCCGTACACTCATCATACACACAACGTAGCTAAGATAATCTCAGCTCTTTTTTTATCATTTTTCATTGGGATGTGGTCTTTTCACGCGTAGAGCTGAGAGAACTTATGAACATGAACCCGCCATCGCAAAAACAGGACAAAACAAATGTGTCATTTTCTCACCGTGACACACTAATTCCCCCTAAAACTCACCCAAACCTTGCCAGGCATAACCACTACGCAGGTCCTTGATGGAAATAACCAGCCACGATGATTATTTTGCCAACAATTCCAACAAAACAAACCGGTATTCTCACAGCCAGTGCTGTTGTCTTGTGTTTTAAATGATAATGTGTCTTCTCGTCGCGTGACCCATAGTCTGTGTACAAAGGAATTTTTATGCGCGTCGGTTACCAGTGCACATGCGGCCTACCAGTCAAACCTATTTCGTAATCACGTCCGCACAGCGAAATAGGTTTGACTGGTAGGCCGCATGTGCACTGGTAACCGACGCGCATAAAAATTCCTTTGTACACAGACTATGGGTCACGCGACGAGAAGACACATTATCATTTAAAACACAAGACAACAGCACTGGCTGTGAGAATACCGGTTTGTTTTGTTGGAATTGTTGGCAAAATAATCATCGTGGCTGGTTATTTCCATCAAGGACCTGCGTAGTGGTTATGCCTGGCAAGGTTTGGGTGAGTTTTAGGGGGAATTAGTGTGTCACGGTGAGAAAATGACACATTTGTTTTGTCCTGTTTTTGCGATGGCGGGTTCATGTTCATAAGTTCTCTCAGCTCTACGCGTGAAAAGACCACATCCCAATGAAAAATGATAAAAAAAGAGCTGAGATTATCTTAGCTACACACAACGGTTGAGTTGGTTCGAGTTGAGTTGGCAAACAGTTCAGTTGACTGTATAACTCCGTGATCGAGTTGTCTCAGTGGACGAGTTGTCTCAACAGACGAGTTGTATCATTCAGCATATAATATGGCATTGGATGCTGCCGCGGCCGGCCGGCGACGTACGACTTCCCCCTTTTGTTTTCTTCATCCAAACTTGCATAGCCTACAACCCCTATTTCTACCATTGATGATGTATAACTTACGGTGACGACAAATATGAAAAAAACTCACTTGCGGGCTTGTTACTCTTTTTCTTTTCTTCGTCATGGTCGTTTAATTTGGCCGTGGAATTGACATTTTCTCGATCGGTAACCGCGGAAGTCTGACGCTCCCGTATCTCGGCCATTTTGTTCAATTATACGCTGGTGAAAATCCTGGGATCGGACTGTGCATGTGTACGTGTGCACATGCGCTGCACATGCGCTTCACAGGTTTCCGTGCTATTGAAGTCTACCTTTACGATGTAACTATAAATTGAGCCAATTTCGTCAGTGATCCCATGTGGTCTAGTGGTTAGGATTCGTGGTTTTCACCCACGCGGCCCGGGTTCGATTCCCGGCATGGGAAACTTGTATTTTTGTCCTCCTTCTTTTTCTTCCAAAACTTGGGTTTTTGTGTGCAATAGCAGTAATTTAAATTACATAAACATAACTTCTTTGCTCTTTTTATTATGTTTTTGTAATGTTAAGAAATTTAAATTGGATTCGCAATAGGATTTGTCTATGGGCGGTACCATATGTAAATTTAAAAAAAGTTCAACCTGTAGAACTAAATACTTGCCATATGTGGATTATGAGTTTGCAAATGACATAATTAGGGACAGGAAGGAAATGGCAAATTTAGTCTTTATTTTTAACACTGTTGATGGACAACAGTTGATAATAAGGGAAAGGTCTGCAAAGTCAAGGTCGGGTATTTTAGATTTATTGCTAAGTGTGATTACGCAAATTTAACCCACTCAGCTGACAATAAAATGCTGAAACTGGTTTACAGAACAACAATCTCTTTTTTTGAAAGAGGTAATTCTGCCATGGCGTGTATCCGTAGACCTACAAATGTACATGTGCAGGGGCCAATTTCATAAAGCTGTTTAGCAGAACAATTTGCTTAATCAAAAATATGTTTGCTTTATAAATATGGGTTAATAGTAAAAATTGTATGTCAACTGTGTTTTTAGCAAAAATAGCAGAATGATATTCTTGTGCAAAACACAAATTGACATGCAATTTTGACTATTAACCCATTTTTATAAAGCAAACAAATTATTGATTAAGCAAATTTTTCTGTTAAACAGCATTATGAAATTGGCCCCAGTACTGTTTATTTATTGTTTGTACCGCCAAAAAATCTCCAAATCATACTTGCCATCCATGATCCAACAAATTATTATGAAATATCGGTGTATTCGATCATGTTCATATCACTGCACGCACTCGGCTCAGTCATGTCAGTGGTCGGCCCATCCAAAAATTTGCATATGACTCACTATTATGCACATGCGCAAAGGGCCACGCACATAAACCGTTTTGCTGACGGAACCAACCCATGGGTGCAATGTATACATTTTCTCATAGGTCTCGCTGAAGACTATTCCACGGTATCTTTGCGCAGAGGCGATATCGTAACCAATGAGGTTTATCCGAGGTGCGATTATTGCTAGTTGAAAACTTATCCCAATACCCCGCAATGACGACGTGAAATATCGTCGGCATATGCAATTTTTGACGGTCTCTACGGAGACCTAATAAACAACTAAAAAGTAGAAAAAAGACGACAACAAACACACCGCTAATAATCAAAGAACCGATCAAGAACATCCAATATTCTTGAGAATAATGCTAGGAAAACTGCTGGTCGTACAGAAAGTGGACCAATACAGAGCAAAAAAAACAAACAATTCGCCGCTACCAACACCGGAAGGTCCACTGACAATATTCAGATAACTTAATATCATACAGATTTTTTGAAAAGCCATGTTTGATTCAATATTAGAATGTGGGTTCGGTTCCGGGCCGAGAGGGGTTGTGGCACTTGACACACGTCTTTTTTGATTTGGAAAAAAAAAATCATCACAAACAAAAAACGAGACTCGGTTTTGATGACACTTCCAAATTAATTCCTCTTTACGCTTGAAGACACAAAACAGAAACTACAACAACAAACAGTAGAATATATTTAATTCGGTCATATATAAATTATTTTGCAATACAATGAGTCAATAACACCGTGAAAAAATACATAAAGGTTGTGCTGTTGCAATACAGTACACTAATTAAAAATTATATACAAATGTCCGTATAAGTTTGGGAAATCTGGATGCAGTGAAAAGCCATGCAGGGTTTGGGCGTGGAGGGGTGGTTATTTCTCCGTCGGGCTTGCTAAGCTCATGTGATAGCCAATTCCACTCGGTGAACAACAACTGCACTATCGTGATTCGCGACTACCAGTTGGCTTCAAAGTAGGGCGTCCGCAGTTCGAACCCCGGTGGAGCCAAGTTGCTTTTCACTGCATCCAGATTTCCCAAACTTATATGGACATTTGTCCACATTTGTATCGAATTCATTCACCCCGGCGGTCCCTGGGTCATAATCCCTAAAAAAAAATATAATCACTTATTCATCCTATTTAAAAATTAATTATAAATGTAATGGATAGTAGAATAATATTATTGTAGAAATATATTGCAGATATATTTTGGAATATAAAAGTACTAATGACATCATTCTTTGTTACATATGTGCTATTCTATTGAGTTATGAACAGTCTTGTCGATAGATTCTTGCACAGCAAAGCGTACGGAAAAACAAAGAGTGACATCATTAGTAGGGAGTTTTTTTTACATGTACATAATATTTAAAGACAGTATACAATGATTGGTAAACTGTTACAAATAGTTTCATCCCCCTGTGTGATTGAAGATATTCATGATAAAAACCAACCTGAGCAAAAACCAGCTCCGTACTTTGTCTAACATTCGAGAAAACAGTCAAAAAGGGGTTTACAGTCATTTCACCCCCAGAACACTTTGTCCTGAACCATGGCCTGTGCACGAGGTTGTTGGGTTTTGGGCGACGTTGTGTTTGGACGAAGTGGTTTGGGGCGAAACGGCACTTGGGCGAAGTGGTTCAGGACGAAAGTGTCCAGGACGAAATGGTTTTGGGGTGAATTTAATTTACGTCTCAAATTCAATTCGCCCCAATTGTTTTGCTAATTTTTTTAAAGGCTATAGCACTTCAGACAAAACCATTTTAGGGGATGTTTTCTGCCATTATCGTGTTTATATCGTGTAAGTTTTGTGTAAATCTGTGAACATTTCTGATTCTTCAAGATACCAATCATGTGTATACTAGCAATATGTATTTTCCAACAATATTAAACTACCAACTAACGACATAAAACTAACTAGGAACAATTTCATTCCACTTCAAATAAGCTACAAAGAAATTTGCCTTTGTCAGATTTTGAACATAAATTAATTCCATTTCACCCATACAATCATAAAATAAACCGCCCCCTCCCCCAACAAAAATACTATCCACTTGAAGAACACAGGAAATTTGCAATCTCTAATTTGGATGTGGAAGCAAAAAGATTGGTGTAATTACTGCACTGCTTTATGGAACCGAATACATTAGTTTACAAAACATTGGTGATTTTGTTTTTTAACAATGACTGTCAGTTGATCTGAATGTACAAAGACGAGTTATTATAGTGGGTTAATGTAGGCATATACCCAGCATGATATACCTCAACACACTCTTTCCTTTTGTTAATGCACCAAGACCACTCACCCGCCACCCCCTTTCCCACATAAAACCCGAAAGGAATTCATTTAAAACTCATTGGATGTTTGAGACACAATGGGTGAACAATGGAAGGGGGGTACCCTCTGTCACATATCGTGCTGCATATGTGTAAGCTGGTTTATCATTTAAAGGCACAGGCCCGTCAGCAATGTGCGCGCCCCAAATTCGTGCCATGAAATACGCAGCCCTGTGCCTTTGCTACATGGAGCTGCGTATTTCGCGGCACGAATTTGGCGCACGCATTGCTGACGAGCCCCTGCCTTTAATACAAACCAAGCCTACTCAATTCGGATAAAGGTGTACTTTTCTTGTCCAGACTCCAGAGAGTTTTAAGTATATTCCTGGGGCGCGTTCAATAGCACAATACGTACGCCGGTATTGGGTATTTTCCTATACCTTCACCGTTGAAGGTATTGTCGGTATGCATACGTATTGCGCTACTGAACGCACCCCAGGTCAAATCATAAACGGTCAAAAGGAAAAGTGCAATATATCATGTCTAACTCTGGCTAAAACCTTTTAAGTTTACTACACACACTGACAGTAATGCCTCTTATAGCATATTGTGTCCATAACTTTGTTATCCAAATAAAAAATGACACCAGAGGCAATGCTGTGCTGGCAGATAAAAAAGACTAGATTTCACACAGGAAATCCACAGGATTAATGCTCTTACTGTGGCAGTTTTACTGATTAAGTTGACAGATTGTGTGGTCACCACTGAAATATACACTGGCTATCATGTACATGCACAGTACAGTGTAAACTATGAAAAGCTAACAGGTAAAAGATCAAAATATGTACTGGTAAATAGAGTCAAACCTCGATAATAAGAAAACTGTTAATACAACATTTGCCTTATAACCTGGGGCCAATTTCATAAAACTGTTTATTTAGTAGACAAATTTGCTTAATCCAAAATTTGTTTGCTTTATAAAAATGTGTTAATAGTTAAAATTGCATGTCAATTTGTGTTTTTAGCAAGAATAGCAGAACATCATACACATCATATAAGATTTTGACTGCTAACTATTTTTATAAAGCAAACAAATTTTGGATTAAGCAAATTTTTCTGCTAAACAGCTTTATGTAAAATTGGCCCCAGGACAATTTCATTCCGGATAATACAAGATTCCTGTCATAACAAGGTAATCTTGCCCAAAAGGACCTCTTATTAAGGAGGTTCGACTGTAACTAGATGACAAAAATTTAAAAAAACACAAATAATCAAGTGCAGCATAGAAAGCACCTGACCAACTTTTATATTACTGGCCCCAATTCCATAGAGCTGGTTAACAGCCCATTTTTTGTTAACCGAGTGGCAGGCTATTTCATAGACATCGTTAATGGTAAGCAACTGAAAACCTGCCTTAACCGCAGAGCCAAATTTTGCTTAAGATAGTGACGCAACAATAGCGGTTTCCAAGCGCGTGCATGCTTAAGCACGCCGCGGCGGTGAAGTAGCTTTAACGTTAGCACAAATTTTCTGCTACAGTAAGCACACGTTTTCAGCTAGCGCTTAAGCAGCTCTATGAAATTGGGCCCTGGCCTCGGTCCAGTAGGTACATGTATTTCAAGTCCTAAACACATGAGCTGTGTTCAGACAGTCACAACCCCTCGAGGGACGGAGTGTCGGGTGTAAAAATTTACACGTATAAAAATGTATAAATGCCTTTCTCCCCGAGTTGTCCACACGATCACAAACCCCTAAGTTTCCCTCGAGGGAAGTTCATTCCATCAAGGGAAAGGCCGGGTACACAGTATAATGCATTCCCTCGAGGGTAAGTGCGTCCACAAGGCACAAATCTCCAAGTTTCCCTCGAGAGTTTGCGAATCCCCCAAGTTTTTAGGGGGAAAATCGTTGGGGGAAACTCGGAGGAATAATCCCCTGAGTGCGTCCACACGGTCACAAACCTCCAAGTTTCCCTCAAGGGTTTGAAACCTCCAAGTGTCCCTCGAGGGAACGGCCTCTGTGTGGACATGCCTACTTTTAAGTTTGCAGTGGTAAATATATTGTGTTTTTGCCAATTGCCCAGGGTTACATCCAGGTTGGTTAAAAGTTAGCCATATGTAGAAAATTGCAACTAAAAACTGCAAGCCAGACGTGACAAAAAGTTACATACACACCATTTGGCCTAGCTATCGATATGTACTGCCTTGTACAATCACAAATGGGTTATTTATCTCAAAGCAAACACGATGATCTAAACAGGTAGGACTAATCTGACCTTTGAAATGACCAGCAGAAAGAATCAGTCATGGTGTACAGTATATATGTTAACTACCCACAAAAATTAAAGGCCAAAGTGTACTCGATGGCAAATTATAATTTTGTATCTGTGCATGAAGGCAGCACCTTCCATTAATTATTTAACATTTACAGGAGTTGTGTAATTTTGCTAATATCCCAAAATATATGCATTTTGACATCAAAATAGTGACAATTGAGTAGTATCAATACATAAATAGAATGCAACTTTAAAGTTTAGCCATTTAATTACATGTATTACCAAAGGTGTCAAAAGAACAAAATAAGTTATTCACTGCGGTAATTGAAGTGACATATATGGACTTTCGAAGGCACCACCAATTTATGTATCTGAGATGTTTTAGGCAGTTCCTGGTAGCTGTAAAGTGCACTGAGATGGCGGTAGACATGGAATGCGCTAATTTAAAAACTACATGTACCTATTATTATTAAAGATTCGTATAAATATTAAGGATGACGACGACGTCCGAAACGTTAAGAAATCAAGCCAATTGACTGTGTCAAAATATAATTTTCTTTCCAATCTTAAAGTTTATCACAGTCAGATGAATTTAATCAAGGATTCGTATAAAAGAATACATACACATCCGAGAGCCGAGGACTCCTTTTCTTTATATCCGCCATAGCTGAGGGGCTTCCACTGAATGAATTGTATGTTTTTGCTGTTGCTGAAGTTGCAATTTATTATTTTGAACAAGTTGTGTGTCTTTGTAGGATTGTGTACATGTACGCGAAGGGGGCATGTCACGTGCACCCGAAGAGGGCGCGTCGCGTGCATGTAATGGATAAGCGCTCTTCGTTCTAACACAACAGCAACACAAAACGCACAGTCCATGCACTGGAAGCACCCCCAGCTATGGTGAATATACAGGGAAGGAGACATTGATAACCAGATTAGTCTATGTTCATTGACCTTGCCTTGCTGTCCTTTTGCAGTCTTCCCATAAGTTTTTTGATTTTCTAATGAAAGTGCCTTTTGTAAACACCGCTAATGTCCCCAAGAATGTACAGTTGGCAGTGCTGTTTTGGTGCCGAGTTGCATGTGTGTAGCACATAGTAATACAGTCACTTATGCACCTATCAATTGTTTCCCACCACCCCCCAGCTGCCCCACCCCCTAGGTGGGGGTTTGGTCACGTTTTTCATGCACCAGGGGTGGGAATTTTGTCACAAAAAAGTTTAGCTTGATCATTTAAAGATAAAATTAAGACATTTGAAGTGAACTGGGACCTAAGATCTTGAATGTTACAGAAATGTACCCTATTACTGTGGACAGACCCAAATACAACTCAATACACATACATGTAGTCCCGTATAAGCTGTTAAATATTTCCCAACATACATTATGACTGTCCAAGCTATTGCTGGGACAGTCCCGACTAACCGTTGGGAAAGCCTTAACAATAAGGTTCGACCGTTGTCTTAGTTGGGGGGTGGGGTGGGGGAGTGGGGTGGGGGGGGGGGGGGGGGGGGGGGGGGGGGGGGGGGTGGTAATATCACTACTGCTGCTTTAACAATAGTATACAAATGACAGTGGCCTTTCCAATTCGCTGGCAGAGTGTGACGTCAAACTCCGCACGGTCGCGCTCATCTCTTTGACAACGGTCTACGCTACTTGCATGGCAACGCGTTTCTCGATTCGTTTTGCACAGGAGCCACAAAGGGAACATTGAGTTTTTCTGTTACAAACATCACAAAATAAGGCGGTATGGTAGCATATCGCTATGAGAGTACATGTAGGTATGAGTAAACCATTGCAAGTCATTATGGTCCTTATTTTTTTATAATTTCTTATAAAAGAATAATAGTAAAATACACTGTGCGCAAACACAATGGATGTATAACGTGAGCGTGAACCAGTAACCACAGTTACAGTCCAGCGCCCGCAATGTGACGTCACGACTCTGCCAGCGATTTTTGACACCATTTCTTATGCACTAAAATGTCACACCCAAAGGACTTTGACAACTTGGTGATGGCCATCAACCTATTGTATCGTTGTTCAGTGCTTAAGCACTTTTGGCAGCAAAACATAAATCCGATTGTTTTAAAATGGTGGCGAGGATTTACATGTGAATCACAGGATACGGTGTGTAACAGCGTTGTAGTCGAGTCCATCACAAGTCCTCACAAGTCCACCGTATTAAGTCCCTGGGTCTTAATTCAAGTCACAAGCTATCAAAATGAACCCCAACAAAGGCATTATTTTGTGCGTGTTCATCCTTTGCTTCTTGTTACTGGACTTGTGACGAACTTGTGCGGGACTTGTCACAGACTTGTGATTTTATCGGCTCTGGACTTGTGATAGACTTGTGATGGACTCTACTACAACCCTGGTGTGTAATAATGGAGAAAAACAGTTAATGATATATCTTGGTCTAGGATGATGACGATGATGAGGACATCTTTCTTTGTCTATGCTCGTTAATTTTCTTGACAATCAGCATACCAAACTCTGCGTGCATCTCAGAGAAAGACCTTACATCATGGTCATGAAACACAGACTGTCCCGTCTTGGCACTTGCGATACCTTGAGTTGTGTTGAATGTCTTATTGAAGAACTTGGTTCTGGTCATTCCACTCCGTGGCACTACTCGTTGCGATGTCGATGTCGTGACGTTCTCATAGAAAACGGATTTTGAGCTGCGACCGGGGGCAGTGGCCGAGCTAGAGGGCACTGGTGCTAAACCTCGGAGGTGACCAACGTTTGAATCAGGTATGCCGGACTCATCGCCATTGTCAACATCTGTGGTATGGTTCTCAACATAAAACTGGGCTTTAGGGAGCTCGGCATTCCCTTCGTCATGGCACTTACTGCTGTTGGAAGGTACAAGGGGGTCCCAGATTGCATAGGAAGGGTTGCTGAACTGCGCCGCTGGCACCGAGTTACGTTGGAAAGCATTCTGGCGTGGTGCTCCAGGGTGAGATAACGACTCTGTCTTTCCCTTGTTGTAGATTCCCATCTTGTTGGGATTCTCGTTAAAATCATCCAGGCTTTGATCGTCTGGGTGACCTGTAGTCACGTAAGAGAAGCGTCCCTGGCGCATCATGCCGTCTCCGTGGGAATCATGGGTCAACTCATCAAGCTGTCGTTGTAGCGCGTCGACCATTGCCTTCATGTAGTCATAACTCGATGATGCTAATGCCCTCATCCAGGCTTCCATCTCCTCCTGATTAAAAGCTGCCAGGATGTACGTTCTTGCCCCATCGCCAGGGAACGATATCTGGAATGTAAACTGGCTGTCCTCGCTGTCGGCCAATTCAACGCGACATCCCTCCAGGATGATCACTCCGATGGGATCCCGGTCTCCTTTCTTCTCCAAGTAGAATAGCAGATTGCCTTTCAGGATGAACCAGCGTTTTTGAAAGCCGCGGTTGAGCTCTCCTCGCTTTAACAATAATCCTTCCTTGTCAATGGGCGAGTTACAGGAGGCAAAATATGCCACATTGCGTTCATTGAACTTCATCTTGAAAAATTTCCCCCTGCTGGATATTTGAAGGTTGGAATATGAAGTGAAAGATATTCACAATACAAACAACTTATTGTTCACACCATCTCATTCTCAAAAACACATCGTACATTCGTAGTCTGAGCTAAACACACTGCAGATGTAGCTTAGTGCTAGTGCTAGCTGCTGTGATGGGTAATTAATTGGTCATCCGGCCTACGTGCACATGCCAAATGGCGGTCGCGGGGTGATGCGAACTTTTACAGCTTTTCAATGACAACTATTTTTAATTTTCTACACGCGTGCCCTGGCCCCGAACAAAGAGTTTTTGCCAGATCGCGACCGGCAGATGTAGGGAAAGTCTCCACCAAGTTTTGGGAGGCGCGAGGCCCGACTTCCGCACTCCCTAGGCCCATGGAGGAAGGAAAGCTAGGCCTAGCAAGTTGTAATCGCGGGGAGCAACTTCATGAATCACTGTTCGGATTCAACACATGCTGACTTATCTCACAAGTGCCATAACTCAATTACAACTTTAATCAATCACACTTTGGCTGAAATGTCGAGATACGAATACAACTTTACTTTCCCTATCTTTATTTTTACAAGTTTAACCATGGACAGTAACACAACCGCCGAAGTGGTTTCGTGATGACAGTGTGTCAGACATCCATTTCTCAAAAGGTTTTCGCTGGTACTTGGTACGCCGGTTCCGATTTATACACGTATCCTAATCCATGACTGATACCGGTACCCGGGCAATACTGCCACCAGCAGAACTCGCAGTTAGTGGGCGGTACCGAAAATATGTACTGGAGGGGCGGGGCCAGTATTTGTTAAATCTAAATTATTTTGGCACGATTGATTAATTAAGCGACATGGGGTTTAGGAGATCCAAATTAATTTTAAAATGTTTGTTAATTTGTTGTCACTCTTCTATCATTCATTATTTGGTGTTTTTTCCTTATACATTGAACAGAGATTTGAAGGAAATTACCTCCTGGAATCAACAGATATTAAATCAAATCTTAAGATATACTTCCCACTTGCACTTTTGTCGCAAATGATGCATTTCTGAGATCAAAAAAATGATAAAATTACTGCATAAAGTAATGCACAAAATTACGGCGCGAGCGGCCCGTGCGTAAGCGCGACAACAGGCCAGGGGCGCTGAGCGCGCGCGGGAATGGTTATCTTGTGCACTAACTGAATGCAATTTTTGAAGGAGAAAATGTGATTTTTCTACAGAAAAGCAACATTTGCGAAAAAAGTGCAAGTGGAAAGTATATCTTTAAATTAGATTGGTTCCCGATCCCTATAGATTGGTTCGCTTATTGCGAAAATATAGGGATCGGTAAAGGGCAGCCATGACGGGCAGAATTCTGCCCGTCACGTGGTTATTATTATTTATTATTTTTTAGTAAGTGAGCGGATTTTGCATTGACATTTTCTAACTTGGCCGTGCGTGTCGAACATATCCAATTATGTAAATAAAGTACATTGCCTAAAGCAAAGGGCTTGGCCAATTTTTAAATATAAAAAACACAATGCGCACGCGCAAAGACGACCAATTACAGATCAAGATGAAGAGCCCTTTACCTGTCCTTATATTCTCCTGTATGGAATATGTGGACGGGAACCAGTCTAATCTTTAAATGAGATTATCTGTTGATTCCAGGAGGTAATTTCCTTCAAATCTTTGTTCAATGTATACGGGAAAAAATACCCATTATTTAGAACCAAAGGTTCCTCGCTTTTTCAGAAACCTATATTAGGGTCTCCTAAAACAAGAATTGGAGCTTGTATGATTCGAAACATAAACCGAAAGCTTTACTGTATACCAAACAAATTAATGACGTAGTTCTTTCGGTAATTAAACACAATCTAGGAATTCGATTTTCAGGGATAATATTTCTCGTGCATGTAGGCCTATAGAAACGCAGTTTCTTTTCGGATTAGATGCTAACTTTGAAATTTGTCTTAACCCTTATTCTATTTCCATAAAAATAATTTTCTTTTCTTTCTCATCAAATAAAACTAAAATTTCGGCCAACTTTTTTGTTATCGTTTTATGCAGTGGGTGATACGAAAATGGGTGAAGCATCGGACGCTCTTACAGGCCGGAAGCATGGATGTGGAGACGAACAACTTTATAATAAAATCGTCCAGTTTGGATAAAAGGTAATAGCATTTTTATTTAAAAACCAATAAACATGTATTTTTTTCAGTTCTCGAACTGAAAAGAAAAGTGGGCTTAATTATTCCACTAAAAAAAAATTGTAAAAGGGGGATATGATCCATGATGTAGGCCTAATTCAAATATTGATTACCCCAAAAGTGTGGAGCAATTAGGACCTAAGCGGTCCCAAAGCGGGAAAACGCCATCTTTGAGGCGCACCCCCGTTTTCCTTGCGCCGTGCGCATGCAAGTGCTTATGTCCCACGGCTACCTTATTACGGCTTGCTCCATACTTTCCAATATGTCAAAGTAAAGAGGAAAATATAATTCAAATATTGATTACCCCAAAAGTGTTGAGCAAGCCGTCCCAAAGCGGGAAAACGCTTTCCTGGGCCATCTTTTACACATCATTCCTTTGAGGCGCACCAACATATACATGTAGTTCACTTGCGCCGTGCGCAAGTTTCACGTATAACTTAAATTTCTAAAGATGTCGGACCCAACACAAATTTAGGACGAAAAGGAAGGTCACATATTTCTAAACAAATCTTGTTGTAAACCCAATAATAAATTTTGAACTATAGTTAATAATGCAAAATAATATTCAGTGTTTGTGTTACTCGGGATATTTTCCCAGAATGGCCATTATGCGCGCATGAAGCTCGCCGAAATACGCAACGGGCGTCCTTGCCACGAGCTTTTCGGTTACGTTCAAAAATACTGACTAAAGGAAGGTAACTGTAGAAGGAAAAAATAATAATAAACAGTGTATCCAAACAGGATGTACGGAAAATAGAAACAATAGACTTAAACTAGCGTTAATCATCTAGATTTAATGAACTTTTAAGCTCAATACAAGTAACCGCACAAAAGACGGTACGGGTTGGCATATAAAAGCGACAATTCTTGTTGCAAGGTTTCCATTGGCGTTTCGGCTTGGAGTTGGAAAAATTCAAATTTGATTTGTTCCTCTAAGTTTAACAACCGCTGAGAGCATAATCTTCAGAAGATAGTATATTTATCTGTTGTTTCGTGGGTTCACACTCTCACAATGCGCGTTGCGTTAGCGTTGGCATGTTTATTTTTCTTGTTGGCCGTGTGCGTCGCGCAAAAGATTCCTCGAAAGACAGTTGGTCGCCGTGGTCAGGTAAGCAAAACAACTTGAAATTTGCCTCGCTTAAGGACACACGTTTCACGATGCATGATCATGACAAACTTCAAGTTTTATTTTAAAAAGCTAATTCAGTTCTTCAAAATTCCCTTGTACGGGCTTAAAATTATTTTTGTCCCAATTAATAGTTTTTTTATTTGCCAACTTTCAGCAGTTTTGGTTCACGGCAACGTCGGCTGACAAAGTAAATTCCTCTCCTCACCCCCACTCCAATGAAAATGCATTTTTGTAAAATCCCTGTGATGATGATGCTATTAGTTTTTGGATATATTTCACCGCTCCTATGCATTTTAGGGGAACGGCAGACCCAACACCCACGGCCAACGAGTGAGACCGGCACGCCCATACCGCCAAGACAGTTACGGACCCTCTAGACTGACGAGAGAAAAGGGCACACGCTCCTTGGGTACGTGACACTTTCGTCATCATAAACTCCCAAGGATTGAAATCATATACATTGGGACACACGAAAGTTTCACACTATCTTGTTTAATACCATGTGCAACATTGAGGCGGTAAAAAAAGAGCGAGGCATTGTTCCTCTTTACAGCAGGGAATAAAGCGCTTCGTTCGAACATGTTTTTTAATTATCGTTTAGCTAAGAAGCACTGTTTTCTGTAAATTTTTAAAATTCAGATTACAAATGTGACTACAGATCGGATGAAAACTGCGTACGTAAGTAGCCTTCACTTCAATCTTTATGTTCAGTTGAGTAATATAGTCTGCACTTTCCCGTAATCAAAACTCAAAAAAGTCCCTCAGTCATTATGCAGGTGCTCACAAATTATTTACAATATCAGTTATCCCTTGTGGTCTATAATTCAAGTCGTGCCTGTTCATGACTGGACGCGCTATGGACTCGTGGTCATATCGAACGTGTGACGAAATCCTTTCAACGCCAATTCAGTCTCGAGAAAAGACGACCTTTTTTGTCTTCCGTCCATAGATCCAAACACTGACGTCACACTTTGTTACACGTGCGCATTCCTGATCCTACGAGGTCTCGAGGAACTTACATCGGACTGATACCATTATCACCATGATAGTTAGCTCGGTTTTACCATTGCGATCTCCCGGCAAGACATTTTGCCTTGGCGAATGAATGACCTTTCAAGATATAATTATGTTATTATCGGGGCATAATTTCAATATTGTTACAAAGCAAGTTGTTGTATTGCTTATTTGCTTCCGTTGGTTGGCCTTGTGTAATATTGTAATTTTATTTACATCGTGTGGCCATGTTCCTTTAAGGTTGCCTTGATCCGGAATTTGCCGGTGAGGGCGTGCACAAGGATTACATACGGGACGGGTACCCGGACTGCACAGATAAATCAGACGAACGTCCAAGTAGGTTTCGGTTTATTGTCACATTTATGACAATTGTATTCGACGGTAACCATCTTTAAATTCCAGATCACAGTAAACCCTTTGGTCATTGCACGGGCGGCCTGCAGCATCATTGCATGGCCATGGACGTACGAGTAGGCGGTATACTTTGTGGATAAGAAAACCTGCCCCCTGGCATGGCCGCCGGTGCAAAGTGTCTATATGCGTGCCTTGAGTTAACAATGCACTTATCCCCCCTCCCCCCCCCCCCCCCCCCCCGGGCTACCCCACCTAAGAGGTGGGGATTGTCACTTTTTGCGTGACAAAATCCCCACCCCTGGGGCAACATTTAGGTGACAAAATGCACAGATAATGGGCCAAATGCCCCACCCTGGGGCATGAAAAATGTGACCAAACCCCCACCAGGGGGGATGGGGGGGAACAATTGGTGCATAGGATAGGTGCATAATATAGACTTATACCGCGCACTTTTTGGGGGAAACTCCCATCAAGGCGCCTACACTATCATTACCCCTGATCATATGGCTCCATTAAATCACTCCATATACCATCTAAGCTCCCTGGGGAGTATACAGCCCCGGCTGCCTTAGGCGCTCAACGGCTAATCAAACGGTAATCCTGCCGTGAAAGAGCAAAATGCACCCGACTATTTCGTGGCCCCCAATACACATAGCGTTGTAGGATCACTACAAACTCAAATGTGGCACCAAATGGTCCATGCAGGCTTTGTATACTCCGCTCAAGACGCCCAATCCCACATTTTACCAAACAATATAACCCTAAAGCCATAAAGCCTTTAATTGCCAAAAGGCTATGGATGAACCGAATCGGGATTTGAACCCATTACCTTGGGAACTAACCCAGGTTTTGAATACGATCCACTAGACCGCTCCGCCACAGCACTCCACAATAATCGGGAAAGAATTTCGTTTAGTGGTCGCCATGCAACCATTCTATTAATTTAGAAGTGAAAAACATTCAACAATTTCCTTAAAAATGCTTAGAACGTTTTCTTCCAAAAAAGACTGCCATGTTCTATACACTTAACACACGGCATCATTAGTGGTTATCAGTGAACGGAATTCAAACCCAATACGGAAACGAATATAGGCACTAACAGTCATGTTTCCCCTGTGATTTCTTTGTATTCAGGAACTTGTGATGTGCGCACTGATTCACCATGTTTAGGTGAGTTTATCGTTAAATCGTTAAATTATTTCTTTTTCATGGAAACGCTTCAAATTGAGGTTGTCTAAAGCTAGCAGTATATCATTTCATCGATCATTTTTTTGTTCATTTAATCTCGTTATCAGCGGAATGCTGGTAATTTTATTTCAAACGTTTTACTTATATTACGTAATATATTAAAGTCAATTGCATAAAGTGACGTCGGCGACTTTGTACAAGACCACTTTCAAACGTCATGCTTCTGCCGTATATCAAACTGAGAAAATAAATCCACTGAATTTTAAGTTCGGCATCTCAGAAAGATGAATTATAAAGTAGTCCGTTATGAATATGTACCTTGCTGTTGAATGGTGACTTGCGGCCATGTATTTTACTGATTATAGGATGCAAGGACAAGGCCATGCCTGGTGAGGGCTACTTTTACTACGCCGAGTGTGACAAATTCAAAGATTGCACAGATGGATCGGATGAGAACTGTACACGTATGTAGCATTTTTTTCTTATCTTTGGGTATCACCTTTTACATCTACGGTGGATATACGAGGGTCATTCAAAAATTTCTAAGCCTAGACTAGAAAGAATTAAGAGTATTAACATTTGGGGTTCTGATGGTGTTTTCACGATAGACTACTTGAAAAAGGGTCAAACCTTTACTGGGGAGTATTATGCATCAGTTGAAAAAAAGTAATCAAGAGGAAATGCAGGGGAAAGCAGCGAGCGGGCAGGCACGCTGTTGCACCAGGACAATACCCCTGTCCACACAGCGCAGATGGCAGTGACTGAAGCGGCCAACTGTGGCTTTGAATTGTTGCCTCATGCCCCTTACTCACCTGACCTGGTGAGCGGGCGTGCTCACCATGTGGCTTTCAATTGTTGCCTTACCTGGCACCATCTAATTTCCTATCTGAAATCCTACCTGCGGAATCATCATGTTGTGAGCAATAATGAAGACGATGTATCTAGTTTCTTCATGTTTGCTGATGTAATTGCTACTTTTCCCTTCTCTCTGCAGCTAAGTGCGATCCGCTTTTTCCCGACGGATGCTTTAGTGAGTATTAAACAGACAGCCATTTTATTAAATTAAATGATACCAGCAATATTGACGGATCTCCGCTGTCAAGCATGGTGGCGTGATTGAAACTTTAACGTATGCCAAACTGAAGACAATTTGGAGAGATGGGGGATAAAAGACGGCACTGAGCCCCCGTCCCCTCTCAGTAATGTGTTAGTTGTTCAAGGTTGTTTGCAAGTATAACTAATCATTTTAAAAATTGTTTTCTCCGATCCAAAGCTTGTTTTGAATCGTCTTTTTCGGAAGAAGCCGTGTATCTAGACAATACTTGCGATAACGTCCCCCATTGCCTGGATTATTCGGACGAATACTGTTTCGGTAAGTCTCGTTAATACTCGTTATTGCACGTTCAATTTCGCTATTTAGCCCTTAGCTCGTATACCCACCGCCCTTACAGGGCGCTGGGACGGGCTGATCTATTTGCGCCAAATTTGCCAAATTTTATACGACACGTGACTACGAGGTCACCTCTTTTTCTTGTAAACGGACGTAAAAAAGATTTTTTTTCCCCAGCAGGTTTCGCACACAGTATACACTCATTTCATTTTGCACTGGATATATAACCATTAGAATACTATTAATTATTCGTCTGGCAGCAGGCAACCCACAATGTAGTCTGGTTCCCGGACCAAAACAAAATCGATCACTAGACTGATTTTAAGGTCCGGATACCATTTGGTGCACGATATGTGACAGAATGTTTTCGCGCCGTGTTGTGTAGGGTCCTCAATTTTTTAAACGTATAATAGTGACAATGTTTGAATTTTCTTTTTGATGCTAGCCTACAATGTATACTGGTTCCCGCTCCACATATTCCACATACAACGATTGAATATGCATGAGGACCGGCTACCGTGGTGTTTAAAATAGACTAAGCATTACGTCATGCATTTATTTTTAGGAGCGCTGTGCGCACTACGGCACGTGTATAACAATTTGAAAAGGGTTATTCCATATTTTGGCCAATAAAACACATGCCACTTACAGCATCAAAAATCAAATTCGAACCTTGTCTGCATCATCGTAAAATAAACACGCGGCGAAACACTGACGATTGTACCCGACGATTAAAGGCACAGGCTCGCCAGCAATGCGCGCGCGCCAAATTCGTGCCACGAAATACGCAGCTCCCTAGCAAAGGCATGGAGCTGCGTGTTTCGTAGCTCGAAATTGGCGCGCGCGCATTGCTGACGAGCCTGTGCCTTTAATGATAACGCCCGGACGTGCATTCGGGTAACTTCGGGAACCTTCGGGAAAAGGAGGAATTCCTCCTGTTTCAATATGGCGGACTAACATGTATACTGGCGGTTGCCGGACCTTAGAATTAGTCTAGTGATCGAAATTTTTGGTCCGGGAACCAGACTACCCACAATGCTCCGCGCGTCGTACGTAGCTGTGACCTTTGCGTGACGTATTTCCTTCACAGAAATATGTGAAGCACTGTGACATCAGCCCATCCCGGCGCCAGTGTATTATAAGGGCAGTGGGTTCGAGCAAAGCTCGCTACGTGCAAGTAGCAAATACCGTTTATCGAACCCCGTTTATTTTTCCCATTACCGTATAGACAGTACAACAAGGGGTTACACATTCTGCGACGGTGACTGCAAATTTAGCGTAATTTATGACGTGGTCTGTGACGGTAAAAATGATTCATGGAATGGAGAAGACGAAGCTAAATGTGAGTACAATGACCTCATCTCGTGGCCTCATCTTTCAGCTACGAGATGTTTCAGCTACGAGCAAGTTCGATTCACGACTAGAGTCAACCACTGGTAAAACGTCATTCTGGCAGCACACATAAGCATTAACGTGCAAGTCCGAACGCCATTTGGTATCGCACAAAACGCTGCTTCAGATTAATGCGTGATGGGTACCAGTGACCAGTGCAACGGTGCCCTGTGGGCTGGTTTCAAAATGGTCTATACCAGACTCGATTAACAATCGTTGACCTATAGTCGAACTATAGTTAACTATGGTCGTGAATCGAACTTGCTCTTCAGTGATGCTCAATATGGCTGATGGCGCAAACAATGGAGTCTGCTGCCACCAATAGTTTAAAAAGTCCCATAGTGGCTTTCGTGGTGTCCCAAAAACAGCTTTATATGTTTATCAGACAAAATGACACAAAATACAACGCCATCACAAAATGGAACAACCTTAAACGCGAAATCGGTTATACACAACAACCTTTAACTTAACCTTTAACAAGCTATCGGCGGGTTTGTATACTTCATGCAGACGCGAATGCAAATTTGGCGTCATAGCGAAGTTTTTGTTTGACTTCATATTTTTGTCAGATTTGCGCTCGCTTTCGCGTGAAGTATGTATCGACATTTAATTTTAACGTTTGTGTCCGAGGATGCCACATTTTGCACGTGTTACAGTTTGCGTATTATGTTTGTTACATTATGCTTCAGTGATAAATGCAAGCTGCATTGGGTGATGTCCATCATCTTAACCATTATTGCAGTAATTATATTCGTTTTCAAACACAACTCTCCTATCTTACCTTAATGCAGTTTAGCAATACCTATTATTATACGTTTACAACTTGTATGGTGACAAGAAATTCAACATACCATCAAATTCCGTACAGGTTTTACGTGCCGTGACCAAAGCGAAGGTCAACACATTGTCGACCTGGACTACGTTTGCGATGGCTATTCTGATTGCCCCGATAAAAGCGACGAATGGTCGTGCAATAATCAAGGTACTAACAAGGTCGCACTTTCTTTTGTGAAATAGGCTCTCGCTTGAGCAAATTTTCGTGCTATGCTTAATACAAAACTTTTGCTTTAGCGTAACATGTTTTATGAAATTGGCCTCTGGAGCCGTAGTAAAGGCAATGCCAAATTTGGGAATTTAGTAGACGGGGTTAAGACTCTACTCAGCTCAGTAGACTCATAAGTCACAACAACCAAATTGAACTATATTTTTTTCCCTTCGGAGCAGGACCAGCAGTCGTCGCACCTACACCATGTACCAGTTGGGGAGCGTGGGGCCAATGGTCGACATGTAGCAAAACCTGTGGTACGGGTTCGCGTAAAAGAGTCCGGTCTTGTAACGATGCCAATTTATCGGACGACGAAGACGTTGAGATGTGCGTTCAAAGCGTCTGTCCATCTGAAGAAGGTATAAACTCTTTGCACATGCGGCCATGACAGAGGCAGTCACATTGACAATGTGTGTCATGCACAAGTAGGCACTTTGTGGATCTGTTGCCACATCATTTTAAAAACGAAAATTTGCCTCCTGTCATGGCCGCCGATGGAAAGGGTCTATTCTGAGACGCATCTAAGGTGCCACGTTTTGGCGATGATAACCAGAATGATGGCATGTTACTGACGTTACTGCATGGTTTAGCCAATGAGAAGCTTTGGTTATGACCAACTAAGCTGCTCATTGGTTACATCCTATAGCTTGAAAAATGCACTAACGTGTCTCTGAATACGATCGTCAAAACTCGGCCCTGGGCATCTGATCTGAACAACTGCAGAAATAACTATATGTGAATTTATATAAAACTCGGTGGACAAATTTGTGCCATTTTTTTGTATCTTAACTTAGCTGGGAGTTGTGGCCAACGGAGGGTATCTCAAGGCCGGATCGTGGGCGGTGAAAAGGCAAATCCTGGGGAGTTTCCCTGGCAGGCACAACTGTTGTTTGACGGATCGTTCGTCTGCGGCGGCAGCTTATATCAAACGGGATACGTCATAAGCGCTGCCCACTGTTTTCAAGGGTAAGTAGTGTTGCAGCCAGGATTTGCAAAAAGGAAAACTGACAATTTTTCACCTGCAGTCAAAAAAGTAGTATTTTTTTTAATTGGTGAGAATGTTGATTTGTTTTCAACGACAAACAATTTTGTTACTGTAGCACTCTTTTTATCGTTAAAACCTAATCCTTGCGGGTTTGTGCCCGGCCGTGGTACCTATCTGTGCCATTAAGCAAGGCACTTAAAACCACTTGCTCCATCATTCGGAAGGGATGTAAAGCCGTTGGTTCAGTGTGCATGTTGTGTAACGCACCTAAGATCCTAGAGCACTCTTTCGTGAAGAGTAAGGGGATTCTCCGGTGTCTCTGGCCATCGGCTGCCAATGGCGCCATCCACCTATGTATCTCGATGTTTAGGTGGAAGATTCTTGTAAGCAGAAATTTCCTGTGTCTGTCGAAGCAAATGGGTTATACATAATGTGGGAAAATGATGTACCACAATTTAACAGCCCCGAACTTGGATTTAGTTACAACAGATATTTTGCAAAGAAAGATGGGGAAAAGGAACCGTTCAATCAGCCAGTCACCGCCGTGCAGTAAAATAATACACTGGTGGAGTGGTCCGGTTGGACGAACAGAATGCCAAAACCGCATATGAAATGTGGGGTTTCCACACAGAAATAGTGGATTTCAAATTTCAAAGGTGACTGCACTGATTTGCAACATTTACATTAATTTGCAACATTTACATTATGTTCGGCTTGCCTAAAGATCGACGTATGAAACCAAGTCGCTCCTAACCCGCTTCAAACGTCGCGCTTATGCCATGTCGAAATAAATTCAACTTGGCACGACGTTGGAACGATGTTAGCACGGCAGTGGCTTCAAACGTCGAACTTAATTGCAAACTCCCAGTCGAGCTTAGTACATCCAACATGGCGGATGAGTATTGTGCACGTCATGGACGTTGTACACGTGCGTTTTCCATTCTGTCCATTGTACGTCGCCATATTTATTATTTTGATGCACTTGTTTGTTGGTTATTTCTTTACTCACATACGCGCTGCGAGCATGCGCATTCCTAGTTGTGAACAAACTTGCGACCCGACTTCGAATGGAATTAAATTCGACACGGCAAAAGCACGACGTTTGAAGCAGCGCCGTGCTAATGCCGCACTAAATTGAGTTAGCACGGCAGACCCTGTCGAGCTAAAATCTTCTGCCGTGTCGAACTCATTTTGCCGAGCCAAATGGCTTCAAACGTCGTGCTTGTGCCGTGTCGAATTGAAAAAAATCAAGTTTACTTTAATTCGACACGGAATAAGCGCGACGTTTGAAGCGGGCCTTAGTCGTCTTCTGACTTCTGATGAACCACGTCGCTCCTAATTGTTTCATACGTCGATCTTTTGGCGAACTTAATTCAAATTCTGGCCATGATGCGCGACTCTGGAGCGTCTGTATGAAACGGGGGTTATATTTTCATCTCGCATTTCCCACAGGGAAAAAGCTGACCCTCTGCGTTGGAAGGTCCGCCTCGGAGTCTTGGATATCCTCGCATTTACAGGGCCGGACATTCACAGTAGCAGGGTGAAGGAAATCTTGAGGAACGAGGACGCTAAATACAACACGGAAACCTTCGACAATGACATCGTGATTCTAGTCCTGAGTAACCCCGTGCCCCAAATCCCGACTGAGACCATTAATAGCATTTGCCTCGGCACCGATTCGGACGTAACATTTCATGACGGATCCAACTGTTTTATCTCCGGCTATGGACGGACATCAGGTTAATAGGCCCTATCATGCGTTTGAGCGGTTCAATCGTGTCCCCAAATCAGTTCTATACAGTGTAAACCGTTGATTGGAAAGGTGCCAGTTAGTTGCATTTCATTCCTCATTCTGAAGACGAGGCTTGGGACGCATAAGTAATCTCGCACCTTTCCAATCAACAGCTTGCATTCAATTGAAGTGATTCAGGAGGCCTTAATAAACCGTTCAAATGCAAGAATAGGGTTTGCAGTAGATCCCAGGACCATATTTTCTCGACAATAATAAACTTACCAGAAACATGTTTCTGACGTCATCACAAATTGAGCCAATAACCGGCTTTGGTCGTCACTAACCAAATCTGCCCATTGGTTAATGACATGACAACGTCATAAACATGTTTTTGGTTGTGGTCGCAAAAATGGATCTTTAGGTTTTAATTGAAGAACTCTTCTTTTTGCCGGTCTTCCAAAATGTGCACCAAATGCTGCTTGATCTGTCTGTTTGATAATAAATATGTCAACAAAACTGTGGCAAGTTGCATGCCCAGTATAACTGGTGCCAGGGAGTCGAGTCCACCTGAAGTCTATCACAAGTCCAGAGCCGATAAAATCACAAGTCTGTTACAAGTCCCACACAAGTCCAGTAACATGAAGCAATGATAAAAAGGACACGCACAACAGAATGCCTTTGTTGGAGTTCATTTGAATAGCTTGTGACTCGAATTACGACCGAGGGACTTGTGTTGGACTTATAAAGGCTTGTGATGGACTCGACCAGAACCCTGCCTGGTGCCTGAGGATTGTACAAATAAAAGACTATGTGATAGATCAGAAATAATACCGACTTTCCTTTTTAATCAGAATTCGTTAATTTAAAAGAAATTTCGTGAGTTGAACTTGTACTATCAGAGTTCATCCATTTTGAAAACTACACTTTACTCTGCACTGCTTGATTCATATGATACTCGTCTCATTTCTCTGCCTGTTGTAATTCTGAACAGTTAATGGTGCTGTAGCGACCTCTCTGCAAGCGGCCAAGGTGCCTCTGATTAACCAAAACACATGCAACATCTACTACGAAGGCACGATCACTTCAAACATGCTATGTGCCGGCTACCCATCCACGGGGGGCATCGACTCTTGTCAGGTAAAACATTTCCTTTTTTGGGGGGCGGGGGCGGGTGGGATTTGGTAAGAGTTTGTCAGAATTGTTTTCTTTAAAATGACCCATCAAGCATCGGTAATGCAGGTAAGAAAATATTTGATAAGAAAAACCCAAATTTAGGAGTGAGATCATTTTTAAGACTTTGTGTGGCCGAACAAATTATTTTCAGCCTGTCCGATATGTTTTTACACAAGGTCTGAAGCCATGACCAACTATACTAAAATCTGTCCATAGGTTTTGTGAATTTTATTATTTTGTGTGCCATATATTAAATGATAGGCTACTAACGATTAATTTGCTTCTCATCAACGAAACTTTGATTACCTTGTTATACCGCAGGGCGATTCCGGTGGTCCCTTAGCGTGCTCGGCACCAGACGGTACGGACCGCTGGTACCTAGTCGGTGTGACCAGCTGGGGTTATGGATGTGCTTACGTGGGCTACCCCGGCATCTACACGGACATGTCCAAGTTCAGACAGTGGGTAAAAATCACGATAACCGACTATGAACGCAGAATTATGCTTGGTACAAACTAACTGACCATCCCTTGCAGAGAAAAGACACTTCTTAGAAGCTTTAGGTTGTTAAAGGAGCGTGTTAATGGATTTAGTTCTAACCTAACAATTAGTCTATTTAAAAAAATACCTTCACAAAATACTATCCATGGGAAGAAAACAGGACATTTGCAATCTCCGATTTGTATGTGGAAGCAAAAAGGTTGGTATTCATTGCACTGCTTTATGTGACCGGATAAATTAGTTTACAAAACATTGGCGGTTTTTTGACGATATCCGTGAATATGGATCGAGAGCGTGAAGTTTCAGAATGGTAATGAGAAAAATATGACACATGATATCAAAATCTCAACACCCATGGGGAAAATGGGTGGCTCAAAAATTATATTGTGATTTCTTCGCTTGGTTTATTATTTTAAAGATTAGAAAATGTCTTTAAATCTTTAGAAAAAAATATTTATCAAAACAACGTGTCAAAATAATACTACCTCAATAAAAATTGAAAATTATGTAATAAAATTATGATGCGACTAAACGCAGAATGAAGCAATGATATATTCTGATTCTGCGATTGGTCAGATTAGTCACATGACACTAATAAAGTAAAGAGATAGTGGCGTATGCGAAATTGCCAAATGTTTTTGCACTTTGTGGGCATGTTTAGTTAGTTAGTTGCAACAGAAACGTGCAGACATTATAGACCGTATCGAATAGCTGACATCTTGTCTGATCTTGGGGGCAACTTTTTTCATTTAAATTGTCAACACTAAGCAGTGTTGTAGGACTCGAGTCCAGGACTCGGACTCGAGTCCGACTAGAATCACATTTTTCGTGAATTGGACTCGACTCGAGTCACATTGAAAAATGACTCGGACTCGACCATGATAACTCGGACTCGAACATGGTGACTCGTGACTTACGAGTCACATATTTCAAAAAAGAAAAATATATATATATATATTCGCGCGCTTAATGCATGATTCCTGGGAAAAACACACTACGATGCGTGGTTATGTACCCTGCCCAACTAGGACGGCAAGGAGCGCACGAGCACGTCATCATTTCACATAGTGTGTGAACGAAACGAAAGCAGATTCAGTTTCATTAATTTGGCGAACGAGTGACTCGTGAGTCGTGACTCGGACTCGACTTTGGTTCCTTCCTCCATGGGTGACTCGACTACAACACTGACACAAAGCACATAATGAGCAACCGTGCATGTCCCAAAGAAACTGCCCCTCAAGATGACAACTGTTCGATATGGCACTGCAAATCAACAACCGTTGTCAGGTCAGATTTTGTAGGCTACAATCTCACAGTGATGTGGTTCTCATATATTCAAATTTTAGTTAGCGTGGACGATGTCTAAAATATCTGGTCACGTCTAGAAATTGGAAAACGATCAGAACTATAACGTATAATTTCACAATGTAGTTTAATGTCTGTCCTGTTTAGTTTGTCCCGTTACGTAAGTTACATGGGACATTTGTGGGGCGTTTTAGAAACTAATGTAAATATTGTCAGGCTATTTGTCTGGCATTAAGTAACAGGTTAAAGTTATTTCGTTTGTTTTGAGAGAAGATAAGAGCATGTAGTAAAATAAACTCCACAAAAAAAGTTCGGAAAGTCAAGTTTGACTGACGATTTCTCTCTTGTTGCAAAATAATTTTCCTTAAATTTATATCATTGGAAAGCCCTGTTATTCCTCTTTACGATGATGTGTCATTTAGCACAGCTGAATACGGGGGCGGGTGTAAAGTGAAATGTCACAAAATGCATTGCTATTGTCAAAAAGTGCATTGACACATTCCCATCCTCCAAGCAAAAGGGGAATGCACTGCATGACAATAGCAGTGAATTTTGTGACATTTCACTTTCCACCCACCCCTGTAGTCCGCTATACGGCACATCCCCCAATAGATTAATTATAACAAATGACACACCACTGTAAAGAGGAATAACGGGGCTTTCCAATGATACCAAATTCAAGGGAAATTATTTCGAGAGAAATCGTCAGTCAAACATGACTTTCCGAACTTTTTTTGAGGAGTTTATTATTTGAGATAAAAAATGGAAACAACATTATTTAAAAAAATATTTACATTATTTAAAAAGAATATTTCCTGGTTGTATCTCATGAAAGTACTTAATAAAAAGCATAGATGAGTCAAGTAGTTTAAAATATATAACATTTGAATATGTACTCTGATTATCACTCATACTATAATTAAATAAACACTGGCCAGAATAAAGTCATCACAGCCAGAAAAATAAAATTTCTGGGGGAGTAAAAACAGACACCTGTGGCTTCCAATCCAATTCCCAACCAGCCAATGGGAGTAAAGTATCAACTCGTCACGGGGACGACTTCCACCGCTCTTTATCAACAAGCCTCCCCCAAACTTGGTTGAAAGGATGCACGTAATTGGTCAGTTTATCCTCGTGATCCACCATTGGTCGACCCTCATTGGCCCACTTGAAAATACTGCCCTCTAGGTTAAAGAATTGCCAATCTACAACCAAAGAAAACAAAACATATTTTTTTTAATATTCTAAATCATTTAAAGCTATTTTTTAAAACAAAATCTCACAAAAACAGCAAGAAAATGCCGTTTTCTTTTAGGAAAAGTTGTTGAGAAGTATAGGCTTACGATCATATGCTGAATCTAACTTAGTAGCAGTCTGAATTTTTTCAGCCAACACAGATGACCTGTAGCCAACGGAGCAGTAGACGACCACATTAGCAGGCACGATGTCCGGAGAGTCACCTGCAATGAAACAAATACACCTGCTTGAAAGCTTTTGTTGTCAGCACGTCATTTGATAACAAGTTATGAGATAAATAAATGTTCACATCAACATGAAGATAAACCAGCCCCTTTCAAACATTAGATGGGTTGTGGCAAAGTGCCTTGCTCAAGAACGAAAGAGCAAAGAAACCCACAAACCAGGTACTTGTAATGGGACATTGGGTTTAATGTATTTACATGTACATTGTGTACTCCTTGATTTGGTCTATAGACCAATCCAGTAACTAAGGTCTCCTTCCCTGTATATATCCTCCCACAGCTGGGGGCCTCTCAGTGCATGGACTGTGCGTTATATGTTGCTGTTAGAACGAAAAGCGTGCATCCATTACATACACACGATGCGCCCCCTTCGTGTACACAATCCTACAAAGACGCGCTTCGTAAGATTGCGTACGCGAAGGAGGCCCATCGCATGCATGTAATGCCAATGGATGCGCGCTTTTCGTTCTAACAGCAACACAAAATGCACAGTCCATGGACTGGAAACCGCCCAGCTATGGCGAATATACAGGGAAAGAGAACTTAGTTACCGGATTGGTCTATACCTAAAGGGACAATTATAAAGAATGTAGAGCCAATTATTTTCCGTTTTGTCAAAAATTATTTGATTTGAAAAATCACAGAAAATTGTTTGTGAAATGCTGTCTGTACCACAGACACATACTCATGGTCAATAGCACTGATTCAAATAGAACTTTTAGTCCAAACAGGGTCCCTGTTTGGACAAAAATATATATTTGAATCAGTGCTATTGACCACTGGGTGCAGAATTTATAAAAAGGAGACAATGTTATTTTCAGTGAAACAGAAAGTCATAAGCTCAAAGAATGTAAGGTAAAAGATTTTCAGTTAAGAATGATATAGACCCTTTGCACGAACGGCCATGTTGGCGGGAAGTCTTTCCTCATCTTATGTATCTGGATAAAGTGCTTGCCCCCCAATATGGCCGCCTTGTCTATTGGGTTGTTTCTTACATCCAGCCTCCTGCAGCATCAGTGTTTTGGTGTGGTTCATATCGTCAGTTTCAAAGTCGATGTTGATGCTTGAGGGTATGTGGCTTATAGCATGCTCCTGCTCAGGTCTTGCATCCTACAAGGCATATCATAATTGAATTCACATTAACGGTTACATAAGAGGTCATACAAGGTCATATGACAGGTCACATCTAAAGGTCACGTCCTTTAGGTCATTTTTATCAGAAGTTGCATTACAGATAAAATGCAACTTATGACTGACGTTTGGTTCCCAAGATAGTTTTTGATTGGTGCCAAAAAAACATTACTGAAGCACATTTTACTTATTTGAAGTTTGAAATCCCAATAGACTGCCGAAGTGAATACGTCATCTTTTGTTAGTAGGCTAGGCAATGGCTCTACACTAAAAATCATTTAACCGTGTCCCTGTGCTTTTGCAATGGTACCTTTTCCGACGGCCATGATGTTTAGAGCCAATTACCATGGCAACTCACATTGGCTGTCTATTCCAACAAAGGCAACAATATGCTAAGCAGACAAGATTTTAAGATTTTTTCAAAAGTTAATTTCATGTTTGAAGGTCTTTAGAATGTTTGAAAAATCAAAGGACTTCGCTGAAGAGTCATTTTAATTTGCAGTAAAATTCAAACTTGAGCCACCTTTGGTTTCAACAACCAAAGCTGTTTGGTTATTAATTTTATTTTCAATTATTTCACCTAAAAATAGGCTTTTGAAAACAGAAAGGTATTTTTTTTGCATACATTGAACAAAGATTTTAAGGAAATTACCTCCTGGAATCACCACATAATGTAATTTTAAGATATACTTCCCACTTGCACTTTTGTCGCAAATGTTGCTTTTCTGTAGAAAAATCACGTTTTCTTCTTCAAAAATTGCCTTCAGTTAGTGCACAAGATAACCATTCACGCGCGCGCAGCGCCCTCTGTTGTCGCGCTTACGCACAGACCGCTCGCCACGTCATTTTGTGCATTACTTTATGCAGTAATTTGATCATTTATTTATCTCAGAAATGCAACATTTGCGACGGAAGTGTCAGTGGGAAGTACATCTTAGAATTGAATAAGCTATCGATACCAATATATAAATTCACCCAAATCCATGTTCAATGTATATGAAAAAAAATCCAACAGAAAATACTCACAATCATTATCAGTGCTCGCTTGTCCTTTTTCTCTAAGCTAGTCGCAATGCCGGATGCTACATTTGCCGTTTCATCTAGCCATGTTTGCAGCGTTGCTGTGGTAATATTCTTGACAGATGAGAACCTTAGCTTGATGCCAGCAATGACAGACCTCATGCAAAGGGATGTGCCTGCAGTCTGTGAAAGAATAACAAGTTTAGCATAAAACTCGGGACATAATTTTGACAGGAAATCATTGCTGTACACCAGATGCACCACTGGGCTATGTGATAGTATGATAGGCATACCTCCATGGGCATACAGTGCATTAGAAATTGTGTACAAATTGAACGACTTGGTACATTTAGGGTTCAATGCGGAAAAATAGCAAATTAATAAACTGCCCGTGTGATACACCATGTACACCTAGTCCGATGACGCTCAGCTCACAGCTCTCAGAAACAAATCTGACATTAACCAGTTACCATGGTTACCAAAAAAGTGAGCATGGTGAGTGACTCGTTAAAATAATGTCAGATTTGTTTCTCATTTAATAAAAGCACCATGGTCCTCCATGTTAAAAGTAACGGCTTAATTATTATTATTAATAATAATATAATTTTCAATAAAAAGAATAAAAAAGGCCGCTACTTTCAGTATTTGGAAGTACTATGTATTACTCAGACTATGGAGGTAGATTCCTACCTCCTCCATAGCTCGATGCTCAGAGTCAGACTTGACTAGTAACTAGTAGCCCGAATATTATGCCGCTAAGCTTAGCTCATGATCCGAAGTATTCGATCGGCCGGGGCCAACTAACTGCATGCACTCAGCAGCTCGCTAGCTTGTGGTCACAGTCAAGGGGTGAGGGCGCACTTCAAATAAAGGCTTCGTCCTCGCGCGTGTAACATGCACAACAAGAAAATGGGAAATTTTCGGCCTTATTTCATCCCTTTTGCGGCTCTCGTAATCATCGTTTTGTTGATGAGCCTCTTTACTGTGACTTCAGAGGCATCTTTATCCGATACGTGGGAAAATTTGAAGAACTCTGACGCCGTACAACAAGCTCAAAAGGTGATTACAAAACAACGCGCCGTAGACTATCACTGCCTACATAGGGGGCGGGCGGTGGCGTTGGGAGGGCCGGCCAGGGGCGCGGCGGGTGGTACGGAGCCTCGGAGGGGGAGGGCTGAGAGGGATGTTTTGATATTATAATTGCTTATGCCTATGGATGTGTGGTGTGGGGTGGGGGATGTGTGGTGTGGGGTGTGGAAACTCCCGAATTAAAATATTTCGGAGTAATAAACCTTATCGACATTCTCAATGCATTATGGGATTGGATGACAAAATTGCCAGGCCAAATGTGCATAAACCTATGAGGCGGACACCAACTCGGCAACTTTTTTACTCATTTTCACGAAAACCAAAAAGAGTTCAAGAATCAACCTCCCACCACTTTATCTTTGACACATATCAAACATTCTGACAAACATGTCCCGAAACAGAAATGTTGCAAATGCGAGAAATCATCGGGGATTCCCTTCGTATCGGCATCCGAGTACCACGCTCGCAGCTCGGTATGCGCTATGCATGCAACACACGCCGTATCGGCAGTGTGCTGCACTGTGAGTCCGTGTACACGGACTCGTACTCCCCCACCAATATAAATTTTTAAAAATCGATCCGTCCAGCGCCGTGTGTTGCATAGCGCTAGCGCATACCGAGCTAGCTGCGAGCGTGGTACTCGGACTCTACCGATACTGAAGGGAATCCCCAAAGATTTCTCGCATTTGCGACATTTCTGTTTCGGGACATGTTTGTCAGAATGTTTGATATGTGTCAAAGATAAAGTGGTGGGAGGTTGATTCTTGAACTCTTTTTGGTTTTCGTGAAAATGAGTAAAAAAGTTGCCGAGTTGGTGTCCGCCTCATAGGTTTATGCACATTTGGCCGGGCAATTTTGTCATCCAATCCCATAATGCATTGAGAACGTCGATAAGGTTTATTGTTGAATACCCTGCAACTCGAAAATACCCCCCTGAAACCACTGGCTACGATGTCGCAAATACTAGATGCAGAACATGTTGTGAGTCACCATAACATAATGATTGTAAGTTTGAAACGAAGAACGCAATGGTTTGCGGACCTTATTTACCTTTTTTAAAACATCCCTCTCGTGCCGCGAATATTCTGGGAAAGAGGGTTTCGTCGCGAACTAAAATAAAAGCGCCCTCTAAACACCGAATTAATTTGAGACGAAGAACGCAATGGTTTGCGGACTTTATTTACCTTTTTTAAAACATCCCTCTCGTGCCGCGAATATTCTGGGAAAGTCGCGGTTTCGTCGGGAACTGAAATAAAAGCGCCCTCTAAACACCGAATTAATTTGACACGAAGAACGCAATGGTTTGCGGACTTTATTTACCTTTTTTAAAACATCCCTCTCGTGCCGCGAATATTATGGGCAAGAGGCCGCGGGTTGCTGGAGATGTGGAGAATACAGCAATTCAAAACGAATGGGAACTCTCGAAAAAAATTCTAAGTCCAACCCAACCACCCCGTTGCCGGCTACGCGGATACGATGTTGGATATGCGTTGTCCAATCAGAATCGAGCAGTGCAAAACGAATAGGAAATATCGAAAAAAATTCTAAGTCAAACCCAACCACCCCGTTGCCGGCTACGCGGATACGATGTTGGCGTTGCATTGTCCAATCAGAACAGCGCAGTGCAAAACGAATAGGAACTATCGAAAAAAATTCTAAGTCCAACCCAACCACCCCGTTGCCGGCTACGCGGATACGATGTTGGCGTTGCATTGTCCAATCAGAATAGCGCAGTGCAAAACGAATAGGAACTATCGAAAAAATTTCTAAGTCCAACCCAACCACCCCGTTGCCGGCTACGCGGATACGATGTTGGCGATGCGTTGTCCAATCAGAATCGAGCAGTGCAAAACGAATAGGAAATATCGAAAAAAATTCTAAGTCCAACCCAACCACCCCGTTGCCGGCTACGCGGATACGATGTTGGCGTTGCATTGTCCAATCAGAACAGCGCAGTGCAAAACGAATAGGAACTATCGAAAAAAATTCTAAGTCCAACCCAACCACCCCGTTGCCGGCTACGCGGATACGATGTTGGCGTTGCATTGTCCAATCAGAATAGCGCAGTGCAAAACGAATAGGAACTATCGAAAAAAATTCTAAGTCCAACCCAACCACCCCGTTGCCGGCTACGCGGATACGATGTTGGCGTTGCATTGTCCAATCAGAATAGCGCAGTGTATAGTGAGAGCATTACAGTATAGTGAGAGCATTCAACCGTAACTGCGTAGCCGGCTACGAGGTGGTGTTTGCCAGTTGCGGGGTATTCTGCAATTGTGCCAAGATTTCTACATCCGGGCTCTACTGCTAGCTCTAGCCTACCAATTGATAGATTTTAGGGTATTTTTTCCGTATAGGCCTACATTGAACAAAGATTTTAAGGAAATTACCTCCTGGAATCAACAGATAATGTAATTTTAAGATATACTTCCCACTTGCACTTTTGTCGCAAATGTTGCTTTTCTGTAGAAAAGTCACATTTTCTCCTTAAAAAATTGCCTGCAGTTAGTGCACAAGATAACCATTCACGCGCCGCCTCTCTGTTGTCGCGCTTACGCACAGACCGCTCGCCGCGTCATTTTGTGCATTACTTTACGTAGTAATTTATCATTTATTTATCTCAGAAATGCAATATTTGCGACAGAATTGCAAGTGGGAAGTATATCTTAGAATTTGATGATCTGTTGATTCCAGGAGGTAATTTCCTTAAAATCTTTGTTCAATGTTTATTGTATACGAAAAAAATACCATTATTACTTATATTACTTTTTTTTATTAGGCCTAGGCCTACTTAAGAAACGCTTAGGTAATAATCTTAAGTGATTTTATTTTCCCCAGGAATGGTCGCGTGCTCGGGTCAAGACACAAAGTTTTGTTAATAAAGCCCCAATGTATACGAAAAAAATACCATTATTACTTATATTACTTTTTTTTTATTAGGCCTAGGCCTACTTAAGAAACGCTTAGGTAATAATCTTAAGTGATTTTATTTTCCACAGGAATGGTCGCGTGCTCGGGTCAAGACACAAAGTTTCGTTAATAAAGCCACAAGTGGGAAACTTGCAGAGGACATCACTACGTACATCGATAATACCTTAATGAAACTCTTCAGTATTAGGGGTAGGTAAATTGAGATGCGTTTTCGTAAATTTATACAGAAAAAATTAATTACATTAATTACAGTGCCGATATTTATATAGCACTGGCCGATTTCAACGTGCCAAGGACTTGTTACAAACTTTATGAATACCTTTTTAAAAATTCATGGTTTAGAAAATGGCTTTTATAGCTAAAATTGTTTTCCAACAAATTATTGCAAAAACGTCCTACAACAAGTTGGGTAGATGGGGTAGTACTTGTTGGGCCGTAGCAGTGACGCACAAAGTAAATATGCATTTTTTACCATTTCATAACATTTTGTGCATTTTATGAAACATTCACTGGCAAAAAATCATGTTCTCACATTGCGTTTAGTTTAAAACCATGTTCCTTTAACATTTTTTATTTCCAATTAGTGAGTGAACTTCAGAAGACACTAAAGAAAGCCCAGCAAACATGGCTAGGCCCCGCTCTCCTTGCAATATGGATCCTACTGGGGGTCGTGACCTTTAAGTTGACCTCATTGACCTCTTGTTTGATTGTCATGGCGACCACGCTCCTGATTCATTCTGTCTATGGTTCGGTGGTGGTGTTCACGCAGGTCGTCATTTTCATAGGTGAGTTTTGTTTTGTTTTGTTTTTCTGAAGAATCATACAAATTCAGAGATTGCCAACATTGCAATTTAAAAAAGAGTAATTTGCCACGGGGAACCCGCTTTGGACACAACATTTTATAAATTACATCCAAGCCCTATTTATACCCCACATTTGAAGCTATACATTCTAGAATTATGTCACAATACTGATCGTCACTGGCTGAAACAATTGTACAAACTACGCCTAAATCGCAAATGTTGGCATCTCTGCAAATTTTACTGCCAACTTTGCCGTGAATTTCTTTTTCAGGACTCTGCATGTATTTCATCTCTCTGATCGCCAACAACATGGTGCTGACTGCGATCACTATCGTCACGATCTACGTGGCCTCTTCCATCTTGGGTCTTTGTCGTCGAGCGTACTCACAGGGCACGCTTGATGACCTGGATGACAGGGTCGCATATCTCGGTGAGAGAACGGCAAGTATGGAGAGCAAAATGGAAACTATTGATGAAAAACTTGACCTCTTGTTACAGGGTCAAGATTAATGCTCGATTTTGTTTGTAGTACTGTTGTCAATATTGTGCATTATTTCTTTTAGTCAGTTTGTCTTGGTTTCAGAAAATTCAAATGGATTTTGAAAGATGTACATTTACATTGGTATAGTTCCTATTAGCATCTAGATTTTAGTTTTTCAAGTAGACTTTAGGGGAAAAAAAACCCTGGCTCTAAAAGTATTTGAATTTTCTTACTTGTGAATTTTCAAAACTTAAAGTCATGCTACGAGCAAGATTTGCATTATTCAGTGAAAAAAGAGAAAAATTAAAATACATGTATTTATAACTAATCATGATAGTCAGAGACATTTTGGTCATTCAGAATAAAAGTAGATTAGGAAAATTACCAGAAAGTCATTGTGGATAAATAATATTTTGTTACTTTTTCATGCTTTTTTAGAATTGGTATTTGTGTGTATAAATAAATGTCTTCACCCATTCATATTTTGCAGGAAAATATGTTTGAAGACCACCCTTTTTTTGTTGCAAGCTTACATTTTATGAAAACGTTCATCTTGCCATTAAAGGCACAGGCTCGTCAGCAATGCGCACCCGCCAAATTCGTGCCACGAAATACGAAGCTCCATACCAAAGCTGCGTATTTCTGCATATTTCACTTTGGGTCACGTGAATTAAAATTATTTTTGTCTTAGGCTCTGTTCCCTCTTTTTTTAAAATTTGTCTCAAATTTTGAAATTAAGGTGTATGTGATATGATTTGTATATTTTTGGTGTTTCATAAATGGCTGTTTCATTTTAAAACATAGCTACTTGTAAGTTTAGCTTATTTATGGTGCATTTAATTGTCCAACATGTAATGAAATGGCCCCAAAAATACCGATCCAAAATTTTCTGCTAATTTTAAAAATTAATTTTAAAGCTTCATGCAAGAATTTCAGTAAATGAATGTGTAGTTACACTAGTTTAGAAAGTTTCTTTTACACAGATTAGTACAACACAACATCAAGTAAATTTCAAGTATATTTTATTAAAATGTCTGGACGGAATGTTACATACTTTAGTAATCAATGAATTTCACATTTAAATCTTTAAGTATTCATTGTGGTTGTGATAAAATGGCTGAATAATGTACAAAACAGATAGTCCTCCTTTAATGAAAACATTAAATGTATTTGAGGCTTTGAGAAAAGAAAATGCAGTATAGAATTACTTTTGTACAATTTATCTTGCTGATTCGAAATGCACGATTACAAATTAGGGAAAAAACTTAACTTTACATATACACGAACTTAAATCATAATGAACATTTGATCAAGATCAATTAATCATTAAGCCTATGATGACATCAACTTGTATTTTGCTGAACAACACTTGTTTGAAGTTGACAAATTTACGGTAATCAAAAATGATTACCGATGTATTGCCCAGTGCATAAACCAGAGAATCTTGTTTTCAACGTCGGCAACCCAATTCATTTTGATGATAAACTCTGCAACTTTGTGCTGCGCCATATTTGAAATTTTGAAAGGGATGATGACGTCAACCATGCAATGATTGCATGGATGACGTCAAGATTGATGCCTTGTTTTCCCGACTCTCATACGTTGTGAAGTATGTAAAAATATGTTGTGTCCTGACTCACGCCCTCTCAAGTCCAAGCGCCGAACTGTGTTGTCCCTTCCTTTAACAATTGTCCCTGGGTAAAAATTTTACCTATTTCTGTGTTTAACATGTGGAGGCGAAACATGTCAATATACAGTGGGATTGTAGGATATTACAAAAAGACAATACTTTAAAGTGTTGAAAGCTTACGCCAATTATTAAAATGGACTTATGATAAAAATAAGCCCAGGAGTACTACACCATACCTTCCTAAAAAGAGCTGTTAACACAATGATTCGTTTAAAACAAGGAACTTGGGTTTGAAGTCTATTTATAATACATGTAGTACACAGTTCCGGATATAGCAACAAAGTACTAAAGAGCTTGTCACAAGGAGGTCCAACTTTACTACAGTTGACCTCGATAATAAGAGCAACAAGCATAATTATAGGGCCTCTTCATTGTTCCTGATAATACAAGGTTCCTGTGATAACAAAGTAACCTCTTATTAACGAAGTCTGATACTTTCTTAATTTGTTCCAGCATGTTGATTTTGTATGGTTACATTTCAATTGGCCCAGCATCATAATTATCAGCGGACGACGGCGGTGCGACAATGCTGGGCTTGTGCGATTCCTGCATTTTGCTTGTGTGCTCAAGCAGGGACAGGCAGACAAAGGCCCAATTGTAGAGATTCTGGGCTGGGAGAGATCCGTGTTTATCCACTGCGCCGTGAGGGACATCTGAAATTGGGGGAGGAAAAAGATAAGAGAATGTGTAAATTTGTAAAAAAAAAACACTAATCACTTTCAGAAAATTGCTTTGTTCGACAAAGATTAAACGATTCGACAGAGAGCTTTCTCACTATGAATGTACAGCTTTTCGTTCGATGAAGTAAATTTGTAATATGAGTGCTCTCAGCATAATGTGCCTGTGGCGACGTCAAAGTTTCAAAAAAAAAGATTTAAAGATTTATTTAAAGATGTGCCAGAAATGCCCGACAAAGTATTGTATGCATTTCAAGAAAACTTGACGAGAGGTCAAATTTCTACGTTCACTTTAATTGGCAGCGTGACGACGGTGGGTCTTGAAGCTGACAGCTACCAAAACATAATTTGCTGTATTTTATTGGTTTATTACCTTTAAGTCTGTATGAGATCTTGCTAACAGCCCCAATGGTGTCTGAGGCCGTCGGATCAAACTCTTCAATCTTCCTTATTAGTTCCTGATTCACATACTGCAGGAGAAAGGTAAATAAATAAATAAATAATAAATAAATATGGCATTTATAATGCGCTTTTAACCGAAGGATACAAAGTGCACGAAGATAAAAAGAAATGAGGGATATCGAATCGCTCAAATCCTAGAGAAAGAGGTGGGTCTTAAGAGCCTTTCTGAAAGAAGTGATGTTAGTTGAATTCTTGACTGTAGCTGGCAAGTTGTTCCAAAGGCGAGGAGCAGAGACGGAAAAAGCCCTATCGCCAGCTTGAATTAAGACCCAGGGACTTGTGGTAAGACTGGTGAAGGTTTGTGAGGACTTGTGATGGACTCGACTCTGACTCTATTGTACAAAGGCAAATGGCTATGCAAGAAATAAAGCAACGTGTCGGCCATTCTCAGAAAAGACATTTACTGCTTTGCCTAAAAAACATTGTAAGGATGCATAATGCACCAACCTGCTTGCATGTGTTCCAAGATTCCAGCTCTCCTTCCTCATATTTATCCTGATAGAACAGCATGAGGACAGACACCAGGATATCATGAATGACTTTGGGTGGGTCTTTATAGCTCTTCAGCTCAGCGAACGCTCTGGTGTTGAGCTTGCCGACCGTCTCTCGAAGGTCCGTTAACATGATGCGATCAAACATGATGTCGATGCGGGATTCTTCGCTTCCCTTCTCAGCCTCTGTGGTTTCAGGATTTAATATTAAGTTACACGTAAGTAAAATTGCACATAATTTTTTTTAATCTGGCCAAATTGGAGGTAGGCTTTTTAGGTGCAATATGCTGGACATATGTTTCAATGCATAGTTCCGACCTGTCAATCAAGCCGAACCCACCGACCAATCACAACAGAGCTAGCAGACGGCGCCCACATAGGTCAAAGTGATGCAATCATTACACAATCACGCGATTTTCTGCCCATACAGTTTGTATGTTGTATGCACCAGTGACCGGGTGAATTTTGGTTTCAATGTCGGGCGATTCGCTGTTCAAAGGTAGGAAAGCGCATTTTTATGAATATATGTCATCCCTGCATTACTAGCCCTTCGCTTAGTGTGTCCTACGGTAACTGTCGACCCTAAAACATAAATACCTTTGAGTTTTCTCCAATGAATCTGTGCTTTCCATGCCGAGTCCCATTGCTTTGTACGTTGTGTCGCCATTTTTTTGCGATGGCTTGTGAGCACATAGCAACAATATCTAAGGGGCGGAGTTAACTGGGCAATCTCGGAACTATGCATTGTGTCAGTATTCCCTTCTCTATAGACAGTATCGAATAGCTGCCATTTCGTGAGGCACCTTTTGTTACTTAAACCGTTCAACAATGGAAGCACAATATGTGCAACCATGCATGTCCTCAAGGAACAAAGAGACTGCCCCACGAAATGGCGGCTATTCAATATGGTCTATACAACATGTTGTCAAGACATTTATATTTTAGGGCCCGTCCAAAGTTGTCAACATTTTCACGGGTCTACAGAGCGTATGAAGGGGGAAGGGGGGGTCGAGGGCTGCGTACTACATGCACTGTAGTGTTACATGCACTGTAAAATGTTAGGATTTCTCTGGGGGTTTTCCTCCCAGTTCTAAAACTGCATCTCCTCCTTCATCTCGTGTTGAAGTTAAAGCTAAAACCGTATAGTTGATGGCATAAAGGGCCTTAGTTGCCGAAGATGCCATAAAAATTAACAACTTCCACATTTACACAAATTACATTATGAGACCTTTTTCTGTGAAAGGTTACAGAAAAATCTTGCTGACACATTTCAAAACCTTTTCCACCAAAATTTCCACAAAATTGGTCGTAATTTATTACCCAATACGATGGTCCTGTCCCCTCCCTCATACTCCATAGAAACCTCCTTGTGCGCAGCCTGCAGTAACTTCAACATTCTCTGTACTTCCTTATTCTCATGGTTTTGGAGCTGCTTGAGATCGCCGATGCTTAGATCGATCAACATCACGGCACGACCGCCGGGATCTCGCAGTGGGAACGCGGTGTGGCGCTGGCCGTATGCATCCGCCGATACAGTGTCGGAGTTGTCCACGCACTTGAAGAGGTAGTCTCTGAAATGTCCAGGTGAAGTTGTCAAATAATGCATTTTCATCAAATTAAGAAAAACATTCCTGAGATTTTTCTTATTACCCTATACATTATATTTTTAAATCTCTAATGTACTTATCACCTAACATGTATACTCTTTAAAATGTCAGGAAGAAGAAAGGAAAGACAGCAATACAAAAAACATTTTCAAAAAACTAATTTTTTTTTGCCAAAAATGGGCTGCCAGCAAAATTAGGGGCCATCCAAATAACAAGTCTACAGGGCATTATGTTGAATACAGTGAACTTGTGGGTAACAAGGCACTGATTGACCAATCACTTTGGAATCACTTTCAAGACTGTTCTGCTTCAGTGATTTCCTCTAGGTCTAAGGGGACCTAGGGCAAATTTCATAAAGCTGTTGTAGCAGAAACATTTGCTTATTCCAAAATTTGTTTGCTGTATGTCAACTTGTGTTTTTAGCAAGAATAGCAGAATACCAGTCAATAATTGTACTACATATCTCACAAGATTTTGACTGAAAACCCTTTTTTTATAAAGCAAAGAAATGTTTTATTAAGCAAAAATTTCTGCTAAACAGCTTTATGAAATGGCCCCTGTTTGAACAAGGTGATTCCCACAGCAATGAAATGTGACTTTTCCCGTTTCTGGGAGAATCCTTAAATTAGCTACATCAGCCTCCTGGATCTTTCGGTCAAAGTATAATTTGCATTTCTGTTTTGAACAGTATAAATGAAGAATAACAAACTTGCATACCTAAAGAGATTTTCTTTTCGTTCCAATCTGGAAGGATTCTCATGAACTGTGATGTTGCCATGACGATCGGTGGTCATCATTCGTCTCAGGACAATGTCTTCAATCTACATATAAGCAAAGGGCAATATATGGTAAGTATTTTAACTTTCTTAACTTTTTCCTTTTGTTAAGTGGTTAGTCTGAAGTTGGTTTTGAACGAGCAAAGTTTGTATGAAACTGACAAAAGGAGTTATGAAGAAAACTTAATTAATGAGCAAATTTATCAAAGGTAAATGGATTATTAAGGAAAGTTAACTGCAAGATTGGATCAGATGGCTATGCCACTGAGAAAAAGAAAAGATATATCTTTCTCAATTTCTTTATCTTTGGGTTTTTTTCTTCTTAAAAATTGGAAGACTCTCAAGCTTTAATCTCATATTTCTCTGGCTTAAACCATCAATTATTCTCGCAACTATTGAAGAATTACGTGTCGTCTTAGTGATAATTCCAATTAAAACAACTGACCACATTTAGAATTCATACAAACATAACTCTTGTCCGATTAAGAACAAGTGTTTAACTACGTCAATATGGCATGCTATTTGTTTGAGATGACAAGTGCCGATGTTTTCATTGACAGCTAACCTGTTTTGTAGCCTCTTCACTAAGATAACCCTGAATTTTTTTGCTTTTGGCGGGACCTCTTCGCCGTTGTATGGCCGCATTTATCGCCTGTGGCGTCAACCCCCACCACGCAAGAAAACAGCAAACAGAGAAATCACACACAGGTTGTAAGGGTTAAGGGTGCACAGCAGAGTGGGTTAAGACACATGCAATGCAGGAAAAAGAAAGGAAAGACAGCAATAAAAAAAACATTTTCAAAAAACTATTTTGTTTGTAGTCAGGTTCGTTGTGTAATTTCGCTCACTTTTTTTGGAGATTAGATAAACTATACATTTTTGAAAACTCCAGAAAATTACAAACCGGAAAACATATGTTTCCATTTGCCCGAAGGCCTGTATGGCAGCCATCTTGGATTTTTAAAAATAGCGTCTTTCAGGTGGGATTTTTGTAGTATTTCTGCACTTAAATGATACAAAATTATATTTTGTTGTGGCTAAACCTATATTTTTTGGTACAAGGAATCAAGTCATGCTAATTACAAAATGGTACCAGACTGTCAAAGACACTGGTGTGGGCCGCCATCTTAGATTTTGTTAGAATTAAACTGCAGGAAGTGCCGTGGCCGAGCGGTTTAGGTTATCAATTCTCAAACTGGAGGTGGAAACACATTCAAGTTGTAGCCTCGAAACCACTAGTGGCACTTTGGCCCTGATCAAGTTGATTAACCCCGACAGCTCCGTCCTTCGGATGGGATGTAAGCACTTTTAAGTGTCCCAGAGCATTCATTCGCACAGAGAAGGAGATTCTCCCCTGTGTTTCTGGCTTGGCTTGGTTGCCTAAGGGCCTCCCTCGGCTTTAGGCCTACATGGATTCTGTGAAGTCTGTCACCATGACCAATTATGCACAAACATTGCACCTGGGTATCATGGATTATCTTGTGGCTATGGATTTAAGCACTACAGTCGAAACCTATGTAGGTTAACAAGAAGCTGGAGTTATGATCTTAATCTTGATGAGTACATGAGGAGTCTCAGTGCCATCAGTTGTAAAAGTCATTCCGTAGTGGATCAAGGAACTCTTGCTGAGCGCTGGCAGCCTGTCCCCACACTCTGATCTGGACCCTAAGGACTCATAATTTCCATCGTCTCGGCAAATATCACGGCGTCATCGGCGAAGTCCAGATCGGTGATCTGAACATCTCCAAACGACACTCCACAGTCGGTTCCTCCCACCATCCGTCCCATAATCCAGTCCATGCAAGTGTTGAAAAGTGACAGGGCCAATACGCATCCCTGCCTCACTCCAGTATTAACTGGAAAGAAGTCAGAGATGCCACTGCCGCACTTCACATCACTCTCTGTTCCGGAGTACAGGGGGCGATGAGATGCACCAACCGAGGAGGGATTCCAAAGGGCATCCTTACTGACTGAGTCGAACGCCTTTTTGATGTTGATGTAGGCTAGCTGGCATCAGCATACATGTACGATTGAACTCACAAAAGCGCTCAGTGAAGATCCGGAGGGCCAAAATGCGGTCTACAGTGGACCTCTTCAGAGTGAACCCGGGCTACTCAGGGCGCTGTTGGCCAAGCAGCTTGCTGGCGCACTCGATTGAGGAGCACACGCGCAAAGACCTTGCCTGGAACTGAGAGGAGGGTTACGCCCCTGTAGTTGTTACACTCCAGAATGCCACCCTTCCCCTTCCAGATTGGGACAATAATGCCCTTCCCCCAGTCGGATGGGATGACACCCGAGTTCCAGACTGTACAAATGTGCAACCACAGGAAAGATGCCTTGCCGCCCGCCTTAAGCGTCTACATGTAGATGCCGCACACACCTGGTGCCTTGCCGTCCTTAATCTGCCCCAGAGCCTTTTGAACTTATTCGAGGCTCAGTGGGTCGCAGGTCACTGTCAGTTCGGTAGTCAGGGGTTCGACGCCTTCCGCAGAGAATTTGCAGTCATGCGGGTCAGCACTATATAACTTCTCAAAGTACCCGGCCTAACGTTTCCTAACGGCGTGCTCCACGGTCAGGATCTCGCCGTCAGCCGCACGAATCGTCGGGCTTCTCACATGGGCACCCGAAGAGCGCAGTTTCCGGATTGCCCTGTAGGCCGATCGGGAGTCACTTGTGCTTAGGTGGCCCTCGACCGTCTCGCAGAGGTCCCAGACTCTGGCCTCCCGGTCCCCATGCATCGCCCAAAGCGCTTCGCGCCGCAGCTTCCTGTGCTGCCCGGCATTGCAGTTTCCCTGGAGATCACGCGGTCTTGCCTTCTCGGCTTCTCCGGAATGCACTCACCGGCAGCCTTCAAGATTAGGACGTGGGCTCTGAAGGCCGACCATATCATCTCTGGATGCATATCAGCAGCCATACCCCAAGCGCCTCCCCAGCCTGCCAGGCATAGGTCCGAGCCACGTGCTGGTCCCGCAGGGGGCCGACGTCCGGCCTTTGGCCCGTCGTCGCCCGTTTCGGACACTTCAGACGCAGCTTCAGAGTTGATACCAGCACCCTGCGGTCAGTGCTAAAGAACTGGGCACTCGTGTACACCCGGCAGTTCTCAAACAGCCTCCAGCGCCATCAACAAGTACATGGTCGATCTCCTTCCTGGTGACGCCGTTGTTGGAATACCAAGTCCAGCGCCGCCAATCCGGTCTCTGGAACCACGATCCAGATATCCTCAACCCGCGACTTACTGCAAAGTCAAGCAACATTGAGGAGCTTTTATCACGTGGTCCAGAGCCGTGAGGACCGATACATGGCTCGTATCCGTCTCTGGATGTGCCAGCGGTAGCATTGAAGTCACCGAGAAGGACTAGCATATCCCCCTTGGGTACCGCATCCACCACCGTGTGGAGTTGGGCACAAACCCTGGTCGGAGCATGCACTGCAACAAATGAGACTCAACCCACAGTATGGGCAAGCCTCAGTCGCATCATACGCTCAGAGACTGACGTAACCTCCCTTACCAGCGAAGCGAGCCGGTCAGTAACCGCCACTGCCTCGCACTGAAATATGTGTAACCACCTCCTCCAATCTCACCCGAGCGTGGCGTCCTCACCTCAGACAAGGCAGCAACGGCTATGTCGAGCCGGGCGAGCTCCGCCGATAAAGGCAGGCACGCGGGCGTCCTCCTGAAGGGAGAGGATGTTTCAGGCGCCAAGCCGAACCGACCGCCTCAGGTTGAGCCGAGGGGGCCTAGGTCCAGTGAACGGCGGCTCAGCACCACCGCGCCGACTTGTTTGCATGATCACGGTCAGCAGAGTCGACCACGTATGTGCCACCTCCGGAAGCAGAGGTAAAGGCTCCCACCTGAGTTACAGGCTTGCTTGTGGACATCAGTAAGTTGTAGCCTGCCCAGATATGCCAGCCAGTATGGGATTTTGCTGGAATCCTGGTCCCTCTTTAGTCTAGATGTTACAAAAGCATATAAGCCAGACCAGGTGTTTCAGCTGACACTTTCCAAGGATACCCTGCTTGTTGATCGGAAATGTATTTGTCCTTTTACTTGTTTGTGGTATGGTGTGACTGAAAGACTTGTTGCATCCCCGATGGTCAGCATTGGGGCAATTGTTTCTCCCGCAGCATCAGTTTTCTGGTACGCATACAGCCGCAATTGTTCCACGAGTCGTACCCTTGCCATCAGCTCTGTCTTCCGCGAAATCAGTGTTGCCAGCACCGGAATGGGGGTACATAGAAGCCTTGAAACTGCTTATTTGTTTTCCACCACGGCATTGGCAAGAGCAGTTTGTAGGACCAGGATGAGGGATGCAATAACCCAGTGCATTGAGAAGCTTCATCGGCGCTTTGATTCTTGTGTTAAAATGACGCTCAGAGCCAGTCCCAGGACTTGTGGATTTTATCTTGCCCAGCTTGCACCAATTTCGGTTTGGGGCATAGGTTAGGTGATCTCAGGGAGGGGTGGTTATCTCATTAAATGGTTTATCCCTCTGTAGGGCTTGCTAAGCTCACGTGGTGGCCAATCACAATCACTGCACTGCCGTGATTCGAAACCACAGTTGGCCCCATAGAGCAATTGGTAGGGCGTCTGCACGTTGAGCAGAAGGTCCGCGGTTCGAATTTTCACTGCATCCAGATTGCCCATACTCATGGGCATCTGTCCAAATTTGTAATTTGAATATATTTATGCTTTGTAAAGTAATAATAATAATAATGAAAATTTATAATGCGCCGGTATCCATCAAAAAGATGCTCATGGCGCAGCGAGACACATTAAAAATATAATATCACAATCATGGAGTTCAGTCAGTTAATGAGATTTCATCAAATGTGTTTTAAGTGATGTTTTAAAAGTTGCAAGTGATGGCGATAGCTTGATGTGTCCTGGTAACTTATTCCACAAGGATGAAGCTGCTGAGGCAAAGGACCTTTCACCCCACGATCTCTTGGAATAAACTTTCGCTAGGAGTTTGTTGTTGGATCTCATGGATTCACGATTTGAATGATGCCGTTGGACTAGGTCGGAAAGATATGATGGTAGCCTGCCTGTAGTGGACCGGTAAACATACATTAACATTTTGAAGCATATCATGTCCTTGATAGGTAGCCAATGCAAATTCCTTAAGACCGGAGTGTAATGTAATGCCTGAATATAACAATGTAACCAACAATGGATTGTTTGTACATGTAGTCTGGTCTAGTGAGTATGAAGCAAGACTTGCATGCAATCACAGGTTGATGTTTCAAGACCCACTATGTCCAACATGCTTGTGTCCCTGGGCAAGACACTTAATCCCATATGCCTCGCCAATACCTGTGCCTTTGACAATTTGTACCCTTTTGCTATTAACATAATTGCAAAACTGTAAGCTTGGTCGCAAACAAATGTGATTCTTGGTAACCTGGCAGTTAAAATAGAGCGAAATCCCGACTTTCAGGTGGCAATTTTGGACAATCCAAGATGGCCGCCTTACAGGCCTTCGGGAAAATGGAAACATGTGTTTTCTGATTGGTTGGTCCATGGAGTTTTCAAAAATGTATAGTTTACCTAATCTCCAAAAAAAGTGAACGAACTAAACAAAATGGACATAGTGAACCGGACTATTGGGCAAAAATGGGCTGCCAGCGAAATTAGGGGCCGTCCAAAGTTGTCAACATTTTAATGAGTCTACAGGGCGTTACAAGTGGGGGGTGGGGTTGGGGATGTCGAGGGCCGCATACGACTTTACATGAACCGTAAAATGTTGACATTTCACGGTAGTGACAAAACCGGTTGATAAGTAGTATTTCAGGGGGAGGGAGGGGGGTCTTGAAAAATACTACGCTCTGTAGAACCGTGAAAATGTTGACAACTTTGGACAGCCCCCTTATTGCCTTTGCAAAAAACACTCATGCACACATGTTACAATTTTCACAAATACATTTTTCAAACACGCAAGGAAGATTCAACTGAATCGTCTAGTATACATCTTTGCAAATGAAGAAAATAACCAGATTGGAAAAAGGTTTATTAGTGGGAAAGTTAAATGAAAGTTAGCACAAATTAGTATGAGCTTCCACCAAAGTTAGAAAAGGCACAACTACGTTGAAAAATACCATTTCAGCAACAACTGGGACAAATTTATAGTTTATGGTAAAAGTGAGTCACTTGAATATCTTACACCAATGATGTTTCTACAAATTGAATGTTAAATTTTGTTGGTCAAAAGTAACGATAATGCCAGAAATATGCTTTTTTTCGGTCATGAAAACGTGGCCTAGGTGGTTTTCAAAGATGGATGCACAGAGGGGGAGCTAAATAGTTTCATTCAAATTAGGAAATGAACAAAGTACTTTTCACATAAAAAGATCAGTTTGGGCAACTACATGCATTGAATCACACTACAGTAGACTCTTGTTATATTGCTTTTTGTGAGACAGAACTAATGTGAGCTTTATATCAGCAGAGTGCTCTAACTAAGCGTCCACATTATGCACAGGATGTTATACACAACTCACAATAAGTTAGGGATATTGTTATCCACTACTCACAATAAGTTAGGGATATTGTGGGGTGTACGCAGATATTTTTGAGATTTTGTATATGATTAGACAATTGTATCTGCATGACAGACACACCTTGTCCCAGGAATAGAAACAGTCCTTTGAAAAAAAAAATCCAAAATTGAACCACGCCAATATTCCTAACTTATTGTGAGTAGTGTATGCTTGGAACTGGAAAAACATAGTTTATAAGAGTGCTCTAACGAGAGTTTACTGTACACAAAACACCATGAAAACCCACAACAAAGGTGAAAGTTTAATTTTTTGTGTGTTTCAAACACGTTACTACCTTCTCATCAGGTTCAACGATGTACACGTTGATCTCCAGGACGTGAGGGCTTCGTCTGTGGATCCACGCGAGCGCGCTCTCCGTGATGCGCAGCGTTTTTTTACGGATGTCTACGTACTGATGTGCCGTGCTGAATGCTTTGGCCACTCCCTGCAAACAGACATTTATGTAAGAATGAAATTTCTGTTTTAATTTTAAACTAATGTGATATGTACAGATATATTATGCTTTAACAATACCACGTTTCTCAAGTGCTAGATAGATGCCACATTACTACTCCAAAGGAGGATTTCACAAAAGTTAAGACGAGTTCAATGCCTCCTAATTCCAAAACCAACGTCCCAAGATAAGAAGAGTGACCCTTCCTAAGATGCATCTTAGCGCCTTGTGAAATCGGCCCTTAATTATGTGTTTAAATTAAGCAACAGGTTTCGCCAGTTGGTACAAATTATCAACTAGCCACTGAGACCTGGGATCAATTTCACGAAACGTTAAGACGAGTTCAATGCGTCCTAATTCCCATACCAACGTCTCATGATAAGAAGAGTGACCCTTTCCAAGATGTGTCTTAGCTCTTTGTGACATTGGTCACATGGTCTTGCAAGGGCTCTTAAATATTCTTCAGTTAAGCCTTTTTAGCTCCTTGCAAAATATACAGCATTGGCAGCTGGTTAAATGCTCCAGGTCTAATCAGACACAACGACTTTGCTACCCTTGCAGGTACTCATTATAGTATCCTGGATGGAGAGAGGTAATTCATAGCAAAGTGCCTTGCCTAAGGGCACACACACCATGCACATGGCCAAGACTTGATTCCACAATCTGTATAAATTAACCAAGGTCTTAATTCTGATACACTAGACAACTTGTCAGTGATGACCCTTACAAACATCCACCAATCTACTGATTTGAGTATTTATGAGAAATATACCTGGAAAAAGCTGATTTCATGTGTGATGAAGATGCTTTTCTCTTGTGGATCGTTGAGTGTGTCAATGCCCAGAACTCCAAAAACTCGCTTACGATGATCTTTAAGTGGAATCACGATGAACGAACCCTGGCGATCCTGTCCATGGAAATAAGTAAAAACTTGTCAATAATCATAAAAATTTATTAAGCAAGATATCGGGGTCGGTTACAAATGTATGTGGATCCCACGAGTCAGTAGATACGAAACAATTCTAGGTGTTAAATGCGACAAGTTAAAAACCTCCATTGTTAGAAAATATAAAGGAGCAGCAGTCAACTAAATGGAATTTTGTGCACATGCAGGTGTGACATACTGACACTTGGTGTTTTTCAACAACCACAAACTAGATTTTTGGGGGGTCACCATTGTCCTTCAAAATAATTGGTTGGTGGAATTTGTGGAGGCGGGGCATAAATAGATTGGTCTTTTGGAACACTGCATTTGAGTAACAGCTACAAGCGCACACAGTTTGCTACATTCTACACTAGTTTAAACAGCAAAACACAAAAATATACATAATCGTAGCTATTTGGGTCTTTCCACAGTAAAGGGGGCATTTTGGCAACACAGACCATATTTTCGAGGAAAATACCTTTGTCTGGTCTCAAAAGAAATAAGTTTAAGTTGTTCTGAAGAGATAACTTAGGCCCAAAAAGGGTTACAAATAGTGTGACAACATGCCTTTGTAAATACCCTGTGTACAAACTTCCAATATATGCTCGTAACCCGGACAGACACTTGTGTTACATTTTAGGCCGTCCCGGTTATGAGAGTATATTGGAAATTTGTACACAGGTTTTTTAGAAAGGCATGTTGTCACACTATTTGTAACCCTTTTGGGGCCTAAGTTATCTCTCAGAACAACTGAAACTTATTATTTTTATATTTTAAGACCAGACAAATGTATTTTCTGGAAAATGCCCCCTTTACTGTTTATGCGAAATATGTAACAAGCCTTGGTACTGTGAAACTCACATCAAAAGATGATGCATGCAACTGGCTCTGAGAATAAGCAAAAAACTTTCCATGATTAGCAGTTATTACGATTAGTATTTTGATGACGTTGCACAACTCAATAGCACTCTTGTTAGCGCATTCATGCAGCGAATCACACGTGAGCTACTCACTTTGGTTGGGTCATAATCATCAATGGACTGCGTTTGGTATTTCTGTCAAAACGGGTCCAAGTATGCAATGGCATACAACACAATATCACATCAATATGAGAGAAAATTATAATATTGTCAAACAATTAAGACAAAATAATTTAAATAATATGCCACACACATGTCTATTGATTGCCTTCCATCCACCATTTTGGTTTCCATTTTTTATGACCCACGTAGATCGAGCGCATTGGTTTGCACTACCTCTGTTACTTAACCTTGCTTTATGTTTTTGCATCATGGCTGTTGTATCGATAAAGATACAAATGTCTTTCTTTAGGCTATAAATCGTGATCAAGTAAAAACACTTTTGTCTTTACAAGCTAAGTGCATGCTCAACAATTTAAACGTATCGCAACACGAGCGTGCGGCATCTTCGAATGAAAGTACGCTGGTGTGTATATTTTACGCATGCCCATGTGCATCTAGTGGCGTGCGCGTGACCGTTGACCACCAAACATTCCCGGATGTTTTACGTCATGGAAAGCAATCAATAATGAAAGCCTGCAAAAAAATTCAAACATGTTTCTGTATTCGACCAAACAATTGAAAATAAAAACACTATCAAAATTGTAACGAAAGATGAGCAAAACTTAACATGACTTTTCAATCAGGCCAAAACCAAAGACGCTAAAATTCATGCCAAAATCATAAATTCAATGGCCAGATTTTACATTTTGTAAACTAAAGATGCAAACATACCTCTTCTGTTCGATCAGGATTCCAGAACATGATATTGCCGTGATTTTGCACCCGGGGGACGTGGATCGGCTTTCCTGTGTCAACGGAGGTGAAGCTTGAAAACGGAATGAAGAAAATCTCAAATCAACATTTTAAGAGATTGATATCCAAGTGAAGGTTTTATTTGGAACTTGGTGCTAGAGTTGTAATGAAGTCAGTTGCCAGTCGGTTGCAAGTTGGTTAGAAGTCGGTTGCAAATAAATTACAAATCAGTTGTAAGTCAGCTAAAAGTTCATTAAACATTGGGGGCCGTCCAAAGTTGTCAACATTTTCACAGTTCTACAGAGCGTAGTATTTTTCAGGACCCCCTCCGGATCCCTCCCCCAAAATACTACTAATCAACAATTTTCTGTCAGTACCATGAAAAGTGCATGTAAAGTCCTACGCGGCCCTCGAGCCCCCTCCCCCTTCCTACGCTTTGTAGAACCGTGAAAATGTTGATAACTTCGGGAGGCCCCTTGGTCGTAAATCTATTGTAACTTTGGCTTTAGACAGATTGGGCTAGCAATGCAATCTTCCCAAAAAATGTGAGTATGCAGTGCATGGTATTTCGGTACAAAATACAAAAAGAGGAAAATGTGATCTTTATTCTCAGTAAATTAGTGAATATATAAGAAACTAACCTGATCCCCTTCATGTCTCTGTATAATGTCTTATTCAGCATGAAGTGCGCGTCATCCGGCGTGGACGCTACATAACGAAGGCACGTCGGTCCACGGTTTGGGTAAGCATCATTACGTTCCAACGTCCCAATGTTGGCACTGATACGCTTTCCACGGCCGTGCTGGTCAGCATCCTAAACAATTCATTAAACTGGTGAATGTTTGAAGTAAATTGCCTCTGGGGTTTCTTGTTGTACATCATTAAATTTGGTCCTTACAAAAATAGTTCAACAATAAACTGACGCACAGTTGACGGGTCAATTTATTTGGTAGACTATGGCAACAATCATTTGATCAGTTTTTTATGCTCGACTGTAATTTCAAATACATGTATGCATTATTTATTAGCACAACCGTAATTACAAAGAGATGTACTGTTGAAATTGGAAGAAACATAATTTTTGACCAACTCTCAGAAATTAATATTTCTCAGAAATTAGCATTTTTTACTATTGTGACAATATTAAATTGAGGAGGGGATGAGGATAGAAAACTTTAGAGTTTGCACGCTTACCTTGAAAAGAGAATTGAAGACACATTTGTAGACCGGCTGCATACTGGCGCCACTTGTTTCTGCTGACGACATGATCATATTCAACCATTTCTTACGAGCCTGGCCTCGAATACGCTCCTCATATGATCGCTGATTGGTAAAGGATAAATTGTTGTTTATTTTTATTATTTATAATAATAATAATAGCACTTACGACCACAATTTTTAAATTTGTGTTTTTTTTGCAGTTGAAGAAGACTGCTAGGGTGGTAACGCGAGGCCACTAATTTTACAGTATGACAAGAATTACTAACAGAATTTAATGCGCGTCACTACACGACAACACGACACCAAAATAATTTAGACTAAAACAACTCAGCAAAAACCACAAAATCAACTTGAGCAGAAAGGTTTTTGTGATTCCGTGACTTTCAGTGCATCGGTTCACTCCAAATTCTTTCCGTGCCATGTTATCATGAAGTGATGTATGTCAAATTCACACACGTAATGTGTGAAAAAGGCTGAGTGTGAATCCAGCTTTACCTCAATACTGGTCATAAGGAATTCAATGAGTGGATCAAAGTTGTCCTCTCCTCCCGGCAACATGGAACAGATCACCTCGATGTAAGATTTGAAGTCCTTCTTGCTTAATCGATTGTCATACTCTTCCTTCATCATGATGGTTTTGGCTGGGAAAAAATAAACATCAGTTTAAGCAAACTACTTTGCTACAATAAAATAAAAGGTTATTGATCGTAATAATCAACAGGTCGTAGGTTAAAACCTTGTACATGGTGCGTGTGCTCTTTGGCAAGGCACTTTGCTATAAATTGCCTCTCTCCACCCAGGAGCAAATGGGTACCTGCGAGGGCAGTGAGCGGCAATGTGTTTGATTAATCCCTGTGTGCGTAAGCTGCACGGGACTGTATACTCCCCAGGGAGTTGAGAAGGATTAAGGAATGATATTACTGAGCCCAATGACCAGGGGTAATAATGTATAAAATGTATTGAGACTGTATGTGAAATGTGCTATGGAAGAATGGCATAATATCATCATTATTATTATCAAGAAAAACCAAATAATTGTCTGAAGAACAACTGTCTATTAAACCCCAACGACCGAAGCCACTTGGCCACGATTGTGAAACCTTTGACTTTGAAACTGCTATGAAAGGCCTAAGGCATTCTGCCTACCTTTCTGCATGATCTTGGCCTCCATATTCTCCTTGAATTTACTCATGACGGAGTGTAACTCCTCCAGATCAAGGTACCCAGACCCATCGTTGTCCCATTTCTCAAACAGTTGATCTAGCTTCTGCTTCCGCTTGGCCGACTGTGCCTCGCGACGTGACTGAGAAGGAAAATAATTCATAATATTAAAGAAGATTTAAGTTCATAGTAAGTTTTAAATTTGTGTAAAAAGTGAAAACCATCACAGGTCTCTGCAAATCTTCCTGAATCCTTGTAAGCAGTCACAAGTCCACCACGAGTCTCTTCAAGTTCTCACCAATCTAGTTCCCACGAGACCATGGCTTTACGAGACTTGAGTTTTGTTGAGAAACAGGGTGGTTTGCCGAAAAAATGGCAGTCTGGGCACCGGGGTCAAATTTCACATGATCCTGGTGGAATTAACTCTACTGGGAAAAAAACCCACTCCACTCACAGTAAAGCCCAGTTCATCATCATCGTGGCTGGTAGCCAAAACCAAAAGCCAACGCAAATCTGATGTAAATGCAAAGTCAAACTTTCGTGGTGAACATTCATGCAAGTTAAAACCAGTTCACCTTTCTGCAAATTTGCGGCATCAATAGCACCAAATTTGTTTTTATTTCGCTTATAAATTGGGCTTAACATGGGAAATTTAGGGTTTGAATAAGAGTGAAGCTTTATCACCTTTTGCAAGCGAAGGTATTTCTCCTCCTCTGTCTCCACGTAACCTTCCTCCAGATACTTGATAAGTTGCTGGACTACTACTTCAGGAGTGTCCTCCCCAAGGAAAGCCTCGATGATCTGAACAAACTGAGAGCGGTTCAAGAGGTTCTCGTCGAAGCTGCTTGTAGCCACTGAGCCGCAGCGATGGGACGTGGGGGTCTTGGTCGGCGACTTGATAGAGCCGTGGTCTGTGTAAAGAGAAAGCGTGATACCCTATAAACCTGGATCATCTCATCTGTGGTGAAAAAAATGTGATACTGATTGCCTTTGTGGCCTCGGTTAGAATGCTGTCCAGGACAGGATTTGGGATTTTAGTTTAAACCCTTTTCTGCATATGACAAATTTTTAAAGAGGGTCTAGCAGAGTCTTCTTCTTGGGCAAAATTATCAGGACATGCAAAAAAATGGCACATTAAAACACGACGGTGAAAGGCAGAAAAATGGGTTGTAGTAGAAAGCTAAGAAGGGAAAAAACTGCAGGTCTGGGGCTGGAAGGTGACAAATTTATTTATTTATTCACCATATCCAACAGCGGAAGGACCGCCAATTACAGGAATGGGATCAATTAACATCAATAACTATCAGTAAAAGTTCCGTATACATAACAAAAAGCATTTAAGGCATTCAAAACAAAACAAAAAATAAATAAACAAAATTGACAAAACAAAATGAAAAGGCCAGTTTTACCTAATCTTTCAGTCGCCCGAACAATTTCTTCCTGGAATGTTACGCCTTGCTTTTCACTTTCTGCTTCTGCAGTGACAGAAAGTACTCAAATTTAACTTTCTTTTAGCTAAAAAACAAAAATATAAAATTGTTAAATTAGTGCATTTTTATATTGACTATCACATTAGAGAAAATCTAACCTGTCTCTTCTCCAGCTAGTGTTGACTCAATTATTTGAGGTCCGCTTTCTGCAGCTTGAGGAGCACCAGCAGCCTCTGTGGGTGATGGTTCATGCTTGGCTTCTTGCTCTGTGGAAGGCACATCAACTGGCTTTGGAGAATGCATATCAACTGGCTTTGGAGAAAGCCCATCAACTGGCCTGGAAGAGGGTTCTTCTGCTTGCTCAGCTGGCTTCTCTTCCTCTTCCTTAACTGGAAGTTCTGTGGCAGCTTGATCTTCTGGCTCAACTTGTCCTTTCAGGATTACTGGCTCTTCAGCTTGCCTTTCAAGCTGCACCTCCTTTTCTGTTGGCTCTTCTGCTTCCACACCACACCCATCTTCAGGTTTTACACTTTCAGCTTCTGCCAGTGGCTCTTGTTCGTCTGCTGAGGCAACTCCTATGTTCAGTTTCTCGCCAGTTGCAGAAATCACATCCTCCGAACTGATTCCATCTGGAACTTTGTCGGGAGTGGCAGGTTTTGGTTTCTCTACAGCAACAGATGGCTGCTTATCGAGGTCCTTTGCGAGACTCCCTGCGGCGGGTGTACCGGGCACACTGCCATCTCCAATAAAGTTGCTGTCCAGCTCATCTGCTACTTCGTCCAATTCAACCACTGGCCCTGAAAATTTACACAAGATTTTCATGCCATGTTTCTAACAGCCAAGCATTTGTGTGCTACTGACTATTGACTAAACAGAGAGCCGTAGTACATACATGTACGTTAACTTTTAGCAGTGATCCATTTTGCTATTTTTTGCATTAGACATTTTAGTTAATTGCTTGATGTTTAGTTGTCCTTATCTTGGAAACAGACGTCACACTTTGTCACATTCCCAGATTTGTCCCAAGGTCAGTACAAATTTGTGTGATTGTTTTTGCGAAGGCTTTGTCAATAAAATGACACAGAAAAGGGCTCAAAAATCTTGATTAAGACTTTTCAGTGTTTAGTCAGGGCTTTCACAAGGCCAGCGTATAATGCCTTGCAAGTCCTCGCAACTCTGTGGGTCTTAACTTAGTAAATCCACAACCTAAAATGAAATGCAACAATCATATTCTCTTGTGTGTATTTATCCTGTCACTTGTGATATAACAACAACACCATGACTTTCTCAGACCAGTGAAAGTTCTACCCCCCAAAAAAATCACTCATTTTATACCCGTCAGGTGAATGAAATTTTCACCACACTCACATTTCCTGGGATTCTGCAGATGTCTTTTCACCGCCCAGGGTGAATTATCCCAGAAGTACTCAAACAGCCCCAACACGCGATGCCTGTCGATAACCCCGACCTCAGCACGGTCACAGCTGTCAAAAAGCTTGGTTAGAATTTCACGTCTGGCCTCCAAGATGGCCGCTCGTCGATATGCAGTAGCGCAGCGCTGAAGGTGCACCAATAGCTCGTTGAAGAGATCAGGGGTCATGTCTGTGATGTACGTCTTTAGATACTGTAAAGACAAAGGATTTCTTGTCTTGTCATTAAAAGAGGCCCTGCAAGTCCTCACAACTCCATGGGTTTTAATCCCATGGCAAGAGACTACTGATATTTAAATAAACTACTACAATAACATTCTTTTGTGTGTGTATCCTTTGGCTTGAAACATTCAAGACAATATTAGCATAATAGCATTTATTTTTCAAACATACCTGCACAAAATCTTCTGCACCAACTTTTCCAGTGGGAGCTTCTTTTTTCACAAACATTTCAGTGAGCTTAGCAGCTGGAACAAAAACATGAAACGTTTAAAACTGACACAGTAAAACATAGTGGATTGACAAAGTGTGAAAACAGAGTTTATAAAATGGAGGGGGTGTGGCTATGAAGGTGGGGCACATTGACATAAGTGTTTTAAGATCACATGCACAGACGTGTCATGTCGCTTGGCAACTAGAGTTACACAAGTCTGCCGGGGACATTACTGAATCTGTCAATTGATCTCTCTCAAATTACGCTACTTCCTTCAGATTGCCATGTGCATCACGATCTTGAGCATAACTTTTTACATGATGTGCGTATGCGTGCTTGATGGCGTTTAATACTCAATTGTATTTTTCCTACAAAGATGGCGCCTGTGACAGTGGTCAAATAGAGGGCACTCTTTTCATACCTGGGAAACTGGGTGTCAGCGAGTCATTGTCAATTTTAAACTCTGCTGTGTATCAATTAATTTCCTGTCATAATTATCAGCCCACCTTTCTTGATGTCATCAGGAAGCCCGTCCAGCACATCAGCAAATGACTGTACCGCTGCTCGTAGAACCTGTAGTTCAATCATGCCATCGTCGTCAATCAACCATTCTTGGTAATTCTGGCGGAGGCGTGCTGAACGCTGCTGCCTTTCCTGTTTCCTCAGCTTAGCTTTATGTTCTTGCAGCTCGCGCCGTTGGCGGGCTTCGGCTTTGATTTTGGCAAGTCTGGAGGGGTGGGGTTGGTGAGAAATAAGCAATGTCGTGAGAACAATGAATAAAGAAGAAAATAAGAATCCAGCTACATAAAAAGAGGAAAAGAGGAAACACAAAAAGACTGGAAGAAAGAGGAAAATAAAAAGCAGAAGACCCCAAAAAATCAGCTGAAAATGCAAATGCCTGAATAAAGTTGACACTTTGGTGATATTTAAGTTTGACAAAATGGTTGAAATTGCAAAGTGTTTAATTTGGCTTACTCCATCCTTTGGATGGGACATAATGCTGTATTGTGTAACCAACTGGCTTTATCTGTTGACCATTATGTATGGTCAACAGATTGACAATGTACATGTATTTTAACAGATAAGTAAAGGTTTACAGAAATCACAACAACTTGTTTATATTCTGCAAGATTATTTCAGTTCAGAGAGGTTGCATTATCACCTGTTATCCTCAAATGAGAAGACATGTTTCTTCAACTCTTCCGTAACCTCCCTCAGTCCTCTGATGTAAGGTGAAGCCTCCGGGAAGTTACTGTACCTAGGATTGTTCCTCATCAAGTATTGAGCAAGAAAGTTGATTGGGTTAAAGTTAGGGTCCGCTTCATTGGTCTCGGCAAGACCCCGCTTCTCCGCTTCCAGAAGTAGCTTCTCTATGCCGAGAATCAACGTCGGAAGGAGTTTGTCTAGGAGGTACGCACGGGCGTCAACTGTGACGTTGTTGTCGTTCAACCACTCCATCGCAAGAGTGTCGACAGGGATTCGTCTTGCGAGACGTTGTTTCTCCTCTCGCACCGCCTCGATGTGAGCCCTTTTCTCGTCCTTTCGCTGTAGGTACCTCTCTCGAACTCGCTGCTCGTGAAATCGTTTCCACCGTCGGACGGCCGATTTCACCATGGGAGCGAGAAACTCAGCCATTTCGGTCTTCTCCCGCAGGGAGCGGACTGAGGGAGGCCGTTCCCGGACTGGACTGATTGAACCTTCCGAGGAACGACTTGGAGGGCGCGGTACATGAACGATGCTGGACCCTTGCAGGGACTGGGGACGGGGACTTTCAGAAACTTGGAAACCGACCCGGGACGTTGGTCGTGATCCCCCTCGAGAGGTTGGTCTTGAGTCCGAGTACATTTTGTGGCCTATGCCACCTGCTGAATCAGACGAGGGACTTACTGCGCAAACACCTGCCATTGCATTGGTAGATGCAGCAACTTTTTAATTTAGCCTATGCGGGAAAAGAAAATACACAAACAAAAACTAAGTTACAAGTCCAACACATTTGATTCAAAAACTAACCAATTAAATAATGAAAAAATGGGCATCACTTGCATATCCTTTCTTACTGGTCTCTCTGATTTAGTACAAAAAAATAGTAGGCTAAGGCCTAGCATGCCTACTCGAATCATGCGATTCACCGAATCATGCGATCCACCGAAACATGCAATTTTGATAAAATACAATTTGCGTCAGCACAAAGCAGTCTTTTGATGCAAGACCAAAATCCAAATGGTTCGTTGCAACACGTACGGGGATCGCGACTGCATGCACAATACACAACCAAATGCGAGCCTACGCGGCCCTAGCAACTGAACTGAACTGACCATGCTGACTGCAGTGTGCCAGTGGACAGTTGCAAGTGCAGCATGCAGTGCACCTAGCCCAGGTTGGACTCCGTACCGCATACTACATGCAATGAAGACGACGTCCAACCTGGGCTAGCAGCAGTGCACCCTACTTTCTGAATCTGATCCGAGTTTTTCAACTTTAGGCCTAATCATCAATCTAATTTAGCACTTTTGGAAAATCAATAGTGAAAAACTTACAGCACTACACAGGAAACATGATTTTAGTGGCGTTTTACACCGAGCTTCAACCCACTCGAGCTCCGTCGCGTCGATATTATGATCGCAATCGCAGATTATTTCCTGTTTCATCTGTTGCCATGGTACCAGTCGACATGCCGTATGAATATTCATGATTTGTTTACGATTAGTCTTTGACCTTTAACCCTAGTCGCTGGTTTCCATCATGGGTTCAACGTGCGTACGTTGAACGTGTCGGAAACCAGCGGTGCGTTCCACCCAGGAAGAAGAGCGAGGACCGATTTTGCCGACCTGCACTTTGCAGAAACATCCCCATTTATTTGCTTAATTTTAAAAGAATTATGTAAAAGTGACACCGTTAGCAAAAACAGCACTTTGTCTTCCTTGGCGTATTTGAAAGATGGCTCTAGTGACAGTACAACGCTCGCCTTCAAACAGTAATTCCAGCTCCACCATTTCGGTAAGTTGCCAAACTCAATCATGTGTATGTATATAAATGTATTGTTATAGGGGCTTTACAGTCACTTCGCCCCATTTCCACTTCGCCCATGTCAGCTCGCCCCATACCACATCGCCCCATTACCACTTCGCCCCATCGCCACTTCGCCCCATCGCCACTTCGCCCCGTTACCACTTCGCCCCGTTACCACTTCGCCCCATTGCCACTTCGCCCCATCGCCATTTCGCCCCATTTGATTGCCACTTCGCCCCACCTATGCTATTTAGCCGGCAGTCAGTTTAAAAAAAAAAGGAAAAGAGTAGGCCTAATTAACTTACACTGCGCCACTGGTTTTATGAATTGATGTGTAAAAAAAACACATCTGTAATTGATCACGTTCAAATGACGTCACTTGCATCATGATTTTGAGCGTATTTTTTTGTGTCGCGCATCGGTTGCGCCGTATTTCGAACAAATTTCGAGCCACACGCGCGCGTGTTTAGAACATGTTCCAGCGTGTGCGTGCGCATACTTTATGGCGTTTATTACGCAGTAGCATTTTTTCCTGCGAAGATGGCGTCTGTGAACGTGATCAATTAATACTTATTAAAGTTGTTTACTATTTTGTTTACTGTTTACTATTTTGTTTATTGTAAACATCTAAACTTTTGGCAGTGCTTTTACCATTAACCATTTTGGTCCAGCATAAGAAACAATTCTCGACTTATTTTAAGTCTGATATTGCGTATCACCAATTACGTATAAAGTATACTTGTCATAAATTGTAAGTATGCACAAACTCAGACTTGAAATAAGTCTAAAATGGTACAATCTGTCACCCCGTACCTGATATCAAGAATGTTTTCTTACGCTTCCCCCTGGAGGAACCATATTATTTTTCACTCGCCCTATGCTTTGTCATTCTAATAACAATACAAACTGGACTAAAAAGTAATCAATTGCTATGTTTTTCCTCTATTTACTTATTCTACATGTACATTACTCCTATTTGACTGCGGTGGATTTGGTGTTTGGAGTGCCTCATAAAGTAAACAAGTACCAGACATCAAGGCCTACAGATGTGACCCCAAATACCCCTTTCTTGAAATGGACTGCACCATTGCACTCATTCAAGTTACTGAACTTAAAGGGCCCCTTATTTGGGATTTTTATCAAATAAATCTATGTTCTAAAACCCATACTCAGTTACATTCATAAAAATCCTATTTGGAGCTTGTTTTGGGGGTTAAAACAAAGGTTTTTAGTTTTTATGGTAATGCAAATATGCATATTCATGACCAAGGTCATGATGTCACAAGAGGCAAACACAGGAAAATCACATTCAACTGTGCACAAAAGATTTCACCTTTTTTCTCAAACGTCCTGGAACTTTTGTAATCCATGACTGTTTGAGTTTGTTCTACACATTTCCTGTTGTAAGCCATGACGAAACTGGGGGAGAAAACTGCAGCAATTTGCCACAAGTCCAACTTGAAGTCTTTATGTTTTTTAACTTTTCCCTTCTGTCTTCCTTACGTGATGCACTCAAAACAGCGCCCCAGATCTGTCTGTGGTTTATTGCAATGAATTCTTTAAAATAAAAAAAATTCCTTAAAAGTTTAAAAAACTACCTTTTATTGATTTTACATCCAAACAAACAATAGCATGTCTTGCTGAACAAGTAATCTATCATATGAAGCAAAGATTAGGCAAAAAGTTGTTTAGCATGTCATAGCCCTTTAATATGTGTACCATGTAGGCCTGCGGTATGAATATCCAAGCATGTACACACAGTCTTGTACATGTACCCACCTACCACGGCGGACGCCCTGTTGCTACTGTTTTGTTTGGGCTTAGTTTTTTTGGGAGATTTGTTTTGTACATGATTCCAAATTGCGGACGTCCTTGGCAATCGCGGACCCTATTGTTCATATTGTTAAACGTCCGTCATTTGAATACAGAAACCCACACACATCCACGCATATATGTGTTAATGCTTAAATTCAGAACCTGTTGCCTCTTTTGAAATAACAACAGCACACATGTACACACCGACGTTCAAACAGTTTGAGAACCAATATTTACTCATGAGACACCTTTTGTTGGAGACCTGTTTTTTAACAAAAAGGTAGACGCCTCTAAATGTGTGTACTGTAGATCATGCACACATTGATTCAGATCCATGATTTAGACATAATGGGCTAGGGTTCAGAGAAACTGGAAATGTGAATTACAGTGGGCATGACGAAAAGATGAGTAAGATTAAGAACATGTATGCACAAATCCACATAACTCTTCTACATGTACAGCAGGGCCAGTTGGCTTAAGTCTTCACTGGCCCGTCGGCATTTCAAGTGGCCCGGTTCTTTTTACACACAGTCAACCTTTAATGTTTGCAATAACTACATTTAAGTGAATAAATTAGGAAAATTTGGTAGTCATGAGGTTCTCCCCAGTACAAGTTATATTTTAACTGGACAGCCGGACCATTTGGGGAGGCTTTCCAACTGGCCCGAGATGATTTCAACTGTCATTTGGCCAACGGACCAGTGCTAATTCGAACGCTGTCTACATGTACAGCTCATCTTGCATGGAATCGGCATACATTCAGCCTTATCCATGACCTCATCTAGTAGTAATCGGTTCCAGCTTATTGCATTTTTGTGATTTGTAGTGCTGTAACATTTATTCTGGACCCATTACCTGTTGGGACACACGCTGATTGTTTTATAATGTAAAGTGCACTGTCACTGACCCGTCTGGCACCAGCTCAAATAATTAGGCCTTTAATCAAGTCGATATCCTGAGACCTCGTATACGTCAGGTTTCTTCTAACCATGCCTATATGATTCAGACTAAATGACCATGTAACTGCAGTCGTAAAGTACATTCGCACAGTATTAAATGTACGTACATGTAGGCTATATGCTATGCATGACCATTTTCCAGTCGGCCATTTTCTTGTTAAAATGTGTAATAAAGTTTAAATAAGTGACTGTAATATTAGTTACACTGTAGAGTTTGTGGGTTTGAGTTCCGGCCAGTCCACAGTGCTTGTGCCCTTGGGCAAGACACTTTGCCATGTTAGTACGTTGATGTGGTGCCATTTTTGTTCGCTGAGATTGTAAAAAAAAAGCGGACATAAACTCTGATTCCTGCACTAAATATTGACGTTTCGTTTGACTTTTAAATGCAACTAACATAACGCTGGGAAAACTAGATAATAAAAAGCTGTTGCTTTTACATTGCCTATTACTGATGAGCCTCTGCAGTTTAGCTACGTATACTCGAGTATCTACTTGGAATGACTCACTTGGACAAATTTGGTATGTGCTTGGCCGAACCTGCCTGTAGCTGCAGCAATGCTATTCGTGTACGGTACATACCGGTACATTAGCTATTAAACATTGCCTATTGAATTGTACTAAGTTACTCATCATTCCGGGTAAATTTTGCGCAGGATCGCATGTCATATTCACTTTGCATTGATGGAATCATCTTTCATATGAAATCATCTAAAAGCCAGTTGGTGTCCTGCTTCTGTGCACTTAAAAGGAAAAGTAAAGCAGGACATTTATAATTTATTTGCAGGGAAATTATAATGCATACATGTATGAGTAGTGAAATCTTAAATAAGTTAAAACTAAAAAATGCTGTTAACTTAAAGCGAGAATCCAATCAAAAGAACCCAGGTTTGTTTTCTATGCTCAACTCAAATGCTGCTTAAGGTGAAAGACCCCTAATTATCACTCATTATTTGTACAACTTACACATGTGTACCTGTGTTCTCCACCGCGCTGCCCGGACAAAATCAACAAAGGTACTCTTTGCGCCTGGACAAACATTTGCCACGCGATACAAAAAACTCGGCCGCCCAGACCAAAATAATCAATTTTTTCCTCTAAAACGCCTCGAAAATACAGCCAGGTCATTCCAAAATTAGGTGTAAAGTCACCAAACATGATTCGCTAGCCACTGGTGTCAATATCGTTCACTTACCACGCATATCTACCGCATCGGCGAACCAATCTGTGGTCGATAACTGCCATGGCAGTTGCATGCATTCATTTTAGACAGCGCCCTCATGCCGCGAACACTGATTCTCCGCATGAGGGCCCTGCTCAGCGTGCCCGGACAAAAATTTTATCAGTGGAGAACACTGACGTACATACGTACATAATCAAAGTGGCATATTTTGGGCCTCATGTAAAGTAAATAAGTTGTTCTGCCTACTAGTAATAAACTATATAAAATTATTATTTTATGCAGAGTAGGCAGCTAATCTGTAGTTTATGAATTTCATTGAATTACTAAAAAAAAAAAATTATTGCACTGGGTAAATGTGATGGTAGACATTACACGTTCAAAACAGTTTCACTACAGAGATCGTATTGCGTTTTATGCATACACGTATAGAAAGCAAAGAATAAAGTCTAGCCTGTGCTTTTGATGTGTCCCAATGAATTATATACTTTTCACTATTTACTCTTCTGTGCATAATCAGTCAATGCTGGAGGACTGTCTTTTGCAAAGGGAACCAGGAAGAGAGGTCATAAAACAGGGTTCATGAATCCACAACCTGTGTGTATTGTAGCGAACAAACATACTATTGTGTATAGAGGGATATCTATGTGTATTAGTTCACTTCTTAGCTGTAGTGTTGGTTGACACTAAATTGTATCATCGTGAACCGAGTGCTCTTTAGGACTGTCGTGTTTTACCGAGTGCCCTGGATTTTCTACTTGCGATTGGTGGATGGCTGTGGAATTAGTAGTTGAGCGAGACTTTCTGGTAATGTATATGTTTTGTAATGTCGCATGCTAATTACATAGCAAACAACCTGCTTGTGTTATATTTCAATAAGTGGGTATTATCAGTAAAACTAGGTCTAAATGGATTCAGTGGTGTTGGACAGATTTTTCTGTAGTTTTGTAAGCTCTTCAATTGTCTGATTCTTGTTCAAGCAACCTTAGCTTTAAGTTCTAAAAGATTTCCTGCAATTTGAAAGGTTATTGCATAATTCTGTACGCAAAAGTGGAAAGTATCGGTAGACCTGCAGAGTACTGGTAAGGCCTGTTTCATCCGCTGTGCTTCTACTGTTTCGAACTTGAGATTTATTTATGACACAACACAACATTTAAAACTCATTTTTTTAAACTACGTGAAACAGGTATATTTTTAACTACCATATTTGGGATGAAACTGTCTTATTGAATGGTGGCAAACACCACTGTAACCCTGGTGCTATTTTGCAATAAATATAGCCAAAGGAACTGACCTTGCTTAGATAACTTGGGCCATGACTATAATGGACTTCTCTGTTCTCTGGTCAGTTGCTTTTTTTATCCAGGGATCAGGCCTAAACTTGCCCCAGGGGTATGAAAAGGAATTTTCTGATACTAGGTAATATATACACTACTGACTACTCACAATACATTGTAAGTTGGGGATATTGGTATGACTGTTTTCACCTATTCCTGTGACAAGGTGTGTCTGGCAGTCTCTACAATTGTTTAATAATACATGTATAAGAGTCTTTCCATGGTAAAGGTGGCATTTTGGCAACACAGACTATATTTTCCAGAAAATACCTTTGTCTGGTCTCAAAATAAGAGAAATAAGTTGTTCTGAAGAGATAAATCAAGCCAAAAAAGGGTTACAAATAGTGTGACAATATGCCTTTCTTAAAATAAAAACCCTGTGTACAAATTTCCAATATATGCTCGTAACCGGGACGGCCTAAAATGTAACATAAAAGTCCGTCCCGGTTACGAGCGTATATTGGAAATTTGTACACAGGGTTTTTAGAAAAGCATGTTGTCACACTATTTGTAACCCTTTTTGGGCCTAAGTTACCGTATTTCTTCAGAACAACTTAAACTTATTTCTTTTATTTTGAGACCAGATAAAGGTATTTCCTCGAAAATATGGTCTGTGTTTTCAAAATGCCCCCTTTACTGTGGAAAGACCCACATACAAAATCATTCAAGCGGAATGCATACCCTCAATAAAATATCTGCGTACACCCCACAATATCCCTAACTTATTGTGAGTAATGTATTGTCAAACATTGAAGCCAGTGCAATACCATAATGTATACTTGGAGCATTGAAGCCATAATGTGACAATGCTCTGTGATTTTTTAGATCAGCCAATCGGCTGTAATTACGGTAATAGGCAAGCTTATTCAGCTGAAATTCATGTCCCACATTACACACTTTATAGTTTAGCATTACTACTATGTGTAATCCCATAGTCCTTATTATATACCTCATGCGTAGATTCCTGTCATCTGATTGGTTAAAAGTGGGGGCATTGAATCGGCTAGACCCGGCGCGTATGCCAACTGGTCAATAGTCTTTGCCATGCCCCGGGCATAGTCATTTAGCGGGTTCCGGACGCGCGCATTACATGTGTTAGCATATAGCTAGTTGTGCACCAACTATGCAGCTGGGCATAGTCATTTAGCGGGTTCCGGACGCTCGCATTACATGTGTTAGCATACATGTAGCTGTGCACCAACTTACAGCTGGGCGCTTCACGTAAACATTCATCAGGGAGGAATCTCCGTCGACGAAGTCGTTTTGTCGTCTGTCGTAGATGATGAAGTCCTTAAGAAAGTAAGAGAAGTGGCCTACATTGAAAACTGTGCCAGGTGAAATGTGCTACTAAAGTACCAGGTGATTATGCTACAATTGTTTGCTGTAAATATACAACTTTTCCGCCGCAAACCAGCTTTCGAAACTCGAAGGACCACTGTCATGACTGTATAGTGTATGATGTATCGTTTCTTCCTCCATGTTTTAACCAACCAGATAACAAAAATCTACACATTCGGTATATAAAACAAATATTGACTGCTGTTTATTCGGGGCATGGTTAAGATTATAGGCCCTCGGTGATCTCGAAGCCATGACTATGCCCCTCGGCTTCCGCCTCGGGTCATAGTCATGGCTTCGAGATCACCTTGGGCCTATAATCTTAACCATGCCCCTCATTGCAGTCAATATTTGTATAATATCCTGCTGTTGGTCTGCATGGGGTGTTTCTGCAGCCTGCCATTCACAGTGGCACACCACTGAAATCCAATTTATTTTCTAATTATTCTCTCATTTACCTCCGAATATCTTGACTTTTTATGCATGTACACATACGGTAGTATGTTTGGGTCGTTGGTAATAATTGAGTACAATTTGTAGACATGACGTAGACTAGTAAGTTATTTATGATCATGTACCAGTATGTAACATGCATACTGTCTACACATGTAAATATTGTAGGCATACATTTGTGTACACTGTACATAACTACAATTTATGTTAATTAGGTTTGGGTTTTGTTTGCCTTTACTGTCAACGTACACAATGTAACTTGGTTAGCACTGGTAGCACAGTACAAATGGGTCTTTCCATGGTAAAGGGGGCATTTTGGCAACACAGACCATATTTTCGAGGAAATACCTTAAAATATAAGAAATAAGTTTCAGTTGTTCTGAAGACATAACTTGGGCCCAAAAAGGGTTACAAATAGTGTGACAACATGCCTTTCTTAAAACCCTGTGTACAAATTTCCAATATACGCTCGTAACCGGGACGGCAAAAAATTTAACACACAAGTATCCGTCCCGGTAAGTTAATCTCTTCAGAACTGAAACTTATTTCTTATATTTTGAGACCAGACAAAGGTATTTTCTGGAAAATATGGTTTGTGTTGCCAAAATGCCCCCTTTACCGTGGAAAGACTCAAATGTATCTGTGACTTTGACTTGTCCATTATGCAAGGCTTTCAGGTTTTCTCAATTTCTTGAATTTATAACCTTTTATTACCAAATATTTCCTCAATTATATTCACCAAATTACTTCTAACAACAGCCTTGAGTCAACAAGACGTAGACACATACATACTGGTACTGTATCCTGTACTTTTTATGTGTGGTTTATTCAGCAGACACAAAACAATGAAATCTGCGGAGGAAAGCAGGAAATTTGTACTAGAGGTCACATGATACAATGTACAAGGCTTTGTACTCTGAAAGTGAAAGGTCCTGTGAACTGAATTCAAGGACTGTAGAATTTGGCCTGTCTGCATTAGACTTGTTTTTTTTTTATAGGTTTTACCAAGACAATGGTAAAATGAAAAATGGCTAAATTTTACTGCTGTCTGCGTTTGGACTTTTTGACAGTCAAATTTTACCGAGACCGTGGGAGAGCATGCGCAGTACGTGTCCCTCCACAGTTTGACCTTCACAGCCCGGACGAACATGTATGCTTCCAGAGCACTTTTACCGACTCACTGTGTCCGCATTGGACTTTTTGTCTTGAGAAAGGTTTCCTGGTAAATTTTCCTTGGCCAGGAAAAGTAACTGCTGGACTCGGGAAAAGTTACTGAGAGGAAAATGCCTACTATAGTCCGCATTGGACTTAAAATGGGAAAAGTACCCATCGTCTTGGTAAGTTTCCCCCAAAACAAATCCAATGCGGACAGGACTTTTGTTTCTTATCTGGGCCCAGTTTTGTGGCACTGTTCAGCAAAACTGCTTGAGAAAACTATGACTAAAGAGCAACAGGCTTGATGTGATGACATCATCGGCCACATCCATCTTAGTCAACGACAGCATGTGATTGGGGGGCTGATTTCATTGAGCCGTTTAGCAAAAAATAATGCTCAGCTAAGTTAAGTGTTTTGCAAAAATGTAATACAGACGGCATGAAATTTTAGCAGGTGCATGTAACCTATTTTAGCTGGTAACCTGCCATGACAATAGGTCTAAACATTTCTGGTTGGCTAGAATTCCCGGTGTGAATTTCGTTCACTGGTCGCCACCGAGGTGCTGTGTGTTCAGTCTATGGAACATGGCAGAAACAGTATTTTCAAGGAAATTGTTGAATGTTTTTCACTTCTAAGTTCACTTTCCCTTTGAAATATTAACATGTTTTGGTGGTTATTGAGTCACATTAAGACGAAGAACTTGACCAGTAAATGGAATTCTTTCCGAATCCCATTGCATGTAAGCACAAGAAAATGGTTGATTGGTTTTAGTGTAGACTGATTTCCAGTAACCTTAGCAACACACAAAAGATGATTTTACTTTACTCTATTTACGGTTGAAAAGTGCACATAAATAAGCAGAAAAAAGAAATAAATTGTTGGTAAATTTTTCACAACGGGGATAACACAATACCAGAATCTCTAAACATAAAGTTGATGTGGACTTCAAATGTACATTTTGTTCGTTTCCAATGACAAACAAGCAATTGATCACATTAAATTTTCAAACTCTAATCCCTGCTTTTAGTATACATGTAGTTTCCTGTTTTCAAACCTGTTCTGCATAGCAGCTTCTTGAATGACACCCAACACACCGATTTAGGTGAATTTTACACCTCCGTTTGTTGACATTACTTTATGGTGAGTCCAGAGATCACTTCTACCGTACTACCCTTGGTCGTCCAACGTATCTGTTTCACCGTTGCGTGCTTAAGCCCAGGAAATGGAGACAAGTCCTGTGCGCAAACAATCATCCATGATTCCTTTGGGAACTGCATCCTGGACTAGTTTATATCATCAATGTTGTTTTTTAAATAATTTCCTAGCTCAAGGAATTAAAAAGAAAACTACCAATAAGAGCAGGCAATATATAGCCTAATTTTGACAATCCTTTCAGTCTTTTTGTTGTGTTTTGTTTTGTTTTTTATTACATTGTATACATGTAGCTACAGTTTGATAAACCCTAACTTCCTACGGTAGGTGTAGGTAAAATTGTATTGATTTTAAGACACTTTTTCGTTTATCTAAACAAAAGCATCACCTAAATTTTCTTCTAAAGAGAAAAAAACAAACAAAAGTACACATTTGGAATCGAGGGCACCTCTAAAATTACAAAATTGCAAAACAAAAACAAAAATTGAACAGAATAAAAAAAAAAAATTTTGCAAGAAGACACTCTTATATGTAACCATAAATTTCTTAAAATGAACTGACACTTTGGAAAGGGACCTAATCCTCCCTTGAGTTAGGGTATAGCACTCCCTGGGCTCTTACAACACCTCCTCCTTCCCCCAACTTTCCCCTTTGCAAGCCCCCTCCCCCACATTTCCCATTCGTCTTAATTGGTCAACTTAACTTTGGACACTTCGGGGAAATGAAACTCATACTCTACACGTATGCAGCCTACATGTACATATCAAAACTGTAACTTTACTCAGTGGATCAAGTTTAATGCTATCATTAGTGATAAAGTACCTAACCATACTGTGACACTGATCAATGTTTCCCAGGTCTTTATGAAACCATCCTTCTCAGTTTACACAAGGACTCACTTAGTACTTGAATACAGCACAGAGTTGGTATAAAAAGTCATGACAGCACGAGTTGAGGATTTAGTACATGTAGTTTGTGGAGGCCAATTGTCACGAATTATTGACCCTTAAAGTTGGGAGTCTGACAAACAAGGCAGGTGTTTTGAATGAAACTTCAGAGCAGAGGCTGATGAAAACATGTGGAAGCCGTTTGGACCTCTGATCATGGGATGTCGCTGCTAGAATTACACTGCTGAACAAGTGGCTGGATTATTTTTCCATTTATGCAAGACATTTCACATTTTGGTTTCTTTACGGAAGGACGGTTGTCAGCATGAGAGTTGGACTAAGATGGTGCCACCACGGGTGTGTGTGTGTTCTTCTTTATTGTCTTGAACCATTGTTGTAGTTTGTGTTTTCAAAACACATTGTTTTAATAGTTGGCATTGCTATTCATATGTTTGTGTACATACACTCAAGTTACACTGGCAGAATTCCGAATACTGGTTTGTGTGGTAAAAACAAGTTTGAACTGCAGTCTTGTACGTTATATCTCATTTAGACACAAACAAAACAAAAAAATGTCAGTTGTCATTGAGTTCAGTCATCATTCAAGTCTTTTGTTACTGTTAATTGAATTTTGAAAAATGACTTGGAACAAGTTGTGTCGCCTTTGTTTTGGGAAGAAGTCAAGTTAATTACACTTAATAACATTGGCAAATTTGGTTAAAACTTTGGCCGTTATTTAAAACTTATCAACTGGAACCCTAGATATTGATCAGTATTTTCATTTATTAATCATTTTCAATCTAAAATTGAGGAAGTTAAACCTTGTCTTTGTTCCATATTGTTATCAATGTTGAAATTAATGCTTCTTTTTGTCTGTTTTTCTTTTTTCAGGACAATGAGTGTGACAATGAAGAACGAGTCAAAAAGCAATGGTAAGTAGCCTACTGCTGTTTCTATCTGACCGAGTCAAATAGCTGCCATCTTGTGGGGCAACTGTACATATTTAAATTGGCGAACAATGTAAGCACAAAATGTGCCACCATGCATGTCCTCAAGGAACAAAGAAACTGCCCTACAAGATGGCAGCTATTTGATGCGGTCTATAGTTTCAGTAGTTAGTAATCATGTGATTCATGTATTGATCACTTTTCTCCAAATGTAAAAATAATGTAATGTAATGTAATGGTGGACACTTGTATAGAGCACATGTCTACCCTAGGGTACTCCTGGCGCTGTTGCCATTAACATCATCACTGCCATCAGGAAATCACCAGAACAGTTTCACTTCAACTAGGTGGCTAACCGGCCAAGGCGCACAACCTATCAGCAGTTAGATTGTGGCATCCCCCCTAACAGCTCCCCAAATATCGCTTGGGTTGACGAGGCAATTGGGATTAAGTGTCTTGCCCACGGACACAAACATGTAGAATACAAATAAAACATAGTTTAAGGGGATATAGTGAAACTAGATGACCTCAAGGTTTTGTATGATTTGGACTACATGTATTCTTTTACATGTACACGTGTACCGGTACATTATTGAAGTGTACTCGTGGTACCACAGGTGGCCACATCACAAAAGAGAACCAGTCATCAGCCTTACGCATTCCACAAACTGTGGAACAAATAACCAACAGTAAACAACAAAATCTAAGCACTGGATAATAACCAGTAAAGCGTGTCATATGCCCTCCACCCATTCCGCCCCATTGTCTGGCCCACAATGCCCACGCGTTTAGCACCTCTAGTCTGCACATGTATAGGGTGGCCTCATACCTCGACCCCCAATAAGTACTTCTGCTCACTGTCACTTAGAATTTTCAGAATTTGGGATCAGCCATCCTCCGCTCTTCTATTCAATTAGGATGCATCCTGTGTTAACGAGAAACTCATGATGTTACGTATATACGCGTGTGATGTCATCAAATTAGTGTCGTCATAGTATTTTGGAAATACCATGAGTCAACCACTCATGTTTGGGTGGAGAAAACTTTAATCATTCAGTTCAAGTTGGCTCGCCTTTAGGTGATGTGTAATTCGGGGTTTGCTGAAGAAGAGAATTTTCATACAGTAGGTCTACATGTACCGGTAGTTCATCAGTGAATTCATTTCGGTCTCCATATTGGATGAAAAAACACTTGAAGGCTTCAACAAAATGGGTGTAAAAGTACCAGTGTGGTGAGTGTACTGTGTTTAATGTAAACTAATGAATTTCAGTATGAGCAGTTTGATGTGTTCAAGATTCGAACCTGGGCAGCTAATACGTGTACATCCGACATTTTGAGGGAATCTGATGAAACCGGCATTATTCGAAGTTGTCCATTTGCATGTGTATGCATGTATATTATATGTCCACCTTCCAATCATGTACTGTATGGCAAATTAAATAGACAGAGCTGTAAATGTAATATTGGCACCAAGCCATTCCACACCGAATTTGACCGCTCAATGACTCCCTCAGTTTGTTTTTCTGTCAAGCTCTGTTAATGTTTTGCCGCGTCTTGTGTGACACTTAAATGATAGGCCTACTGCACCAGCAAAACTGTAATATTAGATGGTGCCAGATTGTGCCAAGATATTATGGTTCAAAATAAACATGCTAAGTATAAACACCATATGTGCTCCTTAGAGCACTAGATATATGTACCGGTAAGCTATGGATGGTTGAGGTATTTTTATATTTCATTAATTTGTGTTACCCACACATCTTTCTGATTTTACCAGTTTATCAACTCAATGACAAAATTGCATTCATGAACTTTTGACATTGTTCTCTCATGTACCTTTCTCCTTGTTTCTGATTGGTTAATATTAGACATAAATTGGTGATATTGGATGTGGTGAATTTAAATGTAAATTTGGGAGGAGTGACGAACCCCCCACAGCAAACTAGAAAGAGAAGTCTGGCCCCCTTGCTAATGAAAGAGAGATGGGCTCTCCGGCTTGTAATTACAAGCTGAAGCACGACCTTTACTTGTATGGTCAGACCTAGGCCAAAAAAAATAAATAGTTCTGCTTCCGATTACATGGCATTTCAAAATAGGGTAGGTAGGTAGGGAATTTTTTTTTTTTCCCAATTTTTTTTGTGCACAATCATATGGAGGCATCTGCGTGTAGTCAAGGCTTAAGGGTAACAGTAAAACAATGGAAACTCCACTCAACTTTAATACCAGCAACAAACCTATAAAAAAAGAGCAGTCACTGAACACTAAACAATCCTGCTCTAACTAACATAAATTTAAAAAAAAGCTGGTTCTATCGCTCTAAAGATTTACCCAAATGCGAGGTAATCCGATTCATTTTGAATCCACCCGCAACTGATGAAGGGCAGACGGAAGCCCAGAAAGCTAGCTCTTGCTAAACCTAAAGGAACTGAAAAACGTTCCTTTACTCGCACAACCAAAAACGGGGAAACTCTCCCATACCACCAATGCACAATTAACTCAGTAAAACGGAACAATTGGACACACTTAAATTTTGAAATTAAAATAACATATTTTATTTTCAAACAATAAAAAATAAAAAATAAAAAAATAAATAAAAAATAAAAAAATAAATTTAAAAAAATAAATAAAAAAATAAAAATAAAAAAAACCAAAAATTAGGGTCGCAGCCTAAAAATAGGGTCGGTCGGGAAACCGGAAGCAGAACTATTTTTTTTTTTGGCCCTACTAGAAATTGAAGTACACCAACCATCTGTTAAACAATGGCATGTGCACAGAAGTACAGCCAAATCATTCCTGCCAAACCACTTTTAAAAATTCTTTTTGAGGGTAATTACTGCTGTTGAAACATTCTATTTGTTCACTGTGTATTGTGGCACTACACAGCTGATGGGCAACCTTTGACATTTCAAAACTAAAATTGAGCTTTCGAAACTCAACGTTGCACGGCATCAAGCACTCAGTGGATTGTTCTACTTGGCAATGCATGCGTGTCAATACATGTCTGTATCAGACAATTATAAAGGAAAAATTGAAAACCAAAATAATCCTTGAACTAATTCATAACAAAGACATTGTTGCAAAATGAGTCAGAGATAATGTTTAAAAAAAGTTCATAAATAAATAACCAGGGAAAACATCTGTCTGCCAATCCTGTCTCAAAAACAGATGTTTTGAGTTAAAGCTTTTGACAAGTTCATACAATTTTTCGATTTTGCAAAATAAATTTAATATTATCATGGTCATTAATTTTGGCTTGTCTTTTAACAATTTTACCTGCATATACCACATTATATGTGATAAATATAGAGGGCAGGAAATTCATCACTGAAAGGGCACTGCCGTTGTATTTTTGGAGGAGTCTTTTGGAGTTTAAAAATGGCACTTCCATTGAAAAAAATGAAAAGGTCTCTGGGAGAATTGCAAAAGGGCATCAAGGCCAGGGGCAACGGAGGCAGTGTGAATGTCAAGCCCTGAATATAACTGTGTTTTGCTATTAAATTCTGGCAAGTCTAGACCAAGCTGACTGCATTATACTAGTGTTGGTATACTGCATTGAGAGAATGGAAAGAGAATGTTCATATCTTTTGTTTCGTTTCCATGTAGTGAAAGTTTCTTTGCCGTCAAGGGGGCTGCTTTGGTGTTGCCACGCAGCACTGAGTCAAGACCAATTAAGAAGAACCCAAGTAAGTATGATACACCCTACAAGGGGGAGGGGCTTGCTTTGATCTGATGGAGGGAGGTGGCCAAAATGTTCGTTTTTCTTGGACACATACATTGTAAGGGCCATCAAAAGGTTTTACAATGAGTAGGGGGGTTGGGTTAGGGAGGGTCGAGGGCCGCGCAAACTTTACATGCACTGTAAAATGTTGACATTTCATGGTACTGACAAAAAATGTTTATAAATACTGGTAGTATTTTTGGGGGAGGGAGGGAGGTCTTAAAAAGTACTACGCTCTGTAGAACTGAACATTTTGACAACCTTGGACGGCCCCTTAGATGAATTGGTAAAAACAAAATAACATTTATGAAAAACTATATCTGCTAGATTGAACCATACTTGAGCCGAACACCCGTTTTGCAAAAATCCATCTATTCCACAAAGAAAATCCAAGTCAATACTGCACCCCCACTTCTCTCCAGCCGGAGAAAGAAGTCATGACGTAGATTGACAAGGCATTTGCATTTTGAGAAGTCGCTCGTCTGGGTTTAGCGTAATTAAGATGCAAATTGGATCAACTGCGTGGGTAGGCACAGGACATTGCAGGGAAGGATTGTGGAATAATCTGTTTGGGTTTGGGCCAGATCTAATTAACCAGTTAAGGGGATTAGAATGAAATATGGAGCAAGGGGAGAACCAGAGAAGTGTCTGGCATAATTCGGTCAAATCTTGTAGTTAGAATTTTACAAACTGTACATGTAGATAATTCGCTCGAATTACATTACGGGTTTAGCAACAATATGTGACCTGTCGCGACAAAATAAGCGTAAAGTCAGAGTTTTCAAAATTTAGATATTGGTATTTTTGAATTCAGCAGAAAAAGAGCTTTCCAATGGTATATAACACATAAGGTAAAACTATTCCCCCAACGCAACACAGCTTGGAGAAGTGGGAGTGTTCAAACAAATGTTACAAATCTTAAAACAAACTTTCTTACGAGTTACGAAGAAAGCTATCGTCAAAATTGGTCTGAAAATGATGTTTTTAATTGTTGGATGACGCTAAATTTTTTAAATCTAATAGAACAAGAGTTACTCTTTCCAAATATTACAAAACCCTAAAATTGACCTCCATTAAATTTTTGACTTTGAACCGTCGTTATAGGAAATAGCGGAGTGCGACTTTACGCTCATTTCGTCATGACTGGTCACAAATGCACTTGACGCTAAATGCAGTGAATAGAGTTCATAATTTATTGTCACATTTTCTGGGGTCATTTTCTGGAAATCTATAACACAGTTTAGAATTTTCTATGTACAGTACTTCCTTCCTCCAAGGACATACAGTTCTACATAATGCCATTTTGAGAAAAATGAGGCTGACACTTTTTCAATTTTTTTAGACTAGTGAGACCCACATTACATGACCTGTAATAATACTCGTAGAATTTGCTTTTAATGAAGATGTAAAACAAAAAATACACATAATTCAGCAAAACCACCAAAAGTTTTTTAACATTTAGTTGCATAAATTGAAAAACATATTGTGCCTCATTCACTGACAGATTGCAATATACCACAGTTATCAGAGACCGGTATGCAGTATTTTCACAACACACCTCGGGTGCACAATATCCCTTATGTTACAGCGCATTGAGATCGGGTGACATGTAAATAAAGGTGGCCTGGTTTATTACCATACAACAGTACAGGTGCTGTGTCAACAGACCAGTAAGTGTGCTACAAAGTGTCAAGTATGGATTGTAGAGTACCTTTTTGGTAACTTGGCAAACCTGTATATGGGGGTCAAAAGGTGTCTGATAAACAAATTCCAAATTGAGAAAGAAATGTTGTAGTCCTTGTCAGGATTCGAACCTGAGACCTCTGACACACTAGGCAGATGCTCTACCAGCTGAACTATGAGGCACATTGGTATACTCCCTCTGGTTTTCGCCAAGACCTGCAGCCGATTTCACGAAACTTATGCAGTTGCATAAGCCCACTTGCGCAACATTTTATTGCGTAAATTGTGCAGCTTTCTTCCGAAGATAACACGCAAGCTATGGGGTTTGCGCCATTTGTCAGAAGTTGCGCATGCTGCGCAATGTTTCCTGAAATCGACTGCTGACACACTGGGCAGATGCTCTACTAGCTGAGTTATGAGGCACTGTAGTAAATGTATTACTCCCTCAGGTTCCCCCCAAGACCTCTGACACACCAGACAGATGCTCTACCAGCTGAGCTTTATAAGAACCTCATAGCAATGTGTGTCTGGTTGATTATAGCCCATACACATTTTTTAACATTCAGTAAACACAGTGGCCAATTTATCATTTAAACATTTACTTTATGTTAACATTATAAGCAGCATGCTTTTCCCCTATTTTTGTAGTCGTTGGCGAGTTGTACGACCACATACAGAGCATGTTTCTGCTTCTCAGGCACGATGATAGAATGACCCTGGTAAGTCTGAATGATCTTGGAGTTGAACCCGTAACCACTATTTCTACTCTCAAGCAGTGTTCTTAAAACATTTCTGATTCCGCGAGATACTAATCATGTATTCTACCTTTAAAATTAAGTTGGAGAATATAGCACAAATGCAAAAACCCAAAAGAAGCCTGTTTGGCAAGGTTAAATCCTGCGTTTTTGGTATTGTATGTTTGTCTGTTTAGAGTACTAATGTGAAAACGTCACCCTTTGTGTGTTGCTAAGGTTACTGGGTCTACACTAAAACCAGTCAACTGTTTCCCTGCGCTCTAACAATGGTGGTTTCAGATTACCAGTGAATGTTTAGACCCAGTTATCCTGGCAATAGACATCACACTTTAATAGTCTATTGTTTAAAAATGTGTTTAAAACTACAGGGTGCACACTGGTTATACCATTATGTGATTAGACCATATAATGGCTTGTTTTTGTCTTTAGGTCCCTTCAAAAGAGACACCCTATTCTGAATTTCCTGCTGGGGGAAACAGTTGCCAAAACACTGTCTCATTGAATGAGTGTTTACGAACTTCGTGTGGATGGCTTGCATTACTTGCACTATCATTCAAAGGAAATACGTGGGTCAAACTCTGTCACGAAAGTATCTCCTTGCTGGCATGGATCCTTCAGTGAAGTGAACTCTGTTTGAACTCTGTAACATGAAGCACAAAGCTTTTTAGCTCAGTTGTTAATGTGGAGCGTCATGGCTGTAAAGTTAAGATCATTAAAGATAGTATACATGATTGGTAAACTGTTACAAATAGTTTTATCCCCCTGTGTGATTAAAGATATGCATGATTAAAACCAACCTGAGCAAAAACCAGCTCTGTCATTTCGCCCCAAAACCACTTCGCCCTGAACCACTTCACCCTGAACCACGGCCTGTGCACGAAGTGGTTTTGGGGCAAAGTGGCATTTGGGCGAGGTAGTGTTTGGACGAAGTGATTTGGGGTGAAATGGTACTTGGGCGAAGTGGTTTGGGAGCGAATTGAATTTACGTCTCGTGAGACGAAAAATAATTGTTTTGCTAATTTCTCAAAGACTATACCACTTCAGATAAAACCACTTCAGGGGAAGTTTTCTGCCATCATCATGTTTATATCGTGTAAGTTATGTGTAAATCTGTGATCATTTCTGATTCTTTGAGATACCAATCATGTGTACTGCCTTTAAACTAGCAGCCTCTAAAAATTACTGGTTTAAATAAATATGGTCATAATACAATACTCGCAATAAGTTGGGGATATTGGTGTGGTTTAATTTTGGATTTTTTTCTTCTTCAAATGACTGTTTTCAGCTATTACTGTGACAAGGTGTGCCTGTCATGCAGATACAATTGTCTAATACAAAAAAATCTTTCATGCGGAATGCATACCCTCAATAAAATATTTGCGTACACCCCACAATATCCCTAACTTATTGTAAGTGGACTTGAGCAAAGCATCTTGTTAAATATACATAATATACACTCGGCAAAAGAAGTTCTTGGACACTGGTAAAAGTTCAAATAATTTTTAAAAATAATTCATAAAAAGCACATTATTGTATATCAATATGACCACACAATAGTTCTCTACCAGCATGATATGGAGTTAACGCGTGAGCAATCATGCATGGCTGGTTACACGCATTGAACAATAGCAAGTACAGTAACAGAAAATTGCAAGAAATGGAGCATTCAAATGCTAATAATCATGTCCATCCTGCAGGCCTAAATTTTGTTAACAATTCCAGTGGAATAATGATGCATCCAAGATGAATAATTTCCTCTTCTTTTCAAAATGGCATTTAATTTTGACTTGACAATGTGCACGGGATTTGTTCAATAATGAACCCCCAGCAAAGAAACATACTGCTTTTTTCTTTCAATGGATCATTATGCCACATAAACTGTTTCACAATTGAATAACTGAATGCTCCATTTCTTGCAATTTTCTGTTACTGTACTTGCTATTGTTTAATGCGTGTAACCAGCCATGCATGATTGTTCACGCGTTAACTCCATATCATGCTGGTAGAGAACTATTGTGTGGTCATATTGATATACAATAATGTGCTTTTTATGAATTATTTTTAAAAATTATTTGAACTTTTACAAGTGTCCAAGAACTTCTTTTGCCGAGTGTACATGAAAATGTATGAACTGAACGTTGCTTTCGATTCTTTGCTGTCTTAAGGCCGTGCGACTGGAGAGCATGTACGAAGAACGCATCCGTTACATCATCCTGGTCTCGTGTAATGGCGTGCAAGACACGGACGAGAGTATCATACTCGGTGTGGACATCATGACGAACAGCGCCACCATTGGTCTGGTGCTGCCAATCTGGTGCGAAACGTCAACACAGTTGGATGGGGACGGGTATGTGGTTTTTAGATTGAGTTTCGTTTAATAGGTTTAAATTTAGACAAATTTATAAACCTGTGCAAAGTCATTCACCACACATGAGGGTCATTTAAAAAGTCCAAAGCCTTGCCCAGAAAGAAACTTGAGTCGTATAGTAACTAAACCTTTTGGGTTTCTGAGGGTGTTACTGTGATAGATTACTTGGAAAAGGGTCAAACCGTTAATTGAGAGTATTACGCATCAGTTGAAAGAAGCAATCAAAAGGAAACGTGGGGGAAAGTTGCATTCTGAATAAAATCAGATTTGACCCATCAACAATCAGTGGGTGTAAATTGCAAAAAACTACGAGTCAGACTTCCAAGACTATACAGTACCAAAGTGTGACATCACCTGCAATGGTAATGGCTCTGAACATTGACTGGTCCACTGTAATAGAGCTTCTGCACCGGCGGCCATGACAGGGGGCATGTTTTCTTATTTAAATGTGTAACAATAGAACCACAAAGCACCTACTCATGCATGACACGCAGTAACAATGTGACTGCCCCCTGTCATGGCCGCCGTGCAAAGGCTCTATACCCATTGCAAAACCACAGGAAAATGGTTGAGTGATTTTTGCGCAAAACCAATACTGTTGCAAGTGATAAGAGATGACATTTTCCTTCAGTACTGCATGACGTTTCATCATATAAACCCTGCTCAAACCAAACCTAACCTAATGTACCTTATCTCGTCGCTCAGCAACCTTCTCCCCCGTTTTCCTTCCTGTATCCAAAACAACAACATCCATAGGCCCACACATCAGTGACCCTGTGGGAGTGAGATATGAGCTTCATTACTTTGCTGTTTAACAGGATGTAGAAATTGACCTGTGTGTTTGCCATACTTCATACTTAATATTCCTTGAAATACCAGTAGTTTTATATTTGATGGAAAGTATGAGGAAATGAACGGTGTGACATTTCTATGGTTCTTTCTCTTTCACTACCTTACGAAAATTGCTGCAACCCGCAGTAACATTCCTGAGGGTACCGTAATTTTGCCATGCATTCCTATTGGAATTTTTTCTACCATGCCCATGCATAAAGTTACCACAATCCCGCTGTAAACTTACCCTGTGTAAGCCCATTGTTAAATTCAGAACAACTTAACTTTTGTGCGGGTGTAATTGTCCCCACTGCACGGACTAAAAATATGCCTGTAAAATGACTACAGATAAGCGGAAAGTTTCTGCACCCTCTCTAAGGCCCGTTTCAAACGTCCTGCTTGTGCCATGTCAAATTAAATAAAAGTTTTTTTTTTTTTTTAATTTGACACGTTACAAGCACGATGGGCAAATTGAATTCAGCACTGCAGAAGACTTTAGCTCGACAGGGTCTGCCGTGCTAACTCAATTTAGTGCGGCACTAGCACAGCACGGTTTCAAACGTCGTGCTTCTGCCGCGTCGAATTTAATTCCAGTTCAAAGTTAGTCCGCAATTAGGAATCCGCATGCTCGCAGTGCGTATGCGAGCAAAGAAATAACCAACAAACAAGTGCATCAAAATAATAAATATGGCGACTTACAATGGACAGAATGAAAAATGCTCGTGCACAACGTCCGTCCGTGTACGACTCATCCGCCATGTTGGATGTATTTAAATTCGACTGGAAGTTTGCAATTAAATTTGAAGTTTAAAACCACTGTCGTGCTTACCGGTACGCCATGCTAATGTCGTACTAAATTGAATTTAATTCGGCAGGCACAAGAATGACGTTTGAATGGGCATAAGTTTTACAGGGATATTAGTTCTGTGTTTATTCATGGTTTATTCCCATTTGACGTAAATTCTGAAGTGCACCACACAGTCAAGGTGGTTTAACAATAAAGAGTCCAATGGGAACACCGCTATAAATAACTATTTGACTGTTGACATCAGTGTTATCAAAGCCTATTACCAGCCCATACACAACCGAATCGAACTCCGCAATTTCCAAAAAGGGGAGTTGAAGCCGGGTAGGCACTAAGTGTAAACGCAAAAGGTGAATTGAAAAAGGCGGATCAGACCCGGGTCTGATTCGCCTTTTTCAAGTCACCTTTGGGGTAGGGTTGAACCCCGCAATTGCAGGGTTGAACCCTGCAATCGTCAAGGTCGCTTGTAGTGTAAACGCTACCCGAATACAGATTCGGCAATTTGAGTGTCCTTGGGGCGGTGCCCGCAGTGTAGTAGATTTAATTGACCAATCTGGCACTAGTGCAGCAACACCTAACAGCTCACGCATGCGCTGCAGTTACATTTAGTGGTGACTTTTGCGGTTTCTGAAGCGAGTTGAAGCGATTTGGGGTGTAGTGTAAACGCGGCAAATGTTCAGTTTTGTGGTCGCAATAAAAATGCTGGATCTGTATCCACCTTTGCCGATTCGAGTGTAAACACGGTGATACTAGTCCATGGGCCTTGGTCACTGATGTTTTACCCCTCGGGATTTAGAAACTGCTTTTATCATAAATTCCACATTCCTAATGCATAAAATGTATGTTTCTTGTTGCAGTGGTTTCAGTATTTGCTCCAAGAACCGAACTCACACGTTCAAGCCAGTTTCTGTACAGGCACTGTGGTGAGTCTCTTGATTTTAAAAAGTACTTCCTGTTTTTGTTTAAACTCTTAAGAGTGGCGGATCTGTAGGGGGGAGGGGGGGGGGGGGGGGGGGGGTGTGGGTTGTGGGTGTTGCAACCCCTCCCCCTTGAGCGGCGAACTAATATTTAAGGAAGAAATAAATGACATACTGTATTAAAAAATCCTGTCCTTAAATCTTTTTAAAAAGCCCCTAAAGTGCCTTAGATTGCAGGAGAAAGCACCTAAATTTCGAAATGTTCCAGACCCCCTAGCAGCGCCTTTTTTTGCACAAAGTCGGAGCCACAACCCCACCCTTAACCAAATGCCAAATACGCTCCCCTGCTTAAGAAGAGAGGAAACTAGGAAATGTGACGCTTATGAAACCTGATGACGGGATAATGTTGGAACAGAACAGGAAAAGGTCACCAACAAAATAAATATCTAGATTGAGCTTTGCATTTTTAGCAATTAAAATTCAAATATGATATTATTCAAACAAAAGGTTTAATTGGAATTTTGATTTGAAAAAAAAAGGGTACAAAAAATGTAGATGCTGGTCATGAAAACTATTATTTTCTTGTGCAACATTTGAAAATGGCATAGCATTCGTGCAGTTATCGCAAGAATGTTGCACAGCTTACGCAATGAAATGTTGCACAGCTTACGCAATGAAATGTTGCAAAGCGGACTTATGTAGTTGCATGAGGTATCATGAAATCGGCTGCTGGGGTGTAGACCCTTTGCGCCTGTGGCCATGACAGGGGGCAGGCTTTCATATTTAAATGATGTGACAATAGATCCACAAAGTGCCTACTTGTGCATGCTGCACAATGACAATAGGGAGGTTTAGATGCACGTATAACGCCAATGTGAACACAAAATACTTTCAGGAAATCTTAGAACAGACGAAAACAGAAATCCACAAAATGCGACTTTCGTGGCAAGATAACTCTTTTGCTGTGACCAAAATTCGAAACTGGGCTCTGAGATATTTTAAAGATATGACCAGTGCTTAAACCATTTCACTTTCTCGTTTGCGTTTTACAAATGTACGTGCATCTAAACCTCCCTAATGTGAGCGCCCCCTGTCATGGCCACCCGAGCAAAGGGTCAACTGAAGATCAGATCTTGTAATATAATCCCCTGCTTGACTCTTGATAACAGGTCCGCTATGCAAGCCATCCACGCTGGAATCGCAACCGGCCAGAAGTACAACTACTACCCCGGAGGTCTAAACCTGACATGGGTCGGTTACTACGAGTCCAGGATTAACTCCAGTCAATCGAGGGTCAGAGAGTGGCAACTCATGCCAGAGCTTCAGGTCACCAAGCCCCATGCCTTCACTCCCACCTACGCAGAAGAGTAAGTATTTCTTTTAAACGTCCAGTACTCATTCCACGTCACAATGATATGCCAACTTTTGTGGATTTGGCTAAAAGCTTGTATTGACCCATTTCCGATGACGTCATTTTGGGAGTCAAATAATGCCGCGTCATTGTGGAAGCAATGTGCGTGCGCGTTGTTTGTTCATAGCGTCCGTAACGCATTATACTAAGGCTCCCATTAGTGAATTAAACCGCGTTACGCCCACCAGAGACGCACACAACACGCACGCACATCGCTTCCACAATGACTCGGCATTATTTGACTCCCAAAATGGCGTAATCGCACATGTTCGAAAGGGGTCAATACAGGATTTAAAAAACCATTTGGCCAGAAAAAAACCTTACTCAAATGGAAGATAGAACTGGTTCCAAATCTTTATTTCGCCCAAGATGATATCTTTGTAAATGAAAATGATAATTGAAGATAGAATAATATAAATGCATGTGCACACACATTTTTTTTTACAATGGTGGTCCTCATGAGAATGAAACTAGTCCCCTGACTACTGTGGTATTAGCTCTATGGACCAGTCTAAATAGGACGGTGGCTTCACACAGTTTCTTGAAAGCATGGAAACAGTTTTCATTGTTTTCTCGAACGTAGATGAGGTACTCAATCACACGTAGAAATATGCCGTTTGTAATTTCCGGATCCTGTAATAATTCTGTCTTTTAGACTTCCTCATAAATTGGTGAATACCCTAACTCATCTGAAAACCCCCCTGGACTAACAATCAAAAATATTTAAGAGTTTTAGATTCTGCACAAATTTTATGACTTTCAGTAACAACGATTCTTTGTGGGCACAAGTACTTGGTAAACACCATAAATTTTTCCAACTATTGTTTTTCTGTGTTTCTGTTCAGTGGTCACTACTATCCCAGTGATCGAGAGTTGACGGAACAGCTAATCTTCCTCAAGATAAAAGACATCATGGCGTCCGCTGACCTCGACCAAATCACGAGCAGGGAGGTAAATCCAGCAAAAATAATCCATTAACGTTAAACAACAAAACAAACTCGAGAACAGATGTCCTCATTTTGTGAAACTAGCAAAGTCGTAATCATGTCATCGCAAGTGGACGTAAGGGCATTCCTGTCTTTCAACAGAAATAAAACCTCTTTCTATTAAACTTTTTAGAAACCTTCACATGCACAAACGGGGTATTTACCCTTTGAGAAATTTTTGTAATTTTCAAGATTAAACCCTATTTTTTTGGATGGCCACTAGGGCAGTTTTGATGAGTGAGGTCCAGATTGTGGATGACCCTGTTAACGGTTCACAGGGAGGAATTGTGCTAATGTCTTTTTATAGAGCAAATAAATTTTGCCAAATAAGGATTTGCATCTGAGTGTCCAGTGGCTGATTTCACAGTGCTAAGACGCGTCTTAGGAAGGGTCACTATTCTTATCTTGGGACATTGCTGTGGGAATTAGGATGCATTAAACTCGTCTTAATGAAATCGATCCCAGGTCTCGGTGGCTAGTTGATAATTTATACTAACTGTAAACCATAAACCAAACCATTTAAATACATGACCAGGGTCCGACTTCATAAAGCGCTAAGACGCGTCTTAGAAAGGGGCACTCTTCTTGTCTTAGGACATTGCTATGGGAATTAGGACGCATTAAACTCTTTTGTGAAATCGAGGCCTGGGTACATACCAACCTTAACCAAAAGAGCCATTTATCTCTGTTTTGCTGTCATCTTGAAAAGCCTAGTATGTTTGTTTGAAGGCTGCCAGTCAGAAAACATAAACCCAGAATTGCCGCGAACCCATAATTGTGCCAATTTGCACAAAATAACCCGCACGACAGCGCCGGAGATTATGCAGGCAATACAGCTTTTCACAAATGGGGGAAAAAGTCGCGTACGCGGAGCGCGAGCCCCTGGCGCGGCACAGATTTTCATTGAAAGTAAACGTTTGAAACGTGTGCGCGCGTTTGTGTTCGAACATAACGCGCGATGGGCGCGGGCCACTTGACAGCACCCTCACGCATTCAGGAATACAGTCTATAGAGTTTCGAACCTGAGCCTTTGATTTAGCATACCATGTTTAACACACCGTCTTTTGAAGTAATAATTCTTTCTCTTGTTTACCCAAGGTTCGGCTGAAGTTGGAAGAAGACCTTGGCAAGAGCTTACGAGACTACAGACATTACCTGGATGAGCAGTTGATTACCTACATGAGGCAGATGGATTCGGCTACACTCATCTTTGATCACATCTATCTAGTAAGCAATTGGTGTAGGGAATGGTTAGGGTGTTCTAATAGGCCAGGGTATAGGCATGATCGGTGCATCTACCCAATAGCATGCCACAATCTCAAAATTATTCTTTTGTGACAGAATGATTTGCTCGTGCTGTGTATTTGCTAAGTCACGCTACACGTTCAAGACACTGCACATCCAATAATTTTTGTTAACATCTGACTATATTGAGCATGCTTCAAGCCTCAATGTTGTGAAAATAAAGGGAAAGTTACTCCGGCCTTGATTTTGTCTGAATTTCAAAGGGCATCAAGGCCAACCAAAGGGACACCACGGCCAACTTTAATCCAAATGTAAACTGGATATTGGTGGTATACATGAAATTTAAGATTGGGCATGCTGGCTAAGTTGGCCTCAGAAAGTGTATATCTTGAAGGGGCATTGGGTCCAACTCAGCATAGCATGAGCCCATTGGCCTTGGTGGCCTTGGTAAATTTCAAGGCCCGATGTTTGTGCTTAGCATGTTGGTGCTCTTGTATCTGCAGAAGTGTTGATATTGGCTTCTTTTGTTGTCGATTAACAGGGTTCTGAGTGGAATGCATCTCACTTAGAGGAACTTGAAGCAAATGGGTAAGAATAATTGTATTCCCCTAATTTCACTTTTCTCATTTTTGCAGTGAAAGTTTTTGTTTTGATCCTGTTTTTTGTCAATACCGAAATTGAAATTGGGAATTGAGAATTGTATCAGAGCAGACATTTTTAAACAAGCAAAATTTTTGTTTGATAACTTGTCTTTGCAGTGTTGGCTACATCCTGAACGTTACCATGGAAATTGATAATTTTTACCCAAATCGCTTCATCTACCACAATGTTCGTCTGTACGACATCGAGAGCTCGGAGCTGCTAAAGTACTGGGATGAAACCTACAAGTTTCTCTCCAAGGCAAAGTAAGTACAGTAACCATGGCATGTAACCATGGCATGTAACCAAGGCCAAGTAAGTACAGTAACCATGGCATGTTGAATAATTCAAAATGACGACACACTGTCAAGAATGACTCAATCTAAATTTACATTTACAAATTTCCTTTTCTTCATAGGGAGAAGGGCACCAAAGCCTTGGTTCATTGTAAGATGGGAATCAGTCGATCTGCTGCAACCGTGAGTTATCCTTTTTTTTTTAATTAAAAAATGTGTGCTCCTCTTTGTGCCACACCACCCCCACCCCCCCCCCCCCCCCCCAAAAAAAGATTTGAGGTTTAAAAACTGCATGTGTGAGCTGCTTTGGAGGAATTAGTGTGCCCCCTCTCTGTTGTGCCACCCCTTTGATCCTGCCCTCCTCCCCCCACTTTGAAAAGTCTGGCGACAACACTGCATGGGTCCAGTGGTTTAGCCACAATTTTTACCCTAAATCCAAGCCATGTATTGCCTCATCGAATGGATATTAATTGGTCATTTCTTGGCGTTAGGTTATCGCCTATGCAATGAAGGAGTACAACTGGCCTCTGGAGAAGGCTCGCAGCTTCGTCCAGAGAAAACGCAAATGTATCTGCCCAAACGAGGGATTCCTGCAACAGCTACAGGTGTATGAAGGAATGCTGGATGCAAGGTATTTGGCACAGAAATTTCCCTACGTGGATTATCTTGCTCTGAATCTTGAAATACAGTAACAAATTAAGTAGGCGCGAAATAAATTGTTTAAGTTTTTGGTGACATGCGTGTGTTGGTGACTTGTATTTTAATTGAGGAAAGATTTTTTGTCAAATCGGTATTGTGGTGTACTGTGGCGGAGTGGTCTAGTCGATCGTGTTCAAAACCTAGGTTAGTTCCAAAGGTAGTGGGTTCGAATCCCGGACCGGTCCATCCATGGTGCGTGTATCCTTGGGCAAGGTACTTTGCCACGCATTGCTTCTCTCCACCCAGGAGCAAAATGGGTACCTGAGAGGGCAGGGAAAGTTTGTTTGATTAGCCGTTGAGCGCCTAAGGCAGCCGGGGCTGTATACTCACCAGGGAGCTGAGATGGTATTTGGAGTGATTTAATGGAGCCCTATGATCAGGGTGATGATAATGTAGGCGCCTTGATCGGGATTTCCCCGGATAAGTGCGCTGTTCAAATCCATATCATTATCATTATTATTCAATCCCCAGTATATTGTGTAGCAGTGCTCAACCAGGAAGTGTATTTTGTCTTCCAGAAATGTCAGTTATCTTTGCTCTAGAAATACCAGTTAGAAGTTGTAGACCCAGTGTTACTGATGACATAATTCATTTACAGTACTCACAATAAGTTAGGGATATTTGTATGTTGGGGATTTGTTTGGAATTTATTTTTACAAATGACTGTTTTCACCTATTCCTGTGACAAGGTGTGTCTGTTATGCAGATACAATAATCACATACAGAATCATTCAAGAGGAATGCATACCCTCAATATGAAATGAAATGTTTTTACCAACTATATGGCCATATATATATGCTAAAAGCACAGGGAAGATTCTTCAGCTAAACTGTTTCCAGTATCCAGCGGAGAAAGTCTGTCAGGACTTTTAATGGACTTGTTAAACAAGCAAAATGTGGGTGTTTTTTTGTTGCAGTCGACAAAGGCACAATAAACTATGGAGGAGCAAATCAGAGAGCTCCCTCGCCAGTTCACCAGAGTGCAGCCAAGAAACTATCGAAACAGCCTCGAGCACCGAAGACATCGCCGAAGGAACCCTAAGGATATCAGGCACAACGGCTCAAACACCCACCTCTCAGGCTACCATCACGTCAACCGGCCTCGCACCGCACATGGGTCATGCAAGACACCGCTCGTGGTCTCCTAAAGACACTCCGTCTGAGACGCAGTTTCCAACGGACGCTGATAAGCAAATAGGCGTGATAGATTCAGATTTTATGATGTTGGACGTGGACGAATGTCAAGACATTCAGATCGTTGTGCCTGAGTTGACCCCATCGAGTCCAACGTTAAGCATACCCACCGAGCCCTTAATACTTGGACAAATAGAGGAAACGGAACCCACGATAGTGTTACCGGATTCTGAAGAAATGGACACTAACATTTCACCTGCACAAGTAGAATCTTTAGTACTTGGACAAGTAGATTCAGTTGACTCCTTAAAAGTTGGCGAGTCTCCGACTAGTTCTAATTTTGCCATTCTTGAGATGGCTAGCTCCTCAATCGAGCCTGACGCCACGGATCAGGGTGAATCACCTGATGGGAGCTCATCAAGCGGACTAAACACCAACAACAACAGCGCTACTGGAGTGATTCTCTCTCCCAATGAACCAATCGATGACACCCCTCCGCCAGAAGGAACGGTCCGCTTGAGAGTCACCTCGTTCGAGAACCATCACTTGGCTTCTGATGTGGAAAAACCGGAAGCCAAAAGCGGAGAGGAAAGTCCCAGTACTGCCGAGAGTCAACCCGTCGAAGAAGAAATGACAGTGAGTTCGGGAACAGTACAAAAACAGAAACAAGATATTGAGGATAGAATCAAGGCCAAAGCTGCAGAGAAAGGAAGCCCTCCGTCGAATCGAACAAGTAAAATTTTCATGGAACCTTCACAACCTGCCAGTGATAGTACTTTGAGTGATAGTACTTTCAGTGAGAGAGTGGACCCTAGTAGTACAGATCCATCCAACCTTGCCAAATCGCCAGACTCCAGACAATCCGAGACTGATAACACAATGTCGCCTGTTTCATCCACTGTCGGCCATTTACAAGAAGTGGCCACTGCAAGCCCGACCTTGCAAACTCTTGAAAAAGGATTCGTTAAAAAGATCACGGAGAAACTGCTCTCCCACAAGAGTCCTGTCAAGGATGTGGATGAGGAGGAACAAGCATCTTCACTGCTGGAAAAGAGGAAAAACCAGAGCTTTGAAAGTGGAAGCCCACCATTAGGATCTCCAAACAAGCAAGTACTCTCCGTGAGCGGGTCTCCGCCAGTTACCTGCAAACGGATATCAGTTCACGAAATGACAGAAGTACCACAGAGTCCCTCAAAACCAGGCAGCGAGTCAGGAGATGACATTACCACGCAAGGTTCAGAGGAATCCGTCAACACAAGCCCCTCAAAAGAAGCCTTCATCAAGACCTACTTTGGAGAGGACATTCCCTTAGAGCCGGGAACCGTCAAGCGTCAGACCATCGATTTCGAGCATCTCTTGGGACAACACGAAGAACTTGAGTTGAAGAAGGAAGCTGAAACTAAGAAGCCTTCTCCTGAAAATGGATCCCCTGCCCAAGAGAAGACGCGTGAAGAAGAGATGGTAGTCATCATCCGGGACAGTTCCACCAACGGAAAACGAAAAGTCGAAGAGGACAGAAGCCAGAACAAACATGCTCGATTGGATACAAAAGAACCGACTCCTGAGAAGCAAGGGATACTTGGTGAGGAACTTGAATCTCAAACAGAAGAGCAGGAGGATTCAGAAAAAAACTCGGCCTATCCTGAGGAAGGCATCTCGTCCTGGAAGGTTGGGGATGTTCAGAGACACAAGCAGCAGTTTGAGGAACTCTCAACAGCCACTGAAACGGCAGGTATGAACAGAGGTTTCGTAATTACCTTTTCAGACATGCCAACTATCCTTTATTTAATTGCCTAAAACTCCTGAACACATCTAAATCTCATCTGCCCGTATAGTCGATTGATATTTGACAGATCAATTTTTCAGAAGCCTTTTACCTTGAAAAAATCTGAATGAAAAGAGAGTTGGGAATTGTATTGCTTACATTGCAAATCACCGGCATAACACCTTTCAACATAATAGTGAAATATTTGAGGTTTGTGCATACTTGGGAAATTTAGTAAATAAAGTGTGATTAACAAGTAAACGGAGTGACTAAGATTTGTATTTAAATCATATCCTAGAATCGTCTACAAAGGCAAACCTGCCCAAAGCCACCACCGATTCAGTTGAAACCGAATCTGGAGAAAACGTTGTGTTGAGTGATGCTAGGCACAGCGCCCTCGCATTCGCAGTGGGATCAGGTTCGTCCAGCGAAGAAGAAATGCCCGAGGAAATAACTAGCCAAGTAGATGCAGATGTAGACCATGGTAGTGAGTAGATATTCCATTTAGAGATTGTAGCCCAGTTTCATTGTGCTGCTGAAAGGAGCGTGTTCAGATTTTTCCAGAAAATGGATTTCCTTTTATCCTATAAACAATCGTATAAAAACCTCCCCAAAATACTATCCATGGGAAGAAAACATGAAATTTCCAACTCCAATTTGGATGTGGAAGCAAAAAAAGGTTGGTGTAATTACATGCACTGCTTTGTGAAACCAGACAAATAAGTTTACAAAACATCGGTTTTGACGATATCCTTAAAAATATACGGATTGAGAAAGCAAAATTTCAGAATGGTAATGAGAAAAATATGACAAATGATATCGAAACCTCAACACCCATGGGAAAAATGGGGGTGCTCAAAAGTGATCTGGACACGCTCCTTCAAGCGCTAGCTAAAAATGTGTGCTTACTACAGCAGAAAAGTTGTTCTAACGTTACCGCTATTTCACGGCCGTGCTTAAGCATGCGCGCGCCTGAAAACGGGAAGCATTGAGTCACTAGTGTTGAGCAAATGTTGCCTTTGGAGCTAGCAAACGTTTATGCTACGTTTACACCATGTCCCCGGCCGGCAGTCCCAGCGCCCCGGTTTGGCCAAAACGTGGCGTGCCGTGGAACTTGTATTGACTTTTTATTACTTTGGCTCGACTCGGCCCTAGTTGGGCCGGTGTGTTGCGTTCTACCACGGTGCGTTACGTCCCGGTACGGAAAGCGTGGCGCGCCGTACCGGTTCCTGGCCGCGAGGCGGACGGCGCGCCCCGGAACCGGGACGGCGCGCTACGTTTCAAGCGCCGTTCCACTACGGATAGGTCCACGTCCCAGGCCGGCCTGCTAAGTTCTGATGCAACAGTTCGTTTGTGGTAAGCAGTGCCGTGAAGTTGGGCCTCGATAGAAACCTCTTTTCTATTTCAGGTGACACAAATGAGGAGATGAAAATCAAGGAAGTTGAAGGGATAAGGGATCGAATCGAGAAACTTGGATTGGTGAACCTACGTCGCACCGCTTCCATTGCGCGCATCTCCAACGAGCGCGGCTCGCCAGTTCGGCTACGTCGCAGTGATTTCAGTCGCCCTGTTACCATCAAGATGTTACGACCGCGCTCAGAAATGGCGTCACGGTCTCTTGAGTCCTCGCCAGATAATGCATCTCAGCTGACTAAGGACGACTTGACGGTGGATGCAGGGCACAAGAGCGACCTCGCAGGACTGGTTAAGCCCAGGCTGGATGCCGTCCCGTTGAAGTTTTACCTCGAGCAGCTGGTGTCTGTGGAAATTCGTTCCTTGGAGGATTCCGGTTCTACAACTGATGTTGCAGAGAGCCCCGTCAAGGCCGACAAGCCAAGCGACACTGCTGCTGCTGTTACCAGCAATTCACCAACAGGAATCAAGCGAAAACAACAACATGGCAAGTCGCACCCTCTGTCAAAACTCCCTCTAATGGGATTTCCGTAACTAAACTGTGCCTGACCGTGTGTGTGTGTGTGTGTGTGTGTGATAAACCAGAAACAAGCGCAGTGAAATATTAACAAGCGAACTTCCAAGAGATTTGGGCTAAAATCTTATTAAATCAGGCATTCAACTGTTCCGCAGATTTCCATGTTTTAAAAAAATCAGACCTCGAAAAAAAGTTGCGCTTTTGGCTTGTCACCGTCGGGAAGTTAGTTATACCTGTTGACCTGACCCACAGAACCGTGTGTAAAATGTGATTGTGCATATACCAGCTGAAAAAGAAGTATTGTATAAAAAATATGTAAAAGCATACAAGTGCAGAAGATAGACTCGGAGCATATTCTATCGCCCAATTCAAGTAGCCACTATTACTGGCATGACATTGGTCTCATGTGCACGTTCTTCAACTCAAAAACGAACGCTTGCTTTTTTCAATTGAAGGGTTGCATGCCTGCTAAGTGGATTTTTGAGTCAAGTGGTTTGGTATGCTATCTGATGTGATTTCCCCATATATGTCAACTTGTCATGTATGTTTGTGTGTCATGTGTGTCTCGTGTTGAAGCATTTTTATCCTTTCAAAATATTTAACCTTCCCTGTGAAGTATTTTTTTAAATGTCTGTTCCAAGAGAAAGTGTTGCAGAGTGTTACAGAACGTTGCAGAGTGTTGTGCGTGATTGCAGTTGTGATATCATTGCTGACCAAAGTGAATTGTACCGTTAGTGGGGAAATCAGAATCGGACTTTAAAGATGATTTTTGCCTTATGTTCATGTCTGTCGCATTGTCTTACTTATATAAATATCATTTTTGTTGAATACATCTTATGTTGGTTTCAGGTCATGTTATCTACTGTCCAAGAATTCTGTAGGAAATCTGTAGATATACAGTGATTAATTAATTTTTGTAAATAGGTGTAGCATTTTCCTTTCTCAAAAAACATCAGTAGCAGCGACTCACAGTTTTACTTAAATACAGCTTTATTTTGGACCTGAAACGGCATTATATTACAAATATCTCACTGCTAGAGGGCTGCTTTCTGCCAGTTATGGACATTTTGTTTTGTATAGAATGTGTATATTGGCAACAAAGAGTATTTTTTTGGGAATAGTTACGAGTTAGCAATCTTAGTGTGTCAGAAAGCATTTAAATGAAATGGAGGGAGGGGTGGTGCATGTTTGCCCCGTGCTTGGGTCCTTTTAATTCAGAATGACATTTGAGTGCCTATAGACCGTATCGTATAGCTGCCATCTTGTAGGGCAGTACTTTGTGAAGACATGCATGGTTGCACATTTTGTGCTTACATTGTTGACCAATTTAAATTTCAAAACTTGCACTACAAGATGGCAGCTACTCGATATGGTCTATACCACAGATTTAGACCAAGTTTTACACCCTTTAGAGGAACACCGTCGTGGATTTGGCCTTTCCATCTAGAACAGAATGCAAACCATTGTGGTATACATGGATCTAAATGAACATAATGTTAGCGCTCACAGTTGACAAAAATTGAAGTTTTAAGGCACCTTTCCATACAGTAGCTCTGTTTTTCATTCGTCTTGCGTGCCTTGCGTTTGCACTGCGCTCGTCCATCTGTATCAGTCTATGGAACGTTTCAGATGCAAACGCAATGCACGCGCAAGACGGATGAAAAACGGACCTATTGAAAGGCGCCCGTAGACTGTCAAACCATTTCCCCCCCCCCCCCCTTTTTTTTGGGTGGGATAAAACTGCAAATTGCAATTGCTTTCCGAGTATTGTTATAACCAGCAGTTATATTTGAGCATGTGTAATATAGGAAGATGGTTGTGTTGGAAGCGCGAGAAATATTTAAATGCAATATTATACAAGTTTATATACTATACGTGAATATATGTTGAATGGTACTATGGAATTATGCACAAAATGAGGATGCAGTAACATAAATCGAGCTGGTAGATTTTCGTGCAAATATTTGCAATGAGTCTTTTTTTTTTGGCATTAAGCGAGCTCACTGTACACTGCAAGATTTAACTAACATTTTTAATTTTGTTAAATACTTGAATTTGTTTTAAAGTCGCCATAAGGTATCTGTACAGTATGCTGATAATATCATTGATGTGTTTATTTAATGTAGTCACAAATTTGAAGCCGTGATTGGCGGTGGTTCGGAATGTTGCTGAACTGAAAAATATTTTTTTTTAAATTGGAATTTCGATGATGCTAATAGATTTTAATGTTGAAGCTGTCTAAAACATATCAACGGGGGAGGGGGGTGCGGGGTGTTCGGTTAGCGAGAACAAAATATCGAAATCTATGTTAAGAATACATGTATACCATGAATGCTGTTACTATGTTACATTGCGGTTGACCAGTTTTCTGCAGTAGCAGAAACTTGAGGCGGCCATCTTTGAATGGTTCCCCAACTCCCCAACATGCAAGTAAATGCTGTCTTGTCCTGAAACCAGACTGTACATGCTGCTTCGCTGAATCAATTACTACAGAAAACATGCAGATAGTCTTATATTTTCTTTCCTTTATTTAATTACTTAAAAGTTTTACTAATTTTTCTATTAGTTCCTCATCCAAAGCATTTCAACCATTTATTTCAAATGCTTATAAAAACTAACGAGGAAGTACCTATTACTGTTACTGTAAAATACATTTACATATGTGAAAAAGCTGCATCTTTTAAATTGCCATATAATGCCACAAATAGGATAAATCGCCCCTACTATGTTTAAAGATATACAGTCTGTGCGTTTTGGGTGTGGCACCTCGGGGAAAAAAAAATTTTTTGGAATTGTCTATTTTCTGGAAACATAAAAGTTATTCACTTTAAATGAGACGTCAATGAAAACAAATCGACCAACGTTTAGTTATCGAACAATTACTGTCAATATTTTGAATTATTGGCGGACAAATTCAAGACGTAGACTTTCCTAAGTCTGACCTCAGGAGGGCGCGCTGCACGCACCGCACAACAGACCAAACCCGGGAAGTCGGACCTGGGCAAGTCTAGACAAGGCACACAAATTGTCGTATAAAAACATCGTTTTTCACAGGGTTGCATATGCCTAAAATACAAAGTATGATGTTTTGTCGCTAAAATAAAATAAATGCTTTAAAAATTCGGAGAAAAAAAAATCAAATTTGCCGAGAACCACGGACTGTGTATCTTAAGACGGCTTTACATTTTATGTCATTCTGCATTTCCCCAAAAGTTAATTTTTATTTATTTTTAATATCACTGAAAAACTTTGTTGATGTCTGGCTCGAGCGTTGTTGACGGCCATTATTACATACAATGTTTGTCATTTGAGGCATCTGCAGGATTGCGCAAAAGTCAGTTTTTGACAATTTTTTCTATACAAATGCAAGGTTCATTTTTGGCCAAAAAGTTTTTCATGTGATTACAAATTTATGCCTGTTTCGTTTCCCTTTGAATGGAAAATCACAAATTTTGAAATTTTTCCAACAAAATTACAGCATTTGAGCATATAGGAATAAATAACCCTGACGATTTTATCATTTTTTGTCACCTTTTAAATTTATTTTTGTTTTTGTTTTGATATGTCATTCCACAAATTCCACACTGCATCTTTTTGCATGAGCAAGTCGATACATTGATTCAAAATGGCCCCCAAAATTTACTGGTAAATATGGTGCCATGAAAACTAGGAAATTACTGCAATGGTAATTAATAGCTTCCTTTTTCGTAATTTTTTAAAAATTTTATTGTAAGAATGTAATTTGAGAAATTGTGATGATTAATGAGAATGCAAGTTTTTTCAGAGACCGTGAAATTTGTCGGTTTGTGTAATTTATTAGATTAGATTGTTTTCAAAATCAAATCAAATCAGATTTGATTTTTGAATCAAAATGATCTTTACATTACAATTGTAAACGCAGTAGATGAGCCAAATGTTTACACACCCAAAATATCTGTTTTTGGCCACCAATCTTATGAATTGCAAAAATGTATAAATTGTTACTGAACAGTGTGTCATATAGATTAGTACATGGCCAACTTGCTATAGGCGTGTTCGATTAGCTCCCTCGAGTCAGCCCTAACCTGGGATGATCATGCAAGACATAATCAGTCAGGGAGACTGTGGGAACAAAGTTAAACACGTGTCGAACCATAGAAGCTAAACAAACGCCACTATTAAGAAGTAAAATTTTGACCACATTCAAGGCAGGCTAGTGCCCTAATTACCGGTATGTTGTCATTTTGGGTTTACCCCTACAATGTTGCAATTTTGACTTGCCTCGCAATTATGAGAAATTTTGCATTTTTACAGGGTTATGGATAATTGGCTCTTTTTTGTCCACGGTAAGAAAAATCTAAGAGAAAAAAATTGGATTGTGGGACAAAAGTGCTGTTTTGGATCAAAAGGTGAGTATTGCATTTTTTCATGAACATTCTAGAGAGAATACCACAGAAATTTGAGACATGCTATTTTTGATCGCCCTGTTCCCCTAAATAAGTTCTGAAGAATTCTTTAAAATTTTGGGAGACACACCCTGTTTACACTTGATCCCGAGTTCGGGGTCGAACACCGAGCTCGGGATCAGCCCTGGATCACAAACTGAGTGTATCAGACCCCGAGATCTTGGTCTCGCGTTGGGGGAGGGTTTGGTCCCGAGCTCAGGGTAAGTTTGCAGTAAGATAAGCAACTAATCTTTACCACATCCTGCCACATCCGCTCCACAGCTGTAGCGGGGGAAAAGCCCGCGAAATTCAAGTGGCCTTGTTCACTGTACATGCACAACCCATGCACACATTGATCAGTACATACACACATAGAGCATGACCTTTGACTGCAACTTCTGGCACTGCGCTTGAGGTCAACTACAAAATGTAAACGCGGCACTCTGGATCATTGCGGTTAACACTGACGCATTCTTATCCGAGCTCGGGACGAGTGTAAACACGGTCACAGTGAATACGATTTCTGGAATGTACTTGGTTGTTTTTGCACCCTAGGCCATTATGTAATAAACTACAGGGGAAGTGCATTCAAGCAGCATCTTGAAGCTTGTTCTTGAAAACATTACTGATAATTGGGCACACATTCTTTAAGTGTCCTGCCAGGAACAATCTCGAGAATTTTCAAGGTTCTTGGGATGGAATAAAGAGGGGAGGAATGTTGGGTGGCATTTTGCGGGTCTCAAGTACCAGATACATTATTTGTTTCTAGGCCCAGAATTGGTTCAAGATTCCAAGTCTAAGAATGTTACAAAAGTTAACCAAATTGAATTTTATCTTGGCAGCACCAAGACGACATCTGGGAAGATTTAATGAGCTGTGGAAGCATCTCATAAAATGGCAACATGGAATGCGAAATTCTTTCTTTCTGCTGGAAACATACCAGGTAAAGATTGCAAGATCTAGCTGCCATTTTGTAGCTCAAAGGAGTTGACCAGATCACTGTTTTAACCCCCATAAGTGATGAGAATTTTGATATCACATCATGTGTCGAAATTTTCTCATTACCATTCTGAAATTTTGCACGATCAACCCGTATATTTTCAAGGTTATCATCCAAAGCCCACCAATATTTCGTAAACTGACTCATCCAGCTATGTACATAAAGCAGTGCAGTGATTACACCAACCTTTTTGCTTCCACATCCATTGATAATATTTTGGGGAGGTATTTTACATGATTGTTAGGTTATAATGAAATCCATTTTTGAAAAATGGCTAAATTTTACTGCTGTCCGCATTTGGACTTTTTCGACATGGAAACATTTTACCGAGACCGTGGGGGAGCATGCACAGTGTCCCTTCGCAGGAGTGATACTATTTACCGGAAAACATACCGGAAAACACACTAAATACTGGAAAACACCGGAAAACACACTAAATACCGGAAAACAAAAAAAACACCGGGTTGTTTTTCGCCTATATTTTCGGGTGTTTCTGGGTATGTTTTGGGGAGTTATTTGGGTGTTTCCCGGTGTTTTCTGGTAAATAGTACTACCGCTTCAGGGTATGACCTTCACGGCGCCGGATGTACGCTTCCAGAGCACTTTTACCGACTTGATTTGGGAAAAGGTACCTAATCAATTTTCCTGGGCACCAGTTGGCCAGGAAAAGTAACCGCTGGACTCGGGAAAAGTTACTGAGAGGAAAATGTCCAATGCGGACAGGGCTTTAGTTGATATTGAATTGTAAAGGTACAATGGCTTCTTCCATTTTCATTTCAAGTCTAAACCATCAAACAAAATCAGCAATGTGTTGTTAGTATAACAATCTTGCACTGTTACAAAGAATAAGCTTTTTAAAATAAACTTGTTTTTGTTCTTACTTGGGTCCAGTGAAAGGGAAGACGAATACTGACCCCGTCAATGCTGTGAAGGAAGTGGAGATTGGAGTCCTTGGTTCTTCAGAAGCGACAAGACCACGGCCAAGATTGGTGGTAAGTGGAAGACATTTCTAAATACTTTGTTTAGACCGTGGAATTTGACAAGGAAACAGTTGATACGGTTTACCTGTTTTTTCTATTTTCCTCGACGTTTGTGTACAATTAATACAAAGTAAAACGACAGTCAATGGAACGATTTAGCAGACAAGCTCAGATTTAAGGAATATCTTCTATGTGGTCTAAGCAACATTTCTTGCAATTTTGAAGAAAAATCTAAATTTTTGGCAAAAAATGAAAAAAATATAAGGGGTTAGTCCACCTATTTTTGTCTCGGAAATGACTCCTCACAAAAATTTTGCCTGTTTAGAACCTATTTCGGCAGTTTTCCAAGCTAATTTCAATTCCGATGAAAATGGAAATTTTGATCAAATAATTGACATTTTCACTCAAAATCTAGATTTTTTTTTCTTCAAAATTTCATTTCCTGGATGATCTGTTTAGCCATATTCAAGGAATTTCATCTATGTGGTCTAACTAAGCAACATTTCCTATATTTTTAAAGAAAATCTGAATCAAACAATTTTTTACTCAATAAAATTGTCCCACAAATGTATGGGTGCTGAGCAACATTTCCTGCAATTTGGAAAACAAATTTGAATCCTAAATATTTTGGCAAAAAAATTCTCAAAATTGGCAACAAATTTACTCTTTTGAAAATGACTCCTGTCACATGTCACCAGCGAAATGGACGTAAAACAACTGGTAAGTGTATAAAAATGAGTCGTATACATTGTAGTATGCAATCTTCATTTATTTTTGCCTAAACCAGGTATATTTTCTCTTTGTTAAATTTTGTTTTTCATTTTACAACAGGTGATTGAGAAATCCGGATAAAGAAATGGCGATTTGGAGATCCGATCCAGGAAAGGTCAGTCTCTGGAAATTTTGTCAAAAAAAAAAATCTACTTTTTTTTATATTCCATTCTCTAGATGAGCTGTCAAATTCAAGGAATATCATCTATCGGGTCTAAGCAAAAATTTTCTGCAATTTTGAACCAAATCCGAATCATAAAATGTTTTGCCAAAACTTTTGGCCAAACATTATTTACCGAAATTGCCAAAAAAAATATGACTTTTTAGAAATATTTGGAACCTTTTTCAGCAGTTTTCCAAACTAATTTCTGACTTTTTCCCCTAAAATCTGAATTTTTCAAATAGTTAATTGTTCATTCCCTGGGTGAAAAGTAAAGTCAAATACAAGGAATATCATCTATGGGTTCTAAGCAACTTTTCCTGCAATTTTAAAGAAAATCCTCAAATTTTGGGCCAAAAATTAAAAAAAAACCATAAGGGGTTAGTCCAGCGATTTTTACCGAAATTGGCAAAAAAATTACCTTTTTGAATACGTTTGTTACTGCGTTTGACGTCTATCGACATACCAACAATTCACCGCCCTCCATGCTTCAACTTAACCTGCACGTACGTTTGAAATAATTCCAGCGTTAACGTTTTCATGAGAGGAGTCTTTGTGCCCTGGTACATGTACGTATTTGAAAATGTAGACGAATCTTGTTTCTGATTATGTTTTTAATGACAATATGTGACTTAATTCACAAATGTTTGCTCATAAAAAAATTAAAAAAATGTTGTGCTTTAATGTTTAATAAATGTATTTCTTTTTACATGATTACTTTAACAGGTACTGGAGGGAAACCTCCATTTCAATACATTAGAAAAATCGGACAGGGTAACCCCTGTTCGATTTTTTTATCATCCTGGCCGCCAGGGCAAAACCTATCTGTAAAGACAATAGCAATTTGGACCTTGCATAAATTACTTTAATGAACATTTTGCTTGCATATATTACTTGGTTTGTTGAGAGTACAGAATAAAATGAGACTTGTTTACAATTGAACCTTTGTTGTCAGTGACTTTTATTTTGACTTTGAATATGTAACACTATTTAAATAAGATTGTTTACAAACTGTTAGTATAATAAATAGACATGCAAACAAGTTAATACAATTGGTTGTCTAAATGAAGACAAGAATCTTAAGTCAATGTTTACAAACTGTTAGGTTTTTAAAAAGAAAATACTTGAATGAAAGACTGCTGAAACAAATTAGGTTACTTTGGGTTTGTTTACAAACTGTTAGGTTTTAAAAAGAAAATACTTGAATGAAAGACTGCTGAAACAAATTAGGTTACTTTGGGTTTGTTTACAAACTGTTAGGTTTTAAAAAGAAAATACTTGAATGAAAGACTGCTGAAACATATTAGGTTACTTTGGGTTTGTTTACAAACTGTTAGTCATAATTTAGGATACATGTTGAAAAGGAAAGCTTTTGGTTTGTTTACAAACTGTTAGTCATTTTTTGAGACTTAATTGAAGGGAAAAGCTTGAGGTAGTTACAAACTTTAAATTACTTGAGAACTGACTGTTACGTTCAGGAACTATCAGCTGGTTGAGCAGAGGGTCCAGTTGACTTGATTCTTTCAACGTGTGTCTGTGGGAAAAAGTTAACATAGTGATTACAAATGTAACAGGAGAGACTAACGTATTCAGAAAATGTTGTTCAGGGTCTAGCGAAGCTGCATACTTTATACTTAGAATATTTTTTGATCTCAAGAACTGGAGATAATGCATTTTTTTCAAAATGAATGTTTTGGGGAGACCTAATAAATGCAAATGTATTGGGACTTACCATGGTTCAAACTGAAGACTATGCAGTGAGGTCTGCCAAAACAAACATCTTGAAAATATTCAGCTCCTGGTCGACGTCACCTGTCACAAATGAAGAAAATATAACGTTACAAAAAATGGCAAGTTTAGAGGAAATTAAAAGGTGGCTAGTTTCTGAATTTATTTATATGAAGATATTAAGACATGTTAGTTTACTGACAAATAAAGATTCACATCTGATTTTGTTCACAATAGTGGAGTTTGAAAAATGATCAACTGGTGCTTTTGGGGAAATTAACGTAAAGTGTGGAGCAAGTAAAATACAAGATGAGAAGCATAGTGGAATCTTCCCCAGTGTGTATACGCTGCAGGCTACATCAGAGTTGTTTGGGCTAGTAAAGATGAACAGAACAATGGACTGTGACTTACCGATACTGTAGGTCAACACTGACCAGATTTCTTCTCCCAGCGGATCTCAAGATGATGGGTGGTGCATATGAACAGTAGCCACATACTGAAATAAAGGGAACGAAAATCTATAATTAAACTCGGTTACAGTACTCAGAAATTAGACCCAAGACTTAAAACCAAATATCTGACACTAAACAGTAAAAAAACAAAAAACAAAGAATCTCCATTTTCAAGTGGAATATGTGTGAAGCTATGAACTTAATGCATTTTATGAAAGTAGAATTGATCCAAACAAAAGACGGTTTATTTCAGCTAGTTCATCCACACTGCTACAACCGCAGCAATGGTATCATCTAATAAAATATGACGGTGCCAAATCGGCATCCAAGATTAAACAGACAACATGCTTGAAAATGTTATGGAGTTTGAGGTGTTTTTATCAAGAAATACATGTATTACAAAAATGTGTTCTACAAAAGCACCCCATGTTCCAGAAGCTTAAACACCTACTCTTTGATTGATTTTACATCCAAACGAACAATAGTATGTCTTGCTGAACAAGTAATCCGTCATTATGAAGCAAAGCTTAGGCACAAAGTTGTTTAGCATGTCACAGCCTTTAACATTACAATACCTGAAAGCTGCTCATGATGACAAATGAATTCCAAAAGGAGAGAGACACGTATGCGGAGGCCAATAGTCCAGGTGAGGCCAAGCATGGGTAGCCACACAAGGGAGCTTCACAAACTGGTCCTGTTAGAAAGAAATGTAAAAAAAACTGTAAGAAAACCCTGCTCATGAATATTCATGAATCACTGCACATGAGCAATTGACCAATCAATTTTACTGTGTTTGGACACTGAACACAGCACCATGAAACCATATCCATCTTGTTGCATGTAAAAAACAAAACTGGTACAGAGGTGTAAGGAAACCCTGTTATGAATATTCATAAATCACTGCATATGTGCATTTGGTCAATCAATTTTACTGTGTTTGGACATCAAACACAGCACCATGAAACCATATCCATCTTGTTGCATGTAAAAAACAAAACTGGTACAGAGGCATTGGGAAACACTGCTCATGAATATTCATAAACACTGCACATGTTCAGTTGGTCAATCAATTTTACCATGGTACAACACTGAACACAGCACCATGAAACCATACCCATCATGTTGCATTAAAAAACAAAACTGGTACAGAGGTGCAGGGAAGCACTGCTCATGAATATTCGTAAGCCACTGCTGCACGTGTGCAGTTGGTCAATCAATTTTACCATGTTTGGACACAGCAGCATGAAACCATATCCATCATGTTGCATTAAAAAAACAAAACTGCTACAGAGGTGTAGGAAATAATTTAGCAAATCCTTTTCAGTGGCATGTTCTATGAGTTACATGGCCCTTATTCTGCACATATCATTTTTAATGAGTTTAGTACCCAAACTATCGTCATTTTGTCAATAAAATGACTTATCAACCATCAACAAGTAGATTTTTTCTGGAAAACCCCAAATTTAGGAGGGGAAAAATATGAATTTTTTCCTGAATAAAAAATTTGTACACAGTATTTTACGTGATGGTTTAGTACAAAATTCTTTCCCTTTTCTGCCCATAATGGTATGATTTTGATTGGGCTGTTTCGCCATAAATGGGGTGCAGGTTTTACGTTACTGATAAAATCTACTCACCCGATATTGTTTGCGGTATCCATGGCAACACTTCCATTTTTGTAGTTTGTAATATCAAGCCTCCATCAAGAATCTACAAAATAAAAAAGTACACAAATAGAGGTCATCAGGGAATTGCATGTTTAATTATTACAATTGTCTGCAAAACAAGCAGTCAATCTGAGAGTGGGAATTTTCAGCACACCTGGTTTGGCTTGATTTGGTCCAGTAGAGCTCTACAGTCTTAACCCTAACCTTGCCAACCTCATCAAACTCCAACACCTAGTTCGGCTTGATTTGGATGGACTTGGTCCAATAGAGCTCTACAGGCTTAACCCTAACTTTCCCAACTCCAACATCTGGTTTGGCTTGATTTGGAGGACTTGGTCCAGTAGAGTTCTACAGGCTTAATCCTAGGAAATATAAGCTAAATCATCTTAAAATTCCATATTTATCTTTTAACTTCTGTAATCTATAGCCCTCTTGTGGTTATTCCATTGTTACTGCGGTGTATTTCTATTGTGACATCATGTAAACACCCTGGAGATACACCGCAGTTTTCATTCGTCGGATAATAGTATATATTTAATATGTCATACATGTATGTACTTACTTAAGATTAGCATCCTTTCCTCTAGCAAGATTGGACATAGCAAATGCTGCCGACTGCACAACACTTGGTGTGGGAGACTGGTGATAAAAAGACGGAAAAGAAAAATCAGTCAATTTTCCCCTCCATGGGGATAGCGAGGATGTGTGTTGGGGGTTCCAAACAGGCTAAATTTTCGACAAGAATCATTTCTGAGATAATTTCAAAAAGGTCAATTTTTGGCCAATTTCGGTAAAAATCGCTGGAACCCTTATGATTTTTTTAATTTTTGGCCCAAAATTTTAGGATTCAGATTTTCTTTAAAATTGCAGGAAATGTTGCTTAGAACCCATAGATGATATTCCTTGTATTTGACTTTACTTTTCACCCAGGGAATGAACAATTAACTTTTAGAAAAATTCAGATTTTAGGGGAAAAAGTCAAATTATTTGCCAATTTCCATTTCCTCGAAAATTAGCTTGAAAAAGGTTCCAAACAGGCTAAATTTGTCAAAAATAATTTCTAAGAAAATTTCTAAAAAGTTGATTTGTTTGCCAATTTCGGTAAAAATGTTTTGGCAAAACATTTTATGATTCGGATTTGGTTCAAAATTGCATAGATGATATTCCTTGAATTTGACATTGACTGCTCATCTAGAGAATGGAATATAAACAAAAAGAGATTTTTTTTTTGGCAAAATTTCCATAGACTGACCTTTCCTGGATCGGATCTCCAAATTGCCATTTCTTTATCCAGATTTCTCAATCACCTGTTGTAAAATGAAAAACAAAATTTAACAAAGAGAAAATATACATGGTTTAGGCAAAAATAAATGAAGATTGCATACTACAATGTATATTTTTGTACACTTACCAGTTGTTTTACGTCCATTTCGCTGGTGACACGTTGAATGAATTGTCAGTGAAATGCTCACATGTACAACTGTGCATGCCGTACATGAAAGTATGTGTACTAATTTGCATACTAGACCAAATGTCATCACAGCTAAACTTGTGTACAAAACTAAACTTAAGTGAAGCAATATTTCATTTTAATAGTTTGTTAATGCAATGAAATAATTTTCTAAAACTCAATACATGTACCGGTAGATCAGTTTGTTGTTCTACAAAGACAGGATTTTCAGCTCGAAATTTCAACAACTGCATATAAATCTTTTTACCCCGTCTTGGAATGTGTTTATAAAATCAACCAAATTGTTTCACATAAGGAATTTGATCCTGAAAAACAATTTAAAATTCATTAAAAAGAGTGTTAAAAATGAAATCCTCTCCGAGGTAAACTTCCTCAAACTTACACTAGTACTAGAAATAATCTTTTAAGACGAGATTCAGACTGCAAATTGCATTTTAGAAAATATTGTTTTGGTTGAAATCCCAGTCCAGTCCATCCATGTATGTGTGCCCTTGAGCAAGGCTCTTTGCCATGCATTGCTTCTCTCGACCCCGGAGTATAAATGGGTACCCGAGAAATTAGCCATTGAGCACCTGATAGGCACCCGGGGCTGTAGACTTCCGAAGGAGCTGAGATGGCATCACCTTTGATCGCATGTGTACATTTGTTGAAAGATACTTTTTCTGTCCAAATTCCTATGACTGACAGGGATATAGAATGATTTATTTGAGCTCTATGATCAGGGGTAATAATGTAGGTGGCTTGATCAGGGTGTGGTGCAAGTCCATATTAGTATTCATCCTGTATCGTCGTCCTCTTGATAAAAATAAACCTCCAGGAACTCGGCCGTTTGTTGCTGTATCGTTGGATTGCTGTGGTACTCCAATGGTTCGAGGAGGTCCAAACCGCCATGTTCTTCAAACAGACGCTTTCCCTGAATAAAAAAATCCCAAAACGAGTGTAAAGAAGCCAGTAAGTTATAGTGACGTTACCATAAACAATAACATTAAAAATATGAATTTTTCAAAACATGCATTCTCCCTACATTAGCATCTTTGGTACAGGGTGAATTCTGTGTTGAAGTAAAAATTGGTCCCAAATATTTTTATAAAAGTGTGCAGAAAATGCTTGACATATTTTTAGCAAAATTGACAAAAAAAGGTGGTATTTTTGGTCACTTTTAAGTAATAAAAAAATGATCTTTCACCCAGACAATAAGTAATTAATACAATGTCGATAGGCTGTAAAACAAAGTATACTTTTCGAGAAAAGTGTGTGCTTTGACCAATGACAAATAATGGATAACCTCCAAGAAATCACTTAAAGGAAGAGGCAACACTTGTTTGGAGTTATCAACGAATTTAATCAAAAATATTACCGGTGCATAAACTCTCACGAGAAACAGAGAATCGTGTTTTCAATGTCGGCAACACAATAAATTTTGATGATAAATTCTGTAACCAATGTGCTGCGCCATATTTGAAATTTTGAAAGGGATGATGCGTCAACCATACAACGAGTGATGCCTTGTTTCCCCGACTCCCACACGGCATGAAGTGTGTAAAAATCTGTTGTGACGTGACCCACGCCCTCTCAAGTCTGAGCGCCGAATTGCAAAGAATAGGCGACTTGCATGAAGCATGCCAAATGAAGCAACCCTTCCTTTAAGAGGGGACAACTTAAAAAGTAAAAGGATTGCAAGTCAACACTGCATGAATTCTACAGAAACTCACATTGCTGTCGTTCTTGAGGATCATATCGGCGAATCCCAAGACTAGCCCCACGGCGTCAGGGTCTGGGTTCCTTAACATCCTGATGACGCCAGGGAACGCGCCGTGTGTGATGAGTTCATGACAGTAGATGGGGCCCTGGTAGGCTAGATTACACAGGCATACCACGGCCTGAACAAACAACGAACAACGACCATTGATTAGATAGTTTTGTTCTAGATTTTGTCACACATACACGCTTTAAAGATAGTATACATGATTGGTAGACTGTTACAAATAGTTTTATCCCCCTGTGTGATTGGAGATATGCATGATTAAAACCAACCTGAGCAAAAACCAGCACCGTACTTCGTCTAACTTTTGAGAAAACAGTCAAAAAAAGGTTTGCAGTCATTTCGCCCTGAACCACGGCCTGTGCACGAAGTGGTTTTGGGGCGAAGTAGTGTTTGGACGAAGTGGTTTGGGGGCGAAATGGCACTTGAGCGAAATGGTTTTGGGGCGAATTGAATTCTCGTCTCATGAGACGAAAAATAATTGTTTTACTCATTTCTCAAAGACTATAGCACTTCAGACAAAACCATTTCAGGGGAAGTAATATATATGATTTTTTTCCCCCCCAAAAAATTGCATGCTCAGGTGAGACTCGAACCCACAACCTCCTGCATACTAGAGCAGGCTTCTTAACCACTCGACCACTCAGCTTTAAGACAATCCTGATAAAGACATGTGTCAAGTACTCGCCTCTTTCTTTATATCATATGTGCTTTCCATAAGAGCTATGATGCTTGGCAGAATCCCAAGGCTGACTATCTGTTGACAAACACTGGGTGCCTCTGGACACACAAAAAGATAAAATTGTATAAACATTCTTTTATCATTTATGGCATATTTGTACATCACAGCAGAGGGACATATATACTGTGTCCAATTTATATACCTGAAAATACATAGTGTCTACAGGGGCGGATCCAGGAATTTTTCCAGGAGGGGGTTTTGCCACCAGGGAGGGGTTTTATGTCAGCTCGTTTCGGACAGGCGGACACACAAAAAATGCATTACATTATATTTTTTGGTGTCGGAGCAGGGAGGGGTTTTGACCCCCAAAACGCCCCCTCTGGATCCGCGCCTGGTCTATGGAAAATGAACAAACCGTATACCTAGTGTGTACCATTGGCTCGTGTGTAATTTCAAAACACAGCCAGATAATTTGAACACGGCGATACAGTACATCAAACATGCCAGTATTTATGTCATGGTGGTGGTTCACAAGAGTGGACATTTTAACCAGTTGACACCAGCATTTATTTTTTGCCAAAAATACTGGAAAAAAAATACAATTTTTGTTAAAAGCTAAATGTGACTAGCCAAACGTTAAGACAAAGCCAACTTAGAAACATTCCTAAATAACAATTAGATTTGTTGTTCCTAAATCCACTTGAGAATGTTTTTTTAACTTTTATGAAAAAGGACCCAGGTCAAGCACCACAAATACTGACTCTTGAGTCATTTCTACATTTATTGTACGAATCTTCCCACCAAAAGATTATACTTTGCAACACTCTTAGTCAACTGCCCTTGTGACGAAACATCGCCAGAACATGTTTACACGTACTTCGGCGTCAAGTGGTTAAATCATGAGTGTTGTCCTAACCTGTCATGTTGCTTAACGCCCAGAGTGTCTCTTTCTTGATATGCCGATGATCAGACTGAAGGAGTCGACCGATGGACGGCAGGAGATTGCCATCTTGTGTTGCCATGGTTACCAGCTTGTCAGGACCGCTGCAGATGTTGCCTAAGCATCGGACTAGAGGGGTGACGACCTGAGAGTGAACAAAAAGTGAATAAACGATTACTATTACTTAAAGATAAATGATTGGAAAACGGTTACAAACAACGTTATCTCCATGTGTGATTGAAGATGTGTATGATAAAAACCAACCTGTGTGTAAGTCAGCTCAGTACCTCATCTACATTCTGAGAAAACAATGTAAAACTGTGTCCATGCTTTCAAGAAATTGTGCAAAGCCACCATCCTATTCAGGCTGGTTCCCTGGCTATACTGCATGAAAAACATTTGTACCAATTTTTTTTTTAATTATCGTGGAATCGCTGCATTGGTCTTTTAGAAGTATGGCGGAACAAAAGGAGAGTGCGTAATTTTATTTGGGTATGATTTTTTTTAACAATTGTATTTCTTTCCAAAAACTCAATTTTCATGTTGCAACAGACTTATAAATAAAATAAATAAGTGCAAAGTAAAAAATGCAGTTACTGTAAAAGCCAATATTTTCGCGTACAGATATTTTCGCGCATTTCAACATCACTGACATTTTCGCGAGTTGTTATTTTCGCGGATGGAAATTATGTTTTGTTTCAGGGATCGCCACAATTGTTGCAAACAATATTTTCGCGGGTTGTTATTCGCGGGCTGTCTGGTGCGCGAAATGCGCGAAAATAAAACCACCGCGAATATTTCAGCTTTTACAGTATATTGCATTTTATTCGATTTTATACCTACTTCAAAGTGCACCCACCTATTGTGTTCGCCATACTTCAAAAAGGCTAATTGGACGGTTGGAACCACTTCTATCTTCCATTTGAGTACAATTGTTTTTCCTTTAAATGGTTGATTTAAGTTTTGGGCCATTGTAAATCCTGTATTCAAGAAGCTTACCGCAGAGTCGTGAGGCTTCTGTTTTGACAACAGATCTAGCGCAGAAACCACTCTCTGGATAATTCCTAATGACACGAACAACTGCTCGTACTCCCCCCTGAACAAAATAAAAAACTACATTATGGGGTAAAAATTGTGTCTTTTACTGCTAAAATTAAGGTTTAAAAATGGGTGAAAAGGTATAGAAATGTTTTGTTCGAACATGTTCGTCATCTGCTTTACTTTTGTCAACGTCAATATTTTCAAGTACAGTCATCGCTAATGTTTTCATTTTTGGATGATTATCACTACCACTGAAGATCCTTGCCTGTCGCTGACTGGGATATTTCAACAACAGCTGAAAGTTGTGTATCTGTTGGAAAATGTGTCTCAAATTTTGCCGAGTATGGCGAGGAAAAAATATGGAGTCAACAAAACGGTAGGTTAGCATGCGGTTTGGTTTGCTAGTGCTTAACAGTTTTATGAAATGGAGAGAGCGCTGCTTAATCAGAAATCTGGTGCTAACATGTTTTATGAAATTGGCCCCGGGTCAGTGGTCATCTCAAGCAACTGGACTAAAGGCTCTGCAATCCCTGCGTCTATTAAGAAGTAATACCACCGAGCCTCATAGCTCAACTGGACGATGCCAACTCACCTCGCTGTGAGGTATGTGAGTGACCAAGCCACTTCGGCCATCGTGGCCTGGTCAGAGGTCACCTCAAGTAACTGCACTAAAGGCTCGGCAATCCCTGCATCTATTAATGATCTGCCAATAAAACAACCACAACAAATAATTCAGTAATATCTGGTAATTAAGTCAAATTACTGAAAATAATTGTGTTTAAACTTATAATCCAGTCCCAAAAACTAAAACTAAGAATTCAATTCCATTAAAACTATGAGAGCAGATTTTCCCATGTTTAACAGAAAAAAAGTGGTTTTATAACTCAAAATGTTAGGTTTTTTTATTGAGGTTTGAGCTTTACTGCATTATGTTTGTCTCTATAGCGAGAGAGGGACAAAATTGGCTCTAGGGAAAATTTGAGGAAGTAAAACCACTGTGCCTCATAGCTCAATTGGCAGAGGTCTTAGGTTCAAATCTCAACGAGGTCCATGCAATTTTTTTTTTCGCTCAGCCAGATACTATTTGATTTTTTGTTCTTTTCAGGATGATGAGGTGCTGTGCCGAGTAGGGCTTGAATCTACTAAAAAAAATGTTTAGAAATATAAGCTAAATCATCTTAAAATTCCATATTTATCTTTTAACTACCGTAATCTATAGTGTAATCCGAGCAACATTTAGTGAGCCCGCCCTCTTGTGGTTATTCCATTGTTACTGCGGTGTATTTCTATTGTGACGTCACTTAAACACCCTGGAGATACACCACAGTTTTCATTCGTCGGATTAGTATATATTTAATATGTCATACATGTATGTACTTACTTAAGATTAGCATCCTTTCCTCTAGCAAGATTGGACAGAGCAAATGCTGCCGACTGCACAACACTTTGTGTGGGAGACTGGTGACAAAAAGGCAGATTAGAAAAATAAGTCAATTTTCCCCTCCATGGGGATAGTGAGGATGTGTGTTGGGGGAGAGGGATTGGGATCAGGATGAAACAATCTGGAGGGTATAGAGTAAATTTATTTACCCACTAAAAACCAAAGTTATTTTTTAAAAATTAGACACAGGTCACTCCTGCCTCAATTGTCCAAAATTCTAGGAGATCTCAGAGGCCTGCTGGAGAAGCACCACATCCAATTTTGTTCCAAATGTGAGCTGGTTATTAGTGTATACAGGCCTTAGAAAATTCAAGAGAATAGAGCATGCTGGCCAGTTTGGCCTTAGAAAGTGTATCTTGAAGGGGCATAAGGGCCAACTCATCAGGGCATGAGGCCATTGGCCTCGGTGGCTTTGGTTAATGTAGGCAATTTTGGTTGATAAAAAACATTCCCGAAGTTAATAAAGGTTAGTGTGGCACAACTCCAAACAGTTATTTTTTTTTGCAAAGCATTTTCAGCTGGCTATATGCACCAATTTTATTTAACAATACCATCTCACAAAGTCACAAGAATTTAAGGTACACAAATTCCACGGATGTCGAAATGGAATGTAAAAAATATGAAAAATACAGGAAATAAGAAAACTATAAGAGACTAGTTTTTTCCGCTCTTCAAAACTTCATTGTATGCATGCGGAAACTAAAAGTATTTTTCAAAGGCTACAAACAAGTTCAATCAAACAATTTTTGCAGGAAAAACCCCAAAACTCTCCCAAGGATTTTGCCTAAGAGACTCTTTGTTGTCGACTATTCAACCGGTTCTACAACTAAACCAGGAAATAAATATTTACGTTTACAGTATGTCAAAACATGAATCTCGACTACACACATATGATGCTATATTTTGCACAGCAACCACAAAATATTAAATTGAAAATTTTAATTTCTTGCAAGCCCAAGGACTGACACCAATTACGGTTTGGTGGAAGACATTTATAAACGTTCACTGATGAGTCGCAGTCACCACTAATTTAACATTCTCAGATTTTAACACTCTCAAATGTGAAACATATTGATTCCTCCAAAGTTATCACCCTCTGAAAATAACTGTGTATATATTTTGTTGCCAATTTTATATTATCACAATATTTGTACGTTCATTGTTTTGCTTTTCTTTTACATTCAAAAAGCAAATCAAAACTAAAAAAGCTATTAAAAGAAATCCAAACACAAAAAAGACAAATGGGTCTTTCCACGCTAATGGGCCTATTTGAAAAATAAGTCAATAATTCCTTTCAGATGTCTTCAGTTTATCTCAAACTTAAAGAAAATGCTGCCACAACATACATTTCTGAAAGGCTTGTGTACAAATTTCCCCTTATACATGTACGTATGCAACTGGACAGACGAAAATGTCACAATATGCAAACTGTTTTGCTAAATAAGTCACAAACCAAACAAATACTATAATAATTTTTATGACCCACAAGTGAAAAAGAGTATGATGTAGCAAATTTTATATATATAGACTGCTTTACAGGGATGTCATGCCTTCCGCCATTTTGAGTGTCATTTGACAATCAAAAAGAGCAAGAAAAGCGCATAATTGGTTGCACATGTACCTCTGTTGCTTAACCTTGCTTTATGTTGTTGCGCCATTGCTGTTGCCCCAAGTATTAAAGATAAAAATGCCATTCTTCAGGCTAAATCGTGATCAAGTAAAAACACTTTTTTTACAAGCTGAGTACATGCTCAATAATTTAAACGTATCGCAACGTGCGGGTGCGGCATTTTCGAATGAAAATACACTGGTTGGTATTTTTTACGCATGTTCATGTGCGTCTATTGGCGCGCACTTGTACGCGCATGGCCGGTGACACCCAAACATTCGCGGATGTTGCACGTGGTCGAAAGCAATCTATTGATTTATCTCCATAGAATTGATTGCAAATAATGCTCCAGTGACTTAGCATTAATATATAGATTGAAGAGTATTGTGGGAAGGAAAAAGGGGCAAAAGTTTTCCCCCTTGCCCTTCCCACAATACAGTTTTTATTTTGTGCAAAATTGCTTGAGTTGTATTTGTGCTAAGGTATTTGGTTGCACAAATCTTTAATTTCATGTTCAAGGTCTTTAATATTTACAGAGATATTTTTATAACAATCGGTTTAAGTAATGACAAATCATGTCATATGGGAAGAAGAAAATTGCAGAAAATTTTCCTAGCTACATTGTGCCAAAACCCTCGTTAAAAATTATAGTTTTGCTCCTGACCAAGTCCAAAATCTGGGATAAAAACAAACAGTTCTTAATGATGATTACATAAATTTTAACAGCTTCTCAACATTGTGGACACCTTTTTTCATTTGAATCAAATTCCACTGTTATCAAATGTCACTTCAGCATATCCCTCGTTCAGATTGCCAGACTCTCTCTGAATTCTTGTCTCATAAATGCCGTTGTAAACTCTTGGGTTAGGATTCAGTTGAACTGCATCACTATGACCTTGGGGCGGCGGAGAAGACAGTGCGTCTTGTTGTATGACTCGCTTAGTGATCAGCCTTCTTGCAGCAAACGCCAGAATCACGATCAGTAGCATGACGACACCACCGATGACGCTGTAAATGGCAGGGTGAATACTCGAGGCTGAACTTGAGTTATCGACGGTGGGTGCAGGAGTTGATGTTCTCATGTTAGGAGTCGTTGGAGATTTAGACCTAGTTGGGGTTTGGCTTCCTGTTGTCTCGGAATCCGTTGAATCCTGAGGTGGTGTTGGTGGCGTGGTACACAGAATAAAGTCAGCAGCACTGTTTCCGATTTGGTTGGTGGCAGTGCAGGTAGCTGTGATCTTTGTCTCACATGAGACCATTGAGATGACGTTCAAGATAACCAGAATTTGGTCACCACCTGTGACCATCACTTGGGAGGCGTCTAGGGAGGAACTGAAGCTCCAGCCGTAGACAATTATGGGAGGAAAAGCAGTCGCAGAACAGTACAGAGCATCATAGATTGTGCTTTCAATGGTGAAAGATCCCTCGGTGATGGCAACATCACTAGGACCATAATTGACAACCAGGGGTCCGATAGAGCAAGTACCCGTAGTTTCTTCTATGAATGCAATACTTGAGATCGTACATGTTACATTATCCCCGAAGTCACTCCTTGAAGGTGTGATGGTGTATTCAGATATCTTGAACCCATTTTCAAGCTGGTTTGGAGTATTGGTATTGTCAGTAATGACGTCTCCTTCATTACACCTCCACTGTGGGACAACTTCAGGCTCACCGGGTTGGCTCCGGCAACGGAAGGTCTGGGGTATTCCTTCCTGTATGACAGTTTGGCCAGAACACACTGGATTGCCAGGATCTGGGAAATAATAGACGTTTACACGAACGCCAACTTCTGCCACTGCCGACAGAGGAATATCGGATTGCGAGTTGAAGACTGCACAGAAATATGTATTACTGTCCTCATTACGATTCAGATTTAGAATGGTTAATGAGTAGATGCCAGTAGTGCTATTGGCTGTTAGTTGATATTTCTGAGGATTGGAAGCGATTGCCATCGTTCCTTTAAGCCATTCAACAATTCGCCCATTCAAGTTCTGCACATGGCAAAAAAGTGTAAAATCCAGGCCCTCTTTGTCTCCAATCTGAACGCCTGGTGGTGTGATGGTTATCACTGGAAGCTGACAATTGCAGAAACTCACGCAGAGAAGAACGAATGCTGCACCAAAATAACGAGACATCGTGAAAGCTAGTTTACAGTTTCCCTTTTCTGTATTGTCCACAAGACTCAAGAGAATCAACTTTAACAAATAAGTAAAATAAGGAAACTAGAAGGCTAGTTTCTTCAAAACTTCATTGTATGCATGCAGAAACTACCGGTAACGGTATTTTTCAGATGCTACAAACAAGTTCAATCAAACAAATTTTCCAGCAAAACCCCCCAATCTCTCCCCAGGATTTTGCCTCAGAGACCCTTTGTTGTCGACTATTCGACCGGTTCTACAACTAAACCAGGAAATATACATTTACAGTATGTCAAAACATAAATCTCGACTACACACATATGATGCTATAGTTTGCACAGCTACCACAAAATATTAAATTGAAAATTTTAATTTCTTGCAAGCCCAAGGACTCACACCAATCACGTTTTTGTGGAAGACATTGGACTCTTTCCACGGTAAAGGGGGCATTTTGGCAACACAGACCATATTTTTCAGAAAATACCTTTGTCTGGTCTCAAAATAAAATAAATAAGTTTCAGTTGTTCTGAAGAGCTAACTTAGGCCCAAAAAGGGTTACAAATAGTGTGACAACATGCCTTTCTAAAGCCCAAGGACTCACACCAATCATGTTTTTGTGGAAGCTAAACTGAGGAAATAATTTTTGCACCAAGGAGTAAGAAAACAAGTTCTACAACATACATTTGTGAAAACCCCGAGCACAAATTTTTCATATTACGTATGTAATAAAGACAGAAAAAAATGTCACACAATGGTCTGTCTACTTACATACGTAATAGGAAAATTTGTACACAAGCTTTTCAAAAATGTATGTTGTGGCAGCAATTTCTTACCTTTTTGGGTAAAAGTTATCTCCTGAGAACAGTACAAGGAAATTTCTTTAATTTTGGGATAAACTACAGACATCTGAAAGGAATTATTGATTTTTTTTTTCAAATGTACCCCATTACTGTGGAAAGACCCATATGCTCGTAACCGGGACGGCCTAAAATATATTCCTTCCTGTATGACAGTTTGGTCAGAACACACTGGATTTCCAGGATCGGAGAAATAGAAGACGTTTACACGGACGACAGAGGAACTCCAGATTGCGAGTTGAAGACTGCACAGTAATATGTATCATTGTCCTCATTACGCGTCAGATTTATAATGGTTATAATAAGAAGATGCCAGTAGTGGATATTTCTTGGGATTGGAAGCGATTGCCATCCGTCCTTTGACCCATTCAACAATTCGCCCATTCAAAGTCTGCACTCGGCAAATAAGTGTCAAATTCCGGCCCTCTCGGTCTCCGATTTGAACACCTGGTGCGATGGTTACCTGTGGAAGCTGACAATTGCTAAAACTCATGCAGAGAAGAACAAATGTCACACAGAAATAACGAGACATCGTGAAATCCAGTTTATAGTATTCCTTTCTGCAATGTTGACAAGACTCATCAGAATCAACTTGAACAATCCACCCCTTCTTTTAAAAAGCAAAGATCCTGCAACGAGTCCAGAGACTATTTATAAAATAAGAGCAACTCGAACTTGCCTGTGGAATATCTCTCAACCGATCCGATGTATAGTGCCACAGTGCAAGTGCTTTTAAATGTACTTTCAAATGTACTGTCAAATTATCCACAAAAACAAATTTTTATTTGAAAACCGAACAAAGAAAGGAAGTGACTGGAAGTGCAAGAAAACATATTCACCAATTATTACTGCTTCCACCAATCAGAGGCAATTAAGCGTTTAAGGTTTAAACAACTGCTGAAAATTTGTCCACACAACGTTCCTAAACAGAAAAATACAAAACTTGGAGCATGACCTTTGCTTGAAATAAACAATATTTGCTATTAGGGGCCATTCAAAAGGGTCAATGTTAAACAATTTCGATCTTTTTTTTGAAATTGTGACCACAGTGAACCTTGTTTTGATGCCGTTATACCCAGCATTATATGGAACAAAGGGACTGAAAGGAATTCCTCTGCCGCTTGCTGCATATAAATACCCTATCTCAGCTCCTCCGCGTGCCCGGAGATCGTGTAAACAAATCGTCGAACATGGGGACAACCAAATGCACTAGTACGATGGTTAGCCGTTTAAGGGCACAATCGCACTGGTACCCATCAGGTATTAAGTTGATACAGCATTTTGCACGGGACCAGTTACCTAACCGAAAACTTTCACACCTCGATATTATTGTGCATGTGCGACGTTGTGTAACGGTGACACTTTTATGTACCATTGAATGTGGGACATGTAGAACGTTCGCTGTTAAGGAAAGCGAGTAGGTTGTGCCAAACGGTTGTATGTAGGTGTACGTTTGTGGGCTGTGTTGTTCGAGATTTAAAAATCAAAATTGAAATTTTGAATGGCCCCTTAGTTCTAACAAAAAGAAAGGAAAAACGGCTGCAATCATAAAGAAAAACATCCATCTTCAGCATCAGGGCATGAGGGTTACACAGTGACAAAACAAAATGTCTATGATTTATTGAATTTAAACTTCCTTATTTTCAAATGCCCTTAAAAGGGAAAGTACCTTCAAAGTGCATCAAAATAGGAACATTCAGTTGTTTTTTAACCCTTGACCAACCAAGTGAAAAACTCACTTTACCTGTTTGTCGTGTCATTCTCTGTGATTGTGCGAGTAGCACAAAGCATCTGCACACGGAAGTAAATGTTCAGTGAAATACATGTAGGTTTATGAGGCAGTGGACAATATGTACACACCTTGTTTTGTCCAGACACAACTCAGACTCTGTCGACTGCAGTGACATTCAAAGAAAAATTAGCTCCAACACCCATACGAGTTTGCATCCAAGACATTCGAGATTGTCATCGTCTCAAGAAGAACATTTGAAACAGATTCTACAGAAAAGGAAAGCACAAACTGGATTTCATGATGTCTCGTTATTTCTGTGCGGCATTCATTCTTCTCTGCGTGAGTTTCTGCAATTGTCAGCTTCCAGTGATAACCATCACACCACCAGGCGTTCAGATCGGAGACAAAGAGGGCCTGGATTTTACACTTTTTTGCTATGTGCAGAACTTGAATGGGCGAATTGTTGAATGGCTTAAAGGAACGATGGCAATCGCTTCCAATCCTCAGAAATATCAACTAACAGCCAATAGCACTACTGGCATCTACTCATTAACCATTCTAAATCTGATTCGTAATGAGGACAGTGATACATATTTCTGTGCAGTCTTCGACTCGCAATCCGATATTCCTTTGTCGGAAGTGGCAGAAGTTGGCGTTCGTGTAAACGTCTATTATTTTCCAGATCCTGGCAATCCAGTGTGTTCTGGCCAAACTGTCATACAGGAAGAAATACCCCAGACCTTTCGTTGCCAGAGCCAACCGGGTGAGCCTGAAGTTGTCCCAAAGTGGAGTCGTGATGAAGGAATCGTCAATAATACAAACACCAATACTCCAAATCAGCTTGAAAATGGGTTCAAGATATCTGAATACACCATCACACCTTTAAGGAGTGACTTCGGGGATAATGTAACATGTACGATCTCAAGTATTGCATTCAAAGAAGAAACTATGGGTACTTGCTCTATCGGACCCCTGGTTGTCAATTATGGTCCTAGTGATGTTGCCATCACCGAGGGATCTTTCTCCCGTAACAATATAACCTACAATAATTCCCTGCTCTGTGCTGCGACTGCCTTTCCTCCCGAAATTTCCTACAACTGGAGTGTCAGTTACCCCTTAAACTCCTCTAAAGTGGTGATCGCTGACCACAACCAAACTCTGGTTATCCTGAATGACATCTCATGTGAGACTCGGATCACAGCTACCTGTACTGCTACCAACCAAATCGGAAGCAGTGCCGCTGACTTCATTCTATGTACACCCCCATCTCCAACCACAACTACCGCACCACCAACACCACCTCAGGATTCAACCGATTCTGAGCCGGCAGGCAGCCAAACCCCGACTGGGTCTGCACCTCCAATGAAACCCGGGGGAACTCCTCAGGCTACATTCCTAAGCCCTGCTATTTACGCCGTTATCGCAGGTGGAGCAGTGATCCTCTTAGCTCTGATCATCGGCCTGATGTACATAGCGGTGACACGGAGAGACGGCAGCACAGATAAAGAACACGAGGACATTGAACAAATCTACAACAACAGGAACGTAAGGGCGATGTCCATTGCCTACATCGAGGATGGGGCGCTAAATGAATACGCAGACACTGCCTTCGACAATCCTGCTCATGAAACGGAGACTGGAATTCAAAACGGCATGCCAGAGGACCTCAAGGAACCAGTCAAGAATAACAATGAATTACGTACTTTCTTAAATACTGAGACATCTCCGACTTTAGACCAGGAGGAGAAACATGATGAAGATGTGGGATCTAAGACAGAAGAAGCTGAGAAGCAAGGGGAAGGTGCATCTTCCGATAATGGAAGCAAGGCCAGTGACGACACTTCTTTAAAATTAGAAGACGTCAAATCACCAATGGACACCCCAGAATCTGATGAAGACAACAACAAAGGGAAAGACGAGGACGAAGGAAGCATCGAGGACGAAGGAAGCATCGAGGACGAAGGAAGCATCGAGGACGAAGGAAGCATCGAGGACGAAGGAAGCATCGAGGACGAAGGAAGCATCGAGGACGAAGGAAGCATCGAGGACGAAGGAAGCATCAAAGACGAACAAAATGAGGACGACGCAGGGATTCCCAGCAATCAAGACGCTGGGATTCAAGATGATGAAGATGCAGAGATAATGATCGATCCAATCCTGGAAGACGAGGCCAAGACGTACCATCCAGACCCAAGGAAAAGCTTGGTCCAAGAAGCGCTCCTGGCAGTCAATGTATCAAACCCAAGTGACAACACTGCAAGGGGAGGATTCAAGTTAACATCAGAAATGAAACTGTAACTCATCAGTTTGATGTCATAATAAACATAATAATCAGTTCTTATATAGCTTTTTTCATGTCTACCGACATCTCAATGCGCTTTTTAAAAAACTGCCTAAACATTAAGAGGACGGCGCCGACAGCGCCTTCGGCAGCCAAGCCAGAGAGACAGGGGAAAGCGCATTGGGATGTTGGCATACAAGGATTAGGAAAGCAATATATAACAACTACATGTAGCTATTGTTATTATGAATGACAAAGCAATGCTTATACTCGGAATAATTCTTCATAAAGAATAAGAATTCTTCATAAACAGCATAAAAACAAAGATCGCAATAAATGAGGAAATAAGAATTATTCCGAGTATAAGCACTAAAAACATTGCGTATACTCAGAATATTTCTTCATAAAGATTCATAATTCTTTGTAAATACATGTACCATAATAGCCAAGACTTCAAGAAATAAGGAATATTTTAAGTGGTGATTCTTAAGGCCTGTCTGCACGAGCCAACATTTGTTGGCCAAAAAGACCAACATGAAGTTGGAACTTGTTGGGCGGGACATGGATGCGCTCGACCGCGCGAACCAACATGTTCTAACATAACTCGACTGCAGTTGGCTGGTGCCTATAACATGACAGGCGTTCTAATCTGCTATTGGCCAATTTCTCCAACAAGCTCCAACAAAGTCGGGCGATAGAAACATGTTCCAACATGGATGATGTTGGGCATTAATTGTCTGGAGTGACATCCATACCATCCAACTTTCGGTCGGCCGACATCGTCAGACACTAGTTGGGTCTTGTTGGCCAACAAATGGTGGCTGGGCCTTTATGTGTTTGAATTCCTTAATATTTAGTGTGATTCGTGTTATGCTGTACAGTTTAAGGAGTGTGACTAGATGACATTTTTCACACCCTCAATCCGTATTTATCCAGGGATATCGTCAAAAATCCACCGAAGTTTAGTAAACTAATGTTGTAATTTATCCGGTTCCATAAAGCAGTGAAGTGATTATACCAACCTTTTTTGCTTCCACATCCAAATTGGAGATTGCAAATTGCCTGTTTTCTTCCCATGGATAATATTTTGGGGAGGTATTTTGCATGATTGTTAGGTTAAAAGTAAAATGAAATCCATTTTCTAGAAAAATCTGGTCACGCTCCTTTAAAATATATTTCTGTGTATATATATACAGACAGATTGTTCTATCTGAAAAGATGGTATAGACCATTTTCAAGCAGAAGACAATCTACAGTCATGTCCCCTGATAATACAAGGTTCCTGTTATAACAGGTAATCTGCAAAGTTCCAAGGACTTCTTATTAATGAGATTTGATTGTATAAGCGATTCAATTCCGGATGGGTTAATTGGGAAGTGAAGGATAGCACGAATCATTAGACCAGGCAAAGGCTTAATGTCTGAGTATTCAAATTATGCTCGCTGGAGGCAAAACAAGGAATGGATACATGTAACTCACTATTGGTGCGATTACATAACGTCTGCCCGGGCTGTCTGTTAAGCCGGCCATACACCTTGCGTTCCGACTCCATTGCGATTGCACAGACACTCTAAATTTTGAGCAAGCTATGCTCAAAATTCTGCGATTGCGTTGCGACGGACTAGTAGGCCTACACAAAATTGTGACCATGATCGGCATCGGAACGCATCGCAAAATCCGTACACCTTGTGATGCGACTGCACAACATGCGCTATCGTGATCGGATCACTGATGAAACGCAAGGTGTACGGCCGGATTTAGCGCAGCATTGCACTGGATGCTGAAGCAAGCATGTGCACGTATCCTTTCATATATGGATTAATTCACAGGTATATAATGGGGTACCATGAAGAATTTTGTTTATAGTTCATATTTCTAAACTGATGTACATAATGTTTCTAGAAACATACAAAATAATTATAGTTATTAAGATCTAAAGCAGGAAAATGCATGCAAGAAACGGACCCTACATGTAGACTCTTTGCACCGGCGGCCATGACAGGGGGAGGTTTTTAAAAGATGTGACAATAGATCCACAAAGAGCCTACTCGTGCATGACACACGGTGACAATGTGACTGCCCCGTCATGGCCGCCCATGCAAAGGATCGATACATGTATTAAACATACCAAATGGGATGGACAAAATGTGTGCCCATCCTGTTAGTACATGGGAAATTTGTACAGGAACATTTTAGAAGGATATGTTACATATATTTGGGGTGTTTCAAAATAATGTTAAATATGTCAACCAGAATTTTAAAATTTTAAGTGACTTTAAAAAACCATATCTCTACAGATTTTAAACCAATTTACACCAAATCTTCTGAGAAGTAGCAATGTTTTAAGTATTTTTCATCAGAGTCATAATTTTTTTGGGTCAGATATATCAAAGTGACAAATCAGCAAAATGGAACATTCTCTGGTTGATGCGAAAAGTGTTACGCATGGGACACGTAAAAAGCTTGGCAGTTATTGCTAAACAGCCTGTTAAAGGGCATGAACTTGAAATTTTTTGGCTACAATGGGGTTTTTTCATTTTATCTAATAATTAAATTTTGTACATTTTATGAGTTTTGATTTGCTTATTAGTGCATTATGCATGTATCTCAAATAGAATGTTTTATTTTATTTTTTTAAAGGCATAGTTAGCATGAGCTTTGTGTTAAAAAATTAACTGGCTTACATGTACACAGACAAACGTCAGGACTGCTGATTAAATAAAGCACAATTAAGAGTTATGCAGAAATAGTTTTTATAAATTTGATAAAATTGTGTAACTGCAAGTAAGTAAAAAATCAAATGTGTGGCAGATTAATAAAGTAATCCAAAAAGAAGCATTCTGGACATTTTTTTTGTCATGTTCTCAGATGGAATTTGTGAAAAATTCCAGTACAAATTGTGCATATTACATAGATTACAGAAAAAGTTGTGCATATCATGCACATGTATAATGTACATGTAGTACTACGATGTACTGGATGTACATTGTATGCACATGCGCTTGCAGTGATCTGTCAGTAATAATCACTGCCACACACAATGCCTGCACAAAGGCCCTGCCCATAAACTCATTAGCATACCAAGTCCCACCCACTTGCAACAGTTTCACATACACTGAGCCCTGATTGGTCAAATGTGTCACAATACAGCTGGCAAGGCACGTGGCATAAGTGTGGTTCAAGTAGTGTGTTGATAACATCTGGTGACCATTGATGTGCTATACTAATGCAGCACTTGTGTGTATTCTGAATGAATAGGAGTTGAGTTGAGCAGACTGGAACAACACATCTTTATTTTCAGACTCCGGACATAAGTGAAAACTAATGACTTTTGTTAATCATCTGATGGACATTCAGAAAAGAAATCATTTTGATGCAGAAGTCTCCCACACATTTTTAAAACTGTGAGGAAGATTGAAACATTCTTCAAACTGTAGATAGCATGAAGTGTTACTTAGAGAATTGGTGATACTTCTCCGGCGAACTTTTTCTCTCTGAAGTCAACCAATTTGGAAATACTAAACTAAACAAAAATGGAAAGGATCGAGGTTCAGTTTAGACTACTGCTTGTGCTACTGGGTTTCCTTAAACTGGCTTGCTGTCTACCAGTGTTTCACGTAGCGCCGATCAAAACAACTGCCCTGGAGAACACCAACGTGACTTTCTACTGTATCTTTCAAAGTTCTCTCGACTCAAACCAAGTAGTGGTTTGGGAACAAGGTGGCGTTGAAATCAGCCGGGATGGGACCATTGAAATACAGAATTCTCGTCTTCATATTCGTATGGACCGAAGTCAGGCCTCTTACAATCTCAGGATAACGTCGGTGACTCGTGCCGATGACATTGACTACACATGTCTTGTGATAGATACAGACAATAATCAGAGGCTCGTTGAATCTGACCCTGCTAGGTTGGAGGTGCATCATCTCCCGCCTGCGCAGTATCCACGCTGTTTCCCCTTGACCAAAGACACCTTCAATATTGGAGAAGAAATCACGATCACATGCGAGTCCAAAAGCGGCAACCCACCGGTGAACCTCAAGTGGACCTGCGAGGGGAAAACTCTACAGATTCGCCGGTACCGCACACCAAATGGGCTGCTTAACATCGACTTCTCGTTCACTGTGGAGCCAAAACACCATGGAGCCATATTTCAGTGCAAACTTACGTCGTCTGTTTACGATACTGTCCAACGCAGTTGTAGCTTGGGACCTCTGGACATCAACTTCAAACCCGTTGAGGTAAAGATAAATGATGTACAACCGATCTTTGCCGATCAGGAAATTGAACTTGAATGCAATGCCAATGCCAATCCTCCTCCCTTGTATTCGTGGACCTTCGGCCGAGACATCGACCAAACGAGGATTACGTATTTGCAGGACAGGAAAAAGGTAATTTTCACACCCCAAATGACCGATAACGGCTTGACTGCATCGTGTAATGCAACCAATGATCTTGGAACGGCACGCGACACCGTCACTCTTCGCGTGGACCCAACACCAACAACGTCGCGACCAATACCGCCAAAATTCGACATTACAAATGACGTGGGATCACCAACCAAACCGCGCACTGATCCTTCATCGTCTAAAGATATCGTCATCAAGCCCGAGGTTCTCGCAATCGTTGCCAGCACGTTAACCCTGATTCTGCTCGTTCTCATCATTCTGGTCATTGTGACTTGCAGATGTCGTCCGCAAAACCCTAAAACAGTTGCACAGATGCCGCAGATGATTTACGGACAGTACGGACCCGGTTCCATCCAAGGTTGGGAACAGAGTAGCATCTATTTTGAGCCCCGAGACCGTATTAGCGTCAGAGACATGCCAACATGGCAGCGGCCCACACCGTGGCATCGAAACGTTGCTGTGCAGGTTCCGTGGGTGGAGGAACCTCCATACGAAGAAATCGGACACAACTGGGATGAGGGACTGACACTAGAGATTTGAGACATCTTTTCGTTTCCGTTCCAGAGATTACTGTGTATATAATGTGTATATGTGTGTAAATACTGAAAAGAAATTTTGTATATTTATGAAAAATCAAATTTGAAGGATAATTATTATTTTGTTTTTCAGTTTATTCATTCAAACTAAAATTACCATTAAAAATGTGAGGAACCCTTAAAGTGCAAATATGTAAGGAAACAACAAATTGTAAACTTGCTTGACAGCATACATCTACTACAGGCAGAACTAAGAAAAAAGTACCAAAAAAACCTTTGTTACTTATAAACTTATCAACATTTTGTCCAATTGTGGATTGGTTTTTAAAGATTGAAAATAATTGAATGGGCTTTTTTGGTATTGTGCAATAGTTTTGGAAATTAGAGGAATAATTTTTTGTTTTAATTATTAATGTTTGGCATTACGTTAAATTGATTTGACTCTACTTTCCATATGTTACTGATAAAGTTTGTCATTCCATAATATGCAAATCTAGCTTGTTTCATAATCATTAAAAATCTGCACAAAATGATATATAAAACAATCAACCCAAAGTTATAAAATAATCAAAAATCAAAAACCAAAACTGATGCCAAATTATTAAATTCCTAGCTAAGAACATCCTATTCGATTGTATTTTAGGTAAATGTAGATGTCTAAAATTCTTAACCATTTCCTCTAAATTTCAGTACTTTTTCTTTCCCACTTTCTGAATGATGCAATTCAAATAATTAATATGTGCATCTTTATCCGTCATATGCTGGTACTTAGTAGGCCTATTCAATAAATGTTATGCAGAAATCCAATAGAATGCAAGAAGGCTGTTGTCCATAGTTACTCTTACATACATGTACTTTGCGTAGTGTGCTGGCGCCCACATATAGAGCTTTTCAGACTACATGCATAATTTCAGCTGATTAAATACTGCAGTGCATGTCTCTATTTAATTGCCTTTGTACATATTGTAATGAATCCACTCTTTATGCTGGCGTGCACTTGCATCAAAAACAAAAATTATTGGTGAAAAAAAGCAAAGAGATACTAATTTACAAAAAGTAAACCTTCAATTTGTTTGCGAGCTTTTGGTGATTTTGGGCCGATACAAAGCAGGGTCGTAGTCGAGTCCATCACAAGCCTTCACAAGTCCACCACAAGTCCCTGGGTCTTAATTGAAGTCACAAGCTATTCAAATGAACTCCAACAAAGGCATTCTTTTTTGTGCATGTTCATCCTTTGCTTCCTATTACTGGACTTGTGACGGACTTGTCACAGACTTGTGATAGACTTGTGATGGACTCGACTACAACCCTAATACAAAGTGACCCCAAAACTGATAAAAAAGCTGAAAAGTAGAAACTCTTTTGACTGTAATTGTTCAACAAATATGCTTTGGAGTTTCGGGACAAGTTTTTTTCACCAAAACTCATTGTTAGTGTCACTTTGGTCAGCACCAGCTTGTCTTGTCTGCGACAAACCTTTGTCCCATATGTGACTTGTTTATGTATATTACAGTACTGGCCTTCACTTACAGCACACATTTCAGCAGCTATGGCAAAAGACCAGTTATAGCAATTTGTTTTTAGCGATGACCCTCTTAAAAATTCAAGATATCTTAAATTTGTACATCATACATGTACTATCTGTGCCTTAAGTATGTATTATATCACTCCTAATCTTACCAACTCCATCACACTGTATCATTACCTAAGTTTTCATGAATTTTATCCGGCATCGACATAGTATCCAAAATTACTATGTATTTTATAAGAAAATCTTGGCATGCTTACATGTACTTTTTCAAATGAAACCTTAGGCTATACCACGCATTTCCTTTTATCTTAGTTTTTTGCAGACAATTTGAAATGTTTAACTACAAAATGATAAATGATTTGTAGAATGTACTGTACCCAACTTAGGCCTACATTTTTATCACAAGAAAAAGTGCATGACACCCAAAAAGGATGCTAAGGAAGCTTTTCTAATCACAAAGTTGTTTTGAAAGCACCATTCCAAAGATGCCGTGGCACAACTTACTAAAAAAAAGTCTCCATTAGCCGATCAAAAGCTGACTGCACAATGCGTTAATGATGTCGTCAAGCGATGACCCAGGCCCCTAATTGCTCTCAAAACATACAACTGAACTGCTTTAATGCGACAGTAGATGAATCATATCAAATGAGCGAGAATATTATTCGTATATATTTCAGGAAATTTTCTAATTAAAAAAAAACTATCATCATTTTGGATCTATGCAAATTTCAAAAGGATGAAGCACATTATAATGTATTTTAAAACAAACATTACGACTGTGTTGCTATTACAATAACTAATAAATGAAACGCAAGTCCCTCAAAAAAAAAGTGTCATTGTAACAATACCCCGAATACGAGCGAATATTTAAATCATAAACCCACTTGCAGAGTGATAATTTAATTATTTATTTTAAATAGAAGGATTTCTTATTAACAGGATTTGTAAGAGACCATATATAGCCAAACAGTACTATTGTCTTATTTTGGTGTCTGAATTTGCACTAATTGTTCTGATGAGTATCTAAAAAAAGTTAATAAAGCAACTGAACATACATGTACATGTACCGTAAAATCTATTTGTATTGATAGCATTTTTTTTCTTGGAATGAGTGGATCGTATACACCAATTATGTGTCTGTGCAATCTTTATATTTTCATTCAAATGCATGCTCACATTGTATTAGGAAGTATTTCTACTGCACGCCTCATTGCTCAGCTGGTAGAGCATCTGCCTGTTGTGTCAGAGGTCTTGGGGAAAACCTGAGGGAGTATACCACTGTGCCTCATAGCTCTGCTGGTAGAGCATCTGCTTGTTGTGTCAGAGGTCTTGGGGAAAACCTGAGGGAGTATACCACTGTGCCTCATAGCTCTGCTGGTAGAGCATCTGCCCAGTGTGTCAGAGGTCTTGGGGAAAACCTGAGGGAGTATACCACTGTGCCTCATTGCTCTGCTGGTAGAGCATCTGCCTGGTGTGTCAGATGTCTTGGGTTCGAATACTAGCAGTGTTGCACTAGACAGTCCACCACAAGTCTAACAAAGTTATTACTTCATCAAAAGTACATAACACCGACAAAGAAATACTCGCTTGTAGTGTACCTGATATACGAGCATTTACAAAGTGCCATCTGTCCATAGTATGTATATGATATGACATTCTACAGGACTGGGATCTTGTAGCGTGCACACATCTGTCAGCTATGACATTCTTGGCACAGGTGACCAGATGATTTTTAAAATGTTAGGATTCAGCGACTTGCGAGGACTTGTGAGGACTTGTGAGGACTTGTGAAAACCTCAGAAGGACTAGACTGACAACCAGAGTGGTTAAAAAATGGGTGAATTGGATTTCAAAGATCTAAGACTGCCGTTAGGGCCAATGTTGCTGTGGAAAATAAATTTAAAATGATCTCTATTTATCAGAGTTTCTAGCTTTCAAATGAAATATCAAACAAACAAACAATATTGACCAAAGGGAAGTCTCCCCAAAGTTTAATAAGTTTAACTTTTTCGTCCATAACTTTTTTAATCGATATCTCATGTGACGGTAACAATTTCAGCAAAAGAAAGGTTTTTATTGTTGAAGTGTACTTTTCCAGGTGAAATCGAGTCTGAACATGGACAATATACTTTTTAAAGCTCTTGAAAAGAACACGAAGGTTGAGGGAGTACCCTTGTGCCCAGTCAGTATGAGTCACCCATACCTACATGTGGTGGAGTCAGTGGTTGGCAAACTATGATGTACAACCAAACGTTTGTTACCCCAGACCCAACAGGAACAACCCTTTTGAATGACATCACAGTACATGGACATCAGTCAGGCTTTTGTTAGCCCAGGAGCCAACAGGGACAACCCTTCTGTATGAGATCATACAGTGCCTGTACTATGACACACCAAAGAATACACAACAATAGGTGGGGAGAACTAAGCGGAGAGATGTGATACAGGTTTGGATTCATTTTGTCTCAAAAATGTGTGCTGGCTGAGAAACTTGAGTTTCAAATAGGCCCACTCAGTGAGATTTAGGGGTACTTCTACAGACACTCGGAGTGAAACAGAAAAACCAAAGATAACAACCTAATTTGACCAGGGGCCGATTTCACAAAGCGCCTACGATCCTTCGTAACACCAGTTGCGATGGGTAAACCACCGTAACCTGCGTCTCAAGTAACGTGCATTTCGAGTAACGTGCATTTCGAGTAACGTGCATTTTGAGTAACGTGCACTTCGAGTAACGTGCACTTCGAGTAACGAAGGATCGTAACGCTTCGTGAAATCGACTCCAGATCTCCCAGCCCAAACAAGACAATGAAACCAACAATTACCTTCAATTCAACTGGTTTCATACAAAACAGCCCATATCTATTGTCCATCTCTGCTGGGGAGGAGCATACACCATGCACCATCCACCCCCACCCCCTAAATGAGATTTGAGGTTTGAAAATTTGTGTGTGTAAGGTGCTTTGGGGAAATCAGTGTTCCCTCTCCAAAGTACATGTATTGTGCCACCCCTTTCTCCCTCTCCCACTTTTGAAAATTCTGGTGACCTTAAAACTGAGTCATCAGACATGACCAGATTAGGCCCAAAATGACTTTCCTTTGATTTGAATTAATGGTGTGCAGTACTTAAAATACAGTCAACAAGCCAGTACTGTGCAAGTTTGTATTGTTTCATGACAACATGCGCTCTCCATCCCAGGCGTGTCAAGATGCAACTTAGACCAGGGGCCAATTTCACTGACGTAAACATTTGCGATCATGTACGGCAATTCGCGATGGATTTCGAGTTTAGCGATGGATTTGGGCATTAGCAATCAGTGTTAGTGAAATCGGCCTCTGGTTTGAATCTGTACTAAAGCCCAGGGGCATTTTGAGTTATGATAGATATGGCATCTCACTGTCACATACACCACAATTAGACTAAATTATCTGAAAGGTGCTAAAACATTTAAATCCGATAATAGATAATTTTTAGTTGAACTGAAGTTATACCACGATTGGTGCAATGTCTACGATATCATACATACGCGCCTTCTGGACAAACCAATTACACATGGCCAATAAATTAATGTTGGTGGGCAGTGGTGGGGAATAACATTCAAATCCGATTATTTCACAATTTCTTGACCAAAGTGGAACCACACCCATCTGACAACCTGTCTTTCTGTGAAAGGATTCCCCTCCGAATTACTCACATCGCCGTTCAATTGTGTGGTGACTATGACTTCATCATAAATACTCCAAGTGTGATATCATACACTCGGAATATACCAACATACCGGTTACAAGCACAGCCCTGGATAAGTCATATCTTAAAACACAAAGCCATTATCAATTTTTTTTAAAAATTACAGGGACTAAAAAATTACTCAGTCAATTGTGAGGGTTCAGCCCCTGCGGTTTGTATGGGAAAGAAAAAATACAAAGGGCATTTTGAGTGTAGTGAAGCATAGGGCTCTGTTTACAATACACCTTTTGTCAACAATTGGCGGTTGCGTATCAGATAATAAATAAAAACTATTAAACTCAGAATTGAATCTATTAGTCATCTGGACTTAGCATTATTGTCTGTCGTTTCAGAAACAAAACCTAATACCTTAAAACCGACAATGCATGAAGCTAAACAATACATATTGTGCTGTGTATACATGCACGACTGCTCGATCGGCCGACTTTGAAACGAATTAATTTACCACAAAACATGGGAGTGTCCCAATCGAATGATGACTCACGGATAGCGAAGCTGGGACAAATGACATAATGCCTGGACAGTGTGCAAACACCTACCTGCAATTGTGTAAAAATTATCAGAACGTTTTTTTAATGTATGACATGGCACACAGTGGCCAGTCCCCTGAAATATTAATGGTATATTCTTTCGGTAGTTATCTAGTCATAAAAATGGAATGAAATGGAGGACAGATTTGGTATAGTGAGGTAATATGTAATTTGTTTTCCCAAGTTGGCACACGTTAATTGCTTCACACACTATTATTCGGTTCAGTAGCTAGCTCTCATTTGCATGTATGACTGTTTTTGGGCAGTTATTCAAAACTTAAATAAATTTTGTTTACAATTATCATGAATTTTTTTATATGTTATTTTATTTTATTAATATTAAAGTTGATGATTTAAGGCATTAACACTTTTGAGAAGAGGGTGTCTAAAAACAAAGGCAGGAAAAGGTATGAAATTCACTTTTTTGTTTCTTTCGGTCAAAAAAGTAAAAAGGATTTTCTAACTAAGGACTAATGCTATTCTAAATGCAGCAGCTAGCTTTTCCGATATTCTTTTATTCGGTAATTATGTGACTGTTTATATATATATGTACGTGAACTGCAAGTGATTTTTTAAAAAAACAAAAATACAATAACCCTACAAAAAACCGACAAACATTTTACAATATAACTGCTTAGCACTAGAACTGGGCAAATATAAAGTTTAAGTGTATGCAATATTAAATTACATATTGTCAGCATCGTCTGCAAATGCTTGCTCAGCAGTATTATTTGGTAAGCAGTATCTTGAGCTATAAACAGCTTAATTAAAACGGACCCCAAATCTCTGAAAGATAAATCCCTGCCTGCAATCACCGAGACTGCGTGGGAATTTGCCCTGACCACCTGCTCCTAACACCTCATCCCGACATTATGTTTAGACCCCTCTTTACAATGGCAAGGGGTGCAGTGTGGGGGTCAAAAAACAACAAAGTACAATTGAGCCTATACAGTGAGATTACACATGCACTGGACTGGGCAGTGTGCCTCGCACGTGGCACTTTAGGTACACACCTGGGGTGGATTTTCAAAGATTTCTAAAGAGGAAACACAGGGAATTATATGGGTAAAGAGAGGTTATGGAACTGGACAGCTCTTCCTGCATTGTTGGAGATTTTTGGCCACAATTGCTGAAGTGAGAAAAATGGTCCAACATTGTATGGGAGAAGGGAAGTGTCCCTAACTGTGTTGTACAATGTAGCTTTTTTTAAAGAATTGTTGAAAATTTCAGAAATTTCCAATGTAACCAGCCAAGAGCATTCCATACAAATCAAATTAAAATACGGAATGTGGTTCAAAAGATACAAATTTTCCATTGTCCAAAGATGAACTTGATCAAAGGTTTTCCTCTCATTTCCTTTTTTTTTTATAGCCGGCAAAATAAAATAAAAATCTTTTTGAGGTAACAGCTAGCATGAATAGTAACGCTGATGACCAGGATTTTGTATTGAATCGATAAACTCAACCAGATGAAGGGTAATCGATTGCACACAAGGCTGGCTGCCTCCACACAAATGATTCAATAACATGCAAGGTACTATGGCACCACACCATGCAGCGGGGGTTGGAGAAAAGGATGGCTATGTTAAAGGGAAATTCTCTGCAAAGGTGAAACAAACACAGAACATTGCTTGAATCATGAAGAGTATTTATATTAAAATTTATAGTATGAATAAGTGATTATTTTAAGGGATTATGACCCAGGGACCTCCGGGGTGAATAAATTTGATACAAATGTGGACAAATGAGTTTGGGAAATCTGTATGCAGTGAAAAGCAACTTGGCTCCACCGGGATTCGAACCGCGGACCTTCAAATAATGATCACAATTACGGGGACAAATGAAATCATATTGTCTTTTTAAAATTAAAACCTTTGAAAGAAAAGTATGTTTTCAAAAAGGCAAGTTAGACCTGGGTCTGATCCGCCTTTTTCAATCCCCTTTTGTGTTTAGCCGGCACCAACTCGCCTTTTTGAAAAATGCGGGGTTCAATTTGAGAGAAAACAGGCCTGAACAGTTCTATTCGAGACTCATGGGATTATCAAAATGTAATACCCCAAAGAAAAAAACTGTCACCAATATACTTTGGTAGCCACCAATGCGGAAATGTTAATATTTTTTTAAGGAGGAAAAACGTTTTCTGTTGACAATACACTTTATGCACAGGGCCTTTGTACCAGTGTACGTAATTTTTTTCTAGCAACTAAATACTTTGCTAATACATTGTTCGTGAATATCCCATTTTAGGTCGAACACATCAGCAAAGAATAGTTATGTCAAGATTTATTACTTGCATGATGGCGAATAATGTCAATGTTTAGTACACGCTGCAGCAAGGGCTTTGTGCACTGGGTAAACACTCATACAAACATAGCATGGGAAAGTAGTCACCTGGTATTACTGTCTGCGACTGCCTGGGGATAAATATGATAACATCTGCTAAGCGTACTATTTCATGGGCAGATCCAGAACTTGTTTCCGTCAAGAGGAACCGAGAGCAATAAATGAATTTTCAGTTTCAAATGAAACTTTCATCAACATGTTTTTGAAAATTGCTTTTTTTAAATCCAAAGGAATCATTGACTTCCTTTACAAGTGTCAGTTTGTTGTGCCTTTTTTTTTCTTTCTTTCACTCTTTTTAATTTAAGATTTTATTAATTATATGGAATCTTCGGCAACTAAGGCCCTTTATGCCATTGCAATCAACTATACTGTATCATCTTTAAACTTACTTTAATTATCATCATCTACATAAGATGAAAAAATAGATGCGATTTTAGAAGTGGGAGGAAAACCCCCAGGGAAATCTCCTGGGGGGAAAACCCACGCGGTCAAGTAGGGACCGGAAAACCTAATCCACATACACACACACACACCCAGGAATCAAACCCGGGACGCCAGAGGTGAAAGGCGGAGAAAAAACCATTATACCAACCCGACTTTCTAAACAGGATGCATTTTATAACTGCCCGACTTTTGACCAAAAATGGGCTTCAAAAGTGTACATAGTTTGCACATAGCCTCCAGAAAAATCCTAATTTGGAAGCACTGTTAACCTCGGTGGATACACGACCAGCATGAGACAGGGAATCACTGAAGAGCATTCAACAGATCAAGCTGTTTGAGATATGAGGGAAGTTTGGCCAGAGGCTGAGGCAACTCACGTGCTGAGTAATTAGGCCTAATAGACTCAAGCTGTGCAGGCACGCTTCACTCTACCATAGAGGCCAAACAAATCAAGAACAGAAACAATATACGGTCATGATGCATGGGCTACATCATTGTCAAATATGTGAATGTTATTTTCGCCAGAGGAAAAATAGCAAAAATTTACCTTTTTTTAGTGCTAAAGAGTGGATCTGCATGTGATCAAAATTTGAATTCAAGTTTAAATTCATGTCAACTCAGAGAAACTTTGTTACAGTAATTGTTTAAAGTTTTTTTTAGGGCAAATTAATCATATCCATGTACATATGTAAACAAAAAACACATGGATCAGGTAAAAATAAGATACATGTACAGATATTTTGAACTACATGTATTCTTCAGTCTTTATTAAGCGGGCCTCCCACTGTGCGATTTTTGCCACGATTCCCCTACGAATTGGTACGATTATTTGAGACTGCCTATAGACTCTACACACAATCGTAGCCAATCGTAGCAAAAATCGTGGCAAAAATCGTGGCAAAAATCGCAGTGGGAGGCCCGCTTCAGGCTTCGGTTCACAACGATCCTGTATTTGACGCTATACATGTTTCTCTCACAGTTAATAAAACCATAAAACTTGAGGTATGTCATTTTAAAGTATATTTTCAATTTCTACAAATGTGCCAAGAAATTGCCAGACTTTTTCGCATTTTTGGTAGTTCTTTGAAGTTCTGTAAAAAAATAAATAAATAAGTTGTAATCACCAAACTTGTTGTATATCGTTCTTTTATAGGTTCTAGACTCAATGATATTGTTTTGTTGAGTGATAAATACCAATGTTTTTCACTATCCGAATCCGAAAAATACTCAAAAACTTCCTCCGCAGAGAAGCGAGTGCATTTTACTATGGGCGCCGCCATCTTGGCTGCTCAGACTTTGCGCCCTCTCGAGGAACTCCGACGTCGTACCTCGATGATATTGCATATTATGATAGATCAATATGCGCCCTCTAGCGATATTTTTAGGTCTTACATGTACGGCGGTTGGCGTTTTTGAAGAAATTTTTGTTAACAACGCGATCAGACTATTCGTACATGTACGACATTGGCACTTTCAGAGTACGTACGATAGATAGTACTTGTACGGCCTTGGCACTGAAAGAGTTAACTACATGAAATATATATGAAATGTGGGAAAAACAAAAATCACATTTCTGTTTTTGAATACAACTTTCAATCCTTTGTTGCCATTTATATCAATGCCCTTTGTCCAAAATCTTCTTGCAAGCTAGCACTTGGGGAAAGTGTCTCAACACATCAATCAACATAACACAGCAGACTGCTATAAAACCTGAGCTACAGTGTTCTATGGGTACGTTCAGACAGAGGCACAATCCATTTACAAATATGCATTCAGCTGTGGCAAATAGGAAGAGGTTTGAGAAATGAATCACAAAGAGTGGTGCACTTGCAAGGGTGCTTATGATAGGTCAGGCAGGGTGCTAATGATACATTTGTAGGTCAAGCAGGGAAAAAAGAATGACATGTTACATGTAGAGGATTTGTAATAACCCTGGATGCAGCAATAGGGGGACAATGCGGGAAGCCTTTCCCCGGGGACCACCGAAATTTCGGGAAGAATCACTCAAATTGACACCAAATTTCTCTACCCAAAGCTTCCAAAAATGTTTACAGACCTAAGAGAAACGGTTCTAGACCTAATAAAAATGGTTCTCGATTTAAAAAAAAAGAAGTTTTTTGACCTAAAAAAATGGTTTTTAATCTCAAAAATATTAGGCCGACACCAAATTGTCACCCTATTGAGCGTGTCGGCCTAATATAGCCTTTTTACACACAAATTGTCGGGTTGTTCTAAAACCCCCTCGACCCCCACGACCCCCTCGACCCACGACCCCCTCGACCCCCACGACCCCCTCGAATTGCCTTCACGTGCGACTTTTTCACGTGCCCGAACCTGTGTTCACAGCCCGATTACGAATGCGGGCCATAACCATGCGCCAGCGCCAGCCCGGCCTTGTTCGCGTCGCCGTGTGCGAACGCGACGTCATAGTGTTGCTTCCAATACGTTCTTAAAAATAACTAAATTTCCTACCTTCTAAAACCCGTCTTACACTAGTTAAGCTAGTTAAGCTCATTATATGTGGGAGAGACAGGTCCTCGACCACAGTGATTTTTATTGCTTTTGTCGCTCCTATGCCCATCTTGTTTATGATGTACATTGTTGGCATGAATAAATAATAATAATAATAATAATCTCCCCTATCGAAATATAGCGTTATTTTTTGTCGGGGCTTGATCGCGACACAAGCCGTGCAAAGAAAATTCAGGATTTGACCTCATTAACGCGTGCGCTGCGGACTGACTGATAAGCTGTACCGCTTTCGGGGCCATCCATAATAAACTACGTACGCACGGAGAGCTAGAGGAAGGGTTGGCCCCAATGCCTACACCCAACGTTAAAGTATGTGGGTGACGTCACGCAATTTGCGTACGGGGGAGCGTAGTCTAAAATGTCGGCATTCCGTGCTTACGTACTTTATGGATGGCCCCTTCGGTGATACACACATTAAAAACGTATTGGAAGCAATGACACGGCGACGCGCGGCTCATTCGAACTAGGCCGCGCTGGCCCGCATTCGTAATCGGGCTGTGAACACAGGTTCGGGCACGTGAACAAATCGCACGTGAAGGCAAGTCGAGGGGGTCGTGGGGTCGAGGGGGTCGTGGGTCGTGGGGGTCGTGGGGGTCGAGGGGGTTTTAGAACAACCCCAAATTGTCGCCCTATCCTACCAAACAGAGTTTTAATTGGGCATAGCATGATCTCAAAGAAGAGTACGGAGTTTGCTTAATAAGGCTACTTTATAGTAGCCGTATTAACAGTGGCCATGTTTGCAGAAAGTAATATTTAATTGATCTGACAATGGAAACACAGAGTGCCTGTTAATGCCAGATGCATGGGGTATACCACAAGATGGCTGCCATGCATGCAAAGAGTCTATTGGCCATCTTGAAATCTACAAAAAGTACATTTAGGTCATCAATTCATTTAACTGAATATTTATATGGAATTTTGTACTTCAAAGTTGTCCCAATTATAATACAGCAAAATTTATAACTCAAACTTCAAGCAAATAACACCCGTTTCATACAGAGTCGTGCCGAACTAATTGTATTCTGATTAAAATTTTAAGACGGGCATTCTTAAAGCGAGCCGTGCACACACTAAAGATCAATATCTGAAACCAAGTCGCTCTTCAGTTGTTCTGACCGACTGAAACAGTCGATCTTTTGACTTCTGGTGAACCAAGTTGCTCCTAATTGTTTCATACGTCGATCTTTTGGCGAACTTAATTCAAATTCTTGCAATAATTTAGTTCGGTGCGACTCTGGAGCGCCTGTATGAAATGGGTGTAACTTAAAAGTTGAGCAGAGAATTCATATTTCATTTCATTGAATTTTCAATGCTGGAAGTCAACGATAATAGTGACTTTTTATGCTTTTACAGATAAATACGTCATCTTTAATGACAGGAAAGAGGAACTTGTTTAAAGGTATCATTCAGTTTCAGAGTTATTGAGGTTAGTCACAAAAGCACATGTTGTACACAAGTTTTAAGAGTATCATTTCTGTTTGCATCAACCAGTGCAGTTTCATATGAATTGATTGACTTTTTTTCTTTTCTTAAATTTCCTTCTCTAGCTTTATTTCAAAACATGGAAACAAGGAAACAACTGACATGCCCATCTCAAACAATACCGTTTGAGAGTAAAAACTTGTCTTTGTAATTTTTTTTTTTTTAACGCATCATAAACAACTGTTTCAGGTGTAGACCTTGTCTGTACCTGCAGGGTTCAGATTTTTATAAAGTTACTAGAGTACTTATGAATTTAGTTCAAAGCAGTATACACAATTATTTTTGAAAGTTCTATTTTGTCTTTGAAAAGGTGATTGTTTTGTCATAAAAGGAATTTATTTTATAAATGCGCTGATGCTTTGCTGAATGTGTAATCCACTTAAAGTGAAACTGATTGCATACACATAGATGAAAAAGGTGAAAATGCAAAGATTTGCCCATAATAAAGAAAATTATTTATTTTTCTCTACCAGGTCTTTTGGAACATTTTGCACAATTAATTGCTTATTGCTCGAGGATTTGGGAGTAAAGGAAGAAACTATACCTTGGTTAATTTTTTTTAACATGTTCAGAATTTTAGTTACTTTCCTCTTTCATTTCGAGAGTCTACCAAGTCTTGGCTTTAGAAAAGATTATAGCACAAAGCAAAAGCCTCTTTATAATAATCAGCTAACCCCTATCAGCAATTTGGGTTAATATTATCAACTGAAGTGCCACGTTCATTTCATTCCAAAATTATGGGCGCTCGGCCAACAGCTGGCAAGCAAACATTATAAACAGAAATAAAAGGTTATTTGCAATCTACATTATAATATCACAAATAATGGCTTCTGCATGGGATATAGGGGACGTGGCATAATAGAGAAAAAGTTACTGGCTAAACAGATGGAGTGTGGCATTAGTCCCGATAGTCTGTTGGCAGGGCAGTCAATTATTCAGATAGGGTTTTATCAGCATAAGTAGGAGAGAGTTTCAAAGTTCAAGTGGATTCACGGACAGCAAACAACTCTAAAATGAGGCATATTTGCACCTTCGCTGCGCTGCGCTGCCCTCCTCCCCCCTCCCCCTTCCCCTCCAAAAAAGAGTAGGAATGAGCAAGGGATTACATGTATTATGAGGACAGATCTCAGCTAGAAATTTTTCACCAGGATTTTCCTTCACAAGAAATTTAAAGGGTATTTTATTTTTTAAGCAACCACGGTTAAATACTATACCAAAATAAATGTTTGTTAAAATTGACAATATAATTTTTCTTTGACTTAACTCTGTAAATCTAAGAGTGGCAGAGCATTAAACTAACAATCCATAGTCGACTTTTAACAATTTTAGGTGTTTACTTGCCGTCCGCATCAGACTTAATGTGGCGAAATTAGTTCACTGCTCAAGGGTGGGCTTGCAACCCCCTCAACCCCCCTCCAGATTTAGGGTTAGGGTTAGGGTTAGGGTTAGGGGGGGGGGGGGGGGCTTGCATTGTGGTTAGTGGTAGCGGTAGCATGCAGCAGCGGTCGCGGTGCGCACGCCCCCGTAGCCAGGTATCTACGCTGCTGCGCTGAGCATACAGCACCCTCAACAGGTAAACACAATCGCCACTTGAGGGCGCTGTTATTTTTATCAGATTTGGGTCGCCGATTGGATAGATATGCGTGGTAAGTGAACGATAATCATGATAATGCACCAGTGGCTACTGAATCAAGTTTGTAGAATTTGAACCAAACTGGGAAAATTTATTTATTTTTTTTCCGGGCGGCACATTTTTGTCCTGGCGCTAACGGTACCTGAGATGATTTTGTCCCGGCGGCGCCCCCGGACAAAACCGGCAGTGAAGAACACTGGTCTTTGCCGCCAAGTCCAAAGTCAATTCCACCATCTGCAACTCCAGACTAGCTCAAGAGCCAAAAAGCTAAACAAATTTCCCCGCCAAAACGTCCCTATTGTCCGGAATTCTAATGGAGGTAATGAACCGTCCAAGATTTTTAGTTTTCAACAAGAGACACCCGAGTTTAGCTGCACAATTCTTGTCGGAAAGAAGCGTGCAACGGCCGACCGGCCAAAAAGCCTACACAATTGACCACGATAACAATTACAAAGGGTGCTAATCTGGGGTAAAGAGGGCGGCTAAACACAAAAGCCAAGCTGGCTAATCCAGCAGAAACCGTGTCAACAAATCAGGGGCAGGTGTTCCTCACTGCGTCTTTTTGTCCCGACAGCAAGAAGGCGCCTTTTCTTTTCAAACTGTGTATCGGTATTTCTAGGTGCCTGGGGGTTAGGGTTTAATACAATGTACCCACCTGCCCCAACAGTGCCATATTTGTACACTATCGGTTATTAATTGATGGTAAAGGTGGTTTTCCCGCCTTTTTCAAGAACAGGTGACTTTTTTGGTGCGATGGAATTTTTCAAGCATGAGAAGAGGGAGAAATGGGAGGCAAGCTCCCCAAAATGCCCTTTTTGTATTAAAAATAATAGATTGGTATTTGCAATTGGTCCCTAACAAAACACCCTCTTTGAAACTTAACTACTGTATAGGAGGTTGCAGAGAGTGAGATTTTTACCAAGACAAAATCAATGTGTTGTGGCAAACTGTAGTTTTTGTTATGAGGAAACAAATTGAGTTTAAAAATTGTTGAGCATATTCGTGGTGCTTCAAATTTATGATTGTTTCCTTTCATTTCCCTCTAGCATGCGAAATTCCAAACCACATGCAACGCACCACTGGGCTACATGTACATAAAGACATTTTGTTTTGTAATTAAATGGTATCTAATGTTCCTTTTATGCTGTACATTCTCAGGTCTCAAGCAATTTTTGCTGATGCCTAAGACATAAGACAGACACTTGCTTGCGTTGTCAACTTTCTCTACTCATGACTTCGATTTGCTTGTAAATGTCAAGTTTATTTATCAACAATGGGTAACCAAAAACAACTATCGGTTTGGACTACAGATGTCACAGGAACTGCCCAGTAAAAGCTGGATAATGTCCTGGGATGGCTTTCTGACTTCTAGGACTGTCACCCCTTGAGCGAAGATAGTTGATATTCTGGGACCCTAACAAAGGGTCGTATGGCTCATGAGTTGGTGGTGCTTGGACGTTGAACTCGAGGCTTGGCTTCGAATCCAATTCAGCCAATTGCTTTAAAAATAAGGCTGTGCCTAACGAATCAAATATTCGATCGTCCATCGAATATTCGAATAGCATTTTACCAAATCAAATATTTGGTATGTGCTTTTAGGATTCCAAACCAAACATGTCTTTTAGCTAGGAAGAAGTAAAAAAACTGTTTTCCTTTGCTGAAACGGCTACTTTGATGTCATATTTGCATCCAACCACGAATTAAGTGTAGAAGGCCCGATCGATGATAATTAAATTTCTGCAAAAAACCTCTTCGGGCGAGAGACTGCTATGCAAGTCACAACATGAAGTCTATAGTTTGAGCACAAAGATTATATTTTAAGGTTGCAAATTCGGCTTTAAAAAAGGCTGTTGTATTCCTGTGAGCTGTGAGTTTGGTTGTGCCAAAATCACGCATCGAAAAAATTCACGCATCGAATATCAAATATTTTTCGAATAGTAAGTTATTCAAAAATGCACAGGTCTATATAAAAATAGACTTTGATTATAGCACTCTTCAAGGGACCAAGCAAATCAGTCTGATATATCCAGAGAGCGCTAATACACAATGAATATTAAAAGTAACGGTTGGGGCTTGAAAAAAGGAGCTTTGTATAAAAAAAAGCTTCATTTCAGGGCGTGTTTTAACGAGAGTTAACTGTAATTTGAAATGCATTACATGTAGTTTTTCTTAATGTAATTTATTAAATCATAGGAATATTTGCAATCCCGACATTCAGCTCATTAATGATTCTTCCGCTGCCGACGATCGCCAGGTGTGTGAGACATCGGATCGGATGACTTCCTGTCTCATGAGAGAAGTCAGACATGCTTGCAATATTTTACGCTAATCAAAGTTAATTACATCAGACATAACGACAACAGTTCCACAGCATATAAAACACTCGTGCATAAAACTACACCGTGTGGTCGTTGCGATTTTGGCGAGACAAGTTTATTAAGGTTTCGGAGAAAGATGCATCAATTTTGGCACTGTCGATAAATTATTGTCAGAAGCACAACCCAGTCATTTGTCAGTCTGATTTTTTTAGAATTAGCCCTGGAACATACATGATGAGGTTTCATGATGTCTTTATGATGCAAGTGGGAATTCTCTGCATGCTATATGAAACTTAAATTATATTTAAAGTATACATTTCGTGAAGCAGGCCTATATATTTCGTGAAACATTCTTTGGTGAAGAGCAAGGGAAGAGATTCCACTGTGTCTCTGTCCGTTTCTAATTCAACTTAGAATTTGATAGTTATATCTATGTTAATTGATCCCATTCTTGTAATTGGCAGTCCTTCCGCTGTTGGATGTGGTGAATAAATAAATAAATAAATAAATAAATAAATAAATAAATAAATAAAATTTCAGAACCCTCCTTCCATACTGCCTTTTCATTTTGTATTTGCAAAGTCTGTAACTATTGAAAGAGCCAAATATTCATTAGATATGGAAAGAAAATTGTATGGATGGTTCTTATCAGGATTTGAACCCAAGACCTCTGACACCCTGGGCAGATGCTTTAACAACTGAGCTATGAGGCACAATGGTATACTCCCTCAGGTTTTCCCACAAGAATCAAACTTGTTCTTGCATGTGGCAACTTCTTAAAGATAAGCATTTCTTAAAGAGTGAAACGTCTCAATAACATCTTGAATCCTTTTTCTTCTCAAAACAACCCCAGCCTCCCATGCAATGCCTAAACCGTCAAGACCTATACGAAACCCTCCCGAGGGAGACAGACACAGTCAAACACACAACCAATTGGGGGCCACTTATTGACCGCGCTGGATGTCCGTGCAACATACAAGGCCTTGCAACCCCTCTACGCAGTCATGTGCAGAGGGGCGTGGAAGCCTGCTGTCAGGTCTCATTCCATGGACCGGAACTTGATGGGTTAATATTAACTGCTACGGATTGTTTCCGCGAGGGGATGATGATCGTACCACTACTGCGGGCCTTAGAAGAAATTGGTGGCATTTCTTGCCGACTTAATTATTAGTATCTGGGTTATCCATTACAGTGATATATTATGTCAGCATTTTTCGTTGAGTGCTTGCACAGAAATGAGATTTGCTATATATTGAAAACTGATAATTTTGTTTCGTGGCAAAAAGGAAACAAATTGCAAGTTGAGAGAAGATGAAGCGGAAATGTTCCATATTAGAGGTAGGATGAAAATATCACACACAAGAATGTAGGGGGAAAACCCTCAGAATCAAGCAGGAGTTGAAAATACAACTCACATATTGACTCGGACAGGATTCTAACCAAGGCCACAGAGGTGGAAGGCAAGGTGAGCACCATTATGGCCAACAGGATCCCTTTCACCCCCCACCCCCTCCCCTACCCCCTCCCCTACCCCCTCCCCCCATATCAATTCCACAGTGTTACGTATCAATCATCAACCCAATGCAATCAACTTGCTTGTCTCTGTTTTCATTCGTGATGCAAATTAAATTTCAAACCACAAATAAAAGAAATTCATCACTTACATGCAGTATAAACAATTTTATTTTCACCAGGCAATTTATTTTGTCCATGGGTAGGTGAACTGCTAATTAGTTTTCTGTTTTTGCAAAGCAATATTGAACTCGAGGCATGATTTGGAAAATTTTGAAAGCTTTTTTTTTAATTTCTATTTTCAAAATAAGGCTATGCATATAACGTCAATTGATTAACTATGGGTGTAGCCATTCTAAGCACAAATCCTTATTGATTTTTCACTAGGTTTTCATTGTTCTACTAAACCATCTGCTTTTCAACTTTACAATGCCCCAGATTGTCTTTGTGATGCATTTTCATAGAAAATCTAAAAAAAAAAATCAATTCAGTTGTACATGTACATCTGAAAGTGAATTAACAGCAGAAAACTTAATAACTGCATTAATCACTTGCTTTTAAGTTGAAAAGGGCAAAGTAGGGATTTAAAACTAAAATGTAATACATGTAGCATTTGTTACTTTCCAGTTTTTAATAAACTTTACTGATCTTTTCGACTTCATCAAAACATTTCCCTAAAATGAATTTAAAGATCTTTACAAAGCATCACAGACTCTTTGGTCTTTGCTCTCCAAATAAACACAAATAAAATTTAAAAATCTGTGCCATATTTCTTCGTTAAACACACATAATTCAGCCCTACCAAAACAACAGCAACAACGAACATGAATTACATTGATACACAATTTGTGAACTGCCTGCAAATTGTCACCAAATTAAGCCATCATGTCAGAGGGACGCATCTTCTCCTGACTTATGACTGCATGAAATGAAGCAGATATTTAACTACCAAAGACAAATTGCTCCCAAACCTAATCACAGCTGCTTTTTGCAAATGTCACGTCGGCCGAGACAGATTGCACTAACAGAGCAACTCCTCTATCAATGAATGTGGGGAGAGACAGCAATTTGTTAGTTGTAAGCCAATAAACCAGCATTCCCCTGCGAATTTTCCCTCCAAGAAAACTTACATGTACACACTGCAGACCCACAGTTTGAAAAAAGATTAAAATGATTGAAACACTGTTTACAATTAACAGCATTTTCTCTATGAATGATTAGCCTAAGGATGTGCATGGTAAAGTCAGCCCAGTATACTTCATTTAAGTTTAGAGGCCTACATGTAGTTTCGTCTCCATGAGAACGGCCATTAAAAAATGCATGTGCACAGGCATTTATATACTGTATATTCATCTTCAAATTGATTGAGTCATCCATAGGTTACACTACATTTTTCCAAGGTAACAAAGTCTTCACCCTTTATGGGCTGGTCCCTTACATTATGAGTGGCCAATTGAGCTTTAGATGAGCTGATCCGTGGCGCAGGTGCCAAACGCAAAAGCAATATTAATTTGATTTGCATGAAGTAAACTGGAACTTTCATTTATTTCACACCAAGCCACTGTTTAAAGGTAATATACAGGATTGGTAATTACCCTCGAATAAAATGTCTGAATTATTATCTAAAAGCTTACTTGTTATCAAGATGGTAATGGTAGTAATCATCCTGTGAAATTATTTCATCTGAAAAATGAGAAAAATGACGAAACTATTTGAATCTCCAAAGATCTTTGGAGCCATTCATTCATGCACAAAAACCATGATGTTTTCATGTTTTCTGAAGTATTACTGCATCTATGTGGCTGAAATTTATACAAGGTAGTTTTCTCGACCTTCGCTTTAAATTACCAGTGGAAATCACGCTGTTCTTTACCAAACATGTATATTATACCTGAGTGTTTTCTCAGTTTACCATTGTTTCATGCACAGTATTCTCAATGTTATTTTTGGCTTTAAACACTTTCTGCCAAACAAGGTTTGATCGAGAGTTGATCGCATTTTGTGTAATGTTTTCTACCCGCGCCTGTTCATTAAAAATATACCATGCATATGGTAACTGATATTTTGTTAGCAATATTGCAGCGACACGCGCAGCAGCACAATGACAATAAATTTCATAGTTGTACTGTCTTGAGCGTTTTAAGATTAATATGTGAAGATACTCATTATGAAGATGTCATCTGATTAAGTGAGGTATGTATGAAGGATGATCTCCTTAAAGACACAAGGCATGTCAGGATTGAATATTCCATCTTATTCAAAGCTGGGGTCAAAGTATGAAGATTTTTTTAGTCATAGCTACCGGGATTGGAATGAGTCTACTTGTGCTCGAGTCTTAAGTCAATTCAAATCAAGCCAAAAAGCCTTCAAGTTCCAAATCAAGTCATTCGACACCAATGTTAAGTCAGGTCAAGCATGTTGGTCAAGTCAAGTCAGGTCAAGCATGTTGGTCAAGACTCGAGTCTAACAAAAGTCTGAGTCAAGTCATTTGTGTCAATAATTCAAGTCCAATACCCCTTTCCCACTACCAAATCTCCGGGTTATCTCGGGGGTAACTGCGAGCCTTAACCACGAGATACTCCGGGGCGGCAAGAGCGTTCCCACTACTCTTTTTCCACCCAGGGTTAAGACAAAAATGTTGGCCGTTACCCCGGGGTTCCTTAACCCTGCCAGCAACCAGGGTTAAGGATAGCTACATGTATGTTGGGGTTAACGGCCAAACCCTGAGGCAAGCATTGTAGTTGAAAACCAAGCAGGGTAAGTGTTCCACAGGCAATCCGCCTCAGTAGAGTGTCCGCGTGCAGTGGGAAACCGCATCGCATTAACCCCGGGCAAGTTCACCCCGGTTTAGCAAAACTCTGGGTTAATCAAACAAATGGGAACAGAACTCATGGTTAACGAACCCCGGGGTAAGAAAATCTTAACCCGGGGCGGTGAATCTCAAGGTTAAGCAGTTTGTAGTGGGAAAAGGGTACAAGTCATGTCATTTGTAACAGTTACTGGAGTCAAAATAGTAATTTTAACTTGAATAATCGAGCCAACTCAAACATGAAACAAGACCAAATGCCCTTTTGTCATGCACAAAGTGCAAAACATTAAAGAACATCTTGAATTCTCTTTATCTACTCCTTATTTCACATTTTCCGAAGCCATGTGTCTTATGTTACTAAAAATGTTATACATTTCTGCTGGCTGACGCAATGTTGTCTGAGCTTACACAATTGGCAAGGAAGCGATAATGTTTCTACCAGCCAAATGTAATGTACAGCAACAGATAAGAAAGGTTACAGCTATTAATTTTTATTACTCTGTGAATGTAAATTGAAACAATCAGTCTAGCCACAACACGCCCACTATCAACAAACAGGGATTGAATAGCAGACAGAAAAATAAACATGTAGCCTACCAAGTAATGAATATATTGAAAATTAGAAGACCACACAAATAACATAAAAGAGTATTTTAAAAATGCACACAGACAAGTGTGTAAACAAGTTAAAACAATACAAAAGGAACACTCAATTTAGAGAGAAAATTTGTTTTTTTTTTCACATAGAACAGTGCAAGTTGTGACACACAAACATTTCAATTTCATCAATCACTTGATTACTCTGCCATATGGTGTACGAGCAAGCACAAAATATGCAACTTGCATCCTGTACCAGTACCATGCACATTTGTTACACGAGTTCCACATTTAAATTGTTCCCGGTTACGCATCATGTACCACATGACAAAAAGTGCACTTATGGTGACACTTTATCTTGCGTATCGTATTGACTGATCATTTGCTGACAAAGCACGCATTTGTATATTTATACCTCGCTGCAATGGCTCAAGATACATGCACATTTGTTTGCTTAGTGCCTTGGCAGGAACAAATGCTGGTACCGTAATTGTCCATGGCTTATAAAATGGTCTGAACACTGTTGGTTTCTCTTTGGAAACAATCCCTTTTAAGACTTGGAGAATTAAACTTTATGAACCAAAAGAAAAAAATATAGATTTGAAAACATAAACAACACAGCATACATGTACTGTAAAAGTGGTGGTCTAGTGGATAGCGCGTCGGACTTTCGGGTGAAATCCCCAAAGAACACGGGTGATGAGAAAGTCAATGCAAAATCACCAAAATATAGGCCTATAAAGCATACATGAAGAAATAGGTGTGTGTCTGCTCTACAAAAATTGTTGGAGCAAAAAATAAAAAATAAAAAAACGTGTAGGAAATTTGAGCTCTGCAAAAACTGGCAGAGTGCCAATCAAAAGTATACAAATGGCATATTAGCTGGTATATAGCTGTTTATGCTTAGGCCAAAAACAAAAATAGCTGCGTTTCCCATCACCTGCCCCAAACTAGAAAATCATGCAGAACCTGTATCTTGTTGCATTTTGTGTACATCACCTTTATTTTCTTACCCCTTCAAAGCATGAAAAAGTGGCTCACTCTTGTATTTTTGCAATGTGCAAGTGGTAAAAAAATACTGACCATCATCCCACCCTAATATTTTTGGCTGAAAAGATTTAGAGCAAAATATAAAGATATTTCCCACCTACCCACCCTGAATATTTTTTGGATGTACATGTAATAGGAAACACAGGTATTTTTTTTTCTTGATCTTAACACAATTAGTCTGCTCTAAGTAATATTTTCTGTAAAACAGCGCTTTGAAATTTGGCTCACATTAAATGAAAAAGCCATGATCCATGCCATGTCCTTTTTCTAAGACAACAAATACAACACCTTTAAGATCACGGATCTGCAACACAAGATCTTTACATACTGTGCAGCTATTTTTAAAGAACACAACCCGCTGGCATTTGCATGTTACGGTATCGATTTCAGGTATTCACGAACCCTTCTGTGAAAACACTTCGCATTGATGACAGAACACTTGCTTCTTTGAAATGGCTACAAGTTTCATTGGTTTCAAATACGGTATATCACAAATATTTTACATTTTAAGTATTATTTTTCTGCATTCCCATGATATTCGTGATAAGTGCTGATAATCTAAAATTGTGATTTTTGACACATCTTGGTGGGAAAATTCTAATGTTCAACCTGATATTTTTTATTAGTTTGAAAGTCACCAAACATGTCAAAAGCACCAGACGAATACTTAGAGTGAGGCAATTTTCACACACCTACAAATTGAGGTAATATTACAAGGCCCATCACAGTACCAATACCATGGCAATATGAACAATCTCAATCATGGAACAATCTCAATCATGGAGCAATTTGCATCTTTCAGAGAAGTACCCAGTGCCAGAGGCAATTTATTTGACAGCTTTCCGCATCAAAAGATGAGGATGCTCAAACAGCAATATTGGAATTGGCAAAAAAAAAATAAAAAAACCAAAAAAAGACACAAATGAAACAACAAAGAAATGTCAATAATATCACACCATGATATCCACCAAAATGTACTATGAACTTATCTCAGTGATATATAGTGATTGCATGACGCCAACAATTGAAGAAACGGCCAGTATTGTAACTGTTTGAGACATTTACAACAGACGTAATTTCTCTGCACTTACACAGAGCTGTAGAAGTGTCTGCATGAACATGCAGTGTGATCTGTCAAATTACAGTGGGGGAGGAGTTTGGGAAACGTGGCATTTACTTGGCTACATTTACTGGACGGCTTGCCCATGGCATTCAAGATACTAGCTTAAGTGTCTTAAATTGAGGTTTATGAGTATTGGGCGATAAGGCACTACAGATATTCAATCAGTCTAGCTGGCATGGAATTTACGTCAGAATCTACGTCAGAATATTTAGGCTTTAATCATCTGTAAAGACTAATTGCATCATCAATTTTAAGCCCCAATACAACATTTGCAGTTACCCAAAATTTTACTTCACGAGTTGACAAAAAAAGAAAAAAGACTAAAAGTGTTGATTGCAATGGTAACAAAACAACGTGTGAATATTTTTTTCACGTAAAATTGCATGTTTGTGGGAGAAATTGCCAACTGAAAGCGAGTTTGAAAAAAAGCTGTCTGCAGAAAACTTTGTTACCATTTATTCACACACATAATACATGTACGTGCATGGATTTTTCTGGTTTTCTAAAGTGTTACTGCATCTATGTGGCTGAAATTTCAACAAGGCAGTTTTCTTGACATAGGCTTTTGATTTCAAGTGGAAATAATGCTGTTTTTAACAGTTTACCAATCATGTTTTGTAGGCTGTTTTGGAAATCACTGGATTCAGCTCCGGGCTCAGTCTTTGCGATTTTCTGTCTTTTCCCGTTTGTAAATTAATTGCTCGAGTTCCCCTTGGCGGCCTTAAATACACAAACTTGGGTGAACGTTCAAGTTAAAGCCAGATTTTTAAAACTAAAGTTAACTGCCTATCTTTGTGTTTGCCCTGGTCATTTTGCCTTTGAAGAAGGATCTGCTCGGGTCGGAACGCGAGGCCACTAATTTATAGATCCTTTGCACCGGCAGCCATGACAGAGGCAGGTTTTCTTATTCAAATGATGTGACAATTGAGCTCGTGCCAATGACGTCATTTTGGGAGAAAAACAATGCCGCGTCGTTGTGGAAGCAATGTACGTGCGCGTTGTGTGTGTCCATAGCGTGCGTAACGCGCTATGCTGAGGCTCCCATTGGTGAACTAAACCGCGTTACGCCCACCAGAGACACACACAACGCGCACGCACATCGCTTCCACAATGACTTATTTGACTCCCAAAATGTCGTATTTGCACGTGTTCGAAAGGGGTCAATACCGTAGATCCATAAAGTGTCTACTCATGCGTGACACACAGTGACAATGTGACTGCCCCCTGTCATAACCACCAGTGCAAAGGGTCTATAGTGTGAAAGTTAATATTTCTGAGACGGACCAAGCCAGAGTTAGAGACGAAGCCAGTCAATTCGAAAACAGCCATAGTTGTAGTTGTACATACCTTAAGTAACCTGACCAATGGTTGCACTGCGCCCTGAGCCACCAGGCCATCACGGCATTCTGGGCCGTCACCAGCGAGATTACCCAGCGCCCAACAAGACTGGTCCTGGACAGGCAAAACAAATAAGCATGAATGTTGGTGGGATGAAATGCAGGTACTTATGTCAGGGATTCTTAGGTTTCCTTACAGGAGAATTTGGTGTTATTTGTTACAGCTCCAAGATTCTTTAAAGCGGGCCTCCCACTGTGCGATTTTTGCCACGAATTTCCTACGAATTGGTACGATTACCAGAGACTGTCTATAGACTCTACACACAATCGTACTTAATCGTAGCTATTCGTAGGAAATTCGTGGCAAAAATCGCACAGTGGGAGGCCCGCTTAAGAGATGAGCCAACTAGCATTAGGGTAGCAATATCAGGGGTCCAAATGATAATTTCAAATAGCCCAATTCATCAAAAATACACGCTTTTTTGTATAAAACTGCATAATTTTTTACTGCATAATTTTGTTGTTTTTGCTACAACAATGTATAGCTACAATAACAGATGCAAATCATGCAACCGTACTACATGTATGTGATTGAAGATACTAGAAAATTTAGGAGAGGAGAACATGAAATACACCAAGCTTTTTCTTTCAAAGAGCTACATTAGACGACATTAGAGAATGTAAACACTTTTTGGCAACGGAATTTTTAATGATTTGAATTTAGTCAAAGTTTAGTTATAAATACACAATAAGAGAAACTAAATTTTAATATGAGATTCAAGCATCAAAATTATTTCTTTTAAATTTGGAAAAAAATTTGGAGAAACTGTAAACAGTTTTGTTTCCAGCAGAAATCAAGAATTTACTTAAAAGAACAGTTAAAGCATTCTCAAAGCAAAGATCTTTTAAATTGTTAAAATGAATGTGTTAAAAAAATTTAGAAAATATAAGGGCATGCATTTAGTTTGTTATTGTATTTAATATTTATTTTTAAGTACCTGGAACAATGGATCATAACAGATATTAGGACACCCCACCTGTTGCAATATTTAGTGCGCTTGTGCATTTAAATGCTCACGCAAGGTTCTTTGGATCAATAAATAATGATGATTGCAGTTAAACTCGATACTCTATGTGGCCCTGATCTCGAGGTACTGTATGTATAAAACTAACAATCGCTAACGGTGGATAATTAGGCAAAAAATACAAGAGCTCTCTAAAAGTGTAATGAGGCACAAACGCAACATACTTATTTTTTTATTTTTTAGAAAACAGGAAAAAAAATCTCCAGGTCAGAAACGAAAAATAAAAGTCTCTAATTCTTCTTTAGCAAAAGAATAAGCTGCAGCAAAAAATGTGCTAATCTTCTTTAAATATTATTGTTATATGAACAAAAAAATTCACATTACAATGTGATTTTACTACACTTGTACTACAGGTCCTGCTGGTTGTTAAGCAGTTGTTTGTATTAAATTTTGTTAAACAAAGGTGTGGTCTAGTGGGTATTAAGCGGGACTCCCAATCGGAGGTTGTGGGTTCTAGCCCCACTATGACCAACGTGTCTGTGTCCCTGGGCAAGACACTTAATCTCAGTTGCCTCGTCAACCCAAGCGTTATTTGGGAAGCTGTTAAGGGGAATGTCACAATCTAACTGCTGATAGGGTTGAGCGCCTGGCCAGCAGCCACCTAGTTGAAGCGAAATGGTTCTGGTGATTCCCTGATGGCAGCGGTAATATTGGTAACAGCGCCAGGAGCCCCGCAGGGTGGATATGTGCGCTATATAATAATTCACCATTATCATTATCATACATGTAGGCTCTTTACACAGATAATAAATTATTTTTTCCCCAAAAATCAAACGAAACCCAACAGTCACTGGATATTTTGTGTCATTTCCAGTACACTATTTTCTTTCAACCATTACGGATGATGACTCAACCAACTGTCATCCATGGCCACGTAGGTTGGGAGTAAACTTTGCAATCAGCAACACAACAGTGCAAGGACCAAAACATTGTTCAAGCACAAGAGGGCGCCATGCAATTTAAGTTAGTTCAGCCAAATCCAAACTCAAGCACATGAGGGCGCTGTTCATATTACAAGTTGGTTTAGCCAAACCCAACAGTACTGTAAATGTAATGTACATGTAGATGAATTTTTAAGGGAAAGAATAACAACAAAGGGTCATAAAAACTATTTTTGCACAAAACAGAAAGATTGCAGCGAGTGCCTAATAACATAACTTTATTCATGAATACGGAAATTCATGACGATAAAAACCAAAAACATGTAGTTACACTTTCAAAACTTAATCACTGGCAAATGTTTGCTAGCTTCAGTGACGCAACAATGTGACGCAACAATGCCTGTTTTCAAGCACGCGCATGCTTAAGCACGCAGCGGCCGTGAAATAGCCTTAAAGTTAGCATAACTTTTCTGCTACAGTAAGCACACATTTTCAGCTAGCGCTTAAGCAGCGCCATGAAATTTGCCTCTGGTCTTTGTAACCTAACAGTTAAAATCATTATAGATTTTCCAAGACAGGACTCACCTGGAGTGCAGCATTCTGGCTGCTGAGATACGTAACGAGATAGGGGGCAGCAGATTGCAATACCAGCATGCAATGCTCATGTATACTAGCCGAGAAGTTGGTAATGCACCAGGCGGCCTCTAGTTGCAACGCAGGGTCGTGACCGCTCAGTATACCAACCAAGGCTCGCAGTGAATTGTCTACACTGTCCAAGAAAGACAATTTTAGTTTTTAAGTCATCTTGGTTATTTTCAGGCGTTGACATTAACCGAGGCCACTGAGGCCAATGGCCTCATGCCCTGCTGAGTTGGCCTCGATGCCCCTTCAAGATATACACTTTCCGAGGCCAACTTGGCCAGCATTGGAACTTTCCAAGAGAGCACCGTCATCAAGGGATGAAAATGTGAGGTGCCAACCTGCTAATTTTTTCACCCATAGAGAACACTGCATTTCATTTTTATTATTAATTTTATTTTTTACTTTTTATTTCTGCAAACAGTTTTTGTAAGTAAATGCAGTTCTGAAATAACTTAATTTTTGTTTATGCCTTATCTTCCACAATCTCCCAAATTCTCTAACCTGAGGAAAGCATCAATGAGCGCACTGCCCTGGGCAAACATCCTCTTGAGTTGCTTAAGCAGGTCCAGCCTCTGGCTCCCATGTTTCTGGATTGCCTTTGCGATTTGCCGTACCTGGACACACATGGTTAAGAATTCAAAAGTTGATTATTCTTCTTTAAAATAACTTATCAAGCATCAGTAAATGCGTATTTGATAGCAAATCCTATAATTAGGAGTGGGAACGTTTAACAATTTTCCAAGAAAAAACACATTTTTTTAGCCATTCTCATATGTCTTGAACACAAGGTTTGAAGCCATGCTAAACTCGGCATTCTTTCCGAAGACATGGGGACGAGAAACGAGCAAGATTGTAATTTTTTTTATTTTATTCGGCCTAATAACTGCATTAACTTTATTGCAATTACCGCTTGGGTGAGTTTGTACAAAACTAGAACTGTATTGTGGGAAGGAAAATGGGGCAATGCCTCAGCCCCCCCTCCACCCCTCCCCTTCCCCTTCCCCCTGTCTGCCCCCTGCACCCCTAGCCATTGCTTTTGTGTAAACTCATCCAAGCGGTAATTGCAATAAGGTGTCTATGTATAATCTTGGGTAGCAATCATTTATCAGTTGTCCATTTATTTTTGTCCAAGCTGCCTCTGTTTCTAGACATTCCAAGACGTCTGAATTACCTGATCTTGTGTAAATTCCTCTGCTTCTCCATCCTCCTCTTCCAATCTCACTCTCTTGGCATCCAGAAACCCGTCTCTCCGCTGCTTCCTTAGTCCTAAAGAAAGTATAACAGCCAAAATGAACCCAAGATACAAGAGAATGAATGAATAAGATAAATGGGGACAACCAGGGGCGGATCCAGGGGGCGCGTGGGGGGATTGTTTTTAAAATCTACTTTTTGTGCACACTTTTCCTGCTTAAAGTGGTTAAATATTGCCCCAGATCGCGCCCCAGATCGCACCACAGAGCATCTAGAATCCATCTAGAAGCCGTTAGGGCTTCGCGCTCGCTATTTTATTGTCATTAGCATTTTATGCTTAAAAATTTCACGCCCCTTTTCAAAATCCATGGTGGGAGTGATGATAACAACTTTTTAAAAGACACAGCTGAGAGGGAAAACGTAACCATTTTAGTTTTTTACTTGGGAAAAACAGATAGATTACCATGCTCGGACACCAAAGATTTTCCTTGTTAATATGACATAGGCCTATAACCATGTAAAAATGTTTGTTTGATGATGAAAACACAAAATTAAGAATGTCATATTTTTAAAGGAATTTCTTTTTAGTTTTCCCATAGGTTTTAAGCATGGGGTCCCCCGCGGGTGTCCGAGCATGGTAATCGTTTTGGTATGAAAGTAAAATCTTTCCATGAAATTATTGATGAAAATATGCAATAATAATCATCAGGATCAGTAATCTTATTCTTGAGTCCAAAAGTTAAAGTTGCTCAAGAAACTACATGTGCCGAGTGTTGTATGTCATTTCAAAAGAGGGCGCTATAACAAAATAATGGAGGCATTCACCAAACACTTGCTGAGCCGACCCAAGTTTACTTTCGTTTATCATGACTAAACTACAGTAAAACCTTCCAAATTCATCAACTCACCAACTTCCTCATCTCTTCTCTTGTCTTTAAGTTTGGAAACGTCTGCAGCTCCATGCTTGTATTGGTCTTTGCGGTTCATTTTTCACACCACCATCTCACGTTCGTAGCAAAAATGTCTTCCCCACACCGGTGTGAAGATGGTTACTTATTCGACGTTTGACGTTCAATATTCAATAAGGAGCTGTTATTTATTCAACATTCAATAAGGAGCTGTTACTTATTCGACATTCAGCAAGGAGCTTATATAAGTTATGCACCTATCAATTGGTTCCCTCCCCCCCCCCCACCCCAAACCCGCCCCCCATCCCCCGCACTGCCCCGTCCCCTAGGTGGGGGTTTGGTCCTGTTTTCATGCCCCAGGGTGGGGCATTTGACCCTTTGAAATAAAATTGTCTGTGCATTTGTATGTCAAATATAAAGTAACAGGTCCTTATTGAATGTTGAATAAGTAACAGCTCCTTATTGAATATTAAACGTCAAATGTCGAATAAGTAACCAACTTCACACCGGTCTTCCCCACGTACGTCCGCGTGCGCTACAATGTCCTCGTTCTGTAAATTGTAGTTTACATTGCGTACAAACAAAATAACCGCGTCCCAAATTATACTTTAAAAATCTGAAGTAAAATAATTTAAATCATATTATTAAACAAATGGTTGGTATAATCTATCTATTGGTATACTCCCCATGTTTATGTTCAAAATATTTATAAATTTTTGAACAAGGTTTATTTTGTTGAGGGCGCGCGCTATGAACTGCCAGCGCGCGGCACGTGTAGTCTGTCATTCATGTCATTAGTGAAGTGAAAAGTGCTAATGCTCCTGATTTATTGAATAAATCTGGCGCATAGCTTTTTACCTTTGCATCGAAGCACATATTGATGGGTCAATATTAAGCCATAGAAGAAAACGACAGTTGAGACTTCAACTTAAGTTGCCATGGTAAATAAATGCCTCTGGCTCTGTTGTGTTGAGGCCCCGATGACATGATGACTCATGAGCCAGCCTGAGGCTTGACCAACTTTAAGCAGCTGAACTTTACTTTGGCCTTGGCCTAGGCCCTGCCTTGGGCTAACCATGGAGCTATAAATAGCTCCATGGGCTAACCAATGTTGACGTGATCAGATGATACTGAAATTAAAATATGCACCCAATGATATTGATAATTCTTATCCAGACCATGTGGTCCTTCCGTAATGAAACATTCTCGGTTTCTCGACCTTGTCTGGGAAAATAGTGGGTGAGAAAATTGCGATGTATTATTACATAATCCATATTTTTATTTCCACATGGATAAGAGTTGAGAAGTTGATCAGAAATTGTGTTCATTAAATTGACTCACCAAGCATCAGTAAGCATGGTAAGTGCAGATGCAAAAACCCAAATTTAATAGGAGTGAGAAAATCTTAAATTTTAAGATTATTATTTGTGAGGAAACACACAATATCTACTCGATTCTTTCCAGTTATGCAGTGTATTTGAAAGCATTTGGGGTAACTGTAATTTTTTTGGTTTTTGACAACAGTCTAAAAAGAGAGGACTTAGCTTGGAGGAGAAGAGGCAGAAAATGATGGAAATCTTCTTTGAGAGGGTAAAAATTATAAACAGCAAATATACTGTAACTAGTATTCTATTTATTAAAAAAATACAAATGATTTTACTAACATTTTTGTAAATAATTTACCAAAATGCGTATACAGTTCGTTAATTTGACAACTTTTATTATTTTACAGAAAGAGATCTTTCAGTTGAAAGAGTTGGAGAAAATTGCTCCAAAATCAAAAGGAATAAGTAAGTATACTATACATGTACATGTAGTTTGTGTAATTGGTTTACAAAAAGACTAAAAGGTATTTATGGTTTTCCGGTTTTTTTTAAATTATTATTTTCTGTTCACCTCTGATAAAAAATGTCTCTCTTTCATCTTTTATTGTCTTCATAGCATCAATGTCTGTCAAAGATGTCTTACAGAGCCTAGTTGACGACGGGATGGTTGACTCCGAAAGAATAGGAACCTCCAACTATTTTTGGGCCTTCCCCAGCAAAGCCAGCAATACGGTCAGTTGAGATCTTGTTAAGGCGGTCAGGATTCCCACATAGTGGGTTCGAATCCCGTCAATGCCAGCATGCAGGTTGAGTTCGGCAGGTCCAATTTTACTTTGTTGGTTTTGAATTGAGTTATAACCAACATTATGACACTTAATTTGGAATTGGGAAAATATTTTTGAACAGAATAGGTTGGTTAATCTGCCTGTTTGTAAAAAGCTTGTGTCCTGGTAACCATGATGGCTCAGATCGATTTAATGATCAGTGCAATAGATTTATTATTGAAATTCGTCTGGGCAAATATGAGAAACTACAAACTTTGTTAAGTTGCCGGGTTGAATTGCTAGGGGAAATATAATTTTGTTAAACACTATTTTTATGTTTATTTATTGCTTTTTTTCCACAGAGGAAAAGGAAGATTGCAGATCTGAGCACTACTCTTGAGGAAAGTGAGAAAAAACGAGTCGACGCCAAAAAGCTGATTGCTAAGGCTACTGTGGGTAAAGAAGAGTCGGTAAGTTTACTTTTCTGAGAATGACATTAACAAATGAGAAAAAGAATTAAACTCAACTGGGCATGACAACTTGTAAAGAAGATTTAAAATTACATACAAAAACAGTTTTACAAAGATAAGTCTTGACCGTCTTGTCTAAATCCACAGTGTAGTGGTATGGACTTCAGTGCATATGGGTTGAAGTCTATGTGTTTGAATCCAGCTGGTGGACCATAGTCTTGTGTCCTGAGTGTCCAATGTATTTTCTGCAGTTATGATCCGTGTGTCCATACCAGCACTGTTTTCATTTCAATGATGTTTGTCATAGTCATCAACTCGGATACCTAATTTATTAATTTTTGACATTTCCAATACCCAGGATGACAGAATAGAAGTACTGCAAAGGTTAACAGAACAAAAGGCCGAGAACAGCAGGCTGGGGGCAGAGCTGGACAAATACAGGGAGTGCGACCCGGAGGTTTTGGATGAGGTTAAGAAACAGACGCTGGTAGCCCGGGAGGCCGTCAATAGGTGGACAGGTGTGTAGAATATCGGTTACCAACTCGCTGATCAATTGCATTGTGTCTCATAACCCATTAGTCCTCAAAGTGCCCAAAACTACCCTGCAGCTTTCTCCTCAAATTAGTGCCCAAAACCGCCCTGCAGCTTTCTCCTCAAAAAGCCTAAAACCGCCCTACAGCTTTCTCCACAAAGCGCCCAAAACCGCTCTGCAGCTTTCTCCTCAAAGTGCCCAAAACCGCCCTGCAGCTTTCTCCTCAAAGCGCCCAAAACCGCCCTGCAGCTTTTTCCTCAAAGTGCCCAAAACTGCCCTGCAGCTTTCTCCTAAAAGTTCCCAAAACCACCCTGCAGCTTACTCCTCAAAGTGCCCAAAACCGCCCTGTATTTCTTCCATGTTCAACATCAGTGAAATTCAAGTTTCTGCAAACACACCCTCAATTGATTGGCATCCCATGTACTCTTGTATAACTACAAATTGATCCTGTGACTCCAAGAAACTAATCTCAACAGATGTTCTCTCTCTCTCTCTTGCAGACAATATCTTCACACTCAAGTCTTGGTGCAAAAAGAAGTTCAACATGGAAGAACGGACGATAGACAAGCACTTTAGTATTCCTGAGGATTTTGATTATGTTGAGTAAACTGTCAATAGAGCTTCTGCACCAGTCGCCATGACAGGGGGCAGGTTTTCTTATTTAAATGATGTACCAATAGAGCCACAAAGCACCTACTCATGCATGACACACGATGACAATGTGACTGCCCCCTGTCATGGCCGCCGTCGAAAGGCTCTATACAGGTCATCATTCATTTGAACTGATCGAGAAGGTTTTAATTTTACCTTGTCTGATTGAATGTGTCTTCCCTGGACGTTGTTCAGTAGTCTCTTCACCACTTCACTGGTAATCATGCATAGTAGGATTAAAAACTGGTACCCTGTTACTTCTGGCCAATCAGGAAGCTGTATGGTCAGCTATAAACAGCATTTAACAAGGAATTAAAAGAAATTACCGAGTTTTAGAAAAAAGATGATAAAGTCAGTATATGTTGGTTTTTATTTAATTTTCAAGACCTTGACATTAACCAAGGCCACCAAGGCCATAGTGGTCTCATGCCTTGCTGAGTTGGCTCTGATGACCCTTCAAGTTATACAGTTTCTGAGGCCAACTTGGCCAGCATGCCCATAACCAGTACATGCACATTTGAAACAAAGTTGGCCATGGTGCTCAGTGCTCTGAAATTCTGACAAAATCAAGGCTGGAGTGACCCTAATTTTCATTGAGGCTTAACAGTTAACCTGAGCCAATTTCATATTGCTTAAATGTTGCCTGAAAGGCATGCCTATATATATAATATGTGGTATACACGTTGTGGTAGCATTTGTTGAGTTTAACCTGTTAAATAATGCAATGTGGACTTTTGTCCGTGTAAATATTTGAGATTTTGTTGTAAATAAACTATCATTTGAGTTTCTTTAATCAAAATTGATGTCTGAGTTTATTGTGCTTGGTTTGGTTTGTTCATAAACACCCCTGCTCCCCCACACTCCCTAAAAAGAAAAAGAAAATACTACAGAAAAAATGTCGTAGTGTTCAAGCTGGTTTCCTTTGTATGAAAATTGTACTTTTGTTGGACATTTTTACTTTCAGTTTATTTGCAATCATTTAATACGTAATCTTTCCACATTTGTACACCTCTATACTTGTATGTAAACTTGTAGGTCAGTAAAATGGATTTGTTGGAGATTGTTGTGCGCAAGAAGCGCGCCCTCTATGACTTGTAAAATTCTGTCGGATTGGATGGCATTGCACGGCCACCGTATATAACCGGAAGTTGCGCCATTTTCGGTTTCAATTTACAACGGATAGTGAGTGATAAATTTAGCAACGAAATTGTGTCGATTGTTTCAAGGAAATCAACATTCTTCAAATAAGTGATAGATTGTCTTTGTTCTGGCAGCTGAACAGAAAAAACAGAAAGAATAAAAAACAAAGCGTCTGCATATGATGTAAAGGTTTAGTTAACATGAACTACGTGACTGTAATTCGCCGGGTGCCGGCTGCCGGCTGGTGGCGCGTGTCATTTACGTGTGACACATATGCCCTGCCGATCAATCGCGTACGGCTTACCGGTACCGTATGTGGCGAAATCTTTTGATCAACTTCAAGTAGAAGAAAATATTGGACAGATTTCCATGAAAATTTCTACCGATCGCTTTCCCAATTAGCATATAATCGACTCCGAATGTTTGTGTGTGTTATAAGTGGTCAGACCGGGCCGATTTCGCGGTCATGATGGCTGGTGTTTTTGAGTTTGAGCTCAACGAACATGACGAACCGGGGGCTCAACAACAGCTGATTCGGGCCAGGGCTGGCACGGCGCAGAACCAGCCGGATACGGCATCCGATGACGATACACTTGAGGTAAGCATGGGGGCACGGAATGATTCACCTTGTTATGACCATTAACCATAGCAAAAGAGCAGCGTGATGATAAAAAGGCAAAAAATCAGAAGCTGACCACTGATATTTTTCTATTTAAAAAAATAATAATAAGAGTAGGAAAAATCGAAGACAAAGTCAAAGATTTAATTAAAAATGGGGAAGAATTTACAATACAAGCGACAAGTTGAACATCACACAAACCCTTTTGCACTAATCTATGCTATGGGACAACTCAAAAGAATTCTAAGTACCGGTAGTCCTTGTAAAATCTTCATATTTTTCCCCCTAAAAATGTTGGTTTATTCAATAGATTTGCACAAATTGATGCTTAATAAGTCATTTTGAGGAAAAAATAGTGACGTCCGAGGAAGGAATTCTTTCTCAATTATTTCTGTAAATTCTCTGTTCAATCAAAATCGTCCGTTTTTCCTTGTCATTCACACATAGGAGCAATACCTAACGGCAAGCTCGGGATCTCTGCAAGATGAGTAAGTATCAAATGAGATATGAAGAAATGATTACCTGTTCATCTTGTGTTTATATTTAACTGACCTCGTCTGTCAAATTTTCCTTCCTCATATTTTCAGAGATGAAGAAATTGAGCAGCTTGCCCTTTCTGAACACACCGTCAACCCGCACAATGAAAGAGTCGGGCCAGAACACTTTCAGCTTCTTAAGGTGCTTGGAAAAGGCGGGTATGGAAAGGTAAAAAAAATGCTTTTAATATCGGTGTTTTATTTTAAACATTTTATTTAAAAACTTGGCACAAAATGTGGTAAACGTTCAGTAAAACTGTTACGTTAGAAATACTTTGTTGATGTCTACGAACCTTCTTAAATGTTTTCTACAGAATAAATCAGCTGGCCAAGTCTGTTGGCCTCTGAATGTGTATATCTTAAAGAGGCATAACAGCCAACTCAGCAGGGCATGAGGCTATTTGCCTTGGTTTAATGTCAAGACCTGAAATGTACACATCACCCAATATAATTTTAAATGAATTCATAATTCATTTTCTTTTGATTGTGTGCAAGTTTTATCACAGGACATGGATTGCTCATAATACAACGTAAATTTTCACAATTTTTACTACGAGTGCCATTTTTCAGTTTCATTTTCCAATAGATACAGAAATTGCACACTTACACAACTAATCTCTTAGCACAGGTACCATACTTGCACAATATCATGGCGGCCATGATAGAGGGCAGGTTTTCATATTTAAATGATGTGACAATAGACCCACAAAGTGCCTACTCGTCACGGCATGACGCACTGTGACAATGTGACTGCCCTTTATCATGGCCGCCGTGCATAAGGTCTATTTGTTGGGAAATTTGTATTTTCACTGCATACCATATTCAATTGTCAAACATAAAAGTTAATCATTGAGTTGAGCATGTTCAGATCTGAGAATAATATTCACCAATTCCTTGTATGCGTACACACAAAGTAGCCTTGAATATTGTTTCCTTAAGTTAAAAAAAGCCAACCTAATAAATTATGTAGCTTTCTTTCAGTTTCTAAAGTATGAAGGTTTTACGCTGGAACAGTAATTTATGTGGCTCTTTTCTAACCATGCAAACTATAAAAAAATATAAAAATACAGGGTACCATTATAAATTTGTACCCTAATGTTTTATGCATCATGCAAGCCTTCAGATCTTGACTAAATGAAAAATCGTTAATTTACACATACTCTGCATTCATTTGGGAAATTCAGAAGAGTTGATTTATATAAACGAGATTGTATTTGTTGCCATTGTTCAGTTAAAAAATGCCATTCAACTCTGTTTTATTTGTTTAATCGTCAGGTTTTCCAGGTTCGGAAAATTGCTGGCACTGATCCGGGAAAGATCTTTGCCATGAAAGTCCTGAAAAAGGTGAGCGGAAACGTCCAAAATGCTCACTTGTGCCACATGTTGCCCATTTCTTCTTTCCTTTTTGTTCCTTCATTTACACTTTATAGTAATTTTTTTTGTTTACTGGAAACGGGATTACATTTTTCCTTAAATAAACATAACATGATCCTTTAGCCGTGCATTATCTTACATCCTGCAAGTACCGTTACTTCCTCATATTGTAGATTGTAAAGTGTGTTTTTTTAATGTTTTAACAGTTCCTGTTGTGGATGTTTCATTAACGTGTTGCTCAGAGAAGACAATATCTGGAAAATATTTTGTTTAGTTAAAAAATAAGAATTTGTTTTGATTGTGCTACTTGTAAAAAAATACTACAGTTTGGACAAACTTGAATATTATTATTTTAAGTAGTGACTGGTTCCATTTCAGTATTTTATAAAAGTAATTTTATTGCTGTGCAAAACATCTACATTTTTTGTTATTTTTTTTTAGGGAGGGGGAGTTGGGGAGCTGCAATGCTTACCTGGTTACAGCATGAACCATTCATATTTTCGTCTTTTCTTCATCAACAGGCAGTCATAGTTAGAAATCAAAAAGACACGGCACACACCAAGGCTGAACGAAACATCCTGGAAGCAGTCAGGCACCCATTCATCGTCAAGCTTCATTATGCCTTCCAGACAGGCGGGAAACTATACCTCATTTTAGAGTATTTATGTGGTATGTACTATGTATAATACAAGTCAGTTACACCACACATGATTCATATCTATTATATTAAAGGCACAGGCTCGTCAGCAATGCGCGTGCTAAATTCGTGCCACGAAATACGCAGCTCCATGTAGCAAAGGCATGGAGCTTCGTGGCACGAATTTGACGCGCGCGCATTGCTGACGAGCTTGTGCCTTTAAGGTTTCTGAACAGAAATATAAAAAGAACAATAGTTTTATCTGATAATGCGATAACTTTGATAACTTTCTAATGTTTCATGGCAGGCGGGGAACTTTTTATGCATTTGGAACGAGAAGGAATTTTCATGGAGGACACAGCTTGGTAAGTTAAAGTGACATTTGATGTCGCACACTCGGTGGTTAAGCATTCTAATTTGTGCCAAAATATTTTTAAAAGTGTGATTTCTTCAATGTACCAGTTTCCAAGTTAATTCAAGTTGCAATAATTAGGTAAGTGCTTTTTAGACTACTAAATCTGATTAGACTACTAAAGGCATTTTTGAGCCACAAAGGTACGTGTAGTGACATGGTACCATGTGGTTACAGTGTTAAAATGATTTTGACTTTGTTAAGATAATTTATATTTCTCGTATGCTCAGTTTTTACTTATCAGAGATAACGTGTGCACTGGAACATCTACACAAACAAGGCATCGTCTACAGGGACCTGAAGCCTGAGAATATCATGTTAAACAAGCAAGGTGGGTGTCTCTAAAGCTCAGACTAATGCATAGTTCCGAGTTTGCCCAGTTAACCCTGCCCCCTTGGATATTGTTGCTATGGCTCACACGCTATCGTCAAAATGGCGACACACAACGCACAAAGCAATGGGACTTTCAACGGAAAGCACAGATTCATTGGAGAAAACCCAAAGGTATTTATGTTTCAGGGTCGACAGTTATCTTAGAACACGTCGAGTAAAGGGCCAGTAATACAGGGATGTCATATCATGACATACGTGCTTTCGTACCTTTGAACAACGAAACGACCGGCCTCGGAAACTAACAATTCACCCGGATCATCGCATACAACACTGTACAAATTGTATGGAGTAGAACATCGCGTGATGTGGTTGTATGACCGTGCACTTAGACCTATGTGGGTGACATCTGCTAGCTCTTTTGTGATTGGTCAGCGGGTTCGGTTGATTGACAGGTCGGAACTATGCATTAGAAGTTATGATGTATGTCTGTCAATTTTTATTTTTGCAGGAAAGCAGATCCAGATTTGATGGGCTTCATGATTGTTTTTTACTCCTTTTAGGTCACGTGGTTCTAACAGACTTTGGTTTATGCAAGGAGTCATTGGAGGAAGGCTCCATGACGCACACATTCTGTGGCACAATAGAATACATGTAAGTTTTTTGGAATATGGAAAGAGGGGAAAGTTTAAAGCATGGCTGCGTTCCATCAATGCAGATGTTGCCAACATTCGCCACTGATTAGTGTTTTTGCACATTCGTCTATTGAGCTCGTGCCAATGACGTCATTTTGGGAGTAAAATAATGCCGCGTCGTTGTGGAAGCAATGTGCGTGCGCGTTGTGTGTGTCCACAGCGTGCGTAACGCGCAATGCTGAGGCTCCCATTGGTGAATTAAACCGCGTTACGCCCACCAGAGACACACACAACGCGCACGCACATCGCTTCCACAATGACTCAGCATTATTTAACTCCCAAAATGGTGTATTTGCACGTGTTCGAAAGGGGTCAATAGAAAGCCGGGTACCTGTTGTTGGTGAACTTTGCAATGTTTGCGTGTTTGGAATGCAGCCCTGGTCATGTATTTAAATGAAATAACAGGTTTCGCATGTAAGAACAAATTGTCAACTAACCACTGAGACCTGGGCTGCGTTCCACTTACGCAAACGTTGCCAACGTTCGCCACAGATTTCAATGCTTTTGCGCGCAGTCTATTGAAAGCCGATTACCTGTTGTTGGCGAAAATTGCAAAAATTTGCAGTGTTTGTGTGTTTGGAACGCAGCCCCGGTTTGTCCAGATTGAGATGAGATCGTGGGAAAAAAACTTGGGTTTTCAATTTTTACTGTGAGACTGGTCAAAGTCCCTTTTGATACTTCATGGTTTTGATAGTTTGTGGTATCTTACTTTCTTCCTTCTGTTTGACAGGGCGCCTGAAATCCTAACAAGAAGTGGCCACGGCAAGGCAGTAGACTGGTGGAGTCTAGGTGCTCTCATGTATGACATGCTTACAGGCGGTGTAAGTAGGACTCCAGACTTGTATATGTAGTCCTTGAAAATGCAGGTTACTCTTGTCTGCGAAATTTTTGTTTCGCAGAATTATTAGATCATTAGCTACTGTATTACATTGTAATACATTGTACTTATTTACTGAAGAATCAATAAATGCAAGTGCTGGGGCAAATTTTTGGTGGCACAGGCAGTACTAAGCACGGCAGTTTAGGGCAGTGCAGTGCAATCGATAAGCATTTGCTTTTTGACATTTAAACAAAGAAAAGAAATTTGTAAAGAGTACAGAATTATTACAATTATTTAACTTACAGTTGATTCTTGTTTTCTCTGACTTCAAGTCAGATCTCACCATGGAACTTTTGTTTTACGTCAGATTGCAATTAACGTTTTCTGTCACTTTTCTTTACAGCCACCGTTTACTGCAGAGAACAGAAAGAGAACAATCGACAAGGTAAGAAAACTTCAACTTGAATACATGAAGCATTACAAGTATCTGCAGTGTATGTCTAAATTTCTGGAATTGCACATGTTGATGACTAACGATCTTTATTTTTCTGACAGATTTTAAAAGGAAAACTCAACCTACCTCCGTATTTAACTCATGAAGCCAGGGATCTCCTCAGAAGGGTAAGATTTAAACCTGTGTCCGGTATACAAGCTGTGTACTGATGGTCATCTAGGAATTAGGATAGGATAGAGAAAAACATAAGCGAAGTTGAATCCAACTAAGTTGATTTGTTGGGGAAAAGAAAAACCAGTCTTTGTCTTGCCGACATTGTGGGACCAATATATTTACCCGAAATTTTCTAATCCATTGTTTTATAATATCGTGCTGGGTTTGCTAAGCAGACGTTTTGTGTGCTAACCAAATAATCAGTCGGCATGTTACATCCTCTGCAGTTGTTAAAGCGACCTGTAGCGGCGCGGATTGGAAGCACTCCGGAAGATGCCAAGAAAATCAAAGAACACAACTTCTTCAGACATGTCAACTGGAGTGACGTGCTGGCTTCTAAAGTTGAACCGCCTTTCAAGCCTATACTGGTGAGTCATTGGAGGGGATAGACTCATTGATATGCATTTATTCATTTATGCAGAATAAGTAATGACTCATGGGCGGAGCCAATTTACATGTAGGTGTGTAAAGATGCTCTATTTTGGGTAGTTCCAACATATTTTAAAATCGATTCCAATTCCTCTTAAAAATTTCATTCAGATTCAACTCCGTTTTTAAAACAAAACTTTGCACTAAAATAAAAAATATGACTGTTTCATGCCTTCAGGAGAAAAAAAAATCACATTTTTTAGCCCAAAATATTCCAAAGCTAGAAGCTTATTCGGTGCAAATTACTTTGTTCAGACGTGTATCCTTACATTACTGCTCTGTAATCGTTTGACCCCATTTTCCCGTTCAGGCGAATGACGAAGACGTCAGCCAATTTGACACCAAGTTTACCAAGGAACCACCGGTGGATAGTCCCGACGACTCCATGCTGAGTGAAAGCATGGATCAAATATTCCTAGTAAGCATAAAAAACAGTCTTGTATTTGCTTAAAAGGTCAAACAGAACTGTCTGTCTTCTTGTCCTAAATACCAAACTAGCATATTTCCCACATATTCTGAACATTTTTTTTTTTAATTCTTTTAAATACAAAATTGGTTCCCAAAGTAACTAATCTACAGTTATCTGAAATTTTATGAGATATTTATTTATAAAAGTTACGTAACACATCTGGTAGACCCAACAAGGTCACAAGCCTAGACAATTGGTGCAGATGAAATTTACAATGCTTCACATGAATGGTGTGAAATTACACTGCTCCGTGGTGGCTATTTAGCAAAATATTGGCAGTTGCAAAAAGTTTTTTTTTTTTGTATTCTAAAAACAGAATTGCTATACGTGTATCCTAATGCTAAATTATCTGTGTGATGCGTTACAGGGTTTCACATATATAGCGCCCTCTGTCCTTGAGAGCATTCAGAGACCGCACTTGGTCAAAGCGAGGTCGCCGCGAAAGATCACGGTGCAGAGTCCAAATACACCATTTAGGTAAGTATATTTTGCAAATTGTTTGGCCATCAAAACATTTGAATCAAATGTTAGCAAGAAAAATAAAGACATATTGGCAATTTGTTGTGCTGTTCATGCCACAAATCCATGATCATAACAAATGGGACATCACTGTAAAAAGAAATGGACAGGCTTTCCAATGATATAACATACAATGCTAATAGAGTACAGAAGCGATGACGTCACAAAAAACCTTTTTTACATTTCAGCGTTTTGGATACCATGTATCGGTGGAGCATGATGAAAAACATCCACAGCCCAAATTTGGTGGGAATCGGTTCAGTGGGGCCCGAGATATGGCCGCATGAATACATAATTAGCCCCATTGAAATCAGTATAAATTGGCCTGGTTCCAAAAGTTACGATCCAGGCCAATTTGCACTGATTTCAATGGGGATAATTAGGTATTCATGCGGCCATATCTCGGGCCACCATGAACCAATTTATGTCAAATTTGATGTGTGAGGTTCTACCGAAATATGGTCATGAAAATGCTGAAATGCAAAAAAGAAAATTTGATGACGTCACACTTCGGCTGTCTATAATACATTAACAGCAATACAATTGTCTAAACACATATTACCAAACTTTGAGGAGTTTGTTTTGCTTTAGGAATTGCAAACATTAAAAAGTGAAACTACCCAGTTTTGACTGCAAGTGTATGATAGTCCGAATCATTGTGTAAACTTCCAGTGCATGCTATGCTGTCATTTTGCATGAAAATTAAAGGGACACACTGGCTTTGTTGGGCTATTTTGGGCTCTAAATAGACCCATACATTATTCTGAAGCACTTTCAAGAGTAAATTAGATTTATCCTGAAAAGATGCCGTCAAATTTGGCCGTTTGTGAGCATTTTTAAAAAATTCAAGGTCACGTGACTTTTCGGAACCAGATTCTGGTTCCGAAAAGTCACATGGTCTTGTGAGTTAGTTGTATTTCCAGCCGTAGAAACCAGTGCATGTTGCTTTTGTCATTCGCGGTTGGTTTCTCTTCTTGTTGGAAAATAATGTCCTACGAACACTATGTACATACCGTATTTTCCAATTTGTACACAAATCTGCCAACAGATTTCATAAGAAGGGTTTCTAGGTGGTGTTATGGACGAGAGAATCTCTCATATTTTCGCGTTCGCGGCGATAAATAATGTCCGAAGGAAAAAAACAGCATCGGCCTATTGAGGGCGCTAAAGACACCAAAACGTTGCGTTCGATGTGCTTCCTCGAGTCAACGCTGACCTGAGGGATCATGCAAGGTGTGATGAGTCGGGGAAACAAGGAATCAAGGTTAAACATGTGTCGACCCATATCGAACGGCACCTTTATTTACAAACAATACATAATACATGCTGGTAAAGCGTACAGCCGAACATTTGTCTCTTTTGTTAATTTAAACATTTCTCGTTAATTATGTGACATTTTCAAATTATTTTTTCACAACGACCATCGAAATATTATTGTCACGGATGCTAGATCGCTACATTATGTAAACAGTAAGCCGGTGTGTCCCTTTAAGTTTACATGCATTTTCAGGGATTGGCAGCCATTGTCCTACACAAATATTAATAATTTATCTTACCTGTTTCTTTTTCCTCGCCTTCCTTCACATTGTTGGCATCCCTTGCTTGTACCTTCAATTTCCGTACAGTAGCCCTCTGAAGACGCCATGCACGCAGTTTGCATTCGACGAAGACCTTGACACAAAATCACCGGCGTCTACAACTGTTGAGGCTATGGACACATCTGAGCCAATCATCGGAGCTGCATTCAGATAACCTCGATTGTGATTGGCCAGTTGGCACTGTGTGATAAAGAAACAAACTTCTGATTGGCTGAATGCTTTGTGTTGAGAATTACAGTGAATGGACAGCTGTGTGTGATAACTTGGAGCTGATTGGATGCTGCTGATCATGTGACAAGAAAGAATGTCAGTCATTGGCTTAAAAGTTGATTATTCTGTTCAAGCTGTCTGGATGCTCGTCGCTGAGGAAACGGACTAAATTCTTTTCCAATTATTCCTAAAAGAGACATATCCAATATGAGATTTGTTACGCTACTTCAACATTAGTTTTTTGGCCTTCTCTTGTATGTAATACCGACAAATTTTATATGTAATAATTTTTACTTTTAATTACAAACTGGTGTATTGTGATCATGTTGTAATTATGTGGGGTTGTATAACTCCGTTAATTTACAAAGAAATCATTTATTTATTAGTTTTTGACATGTAAACGTCTGTAGTCGGTATGGTTCTGACAATGTTATCGTTCAGATTTTTTAGGCATTTTGTGTATTTAGCCATCATTTTATTATGCAGCAGAAAAAAAGGTTGTGAAGTAAATTGAAATTTGGTCTTAATTTTATTTTAAATGTTGAGATGATTATGAGGTTTCAACTCTCAAGTTTCATGGAAACTTTGTTGTTGTATTCCCCCCTGAGAACCAATTAAATTGCATGAAGCCTTGGTTGGTACTCATATCTGTCTTAACTCTTTCAGTGCCAATGTCGTACGGTACGTGTACGTTCTATCGTATGTACTCTGAAAGTGTTGTCGTACATTTATGATCTAAATTGTATCATTTCTTTCTTCCATCACGCCAATTGTCACGCATGCAAGGCTTCAATTTTAAAAAATTACGAAAAATGCAAAAACTTGTCACTTTAAGGTTGAGTGTTAACAACAATAGGCACTGAAAGAGTTAAAATTGTACCAGAAAAACTATGCTTTTTAGATTTGGCTAAGTTGGTTACCATCCTACAGTTGAACCCATAATAAGAGGCCCAAAATGATTTGCAGATTTCCTTGTATTATCAGGATGAAAAAAAAGGGAAAAACAGAATTGGGACGTAATGTTTTCTTTGTTACATGTATAAGCAGAATGTTGGTTTAACAATGCTCTTATTACTGTATTACTGTAGTATTTTAAATGGTAAAATCTTCCAAAAGTGTTTTCTGCTCAACAATTTCCTTAAACTTTGATTTGGATTATTAAGAAAATGATTAGGACCCCGTTCTTACTAGATTATTCGTCATTAGTTAATAAAGCGTGCGTTCACATCTCACTTAACGAAGATCGAACGAAGAGCGGTACTGTGCGATGCCCCCGTCTATTTACGTGTCAAATTGCTTTGTCGAACGAAGGGAGCTTTTACATTACAAAATTGCTTCGTCGAATAAAGTGATCTCTTCATCAATGAAGCTATTTTGCTTCATCGAATGAAGAGTCGTAGGTTCACATCAGGAAATCTGATCGTCGAATCAAGCAATTGCCTTTAGTGAGAACGGGGTCTTTAAGAGCAATTTAGCAGAAGTATAAATGGTATTGTACATTAGGATCACAGTTAAATGTTAAAAGGTTCTTGGGGAAACAAAATAAATAAAAAATCTAAATTAAGGTGCTCCAATTATGCCAAATTGCAAAGCCTTTCTGCTGTATTAATGTTTTATAACTTAAAATTCTGCTGTGAAAGTTATGTAAACAATTTTTTTTTATGAATCAAACATTAGGTTTTTCAGTTGACTTGTGCTCGGAAGAAAGGGCAATTTTCTAATGATACAACTTAGGTGATAATTGATTGCTTTCCGGGGACGTCACGCCTTCCATCCACCATTTTGGTTGTCATTTTTCAAGACGCACGTGGCTCGAGTGATAACCGGCAAGAAAAGCGAATTGGTTGCACTTACCTCTGTTGCTTGACCTTGCTTTATGTTGTTGCGCCATGGCTGTTGTATTGATAAAGATAAAAATGTATTTCTTCAGGCTAAAAATTGCGATCAAGTAGAAGCACTTGTGTTTACAAGCCGAGTGCATGCTCAATATTTTGAACGTATCGCAGCGCATGTTCATGTGCGTCATCGTTGACTATCAAACATTCCCGGATGTTCTACGTCACGGAAGGCAATCAATTGGTGGTTTTACTTGTAATTCATATCGTAGTTTATGATTTAAATAATTTAATAAACATGAAGACTGGCGACATATTAAAGTGCTGCATTAAGAAATGTGTATCCCCACCTGGTTTAAGTTGAATTAGCAATTTAAGGAGACGTAGTTAAAGCAGTTCATGGTAAATAAAAATTTTACAATTCAGACTAACCAGTTTCAACTTGGAGTGGAATATGCAACTCGTTCAAAACTTATGTAATAAATAATTCAGGGAACAATCAAACAAATCTTTGCTTTACCCGTGTCAGTTTTCCTAAAGAACATTCAAAGAATTTCATCGCAAAATGCAATAAACACCGTATAAAAAAAAATAGTGGTGTTGGTACATTCTCGATTGGTGGTCCTATACATTTTTCAAATAGACTATTGGCAATCTGTGTTATATCCAAAAAGAAAACACCCTGTTTTACTTGTTGGAATTTGCCATTGACTGCAGTGTTTAGTTGTAATACAAAATGGCAGTTTTCTCAAAATGCCAAAAATTGATATAGCGTTTAGCGATGAAACTCCTCATTTTTTTCTGAATGCTGTTTCTTGTCTTTCAAGAACAACCCTAAAAATGGACATTATTTTTATAATAAATGTGCTGTTGCGTTAAACATTTTCTCTTGAAGTTATCCAAACATTAATATTTGACTTTTTAAGGGTCAAATTGTTTTTTTAAATCTAGGCTTGGTATTTGTTGATTTCTTAGGCCATTTTGTGTATTCAAATTTCCTTTGAAGTTTTGAATATTTTGCTAAATCATGAATGTCAAATTTTTAAAAACAAAATAAACCACCTAACTTTTTATCAATTCAAATCATAACTTTTCCTGACATTATACTTTAGGCCGACTGTTATTTGTAGTGAGTATATATAAACCTTTTCCATGTAGGCTGTAGACTTCAAATTCCATGTAATTGTTTTTTCCAAATGTTTATCTTGACGTCCTAATGGAAATACTGTATTTTCTTGAAATGAGCAAAAAAATATGTTTGAAAACGATAAATCGGTTGCCAGCTGAAGCAAGGTCTTTCAGAAGAAAGATGATATAGACCGTATCGAATAGCGGCCATTTCGTGGGGCACCTTTTGTTACTTAAACCGTTCAACAATGTAAGCACAATATGTGCAACCATGCATGTCCTCAAGGAACAAAGAAACTGCCCCACGAAATGGCGGCTATTCGATACGGTCTATTTAGAATTGGAGGAAGGAAATGTTTTCAAGAGTATGCATGGTTTTTGTGTATTTGAAAATTGATTTTTCTTTTCTTTTCAGAATGGTAGTTTGAACTCGAATGTCCATTTTGGTTAGTCAAAGAACATTTTAAGTTCTGTTTCAGTTCATTTTTTTCATTCACATTGAACACAGATTTTTGTAAATTTATATATTGTAATCGATAGCTTAATTATTCAATTCTAAGATATACTTCCCACTTGCACGTTGCATTTCTGAGATAAATAATAAACTTACTGCATAAAGTAAAGCACAAAATAAGGCGCGAGCGTAAGCGCGACAACAGAGGGGCTGCGTGCAGGCGTGGATGGTTATCTTGTGCACTAACTGAATGATTTTTCTACAGAAAAGCAACATTTGCGACAAAAGTGCATTTGGGAAGTAGGCTATATTTTACAATTTAATAAGCTATCGATTACAATATATAAATTTACTAACATCTGTATTCAATGTGAAGAAGAAAAAATACTCGGAAAGACAATTTTAGGAATAGTTGTGCTAGCCAATTTTAAATTTCCAGCTGACTGGAACAATCAAATTAATTTGCTGTTTATACATTTCTGTAAAATCTGTAGATCTTGTGACATGTTTACCCCATTGTCCAGTTTGTAGTTTTGAGGTGGTGATACATACCTTTTGACATATTAGTGCAAATTTGCAATTTCGGAAATTTAAAGGTCATTTCTGTCTTCCAAAAACAATATGAAAGTTATGTTCTGAAACCAAGGGAAAGTCTGCATATTCTTTGGTATTTATATGTTAATATTGCATGTCAGTGTTAAAGGTAGTCTACATGTTTGGTAATTACCCTCCTAAAATGTCTGAATTATTATCTAAAAGCTTACTTGTTATCAAGTAGGTAATGGTAGTAATCATCCTGTGAAATTATTTCGTCTGAAGTACTGCCCCATTATCATGAGAAAAATGACAAAACTTTTTGGATCTCCAAAGATCGCCTGTAGGCGACTTTCTGAGCCATTCAATTCATGTACAAAAAACATGCTTAGATTTTTCAGGTTTTCTGAAACTATGTGGCTGAAATTTCTACAAGGTAGTTTTCTCGACATAGGCTTTCAATTACGTACTAGTGGAAATCACACCGTTTTTATCAGTTTACCTTTAAGTTCATGAATGTGTTTGGTTTTAAAATAGCTGAATGAGGCAATTACAGTGAACAGACAAGGACATTTTGTTACCTAACAGTTGTTTTCAGTTTCAATAAATAAACTGGATATGAAGTTGTAAACTTGGAATGAAGGACTTTTTCATTTCTTCAAATTTACGTTTTCGTCTGGTCGTTGTGAGGCTCCGTAGATATTTCGTTTGGCGGTTTAAAACCCGGAAGTGCAGTGCGTGCACGAATGAAAGATTGGTCGTGTTACATAATAGTTTTTGTTTACTAAATATACAGTAAACAATTCACGTTTTGTGATCATTATGATGGGAGGTGTCAGAGTTTCGGGTCTGCGACGGAGGAGGAATCAGACACGTTCACTTTCAGCAGCTGTGGCCATGGCTAATGCAAGTTCAACGATGTCTACGTGTACCATTTCTGAACATACTAAAATTGGAGACAAACCTGGCTCCGAATCGATAAAAACAAGAGTACTTACCAGCTCCAAAACAGAGGATTCTTGCCAGCAGGAACCCGCACCCTTCCAAAAGTTCCACGGTCTTTCGTGTCGCAAGATTTCAGCAGAGAATCTGGACTGTGACTACGTGAAGTTGTACGACAAGCGAGAGGCCAGCCGGCTGTTTGACGAGTGCGAGAGGGAGCTTTGCTATTTCACCGGTGATCTGACCCTGATTCGGGTGTACGGAAAGTGGCACAATATACCCAGAAAACAGGTGCATTTTACCAAACAATTGCACTCGTTTTAGATATAATATTTTATGGGAAATACCTCGGTTAATTAATTGTATTATTTGTCCTTGAATTTTTTATCTTAAAGTTGCATTTTTAACATGGATGTCACTGGCAAAGTCATGTCTCAGTGTTAAAATAATATATATAAATATGTGATATACAAAATAAATAAATAAAATAAAAAGTAACGTTCTGGAAGATACAAAAATTTACCATTCTAACTTCAAAGTTGCTTCATAATGTTCTTTTTGGAATGTTTACCTTATTTTCATCAAATTATATTTGGTATAAAATACACAAAACCGCCTTTTGAGTAAAACAAATTGGCCAAACAAATGTTTCCACTTTCATATATAATTTCTAAAAACAATGCAAAACAACTAGGTTTTGTTTATGTTCTTTAAATGTTATTTTATTAATATCTTTATTTCTTGTTAAGGTAACCCATGGTGACAAAGGTCTGACGTACACTTACTCCAACGTGACGGTTCCTGCAAAACCATGGACTCCGCTTCTTCAGCGTATCAGGGACAGAATTCAAGATATAAGTGGTCAACAGTTTAACTTTGTCCTTATAAACAGGTAACAAAGTTTATAGTGAGGTGCAGGATGACGTAGTTTACAAATATTGCATTTACATATATTACAATTTTTTCCAACTCTTCTCAGATACAAAGATGGAAATGACCACATGGGAGAACACAGAGATGACGAGAAGGATCTAGTTCAGACCAGTCCCATAGCATCGCTCTCGCTGGGTCAACAGCGCGATTTTATCTTCCGGCACGGCGATTCACGTGGCAAAAACGCCAAACGTAACTTGCCTCCTATCACGTTAGAGTTGGAGCACGGAAGCCTGTTGCTAATGAACAACCCAACCAATGTGTATTGGTATCATTCCTTGCCTGTCAGACGGAACGCAATCGGTGTTAGGATAAACATGACATTCAGACATCTGAAAACATAGGGATTAGTTAATGTGCCTTGTAGCTCAGCTGGTAAAGCAACTAACTACCAGCTTTTACCAGTTTGATCTTGGTCAGTTTTATCCAGAATAAACCGGTTCAGACTGCCTTAAGAACCCACCACTGACCAGCCACTGCATCAATAGCTTTATATACCCAGCACGATGTGGCAAAGGGACTCCCCTAACGCCCCTATACCTCAACACACTCTTCCCTTTTGTTAACGCACCAACACCTCCTAAGAACTGAAAGGAATTCCCTGGGAAATTCCTTGGATGTTTAAGATGGAAGGGGGATACCTCTTCCACATATCGTGCTGCATCTATAGCTTTGCAGGATATAAAAGATTTGTTCTGAAGACACTTTAGAAGTACGTTTATCTTCTCTATTTTAATAACAGAAGATGGGTACAAATACAAGAATGCTCTATTGGACCATATGTCACAGTATACACAAAAGTTACGTGTCGTCCCAAACAAAAGTTTTTCGGAATCATGATTGATCCGGACAGGACGGCAGAAAATAATACAAATGTCCATTTGGTTGAACTACACATAAAATGCTGGGGATGTAAGACCATAGCGTTTTTTGACATTATTTCTTGTAACATTCATATTGGACATAATTTATCAGTTTTTGCAGTGTAACATTGAAGACTGTTTATAGAGCAATAAGGAACACACTTTCTTTACACAAAGGAACATCTAACACAAATTCAGTACCACTTATGGCAGCTATATTTCACGATATGTACACAGTTTATTTTTTTTCTTCAGAGCCTTATTAAAAAATAAATATATGAACTTAAGAAAGGGGTTTAAATGACCGTGATGCTTGAATTTATAATTAAAAAAAACCTTGCCATCCTTTCCAATGATTTTAATTTCGAAAAGAAAATGCCCAGAAATACCTTTTACAAGACTAAACTGTCTCGGCCGCTTTGAAGAAGAATAGTGTTGTAATTAAGAGATTTACAAGGCCCTACAAGTCCTCACAACTCCGGGGGTCTTAGTCGAACCTCTTTAATAAGAGGTCTATTGGGATTTGCAGATTACCTTGTTTTAACAGGAACCTTGTATTATCAGTAAGAATAAAGGATTGGAACCTGACATTTTCCTTGTTATAAGCAGACAGCAGAATGTTGTATTAACAGTGCTCATCTTATGGAGGTGTGACTGTATTTAAATAAGGTACAACAACGCATGTTCATCCTCTGACTTGTGGCCAGACTGACAATTTTATTGTTACCGAGTCTTGTAAAAACTGGTGGAGAAATTGTAGGCCTGTAAATTACACCAAATAGATGGGATGACCCGAGGACCATTGACAAAATTCAAATAAGCACTGGCAGTCTCGTTTTCTGATGCTGGGGCCATTGTATTACGTCATGCGTCTTTTATTTGCAAATTTTACCACAAAAGAAAGAAGTGAGACCCTCGTTTTTAATGACAATTTGAAATTCTTCAATAGAGCCTTTGCACGGCGGCCATGACAGGGGGCAGTCACATTGTCACTGTGTGCCAAGCATGAGTAGGTGCTTTGTAGTTCCATTGTCACATCATTTAAATAAGAAAACCTGCCCCCTGTCATGGCCGCCGGTGCAGAAGCTTTATACCAGCACTACTTGGGCATTTGCGCTGCCTGATCTCACAGCACAACTTGCACCCAAAGTCGATGACTCAAAAACCCGCAAATTACGACAGCCAGATGCGATGGTAGTCGTTGGCGCCAAACCCAGCGTTACACTTTGGACACTTACGTTGCCTGGTCTCGTATCTCGTCTTGATACACTCGAAGCAGAACACGTGAAAACACTTCGTTAAAACTACGTCCTTCCGCCCCTTCTTGCAACAGGGGCATGTTAGCAGCTCCTGATTTAAGATTTATCAAAATGAAAGGTCAAATAAAAAACGACTCTGACTCAAATTAGGAAAGTTTACAAAAAACTGGGGCCAATTTCATGGCTACTTAAATGTTAGCTAAAAACATGTGCTCACTTTAGCATAAAGGTTGTGATAAGGTTTCTGCTATTTTACAGCTGCGGCGTGCTTAAGCATGCACGTGCTTGGAAAAGAGCATTGTTGGATCACTAGTGTTTAGCAAATTTTGCCTCTGAAGTTAGCGAACGTTCTGCTGTGCTTACAATTAGTCTCAATGAAATAGCCGGAAGGCTCCGTTAGCACAAAATCGGCTGCTAAACAGCGCCATGAAATTGGCCCCTTGATAGAATGTGCATTAGGACAACTCCTAAAAGGTAAAATATATTACATGGGGATTGGGGCATGATGCTGTATTTGAGTCAAGAAATCACGCAATTTCCACTTACCTTGTATGTTCGGACTTCCTCCATTAAAACCTCATCTGTACTGCTTGCTAGTTCCATTCGCTTGTATCGCTCAACTTTCCTTCGCAGGTGCTGCGAATCCTCCTACGAATTCACAGTGGACAAAATGACAATTTAATGGCCCCAAATTATGCAGAATTTGTTTTAGATTTGCTCGTGAATAAAGAAATTCTACTTTTTTTCCCCAAAAAAGATAAAAAATCTTTAGAAGCAGCACCAGCTCTGAGTGGCTAGAGGGGGAGGGGTGGGGGTGGGGGCGGGGGCGGGGGCGGGAGCCAACTAGAGGCCTCACCGTAACAAAAATAGATTTTTATGCATTTATTGTTTTCGGCCAAGAGTACAAGAAAAGTCATATTAAAGATGAATTAACAATTCTGACCTGAGCCCTTCTGAATTTATGATTCTCCTGTTCCACAGCGCAAGTTTTCTCTTTGACTAGTCGCTGGAGTTCCTCAATCCGTCCTATTATCTTGTCTAGTTGCATCTTAAGATCCGCTGCTAATTGGCAGTTGTCAAGGGCCTGGTTTGAGGGTGAAGCAAACAGCGTATTGTCACTTGAAACTCTCAAAGCAAAATGCAACGAAAAGAAAAATTCATCGACATTTGTTTCATGTAATAACTCCCTAAATCAGATCAGATGAGTGATTTCCCTTCCTGCCTACCTTCCTCCTGTTAAGCTCCAATGACTGTTGTCTCAACACAATCTCCTTGTCCATTGTACTCAGATTATTCTGCAAGATTCGTTCTTTCTCTTCAAGTTTCCTAACGACTTGGTTCTGAGCATCCACTTGGGTCTGCAGAGTCGCAACTTGGTCGGCTAAGACGTCCTTTTCCTCTCGGAGGAGCTTGTGGATCTGGTTGCATTTGATTCTCTGCCGAAATTTGGATGGGAAAAAATTAGCGTTGTGGTCAGAGATTCTGAGACCAAGATTAAGACCAGCCTGTCAGAGACCAAGACCTCACAAGACTGGTCTTGGCGACATCAAGGCTGTAAAAATTCTATTCAAAACCTTAATCATTTGGCAGTTCATAACATTTGTAAAGCAGTTTGTGATATTTGTAATTTAAGAGGGCAACTGTTTTTTAGCGTATATTTTCTTTGACTTGCAGAGCAAACATTCACCCACCTCAGACATGAGTTTAAAGTTGGCTTCATCTTTTTCTCTAAGCTGTTGCAGTAATCTCGTGTTCTGTTCTTGCATGTCTTCAAACGCTTGACCAGTCACATCCATCTCAGAGAGTAAAGCCTCTTCCTCCTAAAATCAGCAAAATCCACCAAGGAAAATAACTCTTTCACTGCAGAATTTTTCAAAGTTTGTGACATAATTTATGTTCCAGCAGCTTTCCGGCCGAACGTAGATGTTTCTTAAGTTGCTGTGAGCAGTGTGCCAAAATGCCACCCACTTATGTATCACGATGTTTAGGTGGAAGACACTTGTATGCTTCATGCAATTCATCAGCCAATGGGTTGCCAATTGATCACGTTCGAATACGCCATCTTTGTAGAAAAAATGCTACTGCGTATTAAAAGCCATAAAGTACGCGCACGCACACAGTGGAACATGTTTTAAGCACGCACGCGTGTTGCTCAAAATTTGTTCGAAATACGGCGCAACCGATGCGTGTCACAAAAAAATATGCTCAAAATCATGATGCACGTGGCCATTTGTAGGAAGTGACGTCATTTGAACGTGATCAATAGAGCACTAAAGTAAAAACGTCACCCTTTGTGTGTTGCCAAGTTACTGGGTCTACACTAAAACCAGTGAACTGTTTCCCTGTGCATTTAATAGCAAGGTACGTTTTAGATTACCAGTGAATGTTTAGACCCATATACCCTGGTAACTGACGTTACACTTTAGTACTCTATTAAAGCTCCTTAAACCACAATGCATGTAACAGTAGCTAACCTGTTTGCGATCAGCCAACTTCTTCTGCAGTTGATGTATAGCTTCATCCATGCAGCGAATCTTCCTCAAAGCATCTTCATCTGCTAGCTTACGGCTTTCTTGTCTCTCCCTGTCTTCGAGATGTCGCAATCGCATCTTCAATTCCTCAACTTCACCACGAGCTCGACGTTCTGCCGTCATCAACTAATACCAAAACATATAAAGTTATAGTGAACACAGACTTAGCAAACTAATATAATGTTGTAAGGTTTGAGTCCTGAACTTGGACACAAGGGCATCTTGCCTCATAATAGACCGATCCAGTAAGCTCCGCCCATTTAGCAATTGCCTAGTAACATGCCACACATGTGAGGCACGTGTGCAGTAGAGTCGCATGGTCGCCCTGGTCAATTAAAACACGCACACACACACAGAAACTGCACGCTCAAAAGCACTTAAGTATCCGGTCGTGTGCGTGCACGTACAACACGCCTGCATTACGCGTGCGATCGAACAAAAACGACTCGACACACATCTACAACACAGTGAATGCACAACCGACAAGCTAATTTTGGTGAGTTTTACCAATTTACACAAAAACACATTTATGAAGGGATTAAAAGTAGGTTTGGCCAGTCTTATACAATCCGTTTTAAACCGGCTATGGTGTTTTTGCATCACTCGTGCTGCAGTTTGCACTAGCTCTGTACACAAAATTTTGAGGACTCAAAATGGAGATCCACTTTTTGGCTACCTCAACCCGAGGCTTTGATTGGTCCATTCCAAAATGGGCGGAGCTTGCTGGATCGGTCTATTTTCCTGTTCATGTACATGACGTTACAAACCCGTGGTGACTGACATGGTTTGCCTTTCTGAGACCTAGAGCCTACCTGTACTTTATCTCGCTGTTCCTTGGCAGCGCCTTTGTACATATCCAGCAGAAGCTTCATTTCTTTCTGATTTTCTTGAGATTTCCTGCAATGATAACCACATAAACAGCAATCTTATCAAATCAGGTTGGTTTAGTTGGTGTACAGGTAACGGTAACTTGTATGACCACCTCTTGTGGCAAGGCTGACTGCACCAGCCTCTGTAAGAGCTGCTGAGGCAGGGTGCGCCACTCTGCCTGAAGTGCCTCTCTTGAGCTCCTGCACTTCTAGGGTTGTATGGGAGACATGCAGAGGTCAGCTCATCCCATGCAGGTTCAATCAGTTTAAAACCCAACAAAAGTGGTTTTCTGAGAGCCCTTATAAACTGCATGATTCTTTCAGAAAATGAAACTGTCACATTTAATTGCTGTAGAAATTATTTTGTTCAAACAAGTCATCTTGGCCCTAGAGGAAATCACTGAAGTGGAACAGTCTGGAAAGCGATTCCACCAAAGTGATTGGTCAATCAGTGCCTTGTTATCCATAAGTTCACTGTATTCAACAAACTTCTTTAAAAAAAGAACAATCAATGCCTTTTAAAAAATATGCACACAAATGCATAATGCCAGGGCAATAAGTTTTCCTGACTAAGACAACTTCGAACCAAATTCTACCTGATTCTGGGGGAATTAGTTTGGTGTAGTGGTACTTTCCTCGCCTTCCACCTCTGTGGCCCTGGTTCGAATCCCATCCAGGTCAGTATGTGGATTGGGTTCTCGGTCCCTGCTTTATTCTGTGGGTTTCCCCCTTATACAGAATTGTGTAGAGGTTGCCTCCCACCTCTAAAACTGAGCATTTCATCATCGTCTTCTCTTCACAGGTTTCTTCAGGCTTACGAGCTACAGTGCCTCGGGCACTTTTGAGGAACTCTTGGTTTCAATGCGGAAAAAATAATAACAATAATACTCACTTTAAGCTGGCTTTGAGCTCCTTAATCGTATCGACCTCCTTGCCTCCCTCTTTTCTCTCATCCTTCCCTCGGTCTTTATCGCGTTCCTTCTCGACTCGAACCTCGCGCCGTTCATCGTGAGTCACACTTAATTCCTCGCGGTGTTTAGGTGGCTGTTCCTTCTCGTGGCTCACCTCCCTCCGGTCCAGACTGCTGCTGTGGCTGGCACTTATACTGGTACTGGTACTGCTACTGTGGCCGTGGGAGGACATCTCGTTTTTGATCTAATAAAAACACGGGGACAATCAACCAAACTTGGGATGAGAGAAAACTCATAAGGGCCTTATCAGGATTCGAATCCGTGAGACCTCCGACTCAATGCGCAGATGCTCTACCAGCTGAGCTATGAGGCACAGTGGTATGCTCCCTCTAGTTTTCACCAAGACCTTTGACACACCGGTCTGACGCTCTACCAGCTGAGCTACGAGGCACAGTGGTATACTCCCTCATAGTTTTTCCTACAAGCCAAATCTTCTCTTAGTATTGCATGGTAGCGCAACTGGGCAAAGTAACGAATGCAACATCTGGTATGGTGTTTAATTACCATTGAAATGAAACAACCAAACATGGGATGAGAGAAAAATCGTAAGGTAGAACTTTGACAGAAAACTTTGACAGAAGATTTTGCGGCAGTCGAACATCTGGGGCCAATTTCATGGTGCTGCTAAGCACAAAAATGTGCCAATCATAAGCCAATTTTACAAAGCAAATAAATTCTGTGCTCTCAGCAAATTTTTCTGCTAAGCAGCATAATGAAATTGGATGACTGCTTTAGCATAAGGGCCGTCCAAAGTTGTCCATTTTCAGTTCTACAGAGAGTAGTATTTTTCAAGACCACCTCCCCCCCCCCCCCCCTCCCCCCGAAATACTACTTATCAACATTTTTTGTCAGTACCATGAAATGTCAACATTTTACAGTGCATGTAAAGTCCTATGTGGCCCTCGACCCCCCTCCCCCTTCCTACACTATGTAAAACTGTGAAAATGTTGACAACTGAAATTGTTTGGGATATTTTGGACGTGAGTTTTACCCTGACGATTTCAAGCTGTGCCTCCTTCAGCTTGTGTCTGTAGCGAGTTATCTCGCCCTTGAGTTGGGTGTTGTGACTCTGGTAACTAGACACTAAATGTCGCAACTCGCGGTTTATCGGACCTGAAAAATAAAATATAGAAATGAGAAATAAAAATAATACTGAAAACAACCACCTTAGCTAATCAAGGTTTTAATGTCTGAACCTTCAATCAGGCCTCAACGTTACGAAAATAAGGGGCAGATCACTCTGGCCTTGATTTTGTCTAAAGGTCACTGAGGCCAAATGGAGGGGCACCACGGCCAACTTTGTTCAAGATGTGTACTAGTTATTAGTGTATACAAGCCTCATGAAATTAAAAAAGATAACGCATACTGGCCAAGTTGGCCTTAGAAAGTGTATATCTTGAATGGGCATCAGAGCCAACTCAGCAGGGCATGAGGCCATTGGGCTTGGTTGGGCTGATTGGCTATCGGTGCCAGTGGGCTTTCATGTGATTGGCCATTTGCCTACTGACCTGCCTGCTCATTGGCTGCTAGGTTCTGTTCAAACTCAATGCGAAGCATCTCAGTCTGGATCCGAATTAGTGGCTTTGGCTGTGGCTGTGGCTGTTGCTATGCTGTTTCTAAGGACTGTCATTGTCCACGCATAGCAACAAGCATAGCAACAAGCATAGCAACAAGCATAGCAACAAGCATAGCAACAGCCATAGCCACACCCAAAGCCACTAATTCGGATCGAGCCTCATATTCATTCCCGACTTGGGACAGTGTATTCTGATTGGCTATGAGTAGCATTATGGTTTCATATGATTGGCCAATTGCCTACTGACCTGCCTGCTCATTGGCTGCCAGGTTCTGTTCAAACTCAATGCGAAGCATTTCATATTCCTTTCTGACTTGGGACAGTGTATCTTCCAACTGGATCACTTCTGTTCTCAGCTTTTTCTGACAATCAAGCTCGTCACTCTAGAATATCAAAAATGGGTTAAAGATTACAAAATTGGAAAACTGTTATAAACTGTGTTATCTCCATGTGTGATTGAGATGTGCATGATAAAAACCAACCTGTGTACAAGTCAGCTCAGTACCTCATCTACGCTCCGAGAAAACAATGAAAAACTGTTTTTAAGAAATTGTGCGAAGCCACTGTCCTATTTAGACTGGTTTCCTGGCTATACTGCACGAAAAGTGGAGTCATAATACTGTGGTAGTCAGTAACCTAGTTTCGTTCACATAGGGGTGCCTTTGTAAAAAGAAATATCTGTGCACACACACTTCAATCAATTGTCTTTTTCTTGTAAAAAAGTTGGAACCACTTTTATCTTCCATTTGAGTAAGGTTTTTCTGGTCAAAGGGTAGAGAATAAATTTTTGGACTTTGCAAAACTTTAATTTTATATTTGTTTGTACCTCCATTTGTTCTATCTGCCTTAGATGTGATCCTTTGGTTTGCTGAAGCAGATTCCGCGTTTCATCAAACTGGGATTTCATCTCTTGAGCCTCTTTGTACAGAACCGAAAACTGTGACTGCAGGTTCTTGAAGGGCGCCCTCTCCATTACGATAGAGTCGGGAAGGCGCTGGAGCTGTGCATGTTATTGAAAAAACAGACTGTCAACTGTGTATGGAATAATGCCGATAATAACCGTTTATTAGGGGCCGTCCAAAGTTGTCAACTTTTTCACGGTTCTAAAAAGTGTAGGAATGGGGGAGGGGGTCGAAGGCCACTTGAGACTTTACATGCACTGTAAAATGTTGATATTTCATGATACTGACAGAAAAAAATGTTGACAAGTAGAATTTCGGGGAGGGAAAGGGGTCTTGAAAAATACTACACTCTGACAACTTTGGATGGCCCAAAGTTAAAATTTGAGATAGTGAAAGGCTCAATTCACAAAAAGTGGGCACTTACATCCATCTTGACTTGTTCTGCTTCCTTGACTAATTCCTGATGTCTTTCTTGAAGTTTTTCCAGTTCCTCCAGTCGGCCTGTTGCTAACTCCTTGTGCTCTTCAAGTTCATTGACTAAAGTCTGAAGCTGAAAAGTAAAATATTAAAATTGTTAGAAACACATGTGTATGGGTCTTTCGACGGCAGAGGGGTACATTTTGCAAACAAAATTATATTTTCATATAAATAACTTTATCCCGTCTCAAAATAAAAGATATAGCTGATAAAAGATATACGAGATAACTTAAACCCCAAAAGGCCACAAATATTGTGACAACATGCCTATCTAAAACATCCCTGTAAAAATTTTCCATGTAATGTATGTAACAGACACTTTGCAAGATTTGTGTCTGTCCAGTAAACAAAAAATGCTTGACTATACACCAATCCGGTAACTAAGATCTCCTCCCTGCATATCCGCCATAGCTGGGGGGCGTCCAGTGCATGGGCTGTGCGTTTTGTGTTGCTGTTAAAACGAATAGCGCTCATCCATTACATGCACGAACGAGCCTCCTTCGCGTACACGCGACGCGCCCGCCTTCGTGCACACAACCCTACAAAGACGCGCAACTTGTTCGAAGTAAACAAATGCAGCTTCAGCAACAGCAAAAATATACAGTTCATTCAGTGGAAGCCCCCCAGCTATGGCGGATATACAGGGAAGAAGACCTTATTACCGGATTGGTGTATAGACACCAGGCTCTTAAAACTGTCACAAACAGGACAATGCCTAATAGACTGTATTGAATAGCCGCCATCTTGTAGGGCAACCTTTATCCTTTAAATTGGTCATCAATGTGAGCACAAAATGCGCAACCATGCATGTCCTCAAGGAACAAAGAAACTGCCCTACAATATGGCAGCTATTTGATACGGTCTATACCTGTTTGGAGGATAAGCCAGCAGAACCATCCCCAAAGATGTGCCCCGGAATCAGAGTGGCATTCCTCAACTTGGTGTAGCTTTCTTCAAGGAGAATTTCCAGTTTCTGGGCTCGTTGGCGCGCCTGGCTCAGGTCAAATCGCAGATCGTCAATCAAGTTGTTGGCTTCGGCAAGTTTGGTTTCAGCGGTTCCTAGTTTGTCACTTTGCTCAGTGAACTAAACGTCAAATGAAAAGATTTTTGCAAAATAATATTGAGAAGTTTGGTAGCATTTTGATATCATTTTGTTTTGTTTGTATTTTGTTTTCCATTTTTGTTTTATTTTAAATAAAGTGTGTGACATTAACACTTGCTAGTAAATACCAATGTAGAAACATATAGTTCCTAATATGTGACCAATGTTGTGCAGTCTGGGGTAAGTTTTTGCCAACAGTTCTAGAAATCAGCAGCAGATCCAGGATTAACATGTGAAAACATAATAGAGTGAGTTTTGGGTTTAACGCCGTGCCGGCATCAGTTGCCATTTTCACGGCGGGATTATGTTAATATAGAAAATTATTGATTGTAATTAAAGATAATATCATGTAAACTGTGGAAAATATAAAACCTTGGAGTCAGTTGTAAAAGATAATCACGTAAGTAACGAATGAGATACATTTCAAAACAATAGTAGAGCCACTGTATAGAAGTACATGTATTAGGGGAAGGGGTTGAAATGATGAAGATGGCCCACCTGAAGTGTCATTTTCTGGTGATGTTGCTGCATAGAATCAATCATTCCTTGAAGACGTTGGTTCTCACTACTCATTCCAGCATTTGCTGCTTTTACTGTCTCGTTCACATCACCTTGAAAAAGGAAAAACCAAACTCTATCAGCTGAGCTATGAGGCACAGTGGTACACTCCCTCAGGTTTCCCCCAAGACCTCTGACACACCAGGTAGATGCTCTACCAGCTGAGCTATGAGGCACAGTGGTATACACCCTCAGGTTTTCCCCAAGACCTCTGGCACACCAAGTAGATGCTCTATCAGCTGAGCTATGGGGCACAGTAGTATACTATCTCAGGTTTTCCATACAAAACAAATTTTTCTCTTGGTGTTGCATGGGTGCGGAAACCAACAAAGTAATAAACAACATATTGTATTTGGTAAAAAGAAACAAAGGAGTTTAATCTCAAACAACTTTTCTCTTTTCTGTGAGGGTGGTTGAGATCATTAAATGGGCAGGCTCTAAGTGACAAATACTTGGTTGTAAAACAAAACTTTTTTGTCCATCTATTAAAAAATGACAATTTACACTCACTTCTATTTTGGATATCCGACGACATTGTTTGTATTTTTCCCTGCGCTTTAGTGATAGCAGCGACGAGTCTGGTCACGGCCTCCTTGGAGAACTTGCACCGTTCCTGCATCTGTTGGTCGATTTCAGTCTGGTCGCAACTCGCCAGAGTTGCCAGGAACGATGTGATACCTTCGGTCTCTGTTGCCATGAAAATTAAATTCATTTTTTTGTATAACTACACACCCATGAATTTGCTTGTGGAAATCACTGGAGGAAAATATAATTTTGACAATTTATAATATAGGTACCAAGAGTTTGACGCACAATGGCTACCTTCGCTGTTTATCACAGTGTACAGTGTTAATAATTACGTTGGATAAGGGCAAGGGCAAAACAAACCCTAATTAACATTCAGTCTCCCCTGACGCAAGCTAAATCAATTCCCACAAAGGAAAAAAGTCGACAAAAACATTGCTAGACGTGTGACGAAGCAGAGTATTATTTTGAGTTCTCAAGAAAAAGGGCAGTTCTTGAATTGTTTTTCTTCACAAACACCATTAACCATGTTTAAATAATGTAGGCCTCCCAAAACGACCCGTTTTCAAATCAAATCTGAATATGAACACAATAAACGAATGCACCAATTTCTGAAAATTTAACCACATGCCTTCTCCAACTAAGTGACCATCCAAAGTTGTCAACATTTTCACGGTTCTACAAAGCGTAGGAAAGGGGAGGGGAGTCGAGGGCTGAGTAGAACTTCACATGCACTGTAAAATGTTTGACATTTCATGTACTGAAAGACGGCCTCTAAAAAACATTTCATATTTTGGCACCTTTTTTCTCTTCCTTGATCGCAATATCTTTCTTTTCTGTTTCCATCTCCATCTCGTCTTTCGCGCTAACTTGACCAGCGCCCTCTGTTGTCTCGTTCGTCTCCATGGCATTATTTTCATCTTTGACGACTGGCTTGACATCGGTGCCTGCTTCAATTTTGACCCCCGATTTTGTCTCAACTCTCATTAGGAGAATGCGGATGTCTTCTTCAAGCTAACACAAAAAAATGGAAATATTTAAGTCTTTATTTGCAGATCCTTTGCACAGATTAATGGAAAGAATTGAGAAGTTTATCATGGCTTTAGACCTTGTGCGCAAAACATACGAGACAGGCTGAACAATTTCTTTTGAGTTTCCTCACAAAATCTTAAATTTTTCTAACTCTAAATTTTGGGTTTTTCCATCAAATCTGCCCTTCCCGATGGTAGATGAATCATTTTAAAGAAAAAAGAATTCTGATCAACTTCTCAACTCCTACCCAGATTTATGAATAAGATGAACTTAAACAACACACTTATCTGGGGAAACCCTGATAAAGGCGTCTACATCATTATTACCCCTGATCATAGGGCTTCAATAAATCACTCCATATACCATTTCAGCTCCCTGGGGAGTATACAGCTCCAGCTACCTATGAGCCGCTCAATGGCTAATCAAACACATCAGCTTTCACTACCCTCTCAGGTACCCATTTATTCCTGGGTGGAGAGAAGCAATGCGTGGCAAAGAGCCTTGCTCATGGGTACACGCACCATGGATGGGCCGGACTAGGATTCAAATCCACAACCTTTAGAATTAATTGACAGACCTGTGTATTGTCTTCCATGAATGCAGCAAATACAATGCGATCACCTGAAGTCTGAAGAAATATCCCAAATTTTCAGTTGTAGCAGGTGATTCTATTTTTGCATTCTTGAAGTCCCTGTGCAATACTGATCCTGTTTTTTTTAAAGTAACATGTTTTTGCAGACCCTGTTGCAGTTAAAGTATACCTGCGTCCAGTACTTGTTCATAAGACCAAGTACAATTTCGTCAGTGATCTGTCGTCGCTCCAGACGCTCGATGCGATTGCGTAACTCATTCTCAATGATGGAACGCATTTCAAGACGCTCGGCCAACTTGCGATTCTGGAAACGTAGAACCTTGATGTCCATTTCCTCCTACAGAAAAACATAAAAATGGAATTCAGGAACAATGCAGAACCTAACTGAATAAATTAACAAAAATTAATCAACATGTTTGCAAAATGTTTCAAGTGTGTTACACAACACACCGGACCAACGGCTAATATGTTCCTGTCACTCAAAGTATGGGGTAATTGTGGTAAAATGCCTTGCTGAAGGGCACAGGCACCAGGACTGGGGTACTTGATTGTCGCATTTTGGGGTAAGACCAATAAAGAGCCAAGTGGCTTATTTAGTACAGCGCTGGTCTGTTTAAAAGGAGGCTCAGGTTCAACTTCAAGTCCCGAATTGAACGAATTCCTTGTAAAAAATCCCCAGACCAACCTGTGAGGACACTGCCCCAAGTCGCATGGGTTCAATGTGGATGCGTTTGGACGCTGGCTCGGAACCCTCCTTGCCATCGCTGGTTGAGGCTCCGGGGGTCGGGGAAGGTGAAATCTCACTGGCAGTCCGCTTGCCTGACATCTAAGAATGATTAAAGGATAATGTTACAAGTTATTCATCGTTTAGACTAAAGAGATTCGAGTTAAGGAAGTGGGGCAGGGGGGAGGGAATGGGATAGAGCAGGGGATGGGGAGGGGGCAAGGAACGGGGCAGGTGGAAGGGGTGGGACAAGTGGGCAGGGATTAATAGGGCAGGGATTGAAGCCAAGCCCCACCTCTCTACAACTGCCCTTCCCCCAGCTCCACCCACCCCCAACCACCACCCCCACTCTCTCCTACTCCCCCACCCCCTCCCCCAAAAGGCCTATAGTATAGGGGGACGCAACTTTACCTCGAGTGCGGTGAAAACAAACGCCTGCTCGCATGGAACAACATGCGAGTGGGCTTTTGTTTTAACAATGCTCGAGGTCACAGAACCGGAACTTCCGGTAAAGTTGCGTCCCTTTATATACTTTATTATACTAGGCTATAAATTAAAAATAACAATAACAACAATAAATAACATTAAGAAAAAATAAAACAAAACAATTAAAACGCCAACACACAAAATAGCTCAGACTTGCCAAGGATTAAAAACACCCCAAACAAAATGCATTTGTTTAACTGCACACTTCCGGTCTACATCTAGCCCAGGTTGGACGTCGTCTTCATTGCATTACGAGTGACGTCCAGGTCACGATGTCTCTAAACAGGGGGACTGAGACTTGCACATAAATTTTTGAGCTATTTTACCTTTTAGTGGACGTCGAATTGATGTCCGTATATCCTTTGCGTCTTAATTTACAGGAACGGAAGGTTTAAATGTCGTATATACCAAATTTGATGAACAAAATAGTGAAATCTAAGGCACAACCTAACGTTAAAAGTTCAGAGAAATAAATAACAGCTGCCGTCGCGTCACGCATCGTGAAGTTTGGATAGGCTTGCGCGTGCGGCGTCACGATTTCAGGCACGCAATGCGCCGAGGCCATGGCCTAGTTCAGTTGCGACGCGCGCACAGCCGGCCGGCACGCGTACGCGGGACTAGACTACGCGCGCGATTAGAACAAAATAAGCTGAACGTAACTTGGCTGGCTAGCTGTAGTAGTGGATTATTTGTGCACAAATATATAGCAGATTAGCGTGACTTTTTGCCGTTTTCCTCCGGAATATGCAGTTCGGTGATGTGTAGTGGATTTCTAAACCCGGCAATCCCAAAGATTAGGACACATGGAACTTTTTTAGCACATTACCGGCTTCCAGCACAAGGTAGAAAAATGTTCACCCTGTTTTTGGAACTTCATATCCTGGACTCCGTATCCCCATGTAGTATGCGGTACAGAGTCCAACCTGGGCTAGGTCTACATCGAACTTCTAACCTGCAACACATCACCGTTGATCCATAGAGCAAGGATTGTTCCTTGCTCTATGGTTGATCACGTTTCAATGAATCATCATTCATATCACATGTATCATGGGTAAACTTTGCAGGCAATTTCTTTATCCTTCCTTTCAGAAAAAAACATTTATACCCTACTACACAATTTGCCTGTATATTTCTTAACCTAAACACACGCTAAAAGAGCAAAAAATACACGTAAAAACTGTGTTTTACCCTGCTTTTCGTAGACAGACATCAGCAAAACTCGCCCCAAACCTTGTGTTGGATGATACAAGAACTTCCGGGGTCAAGTTATTTTACGAGCGCTGATTGGTCAATCTCGGCTGTTGAGGTCAGTCACGTCAAGATGGCGGACCAAGACGATTTGGAGTTTAATCCGTTGTACAAATGTTTGCAGGTAATTCCCATGAATCTAATTCCTTGATTGCAATGATTTTAGTGAGGGACTATAGAGGAAGCTTTTCTTATTTCGTGTTGTTTCTATAGGTTGAATTTAAAGCGATTTTTTAACCCAGAATTGTGTTTAAATGTCGGCAGATCTGGCGTTGCAGTGAGTCTGCAGCGCTGCATAGACTGGTTTCCAGTCCATACATTCCACAAATAAACACAAACAACGTTTTCTGGGACTTAGAAGCTACCTCTAGAACTATGAGTAGGGGATGTACATATGTATTTCATTCATTTCATTTATTTGTTTATTTTTAAATCTTTTTAATTGTTTCATTTCAAAATTTGGTTGCTTGATAATTCATACACTTTTTGCACCCTTTCTTCATTTACAGACAAGATTCCGCAATAAGTTTGAGGTAGCTCAAGACAATTGCTACTTAGTTTGCATCCCACAATCGGCATCGTTGGTTGGTGTTTCCGTCAGTCAAGCACTTGTTGGTACGTCATCATCCAAAACACATTATCTGCGTTTTGTTTCAGAAAGCCATTGCACTAAATTATTTATAATGGGGTATATGATAGGATTGACAACTAGAGATGAATCTAGAAACACGAGAATATTGCAATGCCCCGACTAAATTATTTGTTTACTTTTTTTCTCAAAATAGAAAAACAATCATGTGCTATAAAAACAATGTCAATTTGACAATTCCTACGACATAAGAGATTTTTATGAAGAGAATTTCAACGCATCTAAACCCAAAGTTCATAAAATCATATCACTGCTAACTATTCTTCAGTTAACAAGAAAATGTGTATAATATAAAGGTAATCTTTTGTGATGGTGCTTTCTAAACAAAAATCTGTTTCAAATTCTTGAAAGACTTAATTTTTCTGTTACAATTTTCTCTTTTCTGTTTTAGAAACCCATCTTCTGAAGCCTTCACCAATGTTAAAAGAGTGAGTTTTGATATATTCTGTTAAATGTTAATTAGGGATTATAAGTGGGTTTGAAGCCGGATAGGGGCCCAAGCCGAAGGCGCAGCCATTATCAGCGTCCAGGCCCCTATCCGATTTTAAACGGATTGTTTTTAAGACCGGCCAAACCCACTTTTAATCCCATTCATAAATACCTGAAAATCTGTGAAAATCGGGGTGTGATTGTAAAATGGTGGTTTGTAGAAAATTAAATATTTAAAAATAAATAAATATATAAGACAACTGGAAAGTGTTTTCCTCTTGAAAATAAGATAACGTGCTAGACGGAATTCCATGTTTACATTGCACTTCCTTCCCCCCCCCCCTTTTTTTTTGGCAGTCACTACATCAGTACCGACAAGTACAATTCCAAGACGATATCAGTGGAGGAAGGCATCATAACCTGCGTAGAGGGATTCAGACAGCAGGACAGAATCAAAGTCTTGTCGGAAGAACTTGGCTATAATAAGGTAACGGAAAGAATCAAACTATTGTGTATCTTGGTAAAGAAACTGTCAACATGTTGTTTTCCTTATAACATCTCCATCAAAAGATGCTGCTATATTGTTAACATTAACACCATCTTTTGATAACATTTTTACAATAAGTCTGGAAATACATCCAGAATACAATTGGTTAGATCATAAAAAAAAAAATTGGTTATGTCATAAAAAAATTCATAGCATCAAATCTGATAAGAAATTGAGAGCTCATAGAAAGCAATTGTCTCCATTGCCCCTGGTCTTGGCCTTGGCCTTGCTGCCCGTTTGCAGTCTTCCCATAGATTTTTTATACATTTTAGTGGCCAAATTTGTGACTTGAATAACACTCAAGTTTTCTGGCTCTTTTTTCTTTTAGCATTTGAATGACCTGAATTTAAAAATGAATATTCACGAATGCTATACTGATGTGGCATCTTAATTTTTGTTCTGCTTCACAGAACTACAAGCCGTATAAAATGTTGATCATTGAGAGACCACTCGAAGGAGCAAGAAAGGTAAGTTTTACAATTTAAAAATAATAAAATTTCCTGTTTTTTTTACAACTGACTTTCTACAAATGTGTGGTAAGTGGAAATTCTGCAAGAGCCACAAGACGCGTTTAGATTGGTGATTTTGTGCTGTTAAGGAGTAACTTATGTTGATTTTGTTTAGCTGATTGTCAGCTGATTGTTTCTGTGTGTTTTGATTGGTTGTTCTTTGCAGGGGAGGAGGGGTTCAGCTGGACTGTCAGATGAGTTTCTGTCACAACGCACAAGCTATGCAGAGTGAGTTTTAGACAAAAGACCTTCCCCTGTCTCCTCCCCCCCCCCCCCCCCTCCCCTCCCCCCTCCCCCCTCCCCTCCCCCCTCCCCCCTCCCCTCCCCTCCCCCCTCCCCTCCCCCCTCCCCCCTCCCCTCCCCTCCCCAGTGGCATAATTGTTTTTATCAGCTTCATCGTTTTGAACATATTAAGCAGCCTCAGATAGATTTATCGATTTTTTTTTTACAATGGTGAATATTTTAAAATATCCAATGTTTTATCGATAAGGTATTACAGAGCACTGTACAACACTCTGTTTAGAAAAAGGATAATTTTAGGTCCCATTGTTTTTATTCCTGGTAATACAAGGTTGCTGTTATGTAACCTGCAACATCCCCAGTCAAGCAGGTCCGACCGTATGTTCTTTCTAGGTGTAAGGTAATATGCAAATTGCTAAAAATCTGTCTACGTATCATTTTTCTTGTCCAATAGAAACTGTAAATTCCTGAACCTCTTCCATGAAAACCGAGTGCAGCTGAAAGGCGTCGACATGAAGATTTCTGAGTTTAACCACACGTACATGATACTTCCTGGATACCTTATGGATGCGGCGCGAAAACTTGAAGGAATCTGGGAGCATGCAAAGTTGGTCAGTAGGGCTGATTGAAAGATCTGCTTAAAGCCAACATTCGTTAGCCAACAAGGACCAACATCTGTCTGACAATATCGTCCGACCGAAAGTTGGATGGTGTGGATGCCACTCCAGACAACATCTGACGAATTGGGTCATGTATGGCTATCGCCCAACTTTGTTTAAGCTTGTTGAATGAAACAGACCAATGTCAGAGTAGCCAACTGCATTTGAGATATTTGACTGCAGACAATTACAAGCGCAACCATGCAATGCCCAACAAGTTCCAATTTCATGTTGGTCCTTGTTGGTCGACAAATGTTGGCTCGTGTGGACGGACTTCAAGAGAAACACACGCAAACTAATGCAAATCATATCGTGAACATTTTTGTCAGTACTAAATGTTGGTTTTTATTTATATTTATAGGCATTCAGCGAAACCAACAACTACATAAGACTACAGTCAGATAGTCGGTTGGAGGAAGCAATAATAACGGCACTGGAATGGTAAAATTATTATTTTTATTTATTTGATTATTTATTTTTACAAATAGGTTATTAGGGAGACACCTAAGGGGTAAAAATGGGGTATTAGGGGGACATTTGGAATTCGGGAGACGTTTTTGGTGTCTCTCTAATTTTCAAAAATTCATTTAGGGCACAAACCATGAATGTTTCAAATTTGGCCTCGGAAAGTGTATATTTTGAAAGGGGCATCAGGGCCAACTCAGCGGGGCATGAGGCCATTAGCCCCAGTTATTGCCAAGGCATGCTGGCCTCAGAAGGTGTATATCTGGAAGGGTCACCAGGGCCAACTCGGCAGGGCATGAGGCCCATTAACCTTGGTGGCTTTAGTTAATGTCAAGGCCTGATGTCCTCATATGTCTCGTTTTTTCTCAGTTACATTATGGGCGGAGTTCACACCAAGGTCTTTAAGGCAATTTGCCAACAGATGCAGGAGGATGACAAGGCATTGTACAGACGAATCCAGGAACTCCAGGGGGTTAAGCCGGAACAACTGTGGGTACAAAGTGACTTCTGTTGCCCCCTACCCTCTGCTGTAAGTACAGACGCAGCCATGAACTTCGTGGTTAAAAGATAGATTACAGATTTACAGGATTGGAAAACTGTTCCGGGATAAAAATGAAGAAAATGTGTCAATGCTTTCAAGAAACTGTGCAAAGCCACTGTCCTATTTAGGCTGGTTCCCTGGCTATACTGCACAGAAAACAGTGCCATAATACTACGGTAGCCAGGGGCTTAGATTTGTTTACATGAGGGTGCCTTTGTAAAACAAAATGGTGTGCGCACGCATTTTTATCATTCTCTCATCAAAATATATCATCTTGGGTGGAATCATTACATTGGACAGTTGGAACCACATTGCAATCCCTCGGCATTCCGGGAATTTCATGATAGGGTTTATGTCATCGTTTTGTTGGTACAGCCTTAATCTGTGTAGGTTTCTGGTTTTTTTATGTCAAATATATTGCTATTTTATCATCTCAATTTTCTTGATGTATTTCCATTTTTCATTGACGCAGGTTGTTGAGTTGGCCAGACTCGACAGCATCAACAATCCACATGAAAAACTCCTTTGCTTAAAAGCAACACTGGTAGGTTGCAATCTAGACCAACAGTTGGCAACATGCAAATTAATCTTATTGTTAAATCATTGTTCTGATCTTCTGTTTCAAGACTTGCAGAAAGTAAAACTGGGAGGAATTTAGTCTCTCAATAGAATCTGGGTCCAGAGCACTGCTTAAAGGTAGTATACATGATTGGTAAACCGTTACAAATAGTTTCATCCCCCTTGTGTGATTGAAGATATGCATGATTAAAACCAACCTGAGAAAAAAATTGGAGCTGTACTTCGTCTAACTTTTGAGAAAACAGTCAAAAAATGGTTTTCAGTCACTTCGCCCCAAAACCACTTCATCCTGAACCACTTCGCCCTGAACCACGGCCTGTGCACGAAGTTGTTTTGAGGTGAAGTGCTTCAGGGTGAAGTGGTCCAGGGCGAGATGAATTTACGCCTTGCAAGACGAAAAATAATTGTTTTGCTCATTTCTCAAAGACTATAGCACTTCAGACAAAACCATTTCAGGGGAAGTTTTCTACCGTCATCGTGCTTATATCGTGTAAGTTATGTGTAAATCTGTGAACATTTCTGATTCATTAGCTGAAAGTGTGATTACAATAGCGGACAAGTCGTGCTTGGTTGAAGCGCTATTTCATGATTACGGCGTGCCTAATTGGAGACAGTTATTGTTGCATCACTATCTGAAGCAAAGTTTGGCTCTGCAGTAAAGGCTCATTTTCTAATTGCTTACTGTTAATGATGTCTATGATATGGCTTGACAGATAATAAGATGTTAACAGAAAATAGGATGTTAAGCAGCTCTGTTAAATTGGCCCCTAATTAGTTTGATTCTGCTTATGCTTGGAGATTATTTTTGTCAAGAAAAACTTGCGCCGACTTGTAAACATTTTTACTTTTTTTGTTTTAGGATGCAATTACCGACGAGGTATCAGCATATCTAAGAGCCAACCTTGCACCAGGCCAAACATTACCTTGCATCACGTCAGATGAGCTCATTCCACTACAGGTAAATATGACAAAAATGCTCAAACTCTGGTTAAAATATTCATCGGTCAGAAGTTGAATCGAGAATCCAAAGTTGCAAGCAGAAATTGCTGAGAATATTTGCAGTATTTTTACTGTTCTTGATATTAGTTGCAGTTATGAATTGAATTAATTTTATTGTCCACCAAATGACAAGCATAAAATGGAAAATTGTCTTTAGCTCAACCTCACATTATACACTACATATACACAGTTACATTAAAAACCCAAATTAAGCTCAATAATAGCTGATGGTACAAATGATTTCTTGTATGCATTCTTACGGGCAAGTAATACACGGAATCGTCGCCCAGACTGGAGCAATTCAATGAAACTATTTAGAGGATGGGAGGGATCACCCATAATTTGGATTCCCTTATGTGTGGTCCAGTGGGTACACAGCTAGCCGTGCTCATGATCGAGGGTTGAAGCCTCACTAGTCCCAACATGTTTGTGTCCATGGGCAAGACACTTAATCTCAATTGCCTTTTTTTCATGTTTAGGTGCTTGTGATCAGCCAAGCGAAGTGCCTATGTCTCGCCAGCAACCTGTATTACATGGAACATTTCCACTGGGCTAATTCTGACCATAGCGACGTTGGGTGAGTGGACAAGTATATATTGGACAAGTTTCCCTATAATGTTTTTGTGTATTCCCTGAGGAATGTGCAAGGACTTTACTTAAAGGCAGTATACATGATTGGTGTCTCGAAAATCAGAAATGTTCACAGATTTACACCTAACTTACACAATATAAACATGATGACCGTAGACAAATTTCCCTGAAATGGTTTTGTCTGAAGTGCTATAGTCTTTGAGAAATGAGTAAAACAATCTCATGAGACGAAAATTCAATTCGCCCCAAGTGAAGTGCCATTTCACCCAAAATTACTTCGTCCAAACACTGCATAGCCCAAATGCCACTTCGCCTCAAAACCACTTCGTGCACAGGCCGTGGTTCAGGGCGAAGTGGTTTTGGGACGAAATGACTGCAAACCCTTTTTTGACTGTTTTCTCAAAAGTTAGAAGTACGGAGCTGGGTTTTGCTCAGGTTGGTTTTAATCATGCATATCTTCAATCACACAGGGGGATAAAACTATTTGTAACAGTTTACCAATCATGTATACTATCTATCTTTAATGCAAAGATGACTTGTTCATGTAAAATAGTGACTTTCTATTCGCAATCATTCCGATGTTTTATCCTTCCGCAGGTACACGCTGGTGTCTTTTAAAGCGGCAATGGAGTACATGAAGAACACAGACTTTAGCAAAATCACAGGAAACCAAAAACTAAAGAAAGAGGTAACAGTCCGATTGTTTTGAAGGGCTCTTCAAAATGTTGATATTTGGGGAGTTGTTAAGGGGGATGCCACAATCTAAGTGCTAATAGGGGTGTGTGGCTTGGCCAGGTAGCCACATAGTTCAAGCGAAATGGTTCTGGCGATTCCCTGATGGCAACAGCGCGTTATATCCGCCATTATTATCATTATTATTAAAGGCCCTGTAGATGATCTGTTTTTGAGCGATTCTGCGAATAAAACCACTATAAATCAAAAGAAAGACATCAACAAACTCATCCGAAGGAATTTCAGCTTTGTCAAATGTACCACGTTTAAAAAAACAATGAAAATTCATATGCATTTTCCTGGTCTTGGCGGGGTGTTTCAAATATTCGTTCTCAGTTGATCGGGTACTACATGTATGTGGCTTGCGTCATGCACTCTGTGGCGCACATACTGCGTGTGCGCGCGATCCATAAAAATGCATCGCGTTAGAACACGCACACGGAGTACACAGCGCCCATGCATTTTGGACCGCGTAGATGCGAACCAAAAATAAGTAAATCGTTTGCAAACGATCTAAATAATTTCATCTTTACGGATTATTTTCTGGTAAAATTATATAATTTTGAGCGAAAACCTTTCATTGGATAGTTGCTATTAATTCAATCTTTACTTTCAGAACTTTTCCCCTGTAAACTCGTCGATTACTTTTTGGGGTCATTGCAAATGATCCACTGGGCCTTTAAGTATCCAGGGGGGTGCGTGGGGGGCGCACGCTCCCCCCTTTTCAAAAAAAAAATTTAAAAAAATAAAAAAAATCTACTTTTTGTGCACACTTTTCCTGCTTAAAGTGGTTAAATATTGCCCCAGATCGCACCACAGAGCATCTAGAATCCATCTAGAAGCCGTTAGGGCTTCGCGCTACGCGCTCGCTATTTCATTGTCATCAGCATTTCATGTTTAAAAATTTCACGCTCCCCCCTTTTCAAAATCCTGCATCCGCCCCTGGTATCTGCCGGGTGTGTTAGAGGTCTCAGGTTCAAATCCCTATACTGTATTTGGCTTTCCCCTACAGATGACAATTGATGAATTGATGGCAACTTACAAAGCCAACTTTGACGAGGACACGTACACCGGAGTTCCTGATTCCGCTTCCCCGCTGACAAGGAACACACTCGGCAACATCACACGGATGATGCACAAGACCACAGTCTCGTCTGATTCAGAGGGACACAAGACGATATATGCAGGTGAAATAAGGAGAGTTTAAAGACTGTACATACAAGGCTCTGCAATGTTCCAAAATTTTACCGAAAAAACTTTACTCAAATTGAAAATGGAAGTGGTTCCAACTGTCAAAATAATTCCTCCCAAGATATATTTTTATAAGAATATTATAATTAAATATGAATTTATATAAATGCCTGTACATATGCATTTTTTACAATAGCGCCTTCATGTGAAGAGAACAACTAGGCTCCCGACTATCACGGTACATTATGAGTTTTCATGCAGTATATAGCCAGGGAACCAGTCTAAATAGGATGGTGGCTTTGCACAATTTATTAAAAGCATAGACACAGTTTTTCATTGTTTTCTCTGAACGTACAGGTACTTAGCCGACTTATACACAGGTTGGTTTTTATCATACACATCCTCAATCAACTCACGATAACAGTTTTCCAATTCTGTAATCCATCAAAGGATGAACACTAACAGAAGAAAGTCTTTGATAGCGATAAACTTTCATGTTTTGTCTTTCATTTCCGATATCCTTTGGATTTTTGTTACAGGTAAACCAGCAACATCCAAGCTACGGTCAAACTCAAACTCTGTTCCTGATGTTGTTCCACAGATTGAGAAACCTCAGCTAGGGTAAGTAGAATCTTGCCTCTTTTAATTCTGTTACTCTGCTGTAAGTATTTTCGTGCTTAACCCTTTAGTGCACAGGGCCGTCGCTAGCGACTGCCCAAAACAATAGAGTTCAAATACAATGTGTGCATCAAAAGGTTAAAATACCACTGTGATATATTTATTTATTTATTCCAATACAGAGATTTCTTGTCAGCATTGCAGAATGACGTCTTGGATTGTGCATATGGAAAACTAGAAGGATGACTGGGAGCATGTCTAATGGAGGATCCACACTTTAGAAAACGTTAGATGTTTTCTGCTTAAGGGATATCAATAGGTTGGCCCAAGTGACTTTAATAAGCATTAATTAACACTGTATACTGAGTGCTTTCCCGAGACACTACAAAAAACTTAATAGCCTGCTCGAACCCACGACCTCCTGCAAACAAGGCAGACGTCTTAACTACTCCACCACCAAGCTAGCCGGGGACTTTGCATTCAAGACATTCATCAAGTCGTTTATAATTTCAATCATTTAGTAAACATTTGGGAAAAAACGTAACAGCAAGCTTAAACTTTGTATAACATCAAGTGCCTCCCTAGGCTGTTTGCAAGATGAACAGATTAGCTCATTGAAAACCCAATAAATTCGTTTTCTAAAAGCCCTCCCAGAAATTTCATTACCGTGGGAATTTCTTTTTATTTTTTTTCAAACAAGTCCTTTTGGACCTTGAGGAAACACTGAATATGTAACAGTCTTTAAAATGATTGCTTGGTCAGTGCCTTGTTATCCACAAGTTCACTGTTCTGATCAAGGATTTATATTTTATGGAATTTTCATTTCTTGTTTGGAAGAGTATATAAAGCTTTTTTTCCAAGTACTGTGGCATAATAATTGGTTATATGGACGTAAAGCTCACATTAATTTTATCCTGGATTGTAAATGAAAGTTACAGAACTGTTGTTCAGATATGTGCTTGTAATGAAATGATGCATATTTAAGTAAACCTTTTGACATATTTCCTTTGTTACATAAATCAGTGATTAAATCTATTCATTATAAATTTCCACATACATGTACTACTTAAAAGGCTATAACATATTTTGGGAAGAGTATTTATTCTATTTAGTAAAGTAAACCCATTTGAAATCACTGATGTATTTATTATACCTAAATATTAACATTCACCTTTAATCGTGTACAAATTGAATTTACAACTCTCAAAGACTGAAGTGTTACTGTAATTTATGAGAAATAAATGAATAAAACACGCAAAATCTTTAAGTATTTGTGTTTAAGAATACTTTTTGTTTTGTCTGGTTGCCCCGACACCAAAAAGTCAGAAATTAGCTCTATGCCTCAGTTTTAAAATAAAAATCAAGGCTCAAAGTCCTTTTGTGCTTGACATTTTTCTTTGCTTTAGTAGCGATGGAAACTGCTTTAAATGTGTGCATCGTTACTGCCTTGCAAAAAACTGAATACAAGTCGATTTTGTTTCCAAAGGTTCTGACATTTATTGGCTAGTGCCTTTAGATAAAATAAACTGAATGGACCTTGGTTTCCAGATGGGGCAGTCATTAGAACTCCGCCCACACCCATGGGGCTTGCCCACACCCTACGGTAAAGTAAACTACACTGTGGGTAATTCCCAAAATTAGGGGTCCAAAAGTGTGACATGCTTTTTAAGATTTCCAAGTGTTTTTAGTAATTGAATGTGGTTTCCCAGTAAAAAAATAATTATTTTTATTTCAACAAATGCCACTTTAATTTAATGTTTGTGTGTAGATATGGTACCAAGGTTAATGCAAACTCATTCTACAGCCAATTTTCATTGGCGTAGGTAACCCGGGACGCCAAACTCCTATTCAATACCATGGAACAAATTATAAGCCTTTATGGTCTTTTGTTTTGAATATTTTTCAGGAATCACAGAACAAAATATTCAAGAAAATTATGCTGTTCCCTGTAAACACAGGCCACAGTCCATTACTGAGAATTTGTGGTCATAAGTGGTGATTTTCGAAGCAGAGAGTGTCGTACGTAATTGGGACACCAACAATTTTTGACCCCTAATTTTGAGAATTACCCACGTACCACAAAACCTAAATTCTGCAAGTTGCCACATATTACCTTAATCATCATCGTCATCAGATGCAACGTGTGCTTTCACATTACCTTTCCCTGCCTTCCTGGCCAAATATCGTTCTTTGGCCGACATCACCGATTCTCCGACGTTCCTCTTGGCAAACTTACCCCCTCCAGCTGCTGGTTGCATATCCTCTTCCTTCTCTATAGTCTCAACCTTTGACCCTTCCTCAAACTCTCCATCAGAGCCCCTTTTCTCTGGTTTTGGAGATGCGTGCTGTTTTTTATCCAAGCTTTGTTCATGGTCCTTATCTCTGTGCTTTTTACCATGGTCATGCTTCTGTCTTTCAGTCTCTTGGTGTTTGTGACCCGAGTGTCGGTGTCCGTCACCATTTTCTTCATAATCTCTTTCAGTGCTGTCGTCGTGCTCTCTGTGGCGATGGTGTTTGTCGCGATGGCGCTCTTTATCATGTTTCTTACGATCTTTATCATCTCTGTCGTGACCATGTTTGTCGCCGCTTGGACGCCGTTCATCGCCGTGTCTCTCTGACTTGTCTCGGCTGCGAGTCCTGTCACGTTTGCCTGTTGACTCGTCTTTACTGGAGTTGGTTTGTTTCCTTTGATCATCATCGTCCCTGCAATGTTGCAATAATGAAACAGTTGTTGAATCCCTAATGTTACAGTATGTGTTTACCAACAACTGTTTCATGTGACAGCTTCACACAGGAAATCTAAATAAAGTCGAACCTCGTAATTAAGAGGTCCTCAGATTATAGACCGCAGATTATAGACCGTATCGAATAGCTGCCATCTTGTGGGGGAGTTTCTTTGTTCCTTGAGGATATGCTTGGTTGCACATTTTGTGCTTACATTGTAGACCATTTTAAATAAAAATACCTCCCCTACAAAATGGCAGCTATTCGATACGGTCTATATGTATTATCAAGAGTGAAAACAAAAACAAGGGCTGGGATCAAAAATTTTCCTTGTTTTTAGCAAAATGCTGTACTAACAACACTTTTATTTTCAAGGTTCAACAGTATATTGTATAGGCCAGCAACTAGCAGCTTACACTGGAGCAACTAACAATGTAAATTGGGCACACACCATTGTTAATAACAATGGTGTGTGCCCAATTTCCATTGTTAGTTGTTCATAGTGTTAAAGGCATTGTAAATTGGTTTTTGACATACGTTTAGGAACAATCTGGGTACAGTAAAGACTTTTCAACAATTTCATTTCCAGATAAAATTTTTATTACCATTCGGCTTCGGAACTTAGGTTTTCAAATGTGAAATTGGATAGTGAAAATAAAAACCAAATAATCGAAAATTCGGTTGCAAGTCTCAACCACAGATTTCTATTAACAGCTAGATAAGAAATGACTGTGTTATTGAATGGCACATCACCGTAACCGGTTTTAGGCGGTTTGGAACGCGTGTGCATGTAGCACGTTTTGTGTGCGAACAAAACATTGAGAAAGTGCGCATGCGGGAGGTTTTACGTGTAATTCAATGAGGAAGTGCCCAAAATTATGCAAATGTGCCCAAAACTATGCTAATGAGATGGCACGGTTATGTACGTCCCAGCTCCGTTTCCGTTCTAGTTTTTAATGGAGTTCTGTGGTCTCAACCCTACTCTAAACTCACCCTTTCTCAGTTTTAATCTTCGTGAGGTCCGTCTCAGTCCTGTTTGTGCTTTCTTTTGTTGCCTCCACCTCTGATTTTTGCTCAACTTTGTCTGCCTCTCCGGTCGTTTGTGCCAAGATGTGGCGATAGAACCCACTCATGTCTCGCTGTTTGGTCACGTCATTGGCAGCTGTGAGATACAAATGACAAAGTTGCTTGTTAGCACTGGACCTTTTTGGGTAAAAATTACACAGGCTTTAAAGTCATTTAAATAGCCAGTAACCAACCAACATTGTTAATTATCATTTGTCGACTGTTGGGTTTATTGGGTAAATTTATACCTGGTTCATACTTCATGCAAAAGTGAACGCAAACACGAATTTGATGTCACAGCCGAAGTTTCTGCACCAGAAATTCACTGGGCTTTAGACTCGAACGAAGTGTACCAAGACCCCGTTGAGGGGAAATGGCCAGATAAGGTTTGAAATAAGGGCCGTCCAAAGTTGTCAATATTTTCACGGTTCTACAAAGCATAGGAAAGGGGAAAGGGGGGTCGAGGGCCGCGTAGGACTTTACATGCACTGTAAAATGTTGACATTTCACGGTAGTGACAAAAAATGTTGATAAGTAGTATTTCGGGGGGAGAAAGGGGTCTTGAAAAATACTACGCTCTGTAGAACTGAGAAAATGTTGGCAACCCTGGACGGTCCCTTAGAAGTACCTTCCATTTCTGCCTCACGTCTTTCCCGTTCCTCTTCTGCGGCCATCTCCTCCATCTTCTTCTTGTAAGCCGACGTGACGAAGGCTTCCTTGTCGGCAAACTCCAAACCCTCTGCCTCGCGTTCCTTCTGAACCATACGCTCCTGTCGTCGTTCCTGCTCGCGTTTACGCACTGCGGCTGCTTTTAGCAGGTTCTCCATATACTTGGGCTGTGAGGAAACAGATGATAAACGTATCCATGCACTGTTGCACAGGTTGCAGTCAAGATATAAGTGCTAGGGCCTAGTAGCTACTGTTCCAAATGTGTACTAGTTATAGACCGTATCGTATATCCGCCATTTCGTGGGTCAGTTTCTTTGTTCCTTGAGGACATGCATGGTTGCACATATTGTGCTTCCATTGTTGAGCGGTTTAAAGGCAGAGGCTCATCAGCACGCCAAATTCGTGCCACGAAATACGCAGCTCCATGCCTTTGCTATTGAGCTGCGTATTTCGTGGCACGAATTTGGCGTGCGCGCATTGCTGACGAGCCTGTACCTTTAAGTAACAAAAGGTGCCCCACGAAATGGCGGCTATTTTTATTGAATAGCCGCCATCTTGTGGGGCAGTTTCTTTGTTCCTTGAGGACATGCATGGTTGCACACTTTGTGCTTACATTGTTGAACAGTTTAAGTAACAAAATGTGCCCCACAAGATGGCAGTTATTCGATACGGTCTATTAGTGTGTACAAGCCTCATGAAATTTAAGAGGATAGGGCATGCTCTCCTAAGAAAGTGTCTACCGTATCTTGAAGGGACATCAGGGCCAAACTTAGCAGAGCATGAAGCCATTGGCCTTAGTGGCCTCAGTTAATGTCAAGGCCTGGGAAAGGGCATGCTGGCCAAATAGACTGCCGAAGTGAATACGTCATCTTTTGTTAGTTGCCTTGACAATGGCTCTACAATAAAATTCACTGAACCATGTCCCTGTGCTTTTGCAATGGTACTTCTTCCAACGGCCATGATGTTTAGAGCCAATTAACATGGCAACCACGTCACACTTTGGCTGTCTATTGGCCTCAAAAAGTGTATATTTTGAAGGGCCAACTCAGCAGAGCATAAAGCCATTGGCTTGTTGGCCTTAATTAATGCATGGTTAATGTCAAGGCTTCGAGTCATCAAAATAATTCATTGCAAGTGCAACTAATGAAGGCAATAGCCTCTAATGTTTTTGGTCTTGGAATTCCAACTTAAATTTTGATCTTACAAAAATGCTCTTTGCAAACGCACCGCACAATGGAAAAAGACAGTGTCCTTTCAGTAGTAAATGCTAAAACTAGAATACTGAATCGTCTAAATGTTAAAATTACAAAGACGGATGATTTAATTTTTCGACAATCGTTACAGTTGGTTACCATTTTTAAACACTAATCTTTACTTTTTTACTGTTACAAATTAAGAGCACTAAATCTCACTTTTCCAACTCTTCCTATTCAAGACAAATCATTACCAATTTTTGGTAAATTTCATCCAGAGAAACTACACAAATGTGCATCACAATTCAAAAGTTTGAATACACCGACTTTTTATACGAGCAAGGTGGGACGAGATCGACAAAGCTCCCACAGAAAAGCACACATGCAAACAAAGTGTGACATCATTGTGTGAGGTCTATGAACAGTAAACATGACATTGATACAGCATGAAAAGGTTTGCTGCCGAAATAGTAGTCACACGTCAAATACTCGCATGTTTTTCGGCAAATACGTCTGATGAATTTCATTAATAATCACACAGAAATTGGGTCGTTTTATTAAGTTGGGTCACAAAATACAGAAGTATCCATGTAGCATTGGTAAATGTATATTTTGCATTTATTATATACTAAAATTTACTCACGTGGTATAGTGCCCTACTGTATTTATTCATGATTTCATTAGGTGATTTCTCACCGATTATGAGATTCTTGTTTTACCTATGTTACATGGACACCATATGTCAAGACATTTTACTGGTTCTGTAGTTTGTTACACCATAATACAAGTACTTTTACTGTATGGGATATGCTTTCCGTTCTGAAATGAATACACACATTGACTGAAGTAGCTGGGCTTGAATAAAACAGTTTCTTAATTTAAAAAAAACCCAGTCAATCTAAGAGTGGGATTTTTTAGCACACAGAAGCTTTATGCCAATAAAAAAAATAGCCGTGTTTCCTATTACCCGCCCCAACCTAGAAAAAAATGCAGAACCTATATCTTTTTGCTCAAAAATCAATAAAAAATAAAAACTTATTGTGCCTACCTAAAACCTACATTTTGTGTACATCGCCTTTATTTTGTTACCCCTTCAAAGCATGAAAAAGTGGCTAACTTTTGTATATTTCCAATGTTGTAATGTGCAAGTGGTAAAAAAATACTGACTTGTCATCCCACCCTAATATTTATGGCTGAAAATATTTTTAGAGCAAAATATTTCCCACCTACCCACCCTGAATTGTTTTTGATGTAATAGGAAACACAGGAATTTTTTTTCTTGGCCTAATGAAGCTTGATTTGGAGTTGATAAAAATGCAGGCATTTTGTCTTGCGAGTTTTATGCAGAACTCATGGAAATACACCATTTAAGTCACTATCATTATCATCATCAAACATGCTTTCCTCTTCATGGTCTAAATCATTCACATTGTTCTCTGCACCATCCTCCTTTAAGTCATAAATGGTAAAGAAGCCTCGTCTTAGAAGCTGGAGCTCTTGACCAATCCCAGACAGGACGGTCAGAAGTTGCTCTTCAAATTTGGACGTTCTCTCGTGGCAGCAGCAAGTTCTCTTCGCACCAGGGCAAGAAGGACTAGACCCTTCATCATGAGATGCTTTGCGTTTTGTCCCAGGTCTGAGGGAACTCTGCGGAGTTGTCATTTTACGCAGATGATTTCTTTGTAATTTGTGTTTTTTGGAGAAGGAAAAAAGGTTCTTCCCAGTTCTCTGTTGGGTCAAACCGGCGTTTGACGTTGAAGGTTCTTCCGGGTTTAAGTAGTGGTCGTTTTGCCGTGATGTTTCGTGTGGAGTGGTTTCGGTGTCGGCCTCAATTGATGTGCTTGGATGCAAGTTGTTAACGGAGACTTGGGCATTATTGGGAGGCTCTTCGGATAAACTGTCTCTGTGAACTTCAACAGGATAGGGAAGCCCCATGTAACCAGTGTTAGAACCTGATGCTTGTCCTTCGAGAGGCGACATTAGTTGAGAAGGGTCAGCGTTGGTGCTTCTCATCTCAAAACTGGCTGTAGATTCTGCATGGTTAATTTGTGCGTTTGCGTCAAGATTTCCAACAACTTGCACAAGCTGGACAGCAGGCCTCGATCGTCTCTCGCTCAGTAATCCATACATGTGAGAGAACTCACCAAACATTTGGAAGAGTTCCTGCGACCCTCTCAGCCTCGGAATCATAGGCAATCCCTTAGTCTGGCTCTCTTCCATCTTCCAGATGACCTCGCGATAATCTCGCCCCAGGTTCTTCAGCAAGTTCTCCACTTTAATGCCGGAGTGGCCGATCTCGTTCCCGATATCCGCATAAAAGTTTGGGACTCTGAAGTTGGTTTTTGCCTCGAGGTACTGCTTGTGGGAAACCAACAAGATCTTGATGAGCTCTTCTATACTGTCCGGTTTCCATGACATCCGATTTACATTTCTTGAGGGTGTTTCCTGGGAGAGCAAACCATAAAGTCAAGATGATGTTCATCAAAAAGGACAAGTCCGTCTCATACCTATATTTAGTCCCCTCATGCGGAGTCTTAGACACCTTAATCCTGCGGTACTTCAACTTGAAATGAGCCGATTTTTGGAGGTTAACCAATGATGTTGTCGATCCATATTTCTTCCATCCATGCCCATCTTCAACGATTGAAGAAAACATTCTAAACAGAACCACCATCTTAGACAACTCCAAAGACTGACGATTGTTTTTGTCAAACTTACGTTCTTGTATTTCACAGAGTTGCTATTTAAACATTTGTTAAATAGTAGAAGTAGAGTAGAAGAAGACCTACTATGCCTTTTGTCACAACAGACTTAAAGAAAAGAATCCTAAGCTTCTGGGTACTGTATTGTTTTACATCCAAATATGGGACGAGAGAAAAAAAAACATATGGGCTTTGAACCCAAGCCCTCTGACTCTCCGGGCAGATGCTCTATCAGCTCAGCCACGAGGCACAGTGATATACTCCCTCAGATTTTCCCTAAGAACTGAATTTGTTTCTTGGTTTTGCATATATGTATCCAATGTTGAGAAACTTTTTTATTAACCTAAGGATACAAAAATTACTTAACTCAGATCAATGTGAAGTCGTTTTGACAAGGACCTACAAGTCCTCGCAACTCTGTGGGTCTCTTTAAAGCTACAAGCTACTATGACTATCTTTTGTCTGCGACTGTCCTCTGTGACAGTGATAAAACTACAACTTTATTATCATAAACAACCTTGCAATGTTGTAAAAACTTCGGGCAGTTCATTCTGTTTTTAAAAGTAAATAAAATATGGCATTTTTTTAGAATCACTCCTACCTTACTGTCCTTGGTCTCTTTCTTGGCCTGCATTGTTTCCTGCTTCTTCCTTTCCATGGAATCGTAGATACTATCATACTCGTAGACGGTTGGGTCCTCTTCTAGCGCGCGCTGAATCTCCAATTGAGTCTGTTGGGGTTTATAAAGAACAAAGTTGCAGGATCAGAACCACTTAGAAATTTTTAATGGTTTGTACACAAATAGGCCCTTCTATTTTCCTCAGTTTTTCAATTTTTTGTGAACCTTCGTTGATGTTCCTTGCATTAAACGTTCCCCGTTCTCAATCAAGGGAAACAAAAACACTGGTGTGAAAAACTGCAGCAGATTGCCACAATTCTAGTTAGAAATCCAATGTTTTTAATTCACTTATCACTGGTAGGGTCCTAAAAAACTGACATCACTTTAATACAGTCATGTACAGTTGTCCTACCAAATTTGATTTCACATGTAGGGAGCGCGTGTGGTCTAGTGGGTATGTGGTCTAGCGGGACTCCTAATCAGAGGTTGGAGGTTCGAGCCCCACTTCGACCAACGTGTCTGTGTCCCTGGGCAAGGCACTTAATCCCAGTTGCCTCGTCAACCCAAGCGATATATGGGAAGCTGTTAATGGGAATGCCACAATCTAACTGCTGATAGGGTTGTGCGCCTCACCAGCAGCCACCTAGTTGAAGCGAAATGGTTCTGGTGATTCCCTGATGGCAGCGGTAATAATGGCAACAGCGCCTTGAGCACCCTGCAGGGTGGATATGTGCGCTATACAAATCTAATCATTATTATCATTATTATTATTATGTAAAAATGTACATTCAAGATACAGACAATTAGGTTCGTGATTGTTCACACTCATGATATTTTGGGGGATGGATCCAAAGGGATTTTAAACTTTTCCAGTCATTTTGATTCAAATATATTTGTTTATAATTCATTCATTTATGACATTAAAACACTCTCGATGAATGGCTAACCTGTTTTTTGACTTTCTGCTTCTGAGCTTCATACTGCAGTGATTGGTTAACTGCCGAGTGCGCCGACTCCTGTAGAAAATAACCAATAAATACTAATTAACCCTTTGATGCACAGATTGTTTTGGAACTCTAGATATTGTTCTTCGTGGAGACGTGATGGTCTAGTGCATAGCGCGTCGGACTTTCGGTCGAGAGGTCCATGGTTCGAAGCCTGGTCATTGCGCCACGTTGTGTCCCTGGACAAGACATTTCACTCCACGTTTTCTCTCCCCACCCAGGTGTATAAATGGTACCAGTAATTACGGTTGGGGAAACCTAAACCAATTGCTGGTGGGGGGAGGGGGAGGGAGGGGGGAGGGGGAGGGGGAGGGGGAGGGGGGAGGGGGAGGGGGGAGGGGGAGGGGGAGGGAGGGAGGGGGGGGGGGGGGCTAGACCTGCGATGGACTGGCATCTCATCCATCCAGGGGAGTAGCAGTGCTCCTAGTCACTCCATGATGCCACAGAAACCGTCGTATGAGCCCGTATGGGCTCATAAATGACTTACATGTACCTCACCATATGCCATGCGATGCGTTTTAAACAAACAAAGGTAGGATAAAACCACAGCTAGTTGATCAATCAATAGAAATGGGTACATGAAATAGGCTGTGTTATTAGAAATACGACAACTATCCAGGCTAAATTTTGCCACAAAAACAGCACTGCGAAGTGGTTACTGGGCTTAATTATTCCATTATCATTCCGTTAAACCTTAACTCATTGGGAGCATGCATCCATGGCTGCCTATTTGCTCCTGGGTGGAGACAATTTAAGGCAAAGTGCCTTGCCCAAGGGCACATGCACCATGAAGCTGGAAGCCTGGATTAGAGATATGTACCTCTTCATCGCTGGCCTCTCCAAATATAGCTGGTTTGGGCAAGAGAACGGCCGTCTTCTTGGGTTGTCGAGTTATTAACCCATACCTGAGGGGAAATCATAGCAAAATCATAGTCAAGTAAGAATTTAGAAACTGACCATTACGATGTTTTAAATTAAAATCTCTTAAAAATGATCATCACAATTACGGAATACCCCACCTGTCCGAGCAGCATTCTGCAGACTTCATTGGAAGATTGTTTTACAAGGGGAAGTACGGACCGAGAAGTGCAGAACTAGTCGATAAAATTAAAAACTGAAGCATGCGAAGCATAAAAACCAAATCATTTGTTTAGTTGCAAGATAGGAAAAAAATACCATACACGTTCACCAGCTGAGACTCCATGCACTAAATGCAATGATTTTTCTACAGAAAAGCAAAATTTATTTGCGACAAAAGTGCAGTGGGAAGTCTTTCTTAAAATTAGAATATCTGTTGTGTTGATTCCAGAGGGTTATTTCCTTCAAATCTTTGTTCAATGTATACAGAAAAAATACTGAAGCATAAGTCTATGGGGCATGACATAAAAATAAAACACGAATTTTCAAAGTAAAACCATGGAGGTCTTTCCTTTCTCCATGGTAAAACTAAAAGGAAACTTAAAGATTGTACATGTATGTTGAGGCAAGTTTACAGTGTAATTGAAGCACGCCCTCTATTGGGCGTAAGTGGTGTGGCCGAATATTGTTTACGGATGAACGTTACAATTTCACTCATCAATTTCACGTTTAAAGACCAGGATTTTCCAATCAAAATCGGTCCATTAGGCGTGTGAGGTTTACAAGAACCTCTTAATAATTAACAAGTCCGCATCTAATTTGTACAAAACAGGTAGTTATGATAAAAGCTCGGCGGTTTACTTACTTCTTACAGCCGGTGGCGTCCATATTGAAGACCCTGGTGCCCGACAACCTGACATTCAATATCCCATTTGTTTGTATTGTCTTTACACGGGAGACGTACAGGAAACAGGCGGCTTTTCCAAGTGTCGTTTTTCACACGTTCTCCTCAGAATTTGTAACACGCGTTCACATGACGAAATATCACCGGAAATCAAATAAACTAGTAAAAGTCCACATTTGAGCAAAAACATGGTTTACAAGTTAAACCCCGGAATTAAAGGCCCTAGGTATCATTTGCAAGATAAAACTTTTTACAGATTCGTGGAATAAGAGTGTATAATTTCCGGCTAATTTTGTATTGGCCAAAACATTTAATTAAATATAATCAAGAAACAAAAGAAATGCACTTTTTTCCCAATTTCATTGAAAAAAAGCAGTCAATCTGAGAGTGGAATTTTTCAGCAGACACAACAAGCTTTATTTGTGCAGTCTGCATATTTATGAAGCAGATGTGAATATTTTGAGGTCAACTTTGAACATACTTATAAAAGAAATTTTTACTAAAAGTTAATTAAACTGAAAATCCGTGTTTCTTTTGTTGCTATGCTCGGTATACTTTCAAATATTTGCTTGAAAACTAAAACAAATAATTCTGGCCATACTAAGTTTTGCATTCTCACAACGCCACGGAGGAAATAAAATTTGTAATAAAAATTCTTTACATAAATGATTTTCCTTCAGTTCTTTATGTTTTTTGTTCTAGATCATTGAGATGTTTTTAGAATGAAGCATTTTCAAGTTCTGCTTCTTCTGCCTTCGATTTCTGCAGCATTTGGGTTAGAAGGACCAAGTGAAGTGCTCAAGAATCAAGATTTGGGTAAAAATAAAACTTTTTTTTTAAAGGGGAAAATGTACAAATCGATACCGGTGTGAAGTTGGTTACTTATTCGACGTTCAATATTCAATAAGGAGCCGTTACTTATTTGACATACAAATGCACAGAAAATGTTATTTAAAAGGGTCAAATGCCCCACCCTGGGGCATGAAAAACGTGACCAAACCCCCACCTATAGGGGGTGGGGCAGCGCGGGGGGAGGGGGGCGATAGCGCGTGATAGGTGCATAAGTAACAGCTCCTTATTGAATGTCGAATAAGTAACGGCTCCTTATTGTATGTTGAATGAGTAAAAACAGCTCCTTATTGTATGTTGAATGAGTAACAGCTCCTTATTGAATATTGAACGTTCAAATCGATAATGTATCTGATGCAGTTTTGTGTCAGACATTGTAAATAATGGGTGCTGTATTCTTTTTTTTTTCAATCAGTTTTGAGCATTGGCGTCATGTCAGGTCTGATGGTTTTCTTGATCGGACTTGCAGTCTTTGTCTACTGGCCAACAAGAGTGACCCCTCGACGACATTTGACAGTGCAGCATCAAGTGTCTTTAAGAAGTGAATTTGACTGAGCCAATCATAACATATTTAGTTACTAATTTGCAGAACATCAAGAGAAATTTCAAATTGTCATAAAAAACAATTAAGGGCTAGTGCTTACTTGATAAAATTTGCAAATAATACAATGGGTCATCAGCATCTAAATCGAGGCCGTCACATGTCAGTGCTAATTGGAAGTTGTCAATTTTTGCTCATCAAATTGTCAAGTTTGATTTTTGTTAAATAAATGACGCCACGGACCTGGGCTCATGAAATGAGGCCCATATTATTTGTCTCTCATCCCATGTTTGGTCGTCTCATTTCAATGTTAAATGTCAGAGAATTAAAATTACTGATGCATGTGTGAAGAAAGTAATTCCCGAAATCTTATGTTTGTCCCCTTATGTAGGCCTAAGCCCTTTGACCATGGAGGTCTTTCCTTCCTCCATGCTTTGACTAAATTAAGGCTAGTAAATATGCATGTATCATTGTGTATAGATAAAGTATATTTTTGAATCAGTGATTTTTTTTAAGGGATTAGGCCTGTGACCCATGGAGTAAATGTTTGCATTTATTTTAATTTTACATGACAGCATTGTCAGCAGTTGTGTCACTTTGCTCTAAGTCTAAAGTTCATTTGAGCATGCCCCATCACCGATCACGTGTCATAATTTCTATATTTGTTTTTGATTCTTTTTTTTTTTTAGACCTAGGCCTGCCCTGACTGACTGTAGTGTAGTGTATTTGACTTTTTGTATTGATTCTGAATTTTGCAGTAGGGCCTAATATTAATCTTTAAAAAAAGACTAAATCTTGGTTGCAATTTGTTTTACCTTTAATACATTATATTTTAATACATTAGGCCTAGGCCTAAGTAATATGTTTATCCTTTTCACTTTTATTTTGTTTAATCTTGAAAATAAATTAAGGCTAGAAAATATGCATGTATCATTGTGTATAGATAAAGTATATTTTTGAATCAGTGATTTTTTTAAAGGGATTAGGCCGGTGACCCATGGAGTAAATGTTTGCATTTATTTTAATTTTACATGACAGCATTGTCAGCAGTTGTGTCAGTTTTTAATGCTGGTGTCACTTTGCTCCAAGTCTAAAGTTCATTTGAGCATGCCGCGCCCCATCACCGATAACGTGTCATAATTTCTATATTTGTTTTTGATTCTTTTTTTTTTTTAGACCTAGGCCTGCCCTGACTGACTGTAGTGTAGGCCCATGTATTTGACTTTTTGTATTGATTCTGAATTTTGCAGTAGGGCCTAGGCCCTAATATGAATCTTTAAAAAAAAGACTAAATCTTGGTTGCAATTTGTTTTACCTTTAATACATTATATTTTAATACATTAGGCCTAGGCCTAAAATATGTTTATCCTTTTCAATTTTATTTTATTTAATCTTGAAAATAGAATAATTAAATTCCTGATTTTCACGGCATTTAAAGAATCTCTCTTTTGTTTTTGTGGTGGCTCTTAAAAGAGCCGTTGGTTTTGTTGGGGGCGCTGCTGATATTTAACCGCCGAAGCCGTACAGAGTGCGGCCCTGGCGTTTCAGTGCGTAGACGACGTCCATGGCAGTGACGGTCTTTCTCTTGGCATGCTCGCAGTATGTGACGGCATCACGGATGACGTTCTCCAGGAAAACCTTGAGTACACCGCGGGTCTCTTCGTAGATCAGACCCGAGATACGCTTGACACCACCACGGCGGGCCAGACGACGGATTGCTGGCTTGGTGATTCCCTGGATGTTGTCACGGAGAACCTTGCGGTGACGCTTGGCACCTCCCTTTCCGAGTCCCTTGCCTCCTTTGCCACGTCCAGACATGTTTCGTTTTGTAAATGCTTTCTTGCTCTAGAAGAAAACGGCGAAATCGCATGCCAACTTATCGAAAGCGGATCCTTCATATACCCTTTTTGCGGACGCTGGAGAAATACTTTTCATTGATTCTATATGTGCGCATGTGCGTGATGTGCAAACATGAATATTTAACACCACATAGAACGTGCGTCGCGTAGATGCACGCAAAGATACTCGATTTCTAACAATAAATTCCTTGCAAAGAAAACAAATTCAACCTAAACTGATACCAACTTTTATCTAAAAACAAACACCCTTTGAAACATACGGAAGGATTTTTATCCCAAACGTTTTCAAACTAAGGAATTCAGTGTTGTTTGTCTTAGTACATGTACTAAGCGGAATCCACGGAGGGATTGTCTCTACAACAGAACGAGTCCCGATTGGACAACGGCTAATGCATATATATGCAGAGCACAATTATTTATATTTCCAGTTGGACGTTTAATAGTGACTGACTTTTTTAACTTGTTTAATAGAAATGTAATCAATTTATAGCTTTGAAAAACTACTAGAACTAAAATATACGTCGTTTACAAATAAACAATAATAATTTCTGCCAATAATACCGTCTATTTTGTACCTTGAAGAAAAGTAAAAACATGTTTGGCCAACAAGTATGGATTTTGCGTGGGATCCTGTGCGTAAGTGGCGGGAACCAATGAGTGGCCACTATCCAAAATGAATAAACATGATCACCTTCATTCAACATGCGTACCGTTTTCTGCGGGGAAAAAAACGTTGAATATTTACAACAGATAACTCCAATTCCAGCAGCAATGTTTGATAATAGGAAATATAACAATTCTTATTATAATAGCAACAATTTTGGAAAAGAACTCACAGTAAATACGTCCGTTTTGGGGAGCATCAAGCTGGTTTTCTCACACGACTGCAGATTTCGAGGTTTTACAGTGGTATTCATCTGTAACCAATCAGCGTGTATAGCTTTTTCCGCCAATCACGTATTACGTTTAATATTCTTGCAACCAATGACGGAGCTCATTACAACAGACCAATCATTTTCGGCGAAACCATCCTATAAATACTCCCGCGAAATTTGGAAAAATCATCCATTTTCTGATTCGATATACAGCTGAAGCAACTAAACGCAACTCGAAAAAGATGGCTCGTACTAAACAAACAGCACGTAAATCTACCGGAGGAAAGGCTCCACGCAAGCAGCTGGCCACCAAGGCAGCCCGCAAAAGCGCCCCAGCCACCGGCGGAGTGAAGAAACCTCATCGCTACAGGCCCGGTACCGTGGCTCTCCGTGAAATCCGTCGCTACCAGAAGAGCACCGAGCTTCTGATCCGCAAGCTGCCCTTCCAGCGTCTGGTCCGCGAGATTGCCCAAGATTTCAAGACCGAGCTTCGGTTCCAGAGCTCCGCCATCATGGCTCTGCAAGAAGCCAGCGAAGCCTACTTGGTCGGTCTCTTCGAAGACACCAACCTGTGCGCCATCCACGCCAAGCGTGTGACCATCATGCCGAAGGACATCCAGCTGGCTCGCCGCATCCGCGGAGAACGTGCTTAAGAAGCCACACCAACCAATAAAAACCAACCGGCTCTTTTCAGAGCCACACAAAATCAAAAAAGAGATTGAAATCTGAATGCCAAACAAGTCAAGAAAAATAAATAAAAACGAGGTCACTCCCTTCCCCAAATCACATAACATCTAGAATCAAAGTAAAATGTAAATAAATAACCAGGCCTACACAAAGCCCAGGAAGAAAAGAGGACTAAGGCCTAGGCCTAAAGAAATTCTGTGCTATAGTATTACTATAGACTAGTTCCGTGAAATTGGGCACAGATGACGTAGGCCTAGCCTACGCCCAAAAATATGCAAGTCGAGCAAGCCCAATCAATTTCCATGGGCAAATGATGTAGACCTATGCTCGAATTCTTGAAGGACACCTTCACAAAAGTCAAAAGCACTGAAAAAGGATACTGGCGTTGCTTGAAACATAAATCATGGGGTCCGACAGTATTTTGTTGCTCGAGCTTGGCTGCCTCCATCCAGCCTGAACAGGATTTGAGCCACTACTCCTAGGACATGTGCGGGACAAATTCACACCTAGAATTATTATTATGGGGGAAACTCGATAGCTATAGTTTTAGGAGAGTATGACAAATCAAAAAATTAACTACACATAATTCAGGTGAATACAACACACTGTATATTCATACAGTTCTTGCTTCTTTCCCATATGCATGTACATAAATAAACATTAACCATTCAGTTCTGGGTGTGTTAAGAAACTGCTTAGGGGCCATTCATAAAGTACGTACGCACAAAATGCTGACTTTTTAGACCCACCCTTCTCCCCCTGTATGCACATTTCGTGACGTCACCCATACGCATTGGCTCCAACTCCCTCCTCCGTGCGTACGTACTTTATGGATGTCCCTTAATTTATAATTCTACACACTCTACTTGCTCTGCAACATTATTTAATGTCAATTTGAAAGAAAATTATACATTTTAACCTTTCTCAAAAAACAATTTTCTTTTTAAAGTACATGTGCTTCTTACAAGGACAGCATTCTCCCGGAAATGTTTAGGTCAGAAGTTGTTGGTCTTCATTCATGAAAATACAAGGTACTAAACCAACAAAGTTTTCAACGAGGTTTGATTGTATTCCGTTTGTCACCCAAGTTTACATTTTACACATGTACCACAAGCTTTGAAGCAGCATGACATATATCCAGCACGATATGTGGCAAAGGGACTAACCCCCTAACACCTCAACATACTCTTTCCTTTTGTTAATGCACCAACCACCGCACCCCTAAAAACTGATGATGTTTGAGACATATCGTGCTGCATATGGCATGATAACACCAGTCTTTAACACAACACAGATCAGTGCACAAAACTGTCAAATCTAGACTTCTAGTTATGTAATAAATAAATGCACAAAAAGTGAAAACTCAGAAAGCAACAGAATATGGAACAAGTTCATCTGTGTTTTTTTAGTCACCAAAATCCTCTATTCTGTCTTGTGCAGGGTAAACATGGAACAATTCTATCTTGGTCTGTTAACATTTTGTGAAAAATAGATAACCACACGTAAAGTCTTCTTTTCTTTAAAAATTCACTATACATGTATTAGCCGACACTAAAGTGACTTTCAAACAGTACATGCATATCGCATATCTATACACTTCTCCCAAATTGTCCCCAAACTACACGTAACATGAAATTCTGCAGTTAAGTGTATTTTACGCCAACTTGGACAAAGTGCCGAAATTGGTATTTCAAGACATTCTAGTTTGGCACAACATGAAAGATATCAACATTGCATCCAAAACCCACTGCACCATTTAACCCTGTTGAAATATTTGTTTGAAACTTCGGCATAACTTGCTTAAAATATAGCCTCTCTCACTGTTAGACAAGTAATAATCACTTGTAAGGCAAGACCCAAGCGTTGGAAACATGGGAAGCCGTTATGATTTCTTCAAACCGATGCCAATCCCTGAGGCCCTGAGGGACGTTGTTTCGTCAATCTCGCGCCACGGCGAAGGATTAGTAGCGCTCCTCAGACCTTGGCCCACTTTGCAAAGGCAGTTATTTCTTTGACGGGAACGTTCTGTTGCAGCGCCTTGACGCGAAGGTTACGGTCGTTTGTCAACAGAACCACGTCGCGGTACAAGCGGATCGGAGCAGCTGAAGTAGCGAAAGAAATAAAATGGTGTTAAATTTAATCATTCACAGAAAGCACGAATAAAAACTGAAGTCGCCCTTTTCAGACAGAACGGAGCAGTCGGACGTGCCTTTGCTCTTGGTGTACAAATCTGTTTGCAGAAAAATGGTGGTCACATGGAGGACTAAGGGGTTACGCAAATTTTTAAAAAACATTATTTTTACAATTTTATTTACAAAACTAGCCCCTATTCGCTTACGACGTTAATATAAGCATGAAACCCATGTCGAGCTAATTTTCTAAATATAATACAATATTAATTTGTCTACACTTTTACATTATACATTTATATATTTAAATCAATAAGCAACATTTGAAATTTGTTTAATTTCTTACATTTATCCGTTGGCATAAAGTCCCGTGCCCGATCATCGACATAATGAAGACAACACCTCAGAATAATATCGTCATTACAACCCTACAAGACAAGAAACACAAAAAATAACCTTTACAGTTAAACACAGCCGCTTTCTTTAAAAATATTAAATTTTATTCAATATGTACCAGCAGATTTCCATAAAAATTCACATCAATATCAGGTCCCAAAGTCTACACTGGGGGTCTTGGGATAAAACTGTACTGGCGAAAGCCCAGTTCTTACTTCACACGAAAGCAAACGCGAATTTAACGTCAGAGCAAAGTTTTTGCGCCGTACTGGTAGTACTGACCCATGGGCTAATTCTGTAAAACAGCCCCCAAGACACTCGCACTCAAAACTGCTAGCGCTGGTCCCCGTCGCGAAAGTTGAAGTCAACTTGTGAGATTACACACAAGCTATGGGACTTATGCCATTTTCGAAAGTTGCGCAAGCTACGCACTTTTTCGGTTGTAGCTCTGCAGCTCTGCCCTGGTAGTACTGACCCATGGGCTAATTCTGTAAAACAGCCCCCAAGACACTCGCACTCAAAACTGCTAGCGCTGATCCCCGTCGCGAATGGGTTAATTTAAACTCTGCATGCAAGAAATTACACCTACCTTGAAATCCACCTCTTCGCTGCGATATGCTATCGTGTCCAAGACGGTCCCCTTGCTAGTCAACGCTCTCAGGTACTTGTTCCTCTGTTCAAATTTCTCTTCCATACATCTAATAGAAAGCTCCGCCCCCTCCGGAACATTTACACTTCGACTCAAGTCTACATGTTGGTCTTGACGGTTGCCTTTGGCCAGTCCGTCTAATTCGTTGATAACTGAAATTGTAAAAAAAGTAGTTGTGATAAGAAATCTTGTTGATATCCTGATAATACATTTTTTGGGGTATTTCTGATGATTGTCGTAAATTCTGTCTTATAAACTAAAATTAATTTTTGCAATTATGCTACCCCCTCTTTGTGATCACCATGGATTGCCGTTATCCATTTATTTGTACAAATGGGTGGACAGAGACAATGTGGAGCAAAGTGTCCTGTCTAAGGATAAAACGCGGTTTCAGTTACCAGCAGCCGGTTTCATGAAAAAGTACATAGCCTTTTGGAAACAATTACATAACAATTTGGGAAATGGCACAGCTTGCATAAAATTATCACAAGACTGTTGCGCAGCTTACATAATAAAATGTTGCACAAGCGGCCTTACGCATTTAGCCTTTCGCATGTTTACATGCATAGCGTCTGGTGTGCTGACATACTTCCTTTCGCACGTACACTTAGTATCTAAGTGACTAGACTAAATTGTTGTTGTTATGTGGTGCACATGGTAGGTGTGAAGTACAGAATCAATACCGTGTTCACCGTAGGACAGAATGGCATAAAGCAACCAGACTGTTGGTTGCTAGGCAATGGCATGCACCACGTGGCAACAATAGCATAGTATGTGACTTTCTAAACAGTGCCTCCATTTGTAAGTGAAGAATTTGGGTTCAACACATTATCTAAAAATTAAAACTGACCAACAAGCGGCACGACCAGCTTGTACTTGCGGCACGCCAGTAGGGACTGTATCTCTGTGAGATGATCGATGAAGCAGTTGGTATCTGGTACGAGGTATAGCGGTCTGATCTCGAGCTCTAGGCCTCGCTGCTGATGATGGCTGTCCATGGCAGCCTGTAAAAAGACCATTCACATCATCTTAAAATGCTGACAAAACAAGTTCTGAAAATCTGTTTTCTGATCAAAATTGAGAGTACTTGTCATACTTTTTTTCTCTCATCCCAAAGTATGGTTGTTATGATTAAATGAGCTAGTTCGGATATTTCTAGAAAATGGATTTCGTTCTAACCTAACAATCATATCAAATGCCTCCCCAAAAACTTTATCCATGGGGAGAAAACGGAAAATTTCCAATTTCCAATTCAGATGTGGAAGTAAAAAGATTGGTGTAAATCACTGCACTGCTTTATGGAATAGACAAAATAGTTTACAAAACATACTATGACAATTTCCTTGAAAATATATGGACTGAGAGCGCTAAATTTCAGAATGGTTATGAGAAAAATATGACAAATTATATGGTACCAAAACCTCAACACCCATAAGAAAAATGGGGGCTTAAAAATGTGATCTGGACACGCTCCTTTAAGAGAATGATTTATGTTGAGCACAGCACAGTGTACACTTCTTTCGCAGTGGTTTGCGCGCCCACTACAAGTTCATCCGCCCCCAACCACTGCTCAACTTCGCAATGTATCCTGCGAAGCGCGTGCGTGACGTCACCCAACACCAGTGCTGGATAACGCTTGACATGATTGGCCAGATTCTGTCACTTGACACGATAAACATGTCACCTAACTGTCAGGTGACATGTTTACTGCGGCAGGATACATTGCGAAGTTGAGCAGTGGTTGGGACGGACAAACTAGTAGTGGGCGCGCAAACCACTGCGAAAGGAGTGTAAGCACAGTGCAAAAAGCATCAAGGTAACCACCTGTATCTGCGCTTGCTTCTGTTGCTGTTCATGCAGTCGTCGTTCAAGATTTTCTTTCTTCTGTCGCAGTCCGCTGATTCCGTCCGATTCGTTTGTTTCCCTCCCCGAGTCCTCGTCTTCTTCATAGTAATCATCTTCAATAATGACGTCATCATCTTGCTGTGAAAACATAAGCACAGGCTAACCTTGTTAATAAATAAATTTCTTATTTTATACTCAAGCAACACAGTATTTTCATACAGTTAAACTTGTTTATAAGCATAGTTCCAACCTGTCAATCAAGCCGAACCCACCGACCAATCACAACAGAGCTAGCAGACAGCGCCCACATAGGTCAAAGTGCATTGCCTCACAAACAATCACGCGATTTTCTGGCCATACAGTTTGTACATGTTGTATGCAGTGATCTCGGTGAATTTTGGTTTCAATGTCGGGTGATTCGCATTTTTATGAATATATGGCATCCCTGCATTACTAGCCCTTCGCTCAGTGTGTGCTACGGTAACTGTTGACCCTAAAACATAAATACCTTTGAGTTTTCTCGAATGAATCTGTGCTTTCCATGCCGAGTCACGTTGCTTTGTACGTTGTGTGTCGCCATTTTTTGCGATGGCTTGTGAGCACATAGGAACGGGGTTAACTGGGCAATCTCGGAACTATGCATGGCCACCCTCAGGACCATAAATAAAACTGGCCACCATATACAGGTGGCCTCTTTATAGAGGTTGCTTAAGCATTATATACATGGCATTTGGGACCAAAGACAGGTGGCTACTATAAGCAGGTGGCCTGTACTACCAAAGATTAAGAACAAGAATATATTTTTCTGGACTGAACTCTAGCTATGAAGCACATAAAAATGGAAGACACTCCATTAAGTTACCTGATCAGGTGCAGGGACGTGCTCTTCTTTTGTAGGCGGTTCTGGAGCGACCGAGATGTAACAGTTGTTTGTGACGTCGTACGCCAACAGAGGTGTCTCCTGACCACAGGCATACTCGCCGAATAGTAGGAGTGACATGATGCGCACACAGTCCATTGCTTCCATCTGGGAAATAACCAAAACAGAAATGAAAACATGCTTACCATTTGGATCAATCTTCTACTTATCTAAGGGATTTGGTTTGGGCAAATCCTCTCTGAAGTCAGTTAGAATTCCTATTATTTTTTTATTTATTTATTTTATTTATTTTATTTATTTATTCACCACATCCAAAAGCGGAAGGACCGCCAATTACAGGAATGGGATCAATAAACATAGATATTCGAATAACTAGAAATGGCCAGAGACACCGGGGAATCCCTCCCCTTGCTCTGGGATCTTTAAAGTGCGTTACCGAAACCTAACACACTGGACCAACGGAACAAGTGTAATTAAGTGCCTTTCTCAAGAGCACAAGTGCCACAACCCATCACGGCCCGGAATCAAACCCACATTCTAGTACTGGCACAGGAACTCGAGTTCGACGCACTAGACCGCTCGGCCATAACACCCCACATTATCTCAACAAGCTCATGTTTCTCGACAAGCTTAGGGGCTGTCTACAGTTGTCAACATTTTCACAGTTCTACAGAGCGTAGTATTTTTCAAGACCCCCCTCCCTACCCCCGAAATACTACTTAACATTTGTTGTCACTACCATGAAATGTCAACATTTTACAGTGCATATAAAGTCATACGTGGGCCCTCGACCCCATCCCCTTTACGCTCTGTAGTTCCGTGAAAATGTTGACAAATTTAGACGGCCCCCTTATGTGATCACTGAAGTAAAAACATCCTTCCTTTCGCTGTGTGCATACAGTAAACTCTCATTATAGAACTGTTCAAGTGACCGAAATAATCTGAGCTTTATATCCAGAGAGCGCTATAACCAGTGCATACACAATGCAGAGAATAATGGCTGGGACTTTAAGAAAAAGGAGCTTTATATCAGGGGGTTTATAACGAGAGTTTACTGTACCTTGTCGGTGCCGCTCGGGATGTAAACTGGTTGAAGTGGGAGGGCTATGAGCGGTACAAACCCCGACAGCTGGACATCTTCAGGCAACAGGATCTCCTGGCAATCTGAAACCAATGATCAAAACTACCCATAAAAAAAACCAACAACGAATAGGTGGCAGGATTCCAGTATTTCACAAAAACAAAATTCCCTAATTTTTCCCTGATGATTTTTCAAAATTCCTGACCTATTTTTCAAATAGCCTGACCTATTTCCAGTTTGACACATCTTCATAACCAATCATTGGGGATATGTTGTTTAAACACAAGACAAAACAAACTGACCACTTTTCGGCCAATACAATAGACCGTATTCCTGAACGCGTGCGGGCGCTCGAACAAGGTGATTTGGGGGAAAATGTCCATAGACGACAGTAGAAAAGTGGGGGTACGTGCATAAACGTAGACGTGGGGGGAAGTCGCGTACGCGGAGCGCGCAGGCCCGTGTTCGAACATAACGCGCGATGGGCGCGGATCACTTGACAGCGCCCTCACGCGTTCAGGAATACGGCCTATTCCGATCTTTTTCCTGATTTATTATCTTGACAAGCAACATCTCTGAATTATGACAAATTTCATCTAATCCTCTAGATGCAAGGTTTTTCTGAAGAGACGAGTTGCTTACCATTTTCATCCATTTTCTTGATAAACCTGACCGAGGATATATCAACTTTCTTCAGCGTGTTGAGCATATCGGCCAGCGAAGTCCACACATCCAAAGATGCACTGCGTGTAAGAACAACAATCATATGAATATCATAGTCGCATTCAATAGAGCCTTTGCACGGCGGCCATGACAGGGGGCAGTCACATTGTTACCATGTGTTATGCATGAGTAGGTGTTTGTGGTTCTAAATAATATGTGCATCACAGGATTAAGATAACCAAACTTGGGATAAGAGAAAAATCATAAGGGCCTTATCGGGATTCGAACCCGAGACCTCTGACTCACCGGGCAGACACTCTACCAGCTGAGCTATAAGGCACAGTGGTATACAGAAAATCTAACAAAAAGCAACTTTTAAGCAAAATGATTTTGCTCGTTTATTTGAAAACCAGGATTTGTATTACCTATATGGCTTATCGGTGCAGTTTGGAGGCGGGTTCCACAGGTGTGGATGGCACATCAACCAATCAGCATACACTTTGACGGCCGGTAGAAATTCTACAAGATCATTGCTTAATAACACACGACCTTTCGTGTCCGACTTGAGATGTTCTGGAACAAACATTCAACGAAAACATTGAAAATTTGAATAAAAATTGCTGAAGGAAGTTTTATGGACTGAAGTTTTATGGACTTCTTGGACTTATAAAAAAACCAGTAATTGGGTCACATTTCACAGATCTTATGCAAGTTCCTTATCACAGGTCCTTGCCAGCCCTCACGAGTCCCTGCAAGTCCGTTCCGAGTCCATCACAAGTACCTGCAAGTCCTTGCAAATCCCTGCAAGTCACCGGAAATCTCTAAGTCCATCAAAAGTCCCTGTAAGTCCTCAAATGTAACTCAAATGTTTTACTAAACCAATTTTCAATGGCACAGAATACTCAGTCCAGCACAGAAAGCTATAGATCAATGCTCAAATTACTACAATTGGTTCAGTGGTCAAGTGGGTATTTCAAGGATACAGGTGTTTAGTCAAAACAGAGAATAGTCATCAATTATCTAGTGGCACACCTGTCAGTAGCTGATTACACCTGTGGACTAACAGACCAAACATATCCATGCCTAGTTGAATTGACTGCTCCTGTAGCATTGAGCGAGTGTCCTCCGCCAGTGGGTGTTCTGTGAGAAAAAAACAAAACAATTGTTACAGCCGTGAATTCCACTCAACGTGTACATTCATCAACCTATGGGCATTAGTGAAATTACTGAATTTGGCTTTATAATAGTATGGAGTTAGAGCGTCTAATTGTGTGTGGAATGCAGTTCCAGATATGTGGACCAGCTGCAGCGAAGGCCTTGTCCCCTGCTTTCCTTGCCGTGTGGGGAATTCGAAGGTTACCGTGAGAGCGTAAATTGGCTTGTGTCGATGTTGTAAGATCAAATGCTTTGGCTTTGGTTTGATGGCTTTGGCTCTGATTATGCACTCACAAAGTCTAAGCTCCGTGTTCTCAAACAATCCAACAATTGCACACTTTCAATACATCTCAAGTTTTCAAGACATTCTAGGTGGTACCTAGGTACTTCAAAAACACCATTGATTTCCGGTTATAGTTGCGAAAACTTTTGTCAGAAAAGGTCACATATTTCATGAAAATTGTAGCCATACCCCTAGTCTCTGTGTTGTGTGCAGCAAACATGTTGATTGCCATGGCCTGTACGAGGCGGGTACTTGTGAGTGGCGTCGGAGAGTGACTTAACAAGATGCTGAATTCTGTCAGAAGCCGTTCCGTGATGAAGTCAAAATGCTCCATGCTGCACAAACAAAACAAGACGATAGACATTTTCAAATAGTGAAATTACTATGTCAAAATTTCGTATTCTGCCATGACTGTGAGAGTGACCAATAAGAACTTTATACTTCGGTGAATGACAGAATGTTTAATTACTGGCCATTGTCAATGTGAAACTGTTTATAGTCAAACCTGCTACTGTGGCCACCTTTGCAAAATGGCCAACTTCCAAAAGCGGCCACATTTGTCAGGTAGAACCTTGATAATGTGGCCACAGTGTAAGTAGCCAGTGCCCAGGGCACAAGGATCTGTGCATACAGTTATATTGCAGATGAACCTGGATCAACTGCTGTGGCCCAGGTTCGAATCCTGTCTGGATCAATATGTGAATCACATTTTAAGTCCCTGCTTGCTCCCATGGGTTTCCCCCACCTGCTTGTGTGTGGGATTTTTCTCCCACTTCTAAAACTTAACATTTCTTCCAAATTTGTTTTTGTCAAATTGATATCGATGCTGCTCATACTTCAGTAAATGAAATAAATAAACATCTTTGTGACGCTCAAAGTATCTGTACTCACCCAATCTTTGTGAAGAGCTTGCCGTGAACATTGAGCAAACTCAAAATGAATCTCTTGTTTATCTGGAAAAAATCAATCAATCAACAATATGGTAACCAGTGCTTTGTGTAATTATATCTACAACTTTAGCATAGTTTTGGCACCTTAATTTGCATAGTTTTGGGCACCATTCACATAATTTTTGGGCACCTCATTTGCATGGTTTTGGGCACATTCCCATTAAATACACGTAAAACCTCCCGCATGCGCACTTTCTAAATGTTTGTGACGATTGCGCTTGTTATGTTCTTACACAAAACGCGCTACAAGCGCACGCATTCCATACTGCCCGAAATCGGTTACGGTGATGTGCCATTGAATAAGTCGTTTCTGATCTAGCTGTTAATGTGTGCACAATGTAAACAAAACTAAGCCCCGACTACCATGGTATTATGGCGCTGTTTTCCCACACGATTTAGGCAAAGAACCAGCCTATAGTATAAATAGGATAGTGGCTTTGTATAATTTCTTGAAAGCATGAACACAGGTTGGTTTTTATCATACACATCCGCAACCACACATGGAGATAACGCCGTTTATAACCGTTTTCAAATCCTGTGATCCAGATCACATTTTTTGCCCCACCATTTATTCCATGGGTGTTGAGATTTTGATACCAATCTGGGTGTCCACTATAAGCAGGTGGCCTCTTTATCAAGGGTGCAAGTGTACCTCAACAGACGTTATCCTCTTCAAAGCTTCTTCGTCGTTCTCGTCATTATTCCCTTCATCCTCCGGTAACTCCGATCCATCGTAACTGCTCCCATCGCTAGCAATCCAAATCTCCCTCCTAGTGGCCTGGCGATCGCCATCCTTGCCCCCCACAGATCGCCCCTTTCTGCCCCCTCGCTGACGCCGCCGCTTTTCAGCCTCCTTGGCCCTTTCTTTCTCTTGCTTGGCCAAGATCTGTGACTGTTCCTTGTGCTCGACCTAAGATTTCGTCAAATTGTATTTTATTAAAAGGTCATTGTAATGATGCACAATTTTACTTCGAGCTGATAAAAAAGTATAGCAACGATAACAAACACCACAACTTATTTCTGTCCAAGAAATTAACAGCTGAAAGTTGGTTTTGAAAAAAAAGTGTAGATTTAAAAGCCATGCATGAATTTTAAAGGCTTCCTCAAGCATTGATGCATTTATGTAGCTGAAATTTCTACAGGCTAGTTTACCAACAATCTTCTTTTATATGTTAGGAATCCATAAAACAGTTTCATCTTTCAAATGATACATTGGGCCTTTAACCTCTTGGTAGAAGGGGAGATAGGATGTGCTACGTCTTGGGGTAGTTACTCTAACTGACCTCCACTATTGGAGGTCAGTAGGTCGACATCCATACCTTTCTCCGGACCTCTTCAAACAGAGACATGAGGCTCTCCCTGGCTGTCAGAAAGGGATTGCTTGCTGCCAGGCTACGCATGTAGTAATACACTGCGTCAAGTTTTCTCCGCTGAGAAAGAATACAAAAAAGCAACAAGATGTCATGGATTTGCCCCACTGCATTGTTGGAAAAAGAGTGGCAAGCACGAGATTGTTGTAATGCTCCGACGGAATGCCCAGGTAGCTCAGTTGGTAGAGCAGTTGGCCATGTATGCTAAGGATCTGGGTTCGCATCCTGGTCGGGGCATTGCAATTTTCTTGTGTTTCTAAATTCATCTCAAACAGAAAACAGTTATAGAAGATCACATCAATTTTTACAAGTGACAATAAACGGACACTCGTACTTACTGTGTACAAAGCAAGGATTGCAAGCTGGTTGTACGGCCTTCCATTGCGTGGTGCAAGATGCTGAGCTTTCAAATACCAACTAAAACAACAAGCAAACAAAACAAACAAAATTATTCAACATACAAAACTGTTTGAATCTTTTGGCAATAGATCATACATTATCTACTTTTCTAATACTTAACTCACGTATCTTTAATAATGGAAACTCCTGGTTCAAAAATATACTCAATAAAACAAAAAATACACACCTACTCTCATCTGAAATTTTATGAGATATTCGTGAAAGTTACGCAACACATATCTGGCAGACCCAACAAGGTCACAAGCCTAGACAATGCTTCACATGAATGGTGTGAAATTTCGCTGTTCGTGGTGGCTAATTTGAAAAACATTAGCAGTTGCAAAAATGTACATTTCTTTTGTTTATCAAATATCCCCAAAGCATGTTAAAAGAATCTAAACATCTTTTAAAAAAACTTTTTACCTTCTAGCTTTGCCGTAATTGTTCGTGTCGTTGGTGAGCTCTTTGTAACGAGCTATGTCCCCAAGGGCAATCAAACAACGCTGGGCACTCAGCAGGGCAAGCTTGATCTAAAAAATTAGACAAACAAAGTGAAAAATTAGGGAATTACGTTGGTGCAGTGGTACTTTCCCCACCTTCCATCTCTGTGGCCGGTTCGAATGGCGCTGCTTAAGTGCTAGCTGAAACGTGTGCGTACTGTAGCAGAAAAGTTGTGCTAACGTTAAGGCTATTTCACGACTGTGGCGTTCTTAAGCATGCGCGTGTTCGGAAACAGGCATTGTTGCGTCACTAGTATTTAGCAAATTTGCCTCTGAAGCTAGCAAACATTTAGTAGTGCTTAAAGTTACGATCTCCATGAAATTGCCGTAGCCTCCGTTAGCACAAAATTGGCTGCGCCATGAAATTGGCCCCTGGCCAGTATGTTTATTGGGTTTTTCAGTTCTTGCTTTTTCAGTTCCATTGACTATGATCAACCGTACGCAGACAGCATTTCAAACAAAAGCAAATTTCTGTCATTTTCAAATGAAACAATTTTTGATCGAGCAGAAAATCTTTGGCTGAGAAAATTCAGGTACACCGATATCAAAAAGTGGTACAATATATTTTAAAAAAGATCCACCGCTGATTTCACAAAACCTTACGCAAGTACGTTTGCCTGCAAAACATTTTATTGGGCAAGCTGCGCAACAATCTTTGCAATATTTTTGTGCAATCTATCAGGGTTGTAGTCGAGTCCATCACAAGTCCTCACAAGCCTTCACATGTCCACCACATGTCCCTGGGTCTTAATTGAAGTCACAATAAGCTATTCTAATAAACTTGTGACGGACTTGTGATGGACTCCACTACAACCCTGCAAGCTATGTCATTTTCAAACGTTGTGCAAGCTACACACATTTTTGGCTTGGGCCAAATGAATGAAACATTTCACAAACCGTTCGCCTAGGTTCATCATGTAGAGGATCCAGACCAGTGTGCACTTCCAACCTGAAGCCGTAGGACGACTGCAACTTATCCAACAGCGTTATGTAGAAATCATTTCCCTGTATTGCCACAAACAAAAGAGAAAACCTTTTGTAAATGTTGATGTTAATTTTAAAAAAATTAAATAATTTTGCGTCAGTTTACAGATTTTCTGGTTCCAGCCTTGTTACAAGCATTTAGGAATGTCTGGAGGTATCTTTGAGTGGCTGTCTATTATTGGACTATGTAGACCTCTCTAGACCTTGAAGGACCTGGCAAGACCCTTCATAAATACCCAACAAATTGTCCTTCCGAATTTTCCTATCAAAGATTTGTGTCTCTCAGTTTGCGGCCGTTCTAGGTATACATGGCAGTTCTGGGTATGCAAGATTTGAATACCTTCGATGGTAAAGCCCAAGTACGTTAAACTAATTGCTTAAAATCGAATCCCAGTTCAGCAAGATTTTCTTCACCCAATATTTGCTCAATTTGAAATCACATGGAAATTCTGCTCAGCCAATACCACTATCAAGCAAAATTTGGACAGCAAACCAACCAAACCCAACATAAACAGCACACCATTTTGCCTGGTAACCAAGCAGTATCTGTTCTGTGCTTAGCAAAACTCACATGGTCAAGCAGCTGTTCCAGGTATGTTCTATACACCCCTGGTTCCTCCGTATCCTGCCGTTTGAGAGCCTCGATCAGTTGATAGTACACCGTCTTCCAGAGGAGCTGCTCCACGTTGTGTTTGTTGCAAGTCTCAAGGTCTGTCAGAACTACCTGCTCATACATCCGCTCAACATCTTGACTGAAACAAAAGAAAAAAGGCAAAGGGCTACAACATTTTTTTAAAACATCGAATGAGAATCTATTTGTATTACATGCATGAAATCTTGCAACCATGGTATGGCACAAAAATCATGCAGCTATCAGAGTATCATGGCCAGGTGGTCTAATGCATGGAGCATTTTGCTTAATTCTGCAAGTTGTGGGTTTGAATTCAAGTCTATGGTGTGTGTGCCCTTGGGCAAGGCACTTTGCTATAAATTGTCTCTCCCAACCCAGGAATAAAAGGCTACCTGTAAGCGGTAGCGTGAAGTTGATGTTTGATTGGCTCATGAATGCCCAACAGGCAGACAGGACTGTATACTCACTAGGGAGCCGAGGTTCAGTTAAGGAATGCTATTAAGAGCCTGATGGCCCAAGGAGCTATAACACCATGAGGCTGCAGTTTTGAGCTTGAACGTAGTGCTTTCACTTTTCAAAAACAAACTTTCTAAACAGATGAAAAAATATATACTCTGAGTAGCACCGAAATATGTCCAAAACGTTATAAAAAGTGGGAAAATGTGCCAAATTTTCGGACACTGAGTCCTTCATCAGGGCGATGTAGCAAATGACATGCCAGGCAGGTGGAACGCATTAAATTTGATGTCGATGCCCCGCGGAGCCAGCATACTGAGCTGGAAGATAATACGCTGCTCCGCGCATTTGCGTTTCACCTCGGTGCCCATGGTAACCAGGGCGCAGACACCCATGTCATCAATGCCATGGTGGCCAGATGATGTAAACACCCAATGCCATGGTGGCCAGATGACACATGCTCCATCGGATGGGATGAAAAGCCACTTATAAAAAGAAAATGATTTAAGGTTTAATTAGTGCGAGAAACATTTACCTTAATTTCATAACCTTCTGCACACTTTCCTCGCCATGAAAACGTCGTGACACGGCGTTGTTGAGGCTGTGCTCGTACCTCACTGAGTCCTGAAGGATTCTCATGGCAGCGGACTGGGAATGAGATGAAGGGGGCATCCTTGCAACAGGTGTCTCGACTGACGGATCTGGGGTTGATCCTAGGGGTGGAAAATTACCCTCATAATTATGGATCTGAGATGATGCACTCTGTCTTTGGGGTACCTGGGGGGTCGTGCTATGTGCTTCAACCCGCTCGGCCCAAGACATGCTCGGGGTGAATCCCGGAGGAGGGTGCGTCATGCCCGGATGCGTCGGGAATGTCTGATGAGAGGGGTAATAAGGGTTATAAACGGGTGTTTGAAATTGACGAGGGTCAAACCCTGGGTCGGAGTGACTTGCATCGTGTTCAGGATCGTAGAAATGCAGCTCTGGAGTGGCTTCGGCTTTTTTTGATGCCAGCGCAGGCTTTTCCTGTGGTTTACTGGGATCCCAGAGGAGATTTCGATTGGCATGACGACCACGTGAATCATTTGGTCGGGAGACCTCGTTGGCGTGGGATGGCGAGGGATAATGCTTGTCGTAGATGGGTTTATAATGCTGAAAGTGGCTGCCAGTATGGGGACGACTGCCTGATTGTGGATGATTGCCCAAGTGTGGTTGATTGCCCAAGTGTGGATGATTGCCCGAGTGTGGATGATTGCCCGATTGTGGATGATTGCCCATTTGTGGATGACTGCCCATTTGTGGATGATTGCCCATTTGTGGATGACTGCCCATTTGAGAATGGGCCACATCTCCTGTGTTGGTTTTTGTCTGAGGAAGTCGGATGATGCCACCAGATTTAGATGTTTGTTCAGTATGTTTATACTCGGATTCACTCAAACTGGATTCTTGCTCACGATGATTTCGGTTATCTCCCCGACTGTCTTCCATTCTCCTATCCTCTTCTTCGGGACATATTTTCACTTCTCGAACCTCACTGTTGAAGGTCACAGACAGCTTGAGCTTCTCTGATAATTGCCCTCCTTGCTCTTTTATCACTTTCGCTCTGTCTACATCCGTGACTCTAGAATTGAGCGCTCCTTCAGCAGGTCGATTTTTGGATCTCTTTGACTCAATAGTCCTTGAAAATCTGCTTGAAATTGGACTTGAGACAGACTCATGAACGTTTGAGAGTTCTTCTTGAAGACTCGAGTTGCGTAGCTGAAAATCGGCATGAGTTAGATTTTTCTCTCGCTCATCAGACGTGCCTTGGGTGGTCTGGCTGTTGTCACTTCCAGTTGAACTCTCACTGTTGTGCTGCTGTCGTGACCGTCTTGCCGAGTACCTCTTTGATGTTAAAGGAGCATTTCCTGATGACTTGTTGTTGGGGGATTGAGACCTCGTCCCACTTTGTGGGGGCTTCGAGCTCGCCTCAATGTGTGGCTGGGACAATTTGAGACCCATCGAAGCTTTGGCGGGTGTCTTTTCATTATTCTTGGCGGTGATGTTTTTATCCTCGGGTTTGGAATCCTGTGGAGTTGCATTCTTACTAACTCTGTCCCTATTCTCACGAGGCCTGTTTTGGTTACCAGCTTTGCGGGAGGTAAAAACCATGGTCTTAATAGTGTCTTCAACTGCAACCGACTTTGAACATTTCATTGAGGTTTTTGTCCGAGAATCTGGCAACTGATGTTCCACCTCTACTTTTGTTGATTCAGGCTTCTCTGTTCTGTCTGTCATCTTTGGATTAACGTAGAATGAGCGATCGGGCTTTTTCTGCCATTTTGATTTATTGACTTCATTGTCACTCGTACTTGCTGCATCCTGGTGTTCGTGATGTACGCTTTTTGTTTCTGGGCTTGACTGTCCATAGCATGCATTTGGTACTTCCTCTTTTTGAGACTCCTTTTCTTTGGCTTGTCGGTGACTTTGTTTCCCTGACCAGGTGTTACCGTGATTGAACACTTTCTCTTTGGTGATTTCTCGATCATTTTCAGGATATTTCTTTTCAGAGTTCTGAGTGAGGGTCTCCTGGTTAGTACTCCCCTCTTCTTTAACATTCTTTCGTTTTCCTTGAGGGCCGAGCCATCCTTTCTCACGTGGGGTCGCTGGTTGCCGTTTGTCAACAGATTTGTTCTCTGGAGAACCGACCGTTTTGGCGTCTGTACTTTTCCTTTGTTTCTCATCTCCTTCACACTTATTTTCCTCTGTTTTAATCGGGGACTTTGCTTCATTCAATTCGTCTTTTTTCTGCCTGTATCCGACACCTCTATCTGCTTTGGGTTTGGTCGTCTGGCTGCCTGTGTTGCCACTCGATGTGTTTTCATTGTGGGTTTTCTCATCCCTGCCAGACGTATGATCTCGAGAAACATTCTTTGTATCATTGTGACGAACTGATGATCGATAATCATCTCTTGGCTGACGATGCTTCTTTGTCCGTTTCGCTTCTGAACCTTTCTCAACACCGGTAGCCAATTTCTGATTTACGGTTTTAGTGGTGTGCTCCTGACTGTCTCCTTTGATATTTTCAGTAGCAGTTCTGTCGTCCTTGACGGAGCATGATTTTACAGTCTCAACTTCTGATTTTTGTCCGAGTCGAGACTGGCCAGGCTTGTATATGGCCATATCTGGGCGGCGAGAATCCTTGTGCCGACGCGATGACTTGTCATTAACATCACTGTTACGATGGGTCGCCATGGATAATTCTGTAAAAGGACAGGGAAAAGTTTAAAATGACAACAGCTCAAATCAGTTCAAATTTGTTTCTCTATTTCAGTCTTCAGAAACAAGCGTCAACAAAGCATCAACAAATATTAGAAGCATTTTCATGAGTAAATAATGTATTGACCTACTTATTGGGTTCCTAAATATAATATCTAATGTATTAATTTTACCACAAATGCTTTTTAGGCCTAATTGTGAAATATTGAGCGACAAAACACGAACATGACGTTCATGCAACCCTGCGTGCCACTATTTTGATTTGCGGGACTGCTCCATTTTTCTATAGGGAAGTCAAAACAACGCCTTCAGTACGGTAGTCGTCCTAGTTTCATTTCATTTTTAAGCGGCCCTAAGTGAGAAAAATCCTTTTTTTTAATTGAATAAGGCTGTTTCAAGGTTTCCTGTTCTGCAGCCGATTTCACAAAACCTTGCGCACTGCCACTGGCACTGCGTAAGCCCACTTGCACAACTTTTTATTGCGTAAGTTGCGCAACATTCCTGCGATAAATACATGGGCGCGCATTGCTGACGAGCCTGTGCCTTTAACTTAAGTTAACTGTCAACATGGGCAAGTTGTTCTTGTTGTTTTAATTTGATGTTTCGAGTTTGACGGCTGGTCGAGTTGGCTGAACGGTCGAGTTGACTAAACTAGATCCTAAAAAAACTTGAAAGAAAATTTGTTGAAAAATTGGAAGGAACAAATACTGATTATCAGATTATTACCTATCTCCAGTACACCAACAGAGCCAAATCTCTGCTAATACAAATTAACAGCTAGCTGTATTTATTCAGCATTCCTTTGCAGTATTTCTCAGCGAGTTTCACGCTCAGAACAAAATTTTCCGACGCGTATCAACGTTGTTTTACGTTTGGACTGCTGTTGTTAAACGAGGGGAGGGGGTGGCGTAGTCAAATGAGAAACTCGGATTTTGTGAAATATGATATGGAGACGTTTTCAATTTTGTATCACTATACCAATAAATATATGTGATGTTATAAAGTGTTATACACACAAAACTTGGGTATTTATTTCTGATATTTCCTCGTGGAAAGTTGGGAACTGGGGTGATTCAATATAGCACCCCCAATGAGAAAATGGTCGATTCTATTTCATTCTAAACCGCTACATGACAGAGGGCGCTACATGACAGAGATTGTATACAACTTGTCGTCTGCAACTTCGGATCTCAGTCCAAAAAGGACATTGGCTTATTGCTTCACATTGCTATTGTCGAGGATCGAGAAAAACAGTTTTGATGCATATCTCTTTTTAGAATACAACAAGAAAAATACACAACAAAGGACAATATTATAATGTTCTTCTGTTTGTAAATGTATTTTATTTTTGTGAGGCAGCTGAATTAAGCCTTTGTGTACACTTTGTAAAGTACTCATTAATTTTACTTAATTACTGTATTAAAAAGAAATGATGAAGTAAAAATGCAACCACTTAAATAAAAACTGTATGTACTCTACAGCAACGTAGGAAAGATATTTGCATAACATTTGCTACTGAACTGAGAAAGTGTATAATAAACTGTACTTGTGACAAAAGATAAATTGACAAAAATATGTTTTCTCTTTATGATAAATGGACAATGATTACTCCTAGAATCAGAGGCTGCTCTGATTTCTTCCTCCATGCTCTGACGGAGCACCTTTCGATTCTAGGAGTAGACAATGATACCCTGCAAATCAGTATGTTAACTAAAGACCTAGCTGTTTATCAGCAACAATAAATGTTCGTAGACTTGTGTAATTCAAGATGCAGACAATGAAATTTGATATGACCAATTAGCAGCCACTACATTTTCCCTCAATTAGTTTAGTTCCTTCACCATTAATCCATACGGTGGTAATTATCAAACACCGACATATAACTTCTTTTATAAACATAACACACCCCATAATAATGCATTTATTAAAAAATATTACAAAAGTACTCTTAATATGTTTTATAAAACCACTGCTATAGACTGTATCGAATAGCCGCCATTTCGTGGGGCACCTTTTGTTACTTAAACCGTTCAACAATGGAAGCACAATATGTGCAACCACGCATGTCCTCAAGAAACAAAGAAATTGCCCCACGAAATGGCGGCTATTTGATACAGTCTATTGGAAATCACAGTTTCCCATCAGCGCTCTCCACTGCTAAATATTTTGTATGGCGCGCTGAAAAGCGCCCTCATGTGGTAAACACTGATTTTCTACGTGAGGGCGCTGTTCAAAACAAATGCATGCAACTGCCATGGCCGTTATCGATGCGATAGATATATGCGTGGTAAGTGAACAATGACACCAGCAGCTAGCTGTACTTTCGAAGTGTTTTAGAGGGGAAAACGGATTATTTTTGTCCGGGTGCTAACGGTACCTCTGGTGATTTTGTCCGGGCGGTCGTGGAGAACACTGCCCATATGCAAATACTGTTATAGACCCTTTGCATTGGAGGCCATATTAGTGGTTTTCTTATGATGTAACAACTTGTGTATGACGCACACATGACAATGTAATTGGCCCCAAAATGGCCGCCGTGCAGATTGTCTATATCTGGTTTAGTAGGCTTTATAGTAGAAGATGTAATCGTTGCCATCTTCAGGAATAATTCCATCTGGACCTGAAAGACAAAATAAAAATGTATTTAAAATGAAGTTTACTACTTTTGAGTCTCCCATTTTTCCCATGGGTATTGAGATTTTTATACCATACATCATCTGTCATATTTTTGTCATTACCATTCTGAAATTTTGTGCTCTCAATCCGTATATTTTCAAGGATATCGTAAACAAAAAACCCCAATGTTTTGTAAACTAATTTATACATTCCATAAAGCAGTGCAGTGATCACACTAACAGTTTTGCTTCCACATCCAAACTGGAGATTTCTATGGGCAGTATTTTGGGGAGGTATTTGATATGGTCGTTAGGTTAGAATGAAATCCATTTCTTGGAAAAAGAAATTTAATACACCTTGTTTGCTGACGGGTTTTTCTTAATTTAAATGAAAGCACAATGTGCGTCTCTAGAATCAGAATCTTGCCTGAAGTATGGTGCCATAGATTTTGCCCCACCCAAAAAAATATCTTTGAAAAGCACAAATATGCTTGAAACAAAAATGCTTATTACATCGTTATAAAATAAAACCCCTTACCTGTCTTAGCAGACTCTCTGTCTGGTCCGATTAGTATGGTCCAATATTTGTGGTGGATTTCGTCGTTAGCAACTCCGTTGAAACTGGTAACAAAGTTTCCGAAGTCAGTCATTTTGGATTCAAACCTACCAATCAAAGGGAAAGTTACACCAGGTTAAATGAAGTTGGACCAAGGCACTGGATTTACTCAGTCAATACAAAGAACCAGCCTAAATTGGAAGGTGGCCTCTCATAATTTCTTGAAAGCATGGACACAGTTTTTTATAATTTTCCTGGAATGTAGATGAGGTACTGAGCTGACTTACACAGGTTGGTTTTTAACAATAATATAATAATAATAATAATGAATATTTATATAGCGCAACGTTTCCACCCGCAAGGGCGCTCAAGGCGCTGAAATACAAATTACACACTATTAAAGAAAACTACATTTGATCAAATGCCTTGTGCATGAGGTGGGTTTTGAGACATGATTTGAAAGAGGATAGTGTATCACTTGATCTGATCTGAAAGGGCAATTCATTCCAAAATCGGGGTGCTGCCACTGAGAAGGATCGACTTCCCCAATCACACATCAATCACACATGGAGATAATGCCATTACTGTGATCCTGTAATCCATCCTTAACCTTTACCTAAAAGCACCTCCCGAGTTTGCCATGGCTTCTTGTAAGAACTCGAACAGTGTTGAGTGGGCTGGAGATGCGACAGACATTGTGAAGAGTTGCTGTTCGGTGTCAACGCCATTTTCCAAGACAATCTGGATTGTGATTGGTGGACCTGGCTGTTCAGTGGTGGGAACATCTGGGTCACCGTTGGATGGTGCATTAACTGGCGCTGCAGCTACCATTTGGAAAACAAGAGAATAGAAATATATTTTCAAAGATCTGGAGTTTAAGTTTATTTTAAAGTTCCGGTGGAAAAAAAGTCAGATTTTAAAGAGGAATCCTAAAGCTGAAGAACATTATTTTGAAAAAACGTTTGTCTGATGCTTTTTAATTTCATTTCTTTTCCATCTCATATTTCTTCTTTTGTATGATCTCCTAAGGAATCTGGTTTCTGAGCTGACTTGTAGCCACCTAGGAGGTTCTTTAGCATGGCTACAAAGTGCGAGAGAACAGGAAAAAATGCTCAGTTTTAGAGGTGGGAGGAAATCCCCACACATAAACGTGGGGGGTCGGGGCCCCCATGGAATCGAGCAGGTACTGAGAACCCAATCCACATACTGACCCGGACGGAATTAAAAGCAGGGCCACAAAAGTAGAAGGCGAGGGAAAAACTGCTATGCCAACCTAATTCGCCAGAGGTGGTGGGTTCGAATCCAGAGAGGTCCACCAGCCCCCAGTCTCTCCTAAGATTGGACATCAATGACAGAAATAACTAATTCTTAGAAAATTAATTCAAGAAATCTACTTCTTGAAGCGGTTTTTGCTAAAAGGATCAAGTCCCTTGTCTTCTGTTGTCCTTGCCTGGAAATAGTTGACCTTTGATATTCTGCTTATAACAAGGAAATTGTAGGTCTTCTTCTTTCTTACCAGTAACTTGGCAAGCCATCTTGACATCCTTGATGCTGCCATGATGACGATTTGCAAGTAGTGGCAGAATCTGCACAGTGGCCCCGAGGTTCCCAAAATGGCCATCGGCGTGTTGTGTCTCTAAGACTCTCTGGAGGGCCTCCTCTGCTTGCCACAATGAAGGGTGAACATTGGCTGACATCAGGGCCTAAAACAACGATGGCAGAAAGTCAGAAATCTTTAACTTTAGAATTTGGATCCGACTTGGATCCAAGGTTTACTGTACTGGTGGAGATCTGTGTGGTTGAGCGATCTAGTGCATCGTACTTGAGACCAGGGGCCAATTTCATAAAGCTGTTTAGCAGAAATATTTGCTTAATCCAAAATTAGTTTGCTTTATAAAAATGTGTTATAGTCAAAATCTTATGTGATGTGTATTACAATTGAATGGGTGTTCTGCTATTTTTGCTAAAAACACAAGTTGACATACAATTTTCACAATTAACCTATTTTTATAAACCAAACAAATTTTAGATTAAGAAAAATTTTCTGCTAAACAGTTATATGAAATTGGCCCCTGTTTGATTTCACAGGTTGTGTGTTCATTTGTGTGTGTGCCCTTGGGCAAGGTACTTTGCCATAAATTGCCTCTCTCCTCCCAGGAGGAAATTTGTATACCTGCAAGGACAGTGTCAGGCGTTGTGTTTGATTAACTCATGAGCGTTTAACAGGCAGCCGGGACTGCATGTTCCCCAGGGAGATGAGATTTATTGGAATTATATAGTTGAGCCCGGTGACCAGGGGTAATGATTTGAGTGCCCTGGGATCGATTTCACAAAAGTTGACGGGTTCATTGCGTCCTAATTCCCATATCAACGTCCCAAGATAAGAAGAGTGACCCTTCCTAAGACACGTTTTAGCACTTTGTGAAATCGGTCTCGTAACAAGTCTCGCCAGTTAGTACAATTTATTAACAGAGAATTTATTAACAGAGACCTGGGATTGATTTCACAAAAGTTAAGACGAGTTAATGTGTCCTAATTCCCACATCAACTTACCAATAAGAAAAGTGACCCTTGCTAAGACGCGTCTTAAGCACTTTGTGAAATCGACCCACCTTGCTTTGTGAATTTGAGTGCAATATTATTACTTCTTTTGAATGTTTTTAATTTGGGACCACGGCAATTCTTACCTGACTTGCAAGTGCCGTGCTGATGCCATTACCGATGGAGCCATCAGCTTGCTGTTTGGCACGGATGCACGATACTGTCTTGTTAAACTTGTGCTCAAAGCGTGGCATGAAGTACTCTGGTACACTGTGTTTAGCACATGATAGAGCCATCAGAGAAAGGGAGGCAACATCGGGACCTGAGATGGAGAAAAATGGGGTTTCGTTTTAGAAGTGGGGTGCCTTTTAAAGACCATACATAAACACCCCAGCTAATTATAAGGATATTAAAAGTAAAAACATTTTTTTGGTTAAGTCTTCAAAACTAAGTTCAACTGATGTACAATTTGTAAGGTACACTACAGAGATTACGGAATTCTCTTTGTGATCTTAACTTATACACAGACAGCACTTCCTTGATGTACTTATAGGCTGCGTTCGGGCGTGTACTCGTGTTAACACGAGTTATACTCCTGCGCGCGTGAACGGCAAGAATAACGACACTCGGGTCAGTGAGAGTATGCTCTCACTACTCCCCAACAAATGGGGAGTGTGCTCGTACTCCTGTCAAGTGTCATGTGATTTGTACGAAGATGGTGGAATATGGGTGGGATTTTTGGTGAATTTGCTCAACGTGTCAACTCAATAACTGAAACAATAACTCACTAAGGTTTGTTTTAGACGGCATCAAAGGTTCTCACGACTTACGGCCTGTATTTCCTCAGTTTCTTGTGAGCAATGAAACGGCATTTTGTGGCAGTGATGGCAAGAGAGACGTCCATCTTCACTGATTGCCATTCGCGCACGCGGACTGCGGACTTGTCGTTCGCGTTATGTGACCCGAGTGCAATGCGCACGCATTACTCCCGAGTAACGAGAACTGCACGCCCGAACGCAGCCATAAAGTACCCAACAACAAAACCAAGAATTTTATACCAACCATCTCCATCGAATCGGTAGCATCCATCGTCCTTCTGTCCATCCAGAAGATGTTTGATGTGTTTAAGCTTTACAGCGCCCTCACCGCTCTGGCACAGCGCCAACACGCCGAGCGCATACTGGTAGTGATTGTTGAAGCCCACCTTGGGGAAACCCCTCATGTTGTGCTCCAGAATCTCAATGAGATCGTTGCCATGGAAATCTCTGGTGTTGTGGCATGTTGATTCTAGGGCTAGGATATAGAGGGCGAAGCGGGATACCGAGATCCCTACTAGGCGGGCACCGTGCTTGGAATGGTTGCTGCAGCTGTGTTTTCTGTCAAAGAAATAAACAAATATGCATTCAATTAATCATAAAGTAGACACTAGTTAAAGTTGACTGTCCGTGTTTGGGTGAACGAATTAAAAAAATGAATTAAAAGAAATTCTTCAATGTTTAATATGTGAACCTTTTTACACTAATAAACTGGTAAAGTGAACTTGAGAACCAAGTTAGTTTAAACCTTGGAATAAGGCATCTAAGACTCAAGGACTTGGGATAAACTTGTGGAGGTCTTGACAATTACTACGCTCTGTAGAACCATGAAAATGTTGATGATGTTTGAAATGAAAGAAAACTTGAAAGAATTCAACCTTGCTGCTCTCGCAAGCTCAGCCAACAACTCAATCTCCAACTGTTTAATTCCCAGCTGAGTTTCGAGCGCCTTCACATGATACCAGCTCTCATTAGCTAGTTGCATCGCCATGACGACAGACGATGTGCTGGTTTCCTTATTCCAGCTCCATTCAGCCTCCTGTTGGCGTAGCAACCACTTAGTAGCAGCCAAACGAGCGCATGTTAGTTTATCATCCGTACATCGTTCTGTAAATTTATTTAGAGCAAAGACGACAAAGAAATGCTGATAATTGTTTTTTTCTTAATTCCCCTTCTAATTTTGTACTTGTAACAACAAATTCACACTTAAACATGTTAAGTTGCTTCATATGTCACATAAATGCAAATCATCCTATCATGTCAAAAATTCGTAGACGTTTTACTTTGAGATTTGTGTTCGCTTTTGTCGTGTTTGTGTGAAGTATGAACTGGCCTAGTTACGGCAATAGGTATTTTGCGGAACTTGTGGAACTTTGCAGAACCTTGCTAAAATAGCAAAGAAAATACATGGTAAAACAATACATCTTATCTACCAATGAGTCAAAATGAAGCATACAATATCGCTTATCATATTTTGGCACACGAGGGCTATTCAAGGCTACGGAACTCTTTCTCCCGGGTGAAAAATATAACTTTTCATCCAGAATGCGGGAGACAGAGTTCCGCAGCCTTGAATAGCCCCCTGCAAATGTGGATTTCGCACATGTTTTTTTTAAGGCCCTGCCTGCAGATGCAATGGGACCTGTTGCTTTATGTTATTCCGAGAGTTCCGCAAAGTTCTGCAAAGTTCCGCAAAGTTTTGCAAAGTTCCGCAAATTACCCACACCCGTACCCGTACCCCTAGTTACTGTTACTAGCTTGGAAAAAAATGCCAAAAAGTTGCTAAGTAAAGGAATAACCATTTTGGAAATTTGGAAATTTGAGGCAAAACCTAGCTAATTTTTCCAATAGGAAAAAGGGAAAAACCAGTGCTTGACAAAAGAGCATTGCACAATCTTATATATTTCTTGAAAAACCAATACAACAGCAACTTGAACTTACCGACGGGCGCGGGCTCCGGAGACGCAGTGGGTTTGTCCGTGATTTCGTCATTTTTCTCGGTGTCACTTTCAGCTTTTGGCCCGCTCGGCAAGTTGGTAACGGCAGCAACAGTAATTTTTACCGAGGAAGCTAACATTGTTAGGAGACACAACGCAACGAATGTATTCATTGTGAGGAAAATGGCTGCTTCTACTTTGGATGTTTTGTCAGTTATAAATGAGATACAACACAAATGAAACTGGAGAATTTTTTCTGCAGTCCGACAGTTGAACTTGAGTGTTGAACCCGTACATGACATTGACCTGGAACAATGCATTAGAGGTCATGCACGAATCCCGGAAGTGGGGCCTTAAGGGGATTCCCTAATAACCTAACAAAATACCTGCAAAATTACTATCCATGGGAAGAAACAGGAAATTTTCAATCCCAAATTTGGATGTGGAAGCAGAAAGGTCGGTGTAATCACTGTACTGCTTTATGTAAACCGGATAAATTAGTTTACAAAACATCGATGGTTTTTGACGATGTCCTTGACAATATATGTATTAAGAGCACAACATTTCAGAATGGTAATGGTAATGAAAAAAAATAATGATACATGATACTGTATCAAAATCTCAACACCCATGGGAAAAATGCTGGGGTAAAAAATGTGATCTGGTCATGCTCCTTTAAGTTTACGTTTGTCTTTTTTTGAAACCATGGAAAATTATGAAAAAATAAAAATAAAAATAAATAAAAGAACGCACTGAGTGGGGAATTCACTTGGCTTATTAACAACAAAGAAAACTCAATACTGTTTATATTCAATACAAGATAGAAGAGTATTTTATTCCCATTTTCAGAAGAAAAAAAAATCCATTCATAAATGTAGCGCCATTTTCTTATTTCTTGAATGTCACAGCAGTACATTAAGGCCTAGGTATTTACAAGAAATTCATGTCGTATATTTTGTACAATAAGAGTAACCTATATATAAAGACATTTGTATGTTACACATGTTACATTGTGTACTGTCTACAACATAACAAAAAATAATAATAATAAATCCACCAAAACCCAAATGCGAATCAATTCTTTTTTCCTATCTACCAAATCTACATGTTATAAATAGAAAAAATTGCACAGTTTTTTTATGAGCAATTATTCAATAAATTACATTGGCTTTACACAGGTTGTTAAGGCCATGTTTGAATTCAGTGGCTTCATACAATGTGGCCCCATTCCAAGGTGCTGTAAATTTTGTCCATCTTAAAATATTTGTGACAATAGGAGGTCAGTTTGTTGTATTTTATTAACCAACTGACTTGTGTAGTCTTATTCTGTCGGTCGGTGGCACATCCTGGCACTTTTGTGACCCGGTGTCATATACCTTTGTATACAGGCATAGCACCGTGACTGGAGTAAAAACAAATTCGTTCATGCTTCAGGGATGTGATTTGTTCCGGTTTTTACTGGAATATTCTTTGTTACAAACCAATGAGACAAAAGAAAGTTCCGGGAAAAACCGGAACAATCACATCCCTGATGCTTAGATACGTGTACTTGTTGCGTAGACAATGGCTATGTTCCTTCACTTGTCACCATGGGCACACCGTTGTTTCGACTCCAGCCCTACCGGATGTGACATAGCTGCGACCGACAGAATAATGCATTTTAGGGAGCGTATCCATGGATAGAATTTTGGGAAGGTATTTTATATGATTGTTAGGTTAAAATGAAATCCATTTTCTGGAAAAAACTGAACACGCTCCTTTAAACCAAACTGACATCACATTAGGCACCAGGCCCAAAGCCACTTTAAGGCCACATCTTTAGACGGGTACCAGCCACCATTTCCCTTCATTAACTACAACTAGACAGTGGATGCTAGCCACAAGCCTTAGCCACAATCCACTGGAAATACGACGAACCAAGTATCTTTCTAAATTCTACAACCTTCTGTGTTTTTTCATAGACGGATAACATTATTATCTATTAAATACAATTGCATATTTAACAGACACTTAAAAATGACCATGCCCAGTAAACGTCGTATTCGGTATCATAAAAAATTGAAATATTTATCAGTTTATACACTCAGCACCCTTAGTAAGTTGAAAGAGATTTAGAAACGAAATAAAGAACGGAATAAGAAGTCTCAGGACACCAAATGATATACACATATAATCAGTGTACGGACATTTTGGGGATTGCGCTATAGACCGTATCGAATAGCCGCCATTTCGTGGGGCACCTTTTGTTACTTAAACTGTTCAACAATGGAAGCACAATATGTGCAACCATGCATGTCCTCAAGGAACAAAGAAACTGCCCCACGAAATTGCGGCTATTCGATACAGTCTATAGACTACTAAAGTGTGACGTCACTTACCAAGATAACTGGGTCTAAACATTCACTGGTAATCGGAAATGTCCATTGCTGAAACGCAGGGAAACCAGTAACCTTGGCAATGTTTTCACTTTACTTTAGTATTGTTCACACCTTAGTTTAATGGAGCTAGGGTTAAGGAAAGAGTAAAGTCACATCTATTGTGAACAAAAAGAGTGATTTTACGTCCGAGAAAAAAGGTGCTTTAACAAGAACATGACTGAAAGTGTACCGTTTACATAGTGTATAGAAATATTAAGACAAGGCATAGCACCATTTTCCACATATAGGCATATTAGAGTGTTATTTTGAGCAGTGCTTGATTGATCTAATCAAGGAATCAATCACATATAAACTATATTTCTACCATTGACAATAATAGATTTCTTTTCCTCCAATTCCACATTAGAGAAAACCCACTACGAGAAAATAAAGTTAAAATTCTTGGATTAAAAAGTCACTGATTATTTTATCAGTAAAAAAAGGTCATTTTGGAGTGTTTTTGTTTCTTATTAAATATTGACTGCACAAAGTACATATACAAGTATTTCTTACAATTTACAGATTGTTAAAAAAAGGGTTAAAAACCAAACTGAAATTCTACAAATGAAACGAGAGGAGAATTCATTAAAACCTTGTGAAAGTGCAAAATAAATTTTACATAATATGACCTTTGACAGAATTAGGAGATTTCTAGATCACGTGAAAAATTGATAAAAGGCAAAGTATTTATACTGGCCATGATAATTTTAAATTTTGACAATCTTTGAAAACGACCAGAGCCAAAGCACAAATGTCTTATCACTCTAAACCACAGTCTTATAGGCTGTCTGAAAATTAAAAAGTAGACAAAATAATTTACGCCTCAGCCTATGAAATTTGCATATTATTCCAAATAAAATTCAGCAATGACAGTTGATTTGTTTCAACAAAACGAATAAAAAGACCATGTCCTGGAATTGAAGTTAGATAAATTTTGGTATAAAATGAGACTTCACTTAAATTGGTTTAAAACTGGTGTGAACAGGAGTTAAAATGCACTGCATTCTGAATCAAAACTTAAAACACATTATATTTTCACATTCTGGTCATATTTTACTGAACAGAAAATGTGTTTGGTTCAAAATGCACTAAATTGACACGTGGGTCTTGACCATTTTTTAAAATGAAATGACAACCACTTCATAAATTCTCTAATAAGCCAGAAATTGCAGTTAAAATGGGAGATTTCTTGCATTTTTCATATCTACCTCTGCGGCAGCGCTACAAGACGGATTCGGCAGAGCGGGACAGATGAAGGGGGTGGGAAGGACTTCGATGAAGCCCGCCCCTTTTCTTGGGAAGCCTATTCAGAATTCGGATGAGTTCCGTGACCTCGAGACGTTTCTCTGGATTGTAATTCCAGCACATCAATAAAACATCCTGGAGATGCGACAAACAAGGGGAAAAAATGAAATTATATGCAAAATTACTTAAATATTAAAAACAAACTGTTACAAATACATGAGCGGACTGCAATTAAATTGACTTAGCCGGCTATCGAACTTAGCTAGTATCGGCTTAGTCGCTGGTTTAGCCCATTGCAATAAACCAGTCTAACTGCAGTACAGCTGCGCCAGCTGAAAAACACACATACTTTAATGGAAAATGTCGCAGCCAGCTATACTTCCTGACAAAGCCATTTGACGACGCATGCACTTCCACAGGATTTGCAAACAATCTGACCACACTAAAAAGGCACCAATGGGCATAATGTGCGTTCTGCTCACAACACTCTTTGTCGTCGTCTTCTTCCATCAAAAATTGCAAGATGCAGCGCCGTGTCCAAAAATTATAGACCGATTACAGCCTGCTCGCCGCAGGCTTTAATTTTAAGACTGGTCTTACATTGAGACCACTATATTGCAAGCGGGCTATAATTATAGACTGGTCTTAGTGGGCACTGCGTTAGCCGGTTAAGGGTATAGACCGGTCTTAGACCATATTCAATTCATTTAGAATAGTTGTTTGTATTTTGGTGTTCATCAGGATTTTTGTACATGTATTATCAAGAATGAAAATAATGCTAAAACAAAAACCTGAGATCTAAGGTGTTCCTTGTTATAAGCAGAATGTTGTACTAACAGTGCTCTTATTATCGAGGTTTGACTATATAAAAATTGAAAGCTTGTACACTTTACCTTAACATCTTTTGATGCCTGTAGATGTGCAAGTGGCTGCTTGATGCCTTTTCCTACCCGCCAGATAATGGACTCGGCCAACTCCTTGTGAAATGGTAAACAGCCGGATAGCAGCTCGTACCATATTGTGCTGAAATGGGTAAAACAATTTAGACATCTTAAAAATGCTTTTAAATCAATTATTTTAGAAAATACGGGAGGCGGGAAAGTCAAGGCTGAAAAAAAAAATTGAAAGAATTTTATTTGTATCTTATTTTCTGTGAGAAGTGTAATAAAGCGTGATCCAATTCCGTCCCTGACTGTCACATGACATGTTTACTGCGTCAGGTGACAGAATCTGGCCAATCATGGCAAGTGTTATCCAGCCTTAGCCTTGGGTGACGTCACGCAGCTCTTCGCAGGATACATTGCGAAGTTGAGCAGTGGTTGGAGCAGATGAAACCGGGCGCGCAAACCAATGCAAAAGTCCCTGACTGTCACATGACATGTTTACTGCGTCAGGTGACAGAATCTGGCCAATCATGGCAAGTGTTATCCAGCCCTGGCCTTGGGTGACGTCACGCAGCTCTTCGCAGGATACATTGCGAAGTTGAGCAGTGGTTGGAGCAGATGAAACCGGGCGCGCAAACCAATGCAAAAGTCCCTGACATGTTTACTGCGTCAGGTGACAGAATCTGGCCAATCATGGCAAGTGTTATCCAGCCCTGGCCTTGGGTGACGTCACGCAGCTCTTCGCAGGATACATTGCGAAGTTGAGCAGTGGTTGGAGCAGATGAAACCGGGCGCGCAAACCAATGCAAAAGTCCCTGACTGTCACATGACATGTTTACTGCGTCAGGTGACAGAATCTGGCCAATCATGGCAAGTGTTATCCAGCCCTGGCCTTGCGCAGCAGCTCTTCGCAGGACACATTGCGAAGTTGAGCAGTGGTTGGAGCAGATGAAACCGGGCGCGCAAACCAATGCAAAAGGAGTGTACAATCCCCATAAAAACTGAAAGGAATTCCTTTAAAATTCCTTGGATGTTTGAGACACAATGGGGAAACAATGGAAAGTGGAAGGATACCCTGTGTCACATATCGTGCTGCATATGAAAATGACAGTTGAAAAATGACTACTTAAAGATTGATTACTCACCCAAATGAGTAGACATCAGACATGTTAGAGAATGGCAGTTCCCTGTCTGAATTGCCACTAGCATCGACACGGAGCGACGTGATTAACTCAGGTGCTAGATAGCACAGCCAGCCGTCGGGAATGACCATTGCATTGGGGCGTCTGTAGTCATAATGAAGACAAACAAAAACACAAAAAAATATATAGAATTCCAGTTATCAGCCCTGCAACACTAAAATGTTTTAGGCGAATCCCTGAACTCTATGGGTATAAATAAAGATTGTCTTCGTTATCACAAAAGAAAAATTATAAACTAAAATTTACGTACCTGTTTTCTCTGGACAATCTCATAATGCTGAACAGGGCAAAATCGGTGATGACCACTTTGCCGTTTTCCAGAAAGATGTTCTTAGACTTGAGGTCCTTGTGTATGATGCCCTTAGCGTGCAGGTAGCCCATGCCCTAAAGAAACAAAAAGATAAATTCTGGGTGAGTTTACGTGACATTTCGAATAGAAGATCGTCTATTTAGATTTTCAGATGTTTTTTTTTTTTCAAACTAAAAAAAATGAACCATAATAGAATTAAAGGTTTCATTTACCTGAGCAATTTGTGTTGCAAGCACGATTGTTTTATTCATGCCGAATCTTTCGCCCCTCTGGTGCACTCGGGTGTACAGGGTCATTCCTCGACATAAACTGTTGGACAACATCGAAATCATCCATAAATTTCTCTAATGGGTACAATTCTTAAAATCCTCACAATTCTTAAAATTCATTTAGACTCAAACAAAAATTGTATATAAAAAATGTCGCAGCCAGCTATACTTCCTCACAAAGTCATTTGACGACGCAAGCACTTCTACAAAATTTGCAAAGAATCTGACCGCACTTAAAAGGGCATAATTTAAGAGAACAACCAAATGTGGGACGGGAAAAAAAAAATCATATATGTTCCTTATCAGGATTCGAACCCGATTCCTCCGACTCTTCGGGCAGATGCTCTACCAGAAGAGCTAAGAAGCAAAGTGATATATTCCCAAGAATCCAACTTTTCTCTTATAGCTTTTCTCTCTGATGTGTCAGAAGTCATGTGTTCAAATCCTAATAAGAACCAAGTTAAAATATTTTCCTTTCTTTAACAGAAAGATGAGTTAATTTTTTTCGCATGTTGTAAATATAATTAGTTACCTTGTGACAATGGCCATTTTGGGAGGCTTTAGGTAAGTTCCCATGAAGAGAACAACGTAGTCGTGCCTTGTCTTCTTGAACTGGGAGACCTGACGAAAATATTAAAGTCATCAATAAAATGTCAGAGATCTGCAGCCGGTTTCACGAAACCGTACACACTGCGTAAGCCTGCTTGCGCAACTTTTTATTGCGTAAGTTGCACAACATTCCTGCGATAATTACATGCAAGCTATGGAGCCTATGCCATTTTCAAAAGTTGCACAAGCTACGCACATTTTCGATCATGAATTGTATTTCAAATACCAATGCAAACTGGACGTTTGAAGACTATTGAGCATGTTTCTATCACATTAGCTGAAATGGCATGCCTGCTGTAGGAGAAAAGTTGTACTAATGTTGCCCCTATTTCACTGCTGTGACATGTTTAAGCATGTACTTAGAAACGGGCACTGTTGCATCACACTCTTAAGCAAATGTGTTCCTCTGAAGTTAATAATAATAATAATAATAATAACTTATAAGACGCAAAGCATCTAGTTTGACCTATTCACTGCACCATGGTCTGAAAACCTAATGATAAACATGACTAAAAACATTTTGCAGTGCTTACAGTTAAAGTTTCCATGAAATAGCCAGAGCCTATGTGAACACAAAATCAGCTGGAAAATTGCTTGATCCAAAATTTGTTTGCTTTATCAAAAAGGGCTAGAAGTTGAAATCATATGTATTACAAATGACTTGTGTTCTACTATCTTGCTAACAGCACAAGTTGACAAACAATTTTGATAAAGCAAACAAATTTTGGATTAAGCAAATTTTTCTACTAAACGGCTTTATGAAATTGGCCCCTGTTCTTTCCTGCATGTTTTCTACCCACCTCCGTTTTGAAGGCTTGTAGCTGTTCTTCATCACTCATGTCGATATCCAACATCTTAACAGCGACGTCGCCATGCCAACGACCCCTGGAGGTAAAAGGTCAAAAATAATTAGGCTGCATTATTTTAACAACAATAGATGTGCAATGTCATGCTGAGCGAAGGTTCTCATAACAATGGTTTAACAATAGATCCACAAAGTGCCTACTCATGCATGACGCACTGTGACAATGTGACTGCCCCCTGTCATGGCCGCCCGTGCAAAGAGTCTATAGCCATCTGTTGAATCCATGAAAACACCCCCAAAACGACGAGACTTACTTGTAAACTGGTCCGAACCGCCCCGTACCGATCAGCTCCGTGATCTCAAGCTGATCTGATGGAATATCCCACTCTGATAAGACATTGGACTTTTGCTGCAGAGAAAAAACAAAATAACAAATTTAAACATGGGATTTCGTCAGGTTGGTGTACCAGTGCTTTGCTTGGCTTTCATCTCTTCGGGTTCGATTCCTGTGTGTAAAAATTAAACTTACGATTTTGAACCAAAATTCACACTACAACCATACGTGGCACATACTGAAAAAATGAGTCCGATGTCGCACAGACTAGCAAAATGTTTGCGAGCATAAACTAAAAATACAATGGAAAATCCTGGTGGTATTCAGATACCTCCTGGAATGTTCAGGTACTGCCCGAAATTCTCAGTGTATTTTTGTATTTTAATGAGTCTGGGTTCACCGCTGATTTCTAGTTGTGTTTGCAAAAACTCAACCCATGATGTGCGACATCCGCCTCATTTTACAAGAGCAGGTCACATATGTATCTTTATTACTGACATAATTTTGAACAAAATTTGTCAAAACAATGCTGATGTTTTGAATGGATCAGTGTCATTCGCCCAACTTCATTTCTTCGATGGTACTTTGGCAAGAATGTTTCAGAGCTTCTTGCCAAGAACTATAGTATCGGTCACCTAGCGACCTTTTTGGGAATACTTACGCTGTTCTTACGGTGTAGCACTTGTTCGGTCATATCCACATCGTCTATACTTTCTTCTTTTTCGGGGATGGTTCTTTCAGAGTCTGTGAATGGCTGTACAGAAATAAAAAAATTGTCATAAGCTTTTATTGAGCCATCCAGGTGCAACAAATACTGACGACAAAGAGTGGCCGAGTGACTTGGGGTTGCAGGTTCGAACCTCCCCCCGGCTGCGGTACCTGTGCCCTTGAGCAAGGCACTCAACCACACTTGCTCCATCCTTCGGAAGGTATGTAAAGCTGTTGGTCCAGTGTGTTAGGTAACGGTAACGCACTTTAAAGATCCCAGAGCATTCTTTCGTGAAGAGCAAGGGGATTCCCCGGTGTCTCTGGCCATTTCTAATTCTAATTCTTCATGGGTTTCCTCACGCTTGCGAGTGACAGTGCAATGGGCACTTTAGAGGAATCCTTGGTATGAATACCAGAAAGAAATAATGATAATAATAATGATAAGACAAAGTCTTCATCAAATACTTTCTACTTGTTAAAAAAAAATCTGAATGACCGAACTAAAAAGGTAGAATACTCACGTCATGGGAATCGTTGGAGTTATAGGAGCCCACTGTTATCGTTCGATCGCTGTTTATTGAGTCATGACAAGCATCTCTGTTGGAAAATTACCAAAAAAACATCATTATTGTATAATAAAATGGGGTAAATAGTGAAGACCAGACTTATTTTTACCTGAACAAAATAAAAATTTCTCTAAAAATTACCAGTAATCAATGCAACATTAGGTATTGTGCCTAATCACCATGAAAAATAAATAACCAAACATAGGATTGCCGGTAAATTTGACACCTACAAAGTCATTTGTTTTGAGAATTTTAATTTTTGATTAATTTGTAACATTTAATACTTCTCAAGATTTTGCTGGAAAGGGCTGCATTCATTAGCCACACATTTAAAAGCTGAAAAGTGATTATATGAAACATGAAAATATTTTGTCAAAATTAATTGAAAAATGTTCTAATTTCAACTAGTGTCTGCCTAAAAATGTACTCACAGACAACAAAATAGTAGTTAGCAAAATCTCTGATTAAGCAACACTTCGATTTCAAAACCTACAATCGCATCACTTTATGCTACATGTAATAATGAGAATAAGTTCTTACGCGTAAGAGTCAAAATTGGGGTTCAGCAGGCCGTTAATAGGTGCAACATCTGAAAAATAAATAAAGAAAGAAAATATAGTTAAAAACATAAGTTTTTAGAAACTGAATCAGTGTTATTCCTTGATGAAAGAGAAAAGCCACCATACATTATTTCTTCATTTAAAGATAGATTACATGATTGGAAAACTGTTACAAACGGCATTATCTCCATGTGTGATTGAGGATGTGTATGATAAAAACCAACCTGTGTATAAATCAGCTCAGTACCCCATCTATGTTCCGAGAAAACAATGAAAAACTGTGTCCATGCTTTCAAGAAATTGTGAGAAGCCACCGTCCTATTTAATTTATTTATTTATTTATTTATTTACCACATCCAACAGCGGAGAGACCGCCAATTACAGGAATGGGAGCAAGTGTGGTTGAGTGCCTTGCTCAAGGGCACAGGTGCCACAACCCGTCGCGGCCCGGAATCGAACCTACATTCTAGTACTAGCACAGGAACTTAAGTTCGACCATGGAGGTAGGATGGTTCGACGCACTAGACCGCTCGGCCATAACACCCCACACCATAGACTGGTACCCTGGCTATACTGCATGGAAAGAGATTCATGGACCTAGTTCATTCACAAGAGGTATCTTTGTAAAAAACAAAAGTGTGCGCGCACACGCATTTATATAAATTTATCATCAACTATCGCAGGGGGCAGCGTAAGAAAAAATTCTTGATATCAAGTACAAGGGAGCGGGTTGTACCATTTTAGACTTACTTCAAGTCTGATATTGCATATCTCCAATTATGTATGAGGTATACTTCTCATACATTTGTGAAGTATGCGCGATCTCAGACTTGAAATTAGTCTGAAATGGTACAGGCTTTAAAATAGAAAAATTGGGGAACTATCGGTCTACAACTCACCTGGAAACTGAAATTGCGGCATTTGGGTATCCATGTGGGGCGAGGGCGAGGGGTGGGCCGGAGTGGGCGGAGTCGTACTGGAGGAGGAGGCGGTGAAGGGCACAGGACTGGATGAAGTTGATGAATTGGTAGATGACGGGTTTGAACTAGACTCGCCGTGGGAGAAGGCGGGTCCCGATGGTGTCGGGTACCGGTGGTGTTGAGGGTCTTGCCCTGGGTAGGGTGGGCCGACACCAGCAGGGTGGGCTGTTGGGTGCAAAAAATCATTGAAAAAACTAAGTTCTAACCTAACAATCATGTAAAATACCTCCCCAAAATACTATCCATGGGAAGAAAACAGGAAATTTATAATCTCCAATTTGGTTGTGGAAAGGTTAGTATCATTGCACTGCTTTATATATTCGGATAAATTAGTTTGAGGCCGTCCATAAAATACGTACACACAAAATGCCTACTTTTTAGATGCCCCCGCCCCCCTTCTCCCCTGTACCCAAAATTTGTGGCGTCACCCATATATAACGTTGGGTGTACGCATTGGCTCTAACCCCCTTCTGAGCGTACATACTTTATAAACGGCCCCTTTACAAAACATATACAGATCGAGAGCGTGAAATTTCAGATTGGTAATATGACAAATGATATGGTATCAAAATCTCAACACCCATGGGAGATTGGGGGTGCAAAAATGTGATCTGGACACGCTCCTTTAAGAAAGGATGATAGAGCATGATGAGCAGGGGTAATAACTATGGGAATACTGTGGATATTATGAGCTCTAATGATAGATAACAAGATTAGACAACTGTCACAAACGGCGTTATCTCCATGTGTAATGGATGTGTGATAAAACCAGCCTGTGTGTAGGTTAGTTCAGTACGGTACCTCATCCACCAAGATATTTTCTCCAACTTTACAAACGCAAGAAACAAGTTTTACATATTTCTAAAATTATCTTACCTGCTCTTCTTATTAGAATGGGCGACGGAACGCTACTCACTGGTTCATAAAGAAGAAAAACAGAAAACAATTATGACCATTTGATTTCTTTAATGTTATACACAGAACATTCCATTTTACACAAAACAAACGTGTTAACTTTTTTAAGACTTAATCAAACTTGGGACGAGAGAAAAATTGTAAGGGCCTTATCGGGATTCAAACCCGAGACCAGGCAGATACTCTACCAGCTGAGCTATAAGGCACAGTTGGTGTACTCCCAAGGTTTTCCCTATAGACTCAATTCTTCTCTGTAACGGCCTTATCGGGATTCGAACCCGATTGGTTGTTTCATTTCAATGGTAATCAGGCACCATACCAGATGTTGTGTTCAAGACTTAATCAGTAAAACAACATCCGAAGTCACTTGTCTTATAACTCACAAATACTGTAAAAAAAAGTTACCTCCATATCTGTTCTCATAAGAATTCTTAAAGATCTCTTCGTAACCCGCTGGTAGCCCACACGAACGGACTTTCTCTGCATGTAATTGGCACCTCTTGTGGCAGACATACCTAAAGCACGTCAAAACACATACATTGAAATCACGTTAAGCATAAACCAAAATGGATTAAGCTTGAATTAGGAGTTAGGGTAAGCACAATATATTCTATTGTTAGACCTTGACGTTGTGAAAATAAGGGGGACGTCAATTTAGCCCTGATTTTGTCTGAATTTTAAAGGGCACTGAGGCCAACTGGAGGGGCACCACGGCCAACTTTGTTTCAAATGTGTACTGGTTATTAGTGTATGCTGGCCTCATGAAATTTAAGAGGATGTGGCATGCTGGCCAAGTTGGCCTCAGAAAGTGTATATCTTGAAGGGGCATCGGGGTCAACTCAGTGTGTCAACTGATGTCCGAGTCGGTTCTTTTTACCAAAGTCTCAGTAACAATTTTCCTAAATCACCCAGGATTTGACATGAAGATTGTCCCTACTTAAACTTTTCACTTTAGATGAGAAGTTGAATTTTTTTTGGGGGGGGGTTTTCTGACATACTTGCAATCTTTGCATTTGATGTATCCCTGCAACATCAATTCATGGCAGAAGTTGCACTTTTGTGGAGGGAAGAATTTCTTTCGGCTGAACCTAAAAAGAAGAACAAATAGGTTGTTTGAGAGAAAAACTACCATCAAAAACGGGACTACTTTAAGTATTACAATCTGAAAAATTTGAGTGTCTGAGAAAATTACAATTATTTCAAGATATTTAAGCACTAACCTGTGTTTAATGGAATGTACCATGTTGCTACGGGCTGCTCGGGGCGAGCGAGGGGGCACGGCTAGAGTATCTGTCAAAAAATAAACAACATGTAAGCCTTTGTCAATTTATTGTCCATGTCCTGAAATTTACACACGAGTCTATGGAAAATGAGCATATTTTATTGACTCGTGTGCAATTTCAAGCCACAGACAATTTTAAAAATCTACAATTTCTGAAGGGCAGCTGTTCCCATAAAAAAACATATGTTGAAGTAGTCTGATTATGTTGTTATACCGTGCAAATTAGTACAAAATCACTCCATGCAACACAGTCACGACTCACTGCACACCATATCTAACACAGCCTGCAATGCAACAGGACACTAAATTTAAACTCCTAAAAAATAAGTGAATTTCTAAAATTAGACAACGGTCATTCAGTTTTAGTTGAAATTTTGAAGTTAGAAGGGAAAAAAACTTAAGTTGAAACCTGTAGATCTTTGTTAATACTATATATACTGGAAAATTGATACCCTTCTTTACATGTCAATAAATTAATTTCTGTTAAAAAAATGGAGTAGAATTCCTTCTCAAGTGAATTTAATTCAATATCTAAAGAAATCTACGTAGAAAAGTCGAATCGGCGTGATACCTGTCCTTAGACATGTTTCGGATTTGCTAAGATAGATGCCTCCACTGTACGCTGTCCGTCCTTTTCGGTATACACCGGTTACCACGGTAATGGGAGGCGATTCTACAGAGAGGCACAGGTGACAAGTCAATTTCTGTCGTCCAGGTTTTTATGTTTTTTTCGGTTTAAATTTTGAGCCAAGTTAAAGCTTTACTGGATGAAATTTGCCGCCACCAAATGATCCAGAAAGAAAATATCGCAGCTGCTGTAGATGCAACAGCATTTAAAAAATGACTGGCTTGGCATAAGGCTTTGTATCTTGATTTATCTTGCTTCAAATTGATCAATGTTGACATTATCTGCATTTACAGAGCTGTATCTTTAAGCCATAGAGCTGAAATTGACAATTTTACGAAAAAGAAATTTACGAAGCCAATGCCAAAAACCAGACTTTCAAAAATGTCCTGTCTGAGAGCAATTAGTCAGCCACCACCGATTTTTAAAATCAAGAAAATTATAGATTTTGCCGCGTGAAAATTATGCTTGAGTATGCGATTCTATTTAGTAGCTTATAATTGTACTGCTAAGCACCTTTGGCAAAGGACCAGCCCGTTGAACCCACTATAAAAAGCATGCTGTTTAAACTGGTAATCGTACTTGCTAAGCCAAGTGGATGATTCCACTTCAGGAATTGGAGTCGCGACTCCATATTGATTCCCAGTAGGAATCGATTCTCAGAGTCAACTCCAATAATGCTAGAGTTGTTCAAGTCTACACGTGGACTATGACCTAAACCTACAGGAAACTGGTGTGAATATGTTTCTGTGGATGTCAGTGGCAAATGTACTGAATGAGATTTCTTAGGGCGTAGCAACATAAACAGAAGCATACAGCCTGCATACATGTACATAAACTGTTAGTACAGTATTTTAATTACCATTTAAAATAATAAGTCCAGTAATTTAAGCACCGATGCAGTGCTTTCTGTAACCAACCAACGCCCTATTTTCTCTTTTTAATGTAAATAATGATTTGCAAAAACAGTGCAGTAAGGAAAAGCAACAGTGTGTTACAGGAAATTATAAAATGTGAACGCACTGTATGATGACTTCGTGTTAAATGTATTAGCCACTTCCAGTGTACCGGTATATGTAACACATGTTCTACCACCCAGACCATTACCACATACACTATGCGGACTTCTTTTTGTTCGCGTGGACTGTAGAAAATTTGGCTGAAAATCGGTTTTCCCTCAAAATCAAAACGCAGGATTTCGCACTAACTTTACAATTAGTTTAAGAGCATTGTTACACACCTTATCCTTTTTTTGAACCCCCTCTCCCTCCCCTTATACCTTTTTAAAAAATGCTAAGACAACTCGTCTGCGGACCTAGGCAAGTCCACACAGTTACGGTGCTACCTGGTTTATGCGGACCTCTTTTGTCCGCAAGTTCATACCGGTATAGTGTACTACACGCTCGTACACTTATGCAACCAGCATGCACACATAAGCACATTCAACATGCATATTAGTACACAAATTTTACACATTAAAGAAAGGGTTTTTTTTTCCCCTTTTTTTCCCCAAGGCTGCAAATTATACAATAGCCTTTAAGCCAGTTAGTACCACCACAAATAAAGCTAGCTGTCTTAATGCTTTTCACACCACTACATGTAGTTAATCATGCATAGTTAGCAAGGCACCAAGTTTGTTTCATGCAAAATGTTACATGTAGCAACAATAAACGACAGTAAAAATGGTAATCATTCTGTTTAAATATTGTCTGGTGCTCTGACTTCTTCTCATTACAAATGTAGCCAGGTTTTTAATAGCAACATGCTCTATTTCTTGTATGTGATGTAGGCAAGTTCAAGCCAACACCCAGTTGTTTACTTTATGTTCTGTGTATATCAATGTAGAAGTCGCACTCGTTTAACACCTCTTTTGTTTCTTGGGAATACATGTACATCTCTTTTAAAGAAGTGTGACAAGATCACATTTTTGTGCCCCATTTTTCCAATGGGTGTTGAGATTTTGATACCATATCGTTTGTCATATTTTTCTCATCACCATTCTGACATTTTGCGCAATCAATCCGTATATTTTGAGTGATATCAAAAACCCACCGAATTTTAGTCTAATTTATCTGGTTCCCTGTTTTCACATCCAAATTGGAGATTGCAAATTTCCTGTTTTCTTCCCATGGATAGTATTTTTGGGAGGTATTTTATATGGTTGTTAGGTTAGAACGAAATCCATTTTTAGAAATCCATTTGGAAAATTCTGGTCACACTCCTTTTTAAAGCTTCCTGATGAAACGACAGACCAAAAAGGACAAATTAACTCACTAGCTTTGCCCGTTTCGAAGTTGTATCTACCAGGAGAGGTTTTCTGAGGCGAAATGTTCCTGCTGTCTATGGAGTGACCGTCTTCCGAGAAGCGACGGGAGTAGTTGAGATTCGCCTCGCAACTTCCACCTGAACATTGGTTCTTCAGATTGTCAGGGATTTTACTGCCTCTCGTTCTGAAATCATGGGCAGAGGAATGTTAATAAAACTTTGACAATCTTGGAGAAGGCAAGAACTTTCTAAAGAAGTAACTTTAACTCAAGTTAACTCAAAATACAATTGCAATACACTATCTGATTTTTGTGCCATTTGGGTAATTCCCAAAATTAGGGGTCCAAAAGTGTGACATGCTTTTTAAGATTTCTAAGTGTTTTTAATGATTGAAAGTGGTTTCCCAGTAGAAAATAATTATTTTTATTTGAACAAATGCCACTCAAATTTAATGTTTGTGTGTAGATACATGTATGGCACCAAGGTTAATGCAAACTCATTCTACAGCCAATTTTTATTGGCGTAGGTAACCTGGGACACCAAACTCCTATCCAATACCATGGAACAAATTATGGTCTTTTGTTTTGAATATTTTTCAGGAATCACAAAAAAATATTGAAGAAAATGATGCTGCTCCTTATAATCACAGGCCACAGTCCATTACTGAGAATTTGTGATCATAAGTGGTGATTTTTGAAGCAGAGAGTGTCGTACGTAACTGGGACACCAAGCATTTTGGACCCCTAATTTTGGGAATTACTTATTTGTCAACAAGAGAAACCTAAAGAACAAGAGAAACCTAAGCTTGGTTTAAACATTGATCTTGTCTGGCCGATACAAGAAAAATACTTTGGATATTTGCAAATTCTTACATTTGGACTAATTTCGAAATTAGCTTGAGAACAAATTTACTGCCGTAACTACTTGACTTGACCCAACTTGACTTGGCCAACATGTCTGACTTACTTGAAGATAGTTTGACTTGACTTGAGACTCAAACTTGACTTGGGATTTGAAGACAGCTTGACAGGACTTGACTTAAATTGACTTGACTTGAGGCTTGAGCAGAGCACTGTTCCAACCCTGGCTTCCACAAGAGGTATCCAAAGAAAATATGAAAAGCACACATTATTGACCAACCAAATGTTTATTTGAAGTAATGCTTAATTGTAGGATGCAACATCTTTTCTAAAGCTATTTGTGACCTGTCACCACAAAATAAGCTGAAAGTCGGAATTATTAAAAACTGGATATTGGTATTTTTGAATTCAGCGGAAAAAGAGCTTTCCAATAGTATATAACACAAAAGGTAAAACCTTTCTGCCAATGCAACACAGCTTGGAGAAGTGGTAGTGTTTAAACAAATCTTACAAATCTTCAAACAAAATTTCTTACGAGGCACGAAGAAAGGTAACGTCAAAATTGGTCTGAAAATTGATGTTTTTAATTGTTCGATGACGCTAACAATTTGGAATCAAATAGAGAAAGAGTTACTCTTTCCAAATATTACAAAACCCTAAAATTGACCCCCTTTCAATTTTTGACTTTGAACCGTCGTTATATAAAATAGCGGCGTGCGACTGTACGCTCATTTCGTCGTGACAGGTCACATTTATGCTGTCAAGAATGACGTATAAACTTCTGCAACTTAAGACTAGCTTTTTCATACCTCGACAATGAACCACCAATCTCGATATCCACTCTATGCGGCAGTGACGCCTCAGTCGACTTGCTTCTCTTTAACGAATCAGGCACCGGTAAATTAACTGTAATCATCTTCTTATTGGGCGGAGGTGTGCCCTTGGACTTAACCCATTGCTTTGGCGTAGGGGGTGGGGTGACGGTGTAAATGTTCCGTTGGTACGTCTCATTGACGTAAGGGGGCGGTGTGGTCGGGACATGAAGGCTCAGCGCTTCAGAGGAGGCAGAGCCTACGGAGGACGTGGAGGTCCGTTTCTGTTTAGGACTGGCACTGTCTGGGCTGTTGGAGGTGTAGGAGCTAGTGTCTGTTGGCTCCTTGTCGGAGTTATTAGTGCTGACTCCGTAAAGCTGAGCTGTTGAAATTGACATAATACGGTAAGTTATTAACCCATTGGACCTCAGAGCATCTTAAAGACGCAGGCTCATTAATACACCACGAACAAATTCGTGGCACGAATTTGTCTGTTGCGTATTGACGAGCCTGCGTCTTTAAACCGCCCTGCAGCTTTCTCCTCAAAGTCCCCAAAACCACCCTGTATTTCTTCCATGTTTAACTGAGCAGTGAAATTCAATTTCCTGCAAACACACCCTCAATTGATAGGCATATACTCATAGCTTGACTCATCCTCTTTCAAATCTTGTGTTCAGTAAGGGTGGCTACTATTGGATAACTGTAGTTATTGACCTCGACAAAGAAAATACTCAGAGGAGTAACAGTGTTCTCCACAGGTCAAAATTTTGTCCGGGCGCGCCGAAGTCGCTCAGGGGGTGGGGGGTGTTAGCGGTAGCATGCAGCAGCGGTCGCGGTGCGCACGCCCCCCGTAGCTACCGGTACGCCGCTGCGCTGAGCATACAGTGCCCTCAACAGATGAACACAATCGCCACTTGAGGGCGCTGTTCAAAAAAATCCATGCAACTGTCATGGCCGTTATTTTTATCGACACGGATTTGGGTCGCCGATCGGATAGATGTGCGTGGTAAGTAAACGATAATCATGATAATGACACCAGTGGCTAGCGAATCACGTTTAGAGAATTTGAACCTAACTTTGAAATGACATGACTGTACTTTCATAGTGTTTTAGATGGGAAAATTTATATATTATTTTTGTCCGGGTGGCCGAGTTTTTTGTCCGGGCGCTAATGCTACCTGTGATGATTTTGTCCGGATGGCGCCCCCGGAAAAACCGGCAGTGGAGAACACTGCAGTAATAAGATACACCACTTGTTAGCAGTGAGTGCTATTGGGTTAAATTCCTTTAAAACACCAGCAATTTTTATTTTAGTACAACTGAAAATGTCATGAGATTTGTAATTGCAGCAATACATCCCATTAAATTCTAACAGGACTTTAGCAGTACATGTAAAGTATGTACATGTATGAGTACTTGTAAAGTATGTATAGTGTGAAACGGAGTACAAAAAGTGTGGCAAGCAAAGGGTCATTCTTTAAATTTGGAGTCCAATTATTTTTACACCACTTGTTACATCTAATATCAAAGTTTGTAAATTCAGGACACATTCTGTAATGCCTTCTACCGGTATCTTCAAGATTGATTGCATAAAGATAAATTCTCAACAAGAATGGTTTGAAGGCAATTTTAATGATACCAGGCATGACTGCATTATTACACCCAAAAAAAGAAGAAAATGCAAAAAATCTCCAACTTTGTACAGTGTTTTTCAATTTTCAATAGGACAGATAAGGAAAATTTGCATGCTTGCAAGTTGCAATACGTCTATGGCAAATTGCACATGTTAGCTGTTACAGGGACACTCAAATGTCACACTTTCGGACCACAAATTTATAGAATTACTCAAGTACAGAATTCATAAAAATTTGAATGCTGGTTTTTCAACAGTATTCAAGACCCAATTTTGAGCAATTTGGGCTAATCCGAGTTAGGGCTTAGTAGGCTGAAGCCACAGCCGCTAATCCATAGTACACACCTCTATAAGACTTCCTAAGGTTTTTGCAGGCAGTCAGTAGCCGCTTAGTAGTCTTCTCATCACATTCGCAATGCACTGCTTGGGCTTTGAGGTCGAGTTCCGTCATGTCCAATAAAACAGACAGGTCCTGAATCGTTTCAACCATTCTCTGAAAGAAAAAATGACAATTGCAAAAATGGGTCGAGAGTAAATTCGTGGTTCCCTTATTTTGTTTGCAAAGGGCACTTTTGTAAGCAAATTATAAATGTTATAGGAAAATGTATCTTATGTTATAAGGACACAATTAGGAAAACATGACCTTCCGTGACTTTGGTGAAATTTTAGCGAACCATTAAATTACGACTTTAATGTTAGCAGAAATGCTATGCTTACTATCCGAACTGTGCTACCATTAAGCTTATTTGAAGGACAAGAAATCCGTTTACATTTGCAAATTCGTAGATATTTTTACTTTTGCAATTGTATTTTGACTCAATTTTTTAAAGACAAAACTGGTTTTTTTTGCATAACTGCTGTACATGTATGTAAAAATAAACATGGTGTTTTGTACTGAATTTTAATGCCTTAAATAATGCAAATTGGTTTGAGACATTAAAACCTCATGTTTTATCAAATCAGCAAGAGTACCATGGCTAGATCTATGCTCTGCCGTGTCTGCCAGGCAAGCACAAAGCAAAGCACAAAACATGCCTAAAAACAGGATCCATCAGGAAAAGGAGAATTCGGCAAAAAAGGCTAAGACCCACGGGGCCCAGAGGCTGCGCCCCTGTTTCACCTCACCCAGTCAGGCCACCCTGGACAGAAAATCTGAAATTCTGAAACAAGAGCTGCATGCGCAATTCACATGATCAAGACTGCGTCATACAAGTACCAGGAATGGGCTGGACTTGTCCCTAGTCCCTTCAGCTGTCTGGGGAAATGATCAAAGACAGTCTGCATTTTGAAAGCGTCCTGTACGTGCGCAAGTCATAATTGGCTGTGTGGCCTTATTTGGGTTTTCATGACGTCATTAGGTCCCAGATCATGTTGTCTACCATTCCAGCATTGCAAACAGTCTGGGACTTAAACAAGGGACCTTCGCTGTGTAAAGATCACCTTCTAATCCCCTGATATTTAATAGTGAGCTGTCATCGTTTTTTTAAAGCTAAAAACCAAGAAAAATTGTCATGTTTTATAACTGAAAATGCCTTTTACGTACACTAACATTTTCAAGGGAAATCTGCATTTATGTGTACCGGAAGTTAAAGCTGGGTGGAAATCTTCCTTCACCTTAATGGTTTTCAACAGTAGTCATTTCTTTATATAGTCCTTTATGTACTAAGAACATTTTATTCAGAATTTCATCCTGGAAAAGCCAGAAAATTGTAGTCCTTTTCCGAGACTCTTTTCACGCGAAACTTAAAAGGAAAGGTCACATCAATCAACTCGAGCTATATGTGTGACGTCATAGCGAGGAGACACACGGAGCTGCTTCACTGACTGTGGTCGTGTACCTAGCTCCTCGGAGCAAACACGTACATGTTGTATGCACACACGGAACCGCGGATTTTCCACAGAGTTGCAAGTGTTACCACCAACAAGGCACGAAGCTGGCATTTTATTGATATCAAAAATGAATTCAGTGTAACAACCACTGAGAAAATACACTGAAAACTTTGAAAACCTTTACAGAAAAATAACGACTGGTGGTTTATGCTATGCGGAAAGCATGCAACTTGCTTTGCAAAATAGTGACCGTCACCTCGCTATGACGTAGCGGGGTCAATGCATATCATTATGATGTCATCACCCCATTTTAAATTTTGGCCTGTTGTCGGTTGACGAACTTGGTCTAGTTTTGCCTTTTTCTCTCTAATATAAAGTCAGCAATAAAGATAAGAAAAATGCAACTTTATCAACTAACATCCGTTTTATAAAATAACTTTCTTCCTCGCCAAGTAGCTTCAAGCTTTCAGCCCGGCTTTAATCAAGCTAACAGAGTTGCATCAAAAGCGAGAAAAAGGCCTTTATTTGTGCATTCTATTGTGTAATTGGCACGTCATTGACTTCTGCCTCAATTAAATTTGACATCTGTCTCCAGAATCCCTTGCAAATGTAGACGCTGTTCATGTAACCACAGTGTTATATCTTTAATATGTACATGTACTGCTTGTGTGGGTCCAGGGTATGCTGAAACTAATGGCCTACGGGCGAGTATTGACGTAAACTGTGACGTGAATCAGAACTCTACGTTTTTATTGCGATTGACGTTTTAATATTGCAAATACCCTGGAAGACTGGATGTGCTCAGAGAATAAAACTTTTTTCTTCACACTTAGATTGCATAATCTCTGAAGTCTTTTGCATCATTCAATGACTCAATGTTAGACCTGAGCAAAAAAACAAATTTTCTCAGAAGTAAAAGCCGTGTGGCGGTTAAAATTGGTTTGAAAATATTCATTTCGGTTTGACGCTAAAGAATAATTCGATAGCAGAATGTGTCCCAGTTTTCTGATGTTTTTAATCTCAAGACTTTGGTTAATTCTGTACATTATCTATAGGTTGTGGATTTTAATCTAGGTTCATCCATGCTGCATGTGCTCTCGAGCAAGGTACTTTGTCATAAAATTAACTCTTTCCAACCAGGAGTATTTGTAAACGTTCATTTTGAGGCAGCTAGGGCTGTATACATGTACTCCCTAAAGAGTTAAGGGCAGAGGCCAAGTTAAGGAATACTTAAGGAAGCCCAATGACCAGGGGTAATAATATAAAGCACCAAGATATAATGCACCTACTCACTACCATGAAATGTCAACATTTTAAGATGCGTGTAAAGTCTTACGTGGCCTTCGAACCCCCTCTCTCTTCCTAGGCTTTGTAGAACCGGGAAAATGTTGATCACCTTGGACGGCCACTTAATAATAATTATTGAATCTTTGTAATTACCTCTCTCGTGTACACTTCTCCTTGCACATCGACAACATGCAACCACTGTCGCAAGTTGGGGAATTGGTTGAGCTCATTATCCAACAGATATCCATTGTTTTTGACTCGATGTTTGATTGCGAGCTGTCTGCCGAACAACTGGGCCAGTTTGCCCTGTAAGGGAATACAAAAATATATTCAATTCATTTAGATACAAAGACCAAACAAATAAAAAGTCTGATTGAAGATGCTTTGGTTCTTGCAAAAAAAAATCTGATGCAAATATTTGTAAATGACATTTTTGGTTTTAATGTTTAGTTGGAGAAATAATGATTCAGTAGGGAACTTTAAAGGTAGAGTAACATCATTTGCAGTGACCCCAATTTGTTTAACGAGTTGACAAGAAAAACCTTGCTAAAAGTGTTTAATAACAATGGTACCAAACCCCACATGATTTTATTTCAGTCCAGAATGGTATTTTGTGAGAGAAATTAACAACTGAAGGTGGTTTTCTTAAAAAGTCTTTTGCAAAAGACTATTTTACCATTCCACTCAACACGCATGGATTTGTCAAGTTTTCAGAAGTATTACTGCACCTATGTGGCTGAAATTTGTATAGGGCAGTTTTATCAACATGGGCTTTTATTAATCACGAGTGGAAATAACGCCCTTTTTAACTGTTTACCAATCATGTGTTCTACATTTAATACGCACGGTTGCAGCAAATGTACCAGTCTTTATCTATTACATATCTCAAAAAAGTCTCCTACTGATCAAATAAAACTTGTCCGTACTTTGCTTCAATTTCAAAGCAACATTCTTATGGGTAGATCCTTGGATAGGAGCCAAAAAAGAGATAATTAATTCGCATATTAAAGTCCATCTCTATGAGGTCAAATGGCACGTGCCCGAGTCATGTGACAGTCACATAAGCATCATGTGACAGTCACATAAGCATCACATGACTCCTAAAGTTGACTGACATCAGTGGCGATTTCAGAAATACCGGTACTTCCTGGGTTATTTTATCTCCGTGTATGTATCCACATTACTGTGAGTTCTGCTAATTTCGGGTGTCAAGTTTTGTGACCCGGGGATTTTGGCTCGTTATCATGCAAGCCATCAGGGCGAAATGCAGGAAATTACAGCATAGATTTCAAGGCAGCAATTCCGGTGTTCTGTGGAATACCAAGGGTCCCTGCAGCCGGCTTTCATTTTGTCTTCCAAATTTGGTAATACAAAATCTGCATTACCAACTTACTTACCGGGGGGGGTGGGGTAGGTCAAACAAAATAAATGGTGTGTTTACGGTAACCCGACCGACCTGGAATTTTTTAGGCCAAATTGCCGACCTCAAACTTTTTATTGCGTATTTTTCAAGTTGATAATTTTAAATGAGCACTATTTGCAATAATTTCAAACGAACATAACTTTTTCTATAATTGTACATGAACATGGTTAATAGTGTTAATAGTGAGATTCAAACATTGCAAAACGACACGCAAATGCATAAACTGAAATGTAAAAAAAAAAAAGACAAAATAAAATTATTTTCCTACCTGCCTACCTGGATTTTTTTTAGGCCGTTACCGTAAACGCACCATATATTTTGTTTGGCCTTACCAAGTCATACAAATTAACGAAACAACGTAAGCTCAAATTTTACGTTTTTATTGTTTTTACTGTACTTCTGGGCTGCATTTTGGCAACTATGACCCGATACATTTTGGGGGATTTTGTTTTTGTTTTTTATTGGTTGTGAATTCTGACACAGTTATACGTAATGTAGTGTGTTCCCAAAATGTGCTGTGTTTTCTACCACTTTATGCATGCTTTCAAGGACATTTAAATTACAATAAAACAATTATTACAGTGGAACAATTATCCATATTAATATTCTCATTCCCATTCGCCTCTTTTGTACTTCTGTGGAGGTGCCCTTGAGACAAATATGTCTGCTAAAGGACAAACGGCCTTGCAATTTTCAAATTGCATTTCTACTTCTGGACAGCGCAATAATAGCCATATGTTATGTGAACAAGTACTGTGTACTGCATGAACATAAAAAATTCAGTAATATTGCTAACGATAATATGACCATCTAAAGCGTCTGCATAAATGAGCATGACATTTGCAGTGCCGTACATGTACATGTGTATGTATCTGTAGCGAGAAAATACATAAAGCTTAACCGTGTTTCTCGCAACAACAAAAAACACTTTAAAAATATACACTTTTGACAAATGTTTTCATTTAAAATAGCTCAAGCATTTAAATTCATATTTCAATTTTTGTCAAAACAGACCAGTATTTGAACCAAAATTTATCAGAAATTGCTTAATTTTGGAGATTGCATAAACAGTTATTCTGCAATGTACGAGTACGCGTCTTTCAACCAGAGCAGAATAATTTGTAGAAATGCACTGCATCTGAAAAGCTACATTATATGAATATCATAATCCATGGAAGATTGTAAAATTGGAAGCATGCTGGCAAAGTGACAGCCATCGTCCAGGGACCAAATAACAGCACAAAAAAATCTTCCCAGGTCCGTGTGACTAGCTGGTATCCAATCAATGAATAGGAGGGGAGATAATTTATGAGCATTTGAGGTCATTACCTATGCAGTCTGGGATGACTAGAGTGCATTTGCAAGACAAGGTACAAACCTTTATTGTTGGGTTTAATGGTTTGCTCAGTCAAAACAAAACTGTGTTTCTTGTCTGCATTTTCTGAATGAAGGCTGGGAGTCGCAATTTTTTTTTTTTAAATTTATATTTTTCTCCACAAATATGTGCCAAAGACATTTTAGTTGAATATGAAAACCTGCCCCCTGTCATGGCCGCCGGTGAAAATTAGGGTCTTTACCATTGATAAAATTCCAGTCTTGCATCGCCTTTAAATATGACAAATGCATAAACGAGAATAATTTTTGACGAGGCCACTAATATTAGATTATGAGTATGACTGTTCTTCAGACTGGATTTACAGTCATACAGTTATGCAGCACGTGCCTTGAACCTTCGCTCTGATAGATGTATGGTTCCTGTAGTACTGAACCATCCCGGGGTGATTTATGTACAAATTTGCTGTCTTGTAACATCCCTGGATTTTATTTCTTTTCATTTAAATTACCTTGCTGAACCGTAGTCTTGTTACACTGTACTACCGGTACATGCATGAATTGAGGCAGCGATTTTGACAGAAAGAATTGCATGTACCGGTACATGTATGTATTACGAGTTTATTAGCTGTGGACAATTGCAAAATGTTTGACTTCATAAATTTGGTGCAAATTTGTTAAAATAAAAATGGCAATTTTAAAAAATTGAAAGTCAACTTTGTGGCTTAATTGTAGAGAATTAACTAATCAAAACCTATTGCTGCTAATTACAAAAATACAAAACAAAATCAAAAAGTGAAATTGAGCAAAGGCAAGGTTTTAGTCCATTTAAACATCTACCGGTAGCTTCAGCTTAGAAGATTTGGGGAGAAGATTGTGTTCATAAAAGCATAATTTTCGGGGTTTCGGTTTCCCCGAGTCTGTTCTTTGCCTAATTCTTCATCCTTGCAACTTCAAAAGAAAAGTAGGTCCTTATGGAAACTTGAGCAGTAATGGTACAGGGCCTCTTAGCTCAGCTGGCATAGGTCTCGGGTTCATATCCTGACGAGGACTCTGTGATTTTTGTTTGACAATCTTGTTATTGCATCACACTTGCTCAATTATCTGACAAATCAAGTACAGCGTTGTGCCTATGCCATAAATAACACGCCCACTTATTTTTTAAGAGGAGAGGTGAAATGGGGGTGGGTGGAATTGCTCAATACACTATTGCATCATAGTCATACTTGCTGAAAAAAATCCAGTATCATTTCCACTGATAAAATATTGCAACAATACACACACACACAAAAACACATGTATACATGTTCAACAAAGGTGGCAGGATATTTCCCCTTATTTTTGTTGATTTAGTCTTTCCACACCTTTTTACCAAAGAGGAGGGGATTCCCCTATTTGCCATTGATCAAACATGCTACTTCCGTTGCCAAATAGACCTTTAGCACTGTGCGCCCATTTTTGTCTTGTTTCCCATAGTACGTGTCTGGTATAATCAGTGCGTCCGCGCGATAGCGCGTGTACATGTACATGTATCTCCTGTTGATAATCACTGTCCATGCTGCGCACTCGCTTGATTGCGCAACGCCTGTGCCATTGTGATGCACACAATGAACAATTTCAAGACGGGACCAATTTTTGTTTTCGTTTTCTTCAAGCCTCACTTTGGTTACGTTCATATTAATAGGGGGAAAAGGGAAGATGGCCACACCGTGATAAAGGTCTATACTGTAGCAACACTAAGATCAGATACTACAAATTTGCTAAAGTGAAATAAAAATTGGATACCAGTGTTTACACCAAGTACAGGCTGTTAGTCATTTTGGAGTGGCAGTTGTGAGTGGAAATAATTATGCAAAGTATTTGTACTGGCAAAGTGCCCAGTAAACTGATAATGAAAACTTTATATTGATTGACTTTATTTAATTTCCAGACTGGTGATTCAGACCAAAGTTTATGAGTAAAATTCCACAAATTTTTAGTGAGCCAAAATTTGGGGGTGAAAAGTAGAGCCTACATGTACTTCATTTATTAGAGATGGTGTATTTTAAGTCATTTTACGTTCATATAAATACAAGTTTCGTCACTGCAGTATTTACGGTTGCGAGATTACTCATAGCTGAAAAGATGTATTCTGCAACGTTGAATGAGAATTCCTACAAAGGCAACAGAACTCACAATTATGAAATGCCACAGAAATACGTCAAACGTCCGAGCGTTGGAGTGATAAACTATGCAATACATTTTAAATGACTAATTCAAAAAAACCTGGCTGCAACTATTTATAAAAACTTGTCAGCTTCACAGACGACCTTTTAAAAAAGCTTAATGTTGGCTTTAGGCATTTTTGTTTGGTCTCAGAGGTGTTCTTTTACCCATTTTTGGCTACCATAAAGCTCCCTTTTAGTCTAAAAAGCAAAACGGATTAGTGAGAACTTGAAGGTTAATCGCATTCACTTCCAAAAATACAACAAATGAAACGGCATATTTATTGTACGCGAGTATTTTTACACCAATTTTGTTAAATTAAATTTTTGGGGGGAGAGGCACAAGGGGAAGGGGAGAGTTGCGGTCACTTCTAAAAATACACAGGTAGGCATACACATTTACCACATGTGACTTGTGACTGTCTGTATGCTAAAATTTATGCATGGTTCAAAACGAAATAGCATTGATTGAAGGTTGGTTTGTGGCAAAACAACCAGTAATTTTTATTCCATGTTTATTTATGGATCCAAAAGTTTGAACAGATCAAAGAAACCAAATCCCCAAATTTACCCACTTTTGAGAATCACCTTCAGTTATAATGCTATAAATATTTTCCTTTAAGAATCTTGAACCATGCAATGACTGTTTTGGTGTTCACTGTGTTTTCCTTGTGACCTTGCAAACACACTGTGTAGTAGTAGACAGGTGTGGTCACATTTAACTGGGTGTAGGAAATTGAAGCCAGCAGTGTAATCACGTGCATGGTACCAGCATGTACATTGGGCCAGTATGCAGAACTGCACATGGACATCTACATGTCAATATGCAGAAGTTGTGCTGTGATACGTGTATTTTGTAAGGCCAACATGTTTGATGCATTTGCACTGTTTTCACTGTTCTCAGGATCAAGTTTGATCCCTTGGTACAAATGTGATGATGTTCAGCGAATCTTGAGAGCTACATTTTTATTTGTCCTCAGTAAAATTCATTTTAATTGACGAACGTACCGGTATAAAGGAATTGACTGTAACATTCAAAACCAAGAAAAATGTGTAATCACAAATTTTCAAGAAAATGACTGCATATGGATGATATTACCGTACATTCATGTGTGTTTGCAGAAAGTCCTCAGTTTTCTCAGAAGAGCGTTGGCTCATGTCCAGTACACAGCACAGAGAGTGTGGAAACTCAAAACCAGATTGTGGGTGAAAAGTTCAAGAATTCCTAAACCCAGGTTATGCCCTAGTTTCTAGCTAGCGGAAGTATTGATTGATTTAACAATTTCTTGGTACAGGGCCACCTTTGCACAAGGGCACAATCATTCAGAGGCCGTTTGCCACCTCGGGAGATGGGTTCAGAGCTCTCGACTGGTGTAGAGAATGTTCAACACGTGTTAGATTTGGAAGCACGGCAACATCGCAATGTAGCAATGCAATGTGGGGGATTTTTCGATTTGACCCGTATTGACGGCCGGCTGTGTGTTTAGTGTGAAAATGTAGAAATGTAGAAAACATTTCGCTGTTGCGTTTAGTAGTGTGAAAATGTAGCCAATTTGACCCGTGTGGAATTTTTAAAAAGTCTACATGGGTTGGAACCGTGTAGATTTTGACACGGGTCGGACGTTCATAGTGTGAAAAGGTCTGCTGTAAATGTGAGATTTTACGAGGACAGGGCCATTCATAACCACTGCTAAAAATAAAAGTCTATTTTCAGTTCAATTGATTTTTATGTATGGTTCAGTTAAAAATAGTCTATATCTGATAAGTCTACATGTAGGCCATATTACCTTTAGGCAGTTAGACCTCCTTATGCTTACACATACAGCATGCATCATGGCACAATGCAAAAGTTTTCGTGCCCATTCAAACATAAAATGCTCATGAAATTTAATTTTCTAATTATCATGGCTTTTCCAGATTTTTCATGACTGCAAAAACTCTGAAAGTACCACTTGAAAATTTTTCACCTCCCTCCCCCAAATTTGGTGGTGCTGCCAAGTTTAGAGGTCAAATTGTCAGACAATAAAAGGCATCCAGAGATGTCAGTCATTGGCTCCAATGACCTGACTGACTCACAGCTGTGTTGTGTCTGGTAATTTGACTGCATGGAGAATGACCACCATCTACAAGTACAGACTCTGAGGGTACATGTTATAGAGTGTTTCTATTGAAGATCCAGAATTTTACCAGTAAACCCATTTACTGGTAAATAGCGGGTAACGCGAAGTTTCTACTGAGCTGCTCTATCTAGAAAGTAGTGGAGTTTGCCGGATGAAGGTCACACGTAGGGGTCATGCACAGCCTCAGGCATTAGATGAGTCACTGGGTGGACGCATGTTTACGTTTTCTCCTCTGTATGCGCACTCAGGCGGAATGGTGCGTGTTCTATTGGCGCTTACCGGATAAATTCCGGGCATTTTCCTTCCTCGAGAAGGGAAATGTTTGGGGAAAATTCTCCCCGCCATTTACCGGAAAATAGCGGATGAGAACATTTTCCGTCTTTTCGGGCATTATCCAATCTCAATAGAAACACGCCTATATTTGTAGTGCCCACAGCTACCCTCACAGGCACCCAGTTTACTCCCAAGTGCAAAGAGAAATTATGTGGCAATGTTTCTTCCTCCATGCTCGAATCCACATCAAAAAAACAACAAGGTTTTTTTGTGTGTACAGCAGAGACTCAGCCATGCCACTTTATAATGGGAAAGACATCATATTTTGAGGCATAACTCAGCCCATTGTTCTTTTCAGGGCCACTTTAATATCAGACAAAATTGTCCTTACCAGGTCTCCAGTATTAGACTTTGTAATGTCCATTAGCCATTGTTATGCAAGGTCATGTAGAGTTCATAGAGTTCAACCTACACAATAGCCAGGCATAAAAATACCTGACCTTTCAGGATAAAGTCACACACACACTACATGCTGCTGACAACCCCCGACCTCCAGAGTGCATCACTTATATTATAGCACGTTTCTTTCTCCATGCTTATAGGCTGCGTTCGGGCGTGCAGTTCTCGTTACTCAGGAGTAATGCGTGCGCATTGCACTCGGGTCATATCATGCGAACGGCAAATCCGCAGTCCGCGTGCGCGAATGGCAATCAGTGAAGATGGCCGTCTCTTGCCATCACTGCACACAAAAAAGCCGTTTAACTGCTTGCAGGAAACTGAGGAAATACAGGCCGTAAGTCTTGAGAAAGTTGATGCCGTCCAAAACAAACCTTAGTGAGTTGTTGTTTTAGTTATCGAGTTGACACGTTGAGCAAATTCACCAACAAAACACACCCATATTCCGCAATCTTCATACAAACAACATGACACTCGTCAGGAGTAAGAGCACACTCCCCATTTGTCGGGGAGTAGCGAGAGCATACTCTCCCCGACTCGAGTGTCGTTATTCTTGCCGTTCGCGCGCGCAGGAGTATACTCGTGTTAACACGAGTACACGCCCGAATGCAGCCATAGATTAAAAGGACACGATATGCCAAAAGCCCACAAAATTCTGTTCCAAAACTTTTCAAAATGGAATTTATACGTCAAATAAAAACAAACTGCACTTACACATGTACATTCATTCTATGGGGAGTTAACACAAGGGGAGACAGGGTGGTCTATTGGATAGAGCGTCGGACTTTCGGGTGGTAGGTCCATGGTTCAAAGCCTGGTCACTGCTATCATGTTGTGTCCTTAGACAAGACACTTTACTCCACATTGTCTCTCTCCACCCAGGTGTAACAGTATATAAATGGGTACCGGCAAATATTGGTTGGGGGAGGTACCGTAACAATGCTCCTAGTCCTAGTCACTCCATGCCATGGAAACCGGGGATGAGTACCAGCCGTAGGAGCCAGCTTGGATTGTGAAGCGACTTTACCGGTACCTTAAGTAACACAAGCTACGCCTACTTTTAACAGCTTGCATGGTTTCTTTAAGACAGTTGAATGCCATGCATTTTTTGGGCCAGTATTTTTTAAACTGTTATTTGTGGTCAAAATGTACACCTTTGTTTAGCTATGCGATCTTTCAATGAGCGGTGTAGGCCACGAAATCGCCCTAACTATGAAATGCTGCCACTGAACACACCTCAGGTGTGGACATTTTTTAACAGAAAACTCCCATTTACACCACACAGACAGGTAATATGACCAACTTCAACATTCCTACCAAATATATTGCTGTCAATCCCTTAAATACCGCCATGTTTTATTGACAAGAAACATGCCCAGTCTACAGGGGACATTTCTAGTGTGGCTGTTCACATTCCTGGAATACTTGAATGTTGTAAAACTTCATAAACCGAGGATTGTTAAACAAAACAAAACAAAACCAGCTCTTTGGTCTTGACAGTGTAGAAACTGCATATTAGCATAATGTCAGACAAAGGGGAAATGTGCAAGAGGTATAAAAGTGCACAGTTTAAGTGGAATTATTTATGATCGCTGATGTTCTATATCATGGTTCCATACTTTATCTACACAGGGAACGGATGCGATATTGGTTTGGTGCCTAATCACCACAGAGAAAAGAAGCAAGGTGTTTCCAAAGTCTTGTAATTAAACATTTTCACACCGTATAATTAGTGGCCTCACATTCCGACCTTAGCCGAATCTGCTTCATGGGCAAAATGACACAGAAACAAATGTATGCAAAAAAAACCAGCTCAATATTTAAAATATGCTGCTGGTACGAAGACTAAGAACAAAGTAAAAATTTTATAAGAAAACGTGTGGCAAAGTCAAGCATTTGTGCAAATAAATAAGTTTGCAGTTTGAATAACATTGCTGAGTGCGTACATGTATGTCAAATGGAACATTTTAAAAGTTAAAAGGAACAAATACTGACAGAATTAGGCCTACTAGTGCAAAAACGGCAAGAAATGTTTATCTCTTGACGCAAATCACTGAAATTCTCGCTAGCCGTCCTTGGGACAGAAATAAAGTGACCCGCGTCACTATCATCTGCTTGTGAATCACGCTCAGCTGCACGTAATCCAGCCGCATGACGTTCCAATAGAATCGTCTTCAAAATACACAGTATCACGTCAATGCCGGACCACGTATTCCCCAAACGCTGTACAGTGACTCGGTCTTCAGTGCATATATAGTGTCTCAGGGGTAATGGCACCAGAAAAAAAACCCCAAAAAGCTAAACCTGAGGCCAAGATTAGAGCTGTCCGCACTGATACAGACCAGCAGCTCAATACTTCAGCAAAGGGGCAATTTATGATAAAGTCAGTGTTGCCAAAAATAAAATCATGTCTATTTTTGTACAATTTTGTATAATCACCCGACCTCAGGCTGGCAAGAATACAGTATATTTTCAGCACTGCTTGCAACAGCACAAAGAGGCCAAGTTTATTACTTGAAAATCTATGAATTCGATATTTGTGACAATTCATTAGGCCAAACAAAATAAATGTGCGTTTACGGTAACGGCCTAAAAAAATCCAGGTAGTAGGTAGGAAAATAATTTGATTTTTTTCATTTTTTGTTACATTTCAGTTCATGCATTTGCGTGTTGTTTTGCAATGTTTGAAACTCACACTACATGTATTAAACATGTTCATGTACAAGTGTACAAAATGTTATGTTCGTTAGAAATTATTGCAAATAGTGTTCATTTAAAATTATCAACTTGAAAATTGGCAATAAAAAGTTTGAAGTCGGCAATTTGGCCTCAAAAATTCCAGGTAGGTCGGGTTACCGTAAACACACCATTTATTTGGTTTGGCCTTATCGCAATATTGTCCATAAATTGTAATTTTTCAACATGCACCTATTTAAATGAAAACCCACTTTTTCTTTGAAATGGTTGTTGGAACATTTTTAGTACCCTAATGCCCTCCAATGTTCAGGTATTAAATCTTGAAATTCTAAATATACTCATCACATGCTATGATGTACCAGTACTGAATCATAGAGCAAGGAATTAACCACCCATACAAAGCAAGACCTTTGGGGCACTAAAAATACAGCCACCTACAATGTACATTGTATAGTTTGAGCAAGTATACACCCACGTTATTAAACATGCTAACAGATCACAAAGATTTTAATGAGACGCTAACATTTCACTTTAGGATTCTTTCCCAGAATGTGAAGTCATTAACCAGGGCACAACAGTTTCTAGAATATTGCCCTGAAAACGTGGTCACTTGATGAGTCGAAGTCATAAAACTCTGCAGGCTTTGAGAAATTCAAGTCATTGCCCTATCACCAGCATTGCACATGCACAGTCAGCTCTGTGAGTCACGCACAGAACTCTATTTCCTTGAAACCTGGGAGTGGCTAGACTTGCTTCCAAGTCCTTTCTGAATTCTTGCACATTCAAACTTTTCCCTCAAACTCAAGCATGATAACAGACTGTACTTCCAACAAATATATTTTGAAAACAAGAACGTTTTTTTAATGTAAAATATCATAGGCCTACTGTTTATCTACGAAATGTATTTCAGAAAAAAAGCACAAAGAGTGACGATCAATGGATTTCAAGAGGAACAGAATGCATAGAACAAGTCTAAGAGGGTACAGGCATTTTGGTTGACCTTTGCACACAAAAGGACAAGGTCAGTGGGGAAGATTAAATCTCCAGCTATCTTTACCAGCCCACATGTGGAATGCGGCCAAAGATACAGGTGTAGGTGGCCAGAGAACAATGGCAGGTAACTGGAATTACATGTAGTGGAAAAGTTAAGTGCTGTTCTTGTAACTCTAAAGGATAAAGACAACGAATGTCCTATACTGGTACATGTAGCATACCATTTGTAAAACAAGTTCCTTATTGATTGCTTTCGATGACGTAGAACATCCGGGAATGTGTGGTGGGCAACAGTCACGCGCGTACACGCGTGCGCCAATAGACGCACATGAACACGCGTAAAAAAAATACTCACCATAGCGTATTTTCATTCGAAGATGCCACACACACGCGCGTTGCGATACGTTCAAATTATTGAGCATGCAGTCAGCTTGTAAACACGAAAGTGCTTCTACTTGATCGCGATTTTTAGCCTGAAGAAATACATTTTTATCTTTATCGATACAACAGCCATGGCGCAACAACATAAAGAAAGGTCAAACAACAAAAGTAAGTGCAACCAATTCGCTTTTCTTGCTCTGTTGGCCGGTTATTACTCGAGCCACGTGGGTCATAAAAAATGCCCACCAAAATGGTGGATGGAAGGCGTGACGTCACCGGAAAGCAATCAATAGCTGTTATATTGTGGTGCACCTTTGTTATTTAAAGGCCCCTGAAATGCTGAATAACTTCATGCAGTTTTTGCTGTACCAGGTATATGAAGGTTTACTTGTTAGAAAGACATTAGAACTGTTTATTTTGATGCCCGTGGTAGGGTTTTCAACTTGGAAAATATCTTTACAAAAACTTACAGAAAGAGGACGCTGTTTGTGGCATGTCACTTTAGGAACACACAACAGAAAAGCAAAGAAAAAACATAAGATTTTAAACTGGAATTGTGGAAAATTGCTGCAGTGTGCAGCCTTAGTTTTTTCATGGCTTACAACGGGCAACATGTAAAACAAACCCAAACAATCTTGGGTTACAAGTTTTAGCAAGTTGGAGAAAATACTAAAATCTTTTGTGCACAGTTGAATGAGATTTTCCTGTGTTTGCCTAATGTGACATCACAACTTTGCTCATGAATATGTAAATTTTCATTAGCATAAAAGTCAAAACCTTGATTTTAACCCCAGAAACAATTTCCAAGGAGAGTTTTATGACTGTCAATGAATGAAGTAGTTGCATAGCACAGATTTCAATGATAAAAATACCGTTTCGGGGGTCCCTTAAAGTAATAAACCATTCAACAACGTAAGCACAATACATGTCCTCAAAGAACACAAACTGCCCCACAAGACGGTCTATCGTTACTTTTTATTCTCTGAATCTTATTTGAAATCCCTGGATAATGCAAAAAATCTTTTTTTGAATAAACCAGTTATTGTGCATTTCTATTAAGTTTGAATACATTTTTTCCATGAATGTTTGTATACAAATGAATTCCTCAGCTGCAAAACTGTCAATAAAGTGGATAAAATTACATGCAACAATTTTGTAACATGTCAAAGGTTACATAGTGGAATGTCACTGTTCACAAAATGACAATACCTCCCTTTGTTCAACAAACCATGACACTGTGTCTGCAGTTTCCTTCCCCAGTGCAAGCACCAGGTACCCATTTTACCCCTGGGTGGAGAGAAGCAATGCGTGACAAAGTACCTTACTCAAGGGTACACACACCATGGATGGGCCGGACCGGGATTCGAACCCACAACCTCGGAACTAACCCAGGTTTTGAATACGATCCACTAGACCGCTCCGCCATAGTACTCCAACTGCCATTCCAAAATTGTACATCGCCTCATGTTTCAAATTACACAAAATTAGGTGACCAAAATATGAACCCTTAAAATAGGTACCAGACTGTAAACCAACTGAGAGAACTTATAATAGAACAGAAACTGAGAGTAGAAAGATTTAAAGCTACCGTACACAACTTGAAGCAGATCTAAAGCTCTCATTTCTCCACTCTAGCTAATGTACATTCTTAAAATTAGGAATTTTTTCAAGTGATTAGGGCCAACAGACAAAAAGCATTGAAGCTGCAAGTAATTTCCACTGACTGATCAATTGGTCTACTTTAGTTGTTAATTCCTATTAAAAAAAATTTTTTTAAAGGAGCGTGACCACATTTTTTACCCACCCATTTTCCCCATTTTTCTTGTTACCATTCTTAGATTTGTTGCGTTCCAAATCCGCAAGCCTATACTTTCATGGATATCGTCAAAAAAACCACCGATGTTTTGTAAACTAATTTATCTGGTTCCATAAAGCAGTGCAGTAACTACACCAACCTTTTTGCATCCGTATCCAAATTGGAGATTGCAAATTTCACGTTTTCTCTTCATAGATAGTATTTTGGGGAGATATTTTACACGATTGTTAGGTTAAAACGAAATTCCTTTTTTCTGAACACGTTTCTTTAAATGTTATATCAAGTTGAATATGTGCAGTCAAAAAATTGTACAAATGGGCATTTAGCATTGGGATTTCACAGGGCATTCAATGCTCCTTTTTAACAACTCTGGCTTTTTAGTAATATTACTTTTTAGTTTATTAAACTTGTCGCATGTCACACTTGGACAATATGTAGGCCTAGGTGCTGTGAAATCAGAGTTATCAACATATTTTCCCCCCAAGTTGGTCACAGCTCGGAACTGTGCGCGCATTGACGTTATTGAGGTTGATGTTTCACAGAAGCACATTTAAAGTTAAATTTTAATATAAAATGCAACTTTAGCGGAAAGAATTGGGAAGTTGATCATTATTATTATTATTATTATTATTTCTTTCTGGTATTCATACCAAGGATTCCTCAATAGTGCTCATTGCACTGTCACTCGTAAGCGTGAGGAAACCCATGAAGAATTATAATTAGAAATGGCCAGAGACACCGGGGAATCCCCTTGCTCTTCACGAAAGAATGCTCTGGGATCTTTAGAGTGCGTTACCATTACCTAACACACTGGACCAACGGCTTTACATCCCTTCCGAAGGATGGAGCAAGTGTGGTTGAGTGCCTTGCCCAAGGGCACAGGTACCGCAGCCGGATTCGAACCCGGATTCGAACCCGCAACCCCAGGTTTTCACCCATGATTGCGAGTCAATGGCCCTAACCACTCGGCCTCGGCCACGGTACAGACCAACTTTACATGCAAAACATATGAGACAGGCTGAACAAATTCTAAGTGTTTCCTCACAAAATCATACATTTTTCCCATTCAAAATTTTAGTTTTTTCTGTCAAATCTGCACATTCCAATGCTAGATGAGTCATTTTAAAGAAAAACAATTTTGATTAACTTTCCAACTCTCTAAAATCTTTGTATTTTTTCCTGCCAAATTTTAGTTTTTCTATAATTTGCACTGCACTTTATATTGATATCCGACTTGGCACTTGTATTAAAAACATTCTTACAATGTTAAACAATGATAAACATAACTGCAAAATCCATGCAAAACCAACAGGTTCAGATAAACAAATGACTAAACATCCAAACAACGTACCTCGACGGTTTTAATTTCTTGTTGCGTGTAGTCACTGCTGCCCAGTTTCCGCAACCCGTCCAGACTCGAAATTCGCCCGTCAATAACCGACTGGATTTCCTGCAAATTATCAAGAGCTTTGGGCACTGCCGAAGTATCGTCCGCCATGGTGGTCAGCGACACAATGCTCCGCACAGAATCAATTCATTGATTCGCCCTCAGATCGGGGAAATTCTGACTAAAATTGCGAGACATTTTCGGAGATGTCGTAACATCTAACTCGACACTACACAAGCAGACATATTTTCCTATCATGACTGAGGCGAGACCACTTTATTGCATGGTGAATTTGGCAATGAGTCACTTGGAGGGAACCAAGGAAAAGTATTAAAATAAATTTTTAAAATTTCTCATTTTATTAATAAATTATAAATAACCATGCATCTAATTCTGATGTGTGTTTTGAATCCAGAAAAGAGTTTCACATGTGCAAATATTCCAGCCCACGTAGCAAAACTCTCTAGACCTTCCCTTTAAAAAAAATAGGCAAAGCCATCCAAAGTGCGTGCACCTTCGACCTTGGTCATGTGAAAATGACGTCACACCTGAGCCTTGCGAATCTCTTCGCGCCAAACACGGCAAAATCACGATGGCTGAAACTAGTGAAAGTGGTAGGCCTACAAAAAAGGTCGCAAATCTCCCCTGGTAAGGCACACGAACGCTTTCTTTCTGTTATTCACAAGGGCATGTCCTATCCTTGGCGTTGGTTCTATTTGTATTTTATACGAGAATTCTAGTTTGGGAGTGGAAGTTTGGGTTTAGAAACAACAACGGCAACGCCACGCGCGCTACGTACGTACGTGCGCTGCGCTGCTGACGGTCATTTTAAACAGCGCCCTCTCTGTTAATGTAGTAATAGTTGGGGGCGGGGTCGGGCCGGAGTAGGGTGAGAGTCTGATGGAAAATTTGTATTTTTTGGCCTAATTCAATCCAATCAAAGGGTCGAATGAAAATTAGTATGTGGCTTGAACATCCGCTTTCTGGACTTTGCGAGATTTCACCGTATGTGTATTTTTGTATGTTTTTCTGTGCAGGGTGGAGAAATATCGACCAAATAAACTTGATGAACTGATTTCACATCAAGAAATTATCAGCACAAGTAAGATTGCTAAGTCAATTACTGGCTTTGTACACTCGTGCCGTTACTAGGAAAGAATTATGTTTACTGGTCGTCACTTATTCTCCTTATAATGACTTAATAACCACCAAAGTGTGTTAATATTTTAAAGGGAAGTGAATTTAGGAGTGAAAAACATTGAACAATTTCCTTGAAAATACTTTAACTTGTTTTGCCCTCTTCCATAGACTTTAACACACGGCGTCTCAGTGGTGACCAGTGGTGACCAGTGAATGGAACTCATACCCGTTACTGTACTATTAAAGCAAGACATTTTTTTCAAATGTCTAATTTTTTTAAAATATTAAGTTTTGATGTGATAAATTGCTTTTTATTATTGAAAACCAACACCACAAACTATTCAGATCCATGTCAACCATAACAGTCGCAAAAGAAAAACGAATACAGTATCTGATATTTTTAACATCTCGAAACTAAAACCTCTTGTAAAAAATAATTCAAAAATGTGATTTTCAGAAGTTCAAAAAGATATTTCTGAATCTCACTGATGGCACTTATCTCTTTTCTGCAGTTGAGAAGTTTATGAAGGAAGATCGACTTCCTCATTTGTTGTTCTATGGACCTCCTGGTACTGGAAAGACATCAACAATTCTAGCATGTGCCAAGCAGCTCTACTCCCCAAAGGAGTTCAACTCCATGGTCTTAGAGGTCAGTCAAAGTCATAATATTAATAAGGGAGTTTCACATTCTGCGGCCATCTTGAAAAAAGCACTACCATTCGACTTACAAAAGTCAGCTGAGGGGTACCAAATTGCTCGGCCGGCCAATATATGAGCATGCCTGTGACGCAATTGACTAGCAAATTGGCAATTGCAGATCAATTGCGATTTAAGCATGCTCATTGGCCGACGAGCAATTTTGTTCCCCTCAACTGTCTACTGTAAGTTGAATGGTGGCGTTTTTTTCAGGATGGCTGTGAATGTGAAACTCCTTTATCCTGAGCATGATTACCGGGTAATTGTTAAGAAGTTAATCAGGAATTTTTCTCATTAAAATGACCCATCAAGCAATAGTAAGTGCAATATTGATAAAAAAATAAAAATTGTGAGAAAACACTGCAGAAAGGATTGAAGCCACGATCAACTTCTCAATTCTTTCAAATTTTCCAAAAACCATTGAGAAAATAATATTTTGTAAACATTTGCTCAAAATCATTGCAGAATTAACAGAAATACCCTTGTTTATTTTGGTGATATAGTTGAATGCATCGGACGACCGAGGCATTGGCATAGTCCGAGGCCCCGTCCTGAGCTTTGCTAGTACCAGGACCATCTTCAAATCAGGATTCAAGTTAGTGATTCTGGATGAGGCAGACGCGATGACCAACGATGCACAGAATGCACTCAGGAGAGGTGAGAAGGGTGTAATTAAGCTAGCAGTGTCTCATTTTTTCTGTTGTCTGTGCTTGAAGTCAAAGTTCAAACATTGTGAGATAACAATTATTATTTGACTACCATGACGATTAACCTGTTTCATTTTATTATCAACCAGTCATTGAGAAGTTCACTGAAAACACACGGTTTTGTCTGATCTGCAACTATCTGTGTAAGATCATCCCTGCCCTGCAATCCCGATGTACTCGATTCCGCTTTGGTCCACTCAACCTACAGCAGATGGTTCCCAGGATTCAACGGATTATTGATGAGGAAAAGTGAGTGTAAGAAATGTCTCAGTCGGAAGTCACAGCATTGCAGTGTCATTGGGGAAATCGCCTCATTCAAGAAAGATTAGTTAATCATCGCTAGTTAATAAAGCATGCAATACAAAGATTGGTACCGTTTGCATCAAGCAATCGCTACATTACACTGGTTTTCAATTATGCTATTGACAAAAAAACAACGCTCCCAAACAAAGGAAGCATACAGTACAAATTTGTCTGGTGAAATTACCGGTAAGCAATTTCTTCATCAAATGAAGCGATTTTGCTTTATCGAACAAAAAGATTTGAATCTTCGTCGAATTAACAGCCGTGTGTTCACATTAGAGAATTTCTTCATTGAATCTTTGTTAGTTGAAGCGAAAATAAAGGGGGTTATATTTGCATTGTTGTAATCCAAAACCAGTCTTGGACCAGTTTTGAGAGTTTGAGACGAATAAGGAGGTTTAGATGCACGTAAGACGCGAATGTGAACACGAAATGCTTTGAGGTCTTGGTCATTACTTTAAGGAAATCCTACCACAGACGAAAACAAAAATCCATGACCAAAATTCGAACCTGGGTTCTGAGACCACCTAAAGATATGACCAGTGTTCAAGCCATATGTCACGTTCACGTTTGTGTTGTACGTGCATCTAAACGTACCTAATATCAAAACCAATTTTGTGTAGTCTTGGTGTCCTTGGTTCTTGGTCTCAGACAGGCTGGTTTCAGTCTTGGTAAAGACAAAGTAAAAGATGCACTTTGCATGTGACATCTGACAGTTTTCTCAATTTTCTCAAAAGCACAATTTTTTTCAAATTGTCCGCAGAGTGAATGTAACTGAGGACGGCATGGATGCCTTGATTAGACTTTCCAAGGGGGACATGCGACGATCAATCAATATTCTACAGGTAACAACTAGGGGCCGTCCAAAGTTGTCAAAATTTTCACAGTTCTACAGAGAGTAGTATTTTTTAAGACCTCCCTCCCTCCCCCGAAATACTACTTATCAACATTTTTTGTCACTACCATGAAATGTCAACATTTTACAGTGCATGATGTACGTCGTACGCGGCTGTCGACGCCCTCCTCCCCACTTCCTACGCTTTGTAGTTCCGTGAAAATGTTAGACGGACCCTTTGTCTCAATAGTTGGGTTTATAATTAACCATTTTATCAAAAATCAATGTTTTCATTGGGATCTGTAGTGTATTTATTTTTGCTCATTTGACTTTTCCCCAGAGCACACACATGGCATATGACGATGTGAGTGAGATGAATGTGTACCAGTGTACAGGGCACCCGCTGAGGTCCGACATTGAAAACATCGTTGACTGGATGTTAAACAAAGACTACACCTCGGCGTTTACCAGTATCCTTTCATTCACACGAGGGCGTCCTTGTGAAAAAGTGTGTACGCACACTCATTTATATACATTTATTTTCTTGTACAAAGATACCATATAGGTTGTTGCAGGGTTGTAGTCCAGTCCATCACAAGTCTATCACAAGTCCAGAGCTGTTAAAATCACAAGTCTGTGACAATTCTGTCAGTCGAAAGTCCAGTAACAACAAGCAAAGGATGAACACACACAAAACAATGCCTTTTTGTTGGAGTTCATTTGAATAGCTTGTGACTTGAATTAAGACTCGGGGACTTGTGGTGAACTTGTGAAGGCTTGTGAGGACTTGTGATGGACTCGACTACAACCCTGGGTTCTTGTTAAAACAAGGTAATCTGTAATGTCTAAAGAACTTATTATTAATTAGTTTGACACTATTTTCTTTTCTGAAATCATTCTTTAACTTTTCTGTCAGACATCATGAAACTGAAGACTCTGAAAGGACTAGCATTGCAAGACATCCTGACAGAGGTCCACATTTATGTCCACAGAAGTAAGAACATGTACAGTTTATTGTGTGTTCTTTCCGTTATTTAGAGTTCTACGGTATACATTTCAGTTTAACTCATAACATGCCTTGATTTCTCAGGCACGCTCTTCCTGATTTCCCTTTTCTAAGAGTGGATTAACACTCTGCCTTTTTGAGTGTGAATGCGATGTGCGTTACCTTCAGAAAAGTGGTTTGGAGGGAATTTGGAGCAAAAAGATGCACTGAAATTCACAGAATTACAAAAACTGCCCAAGTTGATTCTGCAAATTTCAGTGCCTCGTTTCATTCCAAAATCCTCCACGCCGCTTTTTCTCAAAGTGACGCGCATCACACTTAACACGCGAAGTCCGGGCCGTTACGCTACTCGATGTGTATGAATTGGTTACGACACTTTCTAGGTATTTATATACCACATCCAACAGCGGAGGGACCGCCAATTACAGGAATGGGAGCAAGTGTGGTTGAGTGCCTTGCTCAAGGGCACAGGTGCATTAGTTATTGGTCCCTTGAAGAGAACTGTAATGAGTTTATATGCCAGGTCCTGCTGGCAAGTAAGTAGTTTTAAGTTTCTGTATTCATTAGCAAACTTTGAAAGAACCAATAATACTCTTTAAGGATATTAGCCCCAAAACTGGTTTTCTTTTTAAATATTGCATCATTTTTACCCATTTTCAGTTGATTTTCCAATGAAGGTGAGAATACATCTCCTGGAGAAGATGGCGGAAACAGAGTAAGTTACATCATTTGTGTGCAAGAAGATGGGTACAGTCTATGGTTTGTGTGTGCCCTTGGGCAAGGCACTTTGCCATGAGTTGCCTCTCTCCACCCTGGACTCAATGAGTACCTGCTAGGGGTTGTAGCGCCCTAGTGCTTGTGTCAGGGCTGCATACTCCCCAGGGAGTTGTGCCCAATAATTAGGGTAATGATGTTGTAAAGCACCATATAAGTATCCTTCACTGTGCATGTGCTCTTGGGCAAGGCACTTTGCCATAAGTTGCTTTTTTTTACCCAGGAGTAAATGGGAGTGCTTGTGGGCAATTTTTACAATAGACCACACCTATTCAGCTCTCGACTCTTTTTGTAGAAAAGGTTGGGGGTTGTACATGTTTTATATACCCCTACCCAGGCACCTGCAAAACTGTATAACTTTTATCTCTTAATTTTGTTTTTGACCTCGTAACAGACACCGACTAGCTGCCGGTACCAGCGAGAAAATCCAGCTAGGTTCACTGGTATCAGCATTCCAGATTGCCCGAGATATGGTGATGGCAAAAGCATGATGGGATAGATGACTGCACTGTCGGACGTCGTTTACTAATAAGTGGGTTGGAGTATGCTACCGCTGTACAGGTTCTGCATAGCAACATCAGCAGTCCCAATAACCAATCACACGTCTTCCAAGGAGCATGCTCAGATTGAAGAACCAATGGTCGGCCAGTATAGACTTTTTGCACTGGCAGCCATCTTAGGCCACAGGGTTTTCAACCTTTGTTTTTACCACTCTTATACCAAAGAGTACATGTAAAGTTTTAAACTTTGTTCATTTCAAGTGACTTGAGGTTCATGTATTTTTCAAAGTATGAAAGACCTTGTTACATGGTGTTTGACTTTACAGTAAACTCTGGTTATAACACCCAATGATATAAAGCTTCCTTATAAGTCCCAGCCGTTATCTCTGCATTGGTTATAAAGCTCAAATTATTTTGGTCCCTTGAAGAGCGCTATAATGAGAGTTTACTGTATTTTGCATGCACAATAAACTAAAACTGATTGTTTATCTAGTGAGTGTTGTTTGCATTCAAATAAGGCAAGACAAAATAACAAACGTTGACAAGTGTGTATTATAACAAATGTTGACAAGTGTGTATTAAAGATACATTCACAGGAAAAATGTATCTATGACCATTTATTACAAACAATTCACACAAAAGATTTCAATAACTTTACTGAAAATAACTTCTACAATGTACTACATGTATTCAAAAATTTAACAAAATATTGAAACCTGTACACATTTTTAAATATCGGTTATTACAAATGAGTTTACATTTGTACAGCAAATTCTGAAGATTGCTTTAATTAGGGATGTCAGTTGGCGGTCAATTTTGCCTGAAATGTGTATAAACATATGCAGTTGTGTACAAACAAAATGAAAAAGCCTGAAATCAGGCAATTGCCTAAACTCTGACATCCCTGTTTAATTGGGACAATGTACATGTAATGCTCAAAAATAATTGTCAAAAATTAAAAAATCTCCATTACAAAATTCATAAAAATAATTTTTGTATAAATTTGTAATTGAATTGCAATTCCAAGAAAAAGGGTCTGGTTACCAGAAAATAATTTCAACACCCAAGAGTGATTGAAATGTATGAATTTTATGACATGTGCTGTTTCGTGGAATGACCACTGTGAAATTGCCCATTTTGTCTCATCCACATTCTAAGATATTTGTTACTTTGCACTCATGCACAGGGGTCGATTTGGACCCAAAAATCTGCATGCACAAATGTGATTTTTTTCTTGAAAATTTGCTGAACTTTGCATGCACAGATAAAATTTTACATGCACAGGTGCATGTAAATATGCTCTAAATCGACCACTGCTCATGTAATAACGGAAAAAAAAGGCGTGTGTTGTATTCCGTCAAGATGAAACTTGGTTTTACCTGAATTAAAAACATTCTTTATTTCTAGTTAAACATGGGCACCTTGCATTTCAATTAATGAATGGAAATTTAATTACAAAATTTGGTTTAAAACCCTCGTTTTCGATTACAATTCGGAATTACTCAAATTATGTCGCTGGCCACTTTAAGGGAGCTACTAAAAATGTAAACTTCATTTTTCCCAATCACCTGTAAAAAATTGTTTTCTGTAAAACTGTCATCCAGCCAGTAAACTATTATATAAGAACTATAAAAATTTAGTTCAGACTAAAAACATTTATTTATTCATGAAACATTTGTTCCCAAGAATTGTGAAAGTTTTTACAAATGTACATTTCTGACTTTCATTCAGATATGTTAGCGTGAAAAACATGCCAGATTTAAAATTCACATTCTGAAAATGTTTATTTTTACTGTAAAAAAAACATTCGAAGATACTATTGATTGAATTCCGTGACGTAGAACATCCGGGAACGTTTGGGCGTCACCGGTCACGAGCGTATATTGAAAATTTGTACACAGGGTTTTTAGAAAGGCATGTTGTCACACTATTTGTAACACTTTTTTTTAACCAGACAAAGGTACTTTCTGGAAAATATGGCCTGTGTTGCCAAAATGCCCCCTTTAACATGGAAGGACTCAGATGGATTTAAAATAAGTCGCGAACAATTATTTTAAAACTCCTCGTCAAGCTCCGGCAAAACGCACACGGATTTTTATGTTTTGGGAAAACGTGGTATATTTGAAGGAGCTGAAACGTTTTAAGATGTCCTTTTGATTTATAATGGTTTTGTTACCAAAATCGCTTAAAAACAGATCATCTATTCTATAGGGCCTTTCAATTAGGCCTATATTGAGGGCTGATTTGGGGATTAATTTGAAATACTGTGTTTGTATTATAAAAAGGAAGAAAGAAATTACTACATGGAAGAAAACTGGATTGGAATCTAGAATTGCAATATTCTTTTTACATGCTCAATTCATTAACTGTCGGCATGACCCCACTTGAATGAATATGGGCGATGCACGGCATCGGGCAGAAATTTTACCTGGTTTTTAAGAACTAACAACTATGAATGGTAGCCCGACGACGTCCATTTAGCCGTCTTCTGACGGGCGTGGTTAGCGACTTTGATTTAGCAGACTCCGGTGTGCTTTTCTTGTTCAGACTTCGCAGAGCTCTTTGTGTGATCGGCACTTCGGGTTCCGTAGGCGAACTCCGCGTGTTATATCGCGTTTGCTTGTACTTGTACGTATTCTTAATCTTGGGCAGTTTGGGACCTCCCGTGCACCACTCCGGGATTCCCTTCTTACACTCAAAACATCGGCATTGCTTTTCTTTCTCCATTTCCTTTTGGTATTCCGGATCCGTCAAGTACTCCCGGACAATTTCAACCTTGGTCGACGGAGATTTCTTCTTGCGTCTGAGGCAGTATGCGGCCCAGTTGTTATGACACTCGAAGCAGTCACATTTCTCTTCATCCTCGTCCTTCGGCGTCACCCACGGCGATGGAGTCGGTGAAGAGGTGCGCTTCCGTTTGCGTTTTCCGCTGTCTACCTCCCAAAACGGCGTATTGATGTACGTTTCGCCGTCCGGCTTCCATCTCTGATGCTGCCACTCTTCCACGAGTTCCTCTTCGTCACTATCATCGGTGTCTTCGCGTTTGCGTTTCTCGGAGTGTGTCTTGACCCAAACGTTCTTCCAAGTCTCCTGTTCAGGCTCAGGGTAGTGGAAGCGGAACACCCAATCCCGGAAGGCTTTCGAGTGTCTCAACTTTGGCCGATAGCTGCCAAAACCTTGGACACCCAAGAAATCCGTTTCTCCCCTCACCCGAAGCTCGGTCCCAATTTCTTCATTCTCTTCTGTTGATTCAGAACTAGTTGATGCTTTTGCTTCCGGCGTTGTCGTACTCTCAACGCTTCCTTTCGACGTACTTGGTGTGCTCTCTTCTTCCTTGGCAGATTCTGGTGTGCTCTTTTCGTCTTTCTTCAATTCTTTCTTCCCAGATTCTGAAATTGGCGTTTTTGGCGATTTCACAGCCTCTTTAGGGAAGTCAAAGACGATCGTAATAGCCGTGGTGTTGTCAGCGCGGAGCGAGCGAAGCACCCATCTATTGATGGAGTTTTTGACGAGTCGTTGCGACATTGTCTCTCTCATTTTCTCAGCCTGTCAATACAACATCAGTTTGATGTTTAAAAAGTTAATAATTCACATGTAATTGCACCCAAACATGGAATAAGAGAAAAATCATATGGTCTTCATCAGGTTTGAACCAGAGACCTCCGACTCCCTGGACAGATGCTTTACCAGCTGAGCTATGAGCCTCGGCTCAGCTGGTAGAACATCTGCCTAGACAGGTCTCGGGTTCAAATCCCGATGAGGCCCACACAAGTTTGCTTTCGTGCCATGTTTGGTCATCATTTGAAAATGTTTTTTTACGTGTCATGAGTTTTATGTAGACAGTAGCCGGTATAAATACCATACACATTCGCCACTAATTCTTCCAAATATGACAGAATAATGCCCCAAAAAGTTTTTCTTTGCAAGCATTTTTGTGTCATGCTCCAGTGCATGGAGTCTCAACTGGCGAACGTACGTGTATTTTTTCCTAGTAGCCAGTTATGCTGCAACCAGGGCTGAAATTTCACAGGCCATTGCCTAAGTTGCCCCTGGTCTTGGTGCCTTTTTGCAATCTTCCCATAGACTTTTTCATTTTCCAATGGAAGTGCCTCTTTTAAACACTAAAAAACTCCTCCAAAAACAAATGGTAGTGCCTTTTTAGTGACGAATTTCCTGCCCTGTGCAACCAGTCTTTGATTTTAGCATTGTTTCAAATAACAATTTCTTACCTTTCTTCTTTCCAGGTTGTACATTGACAGAATGTAGATAGCGTCGCTGGAGCTGAGCATGTTCCAAAGACCGTCAGAGCCAATGACCAAACACTGATGAACCTTAGGGTCTAGTACATGGTGGTTGACGTCGGGTTTGGGAGAGATGACGTAGTCATCGTGTAGAGTGCTGTAACTCCACAGGTCACCTGTACAAATTACAAAAACAAAATTTATTTCAACCACAGCATTTAACCTGAAGAAAAATCTTCTGCTAACTTTCTTTATGCATAAACATGAAACACACTTGGCATTCCCAGGCAATGTTTGCACTTGAAGATTATAAGTGCTTTTAAGACGCGAAAAAATAACAATTCCGGCTTTGACTTTGTTAAGAAGATGCACAAAAAAAAAATGCAGGATTTAATCGCCAGTTGAGATTTTATGTCTAAAGTCTGTTGCTTATTCGAGTACATAACTTTCCCTAAACATAAGGAACTTTAAATTTTCACGTCGACTATGTGGACTGCGATGACACAGAGTTTATGTGTTGGAGACAACGGCAAAACCATACTCGCCACATTCTTGATTTCGGCACTGCAGTGACGACTTGATGCATACGAGCAAAGCCTAAAAATGACATCAAGTTGCAGTCTAGCTTCGGTACATCTTAAAATGCATGCTACTCACTCTATTTTATCGTCCAGCTGGATTCCTTAGTCGTCTGTCGTATCTTCAGTAGTCAACCATGAAGAAAGCACGTCAAAATAAAATTTTTGCACAACATTTTTGCTCTCGACCGTACCCTGGGAGAATCCATGTTTCGCCAATATTTGTCTACTCAACCGTGAAAGACGTTAGACAGGTTCTCGTGTCCCATATGGGGTGCAGGTCAACTCGACTTGACCAACTCGACCGGTGTACCAACTTGACCGTTGTGCATTGTGTACGCACAGCGGTCGAGTTGGTTCGATTTGGTAAATGGTCGACTCCACTTTGAAGTCGAGTTGGTCACAATGAATGAATAGACGGAATCTTCAGGTCTGGGAACCAGACAAGAGACACGTGGCCTACTGCCCCCATTAAACGTCCGCGAAGGGTTTAGTGTGCTACGTGTCTCGTCTTGTTCCCAGACCTAAAGATTCCGTCTATTCATTCATCGTGACCAACTTGACTTCAAAGTGGAGTCAATTCGACCGTTTACCAACTCTAACCAAATCGACCACTGTGCATACACAATGCACAACGGTCGAGTTGGTTAAATGGTCGAGTTGGTACACCGGTCGAGTTGGTCAAGTCGAGTGGGTCAAGTCGAGTTGACCTAACGTCTTTCACATGAATTCTCCCAGGGTACGGTCGCGAGCAGACATTTTGTGCAAAAATTTCATTTGGACGTGCTTCCTTTTTCATGGTTGACTACTGGAGATACAACAGACGACTAAGGAATCCAGCTGGACAATAAAATAGAGTGAGTAGCACGCATTTTAAGAATAAATGGTCATTCGCCATTTCCATGTGACTGTCAGATGTACCGAAGCTAGTTGCAGTCCACATAGTTGACGTGAAAGTCCCCAATTACGCCAGTTTTCTAACCTAGTGAGCGAGCCACTGCAAGAAATGGAATCTGATCCACGTTGGTACTTCTCCGAACAGGTCCATTGTGGTCCAGCTTAGTGCGTTCCCAGACCACCCTCTGCACCCCGTTTTTGTTCTGGATCTTGCCCCCTATAGCCTCGATCCGCTTGATCTCCCGTGGCGATTCCGGTTTGTGATCGACGGTCGCCGTGCGTGACCTCAGGCCTCGTTGACTCAGTACGCCGAGGACTGCGCGGGAATCGCCGGCATTCGCAATCCACATGTGACGTGCCCTGATAATGGCAACACATGCAGTGGTGCCTGACGTACTTGGGTATCCGGATTTGGTCATGCCCCAATTTTCTGTGGAAATAAACAAAAAGAAACCAATTAATTCAAGAAAAAACATGAGGGAGGGATAGAATTTAGCCGTTTACTGGTTGCCACTTACGACTCAATTAACGTACATTTTAAAATTTAAAGGGAAGTGATTTTATGAGTGAAAAAACATTCAATAATTTACGTGAAAATACTTTTTCTGCCATGTGCCATAGACTTAACACACGGCATCTCAACAACCATTAACCCCGCCCATATTAAATGTTGCAGCATGAATTTTCTATTTACCATTCAACCATTGGAAAGTGCAAATCATATTTCAATTTTCATGACTGAAAAATAAAATTAAAATTAAATAAAATACTGACAAAATCTCTTACTTCGTTTCTTCCACATGGCTTCTTGGGTCTTGAGGAATCCGTCACTGATTGCCTGCTTAACTTTCTCGGGATCTTTGGATTCAAAACCCCGTTGCGTTTTGATGGTGTCCCAGAGCGTGTCCCGTGCAAAAACGGCCGCTTCCTTCCCTCCGTGCCCGTCGAAAATCCCGAAAAACGCGCAATCGTCGCCTTCTCTCCGCTCGTAGCGGATGGAAACCATGTCCTCCATATAGGCCCTACCACCCTGGTTGGAATCGCTGGACACTCGCAGCCCAAGAACTTGTCTTTTTGCGGGCATTTTGGGAGTTTTTTCTCTCATAGTTTTCACTCGGGTGAACTCCATTTTGCGAATGGGCAAAAGCGCGGCGCGGCCGTTTGCGCGCGCTATTCAGCATTCTTTTGTGTACTGCACGGTTTGACCTCGTAATCATGTCGGTTCCTGTGAAAATACGGCGTTTTCATTGGTCAGTTGGCAACGCTTATCAGTTTATCATCAGGCGCTCTCTTTAACTTCGATCACGGGCGGGGTCAAACGGTTTAGTTGTTTATTTTCAGATTAATAGCCGGTCGGGTATTATCGGATACATTCGGGTGTATTCGGTTTCCACGACGCGCCGTGACTGATTTCAAGTTGCGGAAATCGTTTGAAAACGTCTCAAAACATGACCACAAAAAGTACCCCGAAACTTTTGAAATTAGTAAACAGAGATAATCAAACTTATAATTATGCAACTTATAAATAACTTAATTTTAGAGAAGCAATTAAATATAGGAAGAGAGAAAAGTCATAACTCATACTGAGATTCGAACCCGAGACCTCCGGAAAACCGGACAGATGCTCTACCAGCTGAGCTATTATATATGGGCAGTGATACATGTGTACTTCCCTTAGGTTTTCTAAGAACCAAACCTGTAAAGTTACGAACGCGAACGCGATAATTTTGGGTGTGGTGCATATAACAACTTCATCAAATAGGCTAAATTTATCACTTTTTACCCAAAACAATGACGTCAAGTTGGTTACGTATGCGCTTTTCTATGCACCAACAAACCGTTTGATTCTCTGAGACTCCCATAAAAATATGCACATGTAAACAAAAGGTTACGTTATAACGTCTGGGACCTATTGTCGCTGTAGCTTGAGGTATCACATCCTCTTGCTATGCAGCAGTGCCTCTTTAACGCATTCCTCTGAGATCTCTCAGGGTGTACAGTATAGGTGTCTTGGCAAAATCAATCAAGTCGCGAGAAAGCCGAAAAGACCCGACGGTGTCCGAAAAGAGCCGACCGGCTTTGCACTTTAAAATGAGCGGTATTTGGAACGATTAAATGTAATTTCTGGGTTTTTTCAGTTTTGCGTCAAGGTTTGACTTGGGAGGAAATTATCGCGGTAAAACAGGATCCAAAGCAACATTTTCAAACACTACTATATACTTGCTTTTAAAGGAGCGTGTCCATATCACATTTTCCATAACCACACCCCTCCCTTTTTTCCCATGGGTGTTGAGATTTTGAAACCATATCATGTGTCATATTTTTCTCATTACCATTCTAAAATTTCGCGCTCTCAATCTGCATATTTTCAAGGATATCGTCAAAAAACCGTACCACCTATGTTTTGTAAACTAAATTTTTCGTTCCATGACATAGCAGTGCAATGATTACACAAACCTTTTTGGTCCAAATCTATATTAGAAATTGTAAATTTCCTGTTTTCTTCCTATAGTAGATAGTATTTTGGGGAGGTATTTTATGTGATTGGTAGCGCGCGAAATTCATTTTGTAGAATAATCTGAACAAGCTCGTTTAAAAAATAATTTCTTTACCGGTAATCTTGAACAGCGCCCTCATCACGCGCGCGTACATGTACGTTCGTGCGCGTGCGCGGGCACGGTGGTCGATGCGATGCTGCTAGCTGGGCGTGATCGTGATAATAAACACGACAGAAATAAGGTAGGATTTTAAAACCTTTAAATTACTTTGTATAAAAGTCTACAACCTAGGTTGGTGAGTAAGCTGTTTGTAGTAATATAAACACTTATAAATAAGAATAAATGTCAAAATATGACGAAATTTTACGTCATTGCACGACCCTACTCAAGTATCGATATGATGAGTGGAACCGTTCACAGCATGCAGACGGCACACACGAATGTCAATGATGATGGGTATGATGGGGGCGTGGCCGGAGGGGCGTTGTAGTCGTTGCCTACGATATACGCTATAGAGTTGAGAAGTTAATCGGATTTTTTTTTTTAAATGACTCATCACGCATCAGTAAGTGCAGATTTGATAGAAAAACCCAAATTTAAGGGTGAGAAAATTTTAAGATGTGAGGAAACACCGTCTCCACCGCGGCGTCTTAGAATTGTTCAGCCTGCCCTGTCTTATTTGTTTCTACACAAGATATGAAGCCATGATCAACTGAAGTTCCTTCCAAAAAAAGTGGCAAGCTTTAAACAGAATACTTTGTACAAGAATTTATTTTTCGTTTTATGTATGTTTGTTTGTTTTTCTTTCTAGATTGGTTTCAAGTTGTTACAGGTCACTGCATAAACGTAAATGTTGGCATAGTCACTGCAGGTTCGTGACCTCGCCACCCTATTGATGAACAATGGCTGATGAATAGGGTGGCGACCTCACGGACCTGGCGACTACGCTGACTTTTACGTTACATGTAAAAACTTGGCGAATTTGTTTTTTTTGACACAAATGTTCCCTAGAGCTCAGATACAGATTCAACCAACTGTATTGATTGCTTTTGGTGACGTAGAACATCCGGGAATGTTTGGTGGTCAACGATCATGCGCGTACACGCGTGCGCCAATAGACGCACATGAACACGCGTAAAAAATACTCACCAGCGTATTTTCATTCGAAGATGCCGCACACGCGCTGCGATACGTTAACATTAATGAGCATGCGACTTTTAGCCTGAAGAAATTGTATATCAACTTGTGTTTTTAGCAAGAATAGCAGTACACCATTCAATTGTAATACACATCACATAAGATTTACGCTAAACCAATTTTTATGAAGCAAACAAATTTTGGATTAAGCAAATTTATTTGCTAAACAGCTTAATGAAATTGTCCCCTGGGGCGGATTGTAATATGCGGTCTAAAACCGGTCTATAGGCTTAGCCGGTTAACGCGGCGTCCACTAAGACCGGTCTATAATTATAGCCCGCTTGCAATATCATTGTCTTAAAGTTAGACCAGTCTTAAAATTTAAGCCCGCGGCGAGCAGGCTATAATTTTTAGACACCGCGCTACATCTCCTAATCTTGCATGAAAAAAGACGAACAAAATGCACATTGTGCCCATTAGAGCCTTTATAGTGTTATTTGATTACTTTCGCGGTCAGTTTCTCTGCAAAAAATGCACTACACAAGCGTCATCAAGTGGCTTCGTGAGGACGTTTGTTTGGCTTGAAATCGCGCAAGGATAGCCGGCTGCGTCACTTTCCGTTAAGGTGTGTGTGTTTTCGGCTGGCGCAGCCGTACTTCAGTTAGACTGGTTTATTGCAATGGGCTAAAGAAGTGTCTAAGCTGAGACCGGCTAAGTCGGATAGTCGGCTATAAAACATCGGTCTTAGACCAGTGGCTAAGTCGATTTTATTGCAATCCGCCCCTGGTCTATTAAGATGTAAATGTAAAATATTCCTTGTTATAAACAGAAGGTTGTATTAACAGTGCTCTTATTATCCAACTTTGTGCATAGTACAGTGACATTTTTGTACATAAATCATTCATGTTAAAGGCATTAAGCATTGAAAGTGCATTTATTTATAAACTGCTTGACTGGCCAATATCCTGTTGTATTTTCATACATCCTTTCCATCAGTACATATCGGATAATGCCATGGCACAGTTGGAGTAGTGAGTCACCATTGCCTTGGAGCCGTAAGATTATCCAATAGGTCACCTTACATGTATAATAGGTCATATTAAACTGCTTGAAAAGTGGCATTACTGAAAAAGTCTCAAAAATAATTTTTTTTCCCAGTAAAATATGATTTTGGAGGCCGTCCATAAAGTATGTACGCACGGAGGGGGAGAGGGGGTTGGGTTAGAGCCAATGCGTACACCCAACGTTAAAGTACATGGGTGACGTCACACATTTTTAGTACAGGGGTTGGGGGTGGGGGGTCTAAAAAGTCGGCGTTTCGTGCGTACGTTTTTTATGGACGGCCCCTTTACTAAAAATTTTATTTGTTAGGTTCAATCGTTCTACCTAGGTACCGGTACATACCGTACATGTACATGTATACTTAATGTAATAATGTAATGTAATGGCGGACACTTGTATAGCACGTATGTCTACCCTAGGGTACTCCTGGCGCTGTTGCCATTAACATTATCGCTGCCATCAGGAAATCACCAGAACCATTTTGCTTTAACTAGGTGGCTACCTGGCCAAGCCGCACAATCCTATCAGCAGTTAGATTGTGGCATTCCCCTAACAGCTCCCCAAATATCGCTTAGGTTGACGAGGCAATCGAGATTTTGCCCATGGACTTAAACACATTGGCACAATTAAGTGGGGCTCAAACCCATACCGGTAACCCTTCGATCACGAGCACAGCTGTATACCCACTAGACCACACATGAACACAAAAGAAACGCACATTTTCAGTTTAATCAAAATTTCTTTTGTAATTAAGCTGACATCGAAATATTCACATAACAGCTTCATTATGCATGACTGCATAAAGCTTCTGTGTGCTAAAAATTCCCACTCTCAGATTGACTGCTTTTTAAAATCCAAAAGTGGAGAAAATTTCTGTGTTTCTTTTGTAGCTCGGTGTAGAATGAGTCATACATGTATTAAACTGCTTGAAGAGCCATATTGAAAAAAGGCTTATAAATCACCTTTTTTTCCCAGTAAAATATGATTTTATACCTTTGTTTGTTTGTTGTTGTTTTTTCATATGTGTGGGGAGGAAGGAAAATTCCTAGTAAGGATATTTTAATAACAAGGTTCAAGAGTACGTACATGTACAATCAAGGACTAGTGATGTATTTCTGAAAAAACGTGAGTGGATTGTGCTCATTGTGTTGCTACAGATTTTTCAGAGTACAGTCATTCACATTCCACTGTAATCATTTTAAACTTGAACTATCTTTGTACTACATGTATCAATGTCAAATACCTTCACATTCCTCACCATTGACCTTTAATGCATTGTGATCCTGATAAATGCAGCACAACACACCATTGTTGTTTTGGTTTTCAAGGACAAATGCATAAAAAGTGTAACAGCTGTGCTGCTTGCATCATGCATGTACATGGAGGTGACTGTAGGCAGGTAGATTTAAAGGTCACTGTATCATTTGCAATTACTAAAATGTTACTTCATAAGTTGAGAAAAACACCACATTATTCTTGTCTGTCCAAAATTGTACCTTTCTCTGTAAGAAATAACTTGGGGTATAATTTTGACAAGAAATTTTGCATATAGGTTGTTGCTGTAAGCCATAGGTGTAATATTAAAGGCAATGCTCATGAATGCGCGCGTGAGGCCAAATTCATGTCACAAAATACGCAGCACGAATTTGGTCGCATTAAAGGTGCGCATTAAAGAGCCTCTGCTTTTAATGCAATATTTGTAAATTGTATTTATTTAGTGCTGTTCATTAAGAAAATGCATACATGTAGCAAAGAGTGAAGAGGCAAATTATAAGCTGCAGGCTGCAGCTGAAGGTGGTTTTCAAAATGAGCGTGCAAAAACCATGTTTAAGCAGGATATTATGTAGTCTGTATTAACATATGGGATGTACCTAGGATTTATTTCAAAAATTCATACAAAAGGCCACTGTGGTGATGCAGAAAGATTTAGCACTCTTTTTTTATTGCATTTTGGTAAGCTTAAAAATGCACAACTACATCCGAAGAAGATTTTCTATTGAAAGTTTTGTGTTAATTTTACAGAAACCTGTAATCTTCAATGAAGTCCATCCATCCATCAAAATGAGTCAAGTAGCCGGAAAGTCCGACTCTGTAGCCGGCTGGTCCGAGATTCAGGACCTCCTGCAACAAACACAACAAGAGAACACTTCCATGAGGCAACAGTTGGATGCACTCCGACAGGAAAACCGCATCCTCAAAGACCGTGTCAAGACCCATGAGCTGGAGGCACTGGATTCCAAGACGGATACTGAAAAGGCTATGTTGCTAAGATTAGAAGGATCTGTAAGTGGCGATGATCGCTCGCATCATGCCGAAGAAGACCTAGATGAGACTGCAAGCTCGTTTGTGATTGCTGATTCCAACGGTGATCAGATACTCCCTGGGTTCCCTACGTCTTCGTCCGATGGGTCCGTTTTGCCGGAAGAACACTCGAATGTCTCAGACAGCAACTGGGACGTCATGAGTAGCGAGGGCTCTGTGGCCTGTTTACAGGATCGCATCCATCAAATGGAAGAGAATCATTATACGGTGAACGAAGAACTGCAAGCCACGCTACAAGAGCTCACAGACCTCCAGGATAATGTAAATGAGCTCAACTACGAGAATGAGAAACTTGTTGAAGATAAGGGTGTGGTCATTGAAGCCCTCTACAGGCAACTTGAGAAGGTGGAGCATCTCAGGAGTTACTTGGAGTCTTTGAGAGGTCGTCTGGAGGAGAGTCACGTCGACATTGATCTGGATGATCTGGATGAAACTTTTAACACGGCATTTACGGACATTTCACTGCAGAGCTTGGATTTGACGGATACGTGCACGAACACGTCCCAGGTTGCCGGGGACAGGAAGAGGCTGTCTGAAATCATGACGGAACATCGGAAAGAGACCCAATCTGAGATTACTAAAATTAAGGAGAAGATGAGAGAGATGCAGCGAACTTTGGACAGCACTCTTGTAGAGATGGAGCAACAATCGCAGGAGTTGACGGTAGCTAAGGGAAAGCTGGCTAGCACGGAGGTTGAGCTGGAGAGAACCCAAGGTGTGATGGAAGAGGAGCGGTCTCGCCTGACAGACATGCTGCAGAATCAAGACCCAGAGGGGAAACTAGACCTCATCAGGCTCATGGATAATGCCAAGCAGGAAAAAGAAGCCCTCAAGCAGCGATGTGCCATCCTGCAAAGAGCGCTTCAGGAGAGCCAACAGCATGCTGCTAAGCAGCAACTGGAAATCGAAGAATCCGATCAGGACTTTGAGGCAGCCAGAGAACACGTCGAGAGAGAGGTCACGCAAATGAAGGAACTGATTCAAGAGATTGAGAGTGAAAAGCACGAACTTGAAACGGAAATCATTAATCTTAAGGAAACATTCTTAGAGCTTGAGGAAGGTCGCGAGAGGCAGGAAGCAGATAAGGTGAAGCATCTAACCACAATCGCTGACCTGAACCAGGCTGTTCAAACTCTCCGGAAAGAGAGACATGAATCACATAAGGAGCTAACAGACCTGAAGCGAGTCAGTGCTCGAGATACAGAGGAGTGGATCCAATTCCAAAAGGACCTCCAGTACGCCGTGGTCATTGCCAACGACTACCGCAGCGAAGCATTGACCGAAGTCCAGCAGTTGCAGAAAGATAAGGATGAACTTATGGGAAAGATTAAGAGTTTAAATGCCGAAGTGGAACGACTCAGAAAGGTAGAACGAATGAACTCAGCGCCAAATCTCAGCCCCATACACCTCAAACCGACCTCGACAGAATCAGAAATCAGGCAGAGAATGCAGGCCTACATAAAGTCAGATTCGGATATCGGAGGTCGCTCAGCGAAAAAGTCAAGCTCCACAAACCCCCAATTGTCGGTGAAAAGCCTCATCAAGTCAATTGAGACGGCGGCGGTTGACGACGCGCCAAAAATCCCACAGAGTCCAACCGCTGTGTCTCCTGTGAATAATTCCTTTGGTAGACCTCCAACCGCTGCGTCTCCTCTGCATACTTCCCTCGGTAGACCTCTAAGCAGACGCAACACCACCACGGCATCTACTAATCCTTACGAGTCCAAGCCAGCATTCACACGCCGAAACACCACCACATCTCTAATCACCACCGACTCTAAAAACTCTCTGGTCCTTGCCATCCGATCTAGTGACGACACTAAGCTACCTAAGGAACCCCTACGCCCTCTCCTAGCCACCGACACTTCGGTGTGGAGTCCCACTAACAGATCACCAGCAACGACCCGTTGTGAAGCCAGGCAAACCATTGGCGATGCTCTCTTCAGAACTACTGACTTCCGACCACGGAAAGGCAGTAGTCCAACAACCCCTACACCGCGGGATTCTGCGGATGGCGCAGCTAGCAAGATGGGGTCAAGTACAGGGAGTGCAAAAAGGACAAGGTAAATACATGTAGCAATGGTCGATCACCTAAAAACGGAACTAAAAAGTGTCTTTCCTTTTTCACTTTGTGTAATTGTGACAAATGTGTTCAAATGACCGATGTTCCAAACTTCATGTACATTTATCAATCATTTAATTGTTGATACAGCACTAATCGCTGTAAAACTTGTAAAAGAAAATCACACTCCAAAATCTAAACCTGGGCTGCGTTCCAAATATGTGAACATTGCAAACGTTTGCAATGTTCGTCAACAACAGGTATCCGGCTTTCCATAGACGATTTGGCAAATGTCGGCAATGTTCACGTAAGTGGAATGTACCCCAGCAACCGATTTCACGAATCCTTGTTCACTGCGTAGGCCCGCTTGCGCATCATTCCTGTAATAATTACACGCAAGCCTATGGGGCTTATGCCATTTTCAAAAGATGCGCAAGCTACGTAATTTTTCGTGAAATCGGCTGCAGGCCTCTTTTGGTCAATTGGTGTTTTTCGTTGGTTTTCTCAAAGTTTTTAGCACCAAGTTTTGTTGAAAGTTTAAAATAAATTACATTTAAGCTTTTGGAAGACATTCATCATTTCAAACTTCTATAAACATTTCCATCATAAAAGCATTGTCAATTTTTTACACGAAGCAGCCAGACTACAGGAATATATTAGCAAAGTCTTTACATTGTTTATATCTGTAAACTAGCGAAGAGAAGAAAGATCCTCTATCAGTCCTTGTCAAGTCTGGTGGCGGGGGATCAAAACGGAATGCCCTGCTGAAATGGTGTCAGGCTAGGACAGCTGGATTCAAGGTGGGTTTATTTGCAATGACCTCATTTTGTTTTTCATGAGTTGACAAGAAAAACCTTACTCAAAGTGTTGATAGCAATGGTAACCAATGCCACATGAATTTATTTCCGTCCAAAATGATATTTCATGCTGGAAATTGACAACCGAAGGTGGGTTTTTAAAAACCTTTCACTTGTACATGTACACAAAATCCATATGAATTTTCAAGGTTTTCTGAAGCACTAATGCATCTACATGTATGTAGCTAAAATTTCTTCAGGCTAGTTTACCAACATTCTTCCTTAGATATGATACACTCTTATTCCACGAATCTTGAAAAAGTTGTTTCTTGCGATTAAGAAGGAGCACAGTGGTCTTTGGGTGGAAAGTCAACGGTTTGAGGCCCGGTTGCTCTCAATGCTACGTCCTTAAATAGGACACTTCATACTAATTCTCTCCACCCAGGTATATAAATGAGCCTTGTTGAAATCTGCAGACTACAATTTGGTGTTTGAATTTTGCACTGGAACCGCTGGACCAAGTCCAATAAATATAATGCTAATCTCATGCAGACCTATGGTCGAGTGGTACAGTAATTTATTGCTGACATTATTTGCGTAATTTTGTAAATACAATTTTTGTTTTAAAAAGTAATAAATGTGACATTTGGCATGGTTCCCAATCACCATTGAAATTCCCTCAGGTTGGTAAAACTAAGAGTAGGGGTATACATACCACTGTGCCTCATAGCTCAGCTGGTAGAGCATCTGACCAGTGTGTCAGAGGTCTTGGGGGGAAACCTGAGGGAGTATACCACTGTGCCTCATAGCTCAGCTGGTAGAGCATCTGACCAGTGTGTCAGAGGACTTGGGGGGAAAACCTGATGGAGTATACCACTGTGCCTCATAGCTCAGCTGGTAGAGCATCTGCCCGGTGTGTCAGAGGACTTGGGGGGAAAACCTGATGGAGTATACCACTGTGCCTCATAGCTCAGCTGGTAGAGCATCTGCCTGGTGTGTCAGAGGTCTTGGGGAAAAACCTGAGGGAGTATACCACTGTGCCACATAGCTCAGCTGGTAGAGCATCTTCCCGGTTTGTCAGAGGTCTTGGGGAAAAACCTGAGGGAGTATACCAGTGTGCCTCATAGCTCAGCTGGTAGAGCTTCTGCCCGGTGTGTCAGTTGTATTGGATTCAAATCTCGCTAAAGACGATATGATTTGGTTATTATATTCCTATGTATTGTGTTTCATATTTTCCACTAAACTAACTTTAGTTTCGTTATATTCACATTTGTTCCTTCCTCAGAATATCGATATTACCAACTTCAGCAGCAGCTGGAATGACGGTCTTGGGTTCTGTGCCATTGTGCACAACTACAAGCCTAACAAGATCCCTATGCATGAACTCAACAGTCAGGACAAGGTGCGTAGAGTACCATGGAGTGCTATGGCAGGTTGTGGGTTCGAATCCTATTCCTGTCCATCCATATTAATATAAATTCCCTGTGCATGAACTCAACAGTTAGGACAAGGTGCGTAGACTACCACAGAGTGCTATGGCAGGTTGTGGGTTCGAATCCCATTCCCATCCATCCATGTTAATATAAATTCCCTATGCATGAACTCAACAGTCAGGACAAGGTGAGTTTAGTATCATGGAGTGCTATGGCAAGTTGTGGGTTCGAATTCCGGTCTGGTCCATCCATGGTAATACAAATTCATATGAAAAATATTTTTGTTTTGTTTTTCAGAGACGAAACTTTACACTAGCATTCCAAGTTGCTGAGAAGTTGGGTATTCCTTCCATTCTGGTGAGATTATCCCTTTGTTTCCCTGTATAAAATTTGTATTCCTTATGCATGATGATGCATATGATGCTTCAATTTGTCAATAAGGTTCCTTAAATCTAGTTATATTTCTTCATGTAAGATGAACCCAACAATTCACTTCAATTGACTGTAAAATTTTTGTCTTCAATCCTAGGATATTGACGATATGGTGAAGATGGAACGTCCTGATTGGCAGTCTGTTATGACGTACGTCACATCGCTTTACAAGCACTTTGAGACATAGCAAGCGGATCACGTTATTATCATTGCAGCATTAACAATAGGCTCGCAGGAAGGTAATGTTTTTGGATGATCTTAGAATTTAGCGACATTTCAATGGAAGATGGGCCAAATGATACCAAATTCTAATCTTTTTGTCGGGTAGGGCAAAACAAGCCAAACGCAAGCCAAACCACATTCTCTCATCAGTTGCAGTAACCGCTGCCAAATGATTCGTATTGTAACCAAGCACAAAGCATCAGTGGAATTTCAAAACTAATTTATCAATTAATTGTCAAGTACATTAAGTACATTTTCCTGCTGATGAAGAATAAATTTTTGCGAGGTTTAATCTGGGGTTTTATTTGCGACGCTTCGTAAGTACCAAATCAATTGCAACGCGCCGAACCCGTGGCAAACTTACAAAGGGTTCGGCAGGTTGCGATGGATTTGGGTGCGACGCATCTTTGTGAAATCGACCCCTGAGCTAGCAGAAACTCAAACTTATAATGCTAAACTTAAATTGTAACCAATTGATGTTTACACTGTACACATTGTTTTGTGTATTAAATGAAAATATGCATGTGAAATTACATTCCGTAGGCTGAAGTGACCCAAATCGTGGGTACTTGGCATGCAGAGTGTTGATTCGTCACAAATGTTATTATTTGAATGGAATCATGTCCAGTTTTAGAGGAAACGCTGTGTGCATGTTTGCTGAGGGTTCATGTCTGTTTCTGGGAGGTTATGGCCGAGCGGTCTAGTGCGTCGAACTTAAGTTCCTGTGCTAGTACTAGAATGTAGGTTTGATTCCTGGCCGTGACGGGTTGTGGCACCTGTGCCCTTGAGCAAGGCACTCAACCACACTTGCTCCCATTCCTGTAATTGGCGGTCCCTCCGCTGTTGGATGTGGTAAATAAATAAATATTATTAAAATGACAGGGTATGTGGTACTCTAATAGTTGTATTGGTGAAATGTTTAAAGTAGTGATTTGTTGAAAATTTAGCATATACAAAGATTTATTTAACATAATGTGACCCGCTCTGGAAAAAGGTAGCATAAGTCGTGCAGGCTAGGTCGAGTTTTTGTGACCATAAGAAGAAATCTGTGGCGGATCCACGCTCATTAAAATACAAAAACACAAAGGAAATTCCAGGCGAAACACGGACATTACAGAAATTTTCATTGTGTTTTTGTATTTAAATGAACGTGGATTTGCCGCAGATTTCTTCTTATGCTACCCTTTTCCAGAGCTGAGTGGCTCACATATACATGTAAGTGTAAGGCTGAAATAATATGCATTTTGTGTCGAGTGCCAGTCGAAAGTTTAAGTACACCTGCTTAAAGCAATGTTGTACTCCTCAAGTTTCTTGAAACACTCAACTGTCCAAGAGTTTGTTCTTAAAAGTGCAAAGTAACAATCAAACTAATTCTTGTTATTTCTTAATAATTTTGTTAAATGAACATTTGTAACCAGATTTTAGTCGCTGTACATTTGTAGAGCACGTGTGGTTGTGTGTGTATACAGCCGTGCTCGTGATCGAAGGTTTATGGGTTCAAGCCCCACTTGTGGTAACGTGTTTGTGTCCGTGGGCAAGACACTTAATCTCAATTGCCTCATCAACCCAAGCAATATATGGGGAGCTGTTAGGGGAAATGCCACAATCTAACTGCTGATAGGGTTGTGCGCCTTGGCCAGGTAGCCACCTAGTTGAAGCGAAATGGTTCTGGTGATTTCCTGATGGCAGAGGTAATAATGGCAACAGCGCCAGGAGCACCCCCGCAGGGGCGGACAGGTGCGCTTTATAAGTATCCACCATTATTATTATAACATGCAGAAAATGCGTATTAAGTGTGCATAGCAAATTAAAATTTCTGCACATGTTTGTGGATATATACTTAATTTATCTACAAAATATTGTATGGAATGAAACGCAATCTTGTGTTGATTTCAAAGTATGGTATTCATCAGGGTTGTAGTCGAGTCCATCACATGTCTATCACAAGTCCAGAGCCGATAAAATCATAAGTCTGTGACGAGTCCCGCACAAGTCCAGTAACGAGAAGCAAAGGATGAACATACACAAAAGAACGCCTTTGTTGGAATTCATTTGAATAGCTTGTGACTTGAATCAAAACCCAGGGACTTGTGGAGGACTTGTGATGGACTTGTGATGGACTCGACAGCAACCCTGGTATTCATATACATGTATGTAAATTGTATTTAAATTCTTGTATTCAGTTAAGGTCTTGTTGGGTAAAATATGAATTCATTCCCTTTTGTTTTAACTGTGACGTGTTCGGTCAATGTCTTTTGGCAAACGTTGCCTGATATATATTTTTAGCCCAATCTGCTTTATGAATTGGAAAGCATTCCGTTTTGTAATTTTTGAACCTTGATCCATGAGTTATAAGTTAATCGAGTCTTTCAAGAGTTTTTATTTAGCATTGCCAAATATTTTAAGAAATTTGGACCAGAATTACGTCTCTGTATGCCAACTCCAGACCTTTTTGGTCACCATACATTTTCAATAATAACTGAAATGTATTTGTTAAAACAGGACGGAGTAAAATGTTTTATTTTAGTGAAAAACCAAAATAATTTTACAAAATGTGATGGGAAAAGTTGCATTATAGAACGTATCTAATACCCGCCATTTCGTGGGGCACCTTTTGTTACTTAAATCGTTTAACAATGGAAGCACAATATGTGCAACCATGCATGTCCTCAAGGAACAAGGAAACTGCCACACAAAATGGCCGCTATTCAATACGGTCTATAGGACACAAAGATTTAGTAGCACACAAGGTGGAATCTACTTATTATATAGTCATTTGCATACTTAGTGATGCATTTTGAAAAGCTTGCATGTTTGTTTATTCTGTATATCATAGTCATCTATTAATTTGCCCCAAAGGGCCAGGTTTTGTGTGAATATCTGGATATATTTTGTGCACAAGAGATATTTATCCATGTTTTGGAGTGTAGTGTATGTATTTTTTTTGTATATATTATTAATTTAACCCACAGGGTTTACAATGAGTTAAACGTTCTCATTCTTTGTAGTCTGTTTACCAGATGTGCTGGAAAGTTAAAGATGATAATTTTGTGCACGATAATGAGACCCGTATATGCTGCCACATTTGAGACCGAGTGACTCCCCCAACCCCCCCTACCGCCTCTATACCTCAACACACACACTTCCCTTTTGTTAACGTACGACTGCCCCCCTAAAACCTAAAAGGAAATTCCTTGCACTCGACCACACTTGCTCCATCCTTCGGAAGGGATGTAAAGCCGTTGGTCCAGTGTGTTAGGTAATGGTAACGCACTCTAAAGATCCCAGAGCATTCTTTCGTGAAGAGCAAGGGGATATTCCCCGGTGTCACTGGCCATTTCTAATTCTTCATGGGTTTCCTCACGCTTACGAGTGACGGTGCAATGAGCACTATTGAGGAATTATTGGTATGAATACCAGAAAGAAATAATAACACAATAGGGCAACAATGGAAGGGGGCGAGTCACTCGGTCTCATATCTTGCACCAAATGTAGACCCGATGACTTCCCTCTAACATTGTTCCCCAATTGTGTGTCAAACATCCAAGGAATTTCCTTTAAGGTTTTAGGGGAGAGTCGTGCGTTAACAAAGGAAAGAGTGTGTTGAGGTATAGGGGAAGTAGGCATAGAATCACTCAGGCCTCGTATCTTGCAGCATATACCTGTACCTAAATGTGTAAAACAAGCCTCTTTTCAAGGCCCAGACCTTGCAATACAAATATACCTTGTCAGTTTTGAATTTTGTAGCCCACCGTTTTTATGTGCGCTGCTTTAAACTTGAACCCTTTTCACGAATGTAAAAGCAATCTTTTTGTACATAAAGTATACATGTGTACAAGGTGACATTTTGTTAGTATAATTTTGGTGTATTCAGAGTTGTAAGTCTTTCCAAGGTAAAATCTTGTACAATATTTGCATTCCTATATATGTTGTTTCAAACCAACGCTACTTAATTACTGTTAGATAAAGGAATGCCTAAAGTTACTTTCATTACAGCTAACTGGAAATGTTTCTTTATGCATATGCACAACATATTTCCCAACTTTTGATTATTTTGTTGCCATTAACATGATTTAATAATATTCATGACATGTATATTAAAGGATCCGCCCTTCCATTTTTTTCAGTGCAGCTTTTTTTTACCTCATTTTGATTGTACTGAAGAGATGTACATTCATCAATAAATAAAACTCAGCTAAATGTAATTTTGTGTAATTTGAAGTCGTTTATTTTGAGTGAATCAAACATTTATGGAAACTAGCTGGATACATCGTGCACTGGGATCAAGTTACCGTAATCCAGTCACCAAGTTAACCAATCGTTGCAAGCGGTGAGAGAAAAGCTGCCAATCAATGACGACGATTCTGAGGCGCTCTATGCTACCGAAAAATGGCAAAACTTTAAACCAATAAGAATTAACCTTGGAAACATTTGGCCAATCACATTGCACAGAACCCGATGTGCTGCCAGCCGCGCGCCTTGTAAAATTTGCCAATTTTTGGGGACCGTACCGCGCCGGCGGCTGGCGCGCGCAGATAATTTCGTGGAGCTCGAGCTAGCACAAGCAGCACAAATTCTCCCAGATTTCTAGAACAAACCACTTCAAAATTCTTTTAAAAAGCTTCAAGAAGAGAAGTCAGTGAAACCGCGAACGACAGCAAAGGGACGTTGAACTTCAAAGTTTGTAATCAAGTCAAAATCGTGTGGTAAGTTAGGCCTAGCCTTCTTTCATGTCTTTCTTGTGTTGCCACTTTTTGTCAGATTGATTTTTTACTAGCTAGGCAAGTAACGTTTAAATCACGAGTCCATGTTACTAGTCCTTCCCTCCATTTCTTACCAAGGTCTAAGTTAAAAATCTTCGTGGATTTTTCAGTACGAAGACGACTTTACCAGCGTTTCAAAATATGCATTCGTTTCACAAATAGGCCTAGGGCCTAGTTTCAAAAGGTTAGCACTATGTTAGCACATTAGGTTTAGGCCTATTAAATGTTTACATGATGGTTTAGCAAACTTTAGGCCCGGCCTGCAATCGGTAAATTCTTAGCTGCCCTAGGGCTAGGCTTTGCTGGCCCATCACTATACTGATCAGCTGATGCAAACGAATAGACCGTATCGAATAGCCGCCATCTTGTGGGGCAGTTTCTTTGTTCCTTGAGGACATACATGATTGCACATATTGTGCTTCCATTGTAATTGTTGAACCGGTTCAAGTAAAAAAAAAGAGTGCCCCAAAAGATGGTAGTTATTCGATACGGTCTAGGCTATAATCATTTTGTCTAGTTCTGTGGCCTATCAATTATATCGAATGAAAAAAAAATAAGCTAGGTCTAAAATTATTTTTACAGCCAGAATGTCTGAGAGAAAAGCAGTCATCAAGAATGCAGACATGTCAGAGGACATGCAACAAGATGCCGTAGACTGCGCCACCCAGGCACTGGAGAAATTCAACATAGAGAAAGACATCGCGGCTTACATCAAGAAGGAGTTTGACAAGAAATACAACCCGACCTGGCACTGCATCGTGGGACGCAACTTCGGGAGTTACGTCACGCACGAGACCAAGCATTTCATCTATTTCTACCTGGGCCAAGTGGCAGTTCTACTATACAAATCTGGATGAAGTTTAGTTTGGTTTGAGATAATTGATAGCATTGACAACTCTTGCCTTGTATTTATAAAGTTAAATGTGTTATTATGAGGAATCGACGAGTCCCTTGTATAGGCAATTAAATATGTCTGTATCTATGTAAAATGTTGAAGGGAAAACGCAGTGCATGCAAGCAGTTATCTCATGTAGAGGTTTGTGACATGCTATGCAGTGCTTGAAGAACAACATGAATGTTGTTAAGAGCAGAGATGTGATTCACTATGTAAAAGTTCAGTCAACTGACCAATTTCAGACAATGTTTTATTAAAATTTCAGGCAAAAGTTTCTCAGATTTCTCAGTATTCGACATAACAGTAGCAGTTAGAGGGCTGGCATTTTGTCGGTTAAAAGAGCAAGAAAACTTCCATTACAAAATCAGAAAGTACATGAAAATTAAGACACACTATAAGAAACAGAGGTCTTGACAGCCGTCTCTGGTGGAATTTTATAACTTCCAAAAATGACGGGATAATCACAAACTTTCATATGCAGCAGTATACGTGGCAGAGGGTACCTCCCTTCTATTTTCCCCCATTGTGTCTCAAACATCCAAGAAATTTCAAAGGAATTCATTTGAGTTTTTAGGGGGGTGGGGGGGGGGGGAGTTGGTGCGTTAACAAAAGGGAAGAGTGTGTTGAGGTGTAGGGGCATTAGGGGGAGTCCCTTTGCCACTTATCATGCTGGGTAAACAGTAGGTTTACACAGCTAGAACTTGTTCTATTGCATTCCATGTCTACATTCATGCAGTCTCTGTACTTCATGACTTTGGTAAATGTTTGGTAAAATTTTCCAAATGGACCGACAGACAATAAAATGCAGTCCCTCAACCGAATACAATTTAGCGTGCAAAGGAGTACAATCTCCTACTTGAGTTTGTCTACAAACAGTTTCAAATTAAATAATATACATTTTAAAAATTCATTTTTAGAAGGCTGTTGTTTTTCTCTAAAACCCAACAGGTTATTAGGCTGTTTTTAATTAGTCAATGATGTTTTTGTGTAAAGTAAACGTTCATAAAAAGTGTGTTTTGAAAATAATGAGAACTTGAAATAACCCAAGGGTTCTGTAATAAAATGTTGCATAAATTTCACACAGGTCTCTAGACTACTTTCTGTGAGGTCCTATAATTTGAATCCCGAGTGTATAGCTGCTATTCCAAATGACAGGTTTTCATAGGTCACCATTGAAAAGCCTGCATCTTGTATTATCTCTGCAAAATCCTCCTAAAACAACAAAACAATAAAAATAGGTTATCAACTAGAAAAATAAATAGTTTGATTTTTGTTTCAGTGAATCCTTGTTAAAGTGCTTTTAAATGGACTGAACTAATGTGAGCCCTACAACGAGTGTTTACTCTGTGGAAACAAAACGTTTTAACTTGTCTGTCTTATAATGCAGGTCATTGGGTTCAATTCATGATATCATGAATATGAGGTCATGAATATGTAAATAGCAGAACTTCCAACCAATAGGGAGCTTTCAGATTCTAAGCTGCAACTGTTGTCTTATTTGGGCATTTCACCTTGAGGGATTTTTATTCATTTTCTTTTTTTTACTATAAATCGTACCTGGTTTGGAAATTGCCTGATGCTCTCCACAAGGTACTGATATGACTTCCAATCGGATGCAATGACTTGACCCAAAACGGGAATAACTTGAAAGGAGTAGCTATCATACAGACTTGATGCACAGAAAAAAACAAAAACAAACTGCTAAAATTGCTAATTGTAAGGGTCAGTGTTATATGGACAGCGTTTTCTATCTACTGCAATATATTTTGTAAACTGTAATGTAATTAGTCTGCAGTAAAGTTGTACCTTTTGAGCAGTGGGTTGTTGACTTGGCTAAACTCCAGACACATGAAACGACCTCCTGGTACAAGCACCCTGTGGGCTTCTCTCAGAGCCTGTTAGCAAATGGGAAAAGGGTCAAAGGTTAACCCAACCCTGCAGGAACTCGAGGAAGTGCACCACTGTGCCTTATAGCTCAGCTGGTAGAGCATCTGCCTTGTTTGTCAGAGGTCTTGGGGAAAACACGAGGGATATACCACTGTGCCTCATAGCTCAGCTGGTAGAGCATCTGCCTTGTGTGTCAGAAGTCTTGGGGAAAACATGAGAGAGTACACTGTGCGTCATAGCTTAGCTGGTTGAGCATCTCCCCAGAGACCCAGAGGTCTCTGGTTCAGATCCTGGTGAGGATCACATGAATTTTCTCTCATCCCATGATTAGTTGTTTCATTTCAATGCTAATTAGTCACAATACTAAATATAGCATTTGGACCTCAGTCATCCTACTCTAAATTTCGATTATTTCCAAATATTGTGTCGATTATTTTGACAAAGCCGTTTTAAATCCCAAAGTGACCATTCTAGGACATTAATCTGTTGGTCAGAAATCAAGCATTTTAATCCATGATCCACTGCTTTGAAATAAAACAAGCCCACCTCCTCAATGTGTGTGACATTCCTAATGCCGAATGCTATCGTGTACGCATCGAGAGACTCGCTTGCTATGGGCAGTTCCTCTGCATTACCAGCAACCCAGGATATTCCTGTGATCATTGACAAAGAAAAAACACAATGACAGAAGGTTAAATGATTAGTATACGGGTAATTCATGACATTTAAAAAATGTGTTGTATGTAACTGATTTTTTACTGATTTCAAAATAAATGTTGAGATACAAGTTTATGTTGTCAAAACAGCACTAGTATCTGGAAGACGTACATGTATGTGAATACACTTGTGTAATTATCCAAACTAGCAATTTATACAATGTCCAACATGCCTGGGACACATTTGGAACAAAGTTTGACATGGTGTCCCTTCAGTTTGCCGCAGTGCTCTTTGAAATTCAGATATTAACTCAGGACAGAGTGACCCGCCCCTTATTTTCATAATAAGGAAAAACGTGGATTAATTTTGAAAGAAAAATTAACCTTCAGTCAAACCCCTCTCTACCGCCCTCTGTCGTCCAACCTGAAGCATAGACAGGTTAATATCACACACAGTCACCCTTGTCTCAGGTCTTTCACTCCCTTCCTCATCCGTGATGGAATCAGAATCTGAATCAGATAACGAACTACTGCTGTCTGTGTGGGATCTCCTGCCGTGCCTTGAAGAATGCATGCTGCTAAGCTCCATGTTTTTGACAAAATCCAGAAAGCGGAAAGCGATGTCACCTGTGGAAGAAAGAAATTATCGAATCGCAAGCATACGGTAGCAAGTCATGGGATGGGATTTCTCTCACAAAATTAAGTATCTTAAAAGTATCTTAAAAATTTTACACTGCCCCATTTAAAAATCCTGGATCCGCCCCTGTTACCTGTTCCCCCAGCGACGTCAAGTAACCTCGTCCCCGGTGTTGGTTTCAGAACCTGTAAAAATCTGTCTTTCCACAACCTGTGAATGCCCAGGCTCATTGCATCATTCATCGTGTCGTAGTTCTCAGCAACATTCTTGAAAACAGCATACACTGTGAAAAAAAAAGACACCATGCAGGTAGGCCTAGGTCAATTACATTTTTTGACATAAAAATCAATCCAGTTTTTTGTTTCAAAGAAAAACTTGATATTTTCTCATTGCTAAATGTTTCCTAACTAAATTTAAACTTTAGGAAGAATTCATGGCAAATGCATTGTGTGGTATTTATACCTAAAATTCAATATTTTGTCACAATGTTTGTTTTTTAAAAGGAATTTTATACAAATTTTATGTTATTATTGTTTTCCCACATAAGCAACTGATGAAAAATTGATGGAGGGCCGAGACTGTGTTCTGGGCTTGTGTCCTATTAACTTTTAGGGGAATGAAGCTGGAAACAAGATAAGGCAATATTCTGAGCTCCCGGATGTCCGCGCCGGCTTAACACAACATGCACGAGTGGATAGACACACACACCCTTTTCCGTTTTCTCCGATTCTTTGACTGTTTCAAATCCAAAATGGGTTTCTTTGTGTTGAGATACATCACAATCGTTCTCCGAAGCCCGATTCATAAAGCAGGAGCCTGTACGTAACTGTCTCACAGGCAAAAACGATTTACAAACATTCCGAAAACACGACCGGCAAAAGCCCATGGGCGCCGCCATCTTGGAAAATAGTTGTCTCTGTCAATAATTAAATTACTTAAGTTTAATAAAATTCCCTCAACGTGCCCAAAGTCTAATTTAAAAATTGTATATAATTTTTTTAAAGATTGCTTATAAATATTATACACATTTTGAATAGTAATATTTACCATTTAAAGTGTAAATCGTTAGTACCAATGTTAATATTATTTTAGGTTTTTGATTGAGGATGAACAATTTTACACGCAGAGCTGCTGCATGCTGGAAGTCGGTACTAGCTTGGTATACAACCAGATTTTTAAAAGTAAAATCCTGAAAATGGCATCTGGAAATGCAGAGTTTGTAATGGAGGAGCGGCAGAGATATCGTCAGTGTGCTGCCAGATTGCTAAGCATGGTTGCAGAGGCAACCGATAAGCAAAAGAATGATTTGAACTCCCTTTTGGATGAGTTGAATTCACTGGCATTCTCAATGCAAGGCCCTCTTGTTGAGCAGGTACATCATCCTCCATGGGTACAATTCATTCCCCTGGCCGACTCGCCTCTTACCTACTTACTTGCCCCATTCCAACTCGCTTCCTCGTCAACTCGTCCCCTTCACTGACTGGCCCCCTTACCAGGTCACGCCTTATACATACAAAGTCGCCCCTTGACTAACGTTACTCAATTTCTTTGCTTGTTTTATTCGTTCATTTGTCACGGTCTGTAGTATTGAGTGATCCCCAGTTGTGTCATTTTTCACGGTTACATAAGCACCATGGTCACACTGAATTTGATGTGGCACCAACTGTAACATACCTATTGACTATGTATGGAATTCTTCTACACTTGTCTATTTTAAATTTACAATATTATGGCATGCAATTGCTTGCAATTTCCAGGAGCCTGGGCGGCTTCTCTGTCAAGCCTGTACGCTGGTACCCCTGCAGGAGGAGCTGTTGGTAACCAAAGTGTGTCAGCTCATTGTCATCATCACCCATCAGAAGGTCGTGTTGAGTCAAGCCACCGTGGAAACATTACTGGAGTACATCACTGCAGCGATTAGACAATGCCAACCATGGACCCTACCTGAAACACTCCGGGCTCTGGGAGCTGTGGTGTATGAAAATGGACCCAAATGCACTCGGGTATATTGGTCAACTGTCTAAACTAAGTTCTATTGAATAAATGGCCCTCGGTTAATGTCAAGGCTTGCGGATAGGGCATGCTGGCCAAGTTGGCCTCAGAAAGTGTATATCTTGAAGGAGCATCAGTGCCAACTTAGCAGGGCATGAGGCCATTGGCCTCGGTGGCCCCAGTTAAATATGTGATTTTTTTGTCAAGCACAGAATAGCTACCAACTTAAAAGAAGGTGCCGTTTTCCTTTGCTAAAGTATTTTTCACACTACAGCCTTGCTACTTTTTAAACAGAAAATGTTGTAAATATCCTTCATTTTACCAGTTTCTGAAGCAGCTGCTAGGAACCAACCCTCAAGGCCTACTCCTCAAGTTGATACATTCCAGCGAAGAGGACGTGAAACGACCAGCAGTCCAGTGTATTGGCAACTTATGCATGAGGTAACTAATTAAGATTCATTAATTTACGTATTCATGAACATTAGCTGTTCACTGAATGTTTTTAGTATAGGCCACGTTTACAATGTACTGGTACATACTGTCACAATCTGATCGAACCTATTGTAAATAAATATATTTCTGCAAAAACAAATTCCCAACATTTCTGAACATTTTCATTGTGTTTGTGTCTTTGTTTATCATTCATTATTCGTTTTGAAGAGATGAATCTGGTGACGTCATAGATTCGGAATTTCTCCAGACAAGCTACAACACACTGCTCACTGTATTACAGACGCAAAAACCCCAGCGATCGGACGACTACAGCCATTTCAGGGTAAGAAGGGAATATTAAGAAGTTATCATTGAATTGTACCAGGGGACAGGATTATTTTTATCTTTCATTCTGTTGCGTGGCCTACTGATATACACAGATGTAATGGCATGGCTAGTACTCTTGTCCAGGGGTGGATTGCAAAATAACCCTCTTAAGTCTAAGACACATCAAATGTCTTAACTGAATTTAAGTGTCTTAAATTTGTGTCGTAAGATACAAGCTATTTTTATTGCAAGACGGAGTAACCTGTGAAGTCTTAGTTATGATTTCAGAGTTCCTAACTCTCTTTATCGCAGTCAACTCTAGGTTTTAAACAGTATCTCAGGTAGTGACCATGTTTTGTTTCTCTGTAGTATTTTCAATTCGTGTTGCAGCATTTGTCCTAGTTTTTATATCATTATTTTCTCTCCTTTTTTTTGTAGCTTCTTTTGAGCACCTTACGAGGTCTACAGAACATTCTGGCTGCTGACAAGGACGTTCACCTCGAGCAGATAGGTGTAGTCCTTGCTGCTCTCAAGGTATTAAAATAATATGGCAGCTCTTCTATGACACCTGGGGCCGTTTTCACGAAGCGCTACGGTCCTTCGTAACACTAGTTGCGATGGGTAAACCACCGTAATGTACATCTCAAGTTACGAAGGATCGTGCAGTTGATATGGATGTGCGCCTTGGCCGGGCAGCCACCTAGTTGAAGCAAAATGGTTCTGGTGATTTCCTGAGGACAGTGAAAATATTTGTATTATTTATTTGTATTATTTATTTGAGGCTTTACATCACGTCCGAAGGATGAAGCAAATGTGGTTAAGGGTCTTGCTTGGGAGCCATATTACCACAAGCGGGCTTGAGACAGCAATACTTGATTTTTGTTTTACCAGTAGGCTGCAAATTCAATGATTACTACAACTCGGCGAATTCGTTTCACCACATTTTATCAGTTTAGGCATAATTTTAACCACTCTTACTGTGTACCCTCTATTTGCATCAACAGGCATACATGTTGTACGGCCTTCCGGGTGTGGGAACCAACTTCACCATCCCACCCACAATCTACCCCTCCCCACTCTATCAACACGACTCTGGCCCCTCCCCTTCCAAACCCAGCGACTCCGCCCCTTCAAAACCACACCGTGAAGGCCGCAAAAGCCCCGCCTCTTCTAAATCCACCGACTCTGCCCCTGGACAGTCTCATCACAAAGACTCGAGTGAAGAACAAAACGAGACGGGAACGCAAGAAAAATCGGACGAGGAGGAGTTTAGTTTACGCCCAGGGGGAGGCGGAGGTGGGGGTGGACTGTCGTTCGCTCTGCCCAAACTGCAACATGGGAAGAAAGGGAAGAAAAAACCAAAAGGGGCGAGACAGGAACGGACAAAGGTTACGACCCAGAAGAAAGGTCGGGATGCTGGGCAGTTTGGGACAACCGTACAAAGAACGGAACAACCTAATGTCATTTCAACCACAAGGCATACTGGCAAGACTTTGAACACGCAGGTAATATATACTTTAAATTCTCTATTTGAAAGTTTTGACATTCTAAATGTATCACAGACAGCAGACCGTGACATTATGAAAATTAGGGACAAGTCACTCCAAATTTTGTCCCCATTTTTAAAAGTGCGAAGGGGCGTTCCAAAGTTTTATATGGTTCTACAAAACATAGGGGAGGGGGCTCGAGGGCCGCGTAGGAGTTGACATTTCAAAATGTTGATAAGTAGTATTTCGGGGGGGAGGGAGAGGGGTCTTAAAAAGGGGTCTTCGACTATACTATACTACAAAATGTTGACAACTCTTTTGCTCTAACTAGAAGTCGTACCCGCAGCCCAAGTACGATGTCGACCCGTCCATTCTCTACCCAGCTTGGGGTCGAGTCAGCAGTTCAGAATCGGAATATTCAGACACGGAGGGTGGACATGCTTCAAAACTACGATCAGCAGCTTCTAAAGTCAGACAGGCTGCCTTGACCTGTCTGCTGTGTGTTATTAAGGTGGGTACTTTATCGGTCGCATTTATGAGTGACAATAGACTACCAAAGTGTGACGTCAGTGGCCATGGCAATGCATAGTTCCGACCTGTCAATCAACCGAACCCGCCGACCAATCACAACAGAGCTAGCAGATATCACCAACATAGGTCAAAGTGCACTGTCTCACAACAACGTGTGATCACGCGATATGTTCTGCCGGCCCCATACAATTTGTACAGTGTTGTATGCGACGATCCGGGTGAATTCTTGGTTTCAAGGCCGGTCGTTTCGTTGTTCAAAGGTACGAAAGCACGTATTTCATGATATGACATCCCTGTATTACTGGCCCTTTACTCAGTGTGTTCTAAGATAACTGTTGACCCTGAAACATGAATACCTTTGAGTTTTCTTCAATGAATCTGTGCTTTCGGTTGAAAGTCTCATTGCTTTGTGCTTTGTATGTCGCCATTTTGGACAATAGCGTGTGAGCCATAGCAACAATGTCCAAGGGGGCGGGGTTAACTGGGCAAAATCGGAACTATGCATTGGGTCTAAACACTTGCTGGTAATCTGAAACATCCATTGCTAAAGCGCAGGAAAACAGTTCACTGTTTTTAGTGCAGACTCAGTAATTTTGGCAACACACAAAGTGTGACGTTTTCACTTCAGTGCTCTATTGATGCCCCTCAAAATGTCTCCAGCTTCCCTCTTACTTAAAGACCCTGTGTTTCATTTGCAATGACCCAAAATGTTACTTCATAAGTTGACAATGAAAAAAACTTAGTGTTGATAGCATTGATAACAAGCGCCACATGAATTGATTTCAGTGTGAATTTACTACACGTCATGCTGGTTAGTAAGCAGTTTGCAGCAGTTTGTGTATTAATTATCCTGTATTTTTCCTCTTTGATACCCTATTTGTGTGTCCTCTAGAATACCGAGAAGAAGCACATTTTTGGCTACTGGTCAGCATTCGTCCCTGACACTCCTCCAGCCATGGGGTCGCCCCAGTCCTTCTCTCTCTTTACCAGTATGCTCAAGGATCCAGCTCCTAAGGTATGTATCCATTGTATCTGTGTCCCTAAGCAAGGCACTTAATCTCAATTGCCTTGCTTCTCTCTATGCTCAAGAATCAATCTTCTAAGATACGCATCAAAGGTCCTGCCTGTTGGGGTCATTGAAGGCCATTGATGAAACCATAGTCAATCAGAATCTCACGTACCGTCAAAGGTGCCCACTCCCAAGGCAATGTTTTAGTCAAGGCTGTTACAAGCCTCTGCAAGACCTCACAACTCCTTGGGTCTTAGTCAAGTCATAAAGTATTTAAATGAACTGCATCAGTTACATTCCTCTGTGTGTTCATCCTTGTTGGCTAGCTGGATGCGTGATAGCCCCTTTGTCGCACAGTGGTGGCCACATGAAAGTTTTGTGATGGCCTTATGATGGATTCTTGACGTCATCGTTATGGCCTTGTGATGATTTTTTTGATGCCCTTGTTTTGGGCAATATTTAATGTTCCTTATTTCAATATTGCCGATATATAATAATAATAATCGTGGTTGTGGTTGTGGTTGTGGTTGTGGTTGTTGTGGTTGTGGTTGTTGTTGTGGTTGTGGTTGTGGTTGTGGTTGTGGTTGTGGTTGTGGTTGTGGTTGTGGTTGTTGTTGTGGTTGTGGTTGTTGTTGTTGTGGTTGTGGTTGTTGTTGTTGTTGTGGTTGTTGTTGTGGTTGTTGTTGTGGTTGTTGTTGTTGTTGTGGTTGTTGTTGTGGTTGTTGTTGTTGTGGTTGTTGTGGTTGTTGTGGTTGTTGTTGTTGTTGTTGTTGTTGTTGTTGTTGTGGTTGTGGTTGTGGTTGTGGTTGTGGTTGTGGTTGTGGTTGTGGTTGTGGTTGTGGTTGTTGTGGTTGTGGTTGTGGTTGTGGTTGTGGTTGTGGTTGTGGTTGTGGTTGTTGTTGTTGTTGTGGTTGTGGTTGTTGTTGTTGTTGTGGTGGTTGTTGTTGTTGTTGTGGTTGTTGTTGTTGTTGTTGTTGTTGTTGTTGTTGTTGTTGTTGTTGTTGTTGTTGTTGTGGTTGTGGTTGTTGTTGTTGTTGTGGTTGTGGTTGTGGTTGTGGTTGTGGTTGTGGTTGTTGTTGTTGTTGTTGTTGTTGTTGTGGTTGTTGTTGTTGTGGTTGTGGTTGTTGTTGTTGTTGTTGTGGTTGTTGTTGTTGTGGTTGTTGTTGTTGTGGTTGTGGTTGTTGTTGTGGTTGTTGTTGTTGTTGTTGTGGTTGTTGTTGTGGTTGTTGTTGTTGTGGTTGTGGTTGTTGTGGTTGTTGTTGTGGTTGTTGTTGTGGTTGTTGTGGTTGTTGTTGTGGTTGTTGTTGTGGTTGTTGTTGTGGTTGTTGTTGTGGTTGTTGTTGTGGTTGTTGTGGTTGTTGTTGTGGTTGTTGTTGTGGTTGTTGTGGTTGTTTTGTTGTTGTTGTGGTTGTTTTGTTGTTGTTGTGGTTGTTTTGTTGTGTGGTTGTTTTGTTGTGTGGTTGTTTTGTTGTGTGGTTGTTTTGTTGTTGTTGTTGTTTTGTGGTTGTTGTTGTTTTGTGGTTGTTGTTGTTGTGGTTGTTGTTGTTTTGTTGTTGTTGTTGTTGTTTTGTTGTTGTTGTTGTGGTTGTTGTTGTTTTGTTGTTGTTGTTGTTGTGGTTGTTGTTGTTGTGGTTGTTGTTGTTGTGGTTGTTGTTGTTGTTGTGGTTGTTGTTGTTTTGTTGTTGTTGTTTTGTTGTTGTTGTTTTGTTGTTGTTGTTTTGTTGTTGTTGTTTTGTTGTTGTTGTTTTGTTGTTGTTGTTGTTGTTTTGTTGTTGTTGTTTTGTTGTTGTTGTTGTTTTGTTGTTGTTTTGTTGTTGTTTTGTTGTTGTTTTGTTGTTGTTGTTGTTTTGTTGTTGTTTTGTTGTTGTTTTGTTGTTGTTTTGTTGTTGTTGTTGTTGTTGTTTTGTTGTTGTTTTGTTGTTGTTTTGTTGTTGTTGTTGTTTTGTTGTTGTTTTTGTTGTTGTTGTTGTGGTTTTGTTGTTGTGGTTTTGTTGTTGTGGTGTTGTTGTTGTTGTTGTTGTGGTGTTGTTGTTGTTGTTGTTTGGTTGTTGTGGTGTTGTTGTTGTTGTTGTTGTTTGGTTGTTGTTGTTGTTTGGTTGTTGTTTGGTTGTTGTTTGGTTGTTGTTGTTGTTGTTTGGTTGTTGTTGTTGTTGTTTGGTTGTTGTTGTTGTTGTTTGTTTTGTTGTTTGTTTTGTTGTTTGTTTTGTTGTTTGTTTTGTTGTTTGTTTTGTTGTTTGTTTGTTGTTGTTGTTGTTGTTGCCATCAGGGAATCACCAGAACCATTTCGCTTCAACTAGGTGGCTGCTGGTCAGGCGCACAACCCTATCAGCAGTTAGATTGTAGCATTCCGCTTAACAGCTTCCCATATATCGCTTGGGTTGACGAGGCAACTGGGATTAAGTGCCTTGCCCAGGGACACAGACACGTTGGTCGAAGTGGGGCTCGAACCTCCGACTGGGAGTCCCGCTTCATACCCACTAGACCACACGCGCTCCATATCCAATACTTTTTGCTTTCAGTGTTTAAATTTGTCACCAAAAATGGCTTTTTCCCAACACTGAAAGCAGACAATGGATGTTAGGCTGGATCCGAATTAGTGTCTTTGGCTGTGGCTGTTGCTGTGCTGTTTCTAAGGACTTTCATTGTCTGCCCATAGCAACAGCATAGCCACAGCCACTTATTCGGATCCAGCTTTATACTGTCCAAGCTTGGTTTTAACATGATGTTAACATGATGCATCTGATTTCTTCCATCTTGATTCAGGCCCGGGTTGGCAGTGTAGTGGTAATCGCTGCCCTACTGGATGGCTCGAGGCAATTCTTGGCTGCTGCTGACGACAGGTTGGTACTGTATCAAATTTTGGAAAATTGGGTGATCTAAACACATCTAAAAATCTCTGAGGTTATTGATTGTCTGTATCCCAACTCTCAACATATGTCTATTTGATCTTGGATTATTGGTTGAGATGTCTTCCACAAAATTATGTTGAGTTAACACTTGTTGCATAATACTGTGTTTTTCTTTTTTGTTCCTTCCATCTCCAGTGATCTACGCCGGTCTGCTTTCACCCCCTTCTCCCACACTCTAGCCTCCACCATTAAGGAGATCCATCGATGCCTGTTACTGTCTCTCCTGGCTGAGAGTTTCTCATCAACACTTACTCAGATCATCAAGGTACGTCTGTCGTTGTTTCTGGGTTTTGTTCCCCCATCTCCAGCGATCTCCGCCGGTCTGCTTTCACCCCCTTCTCCCACACTCTAGCCTCCACCATTAAGGAGATCCATCGATGCCTGTTACTGTCTCTCCTGCCCGAGAGTTTCTCATCAACACTCACTCAGATAATCAAGGTACGTCTGTCGTTGTTTCTGGGTTTTGTTTCCCAGCGATCTATTTAATTATCAAATCACATTGTATATGAATTAAATTTTAACATTTATTAAATTGATTGAATTTACTGCAATTTAACATCCACAATTTGTCTCTTTCTTTCCCATCTTTACAGTGTCTATCCATTCTAGCTCAGAACGTTCCTTACCACAAGCTCGCCGCCGGACTTTTGACACGAGTCGTCAAGGGAATAAGACCCTATTTTACTCACAGAGGTGTGTCCTGTTTGAAGTTTTGATAAAGTTAAAGGTAGTAGACATGATTGGTAGACTGTTTGAAGGATTGTCATTTCTACTTGTGATTAGAAGCCCATGTTGATAAAACTTAATACTTGAAAAATCCATGCATGGTTTTTGTGTTGAGTTGAATGGTAAAAAGTCTTTTGCAAAATACCTTTTTAGAAAACCACCTTCAGTTGTTAATTTCTCACACAAAATACCATTTTGGACTGAAATAAAATCATGTGGTGTTTGGTATCATTGTTATTAACACTTTTAGTAAGGTTTTTCTTGTAACAACAAATACTATTCTCACTTTCAGACAACAACGTGCGGACCGCATGTCTAACCTGCATGGGTGCCGTCCTTTCCACCTGCGCCCCACTTACCGAAGTCACAACCCTCCTCGAATCCCCGGATTTCCTGACTGTCCCCGGCCTCCACGCATCCCATAATGCATCATCAACCGGTATCCATGCAGCGTCCTGGCGAACGTCACACAGCGGAGCCCAGAAAACCAGTAATGATTACGAAAGCCCGCATGAGGATGATTTCAAGGACAACATTGTGCTCTCGACAAAAAAACAGGATGAAGTTTCGGATGATGATGATATTGGAATCAGTGAAGATGTTAATTTTTCACACGTCCCAGTACATGTTGACAAAAAACCAGAATCGGCAAAAACCGGTCACTACCTACAAAACGGACACAACAATTTTACAATTGACCCCAAACCAGAGACTCGTATTTCAGATACATCAACCGAAACCAAAACCAACTTTCAACAACGCACTGAGAACACCGAAGCACTCCGTGCCTTGTCACTAGATCCTAATGAAAGGATTTCAGAATTAGCGAAGCATTCTACAGATCTGGACCAGGATGTGAACCCGGTACCAATAAATCTCTTACAAGGTACTTCGTGGCTCGTCAAGTGGTGCACTGATGCCGTCTTAACAAGGGAGTTTTTGGAGAGCTCGGATGAAACGGAGGTGGAATCCAGCAGGTATCTATCTTTAAGAAATTGCACATGCGAAAGCGTGACAGATTTTCAAATTTACTCTGTTGTAATAGTGACAGTACAAAGTCAGAAAGGGTTTAATATGACTTCTTTGAGCCAACTTCTAGGGAATTATTTTGCCACTTAATTTTATATTTGGGTGAAAATTAAGACCTCATATTTCACTCTGTCAAGTATTTCTTTAAAAAAAATAATAATTGCCTTTAATACCTTAAAAGCTGCTTTTAATAAAAGGGTGTAGCAAAATCTCTCAGAAACATACCAAAATCTGTTTGGTTTGCAAAATTCTTTTGTATATTTTTTGGCCAAATTTTGCCTATTCAGTATCACCAAAACTTGTGCATCATTGGAAAGCTGGTTCCCTTTCTGGAAAGCCCCAAATCTCATTTTTCAATAATGTGACTTTTGATCTACAGAGGTCACATACGTAAGGGGCCATCCAAAGTTGTCAACATTTTCACGGTTCTACAGAGCGTTGTATTTTTTAAGACTCCCTCCCTCCCCCCGAAATACTAGTTATCAACATTTTGTTGTCACTGCCGTGAAATGTCAACATTTTACAATGCCTGTGAAGTTCTACGCAGCCCTCGACAACCTCCCCCTTCCTACATTTTGTAGAACTGTAAAAATGTTGACAACTTTGGCCGGCCCCTGAGGCAGACTAAAAAAGAGTAATTTGTCTCCATTTTGCCTCATCTTCCAGGATACAGGTTCCCAGCGAAGCCTTGCCTGTGAGGTTGGAGGCCCTACAGGTCCTGACACAGCTTGTTAAAGGCTACTTTGCCATCGTTCGTGATATCTTGGATCACATATGCACCATTGTCCTCAGCTGTCTGGGAGAGACGGATCCATCTGTCCAGTTGCATGGTCTTAAGGTATTACATACTCTTTCAAAAAAGAAACTTTTTTTTAAAATATCAATTCTTGTTCAGAACAAAACTTTGTTGAACTGATCTTGAGCATAAATTTTGGTGACGCGCATCGGCTGTGCCGTATTTCAAACAAATTTTTAGCAAAACATTTTCCAGGATGTGCGTATGCGTACTTGATGCCGTTAAATACGCAGTTGTATTTTTCCTACAAAAATGGCTTCTGTGAGAGTAGTCAATACAGTGAACTTGTGGATAACAAGGCACTGATAGACCAATCACTTTGGAATCGTTTTGAAGACCATTCATTTTCTGTTTCTGGGAGAATCCTGCAGTTAAGGGCTCTCAGAAAACCAATTTTGTTGGGTTATCAACTTGATTTAACCTGTGTGGGATGAGCTCACCACTGGATCTGCACATCTCCTAAACAGCTCTAGAAGTGCAGGAGCTCAGTGAGACACTTCAGGCAGAGTGGTGCACCCTGCCTCAGTGGCTCTTACAGAGCTTGTGCAGTCCGCCTTGCCACAAGAGGTGTCATACACCTTACTGATAAATATGTCGCATCCCTCAGCCTCCTCTATCTTTCGGTTTGAGTATAATTTGTATTTCATATGTACAAGCTGCAGAGCTGCCAAACCTTCCTGATTTTGGAGAAGACACCCGGAAAATATGTCAAGCTCCCAACTTTAGATGCATCTCAAAATCTCTTAAGTTGTTAACTGACAACTCAGGAAGATTTTTAATTTGTCAGGAGTTACAAAATCCGCCAATTTTTTTCCAGGAAATATGTTCCAAAATCAGGAATGGTTGGCAGCACTGGAGCTGGCAGGAATGAAAGGATTACTCCAGCCTATTCCTGCTTACTATTTGATTCATCTGCGCTGTACTATTGTTGGTTCTTTTTGTTTGACTTCCTAGGTTCTTGAAGAGCTTGGGAAGGCCATGTTATTGCAGCTGAATCCTGAACTAGACACTCGACCTGCTAAGATTAGTGTACCGCTCACAGCTCAAGAGGTACATACCAGGAATATAATATATTTAGCATCAGTGCCATATACAGGGAGAGCTTGGGGGTGGGGTGGGGTGGGGGGGCGGGGGGGCTTGGTGGAGTGGAGTCAATAAAATGTTCTTGCTCGGCATTTCAGTATCAGTTGGTAAAGATAGCATTTTTGTAACTGCTTTTAAATTACTGCTCCTGTAGCTAGACCCAGCACGACATGTGGCAAAGGGACTCCCCCCGCTCCCCCTCCCCCTAACGCCCCTATACCTCAACACACTCTTTCCTTTTGTTAACGCACCAACCCCCTAAAAACTAAAAGGAATTCCTTTGAAATTCCTTGGATGTTTGAGACACAATGGGGGAACAATGGTAGGGGGATACCCTCTGCTACATATCGTGCTGCATATGCCTGTAGCCTAAAAGTTTAGCCAGTGATGGGGTTTACGATGTGACCTATCACGTGATTTGTGATGCGGACTCATGATGTGGACTTGGGATGCTCACTCAAGATGCTCACTCAAGATGCTCACTTGTGATGCTGACTTTGATGTGACACGCTGCACTACTTGTGAACTAAACTTTTTCAAGACTATGAGGTTTTAGCGTGTCCTCGGGAGGCGCACTTAGTATATAGTGCATACCGTGTCGTGAATGGGCAAAATTACATCATTTGGACCGATGCAATAGTTCCTTGCTTAATGTAAATTACAGTCGCCCACTGTAGGACCATCGAATTCGCATCGGCATGCTAGGTGCTCCAGTGGTTAAGATGTCTGCCTAGTATGCAGGCGGGTCCGGGTTTGAGTCCCGCCCGAGCACGCTATGAGGTTTTAGTGTGTCCCTGGGAAACGCACTTAGTATGTACTGCATACCGCATCATGAATTGGCAAAATGGACACTTAACATTTTTCAAGACTGGTGACGAAAATTAAGATAACTTAAAATCTTAAAATGACTTAAGATGCTACTTGTAATGCTGGCCGTACACCTTGCATTCCGACTGAGATTGCGTTGCAAAGGACACGTACACAAAATCATGACCACATCGCCATCTGAACTCATCGCAAAACCCGTACACCTTGTGATGCGACTGCACAACATGCGCTATTGTGATCGGATCACGGACGAAACGCAAGGTGTACGGCTGGCTTTACACTTAGCATCTGTCTTGCAACAAATCTTATGACTCATGTTTATCCCTCTGATATTGCCTACAGGTAGTTTCCCTTTGGGACAGGCTTCTAAGCGGTCCTCTACCAGCCATACTCCAGAGTTCCTCCAACCCCGTCCTACAATCGTCAGCGTGCTACTGCATATCAACTATAGGACCACAGTGCTTTGAACTTCTCAAGGTAGTAATGACCTTTTCAGAAAAAAATGTGTTCTAATATTTTTTGTCATATTTTGGCTAACAGCTGGCACTTCTACATCATTAAAAGCACAGGCTCGTCAGCAATGCGCGCGCGCCAAATTCATGCCACGAAATACGCAGCTCCATGCCTTTGCTATACACGGAGCTGCGTATTTCGTGGCATGAATTTGGCGCGCGCATTGCTGACGAGCCTGTGCCTTTAAAGATACAGTAAACCTCTGAGTTAGCCTTGTTTACAAAGTATTTTTACCTATCTTTGACCACAACAAAAACGATCCAGTAAGCTTCGCTCATGTACAAACGCGTTTAGCAACTTCAAAGTGTGCAGAATCATTAGATTGTTTGGATCACCAAAAGACCACCTGGATCATCATTGTTCTTTAGAATGATTGGTTGGTGAACATTTTGGGGGTGGGGCTTAAAGGAGCGTGACCAGAGTTTCTGGAAAATAGTTTTCGATGTAACTTTCCAATATTATCAAGTAACTCCCATACACACCTCCCATGTCCCAAAAACCCGAAAACATTCGCAATTTCCAGTAAAAAATTGAACAAAACTATCGAGTATGCTTTCAGCAGATAAACGTTGATACTGAAAAATTAGTTTACAAATAATCGGTGGATTTTCGACATTATCCTCGAAAATATGCGGCCTAGAAGCGCGGGAGTTTCAGTTTCGTAATCAGAAAAATATAACGGATGTTATGATATAAAAATCTCATGACCCATAAGGTAAGTCCCGGGGAGTTATGGGTAAAAAAATGTGATCTGGTCACACTCCTTTAAAGGCTTTATTATCTATGTTTTTCTTATCAAAAATCTGTTAGTGTCAATTCGAAATATTTAACTGTACTTGACTGTTACTTTGAGAGAAACTGAATTTGAATACCCATTGTTTATTTCTAGATGAATAAGAGAGTGCTATGTATAACTCTGCTACTTGGTCTAAGCATTGAAGATGATTATCGTGTCAAGGCTGCGGCTGTTAGGGCACTAGGTGCCTACGTCTTGTACCCGTGTCTTAGAGAGGTAAAATGATTTTAAGAGTATATTTGCAAAAACAGATAAGCGGCATTTAAATTATTTTTTAGAAATTGATTTAGCTTGCGTTGGGGAGACTGAATGTTAATTAGGGTTTGTTTTTTCCCCTACCCGACGTAATTATTAACACTGTACATGTATACTCAGTGCTTTCCCGATACATTTGAATACCTTTCCCCAATTAAATGCCTGTCCTGTTTGCAGGAGGTCGTGGGTTTGAGTCCCACCCGAGCCCGCTATGAAGATTTAGTGCATGCTATGCTAGTCACAATAGGTTTGAGATATTCCGGGGTGTACGCAGATATTTTATTGAGGGTATGCATTCCGCTTGAATGGTTTTGTATGCATGACAGACACCTTGTCACAGGAGTAGGTAAAAACAGTAATTAAAAAAAAAAAAATCCAAAATTGACAACATACCAATATCCTTTACTCCAGTACAAAACTCACATCTCACAAATGGTGTAAAATAAAGGGTGAATTGTTGATGCACGTTTAATGTCCTCTTTTCTCTATTTTTTTCATCCTTCAGGATGTGATGTTTGTTGCTGATACGGCCAACGCAATCCTAACATGTTTGAAAGACACGTCCGTCAACGTGAGGATACGTGCTGCATGGTCTATCGGAAACCTAAGTGATGCTCTCATAGCTAACAAGTGAGGTTAACCATGATTACTCCATGTTGGAACACAAAGCCATATGCTATAGGTCCAGTGTATTCTGAAAGTAGGTTCTGTTGTTGGGTAGATGATATTTTAAAAACCTGCACAGCTCCGTGCAACCATAAATTTCACTGAAGTTAATAGAAGCATAGAGCTTCAGCTGGTAAATAAAATTTAAAAAACCAAATTCAACTTCCTTTTTTCTTTTTATATGACTGCATATTTTTTTACAGTGCTTTAGATTTATGTGATAACCAATTGCACAGAATTTTAGCAAATGTTTTTAAAATTTTGGAAGCATACAATTTTATCATGTGGTATGAATTATGAAATCTCCAATGGAAAAATCCAATTTCATGTACCCCTGATTTCTCTCAAAAGAGACGGCACGCATTCCCTCCTGAATCTGTTCACGCTAGCCTGACCCTAATTCTCACTTCTACCATCCCCCGAGAGATTGACAAACCGTGCATTTGGCCCCATCCATAATCCTAACCACGCTGAATCCATAAAACAAATGAGCCATCATGTCATAGAGTGAGACAGGTTGTGCTGCTGGAGCTGTCCTGACATACTCTCTAGGGAAACACAACCTCACGGTCTAGCTGGCAGAGCCTGTATATGACTGATGCTTTCACTGAAAATGGATATGACATTATTACTCCCTAGGCAGGTTGCAGGAATATATTACATTGAAACTAGGAATGGGATAATTACATTGTGCATTCTGTTTAAGGTTTAGGATTAAGGGGCAATGAGGAGTGTGTTTTTGAATGCATCAAATGAACGACATATTTGTCATAATTTTTATTCTTTTTAATTAAAAAAAAAAGGTTTTTTTTAAGTCTGGTAAAATAAGTGCATACTGAATGTGGTGAAGAACTAGATATGTGGATTATTATGAAAATAAGAAATAAATTGAAGTATTTTGAAAAATTACAACCTCCCCTCCAATTTTGAGCCCATTTTTACAAATCAAATAAATTTTGGATTAGGCAATTTTTTTCTGCTAAACAACTTTTTCAAAATTGGCCCCTGGCTTCCTATGTTTTTTTTGTTGTGACCATTCAAAGAACTATAGCTATCGCTGACTGAGAACACAAAATTCTTTCACAGGGAAGCGGGTGATTCTACATTCTTAGAGGAGTTCTCCGACATGCTTCTTCAGAAGCTGTTTCTGGCAGCCATCGCGGGGGCGTCCGATCACGACAAAGTCAAGTCCAATGCAGTACGTGCCTTGGGAATGCTGGTGCGATTCACAAGGCCACAAGCGCTCGGTAAGTGGCAGTTACACATAGGCACTGCACAGGGCTATAAAGGGAAGGGGTCGGGGTTCGAATGCACTCTGTGCACTAGCCATATTTTAAAATTTCTTCACCACAAACCATCACCTTTTTTTGTACAATATCTGTCTGATATTTTTCTCTGTAACTTGCAGTGGCCAAAGTGTAGATATACGTGTAATATATCTCTGATGCTTTTTTTTACCCTAGCCAAAAGCAGCATTCAGACAGTTGTAACAGACGCCATTCAAGCACTGCTTAAGAACATCAACTCGGGAGCTGCCATCAGGGTTAAGGTGAGGATTAGTGCATTCACACTGACAAACAATCAGGATCAAATCCACCAGGATCAAATCCACCAGGATCAAATCCACCAGGATCAAATCCACCAGGATCAAATCCACCAGGATCAAATCCACTTTTTGCAGGACTACCCTCCTAGTTAAAAGAATTAGTTGCCCTGTTAACATTTTGCGACATTGTGTTAACTTTTGTTTTTTAATCACGATTTTTAAACAAAAGTTACATTAATTCTTTGTTTTATAATGTGAAAACTCAAAATACTCTACTGCATCGATGGCACACATCATCAGATGTTAATGTGTAAACATTAACAATTGATGATGCGCCCTCAAGTGGTCAAAATATGAGATGCCACCTTGCAAAAAATTTCAGTCTCTAACACTAACTTATCATGAATTTCCTTACATCAGATTTTGACTGTGTTGTCAATTTACTAAGACAATTGATCACTCTCACAGACGCCATCCTTGTAGGAAAAATGCTACTGCGTATTAAATGCATTCAAGTACGCACACGCACACCCTGGAAAATGTTCCAAACACGCACGCGTGTTGCTCGAAATTTGTTCGAAATATGCCACAGCCGATGCATGTCACAAACATTTACGGTCAAGATCCAGATGCATGTCACATTTTGTAAGGTGGGTGATGGCATATGAGAATGATCCATTCAGATGAAATCAAATTGTGCTGTATCAAATTAAATGGAGAATTGAAATGAAATCGGAAATGTAATTTAAAAAAATTACAAACTACAAATCAATAAAATCTACAATATTAGATGCCAACAACACTAATATTTTCAAGAAAACAAATTTATTACAGATTGTTTGTATTTTTTCCATGTCTAGCTCAATTTGACAGGGTTGTAATGACTCGAGACTCGGGACTTGAGTCGACTCAAATCCCGATTTTCATAGACTTGACTTGACTTGAGATTCGAACCTCAAATGACTTGATTTGACTTGACACTCAAACTTGAAATGACTTGACTTGACTTGTACATTTTTGACCCGGGTCTGCCAAAAATGAAATTGAACTTGAACTTTTATGCATTTTTTGTCAGAACAACAAAAATACCCAACACGAATGCAAGTTTCAGCATTTAGACTCGTTTTTCAGTTAGCTTGAACAAATTTACTGTTGTGACTCAGCGTTCGCCCTTAACTTTTTTCCCAACTGGCCAACAGGGCCAGTTGTATTAAATCTTCACTGGCCCGTCCGCATTTCAAGTGGCCCGGTTTAATACCGTTAAAATGAATGTTTGCAAAAACCACATTTGAGTGAAAAAATTTGGGAGTCATGAGGTTCTCCTCATTAAAAGTTTGAAAATGTGTGGTACATTTTAGAGCTTTCTGGAGTCTTGAAAGGCTCTTTTGTTATAAATTCTCAAGGATGCATGTTTTTGTGCACATTAACCCCTTCGAGACAGGAAACTGCATTTGCAGTTCTAAGTGTGAGTGTACATCTTGGGGGCGGTTATAAAGAATTAGACCAGGGCAGAGCTGGTCTTTTTCAACCTGTTGGCTTGGGGTCAAGTCAGTTTTTGGTTTTTGACATGTGACTTGACCCTGGAGAAAATGACTTGTGACTGGACTTGGAAAATAAGATTGATTTACTTGAAATAAAAACTAGTTATCAAGTCTCCAGCCCCAGAGACATACTGCATAACCAAAACTGGAAGTGCAGTCTCTCACTCCAGGGGAATAAATTGGAACCGTCCCTGGGAGTCTGAAGAAAGATCAAAGTTATTTCATCACTCCTTTAAATTTAGTAGGGCGGCGTGGGTCTGTTTTATTTCAACTGGACAGCCGGACCATTGGGAAGGCTTTCCAGCTGGCCCGAGACCATTTCAACTGTCATTTGGCCAACGGACCAGTGCTAATTCGAACGCTGGTGACTACTTGACTTGAACCGACTTGACCAACATGCCTGACTTGACTCGACTCGACTCGACTCGACTCGACTCGACTCAGGACTCGAGAGCCACTTGACTTGACTCGGGACTCGAAGGCAGTTTGACTTGACACTCGAGCAGAGGGAGACTCGTTACAAACCTGCGATTTGATTACAAACTTACTGACTATTTACAAAATGAGCAAAATTGAGAACAAAAATTTTATACAAGATTACCAAAATTTAACATCAAACATGCAAAAAAGAGTATATAATGAGATACACATTGTTAACATGAATAATTCATAAGCAACCTGGTCATGTTTATGCATAAAGTTTTTACAGTTACAGACTTCTTGATTAAATGTGATGATGTCATTCCTTTTACGTAAACTTACATGTAAGCAGTTAAAGATTTAAAAGCATTTGAATTAAAGGCACAGGCTCGTCAGCAATGCGCGCCCGCCAAATTCGTGCTCGAAACACGCAGCTCCATGCCTTTGCTATGGAGCTGCGTATTGCGTGGCACACATTTGGCGGGCGCGCATTGCTGACGAGCCTGTGCCTTTAAATAATAGCAGTTTAAAACATGCAGATTTACATTATCAATGCAATACAATGTAACAGCAATTTAAGAGAAATACAAGGGTGAAGCAGACTTGTGTAAGTCTAGTGGCGCCAGGCATACATGAACCATGTGTGTATCCAGCCCACTACCACTGACATAACTTTCGCTTTCCTGTCTTTATCGATTTTGCCGATTACTTGGGTTTTTATAATCTACACTCATTATCTACACTTATTTTCTTACACTTATTTTAAACTAAACTGGGGCCAATTTCATAAAACATGTTACGTGTAATAAACAATTTTGGATTAAGCATTTTTCATAAAACTTGTTCTAAGCACGCATAGAGAGTGCGCGTGCAACGCTGTCGTCTGTTTTGTTTGAACGCGTTCGTCTGCTTTCATAAGTCAACGTCAACATTTTAAAGTACCATCATCGGTAATGTTTCCATTTTGGAATGATATTCGCTGACTGGAATATTTCAACAACAGCTGAAAGTTGTGTATTGATGGAATATGTCTCAAATTTGGCCCAGTATGGCAAACAAAAAGATAGAGTCACGTTAGCAAACAATCGGTAGGTTAGCATGCGGTTTGGTTTGCTAGTGCTTAAACAGTTTTATGAAATGGAGAAAGCACTGCATAATCTAAAATCGGGTGCTAACATGATTTATGGAATTGGCCCCTGGTTCTTGTGAACATGCAAAATGGTAGTTAAAATGTTACCGACACCAAAACAATGCTGGTCAGGCATTAATCTAAAACAATTCCAACTGAACTTCTCTCTATGGCCCTCCCTCAAGAAAAGCCCTGCCCTATAGCCACGCCCCCTCCACTTTAAAAATAATAATATTCACACACACCTCTCCGAGTGTCAGTCTTGTATTGCAGGGTTAAGGTTGTAAGCGAGTCCATCACAAGTTTATCACAAGTCCAGAGCCGATAAAATCACAAGTCCGTGATAAGTCCCACACAAGTCTAGTAATAAGAAGCAAGGATGAACACGCACAAAATAATGCGTTTGTTTGAGTTCATTTGAGTATCTCTGCTTGTGACTTGAATTAAGACCCAGGGACTTGTGATAGACTTGTGAAGGCTTGTGAGGACTTGTGATGGACTCGACTACAACCCTATTGTATTATGTGTTTATATTGACTGGGTGGTTTTGTACACACACATCAGGTGCGTTGGAATGCTTGCTATGCTATGGGTAACGTCTTCAGGAATACTCATCTGGATTTAGGCACGGTGCCTTGGTCTTCACTAGTCTTCACTTCCTTAACAGATGTCGTCAGGGAATGCAAGAACTTCAAGGTAGGTCTTAAGCTAGGTCTTCAAGGTACATGATTTACATGACTCGTAAATCACAAGTCACAATGTTTGAGTCTGAGTCATCATGGTCGAGTCCGAGTCCGACTCATGGTTCTACAGAGAGTAGTATTTTGATGAATGGGCCAGCAAGAACAATCAAATCATCATCTCTGTTTACTGCAACTCGTTGCTGATCAGCGAGATTTGTTATCTGTAGTTCTTCAGACATGTACATGTAGGTAATCAATTTTTTGGCATTTGTGTCTACAATAATTACTTCATTGTCTGAGAATACTGTCACATGACATGCAGATTTGAAATCTCCTTTTCCTTTTAATTCTGTTTTCAATTGCCAATTCTTGGGTTGTTTCAGAGGTTTTGCTGCAGTTTGCGCGAATATATATCATTTTAAGGAGCTTTCCATTGATAACCTTACTACATAATGAAGTTATCATGTGTTTTAAAAATGACAACGCCATTATGGTTATAGTTTTTGAAATTTTAGTTCTGCCATTAACGCAAATACTTTTCAAAATCCTCGTTTTGCAAAAATTGAAATGTTGGGGTGATCTTTGATGCCTGAGCTATCAAAAAATGTAAAATACTCAATCGTTTTTCCCTTTTTTTTTTTGTTTGTTTTTTATTTTGTTTTCTTGTATATACTGTTAAGCCTTTGGAAAAATTATTGGACCACCTGACAACAAATTTAAGCAGATAACAGATTAAGGAATATCATGTATAGCAACATTTGATGCCTTGTAAGCCTCCTGAGCTAATGACTATTGTTTAAGACCAAACATCATAAACATTTATAAGCCCGGTTGCTGCTGAAGAGGAGCGATTTTCATGAATACTTCAGGACATAGGCGGTCCAATAATTGTTTCTCAAGGCTGTATTTCATTTTGACTGTGCAGGCCATATATTTGCCATATATTCCCTGTTTCAGTTGGGCACGATTGATGGGGCTGCTTCTCCTGAGGTATTCTTAGTGAAAGAACCGTTTGATCTCATGTCACGCTGTGCATTTCCTCGATTGCGTTACACATGCATGCCGAACAATTCCCATAAGGAGCCAAACTGTTTTCCTTTCAGGCTTTTGCAGCAAAAACCAAGATGACTGTACCATAAATATTAGCTAGTTGTGTTTGTTAACAGCAGACAGCGGTGTATTTCACACACGATGGTAGACTTTAATGGACCTCTCAGATGCCACAACCAGACTGCCGTTTGGTGAAAGCGCAATGCCACGTGCAGAATTGCACCCCTTGATTATCCGTCCAATGTACTCGCCTGTTGGACTGAACTCATGAATTTCATCACTTTCGTCATTTATCAAAGCAGCAACATAGATTGTTCCTTTGATTCCGCAGCAAAGACCATGCAGCCAGATGCAATTTGAATCACTGTATAGATTTGCCGTAAATACTTTGTGTCCGTTGTAGTTAATTGCCAGTACTTTGTTTTGTTGGCAGTCGGTGTAAACAATCCGCTTTTTGCCAATTACCAAATAATCTCCAATTCCTGGAGCAGAAAGTGTTTTAACGAAGGATCCATTGAACTGATGCAGGGATATTTCGCCTTCTGATGCGTATCCAACTGCAATCACATTTTTGTTATTCACTCCAAGGCATGTTGGGTAGGCATTCGCCATTGCATATGTTCCAGGTTTGAACTGATAAAGAAACTCATATTCAAAGTCAAATACTTTGATGATTGGACCAGCGAGGACAATCAGGTCGTCATCCTTATTCACTGCAACTCGTCGCGGATTATAGAGGTCTTCTATGTCTAGTTCCTTGGAGATGGCAGGAGAATCGGGAGTCTTTGGAGTGTAGGTTATCAACTCATTGATATCTGTGTCTACAACAATTATTTCATTGTTTGAGAATACTGCCACGTGACACACAGATTCCAGAGCTTTCGTGATCAGTTGTCCGTATGCCTTTAATTCTGTCTTCAATTGCCATTTTTCGGGTGGTATTGGAGGTTCTGCAGCTTCCTGTGGTTCTGCTGCTGCAGTTTGCACCTGTGGTTTTGCTGCTGCAGTTTGCACCCGTGGTTTTGTAGCTTCTTCCAACACCAGTTTTCCAAGTGATTGGTTTCCTGGCTCAAAGGCCATGAAGCATAGTGCCTTGGAAACCTTTCCTGGTTGTTTCTCCATGAGGCCCATCAAATTCTGCTTCATCTTCTGACTGAGATCAAGGAATTCGTGGCAGCTTGCCAAGTCCATGATACGTCCCACCACCTCCAGCATCTGTTCATTCTTAGCCAGGTCGTTTCTGTTTGCCATTTGAGTTTTTTCCAGCATCTGAACTTTGTCATTGTAAACTGTCTTTGCCTCCTGTTGTAGTTTTTTCTCCTCTTCTTGTGTCTTAGCAATTTCCTCGAGAGCCCTTTCATGGATTTTATCATTGATGTCGGCATATTTGGCATCGAGTGCTTGCCGGGTTTTGTCTATTTCCTCTATAACCTCACTGTATTCTGCTTTGCGCTTTGCAGCTTTCGTGATCAGTTGTTTGATTTCTTGTTGACAGTTTTCTGAAGCATCAGCCAGGCTATGTAGGGTATGCTGAGAATGACTGAGGAGAGAACAGGTTGTACATGCCACCTTCTTGCAGGTTTCACAGTAGACATTAACAGTCTGGTCTGGGTGCTTTCCACACTTCATAGCATCTTCTCTCACTCGACTCTTGTACAAGCTACTTTCAGATCGAAGCTGCGACAATGTGTGTACTTTGTGTGTCTTGAATGCAGCCATGCGTCTGTGTGCACTGAGACACTCCTGGCACAGAAAGCCATCGCACTCGACGCATCTCGAATCCACGTCGTTTTGCTCCTCGCAATTCTGGCACTTGATGTTTGACCCTTGACCTTTGTGCAGCTCTTCCTGCATAGCGATCTCATCCACGAGGGCGGTCAACGTGAAATTCTTGGACAGGTCCAGAATGTCTTTATCCTCAAGTTTTGTTGGACGTCTGCAGAGTGGACATGAAATCACCTTGCTGTCTTGCTCTTGATGCTTGCTGATCTCTTGAAGACATTCAAGACAGAAGCTGTGAAGACAGTCCAAGACTCGAGGGTCTTGGAATCGGCAGGAACAAATGGAGCACTCGAGGTGGTCCTTGCCGATCTTGTCCAACACTGACTGAATGCTGCTGCTGTTGGATGCCATCCCTGAGACAGAAATGCAAATGATCCTCAAAATCCAGATGCATTTTCACTGTTGCTCACTCACTGCCTCCCCCCTCCCCCCTTCTTCTTTTTTTTCATCAGCAAATTACTGTGTCTTGAGTCAAAAAGCCAACTAATGTTAGGGGTCCCATGAATTGAGAATTGAGTCGGTATCGTTTTGTAGTGGAACGTATAATGTTGACAAACTTGCAGCAAAGCAAGTGGTTCTCAATATATACATTGTTCACGTGTGTTGATGCTAAGAATTTAAAGGGCCTGTGACATGCTAAACAACTTTGTGCCTAAGCTTTGCTTCATAATGACGGATTACTTGTTCACCAAGACATACTATTGTTCGTTTGGATTTAAAATCAATAAAAGGTGGCCTTTTTCAACTTTGAAGATTTCATTGCAATAAATCACAGACAGAGGGCGCTGTTTTGAGTGCATCACAAAAGGAAGACAGAAGGGAAAAGTTAAGAAAAAACATAAGACTTCAAGTTGGACTTGTGGCAAATTGCTGGGGAGGGGGGAGGAAGGTTCCCCCCCCAACCCCCCAACAAACGTGGTGTCGCATCAAACAAAGGAACTTGGGGGGATAGGCGCATGAAGGTCCCCCCCCCCCCCCCCACCCCCCCGAGTGATTGTATGTATATCTTTAACCCTACTCACCCACCCTATCATGTACAAATTATAAATCCCTGTTTTATTTGTATGAATCAACTCACCTGAATTTCACGGTTTCAGTCCTTTTGACTTGAACAGGCTCTGTGCAGATTTAAATTGTTGATGCCGCGGTTTATAACCAGTGTACTTATCAGCTCACAAAATGGCTGTCTCTGTTGCATCAGTAGGTGTGTTTAGGCCCAAAACAAATATGTTGTGTTTCCGGTAACCCGACCGACCGATAAAATTTGGGGGACGATGGGTCGGGGTATTTTAAGCAGGAAAATACTAATGCCAATGGATTAAGGACGGGAATGCAGCTAAATTACCCCCAGCAAAAAACCAAATCGGAGTCTGAATTTCACGACTGCGTCTCCTACCTTTGCTGTTCCGCAGAGAAAGCGATTCCTATGGAGGTAGGAAAATGCAATCTAAAGGTCGTCACGTGCACTGAAAATAGCCAATCGCGATACACGTACATGTAACGGAGCGACTCGGCCGGCTATTATCGTACATACATGTAGCGCATGTGTTGGGCCCAGGCGAAAGCACTGTACAGTTTGTACACGTACTTTTGCTTACCGAGTGTTTGCCTGTGCACTGTGTAGAGCTAGCTGTGCGGCCGCCGTCGGAGAAACCAATGAATATGTTGATGGCTTGCCCCGGTAGCTTGCGGACTTCATCATCAATGTCTTCAACTCTTTGTTAATTTTTCGATATTTGTCTTATTTTGTACATCTTTCAAATGTCTAAGTTACATGTACTTTATTTATTTACAAAACAAACTTAAATAAGATCACTTTGACTGTATTTCACCTTGCTATAAATCATATAAAAATGCGTGGCAGTCTGGAGATGTTTGCCTTGATTTTGAGGGTATCCAGGTACCCGACCATTATGTTTTAGTTCTCTTTAAACTCATATATGCACAGGTTATCATGTACATACCCGGTACAGTATCTACATCTACATGTTATCATGTACATACCCGGTACAGTATGTACATCCACATGTTATCATGTACATACCCGGTACAGTATGTACATCCACATGTTATCATGTACATACCCGGTACAGTATGTACATCCACATGTTATCATGTACATACCCGGTACAGTATGTACATCCACATGTTATCATGTACATACCCGGTACAGTATGTACATCCACATGTTATCATGTACATACCCGGTACAGTATGTACATCCACATGTTATCATGTACATACCCGGTACAGTATGTACATCCACATGTTATCATGTACATACCCGGTACAGTATGTACATCCACATGTTATCATGTACATACCCGGTACAGTATGTACATCCACATGTTATCATGTACATACCCGGTACAGTATGTACATCCACATGTTATCATGTACATACCCGGTACAGTATGTACATCCACATGTTATCATGTACATACCCGGTACAGTATGTACATCCACATGTGTATGTAGATACTGTACATGTACATATTAATGTACACAAATAAAAATTAAATTAAAAACCTACTGACTGACCCACCCTTTTGGGGGCAATGTTACTGGAAACACAACATATTTTTGTTTTGGCCTAATGAAACGTGTGATGAGATATCATGTGATTGTGTACAAAGTCTGAGCAGATACATGTACTGGAATGGATCAATAAGATTAGAGATAATACCACAATACTGGAGTGGTAAATGTCAACAAGGTTAAAGTGCAATATACCATGGAGGTACATAGGAAAATATGTTTATGGGTGCAATATATATGTACCAATAGGTAAGGTTAAGTAAAATGCTTTTCAGGGGGTTCGAAAGAAACAAATAAGTTTCCTGCACATATTTGCACACACTTCGAGAATAACAAGTTACTTCTTGCCTACAATAGACCGATCCAGTAAGCTCCGCCCATTTTGGAATTGACCAATCACAGCCTCAGGTTCAGGTAACCAAAATGTTTGGTTACCCGAGTCCTCAAAATTTTGTGCACAGAGCTACGGCAAATGCAGCACAAGTGACGCGAAAACACCATAAACATCATTTTTATCAGCGCAGAGGACCCTAGCCGATTTAAAACGGATTGTATAAGACTATCCTAACCTACTTTTAATTCCTTCATCAATGTGTTTTTGTGTAAACGGGAAAAACTCACCCAAATTAGCTGGTCGTTTTGCTATGTTTTGCATTCACTGCGTTCTAGATGTGTGTCGAGATGTTTTTGTTTGATCGCTCGCGTTACGCGTAATGCAGGCGTGTTCTACGTGCACGCACACGACCGGATATTTAAGTGCACATTTTGTTTTCGAGCGTGCAGTTTCTGTGTGCGTGTGCGTGTTTCAATACGCGCTGACCAGGGCGCTGACGCACGGCGCGGCCACGAGACTCTACTGCACACGTGCTTCACATGTGTGGCATGTTGCTAGGCAATTTCTAAATGGGCGGAGCTTACTGGATCGGTCTATTACAAAATGAATTGAGGCTACCAATCAATTTTTAGAGACTTTAATATTTTAGTTAACACCACTGATTGGGCAATTCTAGCATCATGGACATTACATTTCACAATTTTTTTAAACTTTAAGAGCTCATTTCATATACATGGATGTGTTTAATTTGAAATAATCCACAGTTATTACAAAACCGTCATCCCGGACAGTGTACATTAGGAAGTTGAGACAGTTTCTATAAATCGTTTGTTGGATAAATAACCTCTACCGTCACGGACATTACATTTTTTGGACAATACATTTTGCATGCCAGTACATTTGTTGAAAAGTGAGTGTACATGCATGCGGTAAAGGCAATTTCCTTACTTAATGATTGTAAGGCAATGTATACCGGTAAATAGCATCTAAATATATTTTCAATGTCACGGGAGCGCGTGTGGTCTAGTGGGTATGAAGCGGGACTCCCAATCAGAGGTTGGGGGTTCGAGCCCCACTTCGACCAACGTGTCTGTGTCCCTGGGCAAGGCACTTAATCCCAGTTGCCTCGTCAACCCAAGCGATATCTGGGAAGCTGTTGTGGGGAATGCCACAATCTAACTGCTGATAGGATTGTGCGCCTTGGCCATGTTGCCACCTAGTTGAAGCGAAATGGTTCTGGTGATTTCCTGATGGCAGCGGTAATAATGGCAACAGCCGCCTCGGAATATGTCTACATAGATAGATGGCGCTTTACAAATGCTTGTGATTATTATTATTACAGTTTTGTCACAAGCTTTCATACAATTGTAAAAAAAACACAAACTATAAATTCTTGTCACTGATTTTACCTTAATGATCAAGTGTACATGCTTTTCAATGGTTTTGATAGTATATTTGTTGCCACACTGTTTAAAGAGTTGGCAGTATGGTGATAATTTGATTTATGAGTTTTAATAAATTTAACGGCTATGAAAAACTACTCTAACATTTTGGGGAGCTCAATATACAATACTTTGGTTTACCTTTCTGAACACCGACATGTTATTTAATCTCAAATGAAGCAAAAAAATTAAGTACTACAAATGTCAAGGACATACACCTGTGCTTGTGATTCATGACAGGGATCCACAAATAATGTATCTCTACATTTTATTGAGGACCTCCGATTTAAAACATACATGAATTTCCTGTTTAGGGGCCGTCCATAAAGTACTCATGAAATGCCGACTTCTTAGACCCCTCCCCCTCCCCCTTGTACGCATGGCATATGCAGTGGCTCCAACCCCACCTCACGCCCCAGTCAAATTTATTCTGTTAACTTTTGTAATATGATTATAAAATATAGACCTTTTTTTTTTACAGATCGAGGTATTATTTTGATTAATTTAAGAAATTTGGAAATCTTCATCCAGTGTTTACCAGTTTTGGATCACGCTCCTGACTTAAAAAACAAGATTATCCTGTATTCACTTCAGCTCATACGGTGTGTGCTATATGTAATAGTCTATGGGCCAGAAGGGCCCACCGTACACCGCTCCCCCTAGAATTGACGAAACAAAAATTTTCTAGTAGGTTTGCATCTGTACTTCATTTTAACACATGTTAACATGAGATTAACTGCGACTCAATAGTTGATTTTGGATGTTACATGAACCTTCAAGCCCAAGACTTTTGACAGCCATTTTAGGGTGAGGGGAAATTCAAATATCCATTGTTCTGTCAAAAAATTTCGAAGCCATCCCGGCCCAGCTTGAAGTCTTCCCGACCTAGCCCGAAGCCATTTCGGCCCAGCCCGAAGCCATCCTGGCCCAACCAGAAGCCATCCTGGCCCAACCTGTAGCCATCTTGGCCATGCCCAATGCCCTCCCAGCTCAGCCCAAACCTCAAAACCCCAGCCCGAAGCCATATCAGCCCAGCTCTAAGCCATAGCCATGCTAGCTTAGCACGAAGCCATCCGTTTCCGCCCGAAGCCATCCTGGCCCAGCCCGAAGCCTTTCCAGCCCAGCTCGAAGCCATCCCAGCCAAGCCCAAACCCCAAAACCACAGCCCGAAGCTATCCCAGCTCGAAGCCATCCTAGCTCTAAGCCATCCCAACCCAGCCCGAAGCCATCCCGTTTCAATCCGGAAGCCATCCTGGCCCAGCCCAAAGCCATCCCATCCCAGCCCAAACAGGGTTCGACTTAGAAAAAAAAAACTAAAAAAGTTACATGCACAGAGCAACTTTTACATGCACGAAAAAATTGTGCACACATCTCATAAAAAAAAGAGTATTATTTATGTATTCGCTGTTTAATAAGGGTGTTGTTTTGTTTTGTTCAATAAAATGCATTTGTTGTACTTGTACAGTCCCTATTGTTTATTTCATCAAGGATATATAATAAGACTTCAAAAGTTTGATACCCTTACATTTACCTGGTTTTAGAAGTCACTATCGCATACCTGCCAACATTGCCGAGTAAAAAACAAAATCGGACTGGACGTAGTGAAACTTGAAACGTTCGAGTTGACCTAGTACTGCACCACAGATATCCATGTACTGCACCTGTTTTCATGTACACAATACATGCGGCGCGGGGGAGTCAGGTCAAGTCGACCGTTTCGATTGTTCCGATTTTCAACACTTTTAACACTTAACAATCGGAACAAATACGATAAAATCGGACTAGTTGGCAGCTAGGTATGCTATCGGATGATTCACAATATCGCACGAAAGTGTCTGAATGATCTGAATACAGTGCATTGGAAATGATCATCTGCGATCGCTACATATACACACACTAGTCATGCACGTGTTTGTATGTGTACATGCACAACATACAGCGGTGGCCAAGAGGGGTATACCCAATTGCTCAATTGCGATACCCCCTAGTGTTTTTCTAGTCGTTTTTATGCTACGTGCTCACGCGCTGTATTGCTTGGATGGTGAATTGCATGTACCCTGAACATATAGACGAAGGAAGTGTTTAGAAAACGGCCACACTCACGTCTACGCACACAGCGGTACAGTCTTGGCAATATGTACCGTGATAGCGCTGGTTGATCGATCGATCGTCTGATTGTGCGTTGCGTGTACGGTACAGGTACGGTGCGTGCGTTGTGACAAGTTGGTCTATGGCTGGTTCAACGTGGGGAAATATACCAGGTACGTAATTGGGCCTAAAAAAAGTACGTGCACGGTGTGCACGTAAATACAAATCCTTACATGCACAGGTAAAAAAGTACATGCACCAGTGCATGCGTGCACCCGTCTAAGTCGAACACTGAGCCCAAACCCATCCCGCCCAAGCCCAAACCCTAAAACCCCAGCCCGAAGCCATCCCAGCCTGAAGCCATCCCAGCCCCCAGCCCCAAGCCATCCCAGCCCAGTTCTAAGCCATATCCCAACCCAGCCCGAAGCCATCCTGGCCCAGCACAAAGCCATCCCAGCCTAAAGGCATCCCGGCCCAGCCTTAAGCCATCCCAGCCCATCCGAATCCATCCCGTCCCAACCCGAAGCCACACCACCTGCCCAACCCGAAGCCACCCCGGCCCGACCCGAAGCCACCCCGGCCCGACCTGAAGCCACCCCGTCCCAACCCGAAGCCACACCACCTGCCCAACCCGATGCCACCCCGGCCCAACCCGATGCCACCCCGGCCCAACCCGAAGCCACTCCCGCCCCAACCCGAAGCCATTTCGGCCCAGCCCGAAGCCATTTCGTGCTGGGCCGGGGTCGCTTCGGGCTAGCTGGGCAGGGATGGCTTCGGACTGGGCCGGGGTGGGGTTGGGGCTGGGCCAGGCTGGCTTAGGGCTGGACCAGGATGGCTTTAGACTGCTGGGAAGGGAGGGCTACGGGCTGGGATGTGGAGGGCTTCGGACTGGACTGGACTGGAAGGGCTACAGGCTGGGCTTGGAGGGCTTCTGGCTGGGCTGGGAGGGCTTCGGGCTGGGCTGGGAGGGCTTCGGGCTGGGCTGGGCTGGAATGCCTTTAGGGTGGACTTTGGGGGTTCGGGCTGTGCTGGGCTGGGGGCTTTGGGATGTGACAGGGTCGCTTTGGGCTGTTCCGGGGTAGCTTCAGATTGGCCTTTGGGGTCTTCGGGCTGGCTGGGAGTGGGAGTGCTTGTGCTTTGCGAGCCAGGCTAGGATGGCTTTGTGATGGGCAGGCTGGGCTTTGGGGCTTCAGGCTTGGCTTTGGGGCTTCATGTTTTGCTGGGAGGGCATTGGGCTGGGCCTGGATGACTTCGGGCTGGGCCGGGATGGCTTCGGGCTTGGCCGGGATGGCTTTGGGCTGGGCCGGGATGGCTTCGGGCTGAAACGGGATGGCTTCAGGCTAGGCTTGGATGGCTTAGAGCTGGGCAGGGAGGGATGGCTTCGGCCTAAATCGGGATGGCCAAGTTTGTTAGGTTTTTATCCTGATTAAACCTCCGTGGGATGACCAGACCTTTTGAATCCCATGTCTTAAAAACAGCCCTAGAAGTGCAGGTTGTCAGGGAGGCAATTCTGGCAGAGTGGCGCACCCTGCCGTAGCGGCTCATACGGTGGCTGGTGCAGCCAGTCTTGCCACAGTATCATGTTATACACATTACTGAACAATAAAATTAGCTACATCTGACACAGCAGTTATATTAAAGACGTTTTTGTCTCCACCCCTTCCATGCCTGTACGTTTTTTGAGGTTGGGGTATTGTTGGTGATATATTGACCCGCCTATTTCTTACGTTGTGGCAGAAAGCCTTCTTACCAATATAATCAAATTAACTTGTATTTATAAAATACTTTGAGACAGAATAATATCATGTTATAATTAATTATAGGGCTCCTTTTAACCCCCACCAATATTCCTTTTTCAATTTTGTACATATTACATTCACATCATCGTACTTTACACCAGAGAAACAGCACTTTATACAGTTTTCTTGGGAAATAATAAACAATTAAACAAAAATTAAATAAAATACAAAATAAACAATGAAAGTTCTATGGGGAAAGCCATGCCACCATATACATGTCTCCGTTTGCCAAATTTCCTGTGGGGGAGTGACTGGGGGAGCGATGACTTTTCTTGCGATGACATTTCAATATTCCTATAAGACTCTTGAGGTCAACTGCAAAAACTAACGTGTGCACATGCTCAGTAATATCTCTGAACTCGCTTTTTCACCGTTTCAATGTACAGACTACACTGTACATGTCACAAGAGGGCGCACTTTACAAAGTTAAGAGCAAGTTCAATTCGGGACTAGAGCCGACCACTGGTCAAACATCTTCAATTAGCAACACACATATGCGCACTAATGCCTTTGGTTAGTTCAACTGGTTCCGCGCAAAATGCTGCATTTAACTCGATGCCTGAGGGGGTACTATGACCTGACTCAAAGGCCATAAGCCTATAATGCCTTAGAAACCTTTTCTGGTTGTTTCTTAAGAAGGTCCATCATATTCTTCTTCATCTTCTGACCGAGATCAAGGATTTCTTGGCAGCTTGCCAAGTCCATGAGACGTCCCACCTCCTCCAGCATCTGTTCATTCTCAGCCAGGTCGTGTCTGTTTGCCATTTGAGTTTTTTCCAGCATTTGAACTTTTTCACTGTAAGCTGTCTTTGCCTCCTGTAGTTGTTTTTTCTCCTCCTCTTGTATCTTAGCAATTTTCTCGAGAGACCTTCCATGGATTTTATCATCGATGTCAGCATATTTGGCATCGAGTGCTTGCTGGGTCTTGTCTACGCCCTCCATAACCTCACTGTATTCTGCTTTGCGCTTTGCGGCTTCCGTGATCAGTTGTTTGATTTCTTGTTGACACTTTTCTGAAGCATCAGCCAGGCTATGTAGGGTATGCTGAGAATGACTGAGGAGAGAACAGGTTGTACATGCCACCTTCTTGCAGGTTTCACAGTAGACATTAACAGTCTGGTCTGGGTGCTTTCCACACTTCATAGCATCTTCTCTCACTCGACTTTTGTACAAGCTACTTTCAGATCGAAGCTGCGACAATGTGTGTACTTTGTGTGTCTTGAATGCAGCCATGCGTCGGTGTGCTCCGAGACACTCCTGGCACAGAAAGCTATCACACTCGACACATCTCGAATCCGCGTCGTTTTGCTCCTCGCAATTCTGGCACTTGATGTTTGAACTTTGACCTTTGTGCAGCTCTTCCTGCATGGTAGTCTCATCCACGAGGGCGGTCAACGTGAAATTCTTGGACAGGTCCAGAATGTCTTTATCCTCAAGTTTTGTTGGACGTCTGCAGAGTGGACATGAAATCACCTTGCTGTCTTGCTCTTGTTGCTTGCTGATCTCTTGAAGACATTCAAGACAGAAGCTGTGAAGACAGTCCAAGACTCGAGGGTCTCGAAATCGGCAGGAACAAATGGAGCACTCGAGGTGGTCCTTGCCGCTCTTGTCCAACACTGACTGAATGCTGCTGCTGTTGGATGCCATTCCTGAGACAGAAATACAAATGATTCTCAAAATCCAGATGCATTTTCATCGTGGCTCACTCACTGCCTCACCCCTCCCCCACCCCAGTTTTTTTAATGATCAAATTACCGAGTATGTCTTGAGTCGAGCAGCCAGTAAAATATTAGGGGTTCCGTGAAGTGAAAATTCAGTCAATATCTTTTTGTAGTGGAACGTAATGTTGACAAACAAAAGTGGTAGTGTTAAAACAAATCTTACAAATCTTTAAACAAAATTTCTCACGATGCACGAAGAAAACTATTGTTAAAATTGGTCTGAAAATGACGTTTTAATTGTTGGATGACGCTAAAAGTTTGGAATTAAAAAGAATAAGACTTACTCTTTCCAATTATTACAAAACCCTAAAATTTATTTTCCCTTCAATTTTTTACAGGTCATATTATTTTGTTAAATTTCGGCAGCACAAATGTGAATCATGTCGCATTTTAAACAAAATAACTTGGGAAGAGGGGTTATCTCCTCTAAGAGATTGTCTATCCGTCCTCAACCCCGGCCACTCAACCACCCTGTACAAATTATAAATCCCCGGTTCATTTATATGAACCAACTCACCTGAATTCCACGGTTTCAGTCCTTTTGACTTGAAAAGGCTCTGTACAGATTGAAATTTTTGCTGCCGTGGTTTATAACCAGTGTATACCGGTACGTATCATCTGATCTCACAAAATGGCAGTTTGCGATGCATCAGTAGTAGTGTTTATAAGAGGTGTGATGAGATATCATGACTCATTTCTGCTCAGACTTTGTACACGATCATATCATGTGATTGTGTACAAAGTCTGAGCGGAATGGATCAATCAGACTAGAGATAATACCACAATACTGGAGTGGTAAATGTCAACAAGTTTGAAGTGCAATATTTGTGCAATATACCGTTTATGGGTGCATTTATGTACCAACAGGAAAAAGTTAAATAAAATGCACACACTTCGCGAATAACAAGTTACTTCTAGCCTACAAAATTGAGGGTGTAACCAATCAATTTTTTGAAAATCTATTTTTTGTTCCTCAGTACGTGGTCTATTTCCACCTTATCTTTTTGTTAACACCACTGATTGTTGATTGTACAGTTGTTGGTTTCCCGAACATTTTTAATTGAGAATTTTAAACTCAACTAATGCGAGAATGCATTTTTTTCCCACAGTTAGTCACCGTTCATCCCGTTTGTTTCCTTTCAATCGTGCCTTGGAGGTCAACTGCAAAAACCAACATGTATCATGTACATGTACATGTACATGTACATGCACATGCATGCTCAGTAAAATCTCTGAACTTGCTTAAAGGGCCTGTGACATCCTAAACAACTTTGTGCCTAAGCTTTGCTTCATAATGACGGATTACTTGTTCAGCAAGACATACTATTGTTCGTTTGGATGTAAAATCAATAAAAGGTGGCCTTTTTCAACTTTGAAGATTTAATTGCAATAAATCACAGACAGAGGGCGCTGTTTTGAGTGCATCACATAAGGAAGACGGAAGGGAAAAGTTAAGAAAAAACATAAGACTTCAAGTTGGACTTGTGACATGTGTGACAAATTGCTGCAGTTTCTACCCCCAGTTTTGTCATGGCTTACAGCAGGCAACATGTAAAACAAACTCAAACAGCCATGGATTACAAAAGTTTCAGGAAAATTGAGAAAAAAGTGGAATCTTTTGTGCACAGTTGAATGTGAATTTCCTGTGTTTGCCTCTTGTGACGTCGTGACCTTGGTCATGAATATGCATATTAGCATTAGCATAAAAACTAAAAACCTTTGTTTTAACCCCCAAAGCAAGCTCCAAATAGGATTTTTATGACTTTAACTGGGTAAAGTGGTTTTAAAGCATAGATTTCATTGATAAAAATCCTAAATAAGGGGCCCTTTAAATTCACCCCCTTACTCTTGTTAATACATTGTAAATGCACTGGGGTCTTTTAAAGGTACTGTATACACAATGTATACACAAGTTGCAAAATTTGGGAAAATCCAAGTTATCAAACAAAATAACACCTTGGTTAAAAGTTCAGAAATGTTAGCAATTATTCACTAAAAAGTCTAGAACAGTAGGTTTCAGTGATTTACCAGTGATTGTTTAGACCCAGTTACCGGGTCAACTGACATCACACTTGATGTTGACTGTGAGCATTTTTTTGCAAACAGCATTTCAAGCAAAAAAGATTGTGTAATTTTTCAAATCAAATGTTTTTTGACAAAATGGAAAGTCGTAGGCTGTATGTCGGATGCCTTTTACGTGATTTTGCCTTTTAGGGATGTACCCCATTTTGAATTGGCAGATCATTTTTTGTTCCTACAGGTATAATGTCAGAGTTTAGGGCTGTGCCAATTATTTGAATATTCAAATATTAGATTTATAACTAAATATTTAAATACAACATCGGTAATCATTGAAATACGATCACTGGTAATCACTGAAACCAACTTTATTTAAATAGATTGATAACGAAATATTGAATATTTGAAAAGTTCATGAGTGATGAATTGCTCAGTAAAACTACAGAGAAAAGAAATTATGTATTTTTACAAGAGAGGTGTATTCTCTAACACCCATTTTATACTGGTGCACTAGAGTCGCGCCAAACTATTTGTATCAGATTGGTTTCAGACCGGCATTCTGAAAAGATCATCTTCTGGTGAACCAAGTTGCTCCAAATTGTTTCAAATGTCAAACTAATTAATTCAAATTTCTGGGATAATTTAGTTCGACGCAACTCTGGGGCGCTGTGTATGAAACGGGTGTAAATAAGTTGCTACAATGATGGTATATATGCTCAAAATTTACACTGCAAAACTAGTGCATTAATTTATACATTTAGTTAGTGTTTTAAAATTTCCACTATGGTAGAGTATGCTAATTAAACAATTTACACCTAATAAATCATGATTAAATCAGTCTAAATGAACATTCGATATTCAATCAAAAATTTGGTTAGAATATCTGAACGATAAATTACTCCAATTGACCCCACATTAGTAGAGTTTAATTTGCATGTAACAGTGGCTTGAGAAATGTCTGCTTCTGGCCAGAAAGCCGTGGCCAGCGGCTTACTGTAAACATAATCTGACCTTCGATTAATAATGTCACAGACCTTGACAACAATTTCCTAGTGAAAGAATTAAGCAGGATCAGTGGATCTGCATCTACATGTAGCTTCCAATTTTTGGACACCGCGCTACATCTCGTAATTTTGCATGAAAAAAAAGATGAACAAAACACACATTGTGCCCATATTATCGCATTTTTAGTGCTATTTGATAATATTCGTGGTCAGTTTCTCTGGAAAAACTGCACCACACACGCGTCAAGTAGTTTCGTGAGGACGTTTGTTTGGCCTAAAAATCATACAAGGATAGCCGGCTGCGTCACTTTCCGTTAAGATACATGTGCATGTTTTTTGGTCAGCACAGCTGTACTTCAGTTAGACTGGTTTATTGCAATGGGCTGAACTGGCGACTAAGCCATCTTTGCCTTGTTCCTAGCTGTGTAAGTTGTGGGCATCTCCTGACATTGTTAGTGAAAGAATTGTTTGATCACATGTCACGCTGCGCATTTACTTAATTGCGTTACATTTGGTATGGCAATGCATGCCCAACAATTCCAATGAGCGGCCAAAACATTTTCCTTCCAGGCTTTTAAGGGGGAAAACCAAGATGACTGCATGTACCATGATAAAGATTAGAAGATTAGCTAGGCATGTTTGTTAACAGCAGACAGTGGTGTATTTCACACACGATGGTAGACTTTAATGGACCTCTCAGCTGCCACAACCAGACTGCCATTTGGTGAAAGCGCAATGCCACGTACAGAATTGCACCCCTTGATTATCCGACCGACGTACTCGCCCGTTGGACTGAACTGATGAATTTCATCACTTTCATCATCTCTCGAAGCAGCAACATAGATTGTTCCATCGATTCCGCAGCAAACACCATATAGCCAGATGCAGTCTGATTCACTATATAAATTGGCCGTAAATATTTCATATCCATCATAGTCAATTGCCAGTACTTCGTTTTGTTGGCCGTCAGTGTAAATCAACTGTTCCTCAAAAACTGCCAAATAATCTCCAATTCCTGGAGCAGGAAGTGTTTTAACTAGGGATCCATTGAACTGATGCAGGGATATTTCGCCTTTTGATGCGTGTCCTACTGCAATCTGATTGTTGTCATCCACTGCAAGGCATGTTGGGTAGGCATACGGTCTGAACTGACAAAAAAAGTCATAGTCAGGGTCAAATACTTTGATGATTGGACCAGCAATGACAATCAAAACATCATCCTTATTCACTGCAACTCGTCGCGGATTATAGAGGTCTTCTATGTCTAGCTCCTCTGAGATTGCAGGAGAATCGGGAGTCTTTGGAGTGTAGGTTATCAACTCGTTGATATCTGTGTCTACAACAATTATTTCATTGTTTGAGAATACTGCCACATGACACGCAGATTCTAGGTCATCTGTGCATGGTCCGTATGCCTGTAATTCTGTCTTCACTTGCCATTTCTCGGGTTGTATTGTAGCGTAGAAAATTGAGATATTCTCGGGAGGTTTTGTGGTTTCCTGTGGTTTTGCTGCTGCAGTTTGCAGCTGTGGTTTTGCTGCTGCAGTTTGCACCTGTGGTTTTGCTGCTGCAGTTTGCACCTGTGGTTTTGCCGCATCTTCCAACACAAGTTTTCCAAGTGATTGGTTGCCTGGCTCAAAGGCCATGAAGCATAATGCCTTGGAAACTTCCTCCGGTCGTTTCTCCATGAGGCCCATCAATTTCTGCTTCATCTTCTGACTGAGATCAAGGATTTCGTGGCAGCTTGCCAGATCCATGATACGTCCCACCTCTAACAGCATCTGTTCATTCTCAGCCAGGTCGTGTCTGTTTGTCATTTGAGTTTTTTCCAGCATCTGAACTTTGTCATTGTAAACTGTCTTTGCCTCCTCTTGTAGTTTTGTCTCCTCCTGTTGTGTCTTAGCAATTTCCACGAGAGCCCTTTCGCGGATTTTATCATTGATGTCGGCATATTTGGCATCGAGTTCTTGCCGGGTTTTGTCTACTTCCTCTATAACCTCACTGTACTCTGCTTTGCGCTTTGCAACTTTCGTGATCAGTTGTTTGATTTCTTGTTGACAGTTTTCTGAAGCATCAGCCAGGCTATGTAGGGTATGCTGAGAATGACTGAGGAGAGAACAGGTTGTACATGCCACCTTCTTGCAGGTTTCACAGTAGACATTAACAGTTTGGTCTGGGTGCTTTCCACACTTCATAGCATCTTCTCTCACTCGACTCTTGTACAAGCTACTTTCAGATCGAAGCTGCGACAATGTGTGTACTTTGTGTGTCTTGAATGCAGCCATGCGTCTGTGTGCTCTTAGACACTCCTGGCACAGAAAGCTATCACACTCGACGCATCTCGAATCTGCGTCATTTTGCTCCTCGCAATTCTGGCACTTGATGTTTGACCCTTGACCTTTGTGCAGCTCTTCCTGCATAGCGATCTCATCCACGAGGGCGGTCAACGTGAAATTCTTGGACAGGTCGAGAATGTCTTTATCCTCGAGTTTTGTTGGACGTCTGCAGAGTGGACATGAAATCACCTTGCTGTCTTGCTCTTGACGCTTGCCGAGCTCTCGAAGACATTCAAGACAGAAGCTGTGAAGACAGTCCAAGACTCGAGGGTCTCGGAATCGGCAGGAACAAATGGAGCACTCGAGGTGGTCCTTGCCGATCTTGTCCAACACTGACTGAATGCTGCTGCTGTTGGATGCCATCCCTGTTTGTGGAGATACGAACTCAAATGTGAACCTAGTCTGTGCTACTTTGTAAAGTTGTGGGCAGAACCAGACCATGCTACATGTAATGGCCTACCCATGTGAGTGATGACGGATAGTCATATGCAAATATTGCCTCCCATGTGCTCGCTATACATACATTGACATATGTACGTGCATTCGTTACGGTTCATTCATTACAGTATACATCGTAATGAATAAATCATAATGCATCTGGGCTAGATCGCTGATTGGCTTCCCCGGTTTTTCGGGGGAATATTGGCTAAAAACAAAGAAAAAGTTATAAGCAGCCACAGAGCAATAATATCCAAGACCTTTGTCGAAGTCTGGTCAAAAGCGTATTAATCGATACCAACATTGCAACAATCACGCAGCAGAATCGAATACGCAACTAATCGATGGAACTATACCGCTCAGACAGCGTACGCTACGAGAACAAACAAACGACAAAGGTCTTGGAGCCAAGACTAACATGAACCCAAAATTGGGGTGCACATTTTTTTTTGCTATTAGGTTTTTTAATCCGTTCTTAAGTTAGAAAACAGCCAGCAAATAATAGAGATCATGTAAAGGGAAAATTCAGTCAGTGTCTTTTTGTATAGTGGAACATAAAATGAGGAAATTTTCAGCAAAGAGAGCAGTTCTAGACAACTACTCATCTGTTGATGCAAAATGTTGTTGTGCGTAGGCTAGAGACTGTCTAAAATCACAATTTTTGTGGCACAGATGCAACTCACATTTCATCGACAAAGGAACTGCAGGTGGGTGGAGTCGCTCTTCATAAGGCCTTTTCACACTACAACCTCTCAACCCAGGTTGAACTCAACCCAGGTTGAACTCAACCCAGGGTTGAAATGCCAATTTTTAATCCCGCATTCAACCCCGCATCGCGATCGGGGCGAGTTCAACCCTGAGTTGAACGGGGAGTATTCACACTTGTGCAACGCCAACCCGGGGTGAGTGATATAATCGAGTGTTGCTCGCATGCGTAAGTGCTGTCCCCCGCCGGAAATAGTTCCAATTTTTCGAATTCATCATCACTTTTCTGCCCTATTTTCTTGTTTGCTGTTTGTGCCATTTTTTTTTAAAGAAAAGTGCAAAAGTGAATGATGGACGATGTAAAAATAGCCTCTCAAAACGGAAGCTCTGATCTTCACACATACAACATGCATGTTCATGTGTACACTGCCGCTAAAACATGTACCTGAACACATTCATTCAGCTGGTATAGTATTCATGCAAATTATTTTTGTTAAAAATATAAAAATTTGCGCAATTTGGCATGACATTTGTAGCTCACAAGCGGTAAGAATCTCAACCCGAGCAGGGTTGAGTTCAACCCGGGGCGAAAGCAATCTCGGGGTTGACGCGGGGTTGACATTTCTCAAGTGTGAAACGTCGCTTTTTTCAACCCTGTGTTAACCCCAAGATTTTTCAAGTGTGAAAAGGCTTTAAGTGATTGTCCTACTCCTTCCACAGTGCTGCCCCGCCCTTAACATACACAATTATGAATACAGGTTTATTTGAAAGGTTTGTGTGTGCCACTCTGCGGATATCCAAAATTTCAGTTCTTCTGCTCTGAAAATTGCAGGTATTGTCATAAAATAAGTGATATCTCCAGTAAAGCACTACACTGTACCTAATTTCATTCAGCATGTTAAAAGTGCTCCACATAGGGTTTTACATTTCGACATACAGGAGTAATTATTTGTCCCAGCTTAAAAGGACTGTATATTTTGCACTTTTCTAAATAAAAAAATACAAGCTCAAGTTTTACCTGTACCTGTGAAAAGATGTAAGGCTCCGTACAGATTGACAATTTTTTGCTGCCGTGGGCTTAGTTCGCAACCAGTGTACCAACTCACAAAATGGCAGTTTGTGTTGCATCAGTATAGTTCTATTTATGAAATGTGTGTGATGCTGTTGATGCATCAGTAGATCCATTATGAAATATGTGTGATGTGGTTGTATTGAACATGTACACATTCTATAGGGGTCAAAAAGGGGGTCAGTACAACAATGTTGGCCTAGTGCTCTTGTCAACAAAGTTGAAATGCAGTGGTAGAAATGCCACGATGTTAAAAAAATGCACCATTTCCTGGTGCAAATAAGTGGCAATGAAAGTTAAAAATAAAATGCATTTTGGCATTGTATAAAATTCAAATTCCATCGGTACACATATGTAATCAAAAGCCTACAGTATGTTGAGAAAACTGCCTTTTGAGTTATTTCAGTAAATGCAGTAATACTTCAGAAAACCTATAAAAATCTATTCGTTTTTGTGTGTGTGTGAATGAATAGTAAAACAAATTGTCTACAGACAACTTTTTAAAAACCCACCTTCAGTTGTCAATTTCTCCCACAAAGGTCCCATTTTGAATACACGGGATAAAATCATGTGGTGTTTGTTACCATTGCTATCAACACTTCTAGCCTTTTTTTTGTTAATTCATGAAGTAAAATTTTGGGTCACTGCAAATGATGTATCGGTATTGGGGCTGTAATGCGTTAGAATTTGAGGGGATCAGATCGCTTTGGTGGCTATATGTCTTTAATCATTCATCAATTTCACTTTGGATCAGGTGCGCGCAGTGGAACTAACGCAGTCGACTACAGAGGACACCATATCGACATGAATTGGACAGTCCATTTCATGTCGATATGGCACCCTCTCTAGTCGGCTGCAATAGTTCTACTGCGCGCACACGGTCCAATATAAAGAATATCGTCTAGAAACTGGACTAACACTTCGCAAATAACAAGTTACTTCTAGCCTACAAAATTGAGGGTACCGATCAATTTTTAGAGACTTTGTTCCTGGTGACCAGTCTATTTCCAATTTACATGATTGTACAGTTACTTGTTTGTTTCCTGAACATTTTTAAATTCATTTTTACTCAAGTTCTGTGAGAATGCATTTTTTTCACAGTTAGTCACTGTTCTTTCTATTTGTTTGTGTTACATTTCAGTCGTGCTATTCCCGTATGACCTCGGAGGTCAACTGCAAAAACGAACATGTACCATGTGCACGCTCAGTAACATCTCTGAACTTGATTAAATTCACTGTGTTTCATAGTATACACTGTCACAAGAGGGCACACTTGCTACACAAAGTTAAGAGCAAGTTCGATTCGGGACTAGAGTCAACCACTGGTTAAACGTCATCCTGGCAACACACATTGGCACTAACACCTTTGGTTAGTCAACTGGTTCTGCACAAAATGCTGCATAAACTCAATGCCTGATGGGTACCAGTGACCAGTACAACCATGCCCTGTGGGCTGGTTCTAAATGGTTGACCAGACACGACTAACCATTGTTGACTAGACTGTGTTTGGTTCGAAATAGTTGAACTACTATAGTCAGGAATTGAATTTGCCCTAAGGTGTGGATGAATTCGGGCCACTCACAATACGGGATAACTACCAAGAATTTGATGCAGTAGGGCTACTTTCGCTGTGTATCATGGGAAAAAGTCGACACTAATTGTTAGATAAATCATAAATCATGTATAAAAACAACATGAAGTATGTTGCATGAGGAAGAAAGAAAATGAATTTGTCTCTAGATGCAAACACTGTAGACTTGTTTTAAACCAAGTTTCTTAACACAAAAACTTCAACAAACAGATGAACAGCACGTTGTCTGTCCCTTCTAAATTAATATACCGGTACTACAGTTTTTATAATATGGCTGTGTTATTTTGTTTGTAAAACATACTGGTAGGTTTTAAACTAATACATTGTAATTTTAAATGCTATACCAACACCACTAGCGCTATAACCCCTTACTGTAGTAAATAAATGCTCTGGGATCTTTTAAAGGTAGTACATGTATACACAATTTGCAAAATTTTAACAAAAGTCCAAGTTATCAACAACAAAAACACCTTGGTTAAAAGCAATTTAGCAATAATTCACTAAAAACTTAAACTGGAGCAGTACAACACATGTAAGTTTTCAGTGATTACCAGCCATTGTTTAGACCCAGTTACCCTGTCAACAGACATCACACTTTAGTAGTCTGTTGACCGTGCTATGACCATCAACTGTAGCAGCGGGTTTTCATTGATTACCAGCCATTGTTTAGACCCAGTTACCCTGTCAACTGACATCACACTTTAGTAGTCTGTTGACCGTGCTATGACCATCAACTGTAGCAGCGGGTTTTCAGTGATTACCAGCCATTGTTTAGACCCAGTTACCCTGTCAACTGACATCACACTTTAGTAGTCTGTTGACCGTGCTATGACCATCAACTGTAGCAGCGGGTTTTCAGTGATTACCAGTGATTGTTTAGACCCAGTTACCCTGTCAACAGACATCACACTTTAGTCAGTTAGTAGTCTGTTGACCGTGCTATGACCATCAACTGTAGCAGCGGGTTTTCAGTGATTACCAGTGATTGTTTAGACCCAGTTACCCTGTCAACAGACATCACACTTTAGTAGTCTGTTGACCGTGCTATGACCATCAACTGTAGCAGTAGGTTTTCATTGATTACCAGTGATTGTTTAGACCCAGTTACCCTGTCAACAGACATCACACTTTAGTCAGTTAGTAGTCTGTTGACCGTGCTATGACCATCAACTGTAGCAGCAGGTTTTCAGTGATTACCAGTGATTGTTTAGACCCAGTTACCCTGTCAACTGACATCACACTTTAGTAGTCTGTTGACCGTGCTATGACCATCAACTGTAGCAGCAGGTTTTCAGTGATTACCAGTGATTGTTTAGACCCAGTTACCCTGTCAACTGACATCACACTTTAGTAGTCTGTTGACCGTGCTATGACCATCAACTGTAGCAGCAGGTTTTCATTGATTACCAGCCATTGTTTAGACCCAGTTACCCTGTCAACTGACATCACACTTTAGTTGTCTGTTGACCAAGAGCATCTTTTTGCAAACAGCATATCAAACAAAACCAGTTTTGTGTAATTTTTCAAATCAAATGATTTTTGACAAAATGGAAAGTCGTAGGCTGTACGTCGGACACCTTTTACGTGATTTTGCCATTTTAGGGATGCACCCGCATTTAGAATATCATAGAGTTAAGGGCTGTGAAATAATTGAATATTCAAATATTAGATTGGTAACTTTATTTACAATCGTTATCATAAATTTGAATATATTCGAAAAGTTCATTTAAGTGATGAATTGCTCAGTAAAACTAGAGAGAAAAGAAATGTATTTTTACAAGAGAGGTGTATTCTCTAAGTAGCATGGGAAGAGCATGTTGCAAACCTCCTGACTGTACAATGTATCTGTTGCACCCCAGTCAAGTGTGTGAGCCCCCCACTGTCATGACTGACCAACGTTGGAAGCAAATATATGCTCCAAATGTACACTGCAGAACCAGTGCATTTCTACATGTAGATTGATCAAATTTAGTTACTGCATTATAATTTCCACAATGGTATAGGCTAATTAAAAAATGTACACCTAATAAAACATGACTAAATCAGTCCAACACCGTGTTTACACTAGAACCGGCAAAGGTGGATACATTTACTCTACACCTCGATCCGGCTTCAACTCGCCTTCAGAAACCGCAAAAGTCACCACTAATTGTAACTGCAGCGCATGCGTGAGTTGTTAGGTGTTGCGAGCTGGTGCCAGATTGGTCAATTAAATCTACCACACAGCGGGCACTGCCCCAAGGACACTCAAATTGCCGAATCTGTATTCGGGTAGCGTTTACACTACAAGCGACCTTGACAATTGCGGGGTTGAATCCCGCAATTGCGGGGTTCAACCCTACCCCAAAGGTGACTTGAAAAAGGCGAATCAGACCCGGGTCTGATCCGCCTTTTTAAATTCACCTTTTGCGTTTACACTGAGTGCCTACCCGGCTACAACTCGCCTTTTCGGCAAAGGCGAATCAAGTGTAAACGGGCCTAAGATGAGCATTCGATATTCAATCGAAAATTTGGTTAGAATATCCAAACGATAAATTACTCCAATTGACCCCGCATTAGTAGAGTTTAATTTGTGGAAAGCCAGCCGCTCAATGTAAACATAATCTGACCTTCGATTAATAATGTCACAGACCTTGACAACAATTCCCTAGTGAAAGAATTGATCACATGTCAGGGTGCACATTTCCTTAATTGTGTTACGCATGTTGTGGCAGTGCATGCCCAACAATTTCAATAAGCGACCAAACTGTTTTCTTTCCAGGCTTATAGACAGCCGAAGTGTGACGTGGGTTGCCATGTTAATTGGCTCTAAACATCATGGCTGAGGAAATAGTACCACTGCAAAAGCACAGGGACACGGTTCAGTGATTTTTAGTGTAGAGCCATTGCCTAGGCAACTAAAAAAAGATGACGTATTCACTTCGGCAGTCTATTGGGAGAAAAACCAAGATGGCTGTACCCTGCTTACATGTACGTACCATGATAAAGATTAGATAGTGGTGTTTGTTAACAGCGGACTGCGGTGTATTTCACACAGGATGGTAGATTTGAATGGACTTTTCAGCTGCCACAATCAGATTGCCGTTTGGTGAAAGCGCAATGCCACGTACAGAATTGCAGTCCTTGATTATTCGTCCACTATACACACCCGTTGGAGTGAACCGATGAATATCATCACTTTCTTTCTGTTTGGAAGCAGCAACATAGATTGTTCCATCAATTCCGCAGCAAACACCATACAGGCAGATACATTTTGAATAACTGTATAAATTTGTCGTAAATATTTTATCTCCATTATAGTCAATTGCAAGTACTTTGTTTTCTTGGCAGTCGGTGTAAATCAACCGCTTCTTACAAACTGCCAAATAATCTCCGACTCCAGGAGCAGAAAGTATTTTCACCAGGGATCCGTCGGGCTGATGCAGGGTTATTTCGCCCTTTGATGCATATCCTACTGCAATCAGATTGTTGTCATCCACTGCGAGGCATGTTGGTAAAGTATTCTGTGCTGGATTCCGGTATGCACCAGGTTGGAACTGATGAAGACGGTTGCAGTGACGGTCACATACTTTGATGATTGGACCAGCAAGAACAATCAAATAGTCATCCTTGTTTACTGCAACTCGTCGCGGATCATACAGATTTCTTATCTGTAGTTTTTCAGAGATGTAGGTAATCAACTTGTTGTTATTTGTGTCTACAACAATTATTTGATTGTCTGAGAATACTGCCACGTGACATGCAGATATGAAGTTTCCGTTTGCCTTTAATTCTGTCTTCAATTGCCACTTCTCGGGTTGTTTTAGAGGTTTTGTCGCTTCCTGTGATTTTGCCGCTACAGTTTGCACCTGTGGTTTTTCCACATCGTCTAACACAATTTTTCCAAGTGATTGGTTGCCAGGCTCAAAGGCCATGAAGGCTAATGCCTTGGAAACTTCCCCTGGTCGTTTCCCCATGAGGCCCGTCAAATTCTGCTTCATCTTTTGATGAAGATTGACAATTTCTTGGCAGCTTGCCAAGTCCATGAGACGTCCCACCTCTTCCAGCATCTGTTCATTCTCAGCCAGGTCGTGTCTGTTTGCCATTTGAGTTTTTTCCAGCATTTGAACTTTGTCATTGTAAACCGTCTTTGCCTCCTGTTGTAGTTTTTTCTCCTCCTCTTGTATCTTAGCAATTTTCTTGAGAGCCCTTTCATGGATTTTATCATTGATGTCGGCATATTTGACATCGAGTGCTTGACGGGTTTTGTCTACTTCCTCTATAACCTCACTGTATTCTGCTTTGCGCTTTGTGGCTTTCGTGATCAGTTGTTTGATTTCTCGTTGACAGTTTTCTGAAGCATCGGCCAGGCTTTGTAGGGTATGCTGGGAATGACTGAGGAGAGAACAGGTTGTACATGCCACCTTCTTGCAGGTGTCACAGTAGACATGAACAGTCTGGTCTGGGTGCTTTCCACACTTCATAGCAACTTCTCTCACTCGACTCTTGTACAAGCTACTTTCAGATCGAAGCTGCGACAATGTGTGTACTTTGTGTGTCTTGAATGCAGCCATGCGTCTGTGTGCTACGAGACACTCCTGGCACAGAAAGCTATCGCACTCAACGCATCTGGAATCCGCATCATTTTGCTCCTCGCAATTCTGGCACTTAATGTTTGACCCTTGACCTCTGTGCAGCTCTTCCTGCATAGAAATCTCATCTACGAGGGCGGTCAACGTGAAATTCTTGGACAGGTCGAGAATGTCTTTATCCTCTAGTTTTGTTGGATGTCTACAGAGTGGACATGAAATCACCTTGCTGTCTTGCTCTTGTTGCTTGCTGATCTCTTGAAGACATTCAAGACAGAAGCTGTGAAGACAGTCCAAGACTCGAGGGTCTCGGAATCGGCAGGAACAAATGGAGCACTCGAGGTGGTCCTTGCCGATCTTGTTTAACACTGACTGGATGCTGCTGCTGTTGGATGCCATTTCTGTTTGTGGAGACAACAAACTTGTACGTGAACCCAAAATTCAGGGTGCAGTTTCTTTTTAGGTGATCGGGCCAACAGCCCGATCACCTATTACTCTCGTACGATTTCTTTGTCTTTGTTTTTTTGTTTTTTTGTTTTTTTTCTTCTTCCACTCAAACGTTTCCAGAGCTTTTCTTCAAAACGGTTCAAGCTATCAACTTAAAACTTGGTAGGAACATCAACCCCAATGTGAAGATGTGCATACAAGTGTGACGTCATTGTGACGTCATTAGGTATCAAATTACAAACCAAAAATGACCAAAATATGCATGTTTTAAAATGCTTCCGTCTGGAAAACCACGTGACCCATGATCTTCGTATTTGACAGGCTTATATATCAGATCATGGCCTACAATTTTCTTCGTGTGGGCATTTTCATCTGACCCTTCCTTCTGGGGTCAATCTGAGGTCAAAGTTCAACGAAAACGAAAATCTCAATTTTTGCACTTATTGAGCAACAATGCCCATCAAACCAAGCTGAATCTTTAAGAAACTAAGTACAGGCATAGGTCCTATAGCAGACTTTCACCAGCGTGTTTAATATTATGATGGCATCAAGCGTGACGTCATCGTGACGTCATCAAGTATCAAATTACACCTCCCAAATAAACCAAAATATGCATATTTTAAAATGCTTCCGTCTCGAAAACCATGTGACCCAGGATCTTCGTATTTGGCAGGTTTATAGATGACATTCTGTGCTACAACTTTCTTTGTGTGGGCATTTTCATCTGACCCTTGCTTCTGGGGTCAATTGGAGGTCAAAGTTCAACGAAAACGGAAATCTCAGTTTTTACACTTACCAGTAACAATGCCCATCAAACCAAGCTGAATCGTTAGTAAATTAGATACAGACATAGGCCCTACGGCAGACTTTCACCAGCATGTATAGTATCATGATGGCATCAAGTGTGACGTAATAATGACGTCATCAGGTGTCAAATTACAAAAATTCAAAGGTTATTATTTTCAAAATTCATATCTCAAGAACCGTAATAGATACTTGAACAATTCTTTTACAACATGATAAGTCTAAATGAACTGAACAAATCATACGATGTCATGACCCCTGTGTGACGCCTACTTCCGGTCCAAACCGGCAGGTTGTTCGAAAATGTGCAATTTTTTAGCATTTTGAATGCAAATAGATTCAAAGTGGTAGTGAATTTGACCATATTTCTACGGAACGAAATGTTTCCACACATGTGGACCTTTTGACTATACCATTGGTGACGTCATTACATGGACGGTGGTTACGTAATGTGGTGTCAAATCACGCAAATTTGGAGCTGAGATGTTTTAAAATGCTGTATCTTGAAAACTACAACAGATATTCGTATGATTCCTTCGCCACATTTAAGAACTTGATGTTCAACAATTTGTGCACAAAATTGTGACGTCATGATGTCGTCACAGGTGTCACATTACAAGATTTCAAAGGTTATTATTTCAACAATTCATATCTCAAAACGGTGCAAGCTATCAACCCCCCAGCTATGGCGGATATGCAGGGAGGAGATATTAGTTACCGGATTAGTGTATACAGCAGCCGATTTCACGAAACTTTACGCAATTGCGCAAGTCCACTTATGCCATAAGTTATTGCGCAAGTAATGGCGTAAGTGGACTTGCGCAATTGCGTAAAGTTTCGTGAAATCGGCTGCTGAACTTCCATTTTTGCCATTCCACAGGTGATAACAACGTCTGAAATTCATCACAAAATGTTCATTTAGCCCGATCACCTGGCGTTTGTAACAACAAACGTCATACCTCTAGTTGCTTTTTGGTTTTTTAATCGGTAAATCATGCCTTATAAGTAAGAAAAAATCCAGCAAATAATAGATATTCTGCAATTCAGTCAATGTCTTTTTGTATAGAGGAACATAAAATTAGCAAATCTTCAGCAAAGAGAGCAGTTTTGGTGTTCCTTATGGATTCTTCGACCAATCTAAATTGGTAGTTTGCTTTCACCACAAAATTCCCACGGGAGTGCACATGCTCCCAGACTAATATCCAAAATGTCAGTACTTCTGTTCAGAAAATTGCACATATTTTTCATCATCTTTTATTGTAATAGTCAGTGATATCTCTAGTAAAGCACTACCTAATTTCATTCAGCATGTAAAAAGCGCTCGACAAAGTGTTTCACATTTTGACATACAGGAATAATTATTTGTCCCAGCTCAAAAGGACTGCATGTTTTGCACTCTTCTTGGTGAAAAATACAAGCTAAAGTATTACCTGTACCTGTGAAAAGATGTAAGGCTAGTTCTCAACTAGTGTAGTTCTCAACCAGTGTACCAGCTCGCGAAATGGTAGTTAGCGTTGCATCAGTATAGTTCTATTAATGAGATGTGTGTGATGCATCAGTACATCTATTATGAAATATGTGCAATATGGTAGTATTGAACATACACATTATACAGGGGTCAAAAAGGAGTCAACAATACTGTAGGCCTAGTGCTATTGTCAACAAAGTTGAAATGCAGTGGCAGAAATGCCACGATGTTTTTAAAAAATGCACCATTTCTGGTGCAAATAAGTGGCAATAGAAGTTAAAAATAAAATGCATTTTGGCATTGTATAAAATTCAAATTCCACTGGTACATGTAATCAAAAGCCTATGTTGAGAAAACTGCCTTTAATTTTGAGGAATTTCAGCCACATAACATGTAGATGCGGTAATAAATGTACTTGAAACACTTGAAAAATCCATGCATTTTTTGTGTGTGAATGAATGGTAAAAAAAAAACCACCACAGTTGGCAATTTCACCCACAAAGATACCATTTTACACGGAAAAAAAATCATGTGGTGTTTGTTATGCACAATTGTTCCCCCCGCCCCCCCCCTACCACCCCCCGGGCTACCCCACCTAAGAGTTTGGGATTGTCATTTTTTGCGTGACAAAAATCCCCACCCTCTGGTGCAAAACATGCGCAAAAAATGCACAGAAAATGGGTCAAATGCCCTACCCTGGGGCATGAAAAACGTGACCAAACCCCCACTTAGGGGGTGGGGGGAGGGGAGGTGGTGGGGCGGGGGGAGGGGAGGTGGTGGGGCGGGGGGAGGGGGTGGGGCGGGGGTGGGGGGGAGGGGGTGGGTCGGTGGGGGGGAGGGGGTGGGTCGGCGGGGGGGGAGGGGGAGCAGCGGGGGGGGGGGGCAGCGGGGGGTGGGGGGGAAATGAATTTCACTTTGGATTAGCAGCCGATTTCACAAAACATTGCGCAACTGGCGCAATGGCGTAAGACTTACGCCATAACTTTATGGCGTAGCTGCGGCGCAAGAAACACGATCGATTTCACAAAACTCTCCTTAATTAGCTGCGCAACGTTCATTTTTCACTTTAGCACTTTTCTAGTTTTATCAGCGACTATTTGATGTTTGCGCTTGATAAAATAGTCATACATAAAACATACGTCGTTTTTCACAAATTTTGCACTGTCATCATAGCTGCCGTCGCTCATGTCGCTCGCTCATCGTGGCATCGCGTTGCAGATTTCACTGATGATAAAATGCCGTTTTCTACTAACGGAAGGCCTGAGTTCAGTTCGTTGACGATGCGGTAAATAAGCACGTGTAGCTAGCTGCATTATCGCCATTTTTCACTATCCTACGACACATTTTTCATACTTACGCCACCAAAAACCATTGCGCAAGTTACGCCACATTTTATGGCGTAAGTCGGCGAGTTGCGCCATATCCAAATGTGGCGCAACTTATGGCTTAAGTAGACTTGCACAATTGCGTAAAGTTTCGTGAAATCAGCTGCTGGTGCGCGCAAGGGAAGTAACGCAGTCGACATATCGACATGAATTGGACAGTCCAATCACAGAGTCCAATTCATGTCAATATGGCGCCCTCTCTAGTCGGCTGCGTTAGTTCTACTGCGCGCACACGATCCAATATGAAGAATATCGTCTAGAAACTGGACTAACACTTCGCAAATAACAAGTTACTTCCACAAATGTAGCGTACAAAATTGAGGGTACCGATAAATTTTTAGAGACTTTGTTCCTGGTGACCAGTCTATTTCCAATTTACATGATTGTACACTTACTTGTTTGTTTCCTGAACATTTTAAAATTCTTTTTTACTCAAGTTCTGTAAGAACGCATTTTTTTCACAGTTAGTCACTGTTCTTCCCATTTGTTTGTGTTACATTTCAGTCGTGCTATTCCCGTATAACCTTGGAGGTCAACTGCAAAAACGAACATGTACCATGTGCACATGCTCAGTATCTCTGAACTTGATTAAATTCACTGTGTTTCATAGTATACACTGTCACAAGAGGGCACACTAGCTACACAAAGCTAAGAGCAAGTTCGATTCGGGACTAGAGTTGACCACTGGTTATACGTCATCTTGGCAACACACATTGGCACTAACGCCTTTGGTTAGTCAACTGGTTCCGCACAAAATGCTGTATAAACTCAATGCCTGATGGGTACCAGTGACCAGCGCAACCATGCCCTGTGGGCTGGTTCTAAATGGTCGACCAGACACGACTAACTAGACTGCGTTCGGTTGGAAATAGTTGAACTATAGTCGGGAATCGAACTTGCCCTAAGGTGTGGATGCATTCGGGCCACTCACAATATGGCACCGTCAGGAGTTTGATGCAGTAGGACTACTTTAGCTGTGTATCATCATGATCATGGGGAAAAGTTGACACTGATTGTTAGATACTTTATTTGATAAATCATAAAATCATGTTGTTTAAAAACATAAAGATAAGATTGAATTTGTCTCAAGATGCAAACACTGTTGACTTGTTTTAAACCCTATAGTTTCTTAACAGAAGAACTTCAACAAACAAAAGAACAGCGAGTTGTCTGTCCCTTCTAAATTAATACACACATCTATGTAACAATGTTCTAAGGTATGTCTGTTTTTCTTTGTTGAAACATACCAGTAGGTTTTAAACTAATACATTGTACATGTAATTTTAAGTAGGATTTAAACTTACACACTGTATGTATGTAATTTTAAATGCTATACCAAAAACACTGGGGTTAACCCCTATTACTCTAGTAAATGCTTTGGAAAACAAAAACAGTTTTGTGTGATTTTTTTTTTTTTTTAAATCAAGTGATTTTTGACAATATGGAAAGTCATAGGCTGTACATCAGATACCGGTACCTGTTAAGTGATTTTGCCGTTTGAGGTATGTACATGTGCCCCATCTTGAATTAAAAGATTACTTTTTTTCTACAGTTACATGTAGTTATAAAGAATTTAGGGCTGTGCCAATTATTTGAATATTCGATTGGTAACTAAATATTCGCATACAAATTTTATTTTTCAAATATTTAAAAAGTTCATGAGTGATGAATTGCTCAGTAAAACTAGAAGAAAAATGTTTTTACAAGAGATGTGTATTAATATTTAAATTACTACAATAATGGTACATGTATGTGCTCTAAATGTATGCAGCGGACTCCATGCATTTCTAGATTGATCAAATTTAGTTAGTGTTTTAAAATTTCCACTATGGTATAGGCTAATTAAAAAATTTACACCAAATAAATCATGACTAAATCAGTCTAAACAAATGTTCGTAATATTCAATCGAAAATTTTGTTAGAATATATCCAATTTGTAAATTATGCAAATTGACCCAGCATTAAGTTTAAGTTGTATGTAACAGTTGAGTGTGGCTTGAGAAACATCTACTTCTGTCCAGAAATTCATGGCCAGCGGCTCGCTGTAAACAAACTAACTTCTGCTGCGTTGCACTGACGCTAATGTCTATTAAACAATGGCACTAACAATTTGCCGAATGGTCAACAGATTGTTTGCCAAAATCCATTGTCAAGATGGCGGCACCCACTCCCCAGCAGTCGTACCAACATTGTAATGTGGCTCACCGCTGCTTATCAAATTGTTGAAGAAATGTGAGATGTTTTCATTGATTGTGTATCGCCAGTGATGTAAGTGGAAAAAAGGTGCGCACCATGAAAGATGCGATTTATTTGCTATTTTCAAAACTGGAATGCATCATCTGCCATCTTTCATGTCAGTGCGCCATTCTTAAATGACTCGTGAACATCACGAACAACCCAAACGTTCGTTGCTGGCCAACGTTGACGGCGCACAATTCGTTCCACTCGAAATTCTTGGCCAACTTTGCCAACGTTTGCAAATGTTCACGTAAGTGGAATGCAGTTCTGGCCTTGAATTTATTACATCACAAACTTTGCAAAACGTCCGTAGTGAAAGAATTGAGTGTGATGTTGCACTACAGCAGACTGGTTGTGATAGATCTTTTGTCATGTCATCAGCCATTGCCATCTTTGCCTTGTTCCCTGTATCAGTTGGGCATCTCCTGACGTATTGTTAGTGGAAGAATTGTTTGATCACATGTCACGCTGCGCATTCCCTCAAACTGCATTACACATGTTATGGCAATGCACGCCCAACAATTCTAATAAGCGCCCAGACTGTTTTCCTTCCATGCAGGCTTTTAGGGGGGAAAACTAAGATGGCTGAACCATGATAAAGATTAGAAGATTAGCTAGTGGGGTTTGTTAACAGCAGACAGCAGTGTATTTCACGCACGATGGTAGACTTGCACAGACTTCTTAGCTGCTACAACCAGATTGCCATTTGGCGAAAATGCAATGCCATGTGCAGAATTGCAGCCCTTGATTATCTGACCGGCGTACTCCCACGTTGGACTGAACTGATGGATTTCATCACTTTCATCCTGTCGCCGAGCAGCAACATAGATTGTGCCATCAATTCCGCAGCAAAGACCATACAGGCAGATGCAGTCTGACCCACTATATAAATTTGCCGTAAATATTTTGCGTCCATCATAGTCAATTGCCAGTACTTTATTTTCTTGGTGGTTGGTGTAAATCAACCGCTTCTTGCAAACAGCCAAATAATCCCCAATTCCTGCAGCAGAAAGTTTTTTAACTAGGGATCCATCGAGCTGATGCAGGGATATTTCGCCTTCTGATGTGTATCCTACTGCAATCAAATTGTCGTCATCCACTGCGAGGCATGTTGGGTTGGCATTCGGCGTTACATAAGTTCCAGGTTTGAACCAATAAAGAGGGTTGTAGTCACAGTCAAATACTCTGACGATTGGACCAGCAAGAACAATCAAATCATTGTCCTTGTTTACTGCAACTCGTCGCGGATTATTGAGATTTTTTATCTGTAGTTCTTCATAGATTGCAAAAGACCCGGGAGACTTTGGAGTGTAGGTGATCAACTTTTTGATGTCGTTTTTTGTGTCTACAACAATTATTTCATTGTCTGAGAATACTGTCACATGATGTGCAAGTTTCAAGTCATCTTTATGTGTCTTCAATTGCCACTTCTCGGGTTGTTTTGGAGGTTGCGTTGCCTCAGTTTGCACTTGTGGTTTTGCTGTATCTTCCAACACAAGTCTTCCAAGTGACTGTTTGCTTGGTTCATAGACCATGAAGGCCAGTACCTTGCAAACTTTCTCTGGATGTTTCTTCATGAGGCCCATCAAATTTTGCTTTATATTTTGATGAAGATTGACAATTTCTTGGAAGCTTGCCAAGTCCATAAGACATCCCACCTCTTCCAGCATCTGTTCATTCTCAGCCAGTTCGTGTCTGTTTGCCATTTGAGTTTTTTCCAGCATTTGAACTTTTTCACTGTAAACTGTCTTTGTCTCCTCTTGTAGTTTTTTCTCCTGCTCTTGTATCTTAGCAATTTCCTCGAGAGTCCTTTCATGGATTTTATCATTGATGTCGGCATATTTGGCATCGAGTGCTTGCCGGGTTTTGTCTACTTCCTCTATAACCTCACTGTATTCTGCTTTGCGCTTTGCGGCTTCCGTGATCAGTTGTTTGAGTTCTCGTTGACAGTTTTCTGATGCATCAGCCAGGCTTTGTAGGGTATGCTGAGAATGACTGAGGAGAGAACAGGTTGTACATGCCACCTTCCTGCAGGTGTCGCAGTAGACATTAACAGTCTGGTCTGGGTGCTTTCCACACTTCATAGCATCTTCTCTCACTCGACTCTTGTACAAGCTACTTTCAGATCGAAGCTGCGACAATGTGTGTACTTTGTGTGTCTTGAATGCAGCCATGCGTCGATGTGCTCCGAGACACTCCTGGCACAGAAAGCTATCGCACTCGACGCATCTCGAATCCGCGTCGTTTTGCTCCTCGCAATTCTGGCACTTGATGTTTGAAGCTTGACCTTTGTGCAGCTCTTCCTGCATAGCAATCTCATCCATGAGGGCGGTCAATGTGAAATTCTTGCACAGGTCGAGAACTTCTTTATCCTCAAGTTTTGTTGGACGTCTGCAGATTGGACATGAAATCACTTGACACTTGTTGAGATTTTTAAGACATTTAAGACAGAAGCTGTGAAGACAGTCCAAGACTCGAGGATCTCGGAATCGGCAGGAACAAATGGAGCACTCGAGGTGGTTCTTGCCGATCTTGTCCAACACTGACTGAATGCTGCTGCTGTTGGATGCCATTTCTGTTTGTGGAGACAAAAACTTGTATGTTAACCCGAAATTCAAAGTGCGGTTTCTGTTTGCTTTTTGGTTTTTTAATTTAGTAAATCATGTCTTAAGTTTATTAAAATAGGCAACAAATAAAAGTGAAATTCAGTTAATGTCTTTTTGTATAGTGAAACATAAAATTAGCAAAATTTCAGCAAAGAGAGCAGTTCTAGACAGATACTCATCTGTTGAGGCTCAAAGTTGTTGGGCATGGGTGAGAGACTGTCTTTGTGGCATAGATGTGACTCACATTTCATCGACAAAGGAACTTGGGGGTGGGTGGAGTCACTCTTCTAGTGATTGTCATTCTCCTTCCACAGGGCTGCCCCGCCCTTAACATGCAGAATCATGAATCCATGTTTATTTGAAAGGGTTTGTGTGTCCCATTCTGCGGATATCCAAAATTTCAGTTCTGCTGCTGTGAAAATCACAGGTATTGTGATAAAGTCAGTGATATCTCCAGTAAAGCACTACCTAATTTCATTCAGCATGTAAAAAGTACTCGACAGAGGGTTTCACAATTCGACATACAGGAATAATGATTTGTCCCAACTCAAAAGGACTGTATATTTTGCACTTTTCTTGATAAAAATACAAGCTTAAGTTTTACCTGTACCTGTGAAAAGATGTAAGGCTCCGTACAGATTGACAATTTAATTTGTTTGCTGCCGTGGGCGTAGTTCTCAACCAGTGTACCAACTCACAAAATGGCAGTTTGTGTTGCATCAGTATAGTTCTATTTATGAAATGTATTTGATGCATCAGTGGATCCATTATGAAATATGTGCGATGTGGTAGTATTGAACATGTACACATTCTACATGGGTCAAAAAGGGGGTCAGTACAACAATACTGTCGGCCTAGTGCTATTGTCAACAAAAGTCAACAAAAGTTGTAAAAAAAAAAGTGTAACAAAATGCACCATAAGTGGCAACAGAAGTTAAAAATAAAATGCATTTTGGCATTGTATAAAATTCCAATTCCACCGGTACAATGTACATGCCTTTTGAGTTCCTTCAGTAAATGCAGTAAATTCAGAAAACCTGAAAAATCTATTCGTTTTTTGTGTGTGTGAATGAATAGCAAAACAAATTGTCTACAGACGACTTTTTAACAATTAAACCCACCTTAAGTTGTCAATTTCTCCCACAAAGCTACCATTTTACACGGGATAAAATCATGCGGTGTTTGTTACCAATCCATTGCTATCAACACTTTGTCTTTTTTCTTCTTGTCAATTCATGAAGTAACATTGTGGGTAACTGCAAATGATGTAGAGGTGCGCACACTTTGCTGCTAACAGTCACAGGCCAGTGACCTCACAGAAACCACAACTACTAATTTACATAAAAGGGGACACACTACATAAAGGACAAGTTACACACAAAAAGATGGGACACAGACAAGAGAAAACAGAGGGTCCATAAACAAAGTACACAAGGGGGAAGAACTCCTATTGGAAAAAGGGAAAAATTATACATATTAAAAGACTACATTTTCTTCTTCATCACACTATACCAAAAACACCGGGGTTTAACCCCTTACTCTAGTAAATGCTTTGGGAAACAAAAACAGTTTTGTGTGATTTTATTTTGTTTTAAATCAAGTGATTTTTGACAATATGGAAAGTCATATGCTGTACATCAGATACCTGTTAAGTGATTTTGCCATTTGAGGTATGTACATGTGCCCCATCTTGAATTGAAAGATTACTTTTTTCTACAGTTACATGTAGTTATATCCACTGTGCCAATTATTCGAATATTCGATTGATAACTAAATATTCGCATACAAATTTTATTTTTCAAATATTTTAAAAGTGATGAATTGCTCAGTAAAACTAGAAAAAAACATGTTTTTACAAGAGATGTGTATTAATATTTAAATTACTACAATAATGGTATATGTATGTGCTCTAAATGTATGCAGCGGACTCCATGCATTTCTAGATTGATCAAATTTAGTTAGTGTTTTGAAATTTCCACTATGGTATGCTAATTTAAAAATTTACACCTAATAAATCATGACTAAATTAGTCTAAACGAATGTTCGTTATTCAATCGAAACGTTTGTCAGAATATCAAAATTATAAATTATGCGAATTGACCCAGCATTAAGTTTAAGTTGCATGTAACAGTTGAGTGTGGCTTGAGAAACATCTACTTCTGTCCAGAAATCCATGGCCAGCGGCTCGCTACCGGTACAGTAAACAAACTAACTCGGGCTGCGTTCCAAATACTTTAATGTCTAACATGTCTAACAAACAATGGCGCTAACAATTTTCCAACATTGTAAAGAGTCGTAGCAACGTTGTAGCAGTCGTAGCAACGTTCTAATGTGGCTCACTGCTGCTTATCAAAATTGAGGAAATGTGAGATGTTGCCTTTGATTATGTATCACCATGTGATAAGGGAGAAAAACCGTGATAGGTGTGATTTATTTTCCTATTTTCAAAACTGGAAAGCACCGTCTGCCATCTTTCATGTCAGTGCGCTATTTATAAATGTCTCGCAAACATTGCGAACAACCCAAAGGTTCGTTGGCTAACGTCTGCCAACATTGGTGGTGCACAATTCATGTAAGTGGAACGCAGTCCTGGCCTTGAATTTATTACATCACAAACTTTGCAAAACTTTCGTAGTGAAAGAGTTGAGTGTGATGTTGCACTCCAGCAGACTGGTTGTAATAGACCTTTATCATGCCATCAGCCGTTGCCATCTAATCTTTGCCTTGTTCTCTGTACTGTTTGATCACATGTCATGCTGCGCATTTAACATGTTATGGCAATGCACTCCCAACAATTCCAATAAGCGGCCAGACTGTTTTCCTTCCATGCAGGCTTTTTTTGGGGAAAACTAAGATAGCTGTACCATGATAAAGATTAGAAGATTAGCTAGTGGGGTTTGGTAACGGCAGACAGCAGTGTATTTTACAAATGATGGTAGACTTGAACCGACTCCTTAGCGGCCACAACCAGATTGCCATTTGGCGAAAGCGCAATACCGCGTACATAATTGCAGCCCTTGACTATCTGTCCAATGTACTCGCCCGTTGGACTGAACTGATGAATTTCATCACTTTCGTCTTTTCTCGAAGCAGCAACATAGATTGTTCCATCGATTCCACAGCAAATGCCATATAGCCAGATGGAGTTTGACTCACTATATAACCCCGTTGTAAATATTTTGTGTCCATCATAGTCAATTGCCAATACTTGGTTTTTCATGCAGTCAGTGTAAATCATCCGCTTCTTGCAAAGTGCCAAATAATTTCCGACTCCAGGAGCAGAAAGTATTGTCACCAGGGATCCATCAGGCTGATGCAGGGTTATTTTGCCATATAATGCGTATCCTACTGCAATCAGATTGTCATCATCCACTGCGAGGCATGTTGGTAAAGTATTCTGTGCTGTATTCTGACATCCACTAGGTTTGAACTCATGAAGATGGTTGTAGTCGGAGTCAAATATTTTGATGAATGGGCCAGCAAGAACAATCAAATCATCATCTCTGTTTACTGCAACTCGTTGCTGATCAACGAGATTTGTTATCTGTCGTTCTTCAGAGATGTAGGTAATCAATTTTTTTGCGTTTGTGTCTACAATAATTACTTTATTGTCTGAGAATACTGTCACATGACATGCAGATTTGAAATCATCTCCTCCTTTCAATTCTGTTTTCAATTGCCAATTCTTGGGTTGTTTCAGAGGTTTCGCTGCAGTTTGCAGCTGTGGTTTTGCTGCTGCAGTTTGCACCTGTGGTTTAGCCACATCTTTTAACACCAGTTTTCCAAATGATTGGTTTCCTGGCTCAAAGACCATGAAGCCTAATGCCTTGGAAACTATTCCTGGTTGTTTCTTAAGAAGGTCCATCATATTCTGCTTCATCTTCTGACTGAGATTGAGAATTTCGTGGCAGCTTGCCAAGTCCATGAGACGTCCTACCTCCTCCAGCATCTGTTCATTCTTAGCCAGTTCGTGTCTGTTTGCCATTTGAGTTTTTTCCAGCATTTGAACTTTGCCATTGTAAACCGTCTTTGCCTCCTGTTGTAGTTTTTTCTCCTTCTTTTGTATCTTAGCAATTTCCTTGAGAGCCCTTTCATGGATTTTATTATTGATGTCGGCATATTTGGCATCGAGTGCTTGCCGGGTTTTGTCTACTTCCTCTATAACGTCACTGTATTCTGCTTTGCGCTTTGTGGCTTCCGTGATCAGTTGTTTGAGTTCTCGTTGACAGTTTTTTGAAGCATCAGCCAGGCTTTGTAGGGTATGCTGAGAATGACTGAGGAGAGAACAGGTTGTACATGCCACCTTCTTGCAGGTGTCGCAGTAGACATTAACAGTCTGGTCTGGGTGCTTTCCACACTTCATAGCATCTTCTCTCACTCGACTCTTGTACAAGCTACTTTCAGATCGAAGCTGCGACAATGTGTGTACTTTGTGTGTCTTCAAGAATGCTATGCGTCTATGTGCTCCGAGACACTCCTGGCACAGAAAGCTATCGCACTCAACGCATCTCGAATCCGCGACGTTTTGCTCTTCACAATTCTGGCACTTGATGTTTGACCCTTGACCTTTGTGCAGCTCTTCCTGCATAGCAAACTCATCCACGAGGGCGGTCAACGTGAAATTCTTGGACAGGTCGAGAATGTCTTTATCCTCGAGTTTTGTTGGACGTCTGCAGAGTGGACATGAAATCACCTTGCTGTCTTGCTCTGGTTGCTTGCCAAGCTCTTGAAGACATTCAAGACAGAAGCTGTGAAGACAGTCCAAGACTCGAGGGTCTCGGAATCGGCAGGAACAAATGGAGCACTCGAGGTGGTCCTTGCCGATCTTGTCCAACACTGACTGAATGCTGCTGCTGTTGGATGCCATCCCTGAGTCAGAAATACAAATGTTGATCCTCAAAATCCAGATGCATTTTCACAATGGTTCACTCACTGCCTTCCCCTACCCCCTTAAGATTTTTTAATTTTTTAATCAGCAAATTACTGGGTATGTCTTGAGTCAAACAGTCAGCAAATATTAGGGGTCCTGTGAAGTTTAATTGAGTCAGTATCGTTTTGTAGTGGAACACATAATGTTGACAAACTTGCAGCAAAGCAAATGGCTCTCAACATACACGTGTGTTGATGCTCAGATGTTTAAAAGTAAATATGACCAAGAGTACATGTACCATCTGGAATTGATTGCTTTCCATGACGTAAAACATCCGGGAATGTTTGGTAGTCAACGGTCACGCGCACGCCACTAGACGCACATGGGCACGCGTAAAATATACTCACCAGCGTACTTTAATTTGAAGATGCCGCATGCGTGCGCGTGTTGCGATACATTCAAACTATTGAGCTATGCATGCACTGCAGCTTGTAAAAACGAAAGTGCTTTTGCTTTATCACAATATACATTTTTATCTTTATTGATACAACAGCCATGGCGCAACAACATAAAGCAAGGTTAAGTAACAGAGGTAAGTGCAACCAATGCGCTTTTTCAGCATTGTAGTCGAGTACTTTTATCCGAGTACCAAGTACTGCCGAGTACTCAGACAGTCGAGTACCATTTCAGTCCGAGTATTTTGCCAACCGAGTACAAGTGCAGGAGTCCGAGTACCGAGTACCGAGTACTTGAACATCCGAGTACGAGTACCAAGTACATGTACTTACATCCCTACATGAGGCACTTGTCCATGTAGGCTGTAACCGACCACGCGCTGCGCTGGCCCCATGGCGCTGGCCCCTCAAATTGGGCCACCTATCTGCGTTTTAAATCCAACATTTTATACCCTAAAATTTCGAACAATGGGCGTTAGTTACTTGATGATTTTATTTTCACGAAAACCTTGACAAATTTCTCAAATGTGGCACAGAACAGTGGACGAATGAGACCGAAGTATATTAACAAACCCAACGAAGGCAACGCGCACGCGCGTCTAGCCTGACATCCCTGAGCTAGCTGGGCACGCTACACAGACTTGGCGCGGAGATCGGTACCTTTCGTTACCAGATAGTAGCTAGCTTCAATTCATCACCTGCATATAGATGCCTTTTATATACTGGGACTAGTTCCGCCCCCACATATTCAACGAACATGAGATTCGTGTTTGTATGTGGAAAATAAGGTCCGGGAAACCAGTCTAATATGTATTGCGCCTAGGATGCATATGTGCATACGTAAATGAGCCGCGCACTGCTAGCTCTGAGTCACAATTTCCTGCTCGACGGGCATAGTAGAGAATCGATTTTCTAATCGCTACTGCAGTACGAATCGGGGGCAGTTTGCGTGCAGTCTACACCTTTTAATTGTTGTCGAGTACTGCTATTCGAGTACGAGTACTTGGAGAGTCGAGTACAGTGTCAAGTCCGAGTACTTCGCTTACCTAATACAAGTACGGACTGTTCGAGTACGAGTATTTTGACTTTCAAAATGGTACTCGAGTACGAGTACTACAACGCTGCGCTTTTATTGCTTTTTTGGCCGGTTATCACTAAAGCCACCTGGGTCATGAAAAATGACAACCAAAATGGTGGATGGAAGGAGTGACGTCACCGGAAAGCAATCAATTGCAGATGGTGTCGCATCAAACCAGGGTTGTAACGAGTCAACCTCTGCTCGAGTCCCAAGTCAAGTCAATTAAGTCAAATGGCCCTCGAGTCCTGTAAGTCAAGTCAGGCATGTTGGTCAAGTCGGTTCAAGTCAAGTCAAGTAGTCACAACAGTGAATTTGTTCAAACTAATATAAAAATTAGTCTAAATGCTGAAACTTGCATTCGTGTTGGGTATTTTTGTTGTTCTGACAAAAAATGCATAAAAGTTCAATTAAATTTTTGAAGCTCAAGTCAAGTCATTTGAGGTTCGAGTCTCAAGTCGAGTCAAGTCAGTGAAAATCGGGACTCGAGTCCCGAGTCTGAGTCATTACAAGCCTGCATCAAACAAAGGTACTTTGGGGGTGGGGGTGGGGGAAGGGGGAGCAGGAAAGTTCTCTCGCACAAGTGATTGTCTGTTCATCTTCAACCCCACTCGTCTATCCTATCATTCACAGATTATAAATCCCTGGTTTATGTCCCACTCACCTGAATTCGACGATTTCAGTCCTTCTGACTTGAATAGGCTCTGTACAGATTGAAATTTTATTTGCTGCCGTGGTTTTCAACCAGTGTACCTATCAGCACACAAAATGGCGGTCTGTGTTAATTGCGTCAGCAGTTGTGTTTATGAGATGTTTGATAAGATATCATGTGATTGTGTATGAAGTCTGAGCGAATGGATCAATAAGTCTAGAGATAATACCACAATACTGGAGTGGTAAATGTCAAAAGGTTGAAGTGCAGTACGGTTCCAAGTACAAATACAATGTTTATTGTTACAATCTACAGTATGTACCAATAGGAAAATGTTTTAAATGCACTTCAGGGGCTAGAATAAGGTAGTTTAGAGTTTTGATTGTGCTTTCTGCGCATCGCTTTACACACACTTCTTTAGTCCAGTTTCTGGAAGATATTCTTCATATTGGATCATGTCACGCAGTGGAACTAACAAACTATCGACTAGAGAGTGCGGCATATCAACATGAATTGGACAGTCAATTTCTCGTCGATATGGCCCCCTCTCTAGTCGGCTGCGTTAGTTCCACTGTGCGCACATGATCCAATACGAAAAATATCGTCCAGAAACTGGACTAACACTTTGCGAATAACAAGTTACTTCTAGCCTACAAAATTAAGGGTACCAATGAATTTTTAGAGACTTTGTTCAGGTGGTCTATTTCAAATTTACATCTCTTTGTTAACATCACTAATTGTTGAATACTTGTTTGTTTCCTGAACATTTTAAATTCATTTTTTCCTCAAGTTCTGTGAGAAAGTGTCTTTTCCCCACAGCTAGTCACCATTTTTCCCATTTGTTTGTGTTAGTTTTCAATCGGGCTATTCCCACATCCCTCGGAGGTCAACTGAAAAAACATGTGTACGCATGCTCAGTATTACATCTCTGAACTTGCTCATTCACAGTGTTTCATTGTAAAGACTGTCACAAGAGGGCACACTTTATAAAGGTAAGGTGTGAATGCATTCGGGCAAATCACAATACAGGTATCGCCAAGAGTTTAATGCAGTAGCTAGGGCTACTTTAGCTGTGTATCATGGGGGAAAAGTTGACACTAATTGTTAGATATCAAATGTTTTAGGAAATGTGAGACGTTGCCATTGATTATGGCCTTTTTCTAAATCTCGACTTGGGCTCAGGCTCCGGCTTCAACTTAAACCTTTTCTAAGTGTTGGATCGCTATCTTTCCCACAATGCAGTTACGCTTTTGTGCAGGGGTGTTTGCGAAAAGGTGTATGGCCACATGGAGCCGGAGCCTAAGCCGAAGTCGCGATTTGGAAAAATGCCCATGTATCGCCATGTGATAAGGAAGAAAAACCATGATAGGTGCGATTTATTTGCTACATGTATTTTCAAAACTGGAAAGCACCGTCTGACATCTTTCATGTCAGTGCGCTATTTATAAATGTCTCGCAAACATTGCGAACAACCCAAAGGTTCGTTGGCTAACGTCTGCCAACATTGGTGGCGCACAATTCTTTCCACTCGAAATTGTTGGCCAACTTTGCCAACGTTTGCAAACATTCATGTAAGTGGAACGCAGTCCTAGCCTTGAATTAATTACATCACAAACTTTGCAAAATGTCCGTAGTGAAAGAATTGAGTGATGTTGCACTCCAGCAGACTAATTATGATAGACCTTTGTCATGTCATTGGCCATCGCCATCTTTGCCTTATTCTCTGTATTGGGCACACTTGATGGGTCTGCATATCCTGATGTACATGTGTATTGTAGTGAAAGAGGTCTTTGACCACATGTCACACTGCATGCATTTTCTCAATTATATGGCTGTACCATGATCAAGATTAGCTAGTCGTGTTTGTTAACAGTGGACAGCGGTGTATTTCACACACGATGGTAGACTTTAATGGACCTCTCAGCTGCCACAACCAGACTGCCGTTTGGTGAACGCGCAATGCCACGTACAGAATTGCAGCCCTTGATTATCCGTCCAATGTACTCGCCCGTTGGACTGAACTGATGAATTTCATCACTTTCGTCATTTATCAAAGCAGCAACGTAGATTGTGCCATTGATTCCGCAGCAAAGACCATACAACCAGATGCAAATTGAATCACTGTATAGATTTGCCTCAAATATTTTGCACCCATCATAGTCAATTGCCAGTACTTTGTTTTCGTAGCGTTTAGTGTAAACCATCTGGTTCTTGCAAACTGCCAAATAATCTCCGATTCCTGGAGCCGAAAGCTTTTTAACTAGGGATCCATTGAACTGATGCAGGGATATTTCGCCTTCTGATGCGTATCCAACTGCAATCACATTTTTGTTATTCACTCCAAGGCATGTTGGGTAGGCATTCGCCTTTGCATATATGTTCTAGGTTTGAACTGATAAAGAAAGTCATAGTCAGAGTCAAATACTTTGATGGTTGGACCAGCGAGGACAATCAAGTCATTATACTTGTTTACTGCAACTCGTCGCGGATTGAAGAGGTCTATGTCTAGTTCCTTGGAGATGGCAGGAGAATCGGGAGTCTTTGGAGTGTAGGTAATCAACTCTTGGATATCTGTGTCTACAACAATTATTTCATTGTCTGAGAATACTGCCACATGACACGTAGATTCTAGGTCATCTGTGCATGGTCCGTATGCCTTTAATTCTGTCTTCAATTGCCATTTCTCAGGTGGTATTGGAGGTTTTGCGGCTTCCTGTGGTTTTGCCGCTGCAGTTTGCACCTGTGGTTTTGCCGCTGCAGTTTGCACCTGTGGTTTTGCCGCTGCAGTTTGCACCTGTGGTTTTGCCGCTGCAGTTTGCACCTGTGGTTTTGCCGCTGCAGTTTGCACCTGTGGTTTTGCCGCTGCAGTTTGCACCTGTGGTTTTGCCGCTGCAGTTTGCACCTGTGGTTTTGCCGCTGCAGTTTGCACCTGTGGTTTTGCCGCTGCAGTTTGCACCTGTGGTCTTGCCGCTGCAGTTTGCACCTGTGGTCTTGCCGCTGCAGTTTGCACCTGTGGTTTTGCCGCTGCAGTTTGCACCTGTGGTTTTGCCGCTGCAGTTTGCACCTGTGGTTTTGCCGCTGCAGTTTGCACCTGTGGTTTTGCCGCTGCAGTTTGCACCTGTGGTTTTGCCGCTGCAGTTTGCACCTGTGGTTTTGCCGCTGCAGTTTGCACCTGTGGTTTTGCCGCTGCAGTTTGCACCTGTGGTTTTGCCGCTGCAGTTTGCACCTGTGGTTTTGCCGCTGCAGTTTGCACCTGTGGTTTTGCCACTTCTTCCAACACAAGTTTTCCAAGTGATTGGTTTCCTGGCTCAAAGGCCATGAAGCATAATGCCTCAGAAACCTTTCCTGGTTGTTTCTCCATGAGACCCATCAAATTCTGCTTCATCTTCTGACTGAGATCAAGGATTTCGTGCCAGCTTGCCAAGTCCATAAGACATCCCACCTCTTCCAGCATCTGTTCATTCTCAGCCAGGTCGTGTCTGTTTGCCATTTGATTTTTTTCCAGCATTTGAACTTTGTCACTGTAAACCGTCTTTGCCTCCTGTTGTAGTTTTTTCTCCTTCTCTTGTATCTTAGCAATTGCCTCGAGAGCCCTTTCATGGATTTTATCATTGATGTCGGCATATTTGGCATCGAGTGCTTGCCGGGTTTTGTCTACTTCCTCTATAACCTCACTGTATTCTGCTTTGTGATTTGCGGCTTTCGTGATCAGTTGTTTGAGTTCTCGTTGACAGATTTCTGAAGCATATTCGAGGGTTAGTAGGGTATGCCGATAATGACCGCGGCGAGAACAGATTTTACATGTTGCCTTCTTGCAGGCTTCACAGTAGGCATTAACAGTCTGGTTTGGGTGCTTTCCACACTTCATAGCATCTTCTCTCACTTCACTCTTGTACAAGCTACTTGCAGATCGAAGCTGCGACAATGTGTGTACTTTGTGTGTCTTGAATGCAGCCATGCGTCTATGTGCTCTGAGACACTCCTGGCACAAAAAGCTATCACACTCGTTGCATCTCGAATCTGCGTCATTTTGCTCCTTGCAATTCTGGCACTTGATGTTTGACCCTTGACCTTTGTGCAGCTCTTCCTGCATAGCGATCTCATCCACGAGGGCGGTCAACGTGAGATTTTTGGATAGGCCGAGAATGTCTTTATCCTCGAGTTTTGTTGGACGTCTGCAGAGTGGACATGAAATCACCTTGCTGTCTTGCTCTTGACGCTTGCCGAGCTCTTGAAGACATTCAAGACAGAAGCTGTGAAGACAGTCCAAGACTCGAGGGTCTCGGAATCGGCAGGAACAAATGGAGCACTCGAGGTGGTCCTTGCCGATCTTGTCCAACACTGACTGAATGCTGCTGCTGTTGGATGCCATCCCTGAGACAGAAATGCAAATGATTCTCAAAATCCAGATGCATTTTCATCGTGGCTCACTCACTGCCTCCTCACTCCCCCCCCTTCCAATTTTGTTTATCATTAAATTACTGGGTATGTCTTGAGTCAAACAGTCGGCAAATATTAGGGGTCCCGTGAAATGAGTCAGTTTCATTTTGTAGTGGAACGTATAATGTTGACAAACATGCAGCAAAGCAAGTGGTTCTCAACATACACGTGTGTTGATGCTCAGAATTTAAAGGTAAATAAGAGTACTGGGATTGCAATTTTGGTGGCACAAATGTGGTGTCGCATCAAACAAAGGAACTATGGGGGGAGGGGGAGGGGGTGCAGGAAGGTTCTCTCCCCCAATTGATTGTCTGTATATCTTTAACCGTAGCTGAGGTTACCTCAGACCTAACTTTATCATGTGGTTATTCGCATATAGGGCTGAAGGAACTTGTCTCCCGTGACAAACTAATTTGTATGTTTAAATATCAATGATGTCAATGCAAGATTACCATAGTGCACAGACTGGTGCATAGACTGATGTGCACACTTACCCGCACCTGCACCAGCGTACGACTGACCAACCGACTGAAGCACACACCCAACAATTCGGACGTACCCGGTGCGGGTGCGGATAAGTGTGCATACCAGACTGTGCACAAAGCAATGACTGTCGTCCCGAGCGAACCGACAACTCAGTATGCCTCATTCTTTCAATGAAATTGTAGACTAAATCTTCATCGTGGCTTGTTATTTCCCTCAAGGGCCTGCGCAGTGGTTATGCCTGACAAGGTTTAGGTGAGTCCCAGGCGGAATTAGTTTGTCACTGGAAGAAAATGACACATTTTGGATTTCAATTTTTTGAGATGTCTGGTCCATGTTGACAAGTTCCCTCAGTCCTACTGCAAAACATGATAAAGTTAGGGCTGAGGTAACCTCAGCTACCTCAACCCTACTCACCCACCCCATGGAGCTATAAAAGGATAAAAGGATAGCTCCATGCTCACCCTAACATGTACAAATTATAAATCCCTGCATGGTTCATTTGTATGAACCAACTCACCTGAATTCCACGATTTCAGGCTTCTGACTTGAGAAGGCTCTGTACAGATTTAAATTGTTGATGCCGTAGTGTATAACCAGTGTATACGTATCATCTCACAAAATAGCAGTTTGCGATGCATCAGTAGTAGTGTTTATGAGATGTGTGATGAGATATCATGACTCATTTCCGCTCAGACTTGTTGCATCAGTACCGGTAGTTGTGATTAGTCCCAAAAAAATGTTGTGTTTCCGGTAACCCGACCGAACGATAAAATTTGGGCGGACGATGGTTGTCGGTTTGTGTAAATGCAGCCAATGAGTGCCGTCGGGTGCCGAGCACACTATCGGCAACTACAAAGACGGCTACAACTCAAAGGCGGCAGTCATGACCTTTGTCCATATGGGTGCGATGGGTGTGAGGGTGCGTTGTTGTTTCCAAATGTGGCCGTTGTTGCAGGGAAGTACTATGCGTTACTGCCACATCGGTTCCGTCAGAGCAGGAAATATCATTTCATCGAAGCAGTTTTTTTCTTAAAACCCCAAAATGAACCGGTAGAGATTTTGAAAAGCCCAAAAGGCGCCACTTCTCATTGATATAAAAGGAAATGTTTAGCTGAATGAAAACAAACCATTTTACACTTTTTTATTTTAATACATAACTCATTTTTCACAAATAATGGAGATCCCAATTATTGTTGCAGTTTTAAAATTTATCTTTTTCAGAACGTCTGTCCGGTACAATGTCATGTCTAGTTTTGTGTCACCGTCTTTCGTGTTTTTAGTTTAATCTTGGTGGGCCCAGACGCATGACGACCGCAATGTACGATAGCACAATACGAAGGCAATCAGGCATTTGACCTTTAAAACGTTCAGTATATTTTTTATTTCAGCCGGTAAAATCAAAATCGACGGGGAAAAAATGCAATCTAAAGGTCGTCAGGTGCACTGAAAATAGCCCAGGCCAAAGCACTGTACAGTTTGTACACATGCTTTCACTTACCGTGTGTTTGCCTGTGCACTGTGTAGAGCTAGCTGTGCGGCCGCCGTCTAGTCGGAGAAACCAATGAATATGTTGATGGCTTGCCCCGGTGGCTTGCGGACTTCATCACCGATGTCTTCAATCTTTCGACATTTTTTTTTATTTTGTACATCTTTCAAAGGTATTTTGATTATGTCTAAGTTACATGTACTTTATTTATTTACAAAACAAACTTAAATAAGATCACTTCAACTGTATTTCACCTTGCTATAAATCATATATAATTGCGTGGCGGTCTGGACGCCGCGTGCGGAAAACACGTGCCCTTGAAATTTGAGATGTTTGCCTTGATTTTAATTTGAGATGTTTGCCTTGGTATCCAGGTACCTGACTGTTACAGTTTAGTTCTCTTCAAACTTGTATATATGCACAGGCTATCATGTACATATGTACATGTGTACATGTAGGACCTACATGTGTACATAAAAAAACCTACCGACCGACCCTCCCTTTTGGGGGAAATATGTTACAGGAAACACAACATATTTTTGTTTTGGCCTTATGGGATGTGTGATGAGATCATGTAATTGTGTACTAAGTCGGAGCGGATATGAATGGATCATAAGACTAGAGATCATACCACAATACTGAAGGGGTAAATGTCAACAAGGTTAAAGTGCAATATACCACATTGTGGAGGTACAGTAGGAAAAGATGTTTATGTTCCTTTCAATCGTGCTATTCCCGTATTACCTTGGAGGTCAACTGCAAAAACGAACTTGTACCATGTGGGCAATTCCATGAGATGGGTGTCACAAGGTGAAAAAAATGAATTATCATTTTGAAGCTTGTCATCTATCTTATTTTGTTCATGAAGTTGAATTATGTTTTTGCGGCTCTGATAGTCAGCTTAGTGTAACGTAACGGCCGGTAACGTGAGTATCAATAATTTTGCCTAGTTTTGCATACAACCTTCAACCAATGAAACAATTTGCACTTTACATTTGTGTACCACAAGGTCAGCTATACACTTATCATATAAAACTTGTTTCATATAATATCCAGTATGAGGACACTTTTTAAATAAAGACTGTTGGCCATATATGTCGTCTAAAGAAATGTAACGTGAGTAACGGGTCCGTTTTCTCTGTGGTTCATGTGTAAAGTGGTTGGTAGAATTGGAATAATATATCAAGTTAGTTTAGGGATATATGCACCTCGTGTAAAAAAACGAGCTTGTCAAATCTTCCAGAATAAACAATATAAACCAAGATGGCTGTACCATGATAAAGATTAGCTGGCTGTGTTTAACAGTAGACAACGGTGTATTTCACACACGATGGTAGACTTTAACGGAGTCCTCAGCTGCCACAACCAGATTGCCGTTTGGTGAAATCGCAATGCCACGTGCAGAATTGCAGCCCTTAATTATCCGTCCGACATACACACCCGATGGACTGAGCTGATGAATTTCATTACTTTCGTTCTCTCTCCTAATAGCAACATAGATTGTTCCATCGATTCCGCAGCAAAGACCATGTAGATAGATGCAGTCTGACTTACAACATAAGCCTCTCGTAAATATTTTGTGTCCATCATAGTCAATTGCCAGTACTTCGTTTTCGTGGCAGTCGGTGTAAATCAACCGCTTCTTACAAAGTGCCAAATAATCTCCAATTCCTGGAGCAGAAAGTATTGTCACCAGGGATCCGTCGGGCTGATGCAAGGTTATTTCGCCCTTTGATGCGTATCCTACTGCAACCATATTGTCATCATCCACTGCAAGGCATGTTGGTAAAGTATTCCGTGCTGTACTCCGGTATTTAGCAGGTCTGAACTCATGAAGAGGTTTGTAGTCAGAGTCAAATACTTTGATGAATGGACCAGCTAGGACAATCAAATCGTCATCCTTGTTTACTGCAACTCGTTGCTGATTAAAGAGATTTGTTATCTGTAGTTCTTCAGAGATGTAGGTAATCAATTTTTTGGCATTTGTGTCTACAATAATTACTTCATTGTCTGAGAATACTGTCACATGACATGCAGATTTGAAATCTTCTCCTCCTTTCAATTCTGTTTTCAATTGCCAATTCTTGGGTTGTTTCAGAGGTTTTGCTGCAGTTTGCACCTGTGGTTTGGCCGCTTCTAGCTCCAACACAAGTTTTCCAAGTGATTGGTTTCCTGGCTCAAAGGCCATGAAGCCTAATGCCTTGGCAACTATTCCTGGTTGTTTCTTAAGAAGGTCCATCATATTCTGCTTCATCTTTTGATAAAGATTGACAATTTCGTAGCAGCTTGCCAAGTCCATGAGACGTCCCACCTCTTCCAGCATCTGTTCATTCTCAGCCAGGTCGTGTCTGTTTGCCATTTGAGTTTTTTCTAGCATTTGAACTTTGCCATTGTAAACCGTCTTTGCCTCCTGTTGTAGTTTTTTCTCCTCCTCTTGTATCTTAGCAATTTCCTTGAGAGCCCTTTCATGGATTTTATCATTGATGTCGGCATATTTGGCATGGAGTGCTTGCCTGGTTTTGTCTACTTCCTCTATAACCTCACTGTATTTTGCTTTGCGCTTTGCGGCTTCCGTGATCAGTTGTTTGATTTCTTGTTGACAGTTTTCTGAAGCATCGGCCAGGCTTTGTAGGGTATGCTGAGAATGACTGAGCAGAGAACAGGTTGTACATGCCACCTTCTTGCAGGTGTCACAGTAGACATTAACAGTCTGGTCTGGGTGCTTTCCACACTTCATAGCATCTTCTCTCACTCGACTCTTGTACAAGCTACTTTCAGATCGAAGCTGCGACAATGTGTGTACTTTGTGTGTCTTGAATGCAGCCATGCGTCTGTGTGCTCCGAGACACTCCTGGCACAGAAAGCTATCGCACTCAACGCATCTCGAATCTGCGTCATTTTGCTCCTCGCAATTCTGGCACTTGATGTTTGACCCTTGACCTTTGTGCAGCTCTTCCTGCATAGCAATCTCATCAACGAGGGCGGTCAACGTGAAATTCTTGGACAGGTCGAGAATGTCTTTATCCTCTAGTTTTGTTGGATGTCTACAGAGTGGACATGAAATCACCTTGCTGTCTTGCTCTTGTTGCTTGCTGATCTCTTGAAGACATTCAAGACAGAAGCTGTGAAGACAGTCCAAGACTCGAGGGTCTCGGAATCGGCAGGAACAAATGGAGCACTCGAGGTGGTCCTTGCCAATCTTGTTTAACACTGACTGGATGCTGCTGCTGTTGGATGCCATTTCTGTTTGTGGAGACAACAAACTTGTACGTAAACCAAAAATTCAGGGTGCATTTTTAGGTGATCGGAACTCATTCCGATCACCTATTACTATTGTACGATTTCTTTTTTTTTTTTTTTTTAGGTGATCGGGCCAACAGCCCGATCACCTATTACTCTCGTACGATTTCTTTTTTTTTTTTTTTTTTTTTCTTTTTCTTTTTCTTTTTCCACTCAAACGTTTCCAGAGCTTTTCTTCAAAACGGTTCAAGCTATCAACTTGAAACTTTGTAGGAACATCAACCCCAATGTGAAGGTGTGCATACAAGGGTGACGTCATTGTGACGTCATTGGGTATCAAATTACAACCCAAAAATGACTAAAATATGCATGTTTTAAAATGCTTCCGTCTGGAAAACCACGTGACCCATGATTTTCGTATTTAGCAGGCTTATAGATAAGATCATGGCCTACGATTTTCTTCGTGTGGGCATTTTCATCTGACCCTTCCTTCTGGGGTCAATCTGAGGTCAAAGTTCAACGAAAACGAAAATCGCAATTTTTGCACTTATTGAGCAACAATGCCCATCAAACCAAGCTGAATCTTTAAGTAACTAAGTACAGGCATAGGTCCTATGGCAGACTTTCACCAGCGTGTATAATATTATGATGGCATCAAGCGTGACGTCATCGTGACGTCATCAAGTATCAAATTACACCCCCCAAAAAAACAAAATATGCATATTTTAAAATGCTTCCGTCTTGAAAACCACGTGACCCAGGATCTTCGTATTTGGCAGGTTTACAGATGACATTCTGTGCTACAATTTTCTTTGTGTGGGCATTTTCATCTGACCCTTCCTTCTGGGGTCAATTGGAGGTCAAAGTTCAACGAAACTGAGAATCTCAGTTTTTACACTTACCAGCAACAATGCCTATCAAACCAAGCTGAATCGTTAGTAAATTAGATACAGACATAGGCCCTACGGCAGACTTTCACCAGAATGTATAGTATCACGATGGCATCAAGTGTGACGTAATCATGACGTCATCAGGTGTCAAATTACAAAAATTCAAAGGTTATTATTTCCAAAATTCATATCTCAAGAACCGTAATAGATACTTGAACAATTCTTTCACAACATGATAAGTCTAAATGAACTGAACAAATCATACGATGTCATGACCCCTGTGTGACGCCTACTTCCGGTCCAAACCGGAAGTTGTTCGAAAATGTGCATTTTGTAAGCGTTTTGAATGCAAATAGATTCAAAGTGGTAGTGAATTTGACCATATTTCTACGGAACGAAATGTTTCCACACATGTAGACTTTTTGACTATACCATTTGTGACGTCATCACATGGACGGTGGTTACGTAATGTGGCGTCAAAATACGCAAATTTGGAGCCGAATTGTTTTAAAATGCTGTATCTTGAGAACTACAGCAGATATTTGCATGATTCTTTCGCCACATTTAAGAACTTGATGTTTATCAAATTGTTGAACAATTTGTGCACAACATTGTGACGTCATGATATCGTCACAGGTGTCAAATTACAAAAATTCAAAGGTTATTATTTTCAAAATCCATATCTCAAGAACCGTAATAGATACTTGAACAATTCTTTCACAACATGATAAGTCTAAATGAACTGAACAAATCATACGATGTCATGACCCCTGTGTGACGCCTACTTCCGGTCCAAACCGGAAGTTGTTCGAAAATGTGCAATTTTTTAGCATTTTGAATGCAAATAGATTCAAAGTGGTAGTGAATTTGACCATATTTCTACGGAACGAAATGTTTCCACACATGTGGACCTTTTGACTATACCATTGGTGACGTCATTACATGGACGGTGGTTACGTAATGTGGTGTCAAATCACGCAAATTTGGAGCTGAGATGTTTTAAAATGCTGTATCTTGAGAACTACAGCAGATATTTGCATGATTCTTTCGCCACATTTAAGAACTTGATGTTTATCAAATTGTTGAACAATTTGTGCACAAAATTGTGACGTCATGATGTCGTCACAGGTGTCACATTACAAGATTTCAAAGGTTATTATTTCAACAATTCATATCTCAAAACGGTGCAAGCTATCAACCCCCAGCTATGGCGGATATGCAGGGAGGAGATATTAGTTACCGGATTAGTGTATACAGCAGCCGATTTCACGAAACTTTACGCAATTGCGCAAGTCCACTTACGCCATAAGTTATTGCGCAAGTAATGGCGTAAGTGGACTTGCGCAATTGCGTAAGGTTTCGTGAAATCGGCTGCTGAACTTCCATTTTTGCCATTCCACAGGTGATAACAACGTCTGAAATTCATCACAAAATGTTCATTTAACCCGATCACCTGGCGTTTGTAACAACAAACGTCATACCTCTAGTTTTTTTTTCTTCTTTTTCCACTCAAACGTTTCCAGAGCTTTTCTTCAAAACGGTTCAAGCTATCAACTTGAAACTTGGTAGGAACATCAATCCCAATGTGAAGGTGTGCACTGAAGTGTGACGTCATTGTGACGTCATCGGGTATCAAATTACAACCCAAATATGACTAAAATATGCATGTTTTAAAATGCTTCCGTCTAGAAAACCACGTGACCCATGATCTTCGTATTTGACAGGCTTATATATCAGATCATGACCTACAATTTTCTTCGTGTGGGCATTTTCATCTGACCCTTCCTTCTGGGGTCAATCTGAGGTCAAAGTTCAACGAAAACGAAAATCTCAATTTTTGCACTTATTGAGCAACAATGCCCATCAAACCAAGCTGAATCTTTAAGTAACTAGGTACAGGCATAGGTCCTATGGCAGACTTTCACCAGCGTGTATAATATTATGATGGCATCAAGCGTGACGTCATCGTGACGTCATCAAGTATCAAATTACACCCCCCAAAAAACCAAAATATGCATATTTTAAAATTCTTCCGTCTTGAAAACCACGTGACCCATGATCTTCGTATTTGGCAGGTTTATAGATGACATTCTGTTCTACAATTTTCTTTGTGTGGGCATTGTCATCTGACCCTTCCTTCTGGGGTCAATTGGAGGTCAAAGTTCAACGAAACTGAGAATCTCAGTTTTTACACTTACCAGCAACAATGCCCATCAAACCAAGCTGAATCGTTAGTAAATTAGATACAGACATAGGCCCTACGGCAGACTTTCACCAGAATGTATAGTATCATGATGGCATCAAGTGTGACGTAATCATGACGTCATCAGGTGTCAAAATACAAAAATTCAAAGGTTATTATTTCCAAAATTCATATCTCAAGAACCGTATAAGATACTTGAACAATTCTTTCACAACATGATAAGTCTAAATGAACTGAACAAATCATACGATGTCATGACCCCTGTGTGACGCCTACTTCCGGTCCAAACCGGAAGTTGTTCGAAAATGTGCATTTTTTAAGCGTTTTGAATGCAATAGATTCAAAGTGGTAGTGAATTTGACCATATTTCTACGGAACGAAATGTTTCCACACATGTGGACTTCTTGACTATACCATTGGTGACGTCATCACATGGACGGTAGTTACGTAATGTGGTGTCAAAATACGCAAATTTGGAGCTGACTTGTTTAAAAATGCTGTATCTTGAGAACTACAGCAGATATTTGCATGATTCTTTCGCCACATTTAAGAACATGATGTTTATCAAATTGTTGAACAATTTGTACACATTGTGACGTCATGATATCGTCACAGGTGTCAAATTACAAAAATTAAATGGTTATTATTTCAAAAATTCATATCTCAAGAATCGTAATAGATACTTGAACAATTCTTTCATAGCATGATAGGTCGCAATGAACTGAACAAATCATACAATGGCATGACCCCTGTGTGATCCAAACCTCCGGTCCAAACCGGAAGACGTTCAAAAATGTACACTTTTTTAGCACTTTGAATGCAAATAGAGCCAAAGTGGTAGGGAATTTGACCATAGTTCTACGGAACGAAATGTTCCCTCACATGTGGACTTTATGACTACATATATACCACTGATGACGTCATCACGTGCACGGTGGTTACGTAATGTGGAGAAATTATTTGTTAGGTCCCTTGATAATTAAGCTAACTCAGTCGTTTGAGGGCGCTATGCCAAGCCTCCACTAATCTGACGATTTGCGCCCATATATAGTGCTCGACTTATAACAATAGAACTTGTATCTAGGCGGCCTGTCTCGGGTCAGAGGTCATAATGTATCTTTTTAAGGAGGATGTACGTGCGCGTGTAGTGAATAAGTCAGACAGACAAGACATAATAAGCAGGGCTTGATTTACAACCGAGAAAATTGGACTTTTGAAGATGTAAAACTGCTAGTTTCCGTGGCATCATCGCCAGGAAAGTTGAATGAACACTTGATAGCACAAGGACATTTCCATTTGGTGACTTAGCTGTTGTATCTTGGGTGTAATTATGTACGGCTCGCCTTACTCGCGGACCAGAGTAAATATGTCTTCTCCCCGAAAACTGTGAATGTGACATGCTGAAAATCGTTGCTGTGTTGGAAATAAATGGACATGGTGGACCGCAACTCAAGTTGACCGGAGCGTCAGTTTAGTCTAGATGCAATTGAACCCCAACTCCCCACACGGCGACAGTAATATGATCTCAAATGACAACATCTTTAGAACTGTAATAGATATTGAAAAGATTATTTCACCACATATACATGTCAAAACTTGTTCTTCAGTAGATACTTGAACAATCTGTGCACACAATAGTAACGTTATGATGAGATTGACAATTATGACGTCATCAGATACACAATTTTAGCGTTGAATAGTCAGAGTCATGTCTTGAGAATTCAAATACTTTTTCAACATCAAACAACTCAAGCTTTCAAACAATCTCAAAACTCTGTCGTCATCATCATTTCAATGTTTATGTCACCCGATCACCTTGCGTTTGTAAAAAACACAAACGCGAAGCTCTAGTTTTTTTTTTTTCTTCTTCTTCCACTCAAACGTTTCCAGAGCTTTTCTTCAAAACGGTTCAAGCTATCAACTTAAAACTTGGTAGGAACATCAACCCCAATGTGAAGATGTGCATACAAGTGTGACGTCATTGTGACGTCATTAGGTATCAAATTACAAACCAAAAATGACCAAAATATGCATGTTTTAAAATGCTTCCGTCTGGAAAACCACGTGACCCATGATCTTCGTATTTGACAGGCTTATATATATCAGATCATGGCCTACAATTTTCTTCGTGTGGGCATTTTCATCTGACCCTTCCTTCTGGGGTCAATCTGAGGTCAAAGTTCAACGAAAACGAAAATCTCAATTTTTGCACTTATTGAGCAACAATGCCCATCAAACCAAGCTGAATCTTTAAGGTCCTATAGCAGACTTTCACCAGCATGTTTAATATTATGATGGCATCAAGCGTGACGTCATCAAGTATCAAATTACACCTCCCAAAAAAAACAAAATATGCATATTTTAAAATGCTTCCCTCTCGAAAACCACGTGACCCAGGATCTTCGTATTTGGCAGGTTTATAGATGACATTCTGTGCTACAACTTTCTTTGTGTGGGCATTTTCATCTGACCCTTGCTTCTGGGGTCAATTGGAGGTCAAAGTTCAACGAAAACGAAAATCTCAGTTTTTACACTTACCAGTAACAATGCCCATCAAACCAAGCTGAATCGTTAGTAAATTAGATACAGACATAGGCCCTACGGCAGACTTTCACCAGCATGTATAGTATCATGATGGCATCAAGTGTGACGTAATCATGACGTCATCAGGTGTCAAATTACAAAAATTCAAAGGTTATTATTTTCAAAATTCATATCTCAAGAACCGTAATAGATACTTGAACAATTCTTTTACAACATGATAAGTCTAAATGAACTGAACAAATCATACGATGTCATGACCCCTGTGTGACGCCTACTTCCGGTCCAAACCGGAAGTTGTTCGAAAATGTGCAATTTTTTAGCATTTTGAATGCAAATAGATTAAAGGTTGTAGTGAATTTGACCATATTTCTACGGAACAAAATGTTTCCACACATGTGGACCTTTTGACTATACCATTGGTGACGTCATTACATGGACGGTGGTTACGTAATGTGGTGTCAAATCACGCAAATTTGGAGCTGAGATGTTTTAAAATGCTGTATCTTGAAAACTACAACAGATATTGGTATGATTCCTTCGCCACATTTAAGAACTTGATGTTCAACAATTTGTGCACAAAATTGTGACGTCATGATGTCGTCACAGGTGTCACATTACAAGATTTCAAAGGTTATTATTTCAACAATTCATATCTCAAAACGGTGCAAGCTATCAACCCCCCAGCTATGGCGGATATGCAGGGAGGAGATATTACTTACCGGATTAGTGTATACAGCAGCCGATTTCACGAAACTTTACGCAATTGCGCCAGTCCACTTACGCCATAAGTTATTGCGCAAGTAATGGCGTAAGTGGACTTGCGCAATTGCGTAAAGTTTCGTGAAATCGGCTGCTGAACTTCCATTTTTGCCATTCCACAGGTGATAACAACGTCTGAAATTCATCACAAAATGTTCATTTAGCCCGATCACCTGGCGTTTGTAACAACAAACGTCATACCTCTAGTTGCTTTTTGGTTTTTTAATCGGTAAATCATGCCTTATAAGTAAGAAAAAATCCAGCAAATAATAGAGAGATCCTGCAATTCAGTCAATGTCTTTTTGTATAGAGGAACATAAAATTAGCAAATCTTCAGCAAAGAGAGCAGTTTTGGTGTTCCTTATGGATTCTTCGACCAATCTAAATTGGTAGTTTGCTTTCACCACAAAATTCCCACGGGAGTGCACATGCTCCCAGACTAATATCCAAAATGTCAGATCTTCTGTTCAGAAAATTGCACGTATTCTTCGTCATCTTTTATTGTAATAGTCAGTGATATCTCTTTAAGCACTAGCTACCTAATTTCATTCAGCATGTAAAAAGCGCTCGACAGAGGGTTTCACATTTTGACATACAGGAATAATCATTTGTCCCAGCTCAAAAGGACTGCATGTTTTGCACTCTTCTTGGTGAAAAATACAAGCTAAAGTATTACCTGTACCTGTGAAAAGATGTAAGGCTAGTTCTCAACTAGTGTAGTTCTCAACCAGTGTACCAGCTCGCGAAATGGTAGTTGGCGTTGCATCAGTGTAGTTCTATTAATGAGATGTGTGTGATGCATCAGTACATCTATTATGAAATATGTGCAATATGGTAGTATTGAACATACACATTATACAGGGGTAAAAAAGGAGTCAACAATACTGTAGGCCTAGTGCTATTGGCAACAAAGTTGAAATGCAGTGGCAGCGGGGGGGGGGGGAAATGAATTTCACTTTGGATTAGCAGCCGATTTCACAAAACATTGCGCAACTTGCGCAATGGCGTAAGACTTGCGCCATAACTTTATGGCGTAGCTGCGGCGCAAGAAACACGATCGATTTCACGAAACTCTCCTTAATTAGCTGCGCAACGTTCATTTTTCACCTAAGCACTTTTCTAGTTTTATCAGCGACTATTTGATGTTTGCGCTTGATAAAATAGTCATACATAAAACATACGTCGTTTTTCACAAATTTTGCACTGTCATCATAGCTGCCGTCGCTCATGTCGCTCGCTCATCATGGCATCGCGTTGCAGATTTCACTGATGATAAAATGCCGTTTTCTACTAACGGAAGGCCTGAGTTCAGTTCGTTGACGATGCGGTAAATAAGCACGTGTAGCTAGCTGCATTATCGCCATTTTTCACTATCCTACGACACATTTTTCATACTTACGCCACCAAAAACCATTGCGCAAGTTACGCTACATTTTATGGCGTAAGTCGGCGAGTTGCGCCATATCCAAATGTGGCGCAACTTATGGCTTAAGTAGACTTGCACAATTGCGTAAAATTTCGTGAAATCAGCTGCTGGTGCGCGCAAGGGAAGTAACGCAGTCGACATATCGACATGAATTGGACAGTCCAATCACAGAGTCCAATTCATGTCAATATGGCGCCCTCTCTAGTCGGCTGCGTTAGTTCTACTGCGCGCACACGATCCAATATGAAGAATATCGTCTAGAAACTAGACTAACACTTCGCAAATAACAAGTTGAGGGTACCGATAAATTTTTAGAGACTTTGTTCCTGGTGACCAGTCTATTTCCAATTTACATGATTGTACAGTTACTTGTTTGTTTCCTGAACATTTTTAAATTCTTTTTTACTCAAGTTCTGTAAGAACGCATTTTTTTCACAATTAGTCACTGTTCTTCCCATTTGTTTGTGTTACATTTCAATCGTGCTATTCCCGTATAACCTTGGAGGTCAACTGCAAAAAACGAACATGTACCATGTGCACATGCTCAGTATCTCTGAACTTGATTACATTCACTGTGTTTCATAGTATACACTGTCACAAGAGGGCACACTAGCTACACAAAGCTAAGAGCAAGTTCGATTCGGGACTAGAGTTGACCACTGGTTATACGTCATCTTGGCAACACACATTGGCACTAACGCCTTTGGTTAGTCAACTGGTTCCGCACAAAATGCTGTATAAACTCAATGCCTGATGGGTACCAGTGACCAGCGCAACCATGCCCTGTGGGCTGGTTCTAAATGGTAGACCAGACACGACTAACAGTCATTGACTAGACTGCGTTCGGTTGGAAATAGTTGAACTATAGTCAGGAATCGAATTTGCCCTAAGGTGTGGATGCATTTGGGCCACTCACAATATGGCACCGTCAGGAGTTTGATGCAGTAGGGCTACTTTAGCTGTGTATCATGTGGAAAAGTTGACACTCTTTGTGATAAAAAATAAAATCATGTTGTTTAAAAACATAAGTTGCATAAAAAAAAAGAATAGACTGAATTTGTCTCTAGATGCAAACACTGTTTAGCTGTTTTAAACCCTAGTTTCTTAACAGAAGAACTTCAACAAACAAAAGAACAGCGAGTTGTCTGTCCCTTCTAAATTAATATACACATGTAACAATGTTCTAAGGTAGACAGTTTATATAATATGTCAGCGTAAAACATACCCGGTGAGTCATACCACTAGGTTTTAAACTAATACATTGTACATGTAATTTTAAATGCTATACCAAAAACACTGGGGTTAACCCTTTACTCTAGTAAATGCTTTAAGAAACAAAAACAGTTTTGTGTGATTTTTTTTTTCAAATCAAATGATTTTTGACAAAATGGAAAGTCATAGGCTGTACATCAGGTACATGTACCCGTTAAGTGATTTTGCCATTTGAGGTATGTACATGTGCCCCATCTTGAATTAAAATATTACTTTTTTTCTAAAGTTACATGTACATGTACGTACTTATAAAGAGTTGAGGGCTGTGCCAATTTTTTGAATATTCCATTGATAACTAAATATTCGCATACAAATTTTATAATTCGAATATTCGAAAAATGTTATGAGTGATGAATTGCTCAGTACAACTAGAAAATATTTTTTTTTTACAAGAGATGTGTATTATTATCTAAGTTGCTACAATAATGGTACATGTATGTGCTCTAAATGTATGCAGCGGACTCCATGCATTTCTAGATTGATCAAATTTAGTTAGTGTTTTAAAATTTCCACTATGGTATAGGCTAATTAAAAAATTTACACCAAATAAATCATGACTAAATCAGTCTAAACAAATGTTCGTAATATTCAATCAAAAATTTGGTTAGAATATATCCAAATTGTAAATTATGCAAATTGACCCAGCATTAAGTTTAAGTTGTATGTAACAGTAGAGTGTGGCTTGAGAAACATCTACTTCTGTCCAGAAAGCCATGGCCAGCGGCTCGCTGTAAACAAACTAACTAGAGCTGCGTTGCACAAGTTTACGCTAATGTCTAACAAACAATGGCACTAACAATTTGCCAAATGGTCAACAGATTGTTTGCTAAAATACATTGTCAGGATGGCGGCACCCACTCCCCAGCAGTCGTACCAACATTGTAATGTGGCTCACCGCTGCTTATTAAATTGTTGAGGAAATGTGAGATGTTTTCATTGATTGTGTATCGCCAGTGATGTAAGTGGAAAAAAGGTGCGCACCATGAAAGATGCGATTTATTTGCTATTTTCAAAACTGGAATGCATCATCTGCCCTCTTTCATGTCAGTGCGCCATTCTTAAATGACCCGTGAACATCACGAACAACCCAAACGTTCGTTGCTGGCTAACGTTGACGGCGCACAATTCGTTCCACTCGAAATTCTTGGCCAACTTTGCCAACATTTGCAAATGTTCACGTAAGTGGAATGCAGTCCTGGCCTTGAATTTATTACATCACAAACTTTGCAAAACGTCCGTAGTGAAAGAATTGAGTGTGATGTTGCACTACAGCAGACTGGTTGTGATAGATCTTTTGTCATGTCATCAGCCATCGCCATCTTTGCCTTGTTCCCTGTATCAGTTGGGCATCTCCTGACGTATTGTTAGTGGAAGAATTGTTTGATCACATGTCACGCTGCGCATTCCCTCAAACTGCATTACACATGTTATGGCAATGCACGCCCAACAATTCTAATAAGCGCCCAGACTGTTTTCCTTCCATGCAGGCTTTTAGGGGGGAAAACTAAGATGGCTGAACCATGATAAAGATTAGAAGATTAGCTAGTGGGGTTTGTTAACGGCAGACAGCGGTGTATTTTACACATGATAGTAGACTTGAACCGACTCCTTAGCGGCCACAACCAGATTGCCATTTGGCGAAAGCGCAATGCCACGTGCAGAATTGCAGCCCTTGATTATCTGACTGATGTATTCGCCTGTTGGACTGAACTGATGAATTTCATCACTTTGGTCATTTCTCGAAGCAGCAACATAGATTGTTCCATCGATTCCGCAGCATATGCCATATAGCCAGATGCAGTCTGACTCGCTGTATAACCCTGTTGTAAATATTTTGCGTCCATCATAGTCAATTGCCAATACTTTATTTCTTATGCAGTCGGTGTAAATCATCCGCTTCTTGCAAATTGCTAAATAATCTCCGACTCCAGGAGCAGAAAGTATTGTTACTAGGGATCCATCGGGCTGATTCAGGGTTATTTCGCCTCTGGATGCATATCCTACTGCAATCAGATTGTCATCATCCACTGCAAGGCATGTTGGTAAAGTATTCCGGTATGCAGCAGGTTGGAACTCATGAAGATGTTTGTAGTCACAGTCAAATACTTTGATGATTGGACCAGCTAGGACTATAAAATTGTCATCCTTGTTCACTGCAACTCGTCGCAGATTAATGAGATTTGTTATCTGTAGTTTTTTATACCTGGCAGGAGACCTGGAAGACTTTGGAATGTAGGTAATCAACTTGTTGATATCTGTGTCTACAGCAATTATTTCATTGTCTAAGAATACTGCCACGTGACACACAGATTTGAAGTTTTTGTATCCTTTTAATTCTGTCTTTAACTGCCAATTCTTGGGTTGTTTCAGTGGTTTTGCCGCTACAGTTTGCACCTGTGGTTTTGCCGCTGCAGTTTGCACCTGTGGTTTTGCCGCTGCAGTTTGCACCTGTGGTTTTGGTGCTTCAGTCTGCACCTGTGATTTTGCTGCTTCTTCCAACACAAGTTTTCCAAGTGATTGGTTGCCTGGCTCAAAGGCCATGAAGCCTCGTGCCTTGGAAACTTTTCCTGGTCGTTTTTCCATGAGGCCCATCAAATTCTGCTTCATCTTTTGATGAAGATTGACAATTTCTTGGCAGCTTGCCAAGTCCATGAGACGTCTCACCTCTTCCAGCATCTGTTCATTCTCAGCCAGGTCGTGTCTGTTTGCCTTTTGAGTTTTTTCCAGCATTTGAACTTTTTCACTGTAAACCGTCTTTGTCTCCTGTTGTAGTTTTTTCTCCTTCTCTTGTATCTTAGCAATTTCCTTGAGAGCCCTTTGATGGATTTCATCATTGATGTCGGCATATTTGGCATCGAGTGCTTGCCAGGTTTTGTCTACTTCCTCTATAACCTCACTGTATTCTGCTTTGTGCTTTGTGGCTTTCGTGATCAGTTGTTTGATTTCTTGTTGACAGTTTTCTGAAGCATCGGCCAGGCTATGTAGGGTATGCTGAGAATGACTGAGGAGAGAACAGGTTGTACATGCCACCTTCTTGCAGGTTTCGCAGTAGACATTCACAGTCTGGTCTGGGTGCTTTCCACACTTTATAGCAACTTCTCTCACTCGACTCTTGTACAAGCTACTTTCAGATCGAAGCTGCGACAATGTGTGTACTTTGTGTGTCTTGAATGCAGCCATGCGTCGATGTGCTCCGAGACACTCCTGGCACAGAAAGCTATCGCACTCGACGCATCTCGAATCTGCATAATTTTGCTCCTCACAATTCTGGCACTTGATGTTTGCCCCTTGACTTTTGTGCAGCTCTTCCTGCATAGCGATCTCATCCACGAGGGCGGTCAACGTGAAATTCTTGGACAAGTCGAGAATGTCTTTATCTTCGAGTTTTGTTGGACGTTTGCAGAGTGGACATGAAATAACCTTGCTGTCTTGCTCTTGACGCTTGCTGATCTCTTGAAGACATTCAAGACAGAAGCTGTGAAGACAGTCCAAGACTCGAGGGTCTCTGAATCGGCAGGAGCAAATGGAGCACGCGAGGTGGTCCTTGCCGATCTTGTCCAACACTGACTGAATGCTGCTGCTTTTGGACGCCATCCCTGTTTGTGGAGACAAACTCGTACGTGAACCCAAAATTTAGGGTGCAGTTTCTTTTTGCTTTTTGGTTTTTTCATTCAGTAAATCAAGTAAGAAAATAGGCAAAAAATAATAGAGATCCTGTAAAGTGAAAATTCAGTTGTCTTTTTGTACATGTATCCTCGGGTTACCATATTTCGCGCACATAAGCCTTGTCACTGTTTTGATCACAATCAAGCAACCAAAAACAACCTTTTGGCTCCTTTGTCAGATTACTTATGTCCAACCCTACCTTGGAGTAAAATTTGAAGAAAGAGCAACGTCGCTGTACGACGCTAGCTTTGTTTTTGCAAACACATGCAAAAGTAGACTTGCCAAAGTTACGTGACGTAAATTCGCTCCCTAGTCACATGTCACACTTGGTTACGGTGTCCCCGTTGTGCCCAGTATCTGAAAATTATGCTTCTAGAAGAAGTAAATTTCGAATTGAAAACCTATAAGACACATGTCTTTCCTTAAGCCCCGTACCTTTCAAAGTGCCCTCTTTTGGAAAGTGAAACTTATCAATATTGTTTTTTAAGGTCTGGAGACTGAGTAGACGATCGGTGGTAAAAGTTTTCGTGAATTTTAAAGATTTCTCAGAACCATTTTGATTGTAGTATTTTGTACCTTGTCTATAAGGTAGAATTTTGTACCCTGAATTAACAGTTATTCAATTACTTACTGAGAAACCCTTAATTTTTCTCATTTGAGTGCAAATTTAAAGATGATGTGACAAACAACTTTCAAGAAAAATTTGACGTCAGTGCGTGATTTTGTTAAGAAGATATGCCGAGGAAAGCGTCAGCCTGCGAAATTACGTGCGCGCGAATTTAGGTACCTGCAGGATACATGTATAGTAGAACGTAAAATTAGCAAATTTTCAGCAAAGAGAGCAGTTCTAGTAGTACCGGTATACTGATCTGTTGAGGCCCAAAGTTGTTGGGCATTGGTGAGAGACCGTCTAAAATCACAATTTTTGTGGCATAGATGTGACTCACATTTCATCGACAAAGGAACTTGGGGATGGGTGGAGTCACTCTTTTAAGTGATTGTCATTCCCTTTCCACAGGGCTGCCCTGCCGTAACATGCACAATTATGAATCCATGTTCATTTGAAAGGTTTGTGTGTCTCACTCTGCAGATATCTAAAATTTCAGTTCTTCTGTTCTGAAAATTGCAGGTATTGTGATAAAGTCAGTGATATCGCCAGTGAAGCATTATGTAAAACGTGCTCGGCAGGACTGCATATTTTGCACTCTTCTTGAATTGATACAAAAATACAAGCTCAAGTTTTACCTGTACCTGTGAAAAGATGTAAGGAGCTCCGTACAGATTGACAATATTTTTGCTGCCGTGGGCGTAGTTCTAAACCAGTGTACCAACTCACAAAATGGCAGTTGGCGTTGCATCAGTATAGTTCTATTTATGAGATGTGTGTGATGCATCAGTAGATCGATTTATGAATTGTGTGCCATGTGGTACATGATGTATTGACATTTTAAATGTCAGTACGGGTCAGTTCAACAATACTGTTGGCCTAGTGCTATTGTCAACAAAGTTGAAATGCAGTGTTAGAAATGCCATGATGTTTAAAAAATGCACCATTTCCTTGTGCAAATAAGTGGCAATAGAAGTTAAAAATAAAATGCATTTTGGCATTGTATTAAATTCAAATTCCACTGGTAATTATAAAACCTATGTTGTAGAAAACTGCCTTTTAGAAATTTCAGCAACATAGATGCAGTAATACTTCAGAAATCATGAAAATCCATGCATTTTTTGTGTGTGAATGAATTGTAGAAAAGTTGTCTGCAGACAATTAAAAAAAAAACCAACACAGTTGCCAATTTCACTCACAAAGGTACCATTTTACATGAACAAAAAATCAGGTGGTGTTTGTTACTATTGCTACAAACACTCTTAGTCATTTTGTTTCTTGTCAATTCATGAAGTAAAATGTTTGGTTACTGCAAATGATGTATTGGGGCTGTAATGCATTTGAGTCGATCGATATCCACCATTGTTGACTTAAAGGCACAGGCTCGTCAGCAATGCGCGCCCGCCAAATGTGTGCCACACAATACCCAGCTCCATAGCAAAGGCATGGAGCTGCGTGTTTCGAGCACGAATTTGGCGGGCGCGCATTGCTGACGAGCCTGTGCCTTTAATGGTAAATCCTGCCTCAGTGGCTTTTACAGAGGCTGCTGCAGTCAGCCTTGCCACAAGAATTGTTTATTAATAGTCATACTCGTTACTGAGTGATATAATATGTTACATTTCTCAGCTTCCTCGATCTTTTGGGCGCAGTATAATTTCCTTTAACCAATAAGACCCGGTATCACTACATTTAAAACACATTAAGTTGAAATCTGTTAACTCAACTTAGGATGAGAAATCCTGCTAACCAAGAATTTATTATTCTTATCAGAAATACATCAGCTAAGCTTGCCAAAAATCCGCTTAAAGGCACAGACTCGTCAGCAATTTGCACGCGCCAAATTCATGCCACAAAATACGCAGCTCCATAGCAAAGGCATGAAGCTGCGTATTTCATGGCACGAATTTAGCCTTCACGCATTGCTGACGAGTCTGTGCCGTTAACTCCAGGTTTGAACTCATTCTCTCAACGTTTTACAAATTAAGATTTCTGTTCCTCCCAGGTCCGTATCAACGCAGCATTAGCCTTGAGTATCCCAGCTCAGCGTTGTTGCTATGGCGACACTGACCGGTTCTGCCTTGTGTGGTCAAGCTCGGTCCATGCCTTGGAGGTCATCGACCAAGTGGCCGATGTCTCAGAACTCAGATATAGAGATACTCTGCGAGACCAGGTCAGATTTGTTTTTTATTTATTTTTTATTTATTTACCACATCCAACAGCGGAGTGACCGCCAATTACATGAATGGGAGCAAGTGTGGTTGAGTGCCTTGCTCAAGGGCACAGGTGCCACAACCCATCACGGCCAGGAATCGAACCTACATTCTAGTACTAGCACAGGAACATTTTTTGACTATCTACATGTATTTAGCGGATGTATAGGACCACCGATCGAGAATGTTCTCACACTAGTATCTCAGTTTGTTTACAGCATTTTGCGGTGAAACTCTTCAAATAAAACTTAAATAAGACATAATGTAGCATGATTAACTTCATCTGGAAAACATAAAAAATTCCAGCAAAATATCTCTTGTGCATTTTTATGAGAACCAAAATTTGCCAAGTGGGATTTTTTTATTACTCTGCAGTCAGTGCATTTCAGAATGAAGTCGAAAAAGACTTATGGCATCACTTTGATTTACGTCACAAAGCACAGAACATTCCCATCAAAAATGAACTCATGCAAATCTTATTCCAAGAACACTGCAAATGAAACGAACTAAGATGCTTCGGATGAAAAGACAAACGTCACAACTTCACGCTTCATTTCCTGCGCTAGTGTGATTTACGCCCCTGTGTGGCACGTCTCTACTCGCCGCGATTAATCCATCAACTAAGAATCGAAGTGCACGCAGATATTGGTTTGTCTCGTCCTGTTTACGGGGGCCGTCTTATTCTTGTCGTTCCCGCTGCAATAAGGAATACATGTAATTTATCCCCACACGCCAACTCGGCCGCAGTGCCTCATCTGATGAAGTGGCTGTCACGTCTAGACTCATGTGTAATGTTAGGGGTTCCTGGGCTTTTGTGTGGATGGGACTTTATTTGACTGGCCAGTTATTTCTGTGCCGTGCATCAAGATTGTATAATTAAGGATGATTTGAATGGGGCGGAAAGGGGCGGAGTGTTCCTTTTTAAGCCGACGTGCTTTTGTGAGTTGTGTGCGTATCAAACGTGTCAAGAAAATACGACTGATAATTATCCTAGCATTTAACAGAATGGGCCCATCGTTAGCTCTGGGCAGTGAGTGAAAGGGGGGGGGGGGGGGTGACGAGGTTAGGGGACACAATATAAGTTAGGGTAGGGAAAGGGGATTACCATAAGAATAAAGTGTAGACAATTTTAATGCTTTCATTTTATTGTTGAAATGAGCGGCCCATCTGATTTTTCTCTCGTGCCATGTTCGGTTGTTTTATTTCAGTGGTGATTACTAGGCTCCATACCTACATGTATATTAATGTTTGTTGCTTTGCCCAGTTGGACACCCATGCAACACTGAGAGCAAAAGTAGAGCATCTGCCTGGTGTGTCAGAGGTCTTGGGGGGACCTGAGGGATCATACCACTGTGCCTCATAGCTCAGCTGGTAGAGCATCTGCCTGGTGTGTCAGAGGTCTTGGGGGGACCTGAGGGAGAATACCACTGTGCCTCATAGCTCAGCTGGTAGAGCATCTGCCTGGTGTGTCAGAGGTCTTGGGGAAAACATGAGGAAGTATACCACTATGCCTCATAGCTAAGCTGGTAGAGCATCTGCTTGGAGTGTCAGTGTCTTGGGGGGAGTGGGGAACCTGAGAGAGAATACCACTGTGCCTCATACATGTAGCTCAGCTGATAGAGCATCTGCTTGGAGTGTCAGAGGTCTTGGGGGAAACCTGAGGGAGTATACCACTGTGCCTCATAGCCCTTTGCTTAAAACAATAGACCTTTCAGGCCCCTTTACTGTGTTAATGTTATGTCTTGTGTGACCTAGTTTAATAACTTGGGGCCCTTTGTGCTTCTTCATTCCAGCTGTGCCAAACACTCGCTCACTTGGCAGGTCTTATTACCCAAGATGACCTTTCACCTCTTCACAAACTGCTTAAGGACAAGACTAACATGTTAGAATCTCACATTGGCAGATACAAGGAGGCTATATGTAAATCAATGCATGTATCCTTAGGGGATGACAGAGGTGAGTTTTATAACTAATAATTTTACCAAAAAAATGCATAAATCTCTCACAAATTCAAACAATTTCACTGTTTTCCAGGATTTGCAGTTAATGGTAATATAATGTCGACAAATCTTGCTTTTCATAGTTTTAATGTTTTTGTCTTCAAAATTGATTTTGAGGACTTCTTACATTTTACAATGAAAATCATCATTTCTTATCCAGATTTGAAACTTTTTTCACCCAGAATTTGACAAATCTCAGTGCGAAAATTCTTGCATGTTATTTTCCTTCCAAAATACTTGCATGAGTGAGCAAAATATTTTATTCATAGCTTTCTCTGGGGATTTTCACAAGAATGAAAATAAAAATTCCAAAACTAAAGATAGGGATCGGTCATCGCATAGGCGGCATGTATCCCACCAAAGTGCAGACGATAACATGCCCTTAATAATTCATCAATTTCACTATTTCCTCGAGTAATTCCGATCAATTATCTCTCCACTTTACAGCGGCAAATTTATAAGCTTACAAATTTACAGGTTGACCCAAAGATAGTCTGTGGTTTAATTCTATTCACTACTACTCCGAAATTAGGCACAGGCCTCTCCAGAATTCTGCGAAGCAATCTCCACTGTGGGAATCAGTTTACAAAGGCTCAGGAACGTTGCGGCACATGTGGAAAGCCGCAAAATTTATGCATGATCGCATCAAATGGACTCACTGAATCAATCAATTTGCGCGTTGTATTCAGATCCAAGGTCGTATTTTTTTCTTCTCAAACCTCAACAGGCAATCTACTGACTGTGACGGCGGCCTACCTACAAGATCTAATGAACACAGCAGAGTTGACAGCTGGAGATAGGAGCTGTGCGGCGCAACTACTGCAGATATTTGCTCGGACGTGAAGGGATTGGACTATCTCTGGCACTAGTCTTGTAAAGGCTTGGGTAGTAAAATTGGCAAACCACCCTGTTTTGGTTTTTGATCAGATTTTGAACGTTTTCATACGGGAGTTGCACACTTGTCATTATACTACTCGCACTAAGTTAGGATATTGGTGTGGTTCATTTTTGAATTGTTTTTCTTCAAATGACTGTTTTCACCTATTCCTGTGACAAGGTGGTCTGTCATGCAGATACAATAGACTACTAAAGTGAAAACGTCACCCTTTGTGTGTTGCCATGGTTTTTGGGTCTACACTATAGAACCAGTGAACTGTTTCCCAGCGCTATACCAATGGACGTTTCAGATTACCAGCGAATGTTTAGACCCAATTACCATGGCAACTTACGTCACACTTTAGTAGTCTATTGTCTAATCATATACAAAATCATTAAAGCAGAACGCATACACCCCACAATAAAGCAGAACACCCCACAATATCCCTAACTTATCGTGAGTAGTGTTAAGTCAGTCACAAGTTATCTCGCATCTCTTTAAGTTTGCAGTGTCATCTTTCGGTTACAAACTCCAATTTTGTAGTGATATTTCGCAGAAAATACTGCTTTGGCGCTGAAAAATTGTGCTTAGTAATAAATAAATTACCAGCCAAAGCCTCACATTATCTGTATTACATTTAATTGGTACTAATGTATGCAAATTGTATGCATACTTTAATAACAAAATGTGGCTTATGAATGGGGAAAATCCCCAAACCAAAAACAAACCGTGACTTTCCCCTTCCACGGTTTTCAGCATCTGGCTCAATATAGAGACACTCGATCAATATTTGAAATTGATTATGTACTCAAGTCATGCGGTAAATCCTTAGGTAAACGGCGTTAGAGACTAGAAGACAACTGGGTCAGTACGACTGGGAGGAAATTCACCATGGCCTCTTGGCATGAAAGACGTCGTTATGTAGTACTAGGAAAATCAATTTACATTGATTCTGGTCAAAAGGACGTATTAAAGTACGTGCTGTTGGGGACGGCTTCATTGAAGAAGGGTTTTCTTCCACCTTGAGACTTGTTTCTGAACCTACCCAATCCCCAACCTGGGATGGTTTTCGGCCATACTCCCTACATCCCCACTCTGGGGCTACATCCATTCACCTGCCCTAACCTGTACCCACCCTGGGGCTACACCCATTCACCTGCCCTAACCTGTACCCACCCTGGGGATGCCCCTAGATCCAATCTCCCTGTGCTAACCTTATCCCTTTCCTAATCAGTCCCCACCCTGGGGTTTAAATAAGAACCCACCTTGGGGCTGCCATAACAGGTATTCCATACTTTCACTGCCCATCCCCACCCTGGGGCTACTGTTAGATGTATGCACCCTGTCCCCACCCTGGGGCTGCCCCTAAACTCGAGTCACAATGCCATTCAAAAAATTATAAGTATTTTGTGACATCACAAACCTTCTGACAATTTGAATTTTATTTTATATCGTACACTCACAGAGAGTACTCCTTGAAATGTTTCATATAATACAATAACAATGTAAACAAATTGATCGCTGGTTAATACAAGAATCTGTTTTCTTGTAAAGAAAGATGGATTTTGTTAGCGTTTTGGTCTAAAAATTAAATTATATGTCAAGGAAGAAAATAATTTTCTTTGGAGTTATGGTATTAAGTTTTCTGAAGACGACGTAAAAGTTGCATCTTTTTAATTTTTGTTTAATTTATTTAATCATTTGTGAAACTGAGATTTTTAAATATATATAATTTACTACCTGTTCCAAAAAACAACAGGCATCAGTATGACGTCACACTTTGTTTACATATGCTTTTTTCTAAGGAGCTCCCACCAGGCTGTCATAGAGAAGCAATCAAATAAAGTCTGACGTCACAAGGAACTTAAACTTATCTGGTAAAACTTAAAACAGTTTAAATAAAACTGTTGTGTGGTGAATTTCGGCGTAATGTCGCCAAAAAAAATAAATTTGCAAAAGTGTCTTTCAATGTATCAGCCTCGCAATTAGTGACATAGCACGTGAATAAACGCAAAAAAGTGACCTATATTTCCAGTCTCAAATATAGTCAATACCTGTAACCGATTTTTGAGGCTTGGATTTCGGCAAATTCGGTCGCGACCGCTCAGGGGAGATAACAGGGATTCGCGTGTTCTGTAAAGAAATAAAAGTATATAAAACTTGGCTCTGAAAATTGATGCCGATCCGATCAGGCTGACTTCTTCATACAATCTCCCCTTAGAGATTTATAGCATAGCCCGAGGGCAGTATTATATCCTAACCACTAGACGAAGTAATTTCCCAATAGTTTAAAAAGCTGTTTACTTATCTTCGATAAAAATCTCTGACGATTGTGGCGAAATCTAGTGATAGTTACGCTAGAACCTAACCGCGCGGTTGTAAGTGATACCCCACGGTCCCACTTATGTTATTCATGCACGTCTGTTGCAATGTCCCAAATCTTAAACAACTATTTGTCTGGACAAAAACCTTACTCAAATAGAAGATAGAAGTGGTTCAACTGTCCAATGCAATGATTCTGGCCGAGATGATGTCTTTGTATAAGAAAACAATATTGAAGATGAATTTGCATGTATATTAATGTGTGTGCACACGCATTTATTTTGTTCAACAGCGTCCTAGTAATGAACGAAACTAGGTCCCTGACTCCCGTGGTGTTATGGCTCCGTTTTCTGTGCAATATAGTCAGAGAACCAGCCTATAGATAGGACGACGGCTTTGCGCAATTTCTTGAAAGCATTTAAACATAAACATTTTCTTGAAACGTAGATGAGATACTGAGCTGATTTATACACAGGTTGGTTTTTATCATACACATCCTCAATCACACATGGAGATAACGTCGTTTGTAACAGTTTTCCAATTTTGTAAAATGGGTGTCGTGACCAGAGGATACGGGACAACGACTTGAAAGTGCAACCATAGCAACATTAATTTCATCCCTACGCGTGCTAAGCATGTACAAATAAAAATTACCTGACTTTATTAAAGCAAAAATGACACTTCATCCACGAGCCTTTGTATGCTGCATTAAAATGCAGACAAAATTGTCCGATTGATAATAACAAATTTGATATAAAATTAGAGGGACCGATTAAAGGTGAAAATCTGTTCCGTTAAATGCTCGTTAAAAACTTGAAAACATGCAGCACGATATGTGGCAGAGGGAACCCCGCCCCTTCCATGGTTCCCTTATTGTGTCTCAAACAGATGAATTCAAAGGAATTCCTTTCAGTTTTTAGGGGGGTGGGAGGAGAGTTGGTGTCTTGACAAAAGGGAAGAGTGTGTTGATGTTAGGGGCGGAGTCCCTTTGCCACATATCGTGCTGATGGGTATACTTGAAAAAAAAACACCTTGGAAATTATGCGACAAAGAAAATGTGTGGCTGAACGTGAGGAAAAAGTGATTGCAGTGCTTTACGCGTATTTGACGTCATATTTGGAGAACCAAGACGTATCATTGGTGCACTGATGCGCGTCGCGCGTGTGAGTACGCGCACGCACATCACTGCACCAATGAGATATTATCACGAGGAAAGGAGTCGATGAACTATGCAGTTTATGAGATCAAAAAACGAATCGATATTCCTATCGTAATGTTTAGCCACGAATTTTGTCCAGCCCTCGGGAAATAATTCCGCATTCATACGCGCCGGAGGCAACATGTGATCGTTTGCTGTTTATTATCTAAACACATTTGTTAAAAAAAGCCTTATGTGATATTATCAGGACTGCTGGTAATTTAGTCTCCAGTCAATATATCAGATCTTCGTGTCAGCTTATCGCCATAGGCTCACCACATCACACTATATTGGGTGTCTGAAATGTTAACATGGAGCGCTCGCACACCCATCGCTCCTGACCGTGTAAGTGACTGTAGGCGGTAGATATCATAATTACATCATCATTAATCTGCACACTTTAGGAGGGGGGAATTATAATAAAATCTAAACACAAAGGTTGGCGATTTCTTGTGAATTGTTTTAATATGTGTGATTAAAATAGTATATGTGATATATTGTGAAAATGTGCTGTTGAAAAATGTTTGCTTTAAAAATCAGGGCCGGGAAAATTTGAAGAAGAAAAAAAATAGCATTGCAGGATTTGTTTATGCATTATGAAAGAAAAGTTATTGCGATTTTTTGCAAGTTCAGTTACTTTGCCGCAAAATTAAAAAAAAGTGTCGTTCTTTCTTAAATAAGTAACCATTTTGACATGTAGAACGCAAAATCTGGGCTGATCCTCGCACAATGCTGAAAGGACTGGTGGCCAGTCTAAACCAACCCTAGAGCGCCCTCCAGAGGCTTAAAACAACATCCGTCTGGCGCTCTTATTTCATTTCGCGTTACATAACAACTGCAGACGATAATGGCTTGAAATTGAATGCAAAGTATGCAACCCCGAGGTGTTCGTGCGTGCAGAAACTGTCAGGCCATTTTGTCGACTTCACCGATGATTGCAAGTAGGCCTACGTGACACGTTCAATGGAACTTTCTTTTTTTAAATGTCTTCTACGACATTCGTCAAGTTGCCTTCTCAAGCTTTGCACGTGGACATTTGGAACATTTGCCTAATTGGATGTCGGTGGAAAATGCCTTAATACTTCGCATAAGACGGAAAGCTGTTGTCTATCTTTTGGACAGCTCGTGGAATGAAGGTACGAAAGGTATTCCGTTCACTGGTCGCGACCGAGATGTAACGTAAATGTCGGCATAGTCGCCATGTCTGCGAGTGTGAGGTCGCCACCCTATTAATCAGCCATGTCACGGATCCAGGCGACTATGCCGATATTTAGTCTATGGTTCATGGCAGGAAAAAAACGAGAAAAAAATACCATACACGTTCGCTAGTGGAAACTCCATGCACTAAGTCTATCGGTGCATGACATAAAAATCTTAAGTGTTTTCAAAGAAAAACTTGAACCTTTTTCACTGATCATGCTAAAAATAATTTTAAAAAACAAACCTAAATCGCTTTGTGCACATGTTCAGTGGTGGCTGGATATGAAACTCACGACATTTATTACAAGTCCAAGCGTGTATAATTAAATGGACGTATTGTTTTATTTACATATTCACAAAAGAAAATATTACAAGGACAAGCGACTGACATGAACGAGAAAACAATTGCAATATACCCCAGTACTTTTCATATAGTTATATCAATTGGTGGAAAGCGTTCCTTTTGGAACAAAGGAATTTAGTACCTGCCCATTACTTAGGAGATTGTGTACAAAACCTATGAACATTCAAGGCTTAATTTGAGTTTTCAATGGAATAATGGCCGGTTACTGGTGGTTAATTGTTACGTCATTAAAATCAAACATAGCAATGGTAAGGTTCTAAATTCTTACCAAAAGGTGAATTCTGGGCTTTGAATTGTAAATTATTTGAATTGCACACACAAAATGCTGTCACAGAGATGAAAGAAATATTCCATTAGACAAGCATTGCGTTTAATACAGTCTTCCTAGAAGACTGTATAATTATAAATAAACCTATCATAAACATCATTTACAACTTTATGTTTTGAGGAATATGAAACTTTAAGAGTTGCCTCACTTTTCAACCATTAGAAATCGTTCGTTTACAAAATCCTGAAATGTATTATACATTTCTTATTAGGCGACTTCTAGCAGCCCACAACCCACTGCTGAAGTTTAATGCCGAGTTAGACACAATTAAAGATGACATCTTTAAAAAATGACACCTTTAAAACATTCTACATTTAAAATTGCATCAACTTTCAACAGATTTGAATAAAGATTGGCCGAGTTGAATTAAATCAAAATTATGAACATTCATGGCGGCCATTTTAATATGCTATTTATACTACTTATCATCGGTTACTAAAAAATGCTTGATCTCCCTTAGAAGGGGACAATCAAAGTACAGACAAGTTTTCAAAAAATGCAGTTAACACGACGGCTGTTCGGTGGATCAAAATGTTTTTACAGGTCACCAAATAAAACAGTCACCTTATACGCTTATCGCCGCTCACCGGTATATGCCTGCTATACCAGATGCTTGGGAAGACAGTTAAACAGTTACTCTAATAAAACGTCTTAATTTAAGCATCAAATAACCAACTTTACATTCCTTATTTCGGGAACGATTTCATTGGCCTATCTTGCAGCCCTTAGTGCAAATTTGACGATAAAACAAGCGTCGATGTTATTTTTTTTTTAATTCAATCTAAAAAAAAAAAGATTACCATGCACGGACACCCTCTGAGACCCCACGCGCTAAACCTATGGGAAAACTCTCAATTTTTTTTTTCCTGACACGTTTTCCTCTTAATTTTGCGTTTTTATCATCAAAATGTTTACATGGCTTATATATGTCATAACAAGGAAAATCCTGGGTGTCCATGCATGGTAATGAACCCTGAAAGGGCTACTGCTGAAATTTAAAAAGGTAACTAAACACGCCCCTTCAAATAATTGGTTTGAAACAAAGTTTCTAACATGAAAGGCGGGCTTTGGTTGGGTTAAATTTGATATGTACAAAGTGTACATATTCAAATTATGTCGATGCTTTTACATTTTTGTAAAGTAAACTCTGAAGAGAATGTCCGAGTGAAACGCCCTTCTTTATAAACACGACAAAACACTATATGTATACACATACAACGGGACAAAATATAGACCAAACCCTCTCCCAAACAACTCGTTAAACAACCGCCATTATCATCGTTACAAAATAATTCTAGATTTTTCCGTCTAGATTGTTTTATCCAAAAGAATGTTACAATCATACAGGAAACGTGTATCACATTGTTTACTCATTAGATTCTGGCTTTTGTTCGAATAATCGCAAAATTTTATTCCCGTGGAATATCTAAAATTGTTAATGTTATTATTTAATTCTGTATTTTTGTTATTGAATATCAAAATATAGGGCCAAAAGGGTATTTTAAATTTGCTCGTGGTGAATTAACCGAAGTTTCACTTGAAACCCCGCGGTGCGCCAATGTTATTGTTTCAATTAGTACATGTTTTAATGAAGCTTAGCCTATAGTTACTTTGCGCTCTTTTTGAAAGTCAGGTTAAAAAATAATAAAATTCGCATTTTCCCTAAAAACTAAACCACGTGGTCTTTTCAAACTCGCATATTTCGCTTAGTTTCTCTCTTTAATCACTCGATATTGGCAAATATATGTACCATTTTCAATTAAGTCCGACCAGTTACGTTTGACTGTTATTGTGACATACACTCTCTACAAATCACGAAAAATAAAATCGTCAGGTAAAAAATATGAGGCGTTGTATCTGCTGCCATCGCTGGTGATTTGATGCATTTTCCCTGTACAATTTACAGAAGCAAACATGTAAAGTTATATACTTGAACTGTCTCAGAAGTTTTTTCGTCTTCGGCAGTTAACAAAATTATTAAATGTAATTATGACGCTGTTTGGGAAAAATGACCCAAACAGGATGCTACTGGTACTGTATAGACCGTATCGAATAGCCGCCATTTCGTGGGGCACCTTTTGTTAAACCGTTCAACAATGGAAGCACAATATGTGCAACCATGCATGTCCTCAAGGAACAAAGACACTGTCCCATGAAATGGCGGCTATTCGATACGGTCTATATCTTTTATTTATCGAACAGTTATACGGATTGAAAAGGTCCGTTTTAGCACTGAAACACTCTTGGCACTGTTTTTACATTTGTGGGGAGAAATATTGGATCGTATGTGGGTCTGTCCACAGTAATGGGGTACATTTCTGTAACATTCAAGATCTTAGGTCCGTGTTCACTTCAAATGTCTTAATTTTATCTTTAAATTATCAAGCTAAACTGAGGAAATAACTTTTTCACCAAGGAGTAAGAAAAATAGTCCTACAACATACATTTCTGAAAACCCCGTGCACAAATTTTCCTATTACGCGTGTAACAAAGACGAAAAAAAATGTCACAAAATGGTCTGTCCACGTTACCTACGTAATAGGAAAATTTGTACACAAGCTTTTCAAAAATGTATGTTGTGGCAGACATTTTTTACCTTTTTGGGCAAAAGTTATCTCCTGAGAACCAAACAAGGACATTTCTTTAATTCTGAGATAAACTAAAGACATCTGAAAGGAATTATTGACTTACTTCTCAAATGTACCCCATTACTGTGGACAGACCCATTTATAAAAATAGCAAATGCTATAAGTTCAAGTAAACAGATAATGCATTTACTATATGAAGTATAAGCATTTAGAATAAGCAAATGCTTCGATTTATATGAATAAAAGTTTCTCTTACTGTTCAGCATCTACTAGTAGAAATTGTAGTAAATGCTCAATATTGTGGTTGTCTATACACCAATCCGGTAACTAAGATCTCCTCCCTGCATATCCGCCATAGCTGGGGGGCGTCCAGTGCATGGGCTGTGCGTTTTGTGTTGCTGTTAGAACGAAAAGCGCTCATCCATTACATGCACGAACGAGCCTCCTTCGCGTATACGCGACGCGCCCGCCTTTGCGTACACGCGACGCGCCCGCCTTCGCGCGCACACAACCCTACAAAGACGCGCAACTTGTTCGAAGTAAACAAATGCAGCTTCAGCGACAACAAAAACATACAGTTCATTCAGTGGAAGCCCCCCAGCTATGGCGGATGTACAGGGAAGAAGACCTTATTACCGGATTCGTGTATAGTGCACATAGTTGAAATTGGTAGAACCTACTTCCTTTTATTCACACAAAACGAAGCAAAATGCTAGCAGTTTAGCAAGTAAAAATTAAATACTTTTAGTATTTAGCAAATGCTTTTCAGTGAAAGTATTTGCTTAGTTGTTATTCATACAAAAACGAGTAAATGCTTGAAAATAGGTAGTAAAAGCAAATTCTAGTTTTTATAAATACGACCCATTTTCATTCTCAGGCGAAAAACCAATTGTGTTATCGATAAGGAAAAAAGAGGCCGCCAACTGTCGACTCGCGTATGCGTGTGATTTCAAGCCGCAGCTATATAATTCAGACATGGACAAAACATAAACAAATAATGCATCAGACGAATAAACGTGGACCAATGACCTCTTTAGCCCGTTTCGGCGTCCACTGCAGCTGGAATGATCAAAAAGGCTGGATCCCAATTATAAGGCTGTGGCTGTGGCTGTGGCTGTGGCTATGGCTGTTTATATGCTGTTGCTATGGGCGGACAATGAAAGTCCTTAACAGCAAAGCAACAGCCAAAGCCACTAATTCGGATCCAGCCATATCCAGTTGCATCTTTAGTAACCAGCCTAGTTTAAACCGGTTTTTACCGGCCTGATGAATCCTTATTGGCCCATTTCCATTCATCGATAAATCCCATTGGCCTGTTTGCATAATGCCGGTGCTAATCACATATCGTGCATGTATGGCGCGATTACCCTAAATTGAAATATTAGCCAATAATATTATAATTTTTGAAAATATTCAGCACGAGATCACGCGCGCTGTGCATGCAGATGACATGAGTTGGAAGAAATTGACAGGTTGAAAAAATTATATTAAGTAATAACTGAAACAAAACAATGCATACTCTCATTTCAATAATATTCTCTCAACACTTGACCAACAATTTTAACTTTGCCGAAGGAACCAATTTTTGATTAATTATTTGGGGTCTGTACAAAAATGTTGCTTATTTTAGCTATTACGATCATTATCACTCGTCGTGTCGAGATACGCCGTGGCGTATCGCTTGCCCACGTCCGTCGAGTTACCATCAAACGATATGCGCCGAAGCGGGAAAATGGCGCTGTTCCCCTCCGATTTGGAAAAGGTACGAAGGGCTGGAACCTAGAAGGGTAACGTAGAAAACAAAAACATTCTATAGGCGTCACAAAGCTACAAGACTACAGTGAAGTGTTTACCAGCGAAACATGTTGTGATGTTATAATCTTCAAATCAAAATAGGTAAATTAGGAAAAACAATAATTCTATTGTCACTATAGAATGGACATCGATAAATCTTAAATTAATGTCTATTCGATTAGTAATTTGTAACCATCGATAGACATCGATTTATCTGAAATAAATGTGTATCGATGGTCTGAAGCTGATATCTGATAGATACCTGTTTCCATCGTCTGTCACCGCAGTAACATTCTGATATTTGCTGTTTTGTTTATTTGAAATACCTATATCTATCATCTGATCAATACATTTTAATATGTGAAATCGATAGCTATCATCCATCTGATCGATATTTTTATGAACTATGTGAAATCGATACATATCGATTACCTAATCGATACATTTTACATACCTCGTATCCGTCGTCTGTCACCGGGATAACATTCTGGTATTTGCACTCTTTGTAGATGTTGCGTTTCTTGAGCAAATAGAGGACCACAATGTCGCACATGACGGTGGCCTGAAGAGGACAAACGTAAGTACTTTGTCATTCTTTTTTCTGGTTAATTGTGATGCATGACATGGTGCACCGTAGTTGTAAAGGTACCAAAAAAGTAAGCCATTTTCAATTGTGTCCCCAGAATCACGTTTATAAAATATAAACCGCTGCTTGGCATGGTACCAGACTGAAATCCAAAATAGTCTGGCACCCTGACCCCAATTAGTTAGAGGTTACTTGGAGGTAAGGGCTGACCCTGTTAGGTATTAGGCACATTGTTGTTCTGAGGACTCGGGATCACGATTTCTCGTTTGAATTCAGTGGTCTTAACCGTGACTCTAAAACGGTCAAATCGATCACGCAGTGTTGGTCCTGAGGTACAGTTAGGTATAACTACTAATTTTGCACGGCAGCCCGTGATTTCACCTCGTATTTTTTCAACGGGGTAGCGGTGTACTATGACTGAAGTCATATTGATAATTAGCGCAGTAAACGATGTTACGGAGTTAGTACCTTTGGGCATGTATAGGCCTATATTAATAAAAGAAGAACAAAACATTAAGACATCTGGGCAAAACACGTACATCTTAAACGAGCGGTCGAGACGGTTAAGCAAGGACGCGGCACGTTCGCGTGTTTTTGCCCACTGAAAAATATTTGCGTGCCTCATGGACAGTAGATGTGATTGTGTGTACATGTAATTTGTCAGCAATTTTTTTCCGTGAAAACGCAGACCTGCGATGATTTCCCTAGTTCAAGTAACTCACGATTAGAAAAAATAAATTATTTTTGTGCCGCTACGTCATTTTACCTTTAAAATGACGAGTTATACAAATACGCATGCAGCCGCTTTTGAAGATTACTTTTTACTGGCAGTTCCTCTTTTCATAATCGATAAGCCGATTGTCGATTCTCTAGGGGTTAGTCGATACGTGATGTTGTCATTAGGTCGGGGTATCGGATTATTCCGTTGGCACGATCCCATTCGATACTGATATGCCGATTTCAACGTGATGGTCTTGGAATAGACTTGTATCGTGGGGTACTGTGGCCGAGTGGATTGGGTCACTGACTCGCAATACTCGGGTAAAAACTTGGGGTTGCAGGTTCGATACCCGGCTGGGGTACCTGTGCTCTTGAGCAAGGCACTTAAACACGATTGCTTTATCCTTCGGAAGGGATGACAAGCCGTTAGTCCAGTGTGTTAGGTAACGAACTTTAAAGATCCCATAGCATTTTTTCGAGAAGAGCAAGGGGATTCCCCGGTCTCTGGCCGTTTCTAATTCATCGTCTCTCCTCGCGGGTTTCCTCACGCTTGCGAGCGACAGTGCAATTGGCACTTTTGCGGAATCCTTGGTTTCAATACCAGAAAGAAGTGATAATAATAATATTATCATGCTGTCGATTGTATACATTTGTTATAAACACAATACGCGCAGTTCTGATCTTGGAGGAAGGTACCTTTTCACTCTTTATGTGCTCGGTAACTTAATAAGTTAAAGACTCGTGTGGTAAGCTCCTTCTTTTCAAACATGAAACGCGATCTACTGCGAATCACAAAGGTCGATCATTTTGATTCCGCTTGAGTTGAGATCGCTTAAACAAACACAAGCGGCGCTCCCCAACCTCGGTAGGGAATTAATAGAGTGCCCTGTCGCTGGCAATCAGATTTCTGAACAGCTCACAACAAGAGCCGGGATTACATTTCCAGAGCAATGAAGCGTTGTCAAGAGATTGCCGAAACACATCTTATGAACTCCTAATATCAATCCGCAGATCGGATGACAGCACTGAGGGACGTTTTCTATATCACATTTTATGGCGGATTCTGCAAGCGCGTTGTACGTGCTTTCCCGCGCATTTTACTAACGTAGAAACCGCGGGATTTTGAAATAACTTCACACTTTGAAATACTAGAAACTGACGAGCAAATAATCACGTTAAAAAAATATGTTTTTTTACGGTTTTGTGCAAATTGTTTATTCATATGGTGGCGTCATTATACAGAAACGCGACAACTGATCCGATCAAGTGCGAACTGGCACGTACACTTGCAATTCGCGCCAATTTGTGATCGTGGAATGCGGTATGATTAAAACATGTCCTACTCCGTGAATTAAATTCCTAACACGTATTGGTCAAAACTTTAAACAATTTATGTACATTGCATGTAATTTTAGTAATATATAGCCACATCTATGGAATTCCAAAACGGACAGGCAAACATCGTACTTCAACTTTTAAACGTCGCGGTTCAACTTTTCAAACGTCGTACATCAGTTTTCTAACGTCGTGCACATGGTTCAACTTTTCAAACGTCGTAGTTCAACTTTTCAAAAGTCGTGGTTCAACTTTCACGCACCCTGGTTTACCTTTTCAGCAGAATGGATCCCGCGCGACGCGATTTAGCGCAGATCGACCGATCGCGCCCAAAAGCCGCCCAAGCTTCCCGGGTCCACGTCCACTGATGATCTGTATTGTGGGTGGTTCGTCATCACCATGCAGATAGCGCACGCGATATGATAGTTGACCTAGCACACACGTGGCCACGCAGACAGCCATACAATGGGCGAGGTCACAATTATGTGTGTGTTAGTGTGAGTGTTACAGATCGGTTAACAGGTCTGTTATCTTAATCATAATGGCCTCAGAACAAACGCTATGTTAACACGACGTGTTAGTATGTGTTGAAAGTCGTGCGCAGAGTGAGAGCGCAGTTCTGCTGCGTGTTAGTGTTAGTGTAACAGACCTGTTAACATATCTGTTGGCTCGGCATCTTGGGAAATGTCAAGTCGGTATAGGGTTCTGCTCGAATTTCAACACTAACAAGGGCTTAACCACTAAATTATTGAAATATTCAAAATCTTCACGGAGCCCAAAAAAAGTCTCAATTGTGGGTAGAATGCAAGATCCAAAACATTTATGAGCTGTGTTGAAAAAAATGAAACTCGATTTATTGAGAATCACGAAAGTTCTAAAATAATCACCCACTTCGTTCAGATTAACTTAACAGATCTGTTAACAGATCTGTTACACTAACACGATCTGTAACATGGGTGTTGAACTAACATTAGATGCAACACTAACACGTCTTAAACATCATGTTAACACCGAGTTAACACGGTATTTATTCCGAGGTCACAATTCTGATTAAAGTTAACAGATCTGTTACACTAACGCGCAACCCAGAGTTGTGATTTCGCACTATGTACAGTGCAGATAATTAACATGGTGTTAACAGATCTGTTAACATGGTGTTAATCTGGACGTTCAGTTAGAGGTCGAGATTAATGCCGTGTTAACATATCTGTTAACAGATCTAGCTGTTAAACTAACATTAACACCTATATAACACACACACAGATGCATGACCTCACCCAATGGATACGGTTATAAACATAGACTGGTTCCTCTAACATTTCTCAGACACGCTAATTAATTGGATAATCGCTGGGTCTGGGAATCATACTCTTGTAGCGTTGGGCGGCTTTTGGGCGCGATCGGTTCTGCTGAAAAGGTGAACCAGGATGCGTGAAAGTTGAACCACGACGTTTGAAAAGTTGAAGTACGACGTTTGAAAACTGAAGTAGGCCTATACGACGTTTGAAAAGTTGAACCACGACGTTTGAAAGCTGATGTACGACGTTTGAAAAGTTGAACCACGACGTTTGAAAGTTGAAGTACGACGTTTGCCTGTCCGCTTTGGAATTCCATATACACATCACCTTTGAAATTATCTATGCTGCACGTTCGCCTTTATGGCGCATGTTCGTCTTTATAAAATATTGTATGTTTATCAAAAGGCGAAACCTTTACAAAATCATGAAGTTATGCAACTGGTACTAGGCGCAAAAATTCAATTAGCCACTGCGTGATCCCACGATAGGAACCAGCGTGAGGAATTTCAAAGATCAACAGTCAGTTTCCCGCCATCAGAGCGCGCCGGCAATGACGTCACGTGTCGATGTCGGACTGTCCCTGCATGTTCAGACGAAGCCACGCGTAATGTTGTAATCATGTCATAGATCGCCCGTTCATGCTATCGCTATAAGAATACGATTTCCATGTATTACGGAGTGGCTTTTTGTACTGCCGCTCAGCTCATTAAATTAATAGTCGGTAGTATGCGGCGGTGATTTTGAAGGGAAAATATTGTATGCCCGATAATTTGACCGGTTCAGCGAATTGCTGGCTGTGCGATAAGGCAATCATTGCTTAAGGAGTTTGAAAATCGCTGGGTAATGGGCGACCTTTTGCCGAGGGTAGTGTATGCATATCGATCGTCTTTCTGACTTTAGTATCAGTCCGAACAACAACAAACGTGCAGTTGCATTTCGCCCACGAATAAAATTTCTTTATTTTAATAATGAATAATGGTGGATTTCTGAAGGCAATTTTGGACACACTGTCGGACATCTCCAGTAGATGTCTTTGTTTTGCCTTTCAGATAACGTTTGTATAGGATGCAGTTTATTTTCTAAAATTGAGCGAGATTTTGCCAATGTTCTTTTCTCGACGGGGCTTGATAGCAATGTGGTTTAGTGTTTTAAACTACACAGCAGATGGTTGACGAGTTTGATATAAATAACAAAATAATTGACATCGTCCGTATAAATCGACGAGGACATGATAAATTAAGGAGTCATTCGCTATAGACTAGTTTATGTTTAGTACCCAGACTCATGTAAAAAGGTATCCAAGCGGAGCGTGATTTAGCGAGACACTCTATTCGGACGATGTTCCTTTTTTCATATCATATTGCAGTCCGTACATTTGCCAGATATAAACTCCTCAAAAAGTGCGTTGACACATCCCCATCCTCCAAGCAAAAGGGGAATGCACTGCATGACAATAGCAGTGAATTTTGTGACATTTCACTTTCCATCCACCCCTGTAGTCCGCTATACGGCACATCCCCCAATAGATTAATTATAACAAATGACACATCACTGTAAAGAGGAATAACAGGGCTTTCCAATGATACCAAATTCAAGGGAAATTATTTAGTAACAAGAGAGAAATCGTCAGTCAAACTTGACTTTCCGAACTTTTTTTGAGGAGTTTATAAACCTCCAATAAACTAAAACATCATGACGTCGACCGTTTTTGAGTGTTTTAGGTTTGTAAGTCTCCAGACAATCACACACGTACACCACAAACTGTGACGTCATAATGTCTTATAGATCTATTCCTCTTATATAGTCCGGTGTTCGTGGTTCCGCACCTTCTTAACCTTTTGCTCCCATTTGTTCTTACTCTTTTTAACCGTTTTATGGTAAATTAATTTTCATCGTATAAGAGTACACTTTTCTTACCAGGGAAAGCAGCGCGAAACCCGAAGCCACGTTGAGCATGAGTGGTATGAAATCGAACTGTCCGGCTTGCCCCGTGATCTTAATGTTAAAGAGTATCCCGTAGGCCTTGGTCAGCATCCGATGCTCCTTCCCGTCTACCTTGTAGTACTTTGAATACCTGGTTACCATAGCAACCAAAAAAGGAGAAAGAAGAAGACACATTGAGAGGATGTTATGAGAAGAGGGAAGCTAATAAGTTCTGTGATGAACCGCACGAGTCGCTGCGTCGAGCCGGACATTTGAGAGATTGAAAATGACAGGCGAGAAACCGGGGCGTTTTCTTGATAAAATATAAAGAAAGAAAAGGGTACTAAAATACGTGTAGCATCTTTTTGGTTGACAGACTGCGCGCAGTCTTTTAAAGCCGTGTATATTCACTTAGTGCTAATTTATAGGGAAATCAAGTGCCGTACTCACTTGGCCCGTTGCCAGGCGATATTTCTTTTTGGCGGAAAACGAAGCACCTTAAATGTCAAATCCGAATTTCCTTTATGGCGTCGGCACCAGCGTTTAAAGGTTTGCAGAAACGGGGATTAGCGCTTAATTCCTTTTAGTATATCTGGTAATGGAATTTAATACTACGACTTAAAAGGCACGCTCAAATTTGTGTCGGGTCACAACAGAATGAGGTTTTTAACATTTACAAAATGTTCTATTTTGGAGAAATCCGCTCAAAGGTATGCGAAATAAAATCAAAAAATATTTTACTAAAAGGTTCTAGAAAATTCCATTATTAATTATACATGTGCCAAAGTCGTGCGGTGATGTAACGCCTTATTAGATCATGAAGATGCAAGTATGATGTTATAGCATAACTAACTGTTGCCTACCGGAAGTTGAAACCACCAGCGATTTTGGCGTGTTGATCATCGGATCGGAAGAATCTATACTTGGGCAGACATTCATCCCTGTGTCTGTCTAGGTTACAGTTCCACTGTATGTCGATTGTCACAACTCCTCCCTATAAATAATTAATAAAATATAAATAAATAAATGAATAAATAAGTAAAAACTTAAGAAATAAAAAGATTCATCCCAAATTGAAAGATATAGCTCATCACAATGCAATTGACGGGTTCGTGGTGCATGGGCGGAGTAAATCTACGCACCACCATTTTATACCGTATAATAATTTGACTCGCATAAAATAAAACTTTGGAAGGTTAAACGTAATTTAATATTAAGAGTTAATGGTGTTTACGCGACGGGTAATTGATGGGAATCTCTTTATGCCTTTCCCCCCATACCTCAATTTTATTAACCCAACAAAGTTTTCAAATAGGCCTAAAATTGTAAAAGTCACATGGAAATGGAGTCAGGGCTTTTGGGTTCAAACGAATTTTGATTTATCCAAGTTTGATTTATTGTATAGGAATGTTACTGTAGAATAATCATACATATGGGAGCAGCTGTTCAACATTCCATGGATGAGCCAAACTGTGTATAATAATAGCAAGCTTATAGGACGGCCATTTTGATTTAGCACTGTGTAAAGTGACATTGTCAATTAAACAGCGTGTGAGATGAATAAATTTTTGTCACATGATCACGCAGATAGGAAGAAATTTCGATTAAGATGCATTTAAATTGGAATTTGGACGTGCCACAGGACAAAAAAATATTGAAGTTAAAACCAGATTCACAGTTAGAAAGGGCGTCTTCAACCCAAACGATTTTTTAAAACTGAGACGTTTCCATATTTATACGGAAAGGAGGTTAAATGGGCATCGAGACCCTTGAGCTATAGGCGGGAGATTCACACGCAACCTTTTTTATTTGGTAAGGTCATGGCTCTGAACAAAAGTCAGTAAGTCACTCAACCCTTGGACTCTGCTATAGACCATGCATCGTCGGCCATGACAGGGGACAGGTTTCATATTTAAATGATGACAATAAATCCATAAAGTGCCTACTCGTGCTGTGCACACAGTGACGATGTGCCTGCCCGAATCTGACATTAAAGTAAATGACGTCACGTGCCTCCATTTTATTGACTGCGCAGTACCCACCTTGTACGCCATATTCTCGAACGTGTCATTTGCCATAGCCACGATTGACCCGAGTTGGAAGATCGGACACAGCGGGTCGTGAACCGGGTCATACATGCAGCCTCGCAAGTACGCCTTCTCCGCCGTCTCCCGTATATTTCTTCTGTGACAAAAGTGTAAAGAAAACAGGCGACATGCAGTATAACAATGATACACAGATCATCCAAGGCGCGTTTTCGCTGTCATGATCGGGAACATGTTTCTGACACAATCACTGGCTCAACCAATGACCGGCTTTAGCTGATGACTACCAACGCTGATTATTGGGTGATTAAATTATGTCAGAAACATATTTACACTTATGATCGCCAAACCAAACGACCGCTTTTTAAAACGTGTCAAATGCAGAAAGTGTAAAAATGTTAAAGGTATAGTCTACATTTTTGGTAATTCCAAAAGAGTCCGAATTGTTATCAAGATGGTAATGAAATGCCCCCATTCATGAGAAAAATGACAAAACTATTTGAATCTCCAAAGATCGCCTGTAGCCTTTTGGAGCCATTCATTCATTCATGCACAAAAACCGTGCTTGGATTTTTTTTTCAGGTTTTCTGAAGTATTACTGCTATGTGGCTGAAATTTCTACACAAGCATTCGATTGCCGTTTTTAACAGTTTACCAATCTGGTTATGATGGGATTGACAATTATAGAGATGAATTTAGAAACACGAGGGGCATTGCAATTTTCTCGTGTTTCTAAATTTATCTATAGTTTACCAATCATGTATACTAACTTTAACACATGCTGTGCCATTATGGGCGCCGCCATTTTGTCTTAACGCTATGGGGCAAATGGGTGCGGTGTTGGTGTTATGGTCCATATCGTTATAGCTAAAATGGCAGCGCCCCTGTATTATACAGTCCCTATACAACTTAATTTTTGCCATGGAACCTGTATACATTATGTCATTGTATACCTGTATACTCTCCCATTGAAATAATTGTACACATTTGCGAAAAAGTGCTCGTCATGTGCATGACTGAACGATCCAACTGGCAATCAACTGTCGCATTATTTATTGAACTTGGAAAGTGATATATTAAATCTGCACTTTTTTTCCCTTCAAAACTGGGCCACGTCTGCTATACACTAATTGCATGACCGCAGCCAAAATAACATGTTATGCACAATTCGACCCACGAGGTGCGAGAATGTTAGCGTGTCGTGTTGCACCAAAGCTTGTTAAAAGAAAATGTTTGTCTAGTGCGCATGGGTTGCCAAGCGTTTTTGGCGCGAAACTATATTCCTGAAATTTTCTATTTCGTCTACGGAAGACGAGACCCCGAGCAGACGTTAAAAGTCGCCCCGGGTACTTGCCGGATTTCTCCCGGGATTAAACTCGAAACGTCATGCCCGAAAGACTTGCCAAGTTGGCGTGAGCTTAATTTTTTTGTTACATATTTATATATATCGCTTTTCGTTCTATATAGTAACCTCATTTTGGCTTTTCGTTCTATAGTAACCTCATTTTGGTTTTTAAAGGTAACAACAGGATAAGATTTTGCAGACTGATTGAATTTAACACACTGGGGCTGCTTTCGAGCGCGGCACCAGGGATCCCTGGTGTTCCCTGGTGCTCGCCCGAAAGCGCGTTGGTGCACCAGGGGCCAATTTCATAGAGGTGTTTAAGCACAAATATTTGCTTAAGCACAGAAAACTCTTGCTGAGTAGGGAATGTTACCAGTGAAATCCTCATGTGATAGAAGTAGTGTATGACCAGTGTAAGAGGACTGTTTCATCACCATGACAATCTCATGAAATATTTGCTGGTAACTTAATTTTATCAAGCAAAGTTGTTCATGCTTAAGCAATTTTTCATGCTTAAGCAGCTCTATGAAATTGGCCCCTGATGGTGGCACCAACTGCTCCCGACCTCCGAGTCGTCGGGACAACTGTGAGACATGCGCAGTTGCGCGTACTCGCGCATGACTCGGCAAAAATGGCTGGCGCGTCGTAGAATAATTCTGGAAATGTTCAAGCTTCCACATCGAAACCAAACGTTGTAAATATTTTCATGATTTATTTTCATCAGATATCTGTGATTTATATTGTGGGAAACCAAGATTTTATTAGCGGGGATGTAATTTCTAATGACCGTGGTGCACCAGGGATCCCGATAACGATGTGTGACGTAACGTTCCCAACGCCTGGGAGCACCAGGGACGAGCGCTCGAAAGCAGCCTGGATAAAGTATTTATACAAAAATAGTCTGGAGCCTCTGTGTTGTCGGGGGACATACGCAGAAAGGAGATATTCGTGCACAAACCAATGGGAAATTACTGTGAGTGCATGGCTAATGTGACATCACAACTTTGTTCGTGAACATTGACATTTTCCTAAAACAAAAAGTGTAATAACTCCTTAAAGACAGGTTTCAAAATGCGCTTTGATAACCATTGTTAATTTGTTGATTTTATGCAAAATACTGCTATTCCATGTTTCGACACCGATCGACCAAGCGTAGATTGCCGCGCACCGAGTTGACCCCGCGCGCGAGAAGCATTCATCCGGCCAAATTGGAGCCATCAATTTGCTTCTTTCCCATCTTAAAGTACGCGTGATCGAACACTTAAGCAAACATTTCGCCCGGGATAACTGTACCATTTTAATTAAAGTCCAAGTTGTCACCAGCAGAATGCATCAATTATCCGAGGATGGGCTACTAGATACCTCAAGACGTTTCCCGCCAAAAACTGCGTTTATATCAATTTCGAAACCTACGCGCTCTCTGCTCTCGTCCGGTTATCTTCAACGTGCCGCTGCGTAAGCATGTTTGTAAAGGAAGGATTAACATCCCGTCACTGCAGGGATTCGCGCCATTTTCGTCTGTAAATTTGCAGTTCGCGCTCCCGCGCTTTTTAGCTTGCTGGCTGATTAACTCATCAATTTCAACGTGATTGTTGTGAAGAAGCTAGGAAGTGGTGTGTTACAAATTGGCTGAGGTATGGGATTATCAATCAAGGCTGGTCACTTCGCCATGTCGTAAGGAATCAATTGGGCATGCAGATGGTGGTTGATTCGGGGAGAGGACGGCCGCGTTTCCAGGCAAGAAAAATGAAATATTAGAGGGCAAAAATAAAGATAATTTTAAATAAAATTATTATTTAGGGGCTTTCATGCATGAGCATTTAACTTAATTCTATTCAAACTTTCAGGTTAGTCCATGTATTCCCGTGCAAAGCTATCTGCATTTAGATCAATTAGGCCTAAGTATTATACGTGAAGATAGTAATTTTCATGCTATTTTGACAGTCACTTGTTTACTTGATTATTTGAAGGCCATGGCATGATTATACATTTTTAATTGTCTTTAGATGAAGTATTTTAATTACTTTTCAAAAGAGTTATCATGAATTTGTGTCCGCAAGCCTTGTTGTCTACACTGTATGGCAAACACTTGCAAACATTTCGTTTGAAAACATCACCAAACAGATATATCTGATGTTTTTCATTGGCAAACATAGGCCGAAGCAAACTTTTCGAATGCATGATCGATCACGATTAGCTGGCACTAATCACATGACTTAAAACTGGTGCCTGACGAGGCTAAGCGAGCGCAGGGCTCCCTTGAGCTTGTAAAAGCGGTGTCTTTATTACCATTAAGATCCAGTGCACTTAATATTGGGATCTGTTATTTTTAAACACAAGATTGGCGGCAAGCCATCGGTAGGCCTAAAAAGAGCTTTGATAAACGCGGTAAATGTGCCACTAAAAGCCCGTCGCTGTTTCGCGGCTCGCTTAAAACGTCACTGTCCTAAAGCGCAAGAAAAGATACTGCACGCGTAAAAAGGTTCGTGCCGGAAAAGTGACCATTAAATCGGTTGACTAATGAAAAAAACCGCCAAAACGGACAAGCCTGATGGTACCCGTGAAATCGTCACATGTCATCACCGCCTACACCCGTTATTAATGGAAGAAAGTGAGATTAGTTTTCGTCGAAAGTCTTTTTGTCTTGCTCCGCGCATCAGGCCAAATTTGATGGGATGAACAGCGGTTATCCTAATATTTGATCCGTGGTTACACAAAACTAATTTGAAAAGTCAGGGACGGTGTAAAAGAAAGGATTTATTAAACTTTTGTAGGATTGAAATTGACAGTGTCAAAATAGAAAATTCAAATCTTAGGTTTATGAAAACATCATTCGTACAGCAGCGGATAATTACTCGCACGGCATGCAACATTTTCAGCAAGATTATATCGCGCCAAAAATCTGCGGCTTTTCAGATCTATATAATATTCCAACCTTTGATAGCGACAAATACCCGGCTCGGGAGTTCATCAAAACAACGATTTATGTCCACGGGGAATGATACCCGAAAGCTTTCGTATAATGGGCTCCCTTGCGGGGTATCTAAAGTTAGCGTGAATTTATGCTCGAGAGATTTCTCGATGAGTCGGGATTAGTCGCGGGAATGGTGAACTATAGCCGTCGGGAAACCAGAAGTGTCAAATTGCCAAACCACACCAGAGCATGTGTTTGGTTATAAATCCATACGGTTTGTAGAAATGTTAGAACTGAGAAATTGATATTTTAAAAGGTAATAAGCGGATTATAAGTCAGGTTTAGGATAAAAACACATTGTCCTATTTCCCTCCGTTGACAATTAGGGAAATGTCACAATTGCCATCGCCAGTAGTCACAATGTGATATTAACTATACAATTTAAATGTTAGGCTTACAAATTACCTTTTTGATGATAAATAATATATTTATATGTGACTTGCCAAATAAAGTACATAATAATAATACATAACAGGGTTTTTGGGATGCATGCATTATAACAATTATATCCTCCTTAACGGTCATTAACTATGAAATCGGGGTCCAAATGTTTGTGTTTACGTCACGTCTATGTAAATTCATGACGCATTCTTAAATACCTCCTATATCCAATAGTGGTTACGTAAAGTAAAAGTCTTTTTAAATGGTTTGAAGGCAAATTTAATGTTTTGTATGGCAAATAGCACAGGTCAGGTGTAACAGGTTGTTAGGACCCCAAATTTACAGAATTACTTTGAAACTTAGTTATTTTAAGATCATTGCGTTCTTTTTGAGTCTATAGACCGTATCGAATAGCACCGTATCGTGGGACAGTTTCTTTGTTTCTTGAGGACATGCATGGTTGCACACATTGTGCTTCCATTGTTGAACGATTTAAGTAACAAAAGGTGCCCCACGAAATGGCGGCGATAACGATTGTCACCTTGTTGCAAAAACGGTTACTTGAAATTTAATCTTGGGAAACATGGCGCCAAAACGTCTGTGGTTATATGAAACGAGTTCCGTGGCTGTGAAGTCACACCTACGCATGCTTTTGTGGTATATTTAGTTTATATTAAGACACCTTACAATATATTGCAGCATGACCTTTTCATTCCATGTTTAAAAAAAACTGTGAAGGGTCATTATACTGCAGCAACCCAGCTTCAATTTGGCCCGCTTCATCTTTTATCCCTTCACACAATTAATCAGGAATACGATACTCCATTTTGGTTACTAATGACGACAAAATGAGAGGAGCGGGCGCCCGTCCGTGGCGACTGGGCAAAATGAACACATTTTGCCGGCCTCTCTTTCTGATTGAAGGTGACTGATATGAAGGGAACGTATGAGAACTCCGGAGGTAGAAAGATTGAGCGCGAAACCAAAGATATATTAGGAGAAATGGAGAAATAATTGAAGAGATTAGAAGGGGTTTGGAATCGGTAGGAGACTGCGTTTGAATCACGGCGCCGTTATTGTGACGAATCGGATATTTTGGTCTGAGATTAAAAGTTCAATTAGACAACCAAAATCCTCTAATTTGTTTCCTTCGCAGAGTCAACCGTTTTGAAAGAGATTATTATTCATGAGGCTGACATTTCTGGCCAATAGGCAAACGCAAACGCAGCAATGCCCCGCTATACTAAGATAGCACTTGCCAATGGAAACAACCACAGCCCAAGTTTGTGACACGACAGCCAATGTTTTGACTGTCAACCAGTCCGTTATACTGTGGGTGTTTCAACTTCAAAACATACGATACGCAGTGAATTGTGAAAGAAACGTCATTACTCACTTTGAAAAGTTGAAAGCTGGAAAGGAGATACTGTTTTTAATCATAACAGTGAAATCTTTAGCGTCTAGTAGAATGGGCATTTTAGACCTGAAAGAAAAAGAAAAGATAAAAAAAGGTCATTTTATTGACTATAGTGTTCAATGAATTATGGCAATTTGGCAAATTTTTGTAAAATTATTATTAAATTCATTTGCGTCTTGCAAAAATCTCCGGGGTGCTCGTGGTGCGCACGTTATTATAAATGCATGTGCCAATTTTAATGGTGATGCAATTAGTGTAAACAATGATCGTTTATGTCCGATTTTCGATTTTTGATATAATATTAGTACGAGTGGCTGACCAAAAGTGCACCGAAACTCAATACCTATGGTCCCAGCTTTCTAAGAAGAAAAACAATTCGTTTTATGGAAACTTAAAGCCATCAGACCATCTTCCATTTCCAAGCCCGATTAAGCACGCTTATATCCTTTTTGGAAGAGAGCGGCGAAAAATCAATATATATACGGAGGCGGTTTGTTTAAAGTTTTTAACTTCACTTGATGTTACGCGACTCGAGCGTGAGAATGACTCTCCATTACACGGGTCTTGAGCGCGTTTTGCCCGGTGTGCCTCACACGGTCGGCTCGCAATTAATCTCTACTTTGCGAGGCGGCGTAAAGACGCGGTATTTTAATGTACGCACGAGTGACTTAGAAAGCAGGAAATTTGCATTTTTTCCCTTCTTTTTCTTGAGTAGATAGCAACAGATCGTAAGATTTGTGATGCATTTACTCGCCGGGCTGATTAAACGATGTGTTTTTATCATGCACAGTTCACCGATGTTGTCAGTGACCGTATATAGACTGGTGATTTTAAACATTTCATTTAATTAACTTGCTTGGCTTGTGAACGATAATAAATTTTGATTCGCTAAAGGCTTTTAATAGGAAAACAATTTGACACTTGGATGGTTGTAGCAATTTTGTGGAATAGTGATTTTTTAGTCGTTTAAATTTTGCGAAATTGTTTATGCATAACACAAACAAACTTGTCTATATCCAGTTCGGTTGAACATTGATAACTGCGCGGACATGACCTCGCGCCCCAGAAATGCCGAAATGTTCCCGGATTAGAAATAAATATAAATGCACTTCCGTACGTCTATGTTGTCAATGATTAAATATACGTCCCCTCGAGAAGAGGAAAATGACAACCGCCCTGAGTCGGAAATGATGGAAAAAGACGCAGATAAATCATCTCCGTCCCATTCAAATTTCCGGCAAATTTCTCTCGGAATGTCTAGTCCGCTAAGCATGCTTGACACGACCTTCCGTTCCGTTTCGCTATTCCTTCCTCGCTCAAGAGCTTGTGTTGACAAGGAGCCTGTTTCTCAGGGAAGAGCTACAGAGGGTGGCGAGTGTTTTCCTTTCCCGGCAGGGCAGTAATTTATACTAGTAAACTCGGCATGAGGAGAACGTTCGGTTCAGCATGGTTCAGGTACCCCATTGTCGAGTCGGGAATTTGACCTTAGGTGTCATAGGGATATTCTTTAAAACCGAAGGTTTCAGTCAGCGGTCACGTGATGTATGACGGCATACCGTTTATCTGTGGCATACCATGGAGCTATAAAAGGAGCTCAATGAGCATACTTAACATTGCATCTTATAGATCTTTTGCACATAGGGGACAAAGCCCTTCCACGAGGCATCAGGCATTGTCGCGTAATCTACACACAAACATGGCTGCCACTGCAAAGAGTCTATAGTTGACGTATAGTCGCTGGTAAAAGTCTGTATCGTGCTATGTTAAACCCCTGATGATTTGTCTCTCCCGTGTGTAAAGTAATGCATTATATATAATTTGACCTCTGTACACGGATAGTACACTGCTTATTGTACTGTTGAAGCATTCCACAACGCCGTGTGCGTGCGGGTTATAACACACGTCAATCGTTAGTCTCGTGTGGCTGGCCTGATGTACGCGGACCGCCACTAGGTGTAATCTATATAGTCAGGTTTCCGCCTCCCTTGGGAAAGAATGTCTCCAGCACGATGTAATTATGTCTCCCCTGAAGTTCAGACAGTCCACTAAACAGGGTATCGGGTCTAGATCACATGACTGCAGGCAATGTCTTCGAAACTAGTCTTCTTAAAGGTGGTATACATTATTGCGTTTGCCGCCATTTTCACAAATTGTTGAATTTGGGGGTTACAGATAATGCTGTTAATCTCAAAACACTGGCACGGTATATATCGAACATCGGGATCTCCAATTTAACTGTACTACAGGCCATCTTTAAGTTTTTGATTCCCCGAGAGACTAAGAGCTAGTCTACTCAAGAGATTACACAGCCATTTCTATTGTCTCGGCCTCCGGGTTAAAGCGGCTATTTTCTCAGATTCTTCGCCCGCAAGCAACCCGCCAGGAACATTGTGTTATTAATTGAGAAAAGTAATTTAAGAGACTTCCTGCGTCGGCACATTTGATTGCTACAAAATGCTCGCGGGATTGCACTACGGAACGTGAGCGCATGAATTTTAAAATGAAACGTGGGGTAATCATTAGCTGCTAATAGCGAGTTTTATGTAGTTTTTGGTATGACGAAAGCGAGTTAAAATTCCAACGTAGTAGGGATACAAATTGAACATTCTTACTCATAAATGCATTTATCTCAACTTTGGTATGAATATTTGCAAACCGAGTTATTGTGTACGTGCCAAAGTGGGAAACGGAGGGAAATGAGTTTAAAAATACAATGTACATTAAGTAGGTTATGCTGTCTACCATTTTGTTAAATTACAAATGCTTAATATAAATGCTTTAAAATGTCTTGAAGTAATTGTTCTCATCTATTGGTCAAATGATTGCTGCCCCAAATCAAGTCAATTGCAGAAATGAAGAGCGCTGCAGCTTTTGGTGCGGTAAATCCAATTAAGTCTACAAGAAAAACGTTCGGGAATATCAAAATGGTCAAGATTTCGCGAACACGACCCGAATCACGTTTACCACGTATATCACCGGTTCAACGAAATTTCAGCTTTGGTCATCATGCATCCACGAATATCTATAGAAACTCGCGTGTTTCACGTCATGATCGCGAAAAATCGATCCCTGGTTACCATTTCTTACCGTGGTAATCTGTCGAATTCTGTCGGGCACCAGGCTCTTATTTCGCAGGTTCTGTTGACGGATTTGTGCGGCCAGGGCGCTGGTACACATCTACCTGTTTTCATACCTGAATATACAAAAGTGCGCCATCACTAGACTAAAATGCAATCTTCTTCTCATTTAACCCTAAACGAGACATTTTGGTCAACAATCTTGGTCATTTTATTTATCCTTAAAGCCCGCCGCACACCTTTGCGATTTACCGGATAATCGGATCATCGGACCACTTACCGGAAAGGTGTGCGCTGAAACAATTCGGGCCGGTCTGACCGTACGCTATAGACCGGAGCAAATCAAACTTGTTTGATTTTTCCGGATCCGATGGTCCGGTGTCCGATGGGCCGGTAAATCGCAAAGGTGTGCGGCGGGCTTTAGACTATACACCAATCCGGTAACTAAGATCTCCTTCTTGCATATCCGCCATAGCTGGGGGGCGTCCAGTGCATGGGCTGTGCGTTTTGTGTTGCTGTTATAGAACGAAAAGCGCTCATCCATTACATGCACGAACGAGCCTCCTTCGCGTATACGCGACGCGCCCGCCTTTGCGTACACGCGACGCGCCCGCCTTCGCGTGCACACAACCCTACAAAGACGCGCAACTTGTTCGATGTAAACAAATGCAGCTTCAGCAACAACAAAAACATACAGTTCATTCAGTGGAAGCCCCCCAGCTATGGCGGATATACAGGGAAGAAGACCTTATTACCGGATTGGTGTATAGGAAAGAGATTCTGTCAAAACGACGCTTCAGTATGCAATCTACCATCGACAGCATCATTGTAAATATGTCAGATCTTGTTAATGTTCAATCGTGTTAATTTTTGAAGTAAATAAATTATTGTGGGTATAAGGACATCACTATAATGCAAACGTCAAACAAATCCAACATGGCGTTATATGCTCAATGCAGCGAGAAACGCCACCTTCCATTGGTTCAGAAAATTTGCAGGGTGATAATCTTTACTCCGATTGGTCAATGTGTGTTTGCAGCTTGGAACAGCAGGGTGAAAACGATTTGTATACAAAATATAAGCTTGTACAAATCCTCAAATTTTTGTGGTCCTACTTTTCTCGTTTGACCAAAAGTAAGACAAATATAGAATGAAAGTTGTTGTCACAAAAGTGATTTTATAGACAAAATACCAAAGTGTTAAAAACGTAAGAAAATAGAAATATGGTTGTAAATTGTCTGATATTTCGTCGTCGATTCGATAGTTTTTTCCCGACATATCAGATGCACCTTTCTATAGTATGTCAAATATTATCACAATTTTTATAAAGTAAATCTACTAACCATTTCCCGTTTTGACATATTCCCCTTCTGTGCAGTCCGCGTCTGTTTTACACTTTCCAAAATACACGTCGGGATCCTGCAAAATTTAAAAATAAAATTTAAAACATAAGCAAATTTATATGTATAGAATACATCGTCTATAATCCAAACTTAAACTACATGTATAATGATATACGCGGTATTTTGGGCGTATACTAGTAGTTATATGTCTATAACTTTGAACAGTGTGAGATTTTTTAGAATAAATAACTGTACATTTCCATTATACTTTCGTCTAAACTGTGTATAAAACAAATTTTTTTTACTGTGCAATTTAACCAATTTTGACAGTGTAAATACTTGCACATGTGGGTATTTTTCAGTATAACTTCGCCGGTTTGAATCTGTCGAGTATGTAGTTATTTCATTTCGGAAATGTAATCCAAATACATTGTAGATAAAACCCTATCATTACACACCTACATCAAAAGCCAATTTCATAAATATAATTCTGTCATCAAGGCAGTTTGATGTTCATTTATGTAAATACATATATAATCCTGGAAACATGGTCTCCTCCGTACACCTGTCAGAGACCTAATTTTGATTGGCCAAGTCGTGCGCGACATTTGGCATAATTCGTTCTGATTGGTCTGCCCGTTGGGTTGCGCGCGGGTAATGGAAGGTGATTGGTTAAGTAGCTTTGGTGACGGGTTACCAGACGATACATTAAGCCGGTCTGTCAGTATGACGCACAACATCGCATGGGGTGAACATAGGTCCTTTATTATTTTGAAAAATAGAATTGCTGAGTGGAAAATGTATTCCAGTTTCAATATTGGAGAACATTACGAGCGAGACATGAGTTATTTTTTGGTCAAACGACTGCTGTGATGGCTTGCTCATACGGTGCATCAATGCTGTAATTGAGACTTTCCGGAAATATTTTTAAAGGCCCATGATATCGTTTGCAACGACCCAAAATTTTACTTCACGAACTGACACGAAATACCTTACTAAAGTGTTGATAGCAATGATAATAAACACCACATGAGTCTATTTCTGTCCGAGATGGTACTTTTTGTGCGTGCACAAATGTTTTTACCATTCACTCAACGCAAAAACCATGCATAGATTTTAAAAGTTTTTTGAAGCATTGGTGCATCATGTAGCTGGAATTACTGCATGCACGCTATACCAACATTCTTCTTTAGATATGCTATACTCTTATTCAGGAATCTGTAAAACGTTTCATTATTTCATCTTGTAAATGATAATGGCCTTTAAAACATTGCTGTGACCCCCTTTACGGTGTTTTTTGGCATACTGTATAGTGCTGACATTTGCAACGTAATAGAGATTTAAATTCAATTTAACCCAAGCGATGAAAGTGATAGCGAAGTGTAAATTATTCCTTATTCAATGTACTTGTTACTGTCTTGTCTATATTATTATTATTATTTCTTTCTGGTATTCATACCAAGGATTCCTTAATAGTGCTCATTGCACTGTCACTCGCAAGCGTGAGAAAACCCATGAAGAATTCGAATTAGAAATGACCAGAGACACCGGGCAATATCCCCTTGCTCTTTACGAAAGAATGCTCTGGGATCTTTAGAGTGCGTTACCATTACCTAACACACTGGACCAACGGCTTGTGGTTGAGTGCCTTGCCCAAGGGCACAGGTACCGCAGCCAGATTCGAACCCGCAACCCCAAGTTTTCACCCATGATTACGAGTCAATGACCCAAACCACTCGGCCACGGTACCACAATACAGATCTTTTGCGTTTTAAATTGCTTAAATATAATTATTACCGTCCTTCCGGACGCACATTGGGAAGCATTGCATGCCTCTCGTGTTGTGACGTTGTCTAATTTACCCTTGTCCTTTTCTGACTACTACGCAGTTAGGTCAAATTTATCAAATTACTCGTTTTTCTGTCTCGTCGTTTTTTATTCGATAATGGAACCTCATTCCTGTTTTACAAAGCGTTCGTTCGACATCTAAGAGTTAATCAATGCAACAGTGATATAAATCTTGCGAGAGCTAAAAAGGGAGATTCAAAGAAAAAGAGACTAGAATGTTTTTTTTGTGGATAAATTTTCCTGCAAGAGCTTCTATCGTCTGCCCAGATCACGATCAGCATATGGTGTCAGATGGCGCGAATCTTCCTTGGCGCGCGCGCTCTGGTTGGTAACTGATACGCAATCACGTCACAGTCGACACGGAAAATGATAAAAATCTCGCCTCGAGGAGCCTCGTCCAGAGAGAAAAAATCCCGGAGATCCCGGGGTATGTGAGGTGAAAATCTTCCCGTCGCGATAGTTGAAATAATGGCGACGTGAATTCGATGTCATCAAGTTGGTGTTGAATTGCAGTATTGCACCGTCAGGTTGTAAACACGCAGTAACTTCTTCAATGATTGATCAATTAGTCTATAAAGTACTCAATTATTGAATCCATTATCTCTGTTCCCCCATGCTGTTGACACTTCCGCAAACTTTAATAACAGCTTCACATCGGTGCGATTTAAAACAAAATTTATATATAGCCTTATCTTTAATTTGAGCACAATATGTGATTTTTGATAGAATGGAAACGGGGGATTTTTTTTATTTATTGAATTGGACCTTGCCGCCACCTCAATATGTACAGAATTTATGTGCCATAGCTGGACAATTTGCGAAATTTTTAAAGATTTTAATTCTATGTTTTCATCATTAAAATATTACAAGTTTACCTGAATTTTTAAAATGTTGTCGTTTAATCAGTTTTGTTCCGATATTTATAGTAAATCCCGCCCCCCTCCCAAAAAAAAACAAAAAAAAAAACAGAGTCAATTTAATTTCGGCCATATCATCTCTTAGTACATGTACTGTCCTTTTAAGACTTTTTTTCTTCATTTTTGCCGTTGGCGACTACATTTTACGACAGGCGCGCTGTCATAGCACGTCGTGTACGCGGCAGACTAATAAGCCATTTCACGGGGTTTTTTTTACGGGCGAATTCAAGTGCTTGTATCAATAAAACATGACGTGAAGTAATTTGAAGCTGCCAAACGCTCGTCCAGTGACCTCAAGTTCGCTGACTATGTCGACCCGATTTGGAAAATGTGTCAGCGACAAGGGAAGGCCTAATGAATATTGCGCATGACATGACATTTTAGTAGCTATATACTCGTCGTAAAGCTATTTAAAAAGTAACAAAATCTATGACTGGATAGATATTGTAAGTTGATTTTGGAAGAAAACCAACATTTGAGAACCCTTTTACCTTCTAGTTGAGAAGAAAAAACATAATCGAAGCGACCCATAAAATTGAAAATTTTCTGGTGAATATTGATAACAAATTATTCAGGCACAACTTTCTAAAATGCAGAACAAGCGAAAATGGGTACGTTATAAAATTACATACAATCTATAGAACACGATCAAGCCATGGCGTTTATAGTGTGTGTTTTCAAGGCTTAGTCATATTATTCGGAAACAGCCTTAATATGTGGTCTCAGTACGTGTGCGGAAATATTGGCCTAGAGCGCCCTCCAGAGGCACGTGACCCCAATGCACGGAAATATTGGCCTAGAGCGCCCTCTAGAGGACACGTGGCCTCAGTACGCGGAAAGATTGGCCTAGAGCGCCCTCCAGAGGCAAAGACATGTCCATGCTATATGTGTCCTAATGTAGCCTACAGTAACATTGATGAACCATACACAGAAACGTACGAACAGAATGGACTAAAACAAGAACAGCACCGTGACTAAACGACTTACATTTGACCTTACCTCTGGACAGATCCCGCGTGTTTGTTTCGGTGTGATCACCATGTTTGTCATGACGAAAAAAGCGTTCGTTTGCTGCTGAAAAAAGGAAGGAAAAAATGAACGGGAGATAAGACTTGTTAAAGCATGCACACGTTTAATGGATGCAGTTTTAGCGAGCAAAAACAAAATTTGCTGACGCCCAATCAAGCAAACACTTCATCTATTCACAGAGCAAAATATCAAGATTAACGTATGGAATATAATAGCATTTAAGAGGAAGCCATGTTTAGTCGTGTCCCTTGAATCGGTTTTACATAATTTAAACCACTCATTGGAATGGTGTACGACTACCATGAAAAGCATTTTAGTCTGGTACCGTCACAGTTTGCATTCTATAAAACTGATTATGGGGACACGATTTGAAATGGTTTTCCCATAACTTGGGGTGTGTCAAGTAAAAATGTTATATCTACTATATAATTTCAGAAAAGATTTTGCGCAAAATGTTGATATTTTTGTAGATGATATGACAAGGTTGGCCTATGCAGAAAATGCCTTCACTAGCTCGTGTTGAATTTATATTCGCGCTCAGACTTTTTTGCAATTGACACCGAGTCATATTTTTAATGAAATTTTCATTTTTTCTTTGTCAAATTCGATGCATTATGCCAAAAATCCACAAGCCATCCAAGACAAACAGCATGCATTCATGCAATATGGGGAAGCAACCTTTTTTTGGGCGAAAATATTTCATTTTATTCTATGAGAATGAGAAAAAGTTCTCTTTTTAAAGACGAACGGGAACTAGGCCTATACTTCATTTTTTCAAAAACCGCAACTATGCCCCCTAAGGGAAATTTATCGCTTGTTTATAAATGCTGTTCCGCAGTTTCAATTTCATTAATTAAAACAATAAATTGAAAAAAAATGTTTATCTAAACTGTACTTGTCGCAAGACTTTCCCCAGATGTGTGTATTCAACCTTATATATATTGCAATTTTTATACATGTATGTAAGTTAAACATTCCCGCCACGATTGAGGGGAAATTGGTTCTGGACTTAAGTCAACAGACCAAACGGATGACTTTATTTTCCTTCTAATAATTGCGAGGGCTTGAACAATGGGTTAGCGACTGACGAAATTGGGACAATTTGTACAAAACACATAAAATGGAAATTTGGAATAAATTACAACGATCAGTTCCCTTAAATCCTGAAGCCAAGACCTTTCCAAAAGCATTTTTTTGGACACTAACAATATGTACAATGTTCACAGTAGTCCCTTGGTATTAAAGCACATTTATTTCATATTTTCACAGCGTGAAAACGTCGGCGTTCACCGTAAATTAAATACAGGCCATTTTCTGTCAAAGGTCTCGGATGAACTCGCGAGACCATTCTCCAAACATAATTGGTAGTGCAACGGCTGTTTAGATATAGAACAATATCATAATATTATTACATTCCGAGCCTTTGTAAAAACCATTAAACAATTTGAAATCCTGACTTTTTATTATCACTTAATTATTTTGTGATTTTCAAAAATCTTCAAAATGTCATCTTGCACACTATCAGATGAATTGTATTCATCTAAAAACGCATTATACAAGAGCTGAAAAGATGACACCATGGTTTGACGGGTCAAAATGGTTGGGGAAAGAAAGTTGGAGCAAATAGGACACCTTTACGAAACAGCCGACGGATCGCAATTTCTCGCCCGTCATTTTCCTCGCACCACCCGGTAACCCAATCTTAACTTGGCGGTGCACCAATGAATTTTAATTTCTTGTGGCGCTTTTATTGCGAGGGATTCGTTTGTTATGCAAACAGCCTTTTGGAGAGGGCGGAAAGGGGGGTAAAAAGCAAACACTCGGACACAATATGCCGCGGAGATTCGACGAGAAGCGACGCTTTGCAATTCGTTTACAGGGATCAAAGGGGTCGAGTTCGAATTCTGCAGGTGTTCCATGAATGTGAATAGATTTTTTTAAAGTTTTGAATATCAGTTCGCCTATATAATTGTAACGATATATTGTCTGTCTCGGGGCTGATTCTACCTTGCAGGATTATTTTGCATGGAAATGAACATTTTCATATCTTTCTTGCTAAAGCGAGAGTGAAATAGAATCCTTTCATCCACAACACGCATGCGCAATAGACGAATCCCAAATTAGCCTGGGGTGCGTTCCAAGTAGGCGAACGTTTGCAAACGTTGGCAACGTTCGCCAACAATTTCGAGTGGAATGTCCTCTTTCATGTCGCGCACGCCATTTTAAAATGACTCGCGAACATCGCGAACAATCCAAAAGTTTGTTGGCCAACGTTGGCGGACGTTGGTGGCGCACAATTCGGACGATGGTTTGCAGTTTGGAAAATAACAAATAAATTGCACCTTTCGTGGTTTTCTCCCTTATTGCTATAGCGATACGCAATCAATAGCAACGTGTCACATTTCCTCAAAAATTTGGTAAGCAGCGGAGAGCCAAATTACAACGTCGGTGTGACTGTTGGCGCCGCCATCTTGACAATATATTTCGGCAAACAATCCATTCCACGTTGAGCAAACGTTGGCGCCAACGTTAACAAACCGTTCGCGTATTTGGAACGCAGCCCTGTTCTGCGCACTTCCGCATTGAAACCGAGGCTGTACGCGTCAAGTCGGCAGTACGCATGCGCTACAAGTACAGTATTATACATTGACTGGGTATGTACGTGTGCTGTTTTGCGTGGGACTGATTGTGCATTCACGTGCGTACATTAGTTTTCTTCCGGGTTTGATAAAGAGGCTCTTCGTGTTAAGCAACGGAAGTGCGCAGACCGGTTTCAAATTGGTTAATTTGAGATCGTCTATGTTTCGTCATTAATTTCCACACACTGGTAATTCTTACTGGCGTAGAAGGCTAATTAATTTCCACCAATTGTTGATTAAATCTACAACCGATTTCTTCTTGCTATACTTCAGTTGTAGATTTCACAACGCCCCGGTTGGAACTCTATCGGTGTCTTAAGTGCCGATTTCCGCAAGATGCAATCTCCATTTCAGGGGGAATTTAGACCCCTTGTAAATATCGACTGACATAGCGCCAAATCACTCCACTTTTCCCCCGCCCAATTTACTTTGCTTTTTGACGGCAAGCGATGTAAATGCTGAACAAATACGGCCGGCTACTGTGACTTAACACGGTGCTTCAAAATGCGCCAAAATCCAATTGAAATTGTTTATAAAATGTCTGACATTCCCTCCATCCAAACTAAATATTTTTTTCGGAGGAATTTATTTCGTGAGTTGACAGAAAATGAAACGGATCGAAGAATGATTTTTTTTTACAGCGGAATCTAATTGAAGTTCTGCCCGGTTTACAAGTAAAGCCCTTCTTGATTTGAATTCTTTGCGACCCTTAAGCTCATTATTTGATGCACGAGTGATTCTTGATACTTTATACTTGTGCCAAGGTCGTGGCAAGTATCAGCTCAAGACATTTCTCGCCTGAGCAGCTGCCACGGACGACTAAGGAGCAAGATTATCCTTCCTTAATTAATTAATATTCCACAGCGATCACATTACATTTCGGTAAATGTCACTTTATTGGATATTGTTATCAACCTTGATGCATGCATTAGTCATAAAAGGGATATTTCCTCGTATTTTAATATCTGACATTGAACCGCCGTGGTTTCAATTTGAGCGTCCCTGTTTTGGATTTGCGTAAACACTCTTGACATTCTAGTATATGTATATCCAACGTGGTAATTCTACAGATACATGTATATTTCACGAATTATAATTGGTATCTGTTAACATATTTAGTAGTTTTTAATACCCACAAAGAAATGGACATGCAGTTATTAAAAAAAGGCAACACAACTTGTCAAGACAGTGTGCTCAAAAACATCAAATATGCACTTTCGACTGTTTTGTTTTATTTACGCAGGGAAAAACACGACTGAAGAATGTTCACCACATGCTGCATGCCCACACATAAAACTATACTCATAACAAATGTTGTTAGTAATTTTCTTGGGAATAATCGTCCAAATCAATCATAACAAACAAACAAACAAACAAACAAACAACTCGGGTTTAGCTATAAACGACAGAAGGTATATTTGCAAACGTCATGCAACACGTTAATACATCGCATGCACGTATATAGCATTTTGGTCAATAGCATGTTTTGTAAATAGTCTGCAACGGATAGGGAACAATTTGACTGTCACTTTTATTATTTTTGTCAATTAGGCCGTGACCAAATTATATGTCATCGTCTCAAATTTACACATCAGTCTATGGAGATTGATCGATCATATTATAGACCAAAACATTCCCGGCGTTATGCGCACGCATTGTGTTTTACATAAATTTGGTTTAGGAATGAGGTCGCATACCAGATCGCCTTTGAATTGTGTGACCTTTGGCATCATTACCAAACCAAATTTATGCAAAACAGGATGCGCGCGCATGACAACGACCAATTTTCAATAGAGGGCGCTTTAGATATAAACAGAGAGTGTATCGTCTAAAACTATACCTGGCGTCTACCATTGATTGAATCGTGAGTAATCTCAAGACGTAATTATACCATTTAGACATAACCTAAATTCACTGTCTACACACTGAAAGCATGCAGATTATATAAATCCATTTAACTCCATTCATGTACACGGTGCTCCATGCCAATAACTTCAATTAAATCGGCATGCTTTCTACAACTTGCGTTACGTTGCGTTTACACTTGTTCTAATCAGCAGGATCTAATCCCACAGTGTTGATCAAGTGTAAACACGATGTTAGTTTCACAACCATCAGTCAAATCGAATCACGATGCTGTTAAATCTCGAGTTGGGAAACAAAGTTATAAAGAGGGACTTACTCGTTGGGCCGATGGGTATTTGAGTGGGTTGAAGACGGGAACAACAAATGTGGATAAAAGGTACAAAAATAACCAGGAAATAAGAAAATAATCTCATCTATTGGAACTAAAATGATTGTTAAATGGCATCGGTGCTTCAATGATACTAGATAGGAATTAAAAGTGATATGAGTATAATAAATGAAGACAAAATATGTTTGTCGGATGATAAATATATGAAAAAGGAAGTAATGGTTGGGTAGGTAGGTGTGGATGGGTGCCGATTGCTCAATAAATTGGGTATACATGGGTGGATTGGGTGGTATAAAGTGGGTGCAAAGTATATGACAAGTCACCCTTTGTGTGTTGCCAATGTTACTGGGTCTACGTACACTAAAATCAGTTAACTGTTGCCCTGCAATTTTGCAATGGACGTTTCAGATTACCAGCGAATGTTTAGACCCAGTTACACGACGCGACAACGTGTTAAAAAGAACTTTGTTATAAAATTGAAAAATTGATATAAACGAACAGACGCACTACGAATGGACAAATAAACACTGTACATATAGTATGAAGAAACAAACGGATCGATAAATGCAAAAATTATAACGAACATAAACGGGCAGAATGACTATAAGAATCAAACAATTAACACGACCAAAAGGGTAGAAAGATCGAAAGACGTGCAAATTACAAGTAGTTGAATATTTGACAAACGTATGGACGAACGGTTTCGAAAACAAATGCGAAAAGGTATGAGCGAAGAAAAGTAAGAAGTGTTTAAAAATGTTCTTGGTTATCGTCTTATAAGTTCCAACCTGTGGAGGAATGACGTAATCTGCCAAGTCCCATATTCGATTATACGGCGTTGGGTCGTCGATTTGTAGATCCCACGCCCCCGTGATGTTGGTGTAAGCCACGCCTTTTAATTTGGCCGTTGCTGACCCTTCCACGTTGTCGCGCTTCTGGTAGTCTTTGTTGATTATAAGCACGTATCTGTTAAAATAAAAAGGGGACAATTTGACTTTTTTGAGAATTTGATTTTAGTATTTTGTAGTTCGTGGTTCGGTGTTTTACGTTTGGAGATTTTCCCCAGTTTATTTCACCTTCGATCACATGTGTACATTTAATGAAAGGTAATTATTTTTATGTCCAAATTCCTTTGACTGAAGGGGATAGATAGGAAACCGAGTTTACCAGGACGGGATTCTAACCCAAGACTTTCGGTTTGCTTGTAAAAAATAGTTTAACCAAAGTGTACTTTATTATTGCGAGGTTCGTGCATGAAGAATGATGTCAAATACAAAAACTACAAAATGATGGCCTCAGATAACACAACTACACAAGGCCTTTAATTCCTCAGCGTTGTGTACTTAAACTAAGACGTTATAGTGTGTTCACACTGTGGCTGTTTCACCGGATCGTCCTTGCGCGTGTGAGGCCAAATTCGTGCCACGAAATACGCAGCTCCATAGCAAAGGCATGGAGCTGCGTATTTCGTGGGCACGAAAATTGGCCTCGCGAGCATTGACGAGCCTCTGCCTTTAAGTATCGGGTATCGTTTGCTTAGTGCACGGATTGCAACTAGCATGATTGGCATAATCAGCGTTGTACACCTCCAAAGTACACGACACTCTGTTAATATTTATTAATTTTTGCAACGGCTTATCAACTTTGTATATAAACAATATCACATGAATCACGCGAGTCGCATACCACATGCCAACTCCGAAGACGTCTCGCACGCTAGAAAATCTCTAGACAAAGAACATTGACGTTTCCTACAGACAAAAATCACAAAGGAGTTATTTTTTAAATTTTAATTACTAAGTCTATAGCTCGTACGACAGTCTCAGGCTTATAATCTTTGCCAAATCATTCAACAATATTTTTAGCGTTTTCACTTTTCAAGCATCTTTCTTTGTTCTCGAACCCCCTCGGATTTTCTGATACAGCAAGACGTCTTGTATCTTAGAGAAACAATGTTAAAGAGGGACTGAGACATATAGGAAGCCGAAGTGTAACCAATAGGCTCTAAACATTGAGGCATCGGAGACACGGTTTAGTGATTTTTAGCGTAGAGCTTATATATAGGTGGCTTAAAAGGTGACATACCGGGTCATTCCATGTCAAATCACCCAAACATTTGACATTTTAAAGTCATTGTACCAAAGCGTACTCTGATCTGAAAAATAACAGCAGATTTTTGATCCTACTAATCAGCTTTCCAACAGTTAAGATTGGCCAAGTAGTTCCTGAGATACAAGGGTCCATGCCACTTTTTGCCAAAAATGTCAAAATTTAGGGGGCCGTATCTCCCAAACCACTGGGCCTCAAATTTCAGATTTGGTGCTGTGGGATCTCAATCAATATAGTACGCCAAGTTTCATCAAAATCTGAGATGGTCGGGTTCAACCCATTGGGTGATTTGACATGGAATGACCCCATATTCAATGAGTAAAACGTTACATGTTTTCTATGGATCGTGTATCCACACTGCTCTATGTGCCATTGCACACAACAAAACGTGACGTCAATATGTTTTATTGGTGTGTTTTGTGGGCTGAATGCGGGAACAATAAACACGGAAGGCATACAAATAGTGTTAATTTCCCTCTTGTGAAATTGCTTGATAAACAAAGACGTGAACATGAAACAAGTCCCATGACGTCTTTAAAAGCCTGTCTCCAACGTCTGACTTTAAGGTTTTGACGTCAATCGTACTCCTTTGTGTCCTAAATAAATAATATAAACCACCGTGGCTCAAGAAAACATACATTGTGTGTCTAGAAACTTCTAAAACCGCTTAACAATCACAATGCATATTAAGATGATATTTTCCCGAGGGTAGTTTGGCGTACATGCATAATGCAGGCACTGCACATTCACGGGTTGGTTGGTCGCACCTGCGCCGTGGCATAATTGATTCAGGCCCTACAAAATATGACGGAGGAGGGCGCGTGTTGTTAGGCTTCGAAATTTTCATCGACATTTTATGCCTGGTAAAAGAGCATCAACACCACTGGGTTAATGATTTTTTTCTCTCTTTCATTTCAGGGTCCAGTTGGAAAACTGGTGGATCTTCTGAGGCGTTCGTGCAACTTAAAGGTAAAATTCAACTCGTTTGTCATTTAAAAAATCACGTAGTTTCAGTAATTCTGTAAGTGTGCATGAATTATAAAAGTAAGAAAACAATTAGGCCTACTACAAACTAGCCCTCATAGACGCACCTAACAATTTCTCTCAAAATAATTTGTATAAAGGCAGAGGCTCGTCAGCAATACGCAGCTCCATGCCTTTGCTATGGAGCTGCGTATTTCGTGGCACGAATTTGGCCTCACGCGCGCATTGCAGACGAGCCTCTGCCTTTAATGTCCTTGATCTTAAAATTGGTTGAGCATCACGCGCACTCTTGTCTCTGACTCTACAAAATGACACTGTGAAATTTCGATGACGTCAATGCAAACATACTGGTGCCACACACCAATACGTTGTTGAATCTGCCCGTATACGGCATTACACTGTTCAACAGGTGTTATACGCTACACTAAAATCGTCAGTGTCTAAATTAAATTGACCAGATTTCCCAGGGCCCCAGAACCGCAGATATGACTCTCTCTCCCCCTCTTTCTCTCTTGAAATGAGACGAGCTCAATAAACCACGTCAACATGGTGGCACAGAAAAAGTTAACGATTGACACACATGTCCAGTTTTTCATTACAGCTCGGACCTTTAATGTCCCACAGTTCATTACACGTCCCAGGCAATTTTCCTTCTCAATCGTCGGGGGAAATTTCAATAAGAAAAGAAAAACCCGCCCGTAAAGTAAAGGAATAAAAAGAATCTCTCCCGCATTCTATCAATATTTGTTCCTGGGAAGTTTTTCTCGCAATGTCGTTTAAACTGCCCTTTTCAAATTGCCAGCGTATGTATGTGCATGTGCGTCTCTTACTGACGGTCCAAAAACACATCATGGGGGAGAACAAGTCGGACTCGTGTGCGCAAATTCCCCCTAGACTGCAAAGGGCCAACATTTTAATTTGCCAAATTGAAGAGATCGGAGTAGCAAATCCTTCGTTTCAATCTATACACCAGGACTCCGACCCGCGAACGCGCCCAGGGAACGGGAGAGTAAGTTTTTCTCCACCGTGTTTTAACGAAAACGCCAGGCGAGGAAAACCGTCTTATCTCCGGTATTAAAGGCGGAATCGCCCGCGGCTTGTTGTCGTATTGGAACGGAGGGCATAATTTGTTTGCGGATCAGTGATAATGTAGTTCTAAAGAAGGGCATAAAGCCGAGCTGTACCGCGAGCAACTTCGCCTTTCGTTGTATTGTTTGTTAGATTGACTAATTTAATTTCACTTATCGATATTTTACATGTATATTTTCAAGATGTGCTGATTTGCCCTCGTTTGTGTATAGGAAAGATCAAGATCGATCTTTAATCGCAATTTTGTTGAGTGCGTCAGGTCGCTAAGCGACCGAACCGCCTGAAAACAGCACAGATTCTATTATACATCGTGGAACGGTCGACTTGACCTGAAATCCATGCATGAAAATCAATTTGGGAAGGCATCTATTTTCATCCACCGCCGGTCAACTTTCTAGCCGGGATTCCCGAATCGGGGCGATTTGTGAAAAGATTAAGCCCGATTAGAGTAACCGCCATGTTTTATGTCCGAGAGATGGCGAAATATGACGATGGCTAGCTCCCGTGACCCATTAAAGGATTGGCAGGAAAAATAGACGATGGTCCCGGGGAAGAGTTAAGAAAACTAAATGTGAAATGAGCTGTGGACGTGTAGCTCGGGGTGTGTATTCACAACATTCTCCCAGTTAAACCGAAGATGAATGAGGTCACACACAACCTGATAATCATATTCTTCCAAATATTCAATGGTATTCTTCACGAATCAATTAATACAGAAAATATACTATACTAACGGGACGAATTTCTAAATTTTTTCATATAAAACAATTATGCGGTCAATCTGGGAGTGTGGATTTTAGCACTCGGAGGCTTTATGCAGTCATGCGTAACGAATACATCGATGTCAACTTGATTCTAGGAAATATATTTTCAAATTTTAATAAAACTGCCTTGGACGAGTCTCACCCGAGCACGCTATGACGTTTTTCAGGGTTTTGGGAAAGGACCGTATAATTATATATACAGTGTTATTATTACGTCGGGTCAGGGCAAAACAAACTCTATAATTAAAGGAACAGGCTCGTCAGCAATGCGCTCGCGGCAAATTCGTGCCACGAAATACGCAGCTCCACGCCTTTGCTATGGAGCTGCGTATTTCGTAGCACTAATTTGGCGCGCGCGCATTGCTGATGAGCCTGTGCCTAACATGCAATTCCCGACGCAAGTTAAATCAATGTTTTATTAAACTTGTTCCTAAAGAGCAATATAGCCTATAATTGTATAAAAACTAATAATTTAGAACCCCTAATTTGATCCTTTAGGTAAAAAAAACACATTACAAAACATTAACATCTTGCAAATTTCCCAGCATTCGGAAAACTAGTAGTTAGGATAATCAATAGAATAGAATTAACCTAGATTACACCACAAGTTTAGCGAGGCGTACAACATAATCCTGTCCGAAATTGCTCGATTTTACGCAGATTAGACATCACACAGTAAAACGACTGAGAAGAAAAATCAATTGTCACTTTGCCGGCTGTTCGTCATGCATAAAACGATCTTGGTTGTGACCAAGTTAAAACAAGTCAGTGATGAAATTCAGAGGATTTGGCTGGCGCGGTTGCTGCGAATTTCACTCTCTATACTGAATCCATGAGCTCAATGTGCCCAGAATGTTTGGGGCCATGTTTAGCCTTACTTGTGGTTTCCATGGTAACCAGAATCGTCACAAATAATTTGAGTTCCGATGAAAGATGTGACTCGTTTCAGTATTTTGTAATAATGAAAGTGTTGTTCAAGTGTTTTTTTTAAAAGCCAAACGATCGTTTTGGTCTGATATAAATATTATTGATTTTACGTTTTCTTTGGGTTTATAGACCCTTTCGTTCAGCCACAGCTTTGATTTCCAAGAAAATCAACCAAAAGAGAAAATATATCGACCCTTTTATGCCTCGGACTTCATTTTTAACGCCGACAGCTCGACAAGACCTTAATTTTTTGCTCGCTTACTTGTCAATCCAAACTGTTATTTATTTAGGGGGTCCCACAAAACGAAAGAAATTAGCGTAGAGTGTGTTTGCTCCTCGGGAGAAAAACCAACTGCTTTCTTACAAAATCCCCCAAGATGTGTCATTTTCTTCCCACTCTCCCGTAATGCCTCTGGGTTCAGACATAACCAAAATTCTCCTCGGCAATACTGAATGGTTTAACCTAGTTTCGAGATGTAGCGGTTAGTCTCGCGTGTTTAGATTTTAATCATGAAAATGCTTTGGACTAAACCCGTGTCCATCTCGTCATTTCACGGTCCAGTCAGTTTTTATCACTTTTTTTATGTGAGAGTCTGGGTATCGAACATTAACTGGTCTGGCGACGGATTCTTAAATTTATCGTTTCACCGCCGACTGTGAAAATAATGAATATACACTCGACTAATAAAGTGCAATAAAGTTGACATAGTTGTTTTTTTGTGTTTTTCATTCTGACCCCACACTCCTTTGTTGCATTCCTGTTCAGTGAAGCTTGCCATCATGATCTCTCTTGAGCTCTATTCCTTTGAGGGATATGTTCAGCTAAAATTTGATATATTATTTTCCTACATTAAATCCAATTTAATAATAAATGTCTATAAATGTCTTACTGCCATGGTGACAGAACCTTTTTGGTCGAGTGTATAACAGAAATGCGGGTCCAATTTGTCCTCGGCTTTTTGCAGTACTTTTTTTTTAATTTGTAAGTAGGGCCGACTCCACTTTTCTGCAAAGCACATGAGGCCTACCAGGCCTAATGTAAAATGTGACCGTCTGCGAAAACCCAAACAAAATCAAAATCTTCAAGAATGCACCAAGTGTATTTTATGAATCTAAATATTGTGATGCGGAATATTAATCCTTAACATTTTTATACATTCCGGGCCAACGCGCTAGAAATTCGTTGCTCAAGAAATTCAGTTTTCATTTATTCGATCTTCTGAATTTGGTGTCCATTTTGATCGATCGCATATACGTCACGACCGTGTTAACCGTATACTACTTGCGTAAAATCCCCGCTCAATTGAGATTCCCCCATTTCTATCATTCTGACGGCGGACTGATGGGCAAAGAGACACAAACTTGTCCAATTAAAAGCCGGAGGGTTATAAAGTCAACCGGCCTTGTCACGAATCAATCTCCCATGTAGCAATCCCTTGTGCTTGCGATGCCTCGGGTCCGGATATTATACCGAGTCACTCTTGGGGCGTCCTGGTTAAGAAAACACGGCGGTGTTTCGTTATATGGACGCGCTAGTCGGACTATACAAACTACCTCCAAACAGAATTCACTTGCTAATGAATTTTGTTTGTTCGACATACTTGACTTTGGTATATCTGTGTAAAAAAGGAGGATGAAATCTTGGAAAATCTAAGAAATTTCCCTGTGGATTTGTACCAAACATAATGTTTGGTATGGTGCCTATATAATCATCATCGAAATGAAACAACCAAACATGGGATGAGAGAGAAATCGTACGGGCCTCATCGGGATTCGAACCTGAGACCTCTGACTTTCCGGGCAGATGCTCTACCCATAGGCTACGCATACTATAAGATTTCATTTCGTCAGTTGTGCGACATTTCGAAAATCATACCCATATATGTTTTTTTCTGTTTCTCTTTTACAGTATGGCCTATACGGTCTATATAGTGATAAAACCCCTGAATTGTTTAAAATGGAGGTCGTCGGTTGGAGTCCCACTTGAGCACATTCTGAACAATCTAAGGAAAATTTTCAATATATTGCGGGTAATAAACGTTAAACAAGAAAAAGGGCAATAATTGACGAATTGGTGATATAAATTATGCCTATTTCTTTTGGATCTGCAACAACACGAAAGTACGACACATAATTCGTATAGACGCTTCACGCTATACCAACTGCATACGCTTCACGCTGTACCAACTGCATACGCTTCACGCTATACCAACGGCATACGCTTCACGCTATACCAACTGCATACGCTTCACGCTATACCAACGGCATACGCTTCACGCTATACCAACTGCATACGCTTCACGCTATACCAACTGCATACGCTTCACGCTATACCAACTGCATACGCTTCACGCTATACCAACTGCATACGCTTCACGCTATACCAACTGCATACGCTTCACGCTATACCAACGGCATACGCTTCACGCTATACCAACGGCATACGCTTCACGCTATACCAACGGCATACGCTTCACGCTATACCAACGGCATACGCTTCACGCTATACCAACTGCATACGCTTCACGCTATACCAACGGCATACGCTTCACGCTATACCAACTGCATACGCTTCACGCTATACCAACGGCATACGCTTCACGCTATACCAACTGCATACGCTTCACGCTATACCAACTGCATACGCTTCACGCTATACCAACGGCATACGCTTCACGCTATACCAACTGCATACGCTTCACGCTATACCAACGGCATACGCTTCACGCTATACCAACTGCATACGCTTCACGCTATACCAACTGCATACGCTTCACGCTATACCAACGGCATACGCTTCACGCTATACCAACTGCATACGCTTCACGCTATACCAACGGCATACGCTTCACGCTATACCAACTGCATACGCTTCACGCTATACCAACTGCATACGCTTCACGCTATACCAACGGCATACGCTATGTCCAACTTGAATGTTTGTGTCCAATTTAGGTCTCACATTCCATACCCAAAAACCGACCTATTAGTTCAACCCATCATGTGCAAAGACGGCTTATACTCGAAGACAAAGCCTAAATCTCAAACCAGGCGTTCCGTATACACCCTGAACATTCAGTCTCAAACCTCAATTCGGAATGCAGTAAGGGGTAGAAACCTACGTCAACAAAAATGTCAGAATCACGGACCTCTGTTGATCCTTGGGACACACTCATGTTAAAATCCAAACTCCCCCAATATCGGTCTTATTAAACTAGGCCCCGGCAGACTGAGCAGAGTCATACTGGCCACTGGAGATTTCGTAAAACAAACACGGTATACCAGTTTCTAGGTAGCTCATTTCAGAACATGTCCTTTTATAATCCCAGGTGATGTATATGACATCTCAAATGCCGAAGAATCTCTCGCGAGCTGTTGCAATTCCATAAGGCTGAAACCTCGGCGTTTTTGACGGCTGTAGCCGGGCCGAGTTGACATAACCTAGTTGTTACTAGACCTAAAAATGTGACATCTCAGTGGTAGGGCAATGCGTTGTGCGTTGTTTTGCGTTTATAGGGAGCCGCGTAGCCACGGCGCGGCGCGGAGTCGTTTACATTTCACGGACCGTTACCGCCCGCACAGCGTATAAAAATGCCGCTAAATAAAACCTGGCTGGGACGTGTTGACCCGTATTCAATGTCACACCTGCTGATGTGCACGTTTTCCCGTTTTCAAACAAAAACAGGAGATTCGGTTACTCTTTCTTGATTTTAAAAAAAATTAAACCTGAGAATGACGCACGGCGGGGCTTAGTTCATTGCTTCATACCGGCCCACCATGCATGTACAACACAGCCTATGTGTTCTGTGTAAAACAGTTTTAAACGACAAGTTTCCAAAAACTGCGAGCTTAATTTTAAAAAAACAACAACAACATTTTTTAAAAACTGGACCTCTTCTGAGGCTAGTCTTTCCGATACCGAGGCTAGCCCTTCCGATACCGAGGCATATACCTCTCCTAAGCAGAGACCTTTCGAATTAAGTCAAGTCCCACTCTAAATATACGTGACAACAACATTATAGGTATTTTTAACCTAAATTGTAAGCCTAACAAAATATTAACGTAAGTGTGTCAACTCCATCGATCAAACAGCAACTTTGTGTCTATTTGCACAAAAACACTGGCCACATTATTAAAGCGTTTGGGCCTTCAAGAATGTGCAGTTGACACGACTTCAAACATCAAACGGCCGCATTTATTGAATGTCCGTGCCGTACACAGCAAATAGCCATCACGCAGGGCTGGCTAAATTTGTTTTATTCTTCGCACGTGCATTTCTCATAATGCGAGATTTCATTAGATTTTTGCATCACGTAAACGGCTTCAGTTAGGTGTGAATGGGGGAGTGGCGTTAAGGTGAACACATGAGGGAGCCTTGGGGAATTATAGCGCCCTCAGGGGGGCCAATTCACGGGTAACTGACGCCCAGTGCATATTTTGGGCGTTTACGAAACGCCGGCTACAAATCTTTGGCTCTGTGACTTAGCTCATGTAAACATTTCGTATATGAAACTTCGAAGTCTGAAAACGTTAGTATAGATGAAATAATGGACTAGATTCGACTAATATTAACTAGACTGCGTTCGGGTCGAAAAAGGTCGAACTAGACAGTTACATTTCGACCGCCGAACACCAACACACACTATTCAATAACGACTTGATATATTCTGGCCAGGCTTTCGCGGGTGCACTTAAGGCGGAATAGGCGCGACATAGTTCTTGCAAAATTAATAGGTCTATTAATTTTAGATGACGCGGGAGTCGACAATTAACATTGACCTTGATGCATGGGACAATGACACGGTTGGAATGCCGCGGTGAATGGGGGGTTGACGTTGTACGGTGCTGATGAAATATATCAGTTTTTTCTAACGGGAGAGGTATTTGTTAAAGGTAATAACAAAAAAATTGATATTTGCAAAGGCAACGGTGCCAAACGTTTTATCTGTTCATTTCATATTTTCCCCAGGTATGTTAATTTTGAGTTGGGTCTGAAATTGTTAATTACGCTTGGACTATATCCAATTTGTCGTAAGTTCATAACTGGATCTTTACCGGATATTTTAAATTCCTACAAAATCGCACATTGGCTGATAAATTCCGCGCTGAGACATGTAACAACTGTCTTCGACCTCGTATCAGATTGGTGGTATTACTTTGGTTCTTTGTACATCGGAACCTATTCTGTGCTTCTTTCAATTAAAACTGAAACGGCACGATTGTTCATGTATATATTCAAGATGGCCACTGCAAAAACATTGCAGCGCCCTCTACGTTCAATGCGTGCATCTTCAAGACATCGAGTTCTCTAGAGAGTTTAATTGCGTATTTCCGTGCGCCACGCCCAAGGCTATATAGCAAGTCATAAATCATTTTTTTAATTTGTTAAGATTGTGGAAGGATGAATGTTCACGATGCATGGTTGAGCCTGGTCATGCGTGCCTTAACATAGACCTTGCACAATCAGCGGCTTAATTAGAGTCTACGAGAAATAGCGTATACCATTCTTAGTGTGTGACAGTCTTAACTTTACGATATTGGCCAACAGGGGCCATTTTTGTTCCCTGGTTCCGTTTTATTGCGAGCTTCGGTAAGAAAATGTGTTAATAGATTTGTGACCTAAACTTCCTACTCAGAAAAACGAAATTTACAATGTTGGTCGGCGTCTCATTTTGGCAGATGAAATTTGATTTGTCTGTTAAGAGTGCCCCATGAGTGTACATGTATACCTCTAAAAATCTGGACGCGAATAAAAGTTTAAATCTTATTAAAACGGCAAGCCATTTATCTTGATGCCAATGTCACGCCACATCCCTTAATGCAGTTCACATCTTTCATGCGTACAACACAACGTCACATCGTTGTAGGAGCACATACTGTAGGTTAAAATACATCATCCCATGTAAAGGGCAGACTTCACGCGAAAGCGAGCGCGAACGCAAATTTCACGTAAGAGCGAAGTTTTCGCGCCGCGAATTCGCAGAAAGTTGAACTAGGCCTATAGTTTCAACTTAAGCGGATGATCGCCGCGAAATGTTGATGTCAGATTTACGTCAGATTCGCGTTCATGTTTGCTTTCGCGTCAAGTATGAACCAACTTTGAGGCGGTCTTTCATGATGTTTTTATTTGTTAAGTTAGCATGCTTTGCGCGGCCCTGCTTGTAAAAAACTTTGATCGGTTTATCTTTGCCATTTTCTAGTCATATTTCACTTAAATGTTTCACTTAAATAGGGAGGTTTAGCTGCACGTAAAACGCGAACGTGAACGGGAAATTTCTTTAGCACCGGTCATATCATGAGGAGATTTTAGAGCCAGGTTCGAATCTTGGTCACAGCAAAATAGTTATCTCGCCACGAAAGTCGTGGGTTTTGGTTTCATCTGCTCTTAGATCTCTTCAGAATAGTGACCAAGAGATCAAAGCATTTCACGTTCACGTTCGCGTTTTACGTGTATATATCTAAACCTCCCTATTTTCTGAAGCGGTGTCGTGTAAGTTGTTGAGTACATAGTACTTTACACAATCTGAGTTTCAGACGAACATACCATGGACATTTTGGAGAACTTGATAGAAGAGCGGATAAACAGACTTATTGAGGCAGGTGCATCTTCGTCTTAGCTTCTCTGAATCGTTAAGCTCGTCCGTAAGTTAGTCCAAAGGCATCTATGCACTTTATATTATTAAGGCAAGCACCCTACGGCAGAATGATCACCCCAACATTTCAATCATCCACCAAAAAGAATGCCTGAAGCTTGCTTAGGGGGAAACAACCTTTATTGTAGAACAATACCAGACCATGTTCTCTAATGAATATTAAACAAATGAGGAGTCTGGGCGCCAGACAATGTAGAGTCATCGCACTTCTAAGATTATTCTTGCCTCAAGAACTTTAACATGAACTCGCGCTCGCGGCTTCTGCGATTGGTCGTTAGCCAACCAGAGATTGTTGTCGAAATAATGAGCGCATCAAAAAGCAATGAAGTTTCTTGCCCGATGGCGGTATTTCGGAAGAAAGTGCATTTTAAGAAGATTTAGAACAAATCTCGTGCTATGCAACCGGCGGGGTTTTATTGAGTTCTTGTATAAATGAAATAATAATAATTTAGATATTGGATTGCCGCGCTGTGTTTTTGCTGTTTTCTATCATGCAGTCGAACTTCGTTAACAAAAAAAGGTTGAATGAAAACGGGAAAGAGCAAAAGATTTAGGCCTTGAAAACTTGTTTATAAGCAGAATGTTGTAGGGCCTTGCCTTGCGTGGATGAATCATTCACATCACACATGAATAATTTGGTTTAAACAACAGATGGTCAGATTAATAAATATCGGATTCACTCGTGTTCACACTAACTATAAAACCCAACGATGCATGGACAGCGAGGCTTTTATATGTACCCACGACTGTTACCTGCTGAAGCATTAAGCTTCAGGTAACTACCGTAATGTTCTTGGCTCATCTGACACACCGTGCAAAAACAGACGAGTTGGTTGTCTTTTTTTATCGTACATGCAGGCGAAAATAATCTTTTCTGTTTTGTGTTTCATGTGTGTAAAATCGATCATACGGAAAAGTGCGTCGCATATTGCGAGATATTGAGAAGTTCGTCCATTTTACGTGCGTCTTGCGCTATTCTTTGTCGGTCATTTCGTAACACGTTCTGTAAGTTAGTAAATTGCGTGAATAGTTCAAACTACTCCATCAAAACAAAGTTTAATAAAAGTTTCAGTCTTTATATAGTACCCGACTGTTTCAGCCGGGCACGTACTTTGTAATGTTCGTGCCATGCTGCTGGAAATAGCGTGCAGTTTGTAGACAGTTATGAATTCTACACGTGATTGATAAGATCCAAGTGGCACATTTTCGAGCTGGCGAAACTAATGTGTTCTGCCCTGTTTCCCGCCCTTTATGAGTCTGCGAACATGAAACTAGTGATGGTACGTGCGCATTGGCGCGCTTTTACGCGTCATCGGCGCGGCAGTTTGCGTCAATGGCGCCGCCCTTTGTCACAGGCGCGTCTTATTCATATCAAGTGGCGGCCTTTCCCGTCCACGCCTGACTGATTATAAAATAAACATTCCCCACGCTATCAAAGTTTTAAAGAAGTTACCAAACGCGAGTATGTCTTGGAAAGGCGTTATGAAAAGATGGCAAAGGGCGTTGAATGAAAACTGCCGTCAGCTAGCCCTATAGAAAACACAGAGGAAAAAAAGACCTATGAATGTTTTCTTTTGAGCCGTTGTGCGTCATCTGGGTGCCGGCTCATTTCACCCAAAGTGTTGGGAATGACACCTTCCTTACTTGCGGTGTCCACACACGGGAACGTGAGCGTGGAATGCTTCTTAATTATACAGCAATGTGGACATATGACAAGCTTCACAATTAGACGAGTTTTATGAAGTTTGGCAAACATGACTGTCACAAACTATTTATTCCAGAAATGCCCGCTTGAGCAACTACGACACGTGAAAAACTCTGTGTATTTCAGTTCAAATATTGTGCCTCGTCGGATTCGATTTACGGCTGGTAAACAGCTTCATGTGTAGCATGGAGCGGCGAAATAATAAGTTCATAAGGAAACAAAATGCTGTTTTAGGTCAGGCCATATAAATTCAAACCTTTCGCGTGTTGTGTATAATGTATAACGTCTCTTTCTTGTTTCATAAGTACCTCCAAATTCGCCAGATGTATCATTCATGTACAGCGTTATGAATACGAGGCCATTTTGGCAAAATCCTTTCAAACCATTCGACCATTTGAAGCCGTTCTACACTGCAATAACTGTGGTGTTAAATTAACACCAGTGGTGTTGTCTTATATAGATACCAAACTATAATGCATTTATTCCAAATGTGGAATTAAAACTAACACATGGTGTTAAATGTTAACACCAGGCTTGGTATCTATATACGACAACACCAATGTTGTTGATTTGACACAACAGTTTTTGCAGTGTACCATTTTAAGCCGTATTTCGAGCCGCAGCCGTATACTTCAGACACAGCCGTAGGCCTAAACCCATTATTATAGTCAGTTAGACACATTTGAGTTGGTTGTCGGCGAACGTTCAAGCGTGCTCGAAACATTGTGATAAATCGTACATGAAAGTAATGTTCTCCAACCGCGGGCAAAGAAGGTCGTTTACATAGCCGGAGGGTTTCGAGACGTAATCACCATACACAAACGACATACAAGTCATGTAGGATGAGTATAATATCCCCGCCAAAAATGTTCCCTAAATTTGGTTGCGTTTGTAATTATGGATTTTCTAACGATACAAACATAATCTTGTCTTTTCCATCCAAGATAATTACACTTTGTAACAATTAACCTAATGCTTCGCAAAATTTGATACAATTTCAGATGTTCCTTCGCAGCCAAACATACAGTTTTAGGTATATATATGATAGGATTGACAATTGGAGATAAATTTAGAAACACGAGAAAATTGCATTGCCCTGACTGGGATTCGAACCAGTATGTCCTTGGCATGCATGGCCAACTGCTCTACCATCTGAGCTATCTGGGCATCCGGCCGGGGCACCACAACAATCTCGTGCTTGCCACACTCTTTTTTCCAACAATGCAGTGGGGCAAATCCATGCCAACCAATTTCGCTACACTGGTGGCCTGTCGTGAAGAGAGGTCTTACCTCCATAGGGGGGATGCCTACCCTAAAAAGATACACGCGTGGACTTTAATTTTGAATGGAACACGTGTTTTGCATATTCTGCTCCGTTTTGAATCGTAAAATTGCAAAAAAGTCACGACTACGTTTCAAGTGCAAATTTAAAGAGTAATATTAATAAGTTTGCAAACTGCACCGGCCAACATTTTAGAGTAGTCATTAATATTTCCCATCCCGGCACAGTGTTTCCGCGTTGTCCAGACCCCTCGTACTGGAGTGTTTACCCTACCCCGGAGTTCGCAACAGTGTCCCGTATAATGTCTGGCATTTCGGAATGGTAAATCTTATTTGCCAAGAGAGTTGTCTGTGGCTACTCGACCTAAGAAGTGCTTTCTACTCGAGAAAAAAACTTTAGAGGACAACAAACCGCGGTTGTAATGAGGACGCGGAGAGCGGGAGGCTCTTGGGAGTCAGGCGGGCGAGGAGGCCAAGTAGTCGGTAGAGTGACCGCTGACCACTCCGGTGACAGCAAAACGTCTCGTAAAACATTCCTCGTTAAAAATGAACTGAATAGACATTACCTCCCTCAAAATCGAATATTTAATCAAATATTATAAATTTCGATGCCGTTTTGTAAGTCCGTGTAATTTCAACTATGCATGCATGAACAAAATGATTGACTGAACTGCGGGGTTTAAAATATCAGCTATTTGCATCCGCTCAAATTCGCCATACATCAACGCGCATACCAAAGTTTCCAGACGCGTGCCACGCGATCGCTGGTACACCATTAAACCCGCCTAATTGACATGTGTTTGACATCTATACCGATCGTTACCGGCTTCCATAAACAAATCATTTGATGGCCATATTTCTCATGTCTGAACTGTCATTGATTTTTTTAAATTTAGCCTCAACGGGCGTCCAATCCGTTGGGATATACAAGAATGAATGCCATTTACTGAATGCATACTTTAATTAATCAAATGCCAACGGGCGTAATAATTTATGGTTACTGGCTCTTGAACTACTCCCCTGCGATCTAGCAATAGACGTTGTACATTACCAGTGAATGTCTAGACCCAGTTACCACGACAACCGATGTCACACTTTAGTAGTCTATACACTCAAAACATTTGTAGCTACAAGTGCGCATGTGTGGAAAGGCCGCGCATGGGCAGAACGAGTTTGGGTTATAATTTTGATTAGGCCTATGCAAATTTCTGTGCTGTTTAATGAAATTTCAAATCCAAACCGATAATTGTATTGAGCTTACAAGTGATATATTCTTCTAAAAATATTAATTGGAAATTGTTGCTCTCCTCACGTAAGAAAACCAAAATAATTCAACTTTTATTATGAAGAGAGCATGTCGGCAATATATCAAACGTAGTCCTATTATATTTCGGGTGATGTGATAATGAAACGCGTGCGAATATTTCAAAAAGCTGCAGCAAAAAGCCCCATTTCCTGCGAGCGTTTGTCATTATCAGTTCACGGTATAATTATTCGTTTTATGCTGTGTTCGTTGTCGCCCTTTATCGCCGCTTCCGCCACCGCAGTTCCGCCGATTTGTTTCCCCGAGAGATGTAATTTCTGCCTCGTATCTCGGGCGCCCCACATCAAGGTTGCTACGTCGGGAATAATTATTTACGCCATTTTTCACCTGGAGTGAAGAATTAGTTTGAGCGTTCATCTTGATGCGTTAAGAGCGTCTATAACGTCTTCGATTTGTGGTCAAATCCTAAAGCGGCCTATCTTCAGTCATTATATTTCTTGGTGTTTGTCGTATTATTCATGGCGCCGTTCCTCCGTATTCATGTCTACCCAAGCAACTCAACCGTCTAATTTCCATGAGATATTAAAATGTTAACATAATTGCATGCAGCTGCTGGACTAAGAAGTATAGAGATCCTTTATGTGTGACGTCAGTATTCAAATCGGCGATTTCAGTTTTTGATGGTTGACAGCTAAAAGCGAGAACTTGTTTCTTTCCATCAGGTTAGGTCGCATTTTATGATATACATTTTCTTAAATAGACAGCACAGGGACACGGTTCAGTAAATTTGTGTGTAGAGCCATTGCAACTAACAAAAGATGACGTTATTACTATTAAGTCTATAAATAAAACAAACTTGTACCGATGTTATCAATTATGACTTCGTACCTCGCTATAGTAAACATTTATTTACTTATATACATGTATTTTACATTAATGAGGAAAGATCATGCCTTCTGCTCCGTAGTTTTCGTACCCGTAACCTGCCCGAAAATCGGTCAAACTCGGCTCACTGCATGGGCCATAAAAATGACATCAACAGCCCAGAAACATGAAAACAATACGACAAAATTTCAAACCATGAGAGGCGTCGGGGTGTTATGAGTTTGAATATTGTCATAGAGGCCCACTCAACATTGTTTTCGGGTGAACATTGGGGTGTCAAGGTTGTGGCAAACGACTCCCTCTCCACCCCATCGGATAATCTGAGATCGTTAATATGCAACCTATGCGAACTTAAAAACTGCCATTAACTGTTAAGAAAACTGCATAAGATGCGAACTTACATGACAACGTAAGCAATGACGCAAATCTGCACCACCCTGTTGATAAGTCCAACTTTCTTGCTCTTAATTTGTACCATCTTGGGCGTGTCATAGTCAAAGAATTGATCGGACATCATGCCGACATAGCTGCCGACCCGCGCCGTGAAAGACTCGAAACCTTTCCCCATGTTGATGCCCCGTGTCCGCCGCCTGGTGGTCGTCCTTTGAAGATTACTCAGGCTAGACGACTGCGAACAGCTGTCCACAAAGAGTCGGTTTTGGGAGTTAAACTCCTCAATCGTGTCTGATTTTTGTTGTCTCTTTGTAATCTAACAAACAGGCGACTAGGTTCTTCCAGCAAACATCTGCTAGTATGATTACTCTCTAGCGATTTTTTTGTCGATCCTGGATGGCACTTGAAATCTTTCCCCTGCATTCGCTACTCCTTCTTTCCTCAATTACCAACTTAGCTCATAGACTAAAGACACTGCGCACAGAGTACCCTTCTCTCTCTCAAAAGTTCAAGACGAGGTAACATCCGTCCATAAAATGACACGAATGATGCGTGTGGCACGCCCCGCTAACACAATTTCACTCTCTCCAAAGTCTCGAAATCTCACGGGATGTCCTCATGACACACATGCTCCCCTTTTAGCCGCCAAAACGAAGGAAAGAAAATTTGCTCGCGTCTTTTAGTGGCTTCTCACAACGCCTAAAACATTCACACGGAAGAAACGTGTTGCGGACCAAAAGGAATATATTATCTTCTCCCTTTTTTCCTCCTGTCTGTTTCTTAAAAGTGCCGCGGGTCGGGATGCTCCTGGAAATGTTTAACAGTCCCTCGAGACCTTTTCTCCGCACAATTTTGAATCGCCAACAAGAAAACACGACTGATTCGAAAGCTTTTTCCGGGATGTAAACTTGAAGGAGGCTGAAAGAAGTAGTTTGATTTTTCGGCGAGTTGATGCTTTCTTCTCAGGTTCTGAAATGGAGCGCTTTTTGCGTAGGCGTCACTGTGGCTTTATAACACGGCCAGTTGGTGATATACCGACTACACAGTACTGCGGCATGCATTAGCACCGCCTCTCGTAAATTGAGTGAGTTTTAATAAGAGCCGATCTAAGCGTTAAGACGTCCAAATGATGAGGCACGGCAGCTCAATGGGGATTCGTCCGAGCGCGCGCAGGGTTTTTCGTATAGACGGAAGCTCATTATGCAAAAACTGCCGAGTTTTTCCTCGGAAAGCGGAAACCAGATCCGGCATCCAATTCGTCTGTTTCGCTTGATATCCGGGTAAACGTTGGATTGCAAGGATCCATAATTTTCTCGACTTAAAATTGAATGTTTTGCAGATCTCACATTTTCTTTGTTAATGTGTTAAAGTTCGCCTGAAAAGGAAACAAATTAGACTTTGGCATAAAAGTTTGTCCACGTATGATTTTAACAAAATGGATTTCATTGTATGACAACAAAAAGAGAGGAGTTAACTTTCTATAAATTTGTTTTGTTGGAGTATAGCCTACCTTTGTAGATTATTTCATTTCCTTCCGGCGTTCACTTAAATATCAAAATTAATTACGGTAAAAACAAAATGTTTTTAACGTGATTTCAAATATGGATCGAGTTGTTTTGTTTGCTGATAAAAACAGACTTTAAAACCAATATCATGTGACCTACTTAATATGCAAATTAATTCATTTTGACAAAAACAATATTTACACCAAAATATGAAAGCACATAATGGACTAAAATTCTTGATGAAATGTAATTTCAAGAATTGTTGACACCCTTTCCACATGCGCAACGCTCAGTGTGCGTTTTACAAAAAAGACTTACGTCCCATGCTTAAAGGCACAGGCTCGTCAGCAAAGGCTCGTCAGCAAAGGCTCGTCAGCAAAGGCTCGTCAGCAAAGGCATGGAGCTGCGTATTTCGTGGCACGAATTTGGCGTGCGCGCATTGCTGACGAGCATTGCCTTTAAATGTATAAAATGCAACCATGCATGAAAGCAGCGGATTTTTGCATCTAAGAAATTGCGTGGAGACGAAGCTGTGTCGTTTTCATTATAAGGTGATAAATTACTCCCTCTAAATGAGGGAACATGTGTTCTATAATTAAAGGTTCTAAACCGTCTGTCGTGGCTCCATTTATTCATGGATGAAAATCCAGTAGAACTTTAAATAGAGGCGACGGAGCGAAACTGAACAGTTTGCCCAGCGCAAGGTTCGAAAAACGATCGCGAGAGGGCGCTGTTCATGTTTATGGAGCTAAAGATCCCGAAATGCGTTGATCCTGAAATACTAATTAAAATTTGCAGAAACCCCAAATTATTTTTCACGAGTTGACAAGAAAAACCATACTAAAAGTGTTAATAACAATGGTACCAAACACCACATGATTTTATTTCAGCCCAAAATTGTATTTTGTGTGAGAAATTACCTGGCTGGTACCTGCAAAAGACTTTTGTGTGGCTGAAATTTCTGCATGGCAGTTTTCTCAACATATGCTTTCAACTGGAAATTACGCCGCTTTTAACAGTTTACCAATCATGTATACTACATTTAAAAGGGCATTTTTCGATCACAAAAACCGATCGATGTGTACACATTTCTTCTCAGCATGAAAATAACTTAGAATACTTTTCGCGACCATAACCAGAATCATATTTATGACGTCATCAGTAGTTCAACCAATGAAGGACTTTGGTTGATGACGACCGGAGCTGCCATTGGTTGAATTAGCAATTGCGTCAGAAACATTATTCTGATTATGATCACAAAAACGGGACTCCGTTTCAAGACTTCTCCCAGCCACGATCGAACTCAGAACTTTGCCCTCTCGTCTCGTAAAGTACACTTAGCAAAACATAACAGATCAAAAATCTGTGTATGCCTTGCGGAGTTCATTTCCGCGGAGGCTGTAATAAGGCCAAGCTGCGCCGGCCTTTCAGGCCGATTGTCCGGGAGCCCAGTCGGTATAAGTAATGCATCAGATAGGCCGAGCAAAACGTATAGCCTACCCTACATAATCATGATTAAACACCGATACACCTCTCCAAATTGAAGAGGGAAAATGTTGCCCTGGAACATTAATTTGCAAAAAGGGATGTGGGCCGGTTGATGGTCGACTTTTTAAAAGCATAGGGTATACTATCACGCCAACGCAGGAAGTTGTCACTAAAGGCGTGTTGTGTGCGATTTGGCCTTAAAATGCGAAATGCTTAAAACGTTCTCCCTGTTTGCCCAAGTTGCGAAATTTGAAATTTATGAAACTTTCTAAAACGTCCAAGTTCCACAAATGAATTTTTTTTTTTTGGCTTGCCTTTGGAGAACTTGCCTGGGCAAAAGGAGAACATTTTTCTGAAACGGTTAAAATGTTTAAAGGGCACTAAAATATGATTTTTTTAAAAAATGACTTTAATCCTTGCTAGCTTTGTAGTCCGTTTCGAAGGTGTATATAATTATACGTTTTTGGTTTTATGCTAATGTGAATTACCATTTTTTTTATAATTCACTTAATTAACACATAACCATGGATGGATTTTAAACCTTTAAGGTTTTCCGAAACATTACGGCTCTTATATAGTTTAATTTGTAGTAAATTATAATTACATAAAATGTTCGAAATTATGTTACAAACATTAGCAAAAGGTAAAGCATATAGGCTAACCCCCTTTCATATGACAACAAAGTTCTGACAAAGCGAGTCGGCCACAAACACTGTGGGCAATTGCGCGGATATTGGCTCCTATTGATGTTTGACGACTGCGCCAATTTCGAGCGGGAAAATCGGCGTTTTTATTCGAGGCAGTTCATTAAAATGTCTGCAAGCTTCAGGCTTGTCAATCGGCCGTGCAATGACAGCCACAGAGATTAGTTTTTAGATGTTAATTTCTTCGAAAAGTCCACTCACCGCGAAGCCTTGGGTTTCGGGTTTGATGGCCTGACGTTCTTAGGCCTGGCCGAGTTTGCTCTGACACGGTGGGCAAAACGTATAAGGCTCTGGTTGGAATATTATAAGCTGGACAATCAATTTTATCGGTAAAAAATATTTACCAACGGAAAATTAACGGGGGAAAACGCAATGTATAGAACCACGGAGGAAGGAATCGTTCCTCCATGATAAAACGAAGTTCCGAAAAGATTCATAAAGTTTTTTGTTGGAACTTTTTCCTATTAATAGGCCCGGTCTCCTTTAAAAGTTCAACTGACAAAAACATAAATTTTGCTGAAAACTGCGGTCTATTTATTCGAAACTTTACCTAAACGATAATCCTTTAAAAGGTGGAATACATCATTTGTAGTGATCCCAATTTTGTTCACAAGAAAACCTCGCTAAATAACAATGGTACCAAACACCACATGATTTTATTTCAGTCCAAAATTTTATTTTGTGTGAGAAATTAATAACTGAAGGCGGTTTTCTAAAAGTGTCTTTTGCAAAAGACTTTGACCATTCAATTTGGAAGTATTACTGCACACATGTGGCTGAAATTTCTACAGGGCAGTTTTATTAACACGGGCTTCTAATCATGAGTGGAAATAATGCTCCTTTTAACAATCATGTGTTCTGCCTTTAAGAAGCGACTCTCTACTTTTAATATTTTCAACTGGACCGAATTAATCCTCACAAATGGGTTTCGCCAAGAGGCGTTAAATGTCAAGTGTAATAGATACAATTTATTTCAGAAAACTAAACATTTGATTGCACATGATCACTAAATGATATTTGCTTTAAGCATTTATAAATCAACAGTGACTGCACATTCAATTGTCATAACAAGATTCATTTGCATAAAAATTAAGTCATCTTGGCTGAAATCTTCAACTAATAAGCACAATGTACAGCACTTTTTGTTTTAAATCAAATCTTGTTAACTGATATTTGCTTATCTATAATATACAAATGTATGCAATCAGTTTGGGGTTTTCCACCGCATATAAATCATTTTTTGTACAAATTAAACTAGTAGAAAAATTAGCCTAATGTTATTTCAGTGAAAATACAGGTATCAAAATGTTACTACTTTGTATCAAAAAGGCACTTGGCATTTGATAACGTCCCCACCTTGGGCTGCCCCAGGTCAAACCCGGGGATCCAACTGCACAATCACTCAAGGCCCCAGGGTGGGGGAGTTGTACACCTTAAATCAATCCGCATTCAATAGTAATGGAAAACATTTCCCCAGGGTGGGGACAATATTGGAAAACTTGCATCCTTGATCCACCGAAACATGCAATTTTGATAAAATACAACCTGGTCAGCCCAAAGCATAGTCTTGACGCAAGACTGAATTTAATGTTGGAGTTTGTGATCCACGCACTAGTGTACGTGTTGCAACGAATCATTCGGTCTTGAATCAAGACTATGCTTTGGGCTGACCCAAGTGGTGTTTTATCAAAGTTGCATGTTTCGTTGCAACAGCACCACGTCAAATATGGTATAACCCAAAAGGGGAAGTATGAATCAAAAGACAATTAACCATAAACACCATGTAAAAAATATAAAATATTGTTTAAAAAATGATTACTCATTCTATTTGGTGGAATGTATTGACTATAAACAAGATATTCTGAAAATTAATAATTTGTATATGAAAAACAATGAAATGATAAAACATAAACTAGCATCTCTACTTTTTTCTTAATGTATTGGAGTGGAAAAAGCAAAAATAGAAGTGTTTCCTTTGCTTGTGAAAATGTAGCTTATCTTGGAAAAACTGTAAGATAGATTATTTTAATGCTAAATCAACACAAATGAAATGATAAATTGACTATATAAATTAAAATTTTATATTAATAATGTAAATGAAATTAAGAAAAGGTCTTAGTGTAAAATTTGGTTTCGCTGATTGAAAATCTGAATCATTATGTGTAAAATGATAGAGGAACAAAATGTCTGTGTTAGCTTGTGAAGGCACAGAGACATGTTATGAACTTGACCACAACACTGCAATATTTAGGGTTTGTATATTACTGTTGTTTTCCCAATGCATAGTTCCGACCTGTCAATCAAGCCGAACCCGTTGACCAATCACAACAGAGCTAGCAGACGGCGCCCACATATGTAGAAGTGATACAATCACGCGATTTTCTGCCCATAGAGTTTGTATGTTGTATGCGCCAGTGACCGGGTGAATTTTGGTTTCAATGTCGGGCGATTCGCTGTTCAAAGGTAGGAAAGCGCATTTTTATGAATATATGTCATCCCTGCATTACTAGCCCTTCGCTCAGTGTGTGCTACGGTAACTGTCGACTATAAAACATAAATACCTGTGAGTTTTCTCCAATGAATCTGTGCTTTCCATGCAGAGTCCCGTTGCTCTGTACGTTGTGTCGCCATTTTTTTGCGATGGCTTGTGAGCACATAGCAACAGTATCTAAGGGGCGGGGTTAACTGGGCAATCTCGGAACTATGCATTGTCTGTTAGGCTTAGCAGATATCTTCTAGTTGCTCACTGGATTTCCTGTTCTAATGGAAGCTCTATTCTATATGGACTGGCAAGAAATTTTCAAACAAAAAGCACTCATTATTGTTCAGAAAAAACCATTACAAGTCTAGCTACAAATGATGAACATGGACAAAAGAATTCAATTGCTGTAGATTATTTAAAGGGACACACCGGCATTGTTGGGCTCGAAAAGGTCCATACAAGATTCTAAAAGTCTTTCAGAAATAAACTAAATAGATCCTGATAAGATACAATCAAATTTGGCCGTTTTTGAGCATTTGTCAAAGAAACCAAGGTCACATGATTTTCTGGTACCAGATTTCGGTTCCAGAAAATCATGTGGTCTTGGAGTTAGTTTTATTTCCAGCCGTAAAAACCAGCGCGAAGTGCGAGTTGCTTTTGTCATTCGCGGTTGGTTGCTCTTCTTGATGGAAAATAATGTCCTACAAACACTATTTACATACTGTATTTTCCAATTTGTAGACAAATCTGCCAGCAGGTTTCATTAGAAGGGTTTCTGGGTGTTGATATGGACGAGAGAATCTCTCAGATTTGCGGCGATATAAATAATATCCGAAGAAAAAAAGCAACATGCATTGTAGTCCGGTATCTATGGGGGACCCCCCGTGCACCCCCCCCAGAACTAAACCAAACCAACTTTTTTAGGTGCATTTTATGGTCCTAAAACACATTTTTGATGTTAACAGTAAAAAAAACCCGATGCATTCGGGTTATTCAAAATGGCGGCCAAAATGGCCGCCAAAATGGTGCAAAATCATATATTGGCCAAATAATATGATTAAAGCACTTACAAAATGGCTAGTTATATGTTTTTGACCCTCGCAAATTCATTCCTGGGGTCCCTTTTTTTGTATCATGCTTCAAATTCAAAATGGCGGCCAATATGGAGGCCAATATGGCTGCCAAAAGTGGCCAACTGTGAGCAAAATGATATATAATGGACAAAAATAATGATAAACACATACATAAGCAAAAGTTATATGTTTTTGACCCTTGCAAATTTATTTATGGGGTCCCCTTTTTTCTATCATGCTTCAAATTCAAAATGGCGGCCAATATGGAGGCCAAAAGTGCCCAATATGAGAAAAATTATATACATGTATAATTGACAAAAAAATACATGTACATTAAATGCAATCCCCAGAATTAACTTACAACCTTTTAGGGTGTCTTTTATGATCCTGAAGCATATCGGGGATACTAACAAGAAAAAAATGCTCTGGAGATGACCAAGATGGTGGCCAGTATGGCCGCTAATACATGTAATATGTCCAAAATGGAAAAGATCATATATTAGCCAAATATAATATGATAAAATCATTTATAAAATTGCTAGTTATATGCTTTTGACTGTTTTAAAAACATTTCTGGCATCTCCTATTCTTCTATCATATATCATGCTCTAAATTCAAAATTGGCGACCAATATGGCTACCAAAAGTGGCCAAATGTAAGAAAAATGATATACAATGACAAAAAAATAATGCATAAATTAAATGCAACCCCCTTCCGCTAAACTAACCTCACCAACTTTGTATGATGCCTTTTAGAGTCCTGAAACAGTTTTGGATGTTAACATTATTAAAATAAAATCTTCTAGAGACAAAGATGGTGGCCAATATGGCCACCAAAAATGGTCTAAAATTAAAAGGATATCATAAGCCGAATAATTAGCATTTATAAATTGCTATTCATATGTTCTCGACCCTCATTTATTACAACCAATATATGGCTGCCAAAATATGTTAAATGAATGAATTCAATGACCACCCCCCCCCCCCCCCCCCCCCCCCCCCCCCCCCCCCCCCCACACACACAACCCAATAACAACCTTTGGGGGCGTTGATCCACAAAAACTATTTGGATTTTAACAGAGAAAAACCTGCGGCACTCGAGATATCCAAGATGCCGGCCAATATGGCTGACAAATCATATCACCCATATGATGCAATACAAATTAATAAAATGGTTAGTTACTGGTATGTTCTCTACCCTCAACAATCATCTTTATGCTACCCTTTTTTACTTCAAATTCCATAACATGCGATCAGCATGGCGGCCAAATGAGAAAAATGTCTGCTGTGCTGGCTGGGCTAGTGCGTTTTCCCTTGCTCGCTTTTAAAAGGTATCCAATGAAACTGAAACTTCCCTTACTGTAGCATTGGCATATTGGATAGGTGTCTCCCCAGTACATGTCACCCAAGGGATGCATCTTTATGGAAATTTCGCACAGGACAACTGCCCATCCTAATCCCTCTATTGCTTGCTGGTTTCTATCATGTTCAGGAGTGTACGATTAAACTGCTCTATAAGCACATCCAAATTCGAATTGTATTGAGTTGTTCACATTTTGTGTACCCCAATAATTATGCCCTGCACTTCAATACCGTTGCTGTTTCTAGAATCGCTCTTTCCCACTTTAGACTCCCTCTTCACGAACAACAAACACCCCATTGTCTCATGATCCCATATCTGTGTCTCTCAGATCATATTTGTTGTGATCATGGAAAAACCATTTTGGTGGTCATACCAGCCTCATTTAACTTCAAACATGATAAGAATACCAAGATGACAACTGATAAGGGTGAACAACATCATTTAATTTATGTTTTATAATTTGTTTTTGGCCAATTAGATATCATTTTTCTTACATTCAGCTACACTTGACAGCCATATTGATCGCCGTCTTGAATTTAAAGCATGGTAGCACACCAGATAAACATTTGTGAGTAAAACATATATATAACTAATCATTTAAATCATTATTTTGCTATAAATATATGACCTTTTCTATTTTGGAAAATTTTTAGTGACCATATTGGCCACCATCTTGGATATCGCCAGACAATTTTTTAATTAACATGTTTTGTGACCTCAAAGGTGCAACAGTTTTTATTTTATTTTTATCTTTATTATGTGTAATTTTTCTCATATTTGGCCACTTTTGGCAGCTACAGTGATCGCCATCTTCAAGCTGTGGGTTATTTTTGGCCCATTATATATCATTCTCCTCATATATGGCCACTTTTGGCAGCCATTTTGAATTTGGAGCATGGTAGAAAATCTTTAAAATAACATTTGCGAGGTTAAGAAACATAACTAGCAATTTTATAAATGATTGTCGTTATTTGGCTAATATACATGTATGATGATCTTTTTCATTTTGGACCATTTTTAGTGGCCATATTGGCCGCCATTTTAGATATCTCCAGAGCATTTCATTGTATTGTTAACATGCAAAATATGCTTTATGATCACAAAGGGCTCCCCGCAATAAGTTGGTGTGGGTTAGTTCTGGGTGGTTGCCTTTAATTCTTTTTTGTCTATTATATATCTTTTTTTTTTTTCTTCATATTTTGCCATATTGGCCGCCATATTGGCCGCCATATTTAACTTGCAGCATGATAGTAAAATAGGGGACCCCAGAAATAAATTTGTGAGGGTCAAAAACACGTACCTTTTGTTATGTGTTTATTATTATTTTTGTCCATTATATATCATTTTTCTCATATTTGGCCAATTTTGGCAGCCATATTGGCCTCCATATTGGCCGTCATTTTGAATTTGAAGCATGATAGAAAAAAGGGGACCCCATAAATAAATTTGCGAGGGTCAAAAACATATATCTTTTGTTATGTATGTGTTTATCATTATTTTTGTCCATTATATATCATTTTGCTCACAGTTGGCCACTTTTGGCAGCCATATTGGCCTCCATGCTGGCCGCCATTTTGAATTTGAAGCATGATACAAAAAAAGGGACCCCAGGAATGAATTTGCGAGGGTCAAAAACATATAACTAGCCATTTTGTAAGTGCTTTAATCATATTATTTGGCCAATATATGATTTTGCACCATTTTGGCGGCCATTTTGGCCGCCATTTTGAATAACCCGAATGCATCGGGTTTTTTTTACTGTTAACATCAAAAATGTGTTTTAGGACCATAAAATGCACCTAAAAAAGTTGGTTTGGTTTAGTTCTGGGGGGGGTGCACGGGGGGTCCCCCATAGATACCGGACTATTGCGGATGTGCAAGAAACCACTGCGTTCAAGTACCTTCCGCGAGTCAGCGCTGACCTTGGAGGATCATGCAAGGTGTGATTAGTCGGGGAAAACGAGGTTTAAACACGTGTCGGCCCGTATCGAACGCCACCTTGGTATTATACAGCGATGGCCGGCTGGTAAAGCGTATAGCCCAATATGGGCTACTTTTGTTAATTTTAAACATTTTTACTTAAGTGACATTTTGATTATTTTTTTTGTCACAACGACCTTCGAAAAATTATTGTCAGTGATGCTAAATCACTAAATCATGTAAACGGTAGGCCGGTGTGTACCTTTAAATACCATGTGGCTTGACAAAGGCGCATGGAGTTGTGAGGACTTGCAGGGCCTTGTGAAAGCTTTGGTACTGACCGAAAACAGTTTTGATCATTCTTCTGCAATGCAGTGCAATGTTTTCCATGCAATCCATGTTTTCGAGCAAATGTCCAATGGTTGCATATGGGATGAGAGTGAATGCACACAAAATTGGCAAATCATTTAAATGAATCTCGCAAATAATTAATATGCATAAGCATGAATAGAATTTTGATGAGGCGTGCTAAATGTTACTTATTTTAAAGCTCGCATATTCAAAAATGCCTCACGTTAAATATCCAAGCTCGAGACCTCTCTTAACAAGCTCTGTGTTTCGGCCTACAGACAGGGAATGATAAAAACCCACATTTTAGAAAGTTCCAATATTAAACTAAAATTGGCTGCCTTTATCCATTTTATAAATTTTATGATGCAATACTCCGTTCTGATTACTTATGTATCCATGCAACACCGAGAGTAAAATTGGGTTCTCAGGGAACACCTGAAAGAGTATACCGCTGGAGTCAGAGGTCTTGGGGGGGAAAACCTGAGGGAGTATACACCATGTGCCTCATAGCTCAGCTGGTAGAGAATCTGCCCGGAGAGTCAGAGGTCTTGGGGGTGGGGGGACCTGAGGTAGTACACCACTGTGCCTCATAGCTCAGCTGGTAGAGAATCTGCCCGGAGAGTCAGAGGTCTTGGGGGTGGGGGGACCTGAGGTAGTACACCACTGTGCCTCATAGCTCAGCTGGTAGAGAATCTGCCCGGAGAGTCAGAGGTCTTGGGGGGACCTGAGGGAGTACACCACTGTGCCTCATAGCTCAGCTGGTAGAGAATCTGCCCGGAGAGTCAGAGGTCTTGGGGGGGGGGGGGAGGGGGGAACCTGAGGGAGTATACCACTGTGTCTCATCTGGTAAAGCATCTGCCTGGTGTGTCAGAGGTCTTGGGAAAACCCGAGGGAGTATACCACTGTGCCTCATAGCTCAGCTGGTAGAGCATCTGCCCCGAGAGTCGGAGGTCTTGGGGGGAGGGGAAACCTGAGGGAGCATACCACTGTGCCTCGTAGCTCATTGGTGTGTCAGGGGTCTTGGGTTCAAATCCTGTTTTTGACTATGATTTGTCTCTCATCCCAAATCAGTCCCATTGCAACCAATGTCTTGTGCCCTTGGGCAAGGCACTTTGCCCCAGGTATATACATGGGTACCAGCATTATGCTGTGAAGGTAAACAGGCTCGCTGTGTGGGAGGAGTGGCGAACCCCCCACAGCAAACTCGACAACGAAGCACCCCCGCTAACGAAGAAAGATGGGCACTCTGGCTTCTAATTAGTGGCGACCTTTAATAAATGTATAAAAATGACTACTACTTACTTCGATCTTAATCAGAGTTAAGATCGTCGCTCGGCTTAATGTTGTGATATTTCTTCTTTTTGTAGTAGTTATGCCCCTTGAAAATGTTGCAAATAATGATGTCGCAGACGATAGTCGACTGTACAGAAATCAAATAAGAATTTAACGAGAATATATGCAGTTTCCCCAGTTTCAAACAAAAGCACATGGACGTTTGACTTGACTTGAGACTGGAACCCCAAATGACTCGACTTAACTCAGACTTTTTGACTTGAGTTTGCCAAAAATAAAATCTTTTATGCATTTTTTTGTAATTTTGGGGACTGAATTGTATTTTAGCACCAAAGAAACCTTGGCCTGAGCAACATAAGTGCAAGTTTCTGCGTTTAGACTTATTTTGAAATTAGCTTTAACAAATTTACTGTCGTGACTATTTGACTTGACTAGACTTTACTTGGGACTCGAAGGCAGTTTGACTTGACTTGACTTGGGACTCGAGCAGAGGGAGACTCGTTACAACCCTGACGTTTTGTTTTTAACATACGAGAGTTGTTAATTTTGACAAATCAGTGACAAACATTAACAAGAGCTAAATTATAAATTGTGCATTTTTTAATCCCTGAATCTAAATCAAACATGTATGACCAGCACCAACGACCTTTATTCCAAAGCCCCCCCCCCCTTTCCCCAAGATCACCTACCATAGTAAGCAAGGCAACGCCGGAGCCAATGTTCAACATGAGGGGTACAAAGTCAAACTTGCGGGCCGTTCCTGTGACGATGACCTTAAACAAGATCCCATAGGCTTTGTACAGCGTGCGCGTGTCAGTACCATTCTCATCCTGGTAGAAGTTGGAAAATCTGAAACCAGAAATCAATTGTAAATTGGCCAAAATGTAATCATAACAATTAAAGGCCATTGTATCATTTTCAATGACCCAAAGTTGACAAGAAAAACCTTACTCAAAGTGTTGATAGCAATGGTAACAAACACTACATGAATTTATTTCCGTCCAAAATGGTATTTCATGATGGAAATTGACAACCGATTTCTGTACACAAAATCCATATATATAGATTTTTAAGGTTTTCTGAAGCATTGATGCATCTAAGTAGCTAAAATTTCTTCAGGCTAGTTTACCAACATTCTTCCTTGGATATGTTACACTCTTATTCCACGAATCTGTACAAAGTTTTATCTTGCAAATGATACATAGGGCCTTTAATGTCTAAATTAAAACTGGTGCAAGCAAAACTAGTATAGCGTTGTGAGGTTGTTTTAAAAAAAAATGCTTAACTGCAATTTAGCAAATATATCGGTAACACTTTTTGGGATGGAATTCGAGCCAGGGTCACAGAGGTGCAAGGGAACTGAGAGCATGTGTAGTCTAGTGGGTGGTTATACAGCCGTGCTCTTGTTCAAGAGGTTGTGGGTCCAAGCCTCACTTGTGTCAACGTGTTTGTGTCCTTAGGCAAGGCACTTGATCTTAATTGCCTCGTCAACCCAAGCGATGTTTGGGCAGCTGTTAGAAAAAATGCCACAATCTAACTACTGATAGGATTGTGCGCCTTGGCCGGGCAGCCACCTAGTTGAAGCGAAAAGGTTCTGGCGATTCCCTGATGGCAGTGGAAATATAATGGCAACAGTGCTATAATTCACCATTATTACACTACTTACAGTAAGTTAGGGATATTGGTATGTTGTTTTTGATTTTTTTTTCCTTTTTTAAATGACTGTTCTCACCTATTCCTGTGACAAGGTGTGTCTGTCATGCAGATACAATTGTCTAATCATATACAAAATCATTAAAACGGAATGCATACTCTTAATAAAATATCTGCATACACCTCACAATATCCCTAACTTATTGTGAGTAGTGTATTTATTGAAGCGAATAATCTCTCTATCATACCTGAAGTTGTATCCCTTTGCTAGTTTGACATCCTTGTTATCGATTCTTGCAAACGAGTATGCTGGTTTACAATTGTTCCAATTGTAGTCAAGATTACAGTCCCAGTTGATTGTAATGCCAATGACGCCACCCTGTCACAAATTCAAATACATTGTAAACATCTATGCTTTTAAAGGAACGTGTCCAGATCACATTTTCAGCCCCACATTTTTCCATGGGTGTTGAGATTTTGATACTGTATCATTTGTCATATTTTTCTCATTACCATTCTAAAATGTTACACTCTCAATCTGTATATTTTCAAAGATATCGTTAAAAAACCCACAAATTTGTTGTAAATTAATTTAATCCAGTTACATAAAGCAGTGCAGAGATCGCACCAACCTTTTTGCTTCCACTTTCATCTTGGGGATTGCAAATTTCCCATTTTCTTCCCATGGATAGTATTTTGGGAAGGTATTTTATATTATTGCTAGGTTACAACAAAATGAATTTTTTTTAAAAATCTTGAAAAGCTCTTTCAACACATGTATGTGCTGTAGACGATTAGAGCATGAGAATTTCTTATTAACTTGGAAAAGCAAATTTTACAAATGCATCAAAATGTCACATTTTGGCTCCTTTTTTTCTGGAAATACCCTCAAGCAAAAACCTAAGCAATACTTGTATAGTTTCTGCTCACACTGTAAGCTATGCCGTTAAACATCTCTCCTGTTTCAACGATGATATCGCCGAGTTTGAAGATGGGGCAGAACGGATCCGATTCCTTGTTGAACCTACAGCCCTGAAGATACGTCTTGTTATTATAACTCTCCAGGATATTGCGTCTGCAGGATGTTGGACACAAAAATAAATGGAGATGAATTTAGAAACACGCATTGTCCCGACTGGGATTCGAACCCAGGTCGTTGGCATACATGGCCAACTGAGTTATCTGGGCATCTCGTCGGAGCACCACAACAATCTCGAGCTCCGGCATCTATGTGGCTAAAATTTCTACAAGGTAGTTTTCTCGACATATGCTTTCAATTACCTGTGGAAATCATGCCGTTTTAAACAGTTTACCAAACAAGTACATGTATACTACCTTTAATAATAACTCTGAATATTGTCTTTTATGGCCTGTTATTGAAATGTGTAGAAAACACTTTTTTCACTTAATTGCAGAAAATTGTGACTTTTAATTAGGTGAGCCGTTTCCTATGCCAATTTGTTGCGATCTGTCTGAATAAACAATATCGAAAATTTACATGTAGCATGACACTAACTGTCATTAGTTGAACTGTTCAGGGAAGATTATGAGAAATTATTTTAGAGAAGGAAACTAATTTGATTGTTTACTTACTTGCTGAATTTATACTTGCGATAAGTAGCCGTGTTCTTAATGAGTACAGTGAAGTTCTCAGCGTCCTTCAGGATTGCTTCTTCTGTCCTGCCAGTTTAAAGTGAAACCAAACATCACATTGTTTTACTTAACTAGTCTCTGTTTGAACTACCATCAGCAACCTTGGCTGATTTTAACTTTCTCTTTTGGAGAAGTTTGGCTCTGTAAGGAGTTGGTTGTTTTTAATGTTCTGCACCGAGCAACAAAAGAAATTTCTCCACACACCATACCAGAGTTGTAGGACTCAAGTCCGACTCGAGTCACAATTTTCGTGACTCTGACTCGACTCAAGTCGCATTGGAAAATGACTCGGACTCGACCATGATGACTCGGACTCGAACATGGTGACTCGTGACTCACGAGTCACATATATCTTTACAAAAGAGCAAAGATATATATTCGCGTTTAATGCGGGATTCTTGGGGGAAAACAGTATGACGCGTGAATATGTACACTGCCCCACCAGGCTGGCAAAGAGCGCACAAGCACGTCAACATTTCACATTGTGTAAACAAAACTAAAGCAGATTCAGTTTCATTAATTTGCCGAACAAGTGACTCGTGATTCGGACTCGAGGAAATATGATTCGAGACTCGGACTAGAGGCTAATGTCTATAGACTCGGACTGTGACTCGACTACAACACTGTACCATACTGACCACCTGGCAAGGCTTGCTTTGCCAATGGCAGCAAAAGACTATGCCATACCAAAGTACAGTGTTGGAAAAACATTTCACTTTTATTTTAGTTGTGATGTCAACTTAATTAGGAAAGAAATGTTCAAATCCGGGGCTGATTTCACTAAACACTTAGTGATGATCACTTTTGTCCAAATCCATCGCTAAACCCGAAATCCATCGTAACTTTATGTGCAATTGAATTGAAGTTAAAGGCACAGGCTCGTCAGCAATGTGCGTGAGCCAAATTCGTGCAACGAAATACGCAGCACCATAGCAAACACTATGAGCAACTAACAATGGAAATTGGGCACAAACCATTGTTATTGGTGTGTGCCCAATTTCCATTCTTAGTTGCTCATAGTGAAAGACGTGGAGCTGCGTATTTCGTGGCACGAATTTGGCGCGCGCACATTGCTGACGAGCCTGTGCCTTTAACGATCATTCTTACGATAAACGCAAATTTTTACGTTAGTGAAATTGGCTCCTGAACTTATTTATGATGTACAAAACATAATAATATATATATAATGGGTATATGATATGATTGGAATTTTCTCGTGTTTCTGAATTCATCTCTAATAATATATAATAATAATAATAATAATAAGCACTTTTTAACAAGATCAAAGCACATGTTTGTATGTATGTGCATTCAAGTAGCTAACCTCAAGACAACCCACTCCTGGGGATGAGTGCGACAAGACATGAGAATGGGGTTAATCTCGGGTCAACCCGAGGTAAATTGAGTGTTTTTGGCCTAAAACGGACAAGGTGGTGTTGAATTCTTACGTTGGGTTTTGATCAATTTCCACAGGACACCAAGCGTGGATCTCACATGTCTTGATTGTAGTTTTATTCGGATAGGCAGTATCCACACATTTACCCGTTCGGACACCTGTGTGGGATTAGGATAAAAATTAATATAGGTTACGTGAGCATCGGAATTGGGGGGTGGGGAGGGGTGTAAGAGGCAAAAACTCGTCTTGGACAATTCTAAAATTGTCAGAATTTGGATTTAATTCCATTTGGGTTCACTTCCATTTTCAGAACAAACGTTTGCACAAAGACAAATATTTAGACAAATATCTTGCAAAACCTGACAATACATTGCAAAATTCCTGAAATTTTGTAATTTCTACATCCATTAACATTAAGAATCCCCGGATACTTTCTAGAATCGCCAAGATAAATCTTCCAAAAGATGAAATAATTTGTAATTCCAATTGACGCACCCAAGCCTACTTTTCACTCGGATGATATTGTTAAGACTCGTGTGCCATTTCCTTATTTCATTCTAAAAGCAATCCAATACTTTTTTCACAACTTTGATCCTTTTCAATTCATGATGAGAATCACAGAGACAATAGACAAACATAAATATTAATGTATCACCGTTTCCGTTCATGATCGGCAAACCCTTCTGGCAATCAGCGTCCTTTTTACAGAGAGCACTTTTAATGTCAGGATCCTAAACAAAGACAGAAAATTCATAAGAATAATAATATGGATTTATACCGTACACCTATCCCAAAAAATCCCGATCAAGGCCCCTACATTATCATCACCCTGATCATAGGGCTCCATTAAATCACTCCATATACCATCTCAGCTCCCTGGGGAGTATACAGCCCTGGCTGCCTTAGGCGCTCAACGGCTAATCAAACACATCAACTTTCGCTACCCTCTCAGGTACCCATTTTGCTCCTGGGTGGAGAGAAGCAATGCGTGGCAAAATACCTTGCCCAAGGGGGCAAGACATAAGAATGTCTTGAACTAGGAAATGTTCTGTTTTAATTCTTATTTGAAAATGAAGAAAAGTGTGGCAGACATGCAACTACTCTCAATTGTAGGTGTAAAGTAATATTAAAGGTATATTGTCTGTGCCCATGGCTAAAAAAGTGTGAATTTTGTTTAATATAATATGGATTATCTTTTCAGTTTGCTGATGTCATTATCTTTTAAATCAATTAATCATAAAAAAATACGCCAATGTGATATTTAATTTTTGAGGCAAAATTTTTCGGGGTACAGTGTATGTCATGAATATTAATAAGAATGTAGTCATTCAAAAACAGTATTTACTGACCTCCGGACACTGCCCTCTTTGTTGATTTGGCGTGATGATCATGTTGGTCATGACGAAAAAGGCGTCGGATTGCTTCAAAAAAATAAGTGAAAACAATTGTTACTGTACTCAGTCTCAGAATTTATAGACGTAGGGTTTGTGGGGCTTGAAGATTTCCAATTACAAACACACAAGAAAAATCTGCTTTTAAAAAATCTGTTTATTGCAGCCTCTCCAATGAATTTGTTTGGGTAAAGTTATCAAAGACTGTTTTATTTTTCCTTCAGAAGACCTTTGTTAAAATTAATGTTTTAAAAAAATTGTGCACACTCACTTATTTTTTTAAAAACCACATTGGTATTTTTGTACAGAATAGTACCATTTTTGACAGAAATAAACCCATGTAGTGTTTGATACCATTTGCTATCAACACCGAGTAGGATTTTTCTTGTCAACTCGTGAAGTAAAATTTTGGGTAACTGCAAATAACGTAATGGAGATTTAGAACGTCTGCTTACCTGTGGGGGTATAACATAGTCAGAGACATCCCATATTCTATTATAGGGTGTTGGATCATCTACAGCAAGGTCTAGCAAGCCACTGATGTTGGTATAGGAGACTCCTTTAACCTTGGTCGTGACTGAACTGACGACACTGTCATCGGACTGGTAAGCTTTCTTGTAAACAATTGCAAATCTGATCAATAAAAACAATGTAGGATTAGATTCAGCCGTCCATTTTCTTATATTTCTTGACAACATTCATAGTTTTATTAATATGATTATGTCCAGAAAGGCTCATTATATACACAAAGCTAATTTCAGCAGTACAATTTTCATTTACTTGCTTCAAACCAACAAAAAAGAATAGACCTTATGCGTAGCGGCCATGATAGAGGGCAGTCACATTGTCACAGTGCGTCATGCACGTGTACGAGTAGGCACATTGTGGATCTATTGTCACATCATTTAAATATGAAAACCTGCCCTCTATCATGGCCGCTACGCACAAGGTCTATTAACTCTTTAAGTGCCCATTGTTGTTAGCATTTAAACGTAAAGTGCCCAACTTTTTGCATTTTTCGTAATTTTTTGTAATTGAAGTCTTACACACGCGACGGTTGGCATTTTTTTGGGAAAAAATTATACAATCGAGAACACTTTCAGAATGCATACGACAGATCGTACATGTACGACATTGGCACTGAAAGAGTTTAATCAGATTTATTATTGAAAAATAGGAAAATTGTGGTTGCAGAAAATAAGAGTTGACTGTTGCCACAAAAATGATTTTACTGCAAAAAAAAACTGTTTTACAAAAAAGTGTCATGAAAGTAACTATTTAATTAAATTTTTTTTCATCTTACCCAATAATGTAAGCGATAATGCCGAGTTGTATAAGCCTGTTGAGGAAACCAATCTTTTTGTTTTTAATATGGATGATTTTCTGCGTGTCATACTCGAGGGCAAAGTTGACGAGTGTAGTTCCGATGCCTTCTCCCCCGCCTCCTTGCATCTGTGTAGTGGCCATTGTGTGTACAGCGACGTTTGTAGAAAGAGATGGTTACTTAATTTCAACACTTCGGTATGCTGTTGGCAAATGGCAAATTACAAAATCAAAATAGGAAAAAGAAAAGTGTTTTACATCAGATCTCTTTTTGTAGAGTATTTTGGTTTTTACAGTTGCCCAGTTACCTGGGCTTTTTAGGCCCAGGTCGGGGCCCCACTATGCACTAGGCTTGCTAGAAGAGGGGAAAAATGACAACTCTTCCTCATCACCTGATCACATGTAATTAACCACTGCATGTTTCAGCAGGATTCGACAATCCAAGTTCATGGTCCGGTTCATTCACGATCATTGCCGGCTATGAAGGAAGGAAACCAACTCGACACTCGACATGCTCGAGTCGAGTCTGTGGGACCACTTACAAAACCGGACCTGTATTATCCTTCCCTACTAAACTTCCTACAAATATTTTAAAATTTTTAAAATTGAAAACTTTTAATGTAGGCCTACCAAACTCTGCAAAATTGCAACAGACCAAGGCCTACCTCATGTACCTGTACTGTGCACCATGTGACCGTACCCACCCACGTTATGCAAAAAAAACACATTGTCAGTCTGTAGCGCCCTCAATGGTTTCAAAATCTCAACACCCATGGGAAAAATGGGGGCGGGGTCAAAAATGTGATCTGGACACGGATTTTTTTATCATTTCAATTTTTCATTTCACAAGGTTAAGAATAGATGGCCACCGAAAAGAAAGATTTATTGTGCAAATAAATTTCCACTAAATAAATCTGTTTTATTGCATTTTGGAAAATATCTCAATTCAATCTGAAAATAATTTTAAGCACCACTTTCGAATGCATTTGTTGAAAGACAAAGCTTTCAAAACTGAATTTGAATTTTCAAAGGACTAAAATCTTTAAACAGAACAAAATACTGTAGCTGCCTTAGAAACAGTTTAAAATGTTGTTTAATGTTAACACAAATGCACAACAAATTTATTGCATTTTGGAAAATCTCAATTCAAACCTTGTTCTGAAATGAGTAACATCTTGAAGTTTCAGCGAACAAATTGCAATTTAAAATTGTGATTAATATCACAAATAATGCAAGACAAATTCGTTTAAATTCAGGACCAATGAATGGAATGTGGATAACTCTGGAAACAACCTAACAACTTTTTTTTTGTTTTAATTTTTGGAATTATTTTTACAATTTGTTTTATAAAAAGCAAAAATAAATTAGTCATAACATTTTATTTTTGTCTGGAATAAACAACAATTTAAAACTTCAATTTTTTGAAAATTTTAATGCAGGTTTAAAATGATCAGTTTTTTCATTGGTCAATTTAAAACAATTAACTGCTACGTGGATAATAATTCTGAAAATCAACCGCAAATTTGACTGAATGTTTAATTTTACAACTTTCTATCAAAGCTCTTCCTTCGTTATCATGAAAGACTTGAAAGACAGCAAAATATTCTGTTTGATTTCAAAGAGCTTTTTCTTGTTGCTTGAGATTTTCTCGCCAGAAAGTTTCTTGACTCGTTCAATCTCCGACTCTGTGAATGTATCTCCTTTCTCTTCAATCTTTCTCATCACTTTGATGTAAATATCCGCCGATTTCTTCTCATCCTCGGTCATCAATTTCTCTTTTTCTCGTTCCGCTTCCTCGAGAACTTTCTTCCTCTGTGATTCACCGCCGACAACGAACTCCCGCGCCAGTTTGTCAAAGCTTTCGATGCAGTTTTCCAAACCAATCCAGAGTCCTGACTTCTCTCTTACAAAGTCCAGAATGTTGGCACTCTTGATTTCTCCATCGTAGGTCAGGGGCTCTGACTGGCCTTGTAGGAACAGTTTGTACACCGGCCTGCCATCCTTCGCAACACTAAACTGCTCCGCTAAATTCTTGTTGCCACTATCAGCATAATCTATATTCATGCGTATACAAAAAAATTGAAAATTATAATTAATTATAACACCAAAAGTAAGTTTACAAGCAAATTCCACATTTAAAAAAAAATTATCCAGATTAAAGGAGCATGTCCAGATCACATTTTTGAGCTGCCCCGCACCCCACCACACCCCACCCCACCACACCACACCCCCCCCCAACCCCCCCCCCCAACCCCCCCCCCCCCCAACCCCCCCCCCCCCCCCCCAACCCCCCCAACCCCCCCCCCCCCCCAACCCCCCCAACCCCCCCCCCCCCAACCCCCCCAACCCCCCCCCCCCAACCCCCCCAACCCCCCCCCCCAACCCCCCCCCAACCCCCCCAACCCCCCCCCCCCAACCCCCCCCCCCCCCCCCCCCCCCAACCCCCCCCCCCCCCCCCCCCCCCCACCACCCCCCCCCCCACCACCCCCCCCCCCACCACCCCCCCACCCCCCCCCACTCCCCCACCACCCCCCGGCCCCCATTTTTCTCCAAATTGGAGATTGCAAATTTCCTGTTTTCTTTCCATGGATAGTATTTTGGGATGTTAGAATGAAATCCATTTTCTGGAAAAATCCGAAGAAGCTCCTTTAAACTATAAACAAATATATTATTGAATTGAAATGAGGCAGCATTTTACCTGAAATTCCAACTTCAGCAACGATAAGATCAGGCTGAGAGCTCCCCCGCTTGGCAACGTCTTTATACTCCTCTTGTTTTTCTCCGTAAGGGTAGGTCTCGTCAAACTTGACCAGCACTGCTTTGAAGTGTCTGATGACCTGTTTAAGATAAGCAACAAAGGAAAAATGCTTAGGCCTAGATAAACGACACACTCTAACTTTTTTGCTTCCAAATCTAAATTGGGGATTGCAAATTTTTCTGTTTTCATCTTATGTGTAGTATTTTGGGCAGGTATTTTATATGATTGTTAGGTTAGAACAAAGTTAATTTGTTAGAAAAATCTAGTCACGCTCCTTTAATGCTATGTTTACACCGAAGCACGACCAAGTTAGGGCCGACTTACGAGTTGTAAAATTCTGTATTTCTTGGACTCGTGAGTGGTCATGAAACTTTTGTCAAGGGGGCGACCAAGAAAGTTTTCCGACCGTTTTGAACTGTTCCATACGGTCGGGGAACTTGTGCCGAGCGATGGCGATTCCCCCGAGTTATTGCGAGTGTTCAGGACCAACTTACGACCTTCTGACAAGTAACAGGAGGAACTTAAGATCTTGCCGACCAACTCCTGAGGAAATGCCATTTTGACCAATTTTTGTTCGTAAATCACTCTCAAGTCCCTCGTGATTTCGGTGTAAATAGTACAAAATAAAATCCTATAGCGCCCTCAACGTCAGAAGTAGTATTATTTAGCAAAATTACCTTATCAAAAGTTAAAGAATCAAGCTGAAGCGAACCCGGAACGGGCGTAGCCATAGAATGCACTCCACCAAATAAACCGATTACAAGTGCGACAAAACAAGTGGAAAAAACAATTTCACGATCCATTTCGAAGAATTTCTGAGGTTTTTTGGGGGGTAACCAGGGTTGCAGAACACACACCGCGACGCGACTCGCACTCACGGGCTCTCTATCGATCGATCTTCGAGCATGTGCTTGCCACCAGACTATTTCAAGCAATTATCTCGCAATCGTCGTCCAGGTTTCAGACATTCAGTCTTTCAACGACTGTTTAATAAGACGACTGTTTCATGTATTTCAGTCATGTATTTTGTCAAAACGAAAGATTGACCACATCGTTTCAGAAAACAGATTAACGTGGTCTAAAGCAAAAGTAGAATTTTTAAGGAATTTATAATCCGGAATCTGGACGAACGTGATTAATTTCTGTGGGGGATTAGTAATTTCTGACAACAGATTAACGTGGTCTAAAGCAAAAGTAGAATTTTTAAGGAATTTATAATCCGGAATCTGGACGAACGTGATTAATTTCTGTGGGGGATTAGTAATTTCTGACCTTGAATATGTTTCTTCCTCCATGATCATGCACTGATACATGATGCATGCACAGCGTACGTAAACAACATATATCCTACATGCGCTATATAGCCGAGACGAGTAACTCAAAAGTGACAACATCACGGAGCAAGTTATACGTCAAAATATTGGTTTAGATTTGTAAAATGGCTCACAAAAATTTGATACAATACCAGTGCCGACGTTAGTGATTCGGTAAGGTCAATAAATATGGTGAAAAAGAGACGTTTTGTAGACTTTTGTAATTCATGTGAAAGTATGGAGTCTACACAATATTATCAGTGATAATCAGATGGTGCATGGTGGCCGTACACACGTCATGGAGGAACCTTCCTCCATGCGCGCGCGTACACGTACGTACGTACACTACAAAAAGACAAACCACAACCGTACATTTGTACACATATGCACAGTGCATGCAGTGAGGCAAACCATTTCATTTCAGATGCAGGGAGGGGTGGATTACAATATAACCGTCTTTAGTCTGAGACACATCATGTCTCCTAACTGAATTTATGACATCTAATTCTTAGGCTTAGCTAGGCACGACATATGATATTAAAAAATGTCTTGCAATATCCAAAAGTTAGGACGTCTTAGCTAAGGCATAAACATGTGTAGGCCTATGTCTTTACTTTTGTGGATGGCTTTTCAATCGCAGCCGGTGTGTTTGCATACCGTCGCGCATGCGCATTTGACCTGTTTTACTTGCTGGTCGTTGCTGCCAGACGTACGCGTGGTAGTGGCGTGAAAAACATTGAGAGAACTTTCGTAATTAACATAAAGGCCGAGCTTGAACCGTGGCGTAATCACCTTTCGGTAAAAACCGAGTGTAAGACGGACAAACTATTAAAAGCGATCAGTTTGATCCTAGTCACATGGCTCTTTTTCTCGGAATTAATTGAGCAGGAAATATAAAACATTTTTCTAAAGACATAACTTACGACACATATTAGGGGTCTTAAATTTTATGTGTCCTAGGACACAAGTTAGGATACACATAAATTGTTATTGCAAGACAAAATCATCTATGATGTCTTAGTGATGTCAGAGTTAGGACGTCCTCGGGGTTAGGATGTCCTATAACTTTATTTATTGTAGTCCACCCCTGGATAAGAACACTAACAAGGGAGTGTGCATTGCGTCAATCTAGTACCGTAATTTTCGGAATATATGAATATAAAAGAATATAGAATCTGAACAGTATTGCAGTCCTTGTGTGTAAAACTTATGAGATTGAGTGAATAAATATTTCACAGTTTTCCTGCTTAAAATTTATGCTTTAGTGTATTTTTTCTTTTCTATTTTACAGGTCAAGCAAGCTGTGTTGACTGGATGGTGAATACTCTGTCCGTTAATCATGTTAACTGAAGAAAGCTGACACACCTTATTACAGTGTACCATTTTGTTGATGCTTTGTACGGAGTGACAGTTCAACCATGAAGTTGTGGGTCCATCAGAAAAGTTTCAGTGGTTAGTATCAGCCTGGAAATAAATTTGGGAAAATGTTATGCAAGATTGCCACAAATTCTTCTTGTATGACATGAATTGGACCCACAAAATATAAATTTGGTTAGGAAACTTGATTACGCAGTGAGAAAATTTCAATTGTTTTTTTTCTTTTCAAACACTTATAATTTCTCTGTCGTGCTTCATATACTTAGTGCATGGAGTCTGAATTTTGTTCCAATAATAGACACCTTGCACGGCAGCTATGACAGGGGGCAGTCGCATATAGACCTTATCGCAAATACCGCTTGGGCGAGTTTGTACAAAGGCACAACTGTATTGTGGGAAGGAAAACGGGGCAAAGTCTGCCCCGAAAACCTTCCCACAATACATTGCTGCTTTTGTGAAAACTTACCCAAGCGGTATTTGCGATAAGGTCTATTGTCACAGTTCGTCATGCACGAGTAGGCACTTTGTGGGTCTATTGTCACATCATTTAAATATAAAAACCTGCCCTCTGTCATGGCCGCCGTGCAAGGGGTCTATTGTTATCCAAGGCCAAGTTTTTAAAAATAGTTTCTCAGCCCTGAGTGCTTCCTTCAGGTTGCCTGTATTTTAACAAAATAATAATAATAATAATAATTGTAAGAACTCTGGATGCCGCAATAGGGCGACATTTCGGGAAGACTCTCCGCGGGGACCACCGAAATTTCGGCAAGAATCACTCAAAATGACACCTTATTTTTCTACCCAAAGCTTCCAAAGATGGTTACAGACCTAAGAGAGACGGTTCTAGACCTAATAAAAATGGTTCTCGATTTAAAAAAAAATGGTTTTTGACCTAAAAAAATTATTTAAAAAAACCAAAAATTAGGGCGACACCAAAATGTCGCCCTATTGAGCGTGTGTCGCCCTATCCTAGCAAACAGTTTTTGGCTTTGTAATTAAAAAGTCAAATAAATATTCAAATTGGACTCCGATGTCACAAAATAAAGCTTTTATTGTACTCATAAAGAAGCACTTTTGTTTAGTAAAAAATTTACTTTAACATTTCATCTATGAAAAGCCCTGTGTAAGAAAATAATAAAACAAAAACTTGTATGTGTACGTATGTTGGGTTGAAAGACTGTGCAAACACATTGAACATATCAGTAAAGACTTGCAATTTGTGAAAATATACCGTTTTTAATTGGTCCATATTAATATCCCCATTTTTTTGTCGGATCTACACCTCAGTCTTTGACACATGGAATTACCATTTGAAACCTACTTTGTAGGCTGAGCCTAGCAAAGATTTCAGCTTCCTCCCCCCCTCCCCCCTCCCCCCAAAGTCATTTTTGAGTAATTTTTGAATTTATTTGTTCACATTTACAGAGGAGGAACTAATCATTAACGCCAAGGAGTTCCCTGGAATTCAAGTTGGAGATATCTTGGAGATTTATCATGCCGACGAAAATAACAGGTGACATTATCTTCACTAAATAGTCATTGACCTATAATATACAATGGACTGGATAAGCACCTCCCTGAATGAAGCAACGCGTCAGCCATCTTACTCTATCTTACAAGACTGGGTGAGGTCATAATTCTGTGTGTGTTACTGCACCCCCCCTGTACGCATATTTCAAGACGTCACCCATATACTTTAATGTTGGGTGTACGCATTGGCTCCGACCCCCCTCCGTGCGTACGTACTTTATGGATGGCCCCTATGTGTAATGCAAGCGATTGTATGGATTGGGGAGCAGTCTAGGCAAAGCAAGATGACTGACATGTTGCTTCAATTCTTGCATAGCCATCTGGGCCCATTTTCATGGAACCTGTTAGCACAAACATTTTTTAGCACAGAATTTCTCTGCTCTGTAAAATGGGTTACCGGCCAAAATTGTATGTCAAATTGTATTTTTAGGAACAGGAGCAAAATATCAGTAAATACACATCACATACGATTTTGCCTACATGTAGCAACCCAGTTTTGTAAAATAAAGCAAAGAAATTCTGTGCTAAACAAATTTTTGTTTGGCCCATGAAATTGGCCCCTGCTGTTGTACAACCCGTTTATTGTAAAGAGTTCAAGAAGCGTAACCAGATCACATTTTTGACCTCCCCATGGGTGTTGAGATTTTTATATCGTATCTTTTGTCATATTTTTTTCATTGCCATTCTAAAATTTCGCGTTCTGAATCCGCATATTTTCAATTTCACCAACCTCTCTGCTTCCACATCCAAATTGGAGATGGCAAATTTCCTGTGTTTTTTTTCAATGGATGGTTTTTTTGGAAGATGTTTTATAAGATTCGTAGGTTAAAACGAAATCTATTTTCTGAAAAAATTTGAGCACGCTCCTTGAATTATTCCCCTGTGTTTTTAATTGATGCATTTGCAATGTACATTTAAAAAAAAGAAAATCAGCATCTTAAAGGAGTGTGACCAGATCACTTTTTTTTACCCATAACTCCCCGGGACTTACCTTATGGGTCATGAGATTTTTATATCATAACATCCGTTATATTTTTCTGATTACGAAACTGAAACTCCCGCGCTTCTAGGCCGCATATTTCCGAGGATATCGTCGAAAATCCACCGATTATTTGTAAACTAATTTTTCAGTATCAACGTTTATCCGCTGAAAGCATACTCGATAGTTTTGTTCAATTGTTTACTGGAAATTGCGAATGTTTTCGGGTTTTTGGGACATGGGAGGTGTGTATGGGAGTTACTTGTTAATATTGGTAAGTTACATCGCAAACTATTTTCCAGAAACTCTGGTCATGCTCCTTTAACAATTTGGAAACATACTTATTTGAAGGGTTAATTGCAGCAACTGTTACATTGGATTTGTCTGGTACAACACAATCCAGTACACACAAAATGTTTTGACAGTTTTGACAACTGTCCTGTCTTGTACAATTTATCTTAGTAGCTACGGTACCTCTCCCAATTTCCCTACAGCCCGTAGACCTGAAAAGGTCCAGTTTGAATTCTTGTTCCCATATGTGCAAAATCTTAACAAATTAAAAGTTCAAAATACCACTTTAAAAAAAATGTATTTACAAAAACACCATAGTTAGTCTTAAAAATGTTAAGCTTAGCAAATTTAACATACAAATGTTTGGGATTTACAAATTTTATATTTTTATGCATATTTTTGAATTTCGCAATCTGTAGGCCTAGGTACAAAAAGTTAGCGTCTTCTTGGCAACTTGCCAGGCCACATTTTTTTAAAATTTCCTCTCGTACTTCCTATTGGTGGATTGCATGCATATTAATGCATGTTTCTGATACAGTACCTCAAACCATGCTCAAACACAACCTTACTAACACTGAACCTCAGAACCTTCTGCTTGATAGTCCTACGTTTTTATTACCACTAGACTACCAAGTAATCCACTAAATCCTTTTCATTCCTATTTAAAGGCAGAACACGTGATTGGTAAACCGTTGCAAATGGTTTAATCTCCCTGTGTGATTGAAGATATGCATGATTAAAACCAACCTGAGGAAAAACCAGCTCCGTACTTCGTCTAACTTTAGAGAAAACAGTCAAAAAAGGCTTTACGGTCACTTCGCCCCAAAACCATTTCGCCCCGAACCACTTCGCCCTGAACCACGGCCTGTGCACGAAGTGTTTTGGCGCGAAGTGGCATTCGGGCAAAGTGGTGCAGTGGTGTAGTGTTTGGACGAAGTGGTTTGGGGGCGAAATGGCACTTGGGCGAAATGGTTTTGGGGCGAATTGAATTTACATCTCATGAGACTCATTTCTCAAAAACTATAGCACTTTAGACAAAACCATTTGTTTACTACAGTCATCATGTTTATATTGTGTAAGTTATGTGTAAATCTGTGAACATTTCTGATTTTCGAGATTACCAATGATGTGTTCTAACTTTAAACAATAATGAATATTCATTTAAAATGCACCAATCAGAAGGCACAAAATCTCACCCTGTATAATTATATAAAATAAAATAAGCAGACGTTAACACATTCAATTTTGATGAAAACACTCAGAACTCCACATGCAATAAACTGCCGAAGTGTGACGTGCATTGCCATGGCGATTGGATCTAAACTATCATGGCCGTCGGGAAAAGTACCATTGGAAAAGCACTGGGACACGGTTGAGTGATTTTTAGTTTAGATCCAATAGACCGATCCAGTAAGCTCCGCCCATTTAGAAATTGCCTAGCAACATGCCACACGTGCCATGCACGTGTGCAGTAGAGTCGCGTGGCCGTGCCGTGCGTCAGCGTCCACGCCCTGGTCAGCGCGTATTGAAACACGCACACGCACACAGAAACTGCACGCTCGAAAGCAAAATGTGCACGTGTGCGTGCACGTACAACACGCCTGCAATAGCGTAACGCGCGCCATCGAACAAAAACATCTGGACACACATCTAAAACGAAGTGAATGCAAAACTTAGCAAAACGACAAGCTAATTTTGGTAAGTTTTTCACATTTACACAAAAACACATTTATGAAGGGATTAAAAGTAGGTTAGGATAGTCTTATACAATCCGTTTTAAACCCGCTAGCCTCCTCTGCGCTGATAAAAATGATGTTTATGGTGTTTTGGCGTCACTCGTGCTGCATTTGCCGTAGCTCTGTGCACAAAATTTTGAGGACTCAGGTAACCAAAGATTTTGGTTACCTGAACCTGAGGCTGTGATTGGTCAATTCCAAAATGGGCGGAGCTTACTGGATCGGTCTATTGCCTAGGCAACCAACAAAAGGTGACGTATTCACTTCGGCAGTCTATTTTGAGTGCCACAAAATATAAGACCCCCAAATCTATGTTACTGTCACATCTGAATGCATTGCATATTTGCATATTTGCATCTATATATGGCAGTGTATGACAGTCACAATCGCAGGTTACGGTGTGACTGCAGTGTATTTGTGCTAGGTTTTCTTGAGCTGTACTGGCAGCATAACCTGTTTTTTCCTCTGAATGGTGCCTCTAACATCAACCAGCTTCTGGTTCATGGTCTGGGTTATCTGGTACGGTTGGATGTCCGAAAACTGACTGCTCACAAAGGCTAGAAACAAGATAACAAGATACAGGTTTTAACGATAAAACCAACCAGCATCCAAACAGGACGTTGGTAAAACGCGGAGCTACATTGGTTAAACCTGAGGGGGATATACCACTGTGCTTTATAGCTCAGCTTGTAGAGCATCTGCCTGGTGTGTCAGAGGTCTTGGGGGAGGGGGAGGGGGAGGGGGGTGTAACCTGAGAAAGCATACCACTGTGCCTCATAGCTCAGCTGGTAGAGATTTGCCTGGTGTGTCAGAGGTCTCGGGGAAAACCGGAGGGAGTTATATACAACTGTGCCTCATAGCTCAGCTGGTAGAGCATTTGCCTGGTGTGTCAGAGGTCTCGGGGAAAACCGGAGGGAGTTATATACAACTGTGCCTCATAGCTCAGCTGGTAGAGCATGTGCCTGGTGTGTCAGAGGTCTTGGGGAAAACCTGAGAGACTATATTACTGTGCCTCATAGCTTAGCTAGTAGAGCATTTGCTTGGTGTGTCCGAGGTCTTGGGGGGGGGGGGAACCTGAGGGAGTATACCACTGTCTAATAGCTCAGCTGGTACATCATTTGTCTGGTGTGTCAGAGATTTCATGTTTGAATCTCTTGGATGCCCTTGCGATTTTTCTCTCATCCCATGTTTGGTTGTTTCATTTTAGTGTTTACACAGTCACACCATACCAAATATTCCATTCAAGATTTTGTTTTATTGCTAAGACACCCAATATCAGTGGTATTGGAGTAGCCGCTTCAAAAGAGAAAAAAAATCAACAAAAACAGGAGACGTACTCACATATGATAGCCTGAACCTTAACCTGGTTCAGGGCAGGTCGAAGGGGAGACGTTAGTGCCCCCTTGCCTGTAGCCTTCTCACCCCTAACACAACTGGCAGCCATTTCCTCCTTGTTGAAGACCATCGGCATAAGGCTTCGTGTCAATAAGGTGTAGCTCCAGCCTTTCTTAAAGGGAATACTGCTGAGCCTGGTGGCATCCACAAAGACTCCGCTGGATGGAATTAGCTCCACTTGGGACTGGGGGGCTGGAGGCTTCTGCTATTTTGGGGACAAAAACAGTAGAAATTTACATTTTTTCCTGTACAACTAACTATTAAGTGCCATATTGAGCTTTTGGGTGTTCTATTGGAGTTTTTGGTGCCATATTGAATTTATGGGTGCCATATTGGATTTTTGAATGACATATTGGATTTTTGGATAGTAGATACCGGTATTGGATCTTTCCGAAATTTATGAAAGAGAGTAGTGTGTGATAGGTCGAATGCTTCCAGCTCACTTTTACCTCGTTTAATTTGATCTGTGCTCGGCTTGTCATGGGAGTTTGGTCCAACGGGAGTGGATGCTCCTGGTTGTTGATGGGATAAACAGAAGATGAGACCGATCTGTGACCTTGTCTGTTTGTGTTCCTCTGTTGGAACTGGAATGCCTCCTCGTAATCTGGCAAGAAGGGAAAAACAAAGATTTAGGCCTAAAATCTTTGTTTAAAGATAAATTAGGCCTACAGGATTCGAAAACTTAATAAGAATGGCATTATCTCTGTGTGTGATTGAGGATGTGTACATGATTTTGTGTAAGTCAGCTCAGTACCTCATCTACGTTCTGAGAAGGAAATGAAAAACTGTGTGAGAAATTGTGTGAGGCTACCGTCCTATTTAGGCTTGTTCCCTGGCTATACAGCACAGAAAAGGGAGCCACGATACCACAAGTTGGGGGTCCAGCTTTTTTTCAAATGAGGGTATTCAAATTAGGGTAAAAAAAGAATGTGCGCACGCATTTATATAAACCCATCTTAAATTATTCTTTTCTCATTAACAAGAAGATCCCATCTTGGGTGGAATCACTGCATCACACAGGAATCACTACTATCTTCAATTTAAGTAAGGTTTTTCCCAATGAAATGGTTGATTTAAAGATAGTTTACATGATTGGTAAACCGTTACAAATAGTTTTATCCCCCTGTGTGATTGAAGATATGCATGATTAAAACCAACCTGAGCAAAAACCAGCTCCGTACTTCATCTAACTTTTGAGAAAACAGTCAAAAAAGGGTTTGCAATCATTTCGCCCCAAAACCACTTCGCCCTGAACAGCCTGTGCATGAAGTGGTTTTGGGGCGAAGTGGTATTTGGGCGAGGTAGTGTTTGGATGAAGTGATTTGTGGCGAAATGGCACTTGGGCGAAATGGCTTTGGGGCGAATTGAATTTACATCACGCGAGACAAAAACAAATTGTTTTGCTCATTTCTCAAAGCCTATAGCACTTCAGACAAAACCATTTCAGGGGAAGTTTTCTGCCGTCATCATGTTTATATCGTGTAAGTTACATGTATGTGTAAATCTGTGAACATTTCTGATTCTTCGAGATACCAATCATGTATCCTGCCTTTTAACATTTCTGAACATTTCGAATGATTTTAAATGTTCCAAAATGTATGAACTTTAAACATGCCAACCTGTTAGTGTAAGATCATATTCTTCGTGCGTTGGGCTCATATTATGTATCGTATCACGTCCATGTTTTAGTGGGATTTCGTGGCTAGTAGCGCATGAACAGACATGCTCAGTTGTAGCCTTAGGAATTGGCACACCAAAACTGTGCAATGTCATCCTCAATGTTGTTTGGAGCTCTCCAATATCTGAAAAAAAGTCCACACAAAAAGTGCAACAAAGCATGTTTAGAGTATTGTCTCGCGGTGCACTCCTACTGTCCCCGGGTTTCCAGTATTCGTAATCCCCAAGTCATTCTTACCCACTAGACCAGAATTGTATGCAAAAAACTTGTATGTAATGATGCACATACAGTGCAGACATTTTATGTAATTTGTCTGCTGATAACGCGCACCCTCCCCCCAACCGCAACCCCCCTTTTTTGGGGGGGGGTGGGGGGAGTTTATTAATCCCCAATGAACTTGTTTTTCCTAGAGCCCCTTTCCCCAAATTTGGGGTACATGTACTTGAATAATGTTATGGTGGTAAAAGGTCCACGAAATTTAGCAACATTTTGTGCTGGTCTGCTCCAGTTAAGCAAAACAAGGCATTTAAGTTAGATGTGGGAATTTACTGCAGACTTTATTTTATTTCTTTGAGAAATCTGTCCTGTTCATTTCATCTGCAAAACAGTTCTAAATATCAAGTTGAAATATCAATCTTCACAAGCACTCACTGACAGCATCGGCCAACTTTTTCTTCAACTGGCTGTTCTCTCGTTTGCACTGTTCCAACTCGGCTTGCAGTTTGGCAATCACGTCCACCCCTGACATTCTCTCAGACACTTCCCGATTGTCGACCCTGTACTCCGCAAATGCTGCGGAATACATCTGGCCGTTCTCGGCATAGCCATGAAAGTTAGAGTTGTTTGCGGAGGGTTGACTGTCCTCGGTAGTTAGTCGCCGTCTTTGTGTAGAGAGGTTAGGGTTGGTGTTTATCATGGGTCGTTTCTTGGGGATGGACTTACGTCGCTTGGGCGCTGTTCTAGTGGCCGGCCAGTGATTCTGGCCAGTTTACAAGAAAGATTGAGAAAATGTGATTAATCTTTGTTCCCCATCATATCCTGGTGGGGGTGTGGTGGAAGATGTGTGGGAGGGTAGGGGTGTGAGAGGGGTGGGGGTGTCGCTCCGGGGTTTAATGGTTAAATGTGACAGTAGAACCACATAGCACCTGCTCATTCATGACACTTGGTAACAATGTAATTTTTTTTTTTTCCTAAGATGGTCGTCGTGCAAACAGTCTATTTCTCAGAGTGCAGCATACCGTTTGCTCATCTGATTTCAGTATTTGTCTCTCCCTAACTCTTGTTTTGGGGGTAGTTGTTTCTCTCACCTGAGTTGTTGTGCCCAGGACTTCCAGATCTTCTGGTTCCACTTTTAAATCAGCCATTTGTCAATTTCTGTTACTGCAGGTAATAATAAAGAATTTGTGTGGACAAACAAAAGGATTAAATAACAAATTATTTTAGCCAAATGGGAATATTCGTCATCCATAAATTGGTGTAGCCTAATTGTTAAAATCCTGGGGTGTGATCGGTGGTGTATTCTAGGTTCGTTTGTACCCCCACCAAACCCCTAAACCCTTCTCCAGAGGCCCTTCCCTTAATTCTCCCACCCTCCTCTTTCTTCCCCCACCCCATCCCTTCCCCTACCCCTTCCCCTACCCCATCAACTACTCCCCACTCCTTTTGCCCCTCCATTCCCAGTCATTTGGCCCTTCCTTCCACAATCGTACAGAAAACGAGACATTTGATGATTTTCTAATGGCTGAAAGACAGTCACCACTGATTTTGAAAACCAGACGTTGGGTGGATTTTGTGACCAATGGCGGGGGAATAAATGAATTTCCAATACCCTACAAGGGGCTTCAGATCTGCCAGGTACTCCACAATGATCTCCACAATGACTTGCAGATATGTTACCCTGATATATGTACTTGTGCCCCCTTGACCTTTGAACTTGCTCGTTCGTCAAACAAAATGTGCCATGCTGGCAATGTTGCTGTTTATGACTTCTGTCTGATTGGCTCTCCTGGGGCAAAACTGGTTGGCCTTTCAAGCTGACTCCAACATACAGTGAAATCATGTATTGTATCTGACTGTTAACTAACACTCATATCCAGCTAGCAATATAACTAAGATGTACAACCCTACCTGAAATGGTATTTTCATTACCGTATGTGCAAGGTTATATTGTACCAACAAGACAACTGCAAGTAATTTTAGTTTGAAATCAAAAGGAAGCAGGCTTTTTTTCACCTTTTAAAACATTGTTTGCCAAGAGGGAGCCCAACACTGTTTGTGTGGTGACACTTTAGGAAACCATCAGTGGAAAATACAGAAAAACACCAGAATTCAGACGAGAATTGTGAGGGAAAGGGTTGGGAAAAAGATGTTTGGGGGATGGGTGTTGGGGGAGAGGGGGCTGAGGAAAGGGGCCGGGATGGGGTGGGGGTGGAGGCTGACTGAGGTGGCTAACTTTATAAAGATTTAACCACTTTAAGAACAAACCACTTTTAGGGATGGAGGAGTAGCAAATAAATAACGTAATAAACCATTAGGCTTGTTAAACAACTTTACAAAACCTCAGTTACTTTTCATAGATAAAATGTTTCATAAGCAAAATTATTTCATGAAATGTATTACCTGAAAGAAATGCATACATGTAGGTGTACAATACAATAATACAAGCTACATGTAGCTAACATATTAGTATAGGAGCAGTCATGTGTGACCCACTCACTACAAAAGTGATAAAATACTACAAAAGTGACAAATTTTCACGCACAAATCCATATTTATATATTGTATTTGAGATGCTCAAAACATCCCTAAGACATCTTAGAACTTGAGCAACAGATACTCTAACAAATACTCACAGTTGTTTTGGGGGGTAAGGCTGAAAAAATCTTCGAAAGGCAGATTGTGTACTTGAATGTCGACTGACAAAATGGCCAGAACTACACAAACATGCATACATAGCACATGAATGCATGAACGTTGCCCCACATAGCACTGTGTGAAATGCATGATTGCGGGTCCTTATAAAAAGCATATATATCTATTCATATAGGCTAGGTAGGCCTATATAGTGGGTGCAGTCAGTCATGTCGGGAATGGTCCATTATGAGATTGTGTTTAATGATATGTGAATTTGGGTTTGGGGGTTCAAAATGGTGTACTCATTGTGAAGTTCAAGGGCATATACACATACATGAGTCTTTCCAAGGTACAATGTAAATGGGGGCCCCGGCATTTTGGCAACACAGACCATATTTTGGAGGAAATAACTTTGTCTGGTCTCAAAATAAAAGAAATAAGTTTGTTGTTCTGAAGAGATAACTTGGGCACAAAAAGAGTTACAAATAGTGTGACAACATGCTTTCTAAAAACCCTGTGTACAAATTTCCAGTATACGCTCGTAACTGGGATGGCCTAAAATGTAACACAAGTGTCCGTCCCGGTTACAAGCGTATATTGGAAATTTGCATATGTACAGAGGGTTTTTAGAAAAGCATGTTGTCACACTATTTAATTGTAACCCTTTTTGGGCCTACAATGTAAGTTATCTCTTCCGAACATTTCTTTTATTTTGAGACCAGACAAAGGTATTTCCTCGAAAAAAATATGGTCTGTGTTGCCAAAAATATAGTCTCTGGAAAGACCCATATATGCACATGTTGATGATGAGTATATGCCTAAAATAAAGTCAAGCAAAAATGGGTCCGAGGTCATACCTATAGAGTTTCATATAAAAAGCATTCAAAGATGTATTCCGAAATTTTGAATAATTTGGATTAAACGTTTTTAATACTGACAGGCAGAATACAAAATAAAAGTGAGAAAATATAATTACGAACACGTAGATTTTTAATAAATCAAGTTTGGACTATTTTCCTGTTCTTCTTCCAGATTTCACCGAAGGAAAATTACCGTTTTGTAAAGGAGAATGCTTCTCACTGTAATTTTGTAAAAAGTTCTAGCATAAATTTAACTTTAACAAACAGAAATACGGTAATACTGGCATGTTGGATTTTTGTCTGGATTGTCAACTTTTGGTTTGGCAGTCAACAATATTACGATGACAACACACTTTGGGGATATCGTTGCGACATTTTGCCTGAGAATAGCATTGTTTAGTTCAGAGTTAAAATCTGAAATTAACTTATGTGCTCTGTTTCTTTGCAGTCATCTTTTACTTCAAGTCAAGACCCTAAAGGAGGCGGAGCTACCACAGAAAGGTACCTTTATTGTGTTTATTACAAGCCCCACCCACTTTTCAAAACAAGTTGCATATTATGCAACTGATTCAGTGGACACAATAAAAAATGAATACCGAGGCCAATAGTCTCATGCCTTGCTAAGTTGGCCCCAATGCGCCCCTTCAAAATACACACTTTCTAAGGCCAACGTGACCAGCATGCCTTATCCCAGGCTTTGACATTAACCGGCCAATGGCCTCATGCCCTGCTGAGTTGATCCTGATGCCCCTTCAAGATATATACTTTCTGAGGCCAACTTGGCCAGCATGCCGTATCCCAGGCTTTGACATTAACCGAAGCCACCGAGCTGCTGAGTTGATCCTGATGCCCCTTCAAGATATATACTTTCTGAGGCCAACTTGGCCAGCATGCCGTATCCCAGGCCTTGGCATTCACCGAGGCTACCAAGGCCAATGGCCCCATGCCCTGCTGAGTTGGCCCAGATTTTGTTTCTTCTGAGGCCAACTTGGCCAGCATGTCCTATCCTCTTAAATTTCATGAGGCTTGTGTATACATTAATAACCAGTGCACACTTGGAACAAAGTAGGCTGTGGTGCCCCTCCAGTTGGCCTCAGTGTCCTTTGAACTTTGTGCAAGATTAAGGCCAGAGCAACCTGTCCCTATAGCATGAAGGCCCGGGTCATTGGTTCTCTCAATCGGGAAATTGGCAGAGAGTCATCGTAACTTACGGCGTAACTTCCTCATACTTCTTTGTCTTTCTCACTGGCAGATATAATCAGCGTAGACCAGACCATCGCAACACTGTTCCAGCTTCGAGCCTACAAAGATGTGGTCGTCGCTCCCATCGCCAAGGTCCAAGACATTGGGCTTGACTTGGTGGAGTTGGTGTTTAAAGATCAATACATCAGCCGTAGTGACATGTGGAGACTTAAGAATAGTCTGGTAAGGTCAAGGGGTGTGACAAAGATTCTGTGGGCGTGTTTGTTTCATGACACAACCGAATCCAGATCCCGAGATGTTTTACAGTGCAGAAACAAACGAAACTGCTCTCAACTGGTATCTCAAGTCACGTCAATTGCAATTTATTTTTGTCAAATTTCTGTTTCAAATTTCACCTACGATATTCATCGGAAATTAACAAGCGGCCTAAATTTGTTTATATCGCTTGTTGCCTCTGAAAATTGAAACAACACAGTTTACTCACACAAAAAATCTTCGCGATGTTTACGTCGCCATTTTGGATATAGCGATGAACCAATGCTCGAGAAGAATCCGAGAGATCTCAGATCTCGAACAGAATCTGCGCGAAGTAAACAAGTTCACGTCTGAAACAAACGCGCCCTCTAGGAGATGGTCATTTATGCAGTGATGTCAAACAATGGAGAACAAACAACGTAGGGTACAAACAACGGAGAAGGAATTTCATGGTGGCCATGGCTAAAATTCTCCTAAGACCCGGCTACTCAACACCGGCCAGCTCTGTGGTCGAGTGGTTAAGACGTCTGCCTAGTATGCTAGAGGTCGTGGGTTCGAGTCCCACCCGAGCACGCTATGAAGTTATTCTCATAGTGTCTCGGGGGAAGCACCAAGTAGACAGTGCTAACCTAGTTACATTGAGTAGGGCAAAATTAACAAACCCCAATTGATTTTTCAAGACCAAGTCCCAAAGTCTACTGCCATGTCAAAATGTTGCCTATTTCTATGGACATAACAGAAACAAAATCATCAAGCCCAAGACCAGGGCCCAATTTCATAGAGCTGTTTAGCAGCCCATTTTCCTTTAACCGAGCGTCAGGCCATTTCATAGACATCGTTAACGGTAAGCAACTGAAAACCTGCCTTAACCGCAGAGCCAAATTTTGCTTAAGATAGTGACGCAACAATGGCGGTTTCCAAGCGTGCGCATGCTTAAGCACGCCGCGGCCGTGAAATAGCCTTAACGTTAGCACAACTTTTCTGCTACAGTAAGCACACGTTTTCAGCTAGCGCTTAAGCAGCTCTATGAAATTGGGCCCAGGAACAATAGAGGGTGTGGCCTTCTTGCCTCCATGAAATTCCTTCCCTTGAAACAATGACCAACACACAAAAATAACTAAAATTATTGAGCTTATTGTAACATAACATATTCTTACCTCTGTGGTTAAATCAATGTTTCGATCCGTAGATCTTCATCAGGACTGACTAGAAACAGTTAACAGTCGGGCCTAAATACTGGAACACTCAAAGTAAAATGAACCTCCTGTAATGGGATAAACTACATGTAGTGACATAAATTCTGCGGATAAACTGGGTCCATACAGGTTTTACACCCAAATGGGATGTATGTATATACAGACAAAAGTCAATGTTTATGTTTGTAGTTTGCTAGATAAATAATGCTTCCAGTGTGGTTGCTTGAGTTTAGTTTAATTTGATTAATCCACAGACATACTTACATTTAACCCATTATAGAGCACTAAAGTGAAAACGTCACCCTTTGTGTGTTGCCATGGTTATTGGGTCTACACTAAAACCAGTGAACCGTTTCACTATGGACGTTTCAGATCACCAGCGAATGTTTAGATCTAATTACCATGGCAACTTTACCATAGTCTTTTGGTGTGTGCTTCACTAACATTCTTGGAGGCTGACTTTTCATTTCTCTTTAAACCTTCCACTTCATACCCATATCGTTCCCTCTGTCCTACTAATCCATCCACTCCGCATGCAAGCTTCCTGAGTCCCCAATCCTAAACTTGCCACGCCCTAAACAGCGCAAACATTCTCTCAGGGATGTTCATGGCTCCTCCATCTTAACTCTGCCGGTAAGATTTCTAAGGGTGCAAAGGGGATCGTCTTGTCATTGACCGATTTCATCTAGATTTATGCACGTTTTAGTTGATAGCTGGGTTCATCGATTTGTGTGCTACTTGACTTGGAACTACATGTATAGGGCAGTTTGACTTGGGTTGACTTGGGACTCGAGGGCAGTTTGTCTTGACGTGGGACTCGAAGGCAGTTTGACTTGACCTGGGACTTGGAGGCAGTTTGACTTGACTTGGGACTCGAAGGCAGTTTGACTTGACTTGAGACTTGAAGGCAGTTTGACTTGGGACTCTAAGGCAGTTTGACTTGACCTGGGACTCGAAGGCAGTTTGACTTGACCTGGGACTCTAAGGCAGTTTGACTTGACTTGGGACTTGAGGGCAGTTTGACTTGACTTGGGACTCCAAGGCAGTTTGACTTGACTTGGGCTTGAGGGCACTTTGACTTGACTTGAGACTCGAGGACAGTAAGACTTGAGTTTGACTAGATTTTTGTGAATGTTATTTCTTTTTTGACTCCACTAGCAACTAGATACTTAACTAATGGTCACAACTTAAAACATTTGGTTCCATAACGTTTGGTTCCAGATTGTTAACATGAGTTGAGGTCTTGGTCCAATCAAATTTTTTTGAAATGAACAAACTTACTTCAAAATAAACTGGAAATCTCCATTTAATTTAACAAAACCCACTATAGTGTTATTTGTGTCTCCCCAGGTTCGGTCCTGCCTACACATCCAGCAGAAAATAGAATTCTCTGGCATCAGAGCACAGGTCAATGAACTCTGGGCACGGGGTGAGAAGGTCATGTGCGGCGCAGTAACGGAGGACACTCGCGTTGCGTTCCGATCGTCCACTGCGATGGTCTACTTGTTTATACAGATGAGCTCCGAAATGTGGGACTTTGATACATGCGGTAAGTAAAAGAGTTGATTTCATTTAAAAGGTTTTCTGACAAAATTTGGTTTGTATACAAAATTATATACACTACTATCCCACGAACACCGGTGGAATACGGCATTATGTAGTGTGTCTGCATCCCATATACCACTTGGCCAAGGACGCAAACGCACTACATTATACTGCATTTCACGAACACGTGTGGGATAACGAATTTGAGTCTTTCCACGGTAAAGGGAGCATTTTGGCAACACAGACCATATGTGACGGGCTCTAGGAAAATGAGTCACAAATCGCGCTGGCTAGTATTCTTTTTGCGACCATAAAAAGAAATCCGCGGCAAATCCACGCTCAATAAAATACCAAAACACAATGGAAATTCCTGGCGGTGCCCAGATACCGCCTGGAATGTCTGTGTTCCCCCTGGAATGTCTGTGTTACGCCTGGAATTTATTTTGTGTTTAGGTATTTTAATGAGCGTAGAAATGCCACAGATTTCTTTTTATGGTCGCAAAAAGAATACTAGCCAGCGCGACTTGTGACTCATTTTCCTAGAGCCCGTCACATATTTTCCAGAAAATACCTTTGTCTGGTCTCAAAATAAAAGAAATAAGTTTCAGTTGTTCTGAAGAGATAACTTAGGCCCAAAAAGGGTTACAAATAGTGTGACAACATGCCTTTCTGAAAACCCTGTGTACAAATTTCCAATATACGCTCGTAACCGGGACGGCTTTAAATGTAACACAAGTGTCCGTCCCGGTTACGAGAAATTTCTATTATCATCGTCATTCTAACAGGAGACCTCTATATTGAGAAGGCAGTCAATGGATTCTTGACGGAGTTCTTCAGCAGATGGAGACGGTGGAACATCAACAGCGAGCTCACACTTGTCTTATTTTCAAGAACAATCTACGAAGCCGAGTCAATCGGTGAGTGTCTTAAGCAACTTGCCCTTGTATTTGGTTGTTATCGGTTCGAATCCCACTGAACACTACCAATTATTAAATTACTTTTAAAGAAGTTTCTTTGACAGGATCATCAAGCCTCAAGGCATTTTCTTGACCATTTTTCAACAGATGAATTTCCAGTGAGCATGCAGAGTACATTGCATGTGGACTGCAGTAGGAGGATTTATGAAGATTTTTACAGGTATGACGTTAGCACAATTCTTTTTTTGCTACAGTAAGCATCCCTTTTCAGCTAACGCTTTAGTAGTGCCATGAAATTGGCCCATTTTTGGTAAACTGCCAGAGGTCAGCTGAGTATTGAGCTAAGAGAGATTTAAGTAAATGTTGGAAATTTTCAAATTTATTAACTTTGTTTTCAGTTGTGCTGCATTACTAGGCTGTGTCCAAATTCATTGACTTTGGCTTAAAATTACAAACAAGTCTGTGGAAGCCGCTCGGTAGGCGGCTTGATCGCATTCCGTAGACCGCATTCCATGTATGGGCCTCTCTCAAATTACGTCACTTCCTACAAATTACCACGTGCATCAGAATCTTGAGTGTAAATATTTGTGACGCGCATCAGCTGCGCCGTATTTCGAACAAATATTGAGCAATGCACATTCCTGTTTGGAAAATTTTTCATGATGTGCATATTTTTTTTGCGGAGATAGCCATCTGTGCGAGTGGTCATTTCTCATTGAATTAACCATTGTACCTGTCCATCCAAATACAGGGTCGTAGTTCACAACGAGAGACGCGATGACTGGATGCCAATGCTGAAGAGTCTTAAGAAGATCATGTGGGAGTACAACCGGGCCATTGCCTCAAGCCACAGAGAAGGTTAGAAAGTGGTCTGGCTGGGGTAGTGGAAGGGGTGTCTTCAGGTGCAAAACTTGTATAAATCTTGTGCAGTTGGAAGAATGCCATGCGTTGTTTTATAAATGTTATGTGGGGTACAACTGGACCATTGTCTCTAGCCACAACATTGGTTGGAAAATGCCTCAAAGATATGCACAGAGGCTTACACGCAAACTTCTGCACAAACTTTAATTGATTGCTTTTCGGTGACGTCACGCCTTCCGTCCACCATTTTGGGTGTCATTTTTCATGACCCACGTGGCCCGAGTGATTACCGGCAAGAAAAGCGCATTGGTTGCACTTACCTCTGTTGCTTAACCTTGCTTTATGTTGTTGCGCCATAGCTGTTGTATCGATAAAGATACATCAAGTAAAAGCACTTTCATTTTTTCAAGCCGAGTGCATTCTCAATAATTTGAATGTATCACAATGTGCGCGTGCGGCATCTTCGAATGAAAATACGCTGGTGAGTATATTTTACGCATGTCCATGTGGGTCTATTGACGTTGACATTCCTGGATGTTCTACATCATGGAAAGCAATCAATAGGGGCTTCTCACAGAGGCTTTCCACATATGTTTAGATTTAGACAATTTTAAATGTTAAGCACGTTTAGCAGAAGGTCCACGGTTCGAATCCCGGTGGAGCCAAGTTGTTTTTCACTGCATCCAGATTTCTCAAACTCGTGGACATTTGTCCACATTTGTATCAAATTAATCCACCTCGGCGGTCAGTGGGTCATTATCCCAAAAAACAAATTGCTATTCATACTTAATTTTAAATGTTAGTTGGTTACATTTTAGAGGGTATAAATGTTTCCAAGTGTACAATCTGTGAATTGCTTGTTATACAGATGGATCGATCCCCAGGGGTTACAACTCAAAGGCAGCTACTGGAAACCTCCTTGAAGCAATGAACATGTCACTCAATGGTAAGTAGCACCCAGAGGCCATGACCCCAGGTGTTCTTGGGCATGACATTTTGTCTTAAATTCATTGTCCACCCAGAAGTTACTAAGTACTTACAAAGACCATGCAAAGACTAGTCAGTCAGCAACTTTGTATACGCTGATTTCGTTTTTGCTTTTAGTTTTTCTGATTTTTCACCAGCCTCATTGTATGAAAAAGTATAGAAACTTCTTAATTTCGTGCAATTTTTCTCCCATTTTTCTCTTTTTTTTCATTGTTTGCTATATATTTCACTATCTGAAGTGAAATTGCACTTTAAAAAAAATGGTAATTTAAACGGTATTTTTATCATTGTTTATCAACAGTCTTTGACAATCATTACATCAATCGTAACTTTGACCGAACTGGCCAGGTTGTAGAAATCGTTACTCCAGGAGCGGGCGTGTTCCCACGGACAGGACGCTGTGCGAGATCACCAAACATAGAATGATCGATTATGGTAAGTATCGATAAACTTTTCATGAGTAAGATCTTGGGGCAGTTGAGATTTCACACAAGTTCGTACATTTGTAATACATAAAGTGCTACACATCAGCTTTTTCTTCGATCCCAATAAAATTCCCCACAAAAGGTTGTTTTTGATGGCCTTAAATTTGACAATTTATTTCTTTGATAAAGATAGCCCTTTCATACTGTCTCCTTTTAACGTATTTGATTATTTTTCCCACAGGTATTGGCAGTGACCTGGTTTGTCTGGCTGAGCAGCCGCCTCATCCAGTTCCCCTCCTCCTGGTAAGAAATTGCACACCTTTGAATAAAGATTACTATTAAAAAAACCCCAGATATTACAACTATTCATTTTAATTAAATTTTGTCCATTTCACCTTTGCAGAATGTAATTTTGGTGACACAATCTATGTTTTACGCCAAAGTTGAAATTAAAAGTCGCCATTTCATTGTCGATCTCGTTATAGTTTGACGACGACAGAGCTCGTACCCCCGGCTCCACCGAGACCCATCACATCCCATACTGGCTCAACTATAGCTTCTACCTCTCACCGAGTCAGAGACATCGCAATTTCTCGTCTGCCCCGTCGCATTTCACGCCTAGAATCAGACTGCCAACGAGTAAAGTGAGTTGTATTGACTTTATGATCTTTCGGAATATGAGTAGAGCACAAAATGTTGAGGATTTTATCTTGAGAGCGTGTGTGGTCTAGTGGGTACACAGCCGTGCTCATGATTGAGAGGTTGTAGGTTCGAGCCCCACTTGTGGTAACGTGTTTGTGTCCGTGGGTAAGACACTTAATCTCAATTGCCTTGTCTACCCGAGCGATATTTGAAAAGCTTTTAGGGGGAATGCCACAATTTAAGGGCTGATAGGGTTGGGTGCCTTGGCCAGGCTGCTGGCCTAGTTGAAGTGAAATGGTTCTGGTGATTCCCTGATGGCAGCGATAATAATTGCAACAGCATTAGGAGTATGCTGCAGGGAAGAAATGTATGCTACACAAGAATTCACCATTATTATTATATAAAAGATGAAATCGTCCAATCACCAACAGGCACAAGAAGGACCACCAACCAACCCCAAAACGCTGCCTAAACTACCCCCACAAAAGGTCAACGGAATAAACTACTCTGAGCCGCATCTCAACAACATCGACACGCAAGATGATCTTGACGAGTTCACACAGACAGATCAGACGATGTTCAAAATGCAGAATCCCAAAGCCAAACGAAGCAACAACCCGTTCTCTCCAGCGTCCCTGACCACAAAACTGACCGCCGACCGAAGGAGGTGGACCCATACGTTTCCTCATGGTGAGACATTTTTATAATCAACTTTTGTGCTTACTTAATTGACTTTTGTGCTTACTTACTTACGTACTTAATTGACTTTTGTGCGTACTTAGTTGACTTTTATGCTTACTTGATTGACTTTTGTGCTTAGTTGATTGTCTTTTGTGCTTAGTTGATTGACTTATGTGCTTACTTGATTGACTTTTGTGCTTACTTGATTGACTTTTGTGCTTAACCCATTTTGTGCTTACTTATCCATTGTTAGACAAATTTCATTGAAGTCTTAATCATTTTAAATCTGCTTTGGACAAGTATCATGTGTATTAATCACCTGGCTATTGCAGTTTTGTGAATATGCAGTAGTTCTTGGCAGAATCCTTTTAAGTTATTTAATTTTTTTAAAGAGAACTAGGGGTTGATGTTCTAATGAGGCTGGATTGGTGCTTAGGTTTTTGTTCTGGTTCAGGGCTGCACAAGTCCTCACAAGTCCATGGTCCTCAGGCCAAAAGCCATTTAACTGATACGAAAGAATTTTGTGCGTGTTCAAAAGTTAGGAAACTTTTCAAAGAGCACCCCCTGTTCCCCATACGATGTTGACAATATCTCTTATTTTTAATTCTTTTGGATTTGAGACAAACGTGGCTGTGTTTTTCCCTGGCAGGTCCACACGGTGATGTAATCCAGTTCCACCACAGACAAAGTGCTACAAGTTTGATGGAATCCAGTGGCTGTAGTCTCGGTGAACTCAGCACGTCATCCAGCGCTTCGAGTCTTTGTAATGAGTCGTGTCCTGAAGAAACTATCGCAGACGGTAAGATCATGTGACCTTGTGACTGAATCGTCATTGGTGTAGTCTTGTACAGCGCACCATCCTGCAGGACACTCATGGCACTTTACAACATCATTACCCTGGTCATTGGGCACAACTCCATGTGGAGTATGCAGCCCTGGCAGCCTGACACAAGCACTCGGCGGCTGCAACCCTTGCAGGTACCCATTTACTCCTGGGTGGAGAGAGACAACCTATGGCAAATTGCCTCGCTCAATGGCACACGCACCATGGAAGATACTCATGGTGCTTTACAACATTATTACGTACCCTGGTCATTGGGCACAACTCCCTGGGGAGTATGCAGCCCAAGCAGCCCGACACACAAGCACTCAGCGACTGCAACCCTTGCAGGTACCCATTTACTCCTGGGTGGAGAGAGACAACCTATGGCAAAGTGCCTCGCCCAAGGGCACACGCCCCATGGGTGGGGTTGGGATTGGAACCCACAACTGTTAGAATTAAGTTCAACCCACCAAACACTTGACTTAGAACCTTGACAACATCTAAGATGTTGCTGTAGTCTAGATATCGCTTCTGATGATACTTGTTGCATTTCACATGGGAAGCATTCCTATGTTTTACCCTATCTTTCTTGAACAGGTGTTTTTGTCTCTCATACGTTTTGTATTTTATCAAACGCTTCTTCTTAACTTCTCTTACTGCAACATCTTTATTTGTTCTCTGTTTCCAGAATCTCCAAGTAAAACATCCGGTCTGATTGTGAATTTAAAGCGCCGTATCGGCTGTGGATGGGGTATCACAGGGGAACAGGCATGGACGCCATTTCTACAGACAGGTGACTAATGTGCTCAGTGTTTCTTAATTTTAACCTGAACTATGACACTTGGGGATTAAAAGTGCGTTTGAATGGTCTTTTAACATACATTTAAAACCGGATAGGGGCCTGGACGCTGATAATGGCCCAAGCCAAAGGCTTCCTAGAAGGCTTCCTGGAATAAGGACAAAACACATCTTGAGAAGAATGTTGGTAAACTAGCCTGCACACATTTCAGCTACATAGATGCATCAGTGCACGTTTTTGTGCTAAGTGAATGGTAAAAAAAATGTGTGTGCACGCACATTCTTTTAAAACCACCTTAGTTGTTAATTTGTAACGGAAAGAATCATCTTGGACGGAAATAAATTCATGTGGTGTTTGTTACCATTGCTATCAACACTTTGAGTAAGGTTTTTCTTGTCAACTCATGAAAAACAAAATTGGGTCATTGCAAATGATACAATGGGCCTTTAATGTTTTCGTTTTGAGTTTGTCAACTCACAAGTGTCATTTTTCTCTCATTTTCTTTCTAGTTAACTTCTGTGATAAATATCTTGAAAAGTAAGTCCCGAATTAGCGTACATTGACAGAAATGCCTTCTAATTCTCATTATAACCCCTGTTTTCTAGGCGTTGACTGGAAGTCTCTGACTGCCACGGCCTGTTTCCCGATAACGACCGATTTCTACCCTGACAAGAAGACCCTTGAGACAGACTTCCTAGAAAGCCCTCACACGCTAGACATCCTCCCTGACGAGGTGTTCTCACCGTCTGGCAAGACCATTCAGAGTGTCTTTGAGGAACTCATCTCTCAGAGACTCATTCAGGTGAGAGTTTCTTGCTCTCTGAAATTAATTTTGAAAAAGAAAATTAAACCGAGTTGGTATTTGAACCGTGATCATTTGACTTAATGCTGCAGTACTCTACCAATATACCATTTCTACATAATGTCATATTGGAGGGAAAATGTTAATTTCTTTGCAACAAAGTTGGAGACAATTTTGCTTGTTGGACTTTACATAAAAACAGAACCCAAACCGTGACATTTTATACATTTGTAAACCATGGCTTTTCCGAGTTGCAAATGTTTTTTAAACAAAAATTTTGTGCAGTTTCTAAATAGTGTACAATATATGTCTTGGTATACACCAATCCGGTAATAAGGTCTTCTTCCCTGTACATCCGCCATAGCTGGGGGGCTTCCACTGAATGAACTGTATGTTTTTGTTGTTGCTGAAGCTGCATTTGTTTACTTCGAACAAGTTGCGTCTTTGTAGGGTTGTATGCGCGCGAAGGCGGGCGCGTCGCGTATACGCGAAGGAGGCTCGTTCGTGCATGTAATGGATGAGTGCAACACAAAACGCACAGCCCATGCACTGGACGCCCCCCAGCTATGGCGGATATGCAGGGAGGAGATATTAATTACCGGATTGGTGTATAGTTTTGATGATATTAAAAAAATGCCAAGGGAAATCGTTCTCTGAATCCTGGTGTTTTAAACAAATCAACTCCGGAAGCGTCCTGAAATGAAGGGGACACTGTGTCCAATTTTCAAGGAAGGATCTACCTCTTTGTGGAGCTTTGTATTCTAAAATGTCCAAATTTGTTTCATGTCATTTTTTACTTTGTGAGCTAGAATTCCATTCTCAGTGGAAGAAATTCCACAATTGGCTCACTATTTTCCATTCTTGTTTTCACTTCAGAATTACCAACTGATCCTCCTTCCACGGTCTGAGTTGGCCAGCCTGGCTCTGAGGGGCAGCAGCAGCCAACCCTTGGTCTCAAATCCTAACAAGGTACACTGTCTTGGCAAACATTTTAAGTCATGAATCTCTTTAAAACTAAACTCCTCAAAAAAGTTTGGAAAGTCAAGTTTGACTGACGATTTTCTCTCTTGTTGCAAAATAATTTTCCTTGAATTTTATATCATTGGAAAGCCCTGTTATTCCTCTTTACGATGATGTGTCATTTGTTACGATTAAGCAATTGGGGGATGTGCAGCACAGCTGAATACAGGGGCGAGTGTAAAGTGAAATGTCACAAAATGCATTGCTATTGTCAAAAAGTGCATTGACACATTCCCATCCTCCAAGCAAAAGGGGAATGCACTGCATGACAATAGCAGTGAATTTTGTGACATTTCACTTTCCACCCACCCCTGTATTCCGCTATACTGCACATCCCCCAATTGATTAATCATAACAAATGACACATCACTGTAAAGAGGAATAACAGGGCTTTCCAATGATACAAAATTCAAGGGAAATGATTTAGTAACAAGAGAGAAATAGTCAGTCAAACTTGACTTTTCGAACGTTTTTTGAGGAGTTTATATAGAAAGTGTATGTTTATCAGGGACAGCTTAAATGGCACGATCATCTTCAAGCAAACTTGAATCTGTGGTTATGATTGGTTGATCCATGGCAACAACAGCGAGATAATGTTTTATCTACCTCATCCCTTACATAGAACAACATTGATCCTTTGTATTTTCCCACATTTGAACAGCATGAATACGTGTTGAGCTACGGTCAGACATACCACAAAATCAACCTCAAACCAGACATGAAGAGCGTGGAGATTGTACGATACAATGCAAGGTGGGTGCTCTCAAAGAACGGTTTGTACAATTATAGATAAAGAACAGAATAGTTTGATAATTTGTGCAGTATTTGTCTAAATAAATATGGAAACGTTTCCCCAAAAAATGATGGAATCCAGGCGCTGTAGCCTCCTAGCACTTCGTCCAGGAGGACGGGACAACTATTGTCCCATCCACGATCTTGAGATGGTTGACCTGCTATTTCCCTTCAGCATCCAACCACAGAGAAATAGTAGGCCTACCGTCTCAAGATCACCTCGGGACAATAGTTTACACCACCCTCCTCATGATATAGTCAATATTTGTATTGTATCATATGTTTTATACTTTCAGGCAGCAGAGAATCTCCCCAAAGCTCAGCTATTCCTACCAGCTATGGCCGATCCGTAAGACACGCTACGAACACGCTCATACCAGGATTTATCACAAACCGGTGGATAATAAATGGAACCATCGTGATAATTACATCTGCCTTGGCGGCGCGGCCACGCGGGAGGGGTTCGACCTGCAAGAGGTAAGAAATTGGGGAAAATTTGAGAATTATGTTAAGTTTTGGGAACGTCAGTCGTGAATGGTTTATCAAAGTTCACTTTAGTTCAGATTCACGTTTATTTCCACACTTCCATTACATTCAGCAATAAAAGAACTAGAAATGAGATAACATGCAGAATTGTGAAAAAATAACAAAACAATACGCTAAATGAAAGATGCATTAAATGCACAGGCTCGTCAGCAATGCGCGCCCGCCAAATGTGTGCCACGCAATACGCAGCTCCATAGCAAAGGCATGGAGCTGCGTAATTCGAGCACGAATTTGGCGGGCGCGCATTGCTGACGAGCCTGTGCCTTTAATATGATAAGCAAGATGAAATAAACAGTGATTAAGTTACTAAACTTAACTATCTAACCTTCTGTCTCGTGCCGAGGCAATTTAACCGACTATTTAAAGGCCTTGCAATGGTAACAGCTCTCTATTACATAAGTTGGAATTTTTGTAGAGTCAGGATTGTCATCTTTCAGATTTTTAATTTGTTGAATTTGTTTTTGTTTCTTGGCGCAGTCGTTAAAATTCTGGAAGAGTCGTTTTGTCCTCCTTCCAGCGACTTCATCTTTGATCCGTAAACTGTCCGAATCTGGCTATCAAGGCAACTTGGACGTCTTTGAAGCGAGAAGTGAATCGCAGATTCTGTCTCTCCTGGACGGGTTCTTGAGGTTCGTGGAGGGGATTAACAGGAGAAGAAAAGGATCCAGTCGGCCTCAGAGCAAGGTTAGTTTAGTCCTTCATTTAAAAGTGGACCTTTAAAATAACAGCGGTGTCCTCACAAGTCGCGTCAGGTCCTCACAAGTCTCTACAAGTCCTCACAGGTCCTTGAGAGTCCATGCAAGTCCTCACAAGTCCCCTGCAAGTCCTCACAAGTCCCCTGCAAGTCCTCACAAGTCCCCTGCAAGTCCTCACAAGTCCCCTGCAAGTCCTCACAAGTCCCCTGCAAGTCCTCACAAGTCCATGCAAGTCCTCACAAGTCCCCTGCAAGTCCTCACAAGTCCCCTGCAAGTCCTCACAAGTCCCCTGCAAGTCCTCACAAGTCCCCTGCAAGTCCTCACAAGTCCCCTGCAAGTCCTCACAAGTCCCCTGCAAGTCCTCACAAGTCCCCTGCAAGTCCTCACAAGTCCCCTGCAAGTCCTCACAAGTCCCCTGCAAGTCCTCACAAGTCCCCTGCAAGTCCTCACAAGTCCCCTGCAAGTCCTCACAAGTCCCCTGCAAGTCCTCACAAGTCCCCTGCACGTCCTCACAAAGTCCCCTGCAAGTCCTCACAAAGTCCCTGCAAGTCCTCACAAGTCCCTACATGTCCTCACAAGTTCACTGCAAGTCCTCACAAGTCCACACAAGTCTTCTCAAACTTTATAAGCAATTTTTCTTGAATTTTTTAAAATAACAATCCAGAGACCATCCGTAGCAGGTGATTTCAGCCAATCCACAACCCCGCGTCGTTTACTCTCGCACCCCAGCAACAGCGGCGAAACCACACCCACCACCTTCCAACCCAACTTTGGTCTGTCCACGGCAAACATCACTAGCGCCCTCGCGAGTATCAGCATCATGGGAGTGGGTGGGGCTAGATCCAAGGAAGAAGGCGGGTTCCTTAAGAGCAGTCCAAACTCTCCTGAGCCGGAGGGGTTGTCTTTGATGTCACCTCCAGCATACATTGCCGCTGCTATGAGGACTCCTTTGTAAGTGTTTTAATTTTAATTTTGGGGAAAATCTTTCAAAATAAATCAAAAGGCCATATGAGCCTACTGGCTTTATCCCTGGCTTACATGGCATGGAGTGACTAGGAGCCTTGCTACTCCCCCCGGATGGGATGCCAGTCCATCGCAGGTTTACCCCCAGCAGTTAGTTGGGTTTCCCCAACAGGTTGTTAGTTTCCATGGCATGGAGTGACTAGGAGCCTTGCTACTCCCCCCGGATGGGATGCCAGTCTATTGCAGGTTTACCCCCAGCAGTTAGTTGGGTTTCCCCAACAGGTTGTTAGTTTCCATGGCATGGAGTGACTAGGAGCCTTGCTACCCCCCTGGATGGGATGCCAGTCTATTGCAGGTTTACACCCAGCAGTTAGTTGGGTTTCCCCAACAGGTTGTTAGTTTCCATGGCATGGAGTGACTAGGAGCCTTGCTACTCCCTCTGGATGGGATGCCAGTCTATTGCAGGTTTACACCCAGCAGTTAGTTTGGTTTCCCCAACAGGTTGTTAGTTTCCATGGCATGGAGTGACTAGGAGCATTGCTACTCCCCCTGGATGGGATGTCAGTCTATTGCAGGTTTACCCCCAGCAGTTAGTTGGGTTCCCCCAACAGGTTGTTAGTTTCCATGGCATGGAGTGACTAGGAGCCTTGCTACCCCCCTGGATGGGATGCCAGTCTATTGCAGGTTTACACCCAGCAGTTAGTTGGGTTTCCCCAACAGGTTGTTAGTTTCCATGGCATGGAGTGACTAGGAGCCTTGCTACTCCCTCTGGATGGGATGCCAGTCTATTGCAGGTTTACACCCAGCAGTTAGTTTGGTTTCCCCAACAGGTTGTTAGTTTCCATGGCATGGAGTGACTAGGAGCATTGCTACTCCCCCTGGATGGGATGTCAGTCTATTGCAGGTTTACCCCCAGCAGTTAGTTGGGTTCCCCCAACAGGTTGTTAGTTTCCATGGTATGAAGTGACTAGGAGCATTGCTACTCTCCCTGGATGGGATGCCAGTCCATTGCAGGTTTACCCTCGGCAGTTAGTTGGGTTTATCAACCAGTATTAGCCAAAACATGAACCCATTTATACACCTGGGTGGAGAGACACAATGTGGATTAAAGTGTCTTGCATAAGGACAGGACACAACCTGATAGTAGTGACCAGGATTCGAACTATGGACTTATCGTCCAAAAGTCTGATGCACTATTCACTAGACCACTGCACCTTCAGTAAAAATGAATGAGCATATCCAGTCTTTTAGTGTTACTCAGATCTATTTTCCAATTTTGTTGCACCAAAATTTGTTCTTGAGACCCTAGCATGCCTAGGGAAAATAACATTGGGTTAATGATGAAGTAGAGTCTTAATTTGTTCATTTGAATTGCCAACAGCGATGGTGTGAAGACGGTGCCCAGTGACACCAAAGGAATGCCAGGGGACTGTTTTGTTTCCGCTGAAGCTGTGGCCTGGATATGCAAGAATTTCCTGGGCAATGTTGGGCATAGCGAGGCTGTCAAGTTAATGCAGGTAGGCAAGGAATGATATAAGATTCTTTTAAAAAAATTGTTTGAGAATTTTGTGCTTAAAATGGATTTAAGATGTATACAATAATTTTTGTTTTTTTAATTCAAAAATAAAAAGTCAGATGGAAAAAATACAATAATGATAATGATATGGATTTATACCATGCACTTATCCGGGGAAATCCCCGATCAAGGCGCCTACATTATCATTACCCCTGATCATAGGGCTCCATTAAATCACTCCATATACCATCTCAGCTCCCTGGGGAGTATACATCCCAGGCCGACTTAGGCGCTCAACGGCTAATCAAACACATCAACTTTCGCTACCCTCTCAATAAGTCACGGTTAGCGCCCCTGCCCCCAAACCAGAGTTGACATATGCAGCACGATATGTGGCAGAGGGTACCCTCCCCTTCTATTGTTCCCCCATTGTGTCTCAAACATCCAAGGAATTTCAAAGAATTCCATTTAGTTTTTAGGGAGGGGGTTGGTGCATTAAGGGAAGAGTGTGTTGAGGTATAGGCGCCTTAGGGGGAGGGGGCGGGGGAGTCTCTTTGTCACATCGTGCTGGGTATCAGAGTTGATGGGCAATAAAGACAAATAATTTCAAATGTTGTTATACTACCTACTTGATAAATCCCAAAACCAAAATATAATTTTCAAGAAAGCACAGAGCTTTCAACAAATTGGTGTAATAGACAGACAATTTCATGTAAAATGTCATTCATTTTATGCTAGATATTTAAGTACTAACTTGTTCATTAATATTAAACAAGACTTTTATTAAACAAGAAAAATACAAAGATATGTTGTTCCGTAACACAATAATAGAACACTGTGGAACTTGAAATGATTTTGGGTGGTTGTAAAAACAAAATAATCAAGTCTTGTTTTTTTGTCGTTTTCAGGGTATTTTGGATGAGGGTCTTATCCAATCAGTATTCAGCGCAACAGCCAACCAAACGTTTCTCTATGGTTATTACATCTACTGTTTGGTTCCGCAGTCAGGAGGCAACAGCCCAGGTAAAGTCTTTGTCATTATTGCCATAGAGGGCGCTCCACTAGTTTCACTGTCCCAGCCACTGTTTTCAAAATTACTGGATCACTCAATTTTTGATATATTCTGTTTGTGTGCATGCAGTTTACTCCTGTTAGCCTTATATAAATATGTTAAACATATAAGCTTAAAGGAGTGTGACCAGATCACTTTTTTTTACCCATAACTCCCCGGGACTTACCTTATGGGTCATAAGATTTTTATATCATAATATCCGTTATATTTTTCTGATTACGAAACTGAAACTCCCGCGCTTCTAGGCCGCATATTTCCGAGGATATCGTAGAAAATCCACCGATTATTTGTAAACTAATTTTCCAGTATCAACGTTTATCCGCTGAAAGCATACTCGATAGTTTTGTTCAATTTTTTACTGGAAATTGCGAATGTTTTCGGGTTTTTGGGACATGGGAGGTGTGTATGGGAGTTAATTGATAATATTAGTAAGTTACATCGAAAACTATTTTCCAGAAACTCTGGTCATGCTCCTTTAAGTTAAACATATAAGCTTAAGTTAAACATATAAGCTTAAGTTAAACATATAAGCTTAAGTTAAACATATAAGCTTAAGTTAAACATATAAGCTTAAGTTAAACATATAAGGCCGATTTCACAGAAGCATTTTAGCGTGCGTATAAGTAACATGCGTTTAATTTTTAAACGCATGTTAAAATGCCGTTGTACGCGGACAGCTAAACGAACGTTTAAACGCCATTTCACGAGATGGGATCATCGCACGTTTAGCTGCACGCGGATAACCTTGCGTTTATCCCTCAGACTAAACAGGTGCGGTCAAATTAGGACAACATGCCATTGCATAATGGGCATTTACAATAGTCGTTACCGGTTAATAACCCCGTTTGTAAGGGTAGTTGCGTTGTGGACACACATTTCGCACAGACATGTCGGCCAAAAAACGTGGGGAGAATTTCACTTCGCTTCAAAGAATGGGTCTCATTGAGGCCGTGAAGATCCACGAAAAGGTCGTAGAAGACAAGAGGAGTGATATTTCCGCACTGACAAAAAAACAGAAAGCATGGGAGGACATCGCCAAAATAATGGTAGCCAATTTCCCAGAGCGGGCCAAATCTTCAGCTAAGGAATTACGTGAGTTATGGAGACGCATGAAATTGAAGGCGAAAAAGATGGCGAGAGAGAAAAAGCTGGACCTACACAAGACAGGTGGGGGACAGGCAGAAGTTGAAGACCTTGGTGAGGAAATAATGGCTGTATTGGCCATTATTTCAGCCGACCTGGAACAGGTCCACAATGACGTGGATGATGACGCCACGACGCAAAATAGGCCTACTGCAATTGACGATGACGTTGAAACTGCAGCAAGTGACAAGATGCAGCCAAGGTAATTTTTATTTAACTGTTTCATTTCCTTAAGGGCCCTTTTATTAGAAAATAATACAGATTGTTCCGATAATTGAAAATGAACATCCATTATGGTATTACAAGCTGCCCAGTTTATTTTCTGTAAGTTATACAACAACAATTTCCGGTTTCAGCACAAGTGGCAATGACCAGGACGCCGGCGATACTTATGCGGATGAGTTTGACATGTTTCAGGACCATCATGTCGCAGATGTGCCATTAGAAGAATTTAAGGATAGCCAACCCAAGTCCAGAGAGCTACAGTAAGTCAAACTTTCTTTGTGTGTCCGGTGGACGTGAGCAAGATGCTAACGTCACACGCATCCTTCACCAAAATAGTTTCATCCTCGGCATTCGTGGTGATTCCATACATTCATTTGTGCTTTCATTATCGGTGAAGAGTAAAAATGCAGTTCTCACTCACGGTAGCATGTTCAGAAAATGTAAACGTACATGTAAACGACAAACGTGGCCTTGCAATACCCCTCTATTAAGTGAATAAGAAACGGGTGTCTACAAAAGTAAGACCTAACTACAAAACTAAGACCCCACCCACTACAAAAGTAAGACCCACAGAAACTGTCTGGCAGTTCCCATATCATATAATATGGAAACTGCCAGACATTTTCTGTGGGTCTTAGTTTTGGGTGTTAGGTCTTAGGTGTTAGTTTTGTAGACACCCAATAAGAAATGGAACCAAGCAACTAATGTATGCATTCATTTCATTTATTTGATTTATACATTTCTTTCCCAGAAAAGGCCAGTCTTGCTCTAAATCTACCAGGCAACAAGATGAAGGCAGGTCGGCGTCATCGTCAGGTCCAGTGCTACAGAAGACTGCCGAGGCACTGTCTTATCTGAAAGAGGAGCACGAGGCAAAAATGAGTTTAATTCAGCTCCAGAAAGAAGCTGCGATTTGTAAAAGGAAAGCCTACGAAGCCAAAACAGAATTTTACAAAGAAAAACTCAAGCGAATGCGTATTGATCTGTAACAGATGTCAGATGTATGAATAGTTCAGATGCAAACACAGATACAGCCATATCCTACTTTTGATAATAATGTAGTACTGGTACAAACATTCAACATTATTTTCTGGCCAATGTCCTGGAATTATTGATTCAAACTAAGTTAGATATGGCGTTGGATGTATTTATATGTTTTTCCATCTGAACCCTCCGTGGGCGTATAATTAGAGACCATTTTGGTATCTTGCCTGTTGAAATGTTGGGTGATGAATCTCTGACGGAATAAGTTTCCTCGCAAGTCTGCTTCAACGTTATTCACCATTTGTTCTGGGTCTTCATCGGGCTGTACTGGAATATCAACATCTGGCGGGGGGAGAGGGTCGTTCATTCGTCTTGCCAAATTATGAAGGCATGCTGTTGCAACTACTATGGCCATGTTGTGCTGCAACTGAAATAAAGAATCATAATCGTACAAATGTACATGTCAATCATCGTGTAATAAATTGTCGATTTCAATAGTGCATACAATTATCATTTTCAGTAGCCTATGAAGGTAGTGTACTTACTGAACACCTCAGATGCATTCCCTTCGATACGCATGGAAACCGCCTTTTCCAGATGCCGAATGCTCTTTCTATCACTCCTCTTGTTGCCCTCTGTGCAGCATTGTAGCGAGTCTTTGCAGGTGTTCTCGGGTTACGTACAGGCGTGAGCATAAACTGCCGACAAGTGTAGGCTGCATCCCCAAGTAAGATCCCTTGATATTCCCCCGTTCTAAATCGACGAAATAGTTGACTCTCCTCAAATATTCTCGAGTCATGAGCAGACCCATACCAACGAGACACGACATTCGTGAATAGAAGGCGGTGATCACAAACTAATTGGCAGTTCAAGCTGGAATATCCTTTTCTGTTAATGTATCGTACGGCAAACCTACCACCAGGGTTCACAATTGCGATATGGCTACCATCAACCGCACCGATCACACCGGGGAACTGCATGATCTCATAAAAGCCCTCCATAATCTCTCTCCTCTTTTCCTGTGTGGTTGGAAAACGAATAAAATGCTGTTTTTTTCCACAAATTGCCGCCGTGACACGAGCAACCACTCTGCAGACGGTGGAGGTCGACGCACCACACATATCACCAATGTCCATTTGAAACGAAGCCCTTGCATAAAATCTGAGAGCAATCGACAGCTGTTGGAGGGGAGTCAGGGCATGACTCCTTCTGGTGGCACTTAGTAGATCATCCCTAATCAGGTCAAGAAGCCAATGGAATGATTCCTTCGATATTCTGTATCGTTTTACAAAGTTCCGGTCGTCGAATCTCTGAAGTGGATTTAATCTGTCCTGAAAAACTCTCACCTGAGGTTGTGGAGCGGCATTGAACCCTTCTTCAGCGGCCTCTTCCTGGGCGAACTCAAGTATAGCCAGAGCATCCATACTAGGCCTACTGCTTGCTAACACGCCCACTCATTTATGTGCAAATCAATCTGTGATAGTACTAGTTTTCGCGACTTAAACATACCCTCACGAGCGTTTAAGTGTTCTTTTGTTATTTGACCGCAGGCGGTTCAAATATTTAGACGCACACGGACAGTTGCGCCTCGTGAAACGGTGATTAAAATTAAACGCATGCTAAACGCGCGATTAATAAAGTTATCCGCGTGTAAACCTTCAAACGCTTCTGTGAAATCGGGCCATAAACTTAAGTTAAACATGTAAGCTTAAGTTAAACATGTAAGCTTAAGTTAAACATGTAAGCTTAAGTTAAACATGTAAGCTTAAGTTAAACATGTAAGCTTAAGTTAAACATATAATATTAAGCTAGATGTTTCTTCCACTGCATTAACATTTCTGAAATACACCAAGCCCTGAGCCAGGGATGAAGTTGGCCATTTTGAAAACGGCCCGGGTTTCCATGGTCATTGTATCCAAACATTTTACAGTCAGTTTATTTACTCCAAATATTAATATGTACATATTTTTCATTGTCTGACCTCGGTAAAACATTCATATTTCCTTATGATGTTTATTTATAACAGCATTTTATATTGACTTGCTTATTGTCTAGATGTAAGAAAACTAGCAGGATTCCGGGATGCTCGCACAGCACCAAGCTTGACTTATGAACCTAGCTCCTCCCAGCTCATTGAGGTCTCATGTTGGCATCCTGAAGGAGAGGATTATAGGAAGCAATCCCAGCATTCCTTGGCTAAGAACACATCCGAAGTAACGAGTGAGGTCACAGTTGAATGCAGCACCAAGCTGAATTTGCCCCAAGAAGAAAGTGAAGGTACGTTGCTGCATTAAAGACGGATTACATGATTGGAAAACTGGCGTTATCTCTCTGTGTGATTAAGGATGTGTATGATAAAAACCAACCTGTGTATAAGTCAGCTCAGTACCTCATCTACATTCTGAGAAAACAATGAAAAACTGAGTCCATACTTTCAAGAAATTGTGCGAAGCCACCGTCCTATTTAGGCAGGTTACTTGGCTATACTGCATGGACAACGTATGCATTTGTTACAAGTGGAAACTCGAAATAAAAGAACGGCGAACAGCACCAATAGTTACACGATAAAAATGTTGACGTCGCCATAATTTCCCTGGCTTACCACCCGCCTACAATTTTGAAAATATCTTTAGGACATTTTTTTTTTTTTCAAATACAGACGAAAATAATGTTGAGTTCAAGCAGCCAGCTTACAAGTCGCTCTTCTTAGAAATCGACAGCAGTAAACTCAAGGATCGCGTAGAGTGGTGCCATGTTGGTTACCATAGCAACTACAACCCACAGATGGCTTTTGAGATTGAGCTACAATGGCTGACATCGACACCGAGCCTGCTGAATGAACTGGTCAGTTTCTTGTTGGATATTCGTCTTCTCATACACATTGCCCTCATCGGGATTCGAACCGGAGACCTCTGACACACAGGGCAGATGCTCTACCAGCTGAGCTATGAGGCACAGTGGTATACTCCCTCAGGTTTTCCCCAAGACCGCTGACTCACTAGGCAGATGCTCTATCAGCTGAGCTATGAGGCACAGTGATATACTCCCTCAGGTTTTTTCTATGACCTCTGACACGCCAGGCAGATGCTCTACCAGCTGAGCTATGAGGCACAGTGGTATACTCCATCAGGTTTTCCCCAAGACCTCTGACTCACTAGGCAGATGCTCTACCAGCTGAGCTATGAGGCACAGTGGTATACTCCCTAAGGTTTTCCCCAAGACCTCTGACTCACCAGGCAGATGCTCTACCAGCTGAGCTATGAGGCACAGTGGTATACTCCCTCAGGTTTTCCCCAAGACCTCTGAAACACCAGGCACATGCTCTATCAGCTGAGCTATGAGGCACAGTGGTATACTCCCTCAGGTTTTTCCTATGACCTCTGACACACCAGGCAGATGCTCTACCAGCTGAGCTATAAGGCACAGTGGTATACTCCCTCAGGTTTCCCCCAAGACCTCTGACACACCAGGCAGATGCTCTACCAGCTGAGCTATGAGGCACAGTGGTATACTCCCCCAGGTTTTCCCCAAGACCTCTGACACACGGGGCAGATGCTCTGCCAGCTGAGCTATGAGGCACAGTTGTATACTCCCTTAGGTTTCCCCTACCAACCCAATATTTCTCTTGGTGTTGCATTGATACGCAACTGTGATTAGTATAGTTTAATCACATACATTAAGCGTTTACTCCTGGGTGGAGAGAAAGTCAGTTTATGCAGGTTTATGGCAAAGTGTCCCAAGGACACACGCCATGTATACAATTTGGGTTTGAATCGACTGTGTTTTCTCCACAGATCACCAATTGGTCCCGTCGAGCGGCTACCAGTGGTTTTCACCTGGTCCCCAGTCACGTGGATCCATTTGGCTTCAACACGGACACCGCGGACTCGCTACACAGCCCGTTGTTTATTGAATTACGACTCCCTGATGAGTACTTGGGTCTTGGCGGCCAACCTATGATAGAGGGCAGTATAGCACTAGAGAGAATCCGTACAGTACAGCAGCTTATCACCTCCAGGTATTGTTCGATTCATTCAATTTGTTTTTTCAATCTTTGAATTTTTCAATTTTTCAATTTTTCAATTTTATAATTTTTTCAATTTTTTACTTGTCCATTTTTCCAAATCAAACTCAAGTATGGGATGAGGGAATTATCATATGTGACCCAACCTTGATTGGGTGGGACTCGAACCCACAACCTCCTGCATACTAGGCAGACGTCTTAACCACTCAACCACTAAGCTAGCCGGTGTTGAATGGCTGGTTCGAATCATTTTAGCACGTTAGTTGTTTTTGTTATAGGTTTGGTTTCCTTGACAACAAGACATCATGCTACAGCCCATTGGCTAGCAACACCCAATCAGGTCACAGCTCATTACCAATTCATAATCAGTACGTCCACGTTACGGGATGCGCGTTCCTACTCGCGATGCCGTTTTGTCAATTGCCGTCATCTCCGCGACCAGAATCGCTGCCTTGTCTTTGTCGATTAGGCTGTATGTCAGAAACCAACGGCGGTGCAGCGTGCAGCCGTAACACTCATGGACCTCAATCCAGCGGTTCAAGGTTCGAATCCCCAGTACTAGCAGGCTATGGACAGAAACCGGGATTCTTGTACGTTCATAACTATCTACTGACAAAGAAGTGGCGTTCGGCAGCGACCGGGGATGATAAATTCCACGAAGCCCTCTTAATGGACTTGTCAAAGTTCTGTCGTGGCGAGGATGGGAGACTTCAAGAAATATTGTCAAAAACGGCACTTCTTGGGACAGGCAAATCTTAAAAGTCAGCCCTCGGCTAATGTCGCCTAAATCACAAACTGTAAGTATAAAAGTACTTCTTTGTTTCTGGCTTGGCTGCAGCACCATCTGCCTATTGATTGCTTTCCAGTGACGTCACCCCTTCCATCCACCATTTTGGTGGGCATTTTTCATGACCCACGTGGCTCGAGTAATAACCGGCAAAAAGAGCAAGAAAAGCGCATTGGTTGCACTTACCTCTGTTGCTTGAACTAGCTTTATGTTGTTGCGCCATGGCTGTTGTATCGAGAAAAATAAAAACGCATTTCTTCAGGCTACACATCGCGATCAAGTAAAAGCACTTTTGTTTTTACAAGCCGAGTGCATGCTCAATAATTTGAACGTATCACAACGCTCGCGTGCGGCATCTTCGAATGAAAATACGCTGGTGAGTATTTTTTACGCGTGTTCATGTGCGTCTATTGGCGCGCGCGTGTACGTGACTGTTGACCACCAGACATTCCCAGATGTTCTACGTCATGGAAAGCAATCAATGTCTCACTGTGTTTTCTCTAATTTCTGACGTCGCACAAATGGCCAAAAGACTGCGGTTAACAAGGCTGATAATTTAAAATTTGTGTTTCTTTCTGTAACAAAAAAATGAAAAATGCAGTGACTCTATATCCTCGAAATCTAATCTTTGTGTAAGTAAAAAATGTTGTGTGCTCAGACAATCTGAGCTAAATTCTTGGATTTCCTATACATTTTCTCTTTTATTACAAGTATGCAGTGAATTTAATATATGGTAGACAGGGAGACAGCAATGCAAGACTGGTCCCTGATGATATTTATTGGCAAGTCAGTGTTTGGACATTGCCATGCTTCTGGAATCTAGACCAAAATGAAGACATAATTACCTGTATATGTGAATGCAGTAAATGTCGAACAATGCAAACATTAGTTAATGCTGCCATACATTAGAAAAACGCATCTTTGAGTAAGAACATAGTTTACAAAGAGGCTCAAATAAAATTAAAACTGCCATGGAGTGAGAAAAACAATCAAAAAATGAATGCTGAAAATACATTGTTTCAATAACTTATTTGTGGATTTAAACAAATTTGGAAGAATTCCTAACTTTGAAGTAATGCAAGATAACATTGTCTCGAGAATCAACAGGACGTTAACTTGCATATTTCAAAATGATTTTTAATTATGCAATGATAAAAATGATGGTTTGTGGTTTCAAAATTTACTGTAAGTGTTTGAGGGGATCTAGTTGAGCTATAGTTGATGATAACCACCAATAGACCAATTCAGAAATGTTTCTATGTGGACGGGGCTTACTGGACCGATCTAAACTCCTCAAAAAAAGTTCGGAAAGTCAAGTTTGACTGATTATTTATCTCTTGTTGCAAAATAATTTTCCTTGAATTTTATATCATTGGAAAGCCCTGTTATTCTTCTTGACGATGATGTGTCATTTGTTATGATTAAGCAATTGGGGGATGTGCAGCACAGCTGAATACGGGGGCGGGTGTAAAGTGAAATGTCACAAAATGCATTGCTATTGTCAAAAAGGACATTGACACATTCCCATCCTCCAAGCAAAAGGGGAATGCACTGCATGACAATAGTAGTGAATTTTGTGACATTTCACTTTCCACCCACCCCTGTATTCTGCTATACTGCACATCCCCCAATTGATTAATCATAACAAATGACACATCACTGTAAAGAGGAATAACGGGGCTTTCCAATGATATAAAATTCAAGGGAAATGATTTAGTAACAAGAGAGAAATCGTCAGTCAAACTTGACTTTCCGAACTTTTTTTGAGGAGTTTATTTAACTTGGTTCTATCTTCCCCGTTTGTGTTGTGTGTTAGCAAAACACCATCTGTACAAGATGCTATGTTTTATGTGTTTAATTTTAACTGTTAATCGTGTAGGATCTCTCTAAGGGACTTATTTTTCTACTATTTTTCTATCAGGGAGGTTTAATAATTTAAATATCGTTTATTATAATTTGTAAATAAATGACTGGGTTTTGTTTTAATAAGAGTGTTATTAATGGTGCATGGTTTTTACTATTTGAAAGGCACAGGATCGTCAGCAATGCGGGCACGCCAAATTCGTGCCATGAAATACGCAGCTCTATAGCAAAGGCATGGAGCTGCGTATTTGTTTTGTTTTTAAATGTCTGTTTTGTTTTTAAATGTGTTTTTCTGTTAGTCCGAGAAATGTTTTTTTCCCTCGTCATTTAAATCTAGTTTTGTCTAATAGACTTTTCCTGTGCCGGAAAATGACACTGCCGCGCTGCGCTCACCGCACTGTATGAGATCCCAATCGCCGATCTTTCCAAAATAGAAAATTCCACTCCGGTAACTTGGTGCTTTTCTGATATCTCATTGGTTGCCCGTTGGAAAGGTCAGCGCACTGCAATCAAAGTTCAACAAATTTGAACTTTGACCCAGCTCAAAACGTTTTGCGCATCGCAACAGGCCGCGCACAAGCACCAAACCAGTTTCTGTACAAACCATTGGCACAGGCGCCCGCAAAGCCATTTTTCCGCCTTTGCATGTGTCACATAGACAGCATCTGGTGTATTGGCGTCCTTCCTTTAACATGCACACAATATCAACTTGACCAGACTAAATGTTTGTTTCTATGTGGTGCACGTGGCAGGTGTGAAGTACAGAATCAATACCGTGTTCACTGTAGGACAGAATTGCATAAAGCAACCAGACTATTTATTGCTAGCCATGTTCTTGTGTATGTTCTGGAATCGGAGGCAATTTTCCCAAAACAAATTTCTGGTAAAATATTAAAAATAAAATCACAGATTCCAAGAAAATTACCTATTTTCTGATAAATTAGTGGCCAGTAAGAAAAAAGACAGGTGTATTATAATTATACAGGGTAGTAGTGTGGTGGTGTCATATGCACCTTGTGGTTTAATAATGTACCACAATGGCACACCATAATGTACCATTGTATTTTGTAATCAATGCAATATACGTTTGTTGTGGAAAGTTTAATTTTATTTACTGGTAATATTGTTGTTTTTAAACGCACGCCATGTTATCACTTATTAAAGATTATTTTATTGTACATCAATGGTCTCTGACTTAAGGACATTAAAAACACCGGCTCGTCAGCATTGCGCGCACGCCAAATTCGTGTCACGAAATACGCAGCTCCGCACACCTTTGCGATTTACCGGCCCATCGGATCCGGAAAAGCGTACGGTCAGACCGGCACGAATTGTTTCAGCGCACACCTTTCCGGTATGTGATCCGATTATCCGGTAAATCGCAAAGGTGTGCGGCGGGCTTTAGCAAAGGCATGGAGCTGCATAGTTCGTGGCACGAATTTGGCGCGCGTGCATTGCTGACGAGCCTGTGCCTTTAAGGACTGCGAGATTTGGGACAAGTACTTCCGAGTTAAGTAAAAACAAATAATCATTTGCTGCATTTGCAATAAGATACATTTTACAAAAAGTTGTTTAACTGCGCGGACAGATTTTCAAACACAGGGTAGCAAGTTGCATACGAGGAGTATTAAAGGTAGCGTACATAATTTGCAGTGACCCCAATTGTTTGTTTTTTTCACAAGTTGACAAGAAAAACCTTACTAAAAGTGTTAATAACAATGGTACTAAACACCACATGATTTTACTTCAGTCCAAAATAGTATTTTGTGTGAGAAATTACAAACTTAAAGTGGTTTTCCAAAACAAAAAAAGTTGACTTTTTTTACCATTCAACTCAACACAAAAACCCTGCATGGATTTTTCAAGTTTTCAGAAGTATTACTGCAGCAATGTGGCTGACATTTCTACAGGACTGTTTTATCAACATGGGCTTCTAATCACGAGTGGAAATAATGCTCCTTTTAACAGTTTACCAATCATGTGTTCTACCTTTAAATTTTATTCTGAAAAAGAAAATCACACGTCAAAAAAAAGGATTATTTTAATGGGAGATAAATATTAAAATGGTAATTTGAGTGAAATTTATCGAGTATTTGCTTTGAGTTGGAAACTTCATGATCATCAGACGTAGGCTTTACCCACGATGACGTCATCATTTGCTTGCATGTGCGCATTTCTATGAGTTTTCGGGATCACGATTTTGTAGATCTGGAAACATCGCTCATGTAAATTGCAGTGTCATATTATGTCACCTTCCAAATTCATTTTCGAAGAGGAGGGACACAAAATGGCCAAATGAGTCCTGTTTTTTTGCTTGAAAAGAGCCACAGGTGTAAACTTTGGATTATTGCATGAATGCGGCTATACACTGTTTGCCAAATAGTTTGTCACGGTTCACAACGCGTCACACCCGCTGCGTGTGAAGCTCATTCACGCATTATAGGTTCTTTTGAGTTTTTGCACGAGGAAATTTAACGAAAATTCAACTTGCACTTTTATTAAATAGCTTTTCGAAATCGTAAACCGTATCCCACTCGATTGCCTTTTATTTAAAAGATATACAGTTCGTGGTTCTCGGCAATAGACTACTAAAGTGAAAACGTCACCCTTTGTGTGTTGCCATGGTATATTGAGTCTACACTAAAACCAGTGAACTGTTTCCCTGCGCTATACCAATGGACGTTTCAGATTACCAGCGAATGTTTAGACCCAATTACCGTGGCAACTGACGTCACACTTTAGTAGTCTATATTGCTTTTTTTCTCCGAACCAAATTTTAAAGCGTTTGCTTTATTTTGACGACAAATGACATACACTTTGTATTTTAGAGATCGACAAACCTTTAAAAAACGCCGTTTTATACGGCCGTTTTTGCGCCTTGCCTAGACTTGCCCAGGTCTGACTTATTGTGTTTGGTCTGTGGTGCGGTGCGTGCATCGCGCCATCTGGACTGGTGGCCTGTCAAATCTCTTTTCTCCTGTCTCGGACATCTTTCTGAGACAGAGGAAACATAAGAAAACAGTTGGACATGTCACTTGTCCGTAGGCATCTATCTGTGCGCTGCGCGTTGCAGACCGAGTACGGGAGGTCAGACTTGGGCAGTCTACGCCTTAAAATGATAATTAAAAGTTGGTCGATTTTTTTTGTTGATGTCTCGTTTGAAAGCGAATAACTTTTATGTTTCTACAAAATTACCAATTCAAAGGTGCCACACCCAAAACGCACGGACTGTATATCTGTAAATTACACACGAGTTTGTATTTTCAAATTGTAAATTGTCTTCATTTTTATTTCGTATTTCGGTCACAAACCGGCGCTTCCATGCAACAGTCACGAACCTGTTCACGGAACACCGACAGACAGAATGGTTGAATTATTGGGGGGAACCTGACCGTGTGTAACACTGTAGCCCATGGCTCAGCTTGTAAAACATCTGCCTGAGCCTCCTGTGTCGGAGGTCTCGGGTTCAAATCCCGACGGGGACCATGTGATTGTGAAACAATTTACTTGAATCCGTCTTCCGCTTGTAACATTTGTGAAAAATCCTAAAACGGGTATAAATCACAGAAATGTACAGAATCAACCAACTGTGAACTATAGTTGATTAAACTTAACAAAGCTCCCTCACAAATAGACGAATGCGTCACTCGTGATATAGCCTGGACCAATCCGGTCAGTATGCCTTTGCTAGTCAGAAAAAAACGATCAAGGCTAAAACATTATTTGAAAAGAAGGAAATCCATAAACGTTCTGACGGTGCAAGCAAAACACAAGGCCGCACCCGAGCTATTGTTGAGGGTTCACTTACAAAAACACGCTGATATTGCAAATAAGACCACCAAACTAGGGTTCTTTTGCATATCGCTGAATAGCTAGTTTATTGTATTGGAGTTCTATTGTCAAACGTACAGGATACAGGCGCCGAAAGCATTACACACGTAAACGACCAAATCAAGTTCAGCGATAGATGCGATAAATCTGTGATCGTCATTTTTTTTCCCGACATATATCTTCCCGGCTTCAATAAATTCTACCCGATTGCCATTTTCGTGGATCATTACTACCCGGTCCATCATGGATATAGGGACTCGTTTTAGAGTAATCCTGGGCTGTTTTTTAGTGTTTATACCGGCTGTTTTTTGCCGTAGTGCTGGTGCTCCGGTGGACGCCTGCGTAACACTAACACCCAACCATCCTGGACAAGCACCGCAGACCACTCAGAGCCCCTACCTGTTGGATGTGATTTCAGGCGGTACATACACACCGGGCGGCATGGTAACAGGTTTGTATCCAGCGTATGCAATTGTTAGTTTCCTTTAGAGGCAAAATAAACATTTTTAAATTCTGAATTACATTAATGTACGTTTATCCCGTTCTTCCTCAATTCCCTCAGACAGAGTGATGGAATAGAAATTTCGGAACGTATAAATAACGCCAAAGAAAACTAAATTATATTTTGGTGTAAAATGCATGTCGTATCGGAAAGAACAAGAAGAATGTTTCAGAGTCCCAGTAACATCACACAAATTGTACTTTCGACCTTCGTACCGACACAAAATGTTTCTTTTTGCGCCTCATTTAAGCCAAATCGTCGACAATATTCTAATAGAAAACCTTTCAATTTTCGTTGAATTTGGATCTGATGGAATTTATATTTAAAAAATAGTTTGCATTCATTTTTCATTTTTCCGATCGAAGCATCTCACACTGAGACTCTCAGGTCGTCTGTCGTTTAAAGATTTGAAGGGATTTTGAGCAAACAACATCCCATTAAAAAGAGAGAAAAAGGCGGGAAAACAGACGAAGAAACAAGGAAGCAAACCAAAAAGAAATTCTACATTATGAACGTGTGGTCTAGTGGGTATACAGCCGAGCTCGTGATCTAAGGTTTATGGGTTCGAGCCTCACTTGTGCCAACGTGTTTGTGTCCGTGGGCAAGACACTTAATCTCAATTGCCTCGTCAACCCAAGCGATATATGGGGAGATGTTAGGGAAAATGCCACAATCTAACTGCTGATAGGGTTGTGCGCCTTGGCCAGGTTGCCACCTAGTTGAAGCGAAATGGTTCTGGTGATTTCCTGATGACAGCGGTAATAATGGCAGGAGCACCCCCGTGGGGCGGACATGTGCGCTATATAAGTATCCACCATTATTATTATCATAATTACAATTCCTTGGTGACTATGACCAGATTGGCATACTCAATGGTCAGTATATATGCTTTTTTTGTTAATATGAAGTCACAATTTCATAATCTTTTGGAGGCGCGATATATACATTGGCGATGCGGGGGTGGGGAAAAAGGCAACATTCCTTCAAAAACTGCGCGCCCACTTTCATTTTTACGCCCATTCCCGAACGTTTTTTTAATACTTTACCAAACAAACCCTAAGTCTTTTACTGAAATGGTTCTGCAAGTGTAAAACCCCGTTTCTAACGACTGACCGGACATTCAACAAAAGACATAATTTTTATTCCAGATTTTGCCAGGTTTTTGCATGAAAGAGGCTTCCGGGTTCGGCGAGGTGAAACGTACTTTTCAATCGAAGCGCAAGAATATTTCATTGTGTATGTGAAGCGCGCGATAGCTAAGCCTACGACAAAACGCCATTTAAAGGGACAAACCGGCTTTATTGGGCTATTTTGGGCTCGAACTAGACCCATAGGCCTACATGATTCTGAAAGTCTTTCTGAAATAGACTGAAGAGAACCTGAAAAGAAACCACAACATTTGGCAGTTTTTGAGCATTTTTCAAAAAAAGCGAGGTCACGTGATTTATCGGAACCAGATTCTGGTTTCGATAAATCACGTGTCCTTTATTTGGAGTTAGTTTTATTTCCAGCCGTATATGGCCGTGTGATACACAGTTTATTCCTGAAGTTTATTACTGCAGTACTGCATCAAATTCAGCTCTGAATTTTGTTTTCAAAATATTTATGAGTATTTGACAAAAGAGACTATTTATTCAGGTTATAAAACAAAGTTAAACATAACTCTGAAAAATCGAACATAAAATTTTGACACAAAGTCCGAGGAACCGAAGCGAGTTCCACCGTGGACAGTCTACCGGACAATGTGACATTTAGCCCCACGGCACACACACGTTGCCCGCCCAAAACCGGTACAGAGCCGTGGAACTACAATTGTAAGTTCGTTAAGACAAACCATGAATGTCAGCTCCTCTACGGAAAACGGAAAAACCCATTCGGTCGTCCAGGCTGTCCAGTGAAATCTTCAGCAGAAAATGAGAGGTATCCAAAGCAAAAAGCTGCCAAGTGAAGAGCGAATCGTTTCCGACAAAGTCGTGAGTCTCGCGCGATAGTGAACGGCTGGTAAAGCGTATAACTCGACTATTGGCCGTTTTTATTAATTTTAAGCTTGTGTGGTTAATTACGGGACATTTTGACGATCTTTTTTTCACAAGGACCATCAACAAATTATTGTCAAGGATGCTGTATCACTAAATTACGTAAACAGTAGGCCGGTGTGTACCTTTAACTCAATGGCGTTACCCTTATGATAATTGATGGTAACACATTAGCGGATCTGGTAAATTGATTTGGTGTAAAATAATTATCATATGGAATCAGCAAAGCGTGTATCAAACAAATCAAACAAAGAATTATGGTGGATAAATTAACATCTATTAAACCTGTATGGACGCAAAGTGCATCAAATAAGCAGGGGAAAGAGATTTTTGAGTTCAGACCATCAGCGATTACGACACAATTTTATCTGTACAATTATCGGTTACAATTAAAAATTAAAAAATTATTTTCAAGCCTTATTGAATCTTTAGTCATTGAATAGCCTTATGCAGTATATTATTTATAATCGAATTTGACGTTCATTTTCCCAGCAATTTATCACACAAAACTATTTTACAGTAATTTTCGACTGCCATAAACCATCAATGGTATAACTAAATTCAGAACTATCCTTCAGGGACAAATTATTTAGGGTTCAGAGAGATTCTCTGGAGAATGATCCATGTTGCCATTTTTCTGGAACCAAAATGGCGCCAGTCGTATGACCTATAAACGAACTATAGTATAGTTATATCTGACAGATTTCCAGTCTCTGTGCCGTCTCTGTACGGTCGAAATGTCGGATTTAATTTATCAATTAATATGCTGCTGATTAAGAGCAGTGCAGGCGAGATGGCGCGCACACGTAATGTTAATTACACCTCCGGGCTAACGTCTTTGAAAGGCGGAATGGTGAATATAGGCCTATAATAAAAGAGCAAAAAGATTCAATATATGTGCAGATTTGGGTCAGGGCTTTTTTAATAACCATAACAACGAAAATGGTGATTTAGTGATGTGATGATGTTTACGACAAAAATGGTAACCTTTGAAACATAAAACTCTTTTAATTATTCCTGGATTTTGGCGTCGCTCAAAATACACGGTATATATATTCCATTGATCAGACGGATATGACCAGGAAAAAAACACCTGTCCATATAGCGATACCGGGGATGAAGGAAAAGAGAGAATACGCATTAAATCATTAATATGCGTGGAGTGTTACACAGATATTTATGTATTAGAATCGACAAATGCAATGTTGGTAAATGGTTTTACTGCTCATTTCTAAAATGAATTGTAAAAATGAACTATCGTAAATGTTAATCAAGTAATCAATGCGTCTGATGAATCAGGTGTTTTAATGGCAAAAATCTAGTTCAACTTTCCAAAAATGGAAAACGTTATTATTTTACTTTAATACTAATATTAAAAGGTTGCTTACTAAACTCTCCTGAAGATGTTAAATGCGACTTAGATAACATTAAAGGAGCGTGTCGAGATTATTCCCGAAAATGGATTTTGTTCTAACCTAACAATCATATAACGTACATCCCTAAATTACTATCCATGGGAAGAAAACAGGACATTTGCAATCTTCAACTTTGATGTAGAAGCACAAAGGTTGGTGTATATAATTACTGCATTGCTTTATAGAACCAGATAAATTAGTTTACAAAACATTAGTGGTTTTTTGACGATATCTTTGAAAATATACGGATTGAGAACGCGAAATTTAAAAATGGTAATGAGAAAAAAATATGACACGTGATATGGTATCAAAATTTGAACACCCGTGGAAAAAAATGGGGGGGGGGGGGGCGGGTGCTTAAAAATGTGATATGGACACGCTCCTTCAAGACTTTGTGTTCCAAAACCCACGGTGATTTGAAATATAAGCTCGATAGATCGAATAAGTAAGATAACTATTTTTCCCGTATTAGGACGACCGTTTTGGGTAGAGTGCTTACAGAGACCACTAAAACCACAAAATTGTCGGAATTAGAAACTCATGAATTGACATCCATTTTCTCGACCTAATTCTCTGAAAAAAATGTTTTGCGACCTAGACGAAAATGGTTTGTGACCTAATAAAAATGGTTAGGAACCTAATAAAAATGGTTTTTGAAGCACTTGGCGTTAGGACGACCGGCTATCGGTCGCCCTAATGCGGTCGGTCGTCCTAATACGCCGTTTTTACCCATAACCGGTCGACCTAAACGCGAAAGAGTAAGTTGTAGTTTATTAAAATAAAATAATCAAATTCAATCTGAACGTTTAAGATTTGATGTGGCGGCCATTTTGATCATGCTCATTCACGACTGAATCGATAGATTAAACTCTGCACCAACAATTAATTCCAACCATAGACTAGTCTGAACATAGCATAGGCCTATAATAGATCTTGCATTCAAAGAGCAGGGTTCGCGAAAAACCAGTTCGCACGCTCTACTGAAATCCTTCGTGAAAAGAACATAACTTGAATAGACCCAAGTTCTCTCCCTCAGAAAGCCCAATCACCCATGAACGACATTTGGTTATTATGAAAGCGAAATATTAAAGTTGAGTGTTGGTAATGAAATTTGTCAGGTGACCTTCAAAAATGGCACGGCCAAAAATGGCGTCAGTACCAAAGCTAAACCTTGGGTTATGGCCAACAATTTCTTTTTTATTTAAAACGTTCATATCAAGAAATCGACTTTGATGTTGTTGTTAATTTTATGACATCTTTGGCAACTATAGTCCCTTTATGCCATATTTATTCTATGGATGACGAAGACATCTCCTGGGGAAACTAAATCTCCTGGGGGAAAACTCGATCCACATACACGTATCGAACCTGCACCATAAGGCGAAGAAAACAATTAAAATAGATGCCATAACAAGGATTTTATATACAGTTTGAGTTTTTGTGTTAAAGTTTGCAGTGGTAGTCGTCAGCAGTTTGTAAAAGGGCACCCGATAGTTTTGGGCGTTTAGTTTATTTTTTATTTTTTCCAGTGAAAATCACGCTTTCTGTTTACCAGGTTGAGCGGCATTAACCTGCTGTCTGCTTTTGTCGAGTCACCAACCGTTGAAATTATGGTGAAATATGGCACCACTGAACAATGTTTCTTTGAGGCTTTACGATTCACAAATGTTAACAAATTGGGGCAATTTCCAAGCCAGAGAAACGGAATTTTTCAAGCCAGGAAAACAAGTGTCCGACGGGGTAAGCCTACTTTAAAGGGACAAAACATGGCAAATGTTGGGAAATTCCGACGATGGGGCGCCGACAGTTTGCAATGAACATTTGGCATAATATCAAAACATACCATTATAAATAACATTTTATTTTCAAATGTCGGCAGTATAGGCTACAAAATATTTCACATACCAAAATATTGATCGCTTCTTAATAAGGTCAACGCCATGTGCTACTCTTCTATTCCAGTAAATGTAATTTTGTAAAGAGATTTTAAAAGATATGAACATATTAATTGTTTCTAGGCCTAATTATATAGCATTTTGTTCAAAGCCGATTTTTTTTCTTCCGTATTTTAAAAAGTGACTTGATTTACACAACAGAATTAATGCTCTCTGGTTTTGCAAAACTTGAAATACAATTTGTCCTGCATCTTTCTGCACAGAAACTTCAAAAATATATTTAATATCCACAGAAATCATATCTCATTAAGCCTTTATTTTCTCTCTGATTGCAGTGCGACTGAGCGCCAACCCGCCAAACACCCAGTACCGTGGTTTGCTCCTTCAAGCCCGCCGAGTCAGAGATGGAGCCCCGGTCGGTTCGTGGCAGCTCCCGGTCGGGGGAGATTTTCAACACCAATCGTGTTCTGGTAGCACCGATTCCGTGACACACACGAACGGACTGGACAAGAATCTTCCCCAAATGTTCACTTGGACTGCGCCGATGCAGTCTGCCGGGGATGTCCAGTTTTTGTAAGTCCATTTAGCCTGAGGTTGCTTTACTTAAAAGGTTACTTGAAAGTTTTACTTTTATAGTCATGTTTTCGTCACAGTTGAAAAATTATATTAAAACTATATTATCTGTATAGTTCTCAGCAAATTCGATTTCTGTTTTCCTAACGAATTTTTAAAGCATTTACTTTAGTTTTACGAAAAACCATCATACTTTGTAATTTAAGACATCAGCAACCCTGTGAAAACGCCGTTTTATACGGCCGGTTTTGCGCCTTGCCGTGAGTTGAACTATTTGGTGGACCGCCAATACATGTAATTCGAAATATTGACAGTATTTGCTCGATAGCTAAACGTTGGTCGACATTTTCGTTGATTTCTCATTTGAAAGCGAATAACCTTTGTGTTCTTAGAAAAATATCAATTAAAAATATATTTTTCGAGGTGCCACACCCAAAACGCACGGACAATGAGGCCTATACATCTATTTATGTTGAATTTTTCACATATTTTCCCTTCCCTTAATTCTGTAGACTGACAGTTGTCCAACAATTCTCGACTTTTTGGATCAACATCGGAAGAACAATATCGGGTAAGAAATATCTCCATCTACAAGCAAATATATTTGATTTTTCGCGTTCATTTTTTGTTAATTTTTGCGTGCCCAGCATTAAAGGCACAGGCTCGTCAGCAATGCGCGCGCGCCAAATTCGTGCCACGAAATACGCAGCTCCACAGCAAAGGCCCGGAGCTGCGTATTTCGTAGCACAAATTTGGCGCGCGCGCATTGCTGACGAGGCTGTACCCAATCGTAGGAAATTCGTGGCAAAAATCGCACAGTGGGAGGCCCCAAAACAGGCGACAGTTTGCTCATTCTCTATACAAAAAATGGGTGTCTTCGGTTTTCTGGGTGCACCCAAGTAAATAGGGGGAGATCCGTGCGCCGAGCTCATGAATATTTTATATTTTGGATGCCCTCAAATTCTTTAACATTAGAGAGAATTGTACGAAGACCCAGAGGGGACATTTAAGTATTTTCCTTTTTTATTTTTTTATTACGTACGTACGTGATAATAATACGTACGTACGTGATAATACTACGTACGTACGTGATAATAGCACGTTTGTTCGTGATAATTTAATACGTACGTACGTGATAATTTATCACGTACGTACGTGATAATTTAATACGTACGTACGTGATAATATTAAGTACGTACGTAGTATTATCACGTACGTACGTGATAATAATACGTACGTACGTATTATTATCACGTACGTACGTAGTATTATCACGTACGTACGTAATAAATTATCACGTACGTACGTAGTATTATCACGTACGCACGTATTGTTATCACGTACGTACGTGATAATAATACGTACGTACTTATTATTATCACGTACGTACGTATTAAAAATTAAAAAAACAAAATACTTAAATGTCCCCTCTGGGTCTTCGTAGAATTGTGAGCTGAACAAGACAATATGTGGTCTTTTGGGGAAACTGGCCACCATCGTGATGTGGGGTATTTTTTCTTCCAACTAAAATCTTTTTGGAGAATGTATACTAGATGTAGGTCGACTCAAGAAAGTTGCCCTATTTCCCCCAGTAGCGAATGTGACGTTTTTTTCCAAAATGGCGCTGGTCTGTTTGGCAATTTTCACTCTTGCAGGGGTAGTTTGGTTGGATTGAGTGTTCTGCACTGCGGGTCCGTGTTTCGTCATTTTGTGCATTTACTGCTATGTAGTTACAGCTTTATAAATACCTCTGCAACTATTTAATTTCAACAGTTAATACCGGTACTAGTAGTCCCTGCATATCCACTCCTTGTCGAAATAACGGTGGTTGTGTCCCAAGTCAAGATGGCTCATCCTATACATGCACCTGTACTACTGGTTTCACAGGGAATAACTGCCAGGATACAGGTTTGGAATATTCGTGCCTTTATACTTGTCTAAATATTTATAACACATATTTATAACACATTTTTCTTATTTCATCTTTTGTTCTAAGCAGTGAGTCTGTTTCTTAATTAATTGATTTCCCCCTTTAATATATGTTTATCCAGATTTTGTCATTCTATTCATATTTTAAAATGATGTCCTGAAAATTTATTCCAATTAACAGCCATTTCGTGTAGCTCCAACCCTTAGAATAGTCAGAATAGTGGTGTATATGCACAGACCAGTCAAGTCAAGTCGGTGAAAATCGGGACTTCATAGACTCAAGCATACAACACTTGTATGTTGTCTAACATGGAGCACTCTATAGTGACGAGTAAGGGGATTCCCCGGTGTCTCTGGCCGTGGGCTGCCAATGGTGCCACCCACCTATGTATCTCAATGTTTAGGTGGAAGACACTTGTAAGCTTTATACAATTCAGCCTACGGGCTGCGAATTGAAGTTCATTGAACTCATTAAATAAAAAAGTGAAGTTGCAAAATATTGTGCCTCATGAGTCTATATCTTAATACTTTTTTTCATTAACAGTTGTCAACGTCAACGCTTGTCAGCCTAACCCATGTATGAATGGTGGAGGTTGTTTCCAATCATCAGTTGGCCAATTTACATGTGGATGTGTGTCGGGCTACACAGGAACACAGTGCGAATTCCCACCACCAGGTATGTATGGGTTTGAACAATCACTCCAAATGTAAAATTCATCAAGTTTCTGTCATTGCGTCAACCCTTGTAAACAATATCTTCAATTTGATACCAACAGCCACTCCATGCAGCGCCAACCCTTGTCAGAATAGCGGTGTATGTACAAACCAGGGTGGTACTTCATATACATGTACCTGTGTTACTGGTTTCACTGGAAGTAACTGTCAGACAGGTATGGACAGCTGACTATTTTTTCTTACAAATATTTTGTTTGAATTGCACCCTACCAGATGTTGCGTTTGTAAAAAACACAAACGCAAAGCTCTAGTTGTTTTTGCTTTACACAAGTTTACTACATTTTTGCAAATCTTAATTGTTAATGCATTTTTCACTTTATAAACAGCCGTCGACCTCTGTCAGCCTAACCCATGTCTGAATGGTGGAGGTTGTTTCCAATCAGTTGGCCAATTTAGGTGTGTATGTGTGTCGGGCTACACAGGAACACAGTGCGAATTCCCACCACCAGGTATGTATGGGTTTGAACAATCACTCCAAATGTAAAATTCATCAAGTTTCTGTCATTGCGTCAACCCTTGTAAACAATATCTTCAATTTGATACCAACAGCCACTCCATGCAGCGCCAACCCTTGTCAGAATAGCGGTGTATGTACAAACCAGGGTGGTACTTCATATACATGTACCTGTGTTACTGGTTTCACTGGAAGTAACTGTCAGACAGGTATGGACAGCTGACAATTTTTTCTTACAAATATTTTGTTTGAATTGCACCATACCAGATGTTGCGTTTGTAAAAAAACACAAACGCAAAGCTCTAGTTGTTTTTGCTTTACACAAGTTTACTACATTTTTGCAAATCTTAATTGTTAATGCATTTTTCACTTTATAAACAGCCGTCGACCTCTGTCAGCCTAACCCATGTCTGAATGGTGGAGGTTGTTTCCAATCAGTTGGCCAATTTAGGTGTGTATGTGTGTCGGGCTACACAGGAACACAGTGTGAATTCCCACCACCAGGTATGTATGGGTTTGAACAATCACTCCAAATGTAAAATTCATCAAGTTTCTGTCATTGCGTCAACCCTTGTAAACAATATCTTCAATTTGATACCAACAGCCACTCCATGCAGCGCCAACCCTTGTCAGAATAGCGGTGTATGTACAAACCAGGGTGGTACTTCATATACATGTACCTGTGTTACTGGTTTCACTGGAAGTAACTGTCAGACAGGTATGGACAGCTGACAATTTTGTCTTAATGAATTCCCGTATTTTTTGTTCTGCAGGGCGGGGGTTTGAGTTCTGTTCTAAGTGATCTCTGAGAGGGGTTGTTATCTCATTTGAAAGGTTTAACCCTCTGTAAGGCTTGTTAAGCTAACATGATAGCCAATCCTAATTACTGAGGGACAACTCCAATACTGTGATTCGAGACCACCAGTTGGCTTCATAGCTCAATTGGTAGGGCATCTGCACATTAAGCAGAAGGTCCGTGGTTCGAATACCGTTGGAGCCAAGTTGCTTTTCACTGCATCCGGATTTCCCAAACTTACGGACAATTGTCCACATTTGTATCGAATTACCTCGGCCGTCCCTGGGTCATTATCCCTCAAATAATCACTTAGTCATACTTAAATTTGTTTCAAGTTTGCTTTACGAGAATATGTGCTACATTATTGTAAATGTTAATTGATTTTTCTCTTTATGGACAGCCGAAGACCCCTGTCAGCCTAACCCATGTATGAATGGTGGAGGTTGTTTCCAATCAGTTGGCCAATTTACATGTGGATGTGTGTCGGGCTACACAGGAACACATTGCGAATTCCTACCACCAGGTATGTATGGGTTTGAATTACAATCACTCCAAATGTAAAATTCCTCGAGTTTCTGTCATTGCGTCAACCCTTGTAAACAATATCTTCAATTTGGTACCAACAGCCACTCCATGCAGCGCCAACCCTTGTCAGAATAGCGGTGTATGTACAATCCAGGGTAGTACTTCATATACATGCACCTGTGTTACTGGTTTCACTGGAAGTAACTGCGAGACAGGTATGCACAGCTAACAATTTTGTCTAAATGAATTCCAGTATTTTTTGTTCGGCAGGGCAGGGGGTCGAGTTCTGTTCTAAGTGATCTCTGAGAGGGGTTGTTATCTCATTTGAAAGGTTTAACCCTCTGTAGGGCTTGTTAAGCTAACATAATAGCCAATCCTAATCACTGAGAAACAACTCCAATACTGTGATTTGAGACCACCAGTTGGCTTCATAGCTCAATTGGTAGGGCATCTGCACATTAAGCAGAAGGTCCGTGGTTCGAATACCCGTGGAGCCAAGTTGCTTTTCACTGCATCCGGATTTCCCAAACTTACGGACAATTGTCCACATTTGTATCGAATTACCTCGGCCGTCCCTGGGTCATTATCCCTCAAATAATCACTTAGTCATACTTAAATTTGTTTCAAGTTTGCTTTACGAGAATTTGTGCTACATTATTGTAAATGTTAATTGTTAATGGATTTTTTTCTTTATGGACAGCCGTCGACCCCTGTCAGCCTAACCCATGTCTGAATGGTAGAAATTGTTTCCAAACGGCTAGTCAATTCAGGTGTACTTGTCCATCAGGCTTCACAGGACTGCAGTGTGAATCCCCACTAGGTATGTGGGTCTGTACAATAACTCCAAATGTAAAATTCATTGAGTTTCTGTCATTGCATCAACGCTTGTAAACAATATCTTCAATTTGATACCAACAGCCACTCCATGCAGCGCCAACCCTTGTCAGAATAGCGGTGTATGTACAAACCAGGGTGGTACTTCATATACATGTACCTGTGCTACTGGTTTCACTGGCAATAACTGTCAGACAGGTATGGACAGCTGACTATTTTTTCTTACAAATATTTTGTTTGAATTGCACCCTACCAGATGTTGCGTTTGTAAAAAACACAAACGCAAAGCTCTAGTTGTTTTTGCTTTACACAAGTTTACTACATTTTTGCAAATCTTAATTGTTAATGCATTTTTCACTTTATGGACAGCCGTCGACCCCTGTCAGCCTAACCCATGTATGAATGGTGGAGGTTGTTTCCAATCAGTTGGCCAATTTACATGTGGATGTGTGTCGGGCTACACAGGAACACATTGCGAATTCCTACCACCAGGTATGTATGGGTTTGAATTACAATCACTCCAAATGTAAAATTCCTCGAGTTTCTGTCATTGCGTCAACCCTTGTAAACAATATCTTCAATTTGGTACCAACAGCCACTCCATGCAGCGCCAACCCTTGTCAGAATAGCGGTGTATGTACAATCCAGGGTAGTACTTCATATACATGCACCTGTGTTACTGGTTTCACTGGAAGTAACTGCGAGACAGGTATGCACAGCTAACAATTTTGTCTAAATGAATTCCAGTATTTTTTGTTCGGCAGGGCAGGGGGTCGAGTTCTGTTCTAAGTGATCTCTGAGAGGGGTTGTTATCTCATTTGAAAGGTTTAACCCTCTGTAGGGCTTGTTAAGCTAACATAATAGCCAATCCTAATCACTGAGAAACAACTCCAATACTGTGATTTGAGACCACCAGTTGGCTTCATAGCTCAATTGGTAGGGCATCTGCACATTAAGCAGAAGGTCCGTGGTTCGAATCCTGGTAGAGCCAAGTTGCTTTTCACTGCATCCGGATTTCCCAAACTTACGGACAATTGTCCACATTTGTATCGAATTACCTCGGCCGTTCCTGGGTCATTATCCCTCAAATAATCACTTAGTCATACTTAAAATTGTTTCCAAACGGCTGGTCAATTCAGGTGTACTTGTCCATCAGGCTTCACAGGACTGCAGTGTGAATTCCCACTAGGTATGTGTGGGTTTGAACAATCACTCCAAATGTAAAATTCATCAAGTTTCTGTCATTGCGTCAACCCTTGTAAACAATATCTTCAATTTGATACCAACAGCCACTCCATGCAGCACCAACCCTTGTCAGAATAGCGGTGTATGTACAATCCAGGGTAGTACTTCATATACATGCACCTGTGTTACTGGTTTCACTGGAAGTAACTGCGGGATAGGTATGCACAGCTAACAATTTTGTCTTAATGAATTCCAGTATTTTTTGTTCGGCAGGGCAGGGGGTCGAGTTCTGTTCTAAGTGATCTCTGAGAGGGGTTGTTATCTCATTTGAAAGGTTTAACCCTCTGTAGGGCTTGTTAAGCTAACATAATAGCCAATCCTAATCACTGAGAAACAACTCCAATACTGTGATTTGAGACCACCAGTTGGCTTCATAGCTCAATTGGTAGGGCATCTGCACATTAAGCAGAAGGTCCGTGGTTCGAATACCCGTGGAGCCAAGTTGCTTTTCACTGCATCCGGATTTCCCAAACTTACGGACAATTGTCCACATTTGTATCGAATTACCTCGGCCGTCCCTGGGTCATTATCCCTCAAATAATCACTTAGTCATACTTAAATTTGTTTCAAGTTTGCTTTACGAGAATATGTGCTACATTATTGTAAATGTTAATTGATTTTTCTCTTTATGGACAGCCGTCGACCCCTGTCAGCCTAACCCATGTATGAATGGTGGAGGTTGTTTCAAATCAGTTGGCCAATTTAGGTGTACTTGTCCATCAGGCTACACAGGAACGCAGTGTGAAACCCAACCAGGTATGTATGGGTTTGAACAATCACTCCAAATGTAAAATTCATTGAGTTTCTGTCATTGCGTCAACCCTTGTAAACAATATCTTCAATTTGATACCAACAGCCACTCCATGCAGCGCCAACCCTTGTCAGAATAGCGGTGTATGTACAAACCAGGGTGGTACTTCATATACATGTACCTGTGTTACTGGTTTCACTGGAAGTAACTGTCGGACAGGTATGGACAGCTGACAATTTTTTCTTACAAATATTTTGTTTGAATTGCACCCTACCAGATGTTGCGTTTGTAAAAAACACAAACGCAAAGCTCTAGTTGTTTTTGCTTTACACAAGTTTACTACATTTTTGCAAATCTTAATTGTTAATGCATTTTTCACTTTATGGACAGCCGTCGACCCCTGTCAGCCTAACCCATGTATGAATGGTGGAGGTTGTTTCCAATCAGTTGGCCAATTTACATGTGGATGTGTGTCGGGCTACACAGGAACACATTGCGAATTCCTACCACCAGGTATGTATGGGTTTGAATTACAATCACTCCAAATGTAAAATTCCTCGAGTTTCTGTCATTGCGTCAACCCTTGTAAACAATATCTTCAATTTGATACCAACAGCCACTCCATGCAGCGCCAACCCTTGTCAGAATAGCGGTGTATGTACAAACCAGGGTGGTACTTCATATACATGTACCTGTGTTACTGGTTTCACTGGAAGTAACTGTCAGACAGGTATGCACAGCTGACAATTTTGTCTTAATGAATTCCCGTATTTTTTGTTCTGCAGGGCGGGGGTTTGAGTTCTGTTCTAAGTGATCTCTGAGAGGGGTTGTTATCTCATTTGAAAGGTTTAACCCTCTGTAAGGCTTGTTAAGCTCACATGATAGCCAATCCTAATCACTGAGAAACAACTCCAATACTGTGATTTGAGACCACCAGTTGGCTTCATAGCTCAATTGGTAGGGCATCTGCACATTAAGCAGAAGGTCCGTGGTTCGAATCCTGGTAGAGCCAAGTTGCTTTTCACTGCATCCGGATTTCCCAAACTTACGGACAATTGTCCACATTTGTATCGAATTACCTCGGCCGTTCCTGGGTCATTATCCCTCAAATAATCACTTAGTCATACTTAAAATTGTTTCCAAACGGCTGGTCAATTCAGGTGTACTTGTCCATCAGGCTTCACAGGACTGCAGTGTGAATTCCCACTAGGTATGTGTGGGTTTGAACAATCACTCCAAATGTAAAATTCATCAAGTTTCTGTCATTGCGTCAACCCTTGTAAACAATATCTTCAATTTGATACCAACAGCCACTCCATGCAGCACCAACCCTTGTCAGAATAGGGGTGTATGTACAAACCAGGGTAGTACTTCATATACATGCACCTGTGTTACTGGTTTCACTGGAAGTAACTGCGGGATAGGTATGCACAGCTAACAATTTTGTCTTAATGAATTCCAGTATTTTTTGTTCGGCAGGGCAGGGGGTCGAGTTCTGTTTCAAGTGATCTCTGAGAGGGGTTGTTATCTCATTTGAAAGGTTTAACCCTCTGTAGGGCTTGTTAAGCTAACATAATAGCCAATCCTAATCACTGAGAAACAACTCCAATACTGTGATTTGAGACCACCAGTTGGCTTCATAGCTCAATTGGTAGGGCATCTGCACATTAAGCAGAAGGTCCGTGGTTCGAATACCCGTGGAGCCAAGTTGCTTTTCACTGCATCCGGATTTCCCAAACTTACGGACAATTGTCCACATTTGTATCGAATTACCTCGGCCGTCCCTGGGTCATTATCCCTCAAATAATCACTTAGTCATACTTAAATTTGTTTCAAGTTTGCTTTACGAGAATATGTGCTACATTATTGTAAATGTTAATTGATTTTTCTCTTTATGGACAGCCGTCGACCCCTGTCAGCCTAACCCATGTATGAATGGTGGAGGTTGTTTCAAATCAGTTGGCCAATTTAGGTGTACTTGTCCATCAGGCTACACAGGAACGCAGTGTGAAACCCAACCAGGTATGTATGGGTTTGAACAATCACTCCAAATGTAAAATTCATTGAGTTTCTGTCATTGCGTCAACCCTTGTAAACAATATCTTCAATTTGATACCAACAGCCACTCCATGCAGCGCCAACCCTTGTCAGAATAGCGGTGTATGTACAAACCAGGGTGGTACTTCATATACATGTACCTGTGTTACTGGTTTCACTGGAAGTAACTGTCGGACAGGTATGGACAGCTGACAATTTTTTCTTACAAATATTTTGTCTGAATTGCACCCTACCAGATGTTGCGTTTGTAAAAAACACAAACGCAAAGCTCTAGTTGTTTTTGCTTTACACAAGTTTACTACATTTTTGCAAATCTTAATTGTTAATGCATTTTTCACTTTATGGACAGCCGTCGACCCCTGTCAGCCTAACCCATGTATGAATGGTGGAGGTTGTTTCCAATCAGTTGGCCAATTTACATGTGGATGTGTGTCGGGCTACACAGGAACACATTGCGAATTCCTACCACCAGGTATGTATGGGTTTGAATTACAATAACTCCAAATGTAAAATTCCTCGAGTTTCTGTCATTGCGTCAACCCTTGTAAACAATATCTTCAATTTGATACCAACAGCCACTCCATGCAGCGCCAACCCTTGTCAGAATAGCGGTGTATGTACAAACCAGGGTAGTACTTCATATACATGTACCTGTGTTACTGGTTTCACTGGAAGTAACTGCGAGACAGGTATGGACAGCTGACTATTTCACCTTAACGAATTCCACTATTTTTTATCTACAGGGCAGAGGGTTGGGTCATATTATAAGTGATCTCTGGCACCAGTTGGCTTCATAGCTCAATTGGGCATCAGCACGTTAAGCAGAAGGTCCGTGGTTCAAATCCTGGTGGTGCCAGGTTGTTTTTCACTTATGGGGTACCGTGGCCGATCGGTTTAGGTCATTGACTCGCAATCATAGGTGAAAACTTGGGGTTGCAGGTTCAAACCTCCCCACGGCTACGGTACCTGTGCCCTTGGGCAAGGCACTCAACCACACTTGCTCCATCCTTCGGAAGGGATGTAAAGCCGTTGGTCCAGTGTGTTAGGTAATATGGAAACGCACTCTAAAGATCCCAGAGCATTCTTTCGTGAAGAGCAAGGGGGATCATCCCCGGTGTCTCTGGCCATTTCTAATTATAATTCTTCATGGGTTTCCTCACGCTTGCGAGTGACAGTGCAATGAGCACTTTTGAGGAATCCTTGGTATGAATACCAGAAATAAATAATAATAATAATAATAATACCATAGTACTGACAGAAACATTTTGATAAGTAGTATTTCTTGAAAAATACTACGCTCTGTAGAACTGTGAAAATGTGGACAACTTTGGACGGCCCCTAAAGACTTGTGATGGACAACTACAGCCGTGAAAAATACCCAGTCAGGACGTGCGGAGATTTCTTCATTCTACTGTCTACTTCACAAACAGCAAATATAAATGCGATTACAAACTGGGACCAATTTCATGCAGCTGTTTAGTAGAGAAATTTTCTTAATCCTAAATTGGTTTGCTGCTCAGTAAAAATGGGTTAATATATACACCAATCCGGTAACTAAGGTCTCCTCCCTGCATATCCGCCATAGCTGGGGGGCGTCCATAGCAGAACACCAGTTTTGTGTTGCTGTTAGAACGAAAAGCGCTCATCCATTACATGCACGAACGTGCCTCCTTCGCGTATACGCGACGCGCCTGCCTTTGCGTACACGCGACGCGCCCGCCTACGCTTGCGAGTGACAGTGCAATGAGCACTATTGAGGAATCCTTGGTATGAATACCAGAAAGAAATAATAATAATAATAATAATTTCCCAAACTTGGTACAATGCATAGTTCCGACCTGTCAATCAAGCCGAACCCGCGACTAATCACAACAGAGCTAGCAGACGGCGCCCACAAAGGTCAAAGTGATGCAATCATCACAAACAATCACGGGATTTTCTACCCATACAGTTTGTATGTTGTATGCGCCACTGACCGGGTGAATTTTTTTTTCAATGTCGGGCGATTCTCTGTTCAAAGGTAGGAAAGCGCATTTTTATGAAATATATGTCATCCCTGCATTACTAGCCCTTCGCTCAGTGTGTGCTACGGTAACTGTCAACCTCAAAACATCAATACCTTTGAGTTTTCTCCAATGAATCTGTGCTTTCCATGCCGAGTCCCGTTGCTTTGTACGTAGTCTCGCCATTTTTTTGCGATGGCTTGTGAGCGCATAGCAACAATATCTAAGGGGCGGGGTTAACTGGGCAATCTCGGAACTATGCATTGTCCACAATTGTATCAATTTACCCCGACGTTCCCTGAGTCATTATCCCTCAAATAATCATTTAGTCCTACCTAAATTTGTTTAAAGTTTGCTTTACTAGAATATGTACTTCATTTTTGTAAAAATGTTAACTGTTAATGCATTTCTCTCTATATATTAACAGCCGTTGATCCATGTCAGTCTAACCCATGTATAAATGGTGGAGGTTGTTTCAAAACGTCTGGTCGATTCATGTGTAGTTGTCCATCAGGCTTCACAGGAACGCGATGTGAAACGGGTAAATACCATTCTTGGCTATTCCAACTGCAAACCTTGATAGTGAGCTGCTTTTCTGTATATGCTAATATTTTGAATTTGTTTTCTCTATATAGGAACAGCCGGAGACCCCTGTCGGCCTAACCCATGTATGAATGGTGGAGGTTGTTTCCAAATGGCTGGTCAATTCATGTGTAGTTGTCCATCAGGCTTCACAGGAACACAGTGTGGAATCCCACTAGGTATGTATGGATCTGTACAATCACTTCAATTGTAAAATTCATTTTTCTCCCTATAGACCAATCTGGTAACTAAGGTCTCCTTCCCTGTATATCGGCCATAGCTGGGGGGTGTCCAGTGCATGGGCTGTGCGTTTTGTGTTGTTGTTAGAACGAAAAGCGCTCATCCAATACATGCACGAACGCGCCCCCTCCGCGTGCATGCGATGCGCCTCCTCCGCGACGCGCCCGCCTTAGCGTACACAACCTACAAAGACACGCAACTTATTCGAAGTAAACAAATGCAGCTTCAGCAACAGCAAAAACATACAGTTCATTCAGTGGAAACCCCCCAGCTATGGCGGATATACAGGGCCTTACAGACCTTAGTTACCGGATTGGTGTATACACAGCCATCAATCAATGTCAGACTAACCCATGCCTAAATGGTGGCACTTGTTTTCGATCATCGATATCCGGCCAATTTAGGTGCATGTGTGCGTCAGGCTTCGAAGGAATGTGATGTGAATTATCACCAGGTCTGTAAATATGTATATTTGAAATAAAAACGAAATAATTATCTATTTCTGTCATTGACTTTAAATATAGTATACATGATTGGTAAACTGTTACAAATAGTTTTATCCCCCTGTGTGATTGAAGATATGCATGATTAAAACCAACCTGAGCAAAAACCAGCTCCGTACTTCGCCTAACTTTTGAGAAAACAGTCAAAAAAGGGTTTACAGTCATTTCGCCCCAAAACCACTTCGCCCTGAACCATTTCGCCCCGAACCACGGCCTGTGCACGAAGTGGTTTTAAGGCGAAGTGGCATTTGGGCGATGAAGTGTTTGGACGAAGTAATTTGGAGCGAAATGGCACTCGGGCGAAGTGGTTTGGGGCGAAATGGCACTTGGGTGAAATGGTTTTGGGGCGAATTGAATGTTCGTCTCATGAGACGAAAACTAATTGTTTTACTCATTTCTCAAAGACTATAGCACCTCAGACAAAACCATTTCAGGGAAAGTTTTCTACGGTCATCATGTTTATTTGTGTAAGTTAGGCGTAAATCTGTGAACATTTCTGATTTTCGAGATTACCAATGATGTATACTGCCTTTAATACATGAGCTTATTTATGCTCATGAAAATTAAGGATTTTGTTTGCCCTTACCCGGCTTTATTATTAACACTGTTTAATTCCTTTTAAGCTTTGTCATGTTACAATACCTTCTTATTTCTCCTTAGACCCGTGTGCATCATCTCCATGTTTAAACAACGGCGTTTGCATGTTGAGCTTAATTTCCAATCAGTACAGGTGCTTATGTCCAATGGGATATACTGGCAGTAGGTGTGGAGCCACAGGTAATTGTTATTGGTTTTAAAGGTTTCGGGAAGCATCTAACACCCTGTTTACACTTGTTCCTGAGCTCGGGGTTGAACACCGAGCTGGAGATCAGCCCCGGATCACAAACTGAGTGTAAAAGCACTCTCTGGACCAAATATTCCCCGAGATTTTGGTCTCGCATTGGCAGAGGGTTCGATCCCGATCTCTGGATCAGTTTGTGGTTAGATGAGCAATTAATCTTTACCTGCCGCATCCGCTCCACAGCCGTAGCGGGGGAAAAGCCCGTGAAACTCAAGTGGCCTTGTACACTGTACATGCGCTGATCAGTACGTATACACACACATAGAGCATGACCTTTGACTGCAACTTCTGGCACCGTGCTCAAGATCAACTACAGAATGTAAACGAGGCACTCAGGATCATTGCGGTTAACAATGACGCATTCTTATCAGGGGATCAATCTTGATCCCGAGCTCGGGACCAGTGTAAACATGGTCTATGCAGCTGAAATTTCTGCAGGCTAGTTTTAATACCAATATTCTTCATTGGGTATATTATGTTACGCCTTATTTCAGGAATCTATAAAATGTTAATTTTGTAAATGATACAATGGGCCTAGGATTGAATACTTATAGGCTGCGTTCGGGCGTGCAGTTCTCGTTACTCCGGAGTAATTGCACTCGGGTCACATCACGCGAACGGCAAGTCCGCAGTCCGCGTACGCGAATGGCAATCAGTGAAGATGGCCGTCTCTTGCCATCACTGCACAAAAAACGCCGTTTAAATGCTCACAAGAAACTGAGGAAATACAGGCCGTAAGTCGTGAGAACCTTTGATGCCGTCTAAAACAAACCCCAGTTATCGAGTTGACACGTTGAGCAAATTCACAAAAAATCCCACCCATATTTCGCCATATTCGTACAAATCACATGACTCTCGTTGGGAGTAAGAGCACACTCCCCATTTGTTGGGGAGTACCGAGAGCATACTCTCACTGACCCGAGTGTCGTTATTCTTGCCGTTCGCGCGCGCAGGAGTATACTCGTGTTAACACGAGTACCCGCCCGAACGCAGCCATATATAAATTGTAAGTGGCATTTCAATGAAATAAAATAAGAAATTGATCTTGAAAATGTCAATTTTTCCTTCATCAGTTAATCCATGTTCCTCGTCTCCCTGTGTGAACGGTGGCACTTGTCTATCAGGATCAGTCTCCAATCAGTTCAGGTGTATTTGTCCAACCGGCTTCACTGGCGATCGATGCCAAGTCACAGGTACATTCAGATTGTTTGGCACCTGTGTTTAATTGCCTTGGCACGTGTGTTAAATTGCCTTGGCACCCGTGTTGAATTGTCTTGGCACCCGTGTTAAATTGCCTTGGCACCCGTGTTAAATTGCCTTGGCACCCGTGTTAAATTGCCTTGGCACCCGTGTTGAATTGCCTTGGCGCCCGTGTTAAATTGCCTTGGCACCCGTGTTGAATTGTCTTGGCACCCGTGTTAAATTGCCTTGGCATCTGTGTTAAATTGCCTTGGCACCCGTGTTAAATTGCCTTGGCACCCGTGTTAAATTGCCTTGGCACCCGTGTTAAATTGCCTTGGCACCTGTGTTAAATTGCCTTGGCACCCGTGTTAAATTGCCTTGGCACCCGTGTTAAATTGCCTTGGCACCCGTGTTAAATTGCCTTGGCACCCGTGTTAAATTGCCTTGGCACCCGTGTTAAATTGCCTTGGCACCCGTGTTAAATTGTCTTGGCACCCGTGTTAAATTGTCTTGGCACCCGTGTTCAATTGTCATCAAAGGAGTATGTTAGCTAAATGTACTGTAAACCATGCCATATCCAAAAAACAAAATTTTGTTTGTCTTGTTTCAGCGGGCTGTCAGCCTGATCCCTGCATGAATGGCGGTGCATGCCAACTAGGCATAAGCAGTGTAGTTTTCTGCCAATGTTGGAATGGCTATAATGGACAATTCTGTCAAACTCCACCAGGTAAAAATTCAGAAATATATTTGCAAAACGAGATAAAGAACCAATTAATAACTCTTGCCAATACTGTAGATGAGGCTGAAAAAACTACGTTTGGCGTTAGTGCGCGCGTCACTTTCAACCATGCGCATCAGTTTTTTTTTTTAAAACAGCAAAAAATATTTTTTTTAAATATCGTCAGTGCGCGCATCACTTTTAACCCTGCACATCAAAATTTTTGTTTACTTAGACACGCACCGTCTGTTGAGTGTTTTGATTTATTTAAAAACACGCTTTTGTTGCTTGGAATCCACTCACCACTGGTTTATAGACCGTATCCAATAGCTGCCATCTTGCAGGGAAACTTTTGTTGTTTAAATTGGTCAACGATGTAAACACAAAATGTGCAACCATGCATGTCCTCATGTAGAACATTGACATCAGTTCCAAGATGCGTAATTTTCTTCAGAGTAGACGCGACTACGGAATAAAACGCTTCATACTTTCCTCATGTGTGTCTATTTCCTGTGTGTACTTTTCTTTTGCGTAGATATTTGCTCTAGTCGTCCATGCATGAACGGAGGGACCTGCGTCCAAAACTCTGACCTGCGGTTCTATTGTATCTGTATCAATAATTTTGGTGGCTTAGACTGTCAAATTCCGCCAGGTAATTCATTAAATAGAAAGCATTTTTAGTTTTAAAATGTATTCATAAATACCTTAGACAGTTTACGCATCCCTATTGGCCGAGAGCACGTCACGTGGGCAGTCTCAGAATACTGATAATGCCCGGCCGGCTGTCCGGCGTTTGTGCCCTAGTCAGCACGTATATGAAACACGTACATGCACACAGAAACTGCACGCGCCCGAAAGCAAATTGTGCACATATGACTGTTCGTGTGCGTGCGCGCGCGCACAACTTGCCTGCGTTATGCGTAACGCGCGCGATCGAACAAAAATAACATCACGCACAGCTAGCAGTTGGCGGCTCCGGCATTATCAGTGCCCAGGACCCCTAGCTGGTTTTAAACGTGTGTTTAAGATTGGCCAAACCTACTTTTAACCCCTAAGTAGTAACACACTTACAATTTTCTTATTGATTATTCTCTGTGTTTTTAGTGTATTAACGATTTAAGTCACTTGACTTGTAAGCATTGTAACTAATTCCACTTGAGCGGTATTAGTCGAGGAATAAGTGACGTAGAAAATAACTCAACCACCTAAAAACATATAACATGCTCGGATGGGGCTCGAACCCATTACCTCTTGCAAACTAGAGAGCAGACATCTTGAATGTAGATTAGTCGTTCCTTGTGTCCTACTCTTAAAAAGTTACATTTTTCAACACGGGAAATAAATGCCTGAAATATACTGTCCTTCATTGAATTTTTAAAAATAATTTTTGTGAGTGACCCTTTTTCACACTGGGCTTATTTGCATGTAAATTTGACGCACGTCGCCTTGAAAAAAGACAATCTGAGAGAAATTTTGAGTAAAATGACACACTGAAAACCACAGAATCAACTTGGGTGGAAAGTGTTTTTGTTAATCTGTGATTTTGAGTGCGTCGTTTCAATCCAAATTCACTCCACACTGCATTTTCCCAAAGCGACGCGCGTCTTAATGAATCTAGGCTCAGTGTAAATCCAGCCTAATTGTGACATTTCCAGATATCTGCGCCAGTGACCCATGTAAGAATGGCGGTACCTGCGTTAACGAGACAACAACCTTCTCCTGCCTTTGCCGTCAAGGGTACTCTGGATCTGACTGCTCTACGCCTGGTAAGGAAAGATTCTCAAGATATGGGGCATAAGTCATTGCTAGTTGGGAACATGTACAAGTTGGTCTCAGGTTGAACATCAGTTAGCACACGTAGGTCAGGAATCATCACGCAAGTTGGGCATTGGGCCGTCACAAGTTGGGTTTTAAGCCGTCACAAGTTGGGCATTGGGCCGTCACAAGTTGGGCATTGGGCCGTCACAAGTTGGGTTTTAAGCCGTCACAAGTTGGGCATTGGGCCGTCTCAAGTTGGGCATTGGGCCGTCTCAAGTTGGGCATTGGGCCGTCACAAGTTGGGCATTGGGCCGTCTCAAGTTGGGCATTGGGCCGTCTCAAGTTGGGCATTGGGCCGTCACAAGTTGGGCATTGGGCCGTCACAAGTTGGGTTTTAAGCCGTCACAAGTTGGGTTTTAAGCCGTCACAAGTTGGGCATTGGGCCGTCTCAAGTTGGGCATTGGGCCGTCTCAAGTTGGGCATTGGGCCGTCTCAAGTTGGGCATTGGGCCGTCACAAGTTGGGCATTGGGCCGTCTCAAGTTGGGCATTGGGCCGTCACAAGTTGGGTTTTAAGCCGTCACAAGTTGGGTTTTAAGCCGTCACAAGTTGGGCATTGGGCCGTCTCAAGTTGGGCATTGGGCCGTCTCAAGTTGGGCATTGGGCCGTCACAAGTTGGGCATTGGGCCGTCACAAGTTGGGCATTGGGCCGTCTCAAGTTGGGCATTGGGCCGTCACAAGTTGGGTTTTAAGCCGTCACAAGTTGGGTTTTAAGCCGTCACAAGTTGGGCATTGGGCCGTCTCAAGTTGGGCATTGGGCCGTCTCAAGTTGGGCATTGGGCCGTCACAAGTTGGGCATTGGGCCGTCTCAAGTTGGGCATTGGGCCGTCACAAGTTGGGCATTGGGCCGTCACAAGTTGGGCATTGGGCCGTCTCAAGTTGGGCATTGGGCCGTCACAAGTTGGGTTTTAAGCCGTCACAAGTTGGGCATTGGGCCGTCTCAAGTTGGGCATTGGGCCGTCTCAAGTTGGGCATTGGGCCGTCACAAGTTGGGCATTGGGCCGTCTCAAGTTGGGCATTGGGCCGTCTCAAGTTGGGCATTGGGCCGTCTCAAGTTGGGCATTGGGCCGTCTCAAGTTGGGCATTGGGCCGTCACAAGTTGGGCATTGGGCCGTCTCAAGTTGGGCATTGGGCCGTCTCAAGTTGGGCATTGGGCCGTCTCAAGTTGGGCATTGGGCCGTCACAAGTTGGGCATTGGGCCGTCACAAGTTGGGTTTTAAGCCGTCACAAGTTGGGCATTGGGCCGTCTCAAGTTGGGCATTGGGCCGTCTCAAGTTGGGCATTGGGCCGTCTCAAGTTGGGCATTGGGCCGTCTCAAGTTGGGCATTGGGCCGTCACAGGTTGGGCATTGGGCCGTCTCAAGTTGGGCATTGGGCCGTCACAAGTTGGGCATTGGGCCGTCACAAGTTGGGCATTGGGCCGTCACAAGTTGGGCATTGGGCCGTCTCAAGTTGGGCATTGGGCCGTCTCAAGTTGGGCATTGGGCCGTCACAAGTTGGGCATTGGGCCGTCTCAAGTTGGGCATTGGGCCGTCACAAGTTGGGTTTTAAGCCGTCACAAGTTGGGCATTGGGCCGTCTCAAGTTGGGCATTGGGCCGTCTCAAGTTGGGCATTGGGCCGTCACAAGTTGGGCATTGGGCCGTCTCAAGTTGGGCATTGGGCCGTCACAAGTTGGGCATTGGGCCGTCACAAGTTGGGCATTGGGCCGTCTCAAGTTGGGCATTGGGCCGTCACAAGTTGGGTTTTAAGCCGTCACAAGTTGGGTTTTAAGCCGTCACAAGTTGGGCATTGGGCCGTCTCAAGTTGGGCATTGGGCCGTCTCAAGTTGGGCATTGGGCCGTCACAAGTTGGGCATTGGGCCGTCTCAAGTTGGGCATTGGGCCGTCACAAGTTGGGTTTTAAGCCGTCACAAGTTGGGCATTGGGCCGTCTCAAGTTGGGCATTGGGCCGTCTCAAGTTGGGCATTGGGCCGTCACAAGTTGGGCATTGGGCCGTCTCAAGTTGGGCATTGGGCCGTCTCAAGTTGGGCATTGGGCCGTCACAAGTTGGGCATTGGGCCGTCTCAAGTTGGGCATTGGGCCGTCTCAAGTTGGGCATTGGGCCGTCTCAAGTTGGGCATTGGGCCGTCTCAAGTTGGGCATTGGGCCGTCTCAAGTTGGGCATTGGGCCGTCTCAAGTTGGGCATTGGGCCGTCACAAGTTGGGCATTGGGCCGTCACAAGTTGGGCATTGGGCCGTCACAAGTTGGGCATTGGGCCGTCTCAAGTTGGGCATTGGGCCGTCTCAAGTTGGGCATTGGGCCGTCTAAAGTTGGGCATTGGGCCGTCACAAGTTGGGCATTGGGCCGTCACAAGTTGGGCATTGGGCCGTCACAAGTTGGGCATTGGGCCGTCTCAAGTTGGGCATTGGGCCGTCTCAAGTTGGGCATTGGGCCGTCACAAGTTGGGCATTGGGCCGTCACAAGTTGGGCATTGGGCCGTCACAAGTTGGGTTTTAAGCCGTCACAAGTTGGGCATTGGGCCGTCACAAGTTGGGCATTGGGCCGTCACAAGTTGGGCATTGGGCCGTCACAAGTTGGGCTTTAGGCCGTCACAAGTTGGGCACAAGCCCAATTATCGTCCTTATTGAGCAGCTCTAGCTCTTTGAATCTGGGCCCAGATTAAAGTGGAATGGTAATAGAAGTTTATCCCATTGATTTTGTGCTCAATGACTGAACGTCTTGACACACTTTTTAGGTCTTAAAAACTTCTTCTAAAGATGTTTCTTTGTGCAGCAAGGAGAATATTTATTAAATTTGTACGTCTTCATAACTTATTTCTACTTTTCTATCCGTTTCCCCAATGTCTGTGGTAATATCCTAATTGATTCATACCAGTCGATCGTAATCCCTGTGACCCCAACCCATGCCTAAACGGGGCCACCTGTTTCCGTGAACACACAATGGACATCTACTACTGTCTTTGCCCCTCCAATCACACGGGTCAAAATTGTGAGACTATTGTCCCCGGTAAGTCACTGTAGCCTTGAGGTACTCCAGCTAGCGACTGCTTGTAGATCTCAGATGACCTGCCATGCTGTTTAAGACAATAGTTTTTGCAGTCTCACTTAAAATGAGTAATAAGCCTCTCAGTAGAGATAATTGAAATTTCAAAATGATGCAAATTGATCGCTCTCAAATGACGCCATTTCCCACAAATTGCCGCGTGCATCAGGATTTTGGGCGTAATTTTTTATAATAATAGACAGTTCTTATATAGCGCATTACAGATCCGACGGATCTCTCAATGCGCTTTCTGCATTATTACCCCTGGTCATTTATTATTACCCCTGGTTATTATTACCCCTGGTTTATTATTCATTTTATAGAAGGAAATCGGTTTGCTGTATTGCTATTAAACAAAATTTAAATTAGCACTGGCAGACGCGTTTCAGATGCTGATCCATTGTCTTACGCCACGCATCTTTTCTTAGGCAAATTTTATCACAAAAGAAAGCACTGAGGCCCTCGTTTTCGATGATATTTTCAAATTTCTCTATAATTCCTCACTTCAGCCTCTCTGAGTTAGGTTTAGTCAATATTTAGATTGATTTGCAATCCCTGTGGTATGCTGTGGGTTCTCTTATCTGTTAAATAGCACTGTGGTGGGTGACTTGGATTTGCACTGTGTTTACACTGGTCTCGAGCTCGGGATCAAGATTGATCCCCTGATAAGGATGTGTCAATGTTTAACCGCAATGATCCTGAGTGCCGCGTTTACATTCAGTAGTTGATCTCGAGCGCGGTGCCAGAAGTTGCAGTCAAAGGTCATGCTCTATGTGTTTATGTACTGATCAATGTGCGTTGGTTCTCCCAAGGTTTAACAAAAGTATCGTCCGCGAATGCCAAGCGAACGTCCGCGATTCGCTCGTGTACAAAACAAACGAGAGTAAGGAAAACAAACTATGTCCATAACAAAAGATGAACAAAGGAACGTCCGCGGTTGTATGTGGATTCGCACCTACATGTGCATGGGTTGTGCATGTACAGTGTACAAGGCCACTTGAACCGCAAACTGATCCCGAGCTCAGATCGAACCCTCCGCCAACGCGAGACCAAAATCTCAGGGTCTGATCCAGGACCAATTTGGTCCCGGGAGTGTTTACACTCAGTTTGTGATCTGGGGCCGGGCTCGGGGTCGAACACCGAGCTCCGGATCAAGTGTAAACAGGGTGTTAGTATTCTGTAGTGAGAACCAAATCTGATAGTTATACAACATAAAGTCTGAAAATTACAAGACATGTAGGAGAGCATTAACATCTGTAGATCATATAGATTAGATTTTGTAACATGCTGTTAGTTTCTTTTGTAGAGACCCCAGGCCTTAGTGGTTAGTTGACAATTTGTACTAACTGGCAAGACCTGTTACTTGATTTAAATACATGACATAAAGCACTGCAGTGATTACACCAACCTTTTTGCTTCCACTTCCAAATTGGACATTGCAAATTTCCTGTTTTCTTCCCATGGATAGTATTTTGGGGAGGTATTTAAAATGATTGTTAGGTGAGACCGGAATATATTTTCTGGAAAAATCTTAACAAGCTTTTTTAAATGAATGAACAAACTGAAACAAAAGTAAATTGTTTCTTCTTTGTCCACAGTGGGCACTGCATGCGACTCGACACCCTGTCAGAATAACGGCATGTGTACACCATACGAAGTCGGCTCAGGCTATACGTGTACATGCAGGCAAGGGTTTGGAGGGGATCATTGTGAAAATGGTAAGTTGGCATGTGGTCATATTACCCCTGATCATTGGGCTCGTAAAATCATTTCCTGATTTAGCAGCTCCCTTTTACTCCAAGGCAAACTGTAATAATTAATAAATAAATAAAATAAAAATTTGAATGATTGTCAATTAAAGGCAGTATACATCATTGGTAATCTCGAAAATCAGAAATGTTCACAGGGGTACGCCTAACTTACACAATATAAACATGATAACCGTAGAAAACTACCCTTGAAATGGTTTTGTCTGAAGTGCTATAGTCTTTGAGAAATGAGTAAAACAATTAGTTTGACGAAAATTCAATTCGCCCCCTGGTTCAGGGCGAAGTGGTTTTGGGGCGAAATGACTGCAAACCCTTTTTTTACTGTTTTCTCAAAAGCGGTTAGACGAGGTACGGAGCTGGTTTTTGCTCAGGTTGGTTTTAATCATGCATATCTTCAATCACACAGGGGGATAAACTATTTGTAACAGTTTACCAATCATGTATACTATCTTTAACTCCACAAGAAAATGAAACTATTTCTTTTCTTGAAAATCAAGAAAAAAATCACCACACATGCACCGCTGTTTATGCTATAAAGATAACAAAACTGCAGCTGATTTCACAGATCCTTATGCACTGCGTAAGCCCGCTTGCGCAACTTTATATTGCGTGAGCTGCGCAACATTCCTGTGATAATTACATGCAAACCTATGGGGGATATGCCATTTTCAAAAATAACGCAAGATACGAAATATTTCTTGAAATCGGCTACTGTTCTTATAACTTGTCTGCGCAAGTTTATGGGGTGTTAAGGCCTTGTGGTCACAAGGACCGAACTGAAGTTCCTCTGCCAAATTTCTGGAATGTGTGTTTAAATCCTGGCCATGACAGGTTGTGACACTTGTGCCCTTGAGCAAGACACTTTACCATACTCTTTTAAATAGGGACAGAGGCAACTCGGTCGTCTTGATGCGGACTAGTTACCCCTCCTAGCCCCACTCGTATCGTAAAGAGACTGGTTAATCCAGTCTTGTTGAGGTGTGAGGGGCTGGTTTTTTCTGTAATTGACTTTGCTTTTTGGTAGCCCTTGGCTTTATATAGACCATATCAAATCGCTGCCATCTTGTAGGGCAGTTACTTTGTTTAGTAAGGATACGCATGGGCTGCACATTTTGTGCTTCGAAAGTTGCTCCACAGACCGCAGCTATTTGATGCGGTCTACAGGGTCTTGTAAAGGATGACAAGTAGTCGAGTCCATCACAAGTCTTAATCAAGTCACAAGCTATTCAGACGAACTCCAACAAAGGCATTCTTTTGTGCGTGTTCATCCTTTGCTTCTTGTTACTGGACTTGTCACAGACTTTTAATTTTATCTGCTCTGGACTTAGGATAGACTTGTAATGGACTCGACTACAACCGTTATGAATAACTTGCCATTTGTCTGTCTAAATCCACAGTTGTAAACGTCTGCCAGTCTGCACCATGTAAGAATGGAGGATCGTGTTCAGCTAACGGTCTTCTATTCAACTGCACATGCCCTCCAGGATACTCGGGCACTACATGTGACATATGTAAGAATGCTAGAACCTTGTCATAACCCCAACGATACCAAATCCCCCAATTTGTACACGATTTTTCAACAGGACCAAGGGGTTAATTAAGGTTAAAAATTGTGACGATTCATTATGTTGAGAAAAAACTGTTTGTTCCTCTTAAGCTGGACCCTATAATTTCCCAAAGCCTTTTGCATGTTTTACATAAATAGCATCTGGTGCTATGTTGTGCATGTAGCAGGCGCGTAGTGTAAATACTGTGTTCACTGCAGGATTGAATGGCATAAAGTACATATTACCAGAGTGTTGATTGCCAGGCAATGACATGCACCATGTAGCAACAAATAGACAGTGTAAGTTGACCTCGAGAACGTGCGAGACTCTGCGAGACTCGTTGACTCTCGTCGACTTCCGGAGACCACGTATAGGAACTTAAGCACATGCAGCGACCGTTTTTTTTCCCCGGTACTATTTTGACACCCCATCAAAATTAGCAATTTCACCTACCGATTTGGGGTCCACTGTAAAAATTCTTAAAATCACAATTATTACCTGTGCGAAAAGTTAACTGAGCAAAATGTTTATAACATTTTTAATCTGACCTTTTATTTCCGTCTCTGAGATAAACTGGTATAGGGGCAGTAGGGGGAGTCTGGTTGACTATAGACAGTTTCTTTGTTCCTTGAGGACATGCATGGTTGCACATATTGTGCTTCCATTGTTGAACGGTTTAAGTAACAAAAGGTTCCCCACGAAATGGCAGCTATTCGATACGGTCTATAGTGGATTTCATGATAATAATTTTGCAGATCGCCCTTGTACCTCAAGCCCTTGTCTCAACAATGGTACCTGCACTGAAGACTCTACTGACTCTGATGGCTATGTGTGCTCCTGTATTCCCATGTACATGGGCAACAACTGCGAAACGGAAATGCGTAAGGACACATTCTAAGTTTTATTGTAGTGCTATATTCATTTTATGTTTTCATAATGAAGGATTTCACTAAAACTTTTCACAAAAGTGGCGTGGATCGAGAGAATTTGGAGTGAAACGACTCACTAACAATCACAGAATCAACATGGGGGCAAGTTGTTTTTTCATTGGTGATGATTTTTTTATTATTATTTTTTAATTTTTTTCCCTGGTATTCATACCAAGGATTCCTCAATCGATCACGTTCAAATGACGTTACTTCCTACAAATCGCCACGTGCATCAGAATTTTGAGTGTATTTTTTTTGCGCCTGTTTGGAACATGTTACAGCGTGCGCGTGCGCGTAGTTGATAGCGTTTAATACGCAGTGGCATTTTTTCCTACGAAGATGGCGTCTGTGAACGTGATCAATAGTGCTCATTGTACTGTCACTTGCAAGCGTGAGGAAACCCATGAAGAATTAGAATTAGAAATGACCAGAGACACCGGGGAATATCCCCTTGCTCTTCACGAAAGAATGCTCTGTGATCTTTAGAGTTACCATTACCTAACACTGGACCAACGGCTTTACATCCCTTCCAAAGGATGGAGCAAGTGTGGTTGAGTGCCTTGCCCAAGGGCACAGGTACCGCAGCCGGATTCGAACCTGCAACCCCAAGTTTTCACCTATGATTGCGAGTCAATGACCCATACTTCCCCCCCCCCCCCCCCCCCCCATGCTGTTTTTTCTCAATGTGGCGCACGTACAAATTACTCACAAAAAAGCTCATTGTGTATCCACCCTAAAAGTAGTCACAGTATCTTTTAAAACTTTGTTTCTTCTATTTTGTACCCTAGCCAATGCGTGCCGACCAGACAACCCATGTATGAACCGCGGAACTTGCTCCCTAGTGTTAGGAACGACCGACCAGTTCACCTGTGACTGTCTAACAAATTTTGAGGGTGACGTCTGTGAAAATGGTGAGAAAATCAGAAAATGTCTCATTATCCTTTAGATTGTTTCTTCCATTTTTTTTAGTACGATTAAAAGTTGTGGAACATGTTTGAGACTTTAGTTTTATTTTTTAAATATGTCACCTTTTTCTGGGTTAGATAGTTACATTGTTTTATGCTTAGTTTTATTCTTTTATTTTCCTGAGTTTTGTGAGCATAACTGAGTCTTTCCACATTAAAGGGGGCATTTTGGCAACACAGACCATATTTTCCAGAAAATACCTTTGTCTGGTCTCAAAATAAAAGAAATAAGTTTCAGTTGTTCTGAAGAAATAACTTGGGCCCAAAAAGAGTTACAATTAGTGTGACAACATGCCTTTCTAAAAACTCTGTGTACAAATTTCCAATATACGCTCGTAACTGGGACGGCCTAAAATGTAACAAGTGTCCGTCCCGGTTACGAGCGTATATTGGAAATTGTTAAACAACAAATCTTTCATAAATTATTTGTTTCTTTCAACAGAGATTGGCCAGTGCCCATTCAAATACTGTTTGAACAATGGTACATGCAGGATCATCTCACCGGCACCCGGCACAACGGTTCCCACATACCAGTGTGACTGCCCCATCACACACACTGGAGAGCGTTGCATGGAAGGTGGGTATACCAAGTCCATGACAAGTCCAGTAACAAGAAGCAAAGGATGAACACGCACAAATGAATGCCTTTGGTGGAGTTCATTTTAATAGCTTGTGACTTGAATTAAAGGCACAGGCTCGTCAGCAATGCGCGCGCGCCAAATTCGTGCCATGAAATACGCAGCCCCATAGCAAAGGCATGGAGCTGCATATTTCGTTGCACGAATTTGGCGCGCGCGCATTGCTGACGAGCCTGTGCCTTTAAGATCCAGGGACTTATGATGGACTTGTGATGGACTCGACTGCAACCCTTTTGGTACAAATCAGACAGTTCAATCTGTTTTGTTACATTTTTGTTCAAATGACTGTTTTCACCTATTCCTGTGACAAGGTGTGTCCGTCATGCAGATACAATTGTCTAATCATATACAAATTCATTCAAGCGGAATGCATATCCTCAATAAAATATCTGCGTACACCCCAAAATATCGCTAACTTATTGTGAGTAGTGTATACTGCCAAACTATTTGTAAAAGAGCCGATGGTTGACCTTTCCTCTTCCAGATGTGTGCCTGAATTTCTGCCTGCACGGTGGAACTTGCTCGGTGAATAACATGGGCAAGGCGACCTGTGTGTGTGAGATAAACTACTTCGGAAATAGGTGCCAAATTCGTAAGTTGTCATTGTTTAAACACAACATGCGTGGTCGTCGCAAACATTTAGAAAGTGCGCGAGGTCTTTATTTACGTGTAATTTACATGTAATTTGGGCACCATGCAAAAGTAATGAAATAACGCAGTTATGTGCGTCGCGGCTTGTATTCAGTTTTAGCTTTCAAAGACGCAGGCTTGTTAATGCGCGACAGAGAAATTCGTGCTACGAATTTTACCGCGCTCCATACCTTGCCCTGGCAGCCGCTCTTACAGTCCAAGAGGGTTTAGGGCCATGGTGCAGGCTAATAGCCTTGTCCATTCTGCAAATCAGTGTATCTTTTCAAAATCACAGAAATCACACCCTTTGTAAATTCATGACATTTAGTTTCAGCCATATTCACATTATATTACAGATATGGTCACATTTGCTTCAAGAAGGTGTCATATAGATGATTGAATTGACCGTATATGGGAACTCTTTGGTTCAAACGACATACAACAACACACACTACCAAGCGCGCGTGATTCGATTAGCCTAGCAACGCATAAGCACACTGTGGCGAGCTTGCATAAATAAGAAGCCTCCACCCTCTGGGATTGTAAGAGCAGCTGCCCTACTCGGGCAAGGTATGGAGTGCGGTGAAATTCGTGGCACGAATTTGTTCGTGGTGTATTGACGAGCCTCTGTCTTTAATGGAGTTCTGTGAGTTGAACACACTTGTAAGCTTCATGCAATTATTATTTGGTTGTGTTGCAGTACCAGAGTCATGTGACAATATGCCGTGCCAGAACGGAGGTTCGTGTAGAGTTACCGATGGACCGCCCGAATGCATATGTCCCACTGGTATTAGTGGAATGCTGTGCGAAAGAGGTAAATTATAATTAATTGGATTTTAATTTGAATTATGAATTTTAATTTAAATTATGTGTTGCTTAAAGATAGTATACAAACAAGTTACAAATAGTTTTATCTCCCTGTGTGATTGAAGATATTCATGATAAAAACCAACTTGAGCAAAAACCAGCTCCGTACTTTGTCTAACTTTTGAGAAAACAGCCAAAAAAGGGTTTACAGTCATTTCGCCCCAAAACCACTTTGTCTGGATGAAGTGGTTTGGGGGCAAAATGGCACTTGGGCGAAGTGGTTCAGGACGAAGTGGTCCAGGGCGAAATGGTTTTGGGGCGAATTGAATTTACATCTGGTGAGACAAAAAATAATTTGTTTTGCTCATTTCTCAAAGACTATAGCACTTCAGACAAAACCATTTCAGGGGAAGTTTTCTACGGTCATCGTGTTTATATCGTGTAAGTTATGTGTGAATCTGTGAACATTTCTGATTCTTAGAGATACCAATCATGTATACTGCCTTTAAATTTGTTTGCCACTTAGTAATTTAATACAGAACGAGCTTGTGTTTCTACTGAGCCATACACATGCGGAAAAAAAATACAGAAATGATTGTTTGACTAATAAATAAATTTAGTATTTGTAATAAATGGTGGATTCACGTTAAGCCTTTTTGTGCATAAATTTGATGCATAAATTTTAGAAAAAGTGGTGTGAAAGGAATTTACAGTGAAACGACTCGCTGAAAATCACACAATCACAAAAATATTTCCACCCAAATTAAATGAATTATGTGTTTTTTTCAGTGCATCATTCTACTCCAAATTCCCTTTACACAGCTTTTTCTGAAAAGGACGTGTGTGAAATTTACACACGAAAAGGCTCAGTGTGAAATCAGCCCGATGCAGCTTCTGATACTGTATGTGATGACTTGGATCTGGTTTTTGTGTGTTTTTAGTTCCATGTGAACTGATCACCTGCAACAATGGTGGAACATGTGATACTACTGAGATAGGATATGGTACCTGTGTCTGTGTCCCAGGTTACAACGGACCTCTGTGTGAAGACAGTAAGTTTAAAAACTATGAATGCTAGGATAGGGCGACAATTTGTGTGTAGAAAAGCTATATTAGGGCGACATGCTCAATAGGGCGACATTTTGGTGTCGCCCTAAAAAAAATTCTTTTTTAAATCTTTTTTTTTTAAATCGAGAACCAGTCTAGAACTGACTCTCTTAGGTCTGGAAGCATTTTTGGAAGCTTTGGGTAAAAAATAAGGTGTCATTTTGAGTGGTTCTTGCCGAAATTTCTGTGGTCTCCGGGGAGAGTCTTCCCGAAATGTCGCCCTATTGCGGCATCCAGAGTTCTTACAACATGTAATGCTAATAATATCAGGGGCGGATCCAGGAATTTTTCCAGGAGGGGGTTTTGCCACCAGGGAGGGGTTTTGCCTGTAAGATTTTTATGTCAGCTTGTTTCGGACAGGCGGACACGCAAAAAATGCATTACATAATATTTTTTGGTGTCGGAGCAGGGGGGGTTTTGACCCCCAAAACCCCCCCTCTGGATCCGCGCCTGGCTATGACATATGAACGGGTGCCTGTATGTGTGTCCCAGGTTACAATGCAGTGCTCTCCGCTGGTACATATACAATGCATTTACAATGGGCCATGCACACGCTCCGCTGTGCTGAGCATGCAGCGCCCTCAAGAGGTGATCACATTCACCACTTGAGGGCGCTGATCAAAACATATTGTCATGGCTGTTATCGGCGCTGATGCGATAGATTTCCGTGGTAAATGAACAATAGTGGCTAGCGAATCACATTTGGTGAATTTACACCTAATTTTTGAATGACTTGGCTGTACTTTAACAGTGTTTTAGAGGGGAAAATTCATTATTTTTGTCCGGGCGGCCGAGTTTTTTGTTTGTGCGGCAAATATTTTTCCGGGCGCTAACGGTACCTGTGATAATTTTGTCCGGACGGCACGCCCGGACAAAACCGGCAGTGGAGATCACTGCAACGGACCACTGTGTGAAAACAGTAAGTTTGAAAGATAGATTACATGATTGGAAAATTGTTACAAACGCTGTTATCTCTCCGTGTGATTGAGGATGCGTATGATAAAAACCAACCTGTGTATACGTTGCCTCAGTATCTCATCTTAGATGTTCCAAGAGTACAATGAGAAACTGTGTCCATGCTTTTGAGAAATTGTACAAAGCCACTGTCCGATTTAGGCTGGTTCCTTGGCTATACTGTGTGGAAAACGGAACCATAATACCACAGGGAGTCAGGGGTCCTTTTTTCGTTCACATGAGACGCCCTTGTAAAATATGTGCGTTCATTTTTAATTAATGTTTTTTTTACAAAAACGAATCGTCTCGAGTGGAATCATTGCATTAGACAGTTGGAACCACTTCTATCCTTCATTTGAGTAAGGTTTTTTCAGTCAAATGGTTGATTAAATTCTTCAAAATATTTATTGCAAATTCTGTACACCGGCTTTAATCTCTTAAATATTTCCGTCCTTTTTCTGTTATGTAACACTTATTTCCCTAACTTTTTTTCAGACATTGATGAATGTTCTCCAAATCCGTGCGCAACAGGGACCTGTTTGGATTTGGTGAACAACTTTATGTGCATGTGTCCTAGCACGTACACCGGACGTTTATGTGAAACTCGATCAGGTTGGTCAAAGGAAAAAAAATTAGAACATTGTCAGTTAACATTAGGAAGTAAACATCAGGAATAAAGAGCGCTTTCAGAGACAATGTAAAGGAAATGCAGAAATGTTCTGAATTGAAGGTTTTGTTGAGCCAATAAGATTTTACAATTATTTTTCAACATGTCTTCAATAGATAACAGTATAACTGAGTATAATTTTTGTATACTAAAATTTTCTTGTCGGCTCCTTAAACTTGCTTCCCCCCAGATTTGTGTGGCAACTTGAATGGCAGATGTGAATTTGGCGCAACATGCGACGCCCCAAACAGTAGGTGCCTCTGCCAACCTGGCTACGAAGGGATGCTGTGTGAAATTGGTAACCAAAATATGTATTTTGCTAGAATCTGTATTGATTGCTTTCCGGTGACGTCACCCCTTCCATCCACCATTTTGGTGGGCATTTTTCATGACCCACGTGGCTAGGGTAATAACCGGCAAAAAGAGCAAGAAAAGCGCATTAGTTGCACTTACCTCTGTTGCTTGAACTTGCTTTATTGTTGTGCCATGGCTGTTGTATCAGGCTAAACATCGCGATCAAGTTAAGCACTTTCGTTTTTACAAGCCGAGTGCATGTTCAATCATTTGAACGTATCACAACGTCCGCGTGCGGCATCTTCAAATGAGTATTTTTTACGCGTGTTTATGTGCGTCTATTGGCGAGCACGTGTACGCGCGTGACTGTTGACCACCAAACATTCCCGGATGTTCTACGTCATCGAAAGCAATCAATTTTACTATATAGATTAATTTACGGTCCTGTTCTAATACAGTGCCAAACTGAAGATTGTTTCTTTGAAAATATATCACCAGGGGCCAATTTCCTAAAGCTGTTTAGCAGAAAAATATGTTTAATCCAAAATTTGTTTGCTTTATAGATATGGGTTAAAATGTCAGCTCGTGTTCCTAGCAAAATACCAGTTGATTGTTATACACATCACATAAGATTTTGACTATTGACCCAGTTTTAAAAAGCAAATAAATTTGGATTAAGCAAATTTCTGCTAAACAGCTTTATGAAATTGGCCCCTGGTAGGAGTTCAGAAAGTGATCAGAATTGTTTTCTTTAAAATGGCTCATCAAGCATCAGTTAGTGCTGATGGAAAAACCCAAATTCAGGAGTATGAATAATTTAAGATTTTGTTAGGAGACACTTTTAAAAATTCAGCCTGTCTCATATGTTTTGTACACAAGGTCTGAGCCATGATCAACTACCCAATTCTTTCTTATCTCCTTGTGTCAGATGTGAACGAGTGCAGTTCTAATCCGTGTATGAACGGCGGAGTTTGCGTCAATCGTAATGCCAAGTACCTGTGTGCGTGCAAGGCGGGATACACAGGAACAAACTGCGATAAATGTATGTATTATGCGCATTTGGAATTGACCGTCTAAAAGAGGTTGATCTAGTTTATATATGGTTTAAATGCAATATATAGCTTTAGAAACTTGCAGCGGTTTGCAGAATTTTTTTTTAAAGAATTCCTTTTGAAGAATTTGCAACACAAATAATGCTTCATGTGATCCGGGGCCAATTTGATAAAACTGCTTACCAGAAACATTTTCTTAATGCAAAATTTGTTTGCTTTATAAAAATGGGTTAGCAGTCAAAATCTTATGACTGGTGTTCTGCTATTCCTGCCAAGAACACAAGTTGACCTAACATTTTTGACTATACACCAATCCGGTAATAAGGTCTTCCCTGTACATCCGCCATAGCTGGGGGGCTTCAACTGAATGAACTGTATGTTTTTGTTGTTGCTGAAGCTGCATTTGTTTACTTCGAACAAGTTGTGCGTCTTTGTAGGGTTGTGTGCACTCGAAGGCGGGCGCGTCGCGTGTACGCAAAGGCGGGCGCGTCGCGTATACGCGAAGGAGGCTCGTTCGTGCATGTAATGGATGAGCGCTTTTCGTTCTAACAGCAACACAAAACGCACAGCCCATGCACTGGACGCCCCCCAGCTATGGCGGATATGCAGGGAGGAGACCTTAGTTACCGGATTGGTGTATATATTAACCCATTTTGACTGAGCAGCAAACCAATTTAGGATTAAGAAAATTTCTCTACTAAACAGCTGCATGAAATTGGTCCCAGTTTGTAATCGCATTCATATTTGCTGTTTGTGAAGTAGACAGTAGAATGAAGAAATCTCCGCACGTCCTGACTGGGTATTTTTCACGGCTGTAGTTGTCCATCACAAGCCTTTAGGGGCCGTCCAAAGTTGTCAACATTTTCACAGTTCTACAGAGCGTAGTATTTTTCAAGAAATACTACTTATCAAAATGTTTCTGTCAGTACTATGGTATGTCAACATTTTACAGTGCATGTAAAGTCGTATGTACGCAGTCCTCGACGACTCCCCCTCTCCCCTTCCTACGCTTTGTAGAACGTGAAAATGTTGACAACTTTGGACGACCCCTTAGCTTGTGTAGAATTTGGGATTTGTTTTTATTGCCAAACTTGGTGATGGACTTGGGGAGGAATCTGCAGCCGATTTCACGAAAGAGTGCGCAGCTTGCGCAACTTTTAAAAAATGGCGCAAGCCCCATAGCTTGCGTGTAATCATCACTAAATTGTTGCGCAACTTACGCAATAAAATGTTAACTGCATAAGTTTCGTGAAATCGGCTCCTGGTGTCTTTACAAGGAGTTGTTTTTAATGGAGTTGTTCTAACCTAACAATCATATAAAATACCTCCCCAAAATACTATCCATGGGAAGAAAACGGGAAATTTGCAATCTCCAGTTTGGATGTGGAAGCAAAAAGGTTGGTGTGATCAATACACTGCTTTATGTAACCGGATAAATTAGTTTACAAAACATTGCTGGTTTTTGACGATATCCTTGAAAATATACGGATTGAGAACACCAAATATCAGAATGGTAATGAGAAAAAGATGATAAATTATATGGTATCAAAATTTCAACACCCATGGGGAAAATGGGTGGTCACGAAATGTGATCTGGACACGCTCCTTTAAAAGCAATCCTGTGGTCAAGGACTTTGTTCTTACTTCCGAATATTGTTTCCGTTTCTTCAATATCTTGACCAGGAGTATGTGCAGCACTAAACCCCAACCTCCCCCTAAAAACCACTCCCAAATTCTCTGTGCACCCCTCCCCCGCCCGCCCTTTCCCCCTAGCGCCAAGAGGCAAGCTGGCCTGAGTAGTTGCTCTTCTAGCTGCATGGGTTTAAGGTGCGGCCTTGGTACGCTGGCTTCTGTGCGGTCCAGAAACGGTCAATAAAATGGAGGTTAAGTTTATGGGTTTGCGTTGTAACCTGTCACATGCCTTTTCCTCCATCTAATCCCAGTCATTTCCCATCATGCACTGCTTTGCCTTGCTTTGCTTTCTACTCGCACATATAAGGGACGTTCGAGATGCTTACACCGTGTAACAGGGGGTTTACACCGGGGGAAGCCCCCAGAAGATGCAACACGAACGACACAGGATTTCGCTTTGAATTCTGGGAACACAGGTCAAAGGTTGTTGCCAGACGGGGCTTCATAAACACCGTTATTGTTTGACTCGCAATGAAAAATTAAGCCGGCGCCATGCAGAATTAGTTGCCCTAAAAGTACCGTAATAAACTGTCAATGCCCACAGACATCTACTGATTAAGCAAAATGTATTTACACCCCTATTCCCTCCTAATTTGTGTGACAAATCTGTGTTTTTCTTCGTACTCGCGTCGCGATTCCAAACTGTATGCCATGTTTTACTGCTCGCGGTTACTAGGTGACGTCATTAAACCGAGCCTTACACCAGATACCCTGCCGCGGAGTCGGGTAGAGCTGGCTGCCACCAGGGCAGACACGTGTATCACGTAATGGCTAAAAGAACGCTCCGGTGTAAGTTAGTGTTACACGGTGTAATTAGCATCTCGAACGCCCCTACAGTATTTTAAGAAAAAGCACGGAAAAATACTTTGAGTACATTTTTTAGCTTAAAGGCTCATTGTATCATTTGCAATGACCCAATTTTGTTTTTCATGAGTTGACAGAAAAACCTTACTCAAAGTGTTGATGGCAATGGTAACAAACACTACGTAATTTTTTTCCGTCCAAAATGGTATTTCATGCTGAAAATTGACAACCGAAGGTGGTTTTCTAAAAACATTAACTTTTGAATATTTTTTAATGCCCAAATCGGCCTAAACACGGACAGTCTATCTTCAAGCCAGAAGTCTTAATCCAAAGTACTAACCCTTATTGGCGAGTTCAACTTTGCAGTGTTTCAAATAGGTTCTTCTTAGCTAATTTTGTGTCTTGGCTTAAACTACCTGCAAACACATTTGCATTTTGTAAATCTCTAGTCGTGTATTTTTGCTTATTTCTAACACACGCTAACTCGCTATTTTTGCACGGATACACATGGCTCAGAAAGAGTAGTAATTTCGAAATGTATAAAACGTGGCAAAATATGTGCAATGTGCTGTATAATTTTTCATTAAAATTGTGCGTGACCAGCCATAATCATCGAACACCCTTTTCGGCCTTTTGCCTTCCCAACCAACCCTGGTGTTTCTTGGTTTTTCACTTGAATATACAACATTAACTGTATCACAACAATCCTGAAATAGCTAAATGTAGAGATTGGCCATTGTTTTGAACTAAAAACCAATGCTCAGTAGTTTAAGCATTGGTCCTGCACATTGGGCGAGGTCACAATTCTGTTTGTGTTACTTGTTAATGCGAGTGTTACAGATCTGTTTATCTTAATCAGAATTGTGACCTCGGAAAGTGTGTTGAAAATAGTGCGCAGAACCGCATTTGCAGTGAGTGAGGGCGCAATTCTGTGCTCCGTGTTAGTGTTAGTGTAACAGATCTGTTAACACTGCGTCTCGGGAAACCGTGTTAGTGTAACAGATCTGTTAACTCAGCATCTTGGGAAATGTCAAGTCGGTATAGAGTTCTGCACGACTTTCAACACGAGCTTAACCACTAGAGATTGAAATTTTCAAAATCTTCACGGAGCCCCAAAAAAGTCTCAATTGTGGGTAGAATGCAAGGTCCAACACATTTATAAGTTGTGTTGAAAAATGAAATTTATTGAGAATCACGAAAGTTCTGAGTTAATCAAAATTAACACCACCCACTTCGTTCAAATTAACTTAACAGATCTGTTAACAGATCTGTTACACTAACACGATGTGTAACACGAGGTGTTCAACTAACATGAGATGTAACACTAACACGTCTTAAACATCATGTTAACATCGAGTTAACACGGTGTTTGTTCTGAGGTCACAATTCTGATTACGTTAACAGATCTGTTACACTAACACTAACACGCAACGCAGAGTTGTGACTTCACTCTATGTACAGTGCACAGAAGTAACATGGTGTTAACACCCTGTTAACAGATCTGTTAACACGGTGTTTACCTGGACGTTTAGTTAGAGGCCGAGATTAATGCTGTGTTAACAGATCTGTTAACAGATCTGTAACACTAACGCGTAACACACACATAATTGTGACCTCACCCATTGTGTGCTGCACTTAAAGGCACAGGATCGTCAGCAATGCGCGTGCGCCAAATTCGTGCCACGAACTACGCTGCCTTTGCTATGGAGCTGTGTATTTCGTGGCACGAATTTGGCGCGCGCGCATTGCTGACAAGCATGTGCCTTTAACTGGCGATCCAGAGCTTTTTCTTCAATTTAAATAGTGTATGTATATTTTACTGGCTGTAGTTTAACAAAAATAAGTTCAGTTTTGTAAACTTTTGAGTCACTAGCCCAGTTGTCGAGCAGATTTACCCCAAAACCCAAACCCCGATTCTTTAACGATTGACAATTCAAGTGGATACATTGATGATATTTCCCCCCATTGATTAATGTTACTTTGCATGTCTGCAAAACACATTGACGAGAATCGTCTTTTTTTCATTTGTAACAGCGGAGAATGATAACAAACCCGGAGCCCAGTCGGGCCTTTCCTTGGAGCCGTGGTGGATCGCGTTGATCTGTCTTATTGGAGTTCTCTTCGTTATTTTTGTCGTCATCGTCGTCTGCACCATGAACCGAAACGTCGATGACACCAAGAAAGTCTTAATCTAGTCTTCTTAAGATAAGAAGAGTGACCCTTCTTAAGACTTGAGCTAATGAAACACAATACCTTAACTTCCCTCACAAGTATATACTTGCTCCTGGGTGGAGAGAGGCAATTCATGGCAAAGTGCCTTGCCTAAGGGCACACGCAATTATGGAGCATGGATCCAAAACCACAAACTGCACAAAATCAAAACTCATGAGTTTAACCATGGTTTAACGAACCAGACAACTCTGGATTTATTTGGCATACAATCACAATTGTAGAAATCTAGCATTTGTTTAATTAATCCACATTTTATTTTTAGATTTTGCTTTAAACACTTCCATGATTAAATACCAAACAAACATATAAGTAGTATGTGATTTTTAAAATGTAAACTTACAATGTAAAAAAAAAGTTTTTAAGACACTGCAGTATCACTCATCCTCAGTGTGTGAAGAATCGTATTAATTTTGGAAGACTAAGGAGTGCTAACCCAAACACTCCCAAATCTTTCAAAGATTAAAATAAAATCAACCTTTTTCTAATTTAGGAAATAAAATTTAACTTTTACCAGTGCTGTTGACATTTTTTTCCGATTTTCTTATATTCGTAGTTTGGTACAAATAATTGATAGAATTGAATCATTTGCATTGGTTTTACTTTATGTATTTGTTAAAATATAACATAATTCATGTGTTCTGTTTTCCACTAGAATAAACTCAACTTAGTTCAATATAAAACTTGTATACTGTTGGAAATAAGCAACATTTTCACACAGGAAAATTGATGGTCCGTTTATTTTGTATGTTTTTAAACTGTAACATTTTTGAAATATGAACTATGTAACTGAATCGTATTCCATTTGATACACCCACGTTTATAAAAGGTGATGACATTTTGTAAAAATTAAATATAATTATGGTTTCGTGGGCTATAGTTGGAAAATATTAGAAAAATCAGCAGTGCACTTTGAAAAAGAAATCTATGCAATTCAATATTGATAAATTCGTTTTGAGCAGGGTATTTTACATCTATATTTTTAATTTTAACAATGGGTAATTCCCAAAATTAGGGGTCCAAAATGTTTGGTGTCCCAGTTATGTACGACACTCTCTGCTTCAAAAATCACCACTTATGACCACAAATTCTCAGTAATGGACTGTGGCCTGTGATTATAGGGGGCAGCATCATTTTCTTCAATATTTTGTTTTCTGATTCCTGAAAAATATTCAAAACAAAAGACCATAAAGGCTTATAATTTGTTCCATGGTATTGAATAGGAGTTTGGTGTCCCGGGTTACCTATGCCAATGAAAATTGGCTGTAGAATGAGTTTGCATTAACCTTGGTGCCATATCTACACACAAACATTAAATTTGTTCAAATAAAAATAATTATTTTCTACTGGGAAACCACTTTCAATCATTAAAAACACTTGGAAATCTTAAAAAGCATGTCACACTTTTGGACCCCTAATTTTGGAAATTACCCCAATATTAAGTTTATACTTAATAATTGGTAGTGGAAGCAATATTAAAAGTAAGCTGAAGATTTGTTTTTATACATTATATATAGTCACAGGTGACTTGTAATAACCTGAATTTGCATTAAAAACATTCTTTCCACCAACAAACTCTTGCTAAAGAATGCTCGATATTGTTGTCATTATGGCACTTATGTCATTTCGTGAACACAGAACCTAAAATTAAAAATGAAGATTTTGAATTGCAGAGGTGATGAGAAATTTCGTATTATTTTATTATTTTATGCGGCCGCATATATTTTATATTTTGGCATTATACTGTACAATTTGGTATTAAAATCATGAGAATATTCAATCTAGACCACCTTAAAAAATAAATACTTAAACATTTCGTAGTTTGTTTGTGACCAAATATTAACGGTCTACATTTGAGGAACGTTAATGCATTTGAGCGAGTTTTTGTTAAATTTGTGTCTTTCAATTATATTTTGTTTAATAAAATGCTTTAATAGTGATCGCCTGCGAAATTCCATTGGTCTCTGTGTCATTTGGTGTTTTGTTTATAATATTAACAATGTTTCATTTTCGACTGGAAGTTTATGATGAATTAAAACATTAAAACAAGCAAAAAGCATATCTCGATATGGTTGTCTCTACTTGCGCTTACGTTATGGTGAGATCATGGTTTTACATTTCCCTAAAAGGAAAAGGTAAAAAGTTATACACTCGAATATTTAAACGGCATTTTTTTAAGTACAATTTTTCTAAACAAAATTGAAAGAAATACTGCATGACGCCGCTATGATTTTGCTGAAAATCTCCCGCCTTCTTTACTGTGGGTGGGAATGAGTTGACTAAATGGAAACGCCCGTATTTTTACACCAGGGCAAAATTATTTGAGTCACTGAAAAGTTAAAATGTTGTTTTTTTCCAAGTCAACACCTCTAAGTATTGGTACGAAAGTTTTATAACAAAAAGAAATGGTAGTAGGGGCGGGCCTACATACATGTATCTCCATCCCTGACCGAAATATAAGCTCAGTCGGTAGCTGTTCCAACTTTAATTACATCAAGACATCACTACGACTCAACGGATACAAGACCTTCAACCTCAACCAGCCAAAGCCAAGCCTACCATCAGCGGAACGACCAGAGTTCAAGGCAACCATCACTCTCCCGTACATCGGCATCACATCACACAAGCTCCAACGAATCTTCAGCCAAGCCCAAGTCAAGACCTTCCACACAGCACCGAACAAGATCCAAGCATCCCTTCACACACACAAGGACAAGCAAGACACTCAAGCCAAGCCCGGCGTTTATCGCATTCCTTGTGAATGCGGTAAAGTATACATCGGAGAGACCGGCCGCAACTTATCAACCAGAATCAAGGAGCATCAAGCACACGGCAGACTGGGACACCTGGACAAATCTGCAATCATCAAACATTCTCAAGAACAAGATCATGTCATTAAATGGAAGCAAGCCAAGCTCATCGCACCTGTCAAGTTCTGGCACCAACGCAGAGTCAGGGAAGCCATCGAGATCAAGTCACACAACACGGTTCCACAAGACATCGGGTTCTTCATCAATGACATCTGGTCGCCTCTACTCAAGCCAACCCTCCCACCAGCAGCCCACCACAACACTGACACACTCCAGCGCACAGACATCCAGCCAGCAGCCAACCACCATGCATCACCGATCAACAACAACGTGCAAACTTCCCGCCCAAAAGTGCATCCCGCAAGCTCTACTTAAGCTGCATGCATCACCGATCAACAACAAATTGAAAACTTCCCGCCCAAAAAGTGCATCCTACAAGCTCTACTTAAGCTGCAACACCACCAGCAGTCCAGCATTCTCCTGAAGACGAACAGGGTATACTGTTCGAAACGTCGAGACCAAACCGGCTCTTTTCAGAGCCAACACTACTCCAAAAAGAGATTTTCACATGGTTGTACCCGCAAGTTTACTATTTATAGTTACTTCTTACTTTCAACACCATGCAAAGCTTCAAACACCACTTTTAATTACTTAAGTAAAAAGTTCACACAAATAAAAGACAACTTATTTTTCAAGGCCGTATAAGCCTGATCATTGCACCACATTTTTTGGCAATGACAACAAAACTGGTGATTTGCATAATATTTTTAACTTTTGTGAATACGTAGTCATCTGAAAGTTGGGGCGGTAGACGTCACGAGCACGTCACGAGGCAAAAGTGAATAGAAGATTGTTGGTGTTCACTAAAGCGTGAAGTCTGAGTTCGGGCATCACTCAATTTATCCAGGAAACACTGCGTAGGCTACTTCATTTGTTATCAAAGCTCTCAAATCTCGACAATTTATCCCTCTAAAAAGTAGCCTGCGGTCCGTTTCTTTGGAGAACGGTAGTTAGGTCGACTTGTCTGACGTTGCTAGACCCAAAATCGGAGTGCGAGAACGAGGAATAGAACTTGAAATTTGTCGTTTAAAATGAGGGTACGGAAGCAAGTTTTCACCGCGCAGGTCGTGTGTGTTTTGGCCGGGGTTTTGGTGGCGTTTCACCGTGCGAGTGGTCAGACTGCCAGCCAATCCGGCGACCGGTGCTCGCTCACATTTGGGTACACTTTTGGTGGTCAGCCTGTCGCTTCTCAAAGTTCGCCCAGTCCGTTTAAAATTACAGTGTCACCAAAACAATACAGCCCTGGAAGCGTCGTCACAGGTAATTTTCGTTAAATTGTTTTTATAAGTTTACAAAATGCAAAAAAGTGATGGGCCTAGCTATGACCATTTGTCTTTGAAATTTTGGTATTTTTTTCGTATACATTGAACAAAGATTTTGTATTTTTTTCGTATACATTGAACAAAGATTTTAAGGAAATTACCTCCTGGAATCAACACATAATGTAATTTTAAGATATACTTCCCACTTGCACTTTTGTCGCAAATGTGGCTTTTCTGTAGAAAAATCACGTTTTCTTCTTCAAAAATTGCCTTCAGTTATTGCACAAGATAACCATTCAGGCGTGCGCGCAGTGCCTTCTGTTGTCGCGCTTAATATGCACAGACCACTCGCCACGTCATTTTGTGCATTATGCAGTAATTTTATCATTTATTTATCTCAGAAATGCAACATTTGCGACAGAAGTGTCAATGGGAAGTATATCTTAGAATTGAATTTATCGATTCCAATATCTATAAAAGACACTAATCTCTGTAATTTGTTAAAGTTGGTCACAGCTAGAAATTGGTCACAACTTGAACTTCATTGCCCTTTAACTTTAAAAGATTCTCCAATACACTTTAATACATTATTTTTCACAAATGTAGTTGCATTTTCAGATTCCAACAAAATCTAAATTGCACTTGTTCAATAACGTCCAATTGGTGTTTTATTTTAAAAATAGGCCCAGGCCTACTTTCTTCAAAAAATATAGACAGCCGAAGTGTGACGTGCGTTGCCATGGCAATTGGATCTAAACTATCATGGCTGTCGGGAAAAGTACCATTGGAAAAGCACTGGGACACGGTTGAGTGATTTTTAGTTTAGATCCCATTGCCTAGGCAACCAACAAAAGGTGACGTATTCACTTCGGCAGTCTATTCTATTAAACAATTAAGCTTGTTCAAACTATTAAACAATCATATAAAATGCCTCCCTATATAATATCCTTGCAAAGAAAACCACAAATGTTCAATCTCCAATTTCCAAATGTTCAATCTCCAATGGATGTGGAAGCTAAAGAGTTGGACGTGTAGGAGGGGAAAAATTAGTTTACAACACATCAGTGTTTTTTTACAATTTTTTTTTTGGATTGAGAGCGTAAAATTTCAGAATGGTAATGAGAAAAATATTACAAAATGATATGGTATCAAAATCTCAACACCCATGGGAAAAATGGGGCGTTCAAAATGTGATCTGGACACGCTCCTTTAAACAAACAATATCTCATTTAATAACTTAAATAAGCCAATTTTGCAACTGTTTCGTGGATTAAATTCATTTTTGATAAAAAAAACCACTTATATTTTTTGGACCAGTCCACAAAGGGTAATAACGGTGCAGATGAAAGAAAAATCTTTGATTATCTTTCTAACCGTACGAGTACGAGTTGGCACGTGTACGAGTTTGCACGCGTACGAGTTGACCAGCATTTGTCTCAGTGGCGACCAGTGAACGGAATTCATACCACTTTTTAATTTAAGCCGACTTCCTCTTTCAATTTTTCTCATTGTCAAACAAATCACATTTAAAATTGCAGCACTTGAATAGTGTGTTGTATTATTCAAGAATAAGCAGATTTTTAAAATTATTTGGCCGGCAATTAATTTGGTCGACCAAACACCTGAAGTTTGTCTAGTGAAAGATTCTTTGGGAGATAAAATTAGGCAATTCAGGTTGATGGTCAAGGTTATGCAGAGATTTAGAACTTAATTTTCCCCACATTTTTCCAACAAATTTCAGATGAATTGGTTGACCTTCATTCCCAATTTATACAGATTCTGCAATTACACTTATAAGTTGTTTGTCGGATATAATTTTATAAAATTAGGTGTGGCTTGAATTAACCAGACAACCCACGCATTTAGAAAAGCCAAGTCCCTGATTCATGCTTTTAGTTCTTTTGTCCAATGTTTGACCCCTAAACCCATTTATGAAACATTGTTCATTCAACCATGCATGAAATTCAGTAGAGTTTTGTGAGAAATAGAAACCTGTGGGTTTTATTGTGACTGGCAGTGCATATGTTTTTTTTCAAAAGCTGTTTAGTTCAGTTGACCTTGTTTTTAATAGGCTGGCATATGCACTCTGTGGTATAGTTGAGTTGTTGTGATGGGGAATTATAAACCATTCAGCTAAAAAAACGATAGATATTACCATACAATTGCATTTGGAGTTATTTTTTTTTGTTCCAGAAAATGGATTTTGTTCTACAGGTAACCTATTCAATTAAAAGGTTTGGTGTAATACTAATAGACGACCGATCCAGTAAGCTCCGCCCATTTAGCAATTGCCTAGCAACATGAGACACGTGTGCAGTGGAGTCGTGTGGCAACATAACATTTTGTTTACTGCTTTCCGGCAAAATTTCGTTGACCCGTATCTCAAAAATTAATTGACCAAATGACACAAAAATGTAGTTCTTCTCAAGGAGTCCAATCACTGTTCAGCACACTAAATTTCATTTCAATCTGTGAGGATCAGGTCCGGTCCAAAAGCTTGTTGAATTGACATGAAATGACCCAAAAGGACAAGCTAATTTTTGTGAGTTTTACCGATTTACACAAAAAAATATCCATGAATGTATATAAAAAGTATAGGTTTGGCCAAACTTAAAACAATCCGGTGAAAACTGGCTAGGGTCCCAGGCGCTGATAAAAAATTATGTTTATTGTGTTTTTGCGTCACTCGTGCTGCAGTTTGCCGTACTCTGTGCAAAAAATGTTAAAGAGCTAGAATCCCCCTTGACAAAAAATCCAGCATTTGCACCTTTTTCGATAGTCGACATATCCCTCCAGCCGACTTACACCGCTGTTTATTTCAAATTGTCCATTTTAAGTGGATAATTCGCAAGCAAAAGTGCGGTTTTCGAAAATTCTGAAACGCTCATTACGTATTAATGATATGCGCATGACCCCGTGACGCAATCCTGAGAAACATGAGTAAACATGGTCGGCAGTTTCATACGTTTACACGCAAAAGAATCCGAAAACCGTCTCTGTTCAATGGTATTTTTTGAAGAATTTTTCTCGTGCAAAAAGCCAGAGATGTGCCCAGTGGTTGTGTGGTTGTATGCTTTACCAGACACCATGAAAAAAAAAGAGCAGAAGGATTTTCTTTTCTTTTCTATTGCCAAGAGAGAGAAAAAGTGACTCGCTCTTTCTAACTTGTACCGGCCGATGTTCTAACACGTGGGAACTACGGCCCGCAGGGACCATTCCCACTGCTGTACACAGACCGCTGTGAATGCCATTCGTTCCGTGACAAAACCACCTGTCGCAATGCACCAGTATTTACTTCAAAAGAGCTTCATTGTGAGCCACAATTTCACCATTTTTTTCACAAAACAGGTAATAGTAGATTGTTGTCATATTACATGAAGTACACGTGTGTTTTTCATTTTGAATTACAAGGACAAAACACAGGCATGATGAACATTCACTTCGTGTATTTTCCATTCAATACTGCACAGGCCGTTTTGTGTTCTTCTCAGGATGACGTCAAAACCCTGTTTATCAACAAACCAAGTGACCTCGAGCATTTCAGAATTTCGGGTGAAGAGGGTCCGTTTTAAGCAAAAGCCTGTCGATTTTTTGTTGAAAACAAGTTGTGATGGTGTTGTAGACACATACACCTCAATGATAAACAGGAAAACTTTTAAAATGTGGACGGGGGGATACTAGCTGTTTAAGGACTCGTGTCACCAAAATGGAGATCCTCAATTAATTAAATACCTCAATTAACCTGAGGCTGTGATTGGTCAATTCCAAAATGGGCGGAGTTTACTGGATCGGTCTTTTAAGTATTATACTGCACTCTTTTACGCAACCCGATAAATATGTTTATATACTTGAAATCGGTGGTTTTTTAACGATATCCTTAGAAATAGTGTGCAAGACATTTAATCTCAATTGCCTCGTTAACCCGAGTGATATTTTGGAAGCTGTTGGGAGGAATGCCACAATCTAACTGCTGATAGGGTTGTGCGCCTTGGCCAGGCAGCCAACTAGTTGAAGTGAAATGGTTCTGGTGATTTCCTGATAGCAGCGATAATAATGGCAACAGTGCCAGGAGTACCCTGTAGGGGGAATGCTACAATCTAAATGCTGATAGGGTTGTGCACCTTAGCCAGGCAGCCACCTAGTTGAAGTGAAATGGTTCTGGTGATTCCCTGATGGCAGCGGTAATAATGGCAACAGTGCCAGGAGTACCCTGTATAGGGGGATTGCCACAATCTAACTGCTGATAGGGTTGTGCACCTTGGCCAGGCAGCCACCTAGTTGAAGCGAAATGGTTCTGGTGATTCCCTGATGGCAGCGGTAATAATGGCAAAAGCATCAAGAGTAGCCTAGCTGTAGGGTAAGACATGTGTTATAGCTATATACAACCATCTTCCATTATTATTATTTTTTTAAACCTATTTTTTTTGTATTCCAGTTACCATTGAAAGCAATGTAAATTTCAGAGAAATCGTACTCCAAGCTCGGATTGGCGTCACACTTGTGGGTACCTGGCAAACGCCCCCATCAGGCTACCAGCTTCTGACTTGTACCAATGCAGGAGATACGCTCACCAACACTAACAACGACATGAAGTCGCCCAATGTACAGTTTCAGTGGACTGCGCCATCAGGTGCCGTGGGTTATGTCAGCATTGTGTAAGACAAACCAAAAACCTTCCCATATTGTGCTCATATTGTTTGGATTTTTGTTTGTAATCTTTTATCTTATCGGTCGAGTTTGGGCGGTCTGTTTTTAGCTGATCCAATTTCATCCCTCACGTGAGGGACGGAAATCAAGAGACAAATGCCTTTCCTTATGCTACGTTTACACCATGTCCCCGGCAGTCCCGGCGCCCCGGTAGAGGAGCACCGTGGAGGCACCGGGATGGACGTCGGGGAGCGTAGGGGACCGGGGTGGCGAAACGTGAATGACCGTAGCTCACCCTTGCCACCGGCCGGTGAGCAGCTCTGTCAAAAATTTTGCCCCGGCAGTCCCGGCACTAATGAGAATCGTCCTGGGCCGCAGTGGGACGGGGCTTCCGTCACAGGGCGTGACGGACCGCAGTGTGCCTTGACTCACCGGGGTGTGGCACCTTGGGGTGCCGGGGGCCTCTGATCGCGGCCGGTGCCTCGCGCTCCGCCACGTTTGGAAGCCCGGCACCCCACGGTCTGCCAGGGCCCGACACGGTAGCGGCCACAGCATGGTGTGAATGCGGCCTGTTGAACTGCGATGCGACAAGGTGTGTGACGGTTGTTGCTCACGGCCAGTTACGCCTCACTGCGTCGCGCTCCAGGACGATGTAAAAATGAAGGTGTGGAGCGCACTATTTATACCCACCGGGGCTCACCGGGTGACCACCGGGCGTGAAACGTGACAGCTGCCACGTTCAGTCGCAGGTCGCCGCAGCAGACCCTCGCACACCGTCGGGAACGTATTGGGCCGGGACAACAAACGTGACACGAACGGGACGGACGTGAGGCACCGCATCAGAACTTAGCAGGCCGGCCTGGGACGTGGACCCATCCGTAGTGGAACGGCGCTTGAAACGTAGCGCGCCGTCCGCCTCGCGGCCCGGAACCGGCACGGCGCGCCACGCTTTTCGTACCGTGACGTAACGCACCGTGGTAGAACGCAACACACCGGCCCAACTAGGGCCGAGTCGAGCCAAAGTAATAAAAAGACGCCAAAAGTTCCACGGCACGCTACGTTTTGGCCAAACCGGGGCGCCGGGACTGCCGGGGACATGGTGTAAACGTAGCATTAGTCAATACAACAAATGGAAACTAAAGTGAACCTGTATGATTGCTTGCTTCTGATGTATTATAACACACACCCAGTTTATCACATGTTGAAATTGACTTTACAGTTTTATGCAGAGGTTGTTTTTATGCGTGAAGGGCGGACAATCAATCAAATTGACAAAAATGTTCAACTATTTCTTGAAAATGTGATGGCACAAAGCAGTGTGCCCCGCCAAATTTATTCTGTTAATTTTTGTAATATGATTGTAAAATATGGAAATTGTTTGACTGTATCAAGGTATTATTTTGATTAATTTAAGAAATTTTGAAAATTTCATCCAGTGTTTACGAGTTTTGGATCACGCTCTGATAGGAGTCCTGCGATAGGTAATTTTCTAGGGATTTTTCAGTAACTTGTTCTCGATGGATAGGTGGTGTGTGATCCTGTTCAGAGTGCAGTGTTCTCTGGTCGTGTTCCCGTCATTTTGGACACGAGAACGAGTTGACCTGTGTCAAGAACAGACCGCCCGAACTCGGCCTACATATTTGTATGTTTAAAACACCAAGTTAAACTACTCGAGATTTCATAAAAATTTGTTGATGGTTTTTAAAATGCTTTTGCCTTGAAGGGAAATTTAAATTATAAAAGTTCCCTGTGTTTTCACCAACATGGCCACCAGGAGAAAGGGTTTATATGCTGCCTCAATCACAGAGTGCACTTAAAAAAGACTTATCACTTTAGTTCTGTCATTTGGTTTGTTTTAGGGGCACAGTGGCTATTTCTAACGAGGTCTTTTGGACTGGACACACAACTGCCATTAAAGACTCGAGCAGCACCGTTACGGGTATGTTGTCACATGTCACAGAGAGTGTAATTTGTTGAGTTGCGCTTGGCAAGATTAGAATTGTCGTTTTACCAAACACCTTGCAAAATGCCAAAAGTTAGTTAGTTTTTATCCGTTACTGTACATTAAGATAGTGCTAATTGTTATCTATTTGTTTTTTCAGGTGCCTGTACTACTAGTCCTTGTGCCAACGGAATATGCTGGACCCAGACAAATTCCCGTTTTTGCAGTTGTGATTCTGCGTATATAGGAGATGATTGTGATCAGATAAAATACAGTAAGTTTTAAATTTTTGGCATATGGGGAGTGGCACGCGTACAGCACAAGGATTGTAATGGGACGAGGCACGGTGCGAGGCACAGCGGGATGCACAGCGCAATGCATGTTGTGAGGTACGGTGCGCGACGCATCATTTTGCCTGTGCTCTCTATGCTAATTAGCACTCCAGTGCACAGAATGTGGAATTGAGACTAAAAACAGACTAAAAATGTGCATAAAGGCCGTTTTACTTGTGCAATTAAATGCCATCTATAAATTGATTTTATTTGCAGACCCTTACTGTCCTGACAACACTGACTGTGGATTTGGTGGCGCTTGTTTTCAATCGCAAGGTACTCCAGTCTCGTTCGTCTGTGGCTGTCGGAGTCCGTTTCAAGGGAGTGACTGCACTTCAAGTAAGTTTCTCCAGCTTTTGCTTTGAAGACATTTATACGAGCTGCATAAAAGGTCTTTTCCTAATGTATTTTAGGGGTTGACCAAAGTTGTCAATATTTTCGTACAAAAGATTGACCCCAAGATAACCTGGGTTAAAAATTGCACTCCCAATGAAAAATGCCACTAAATAGACACTTTATGCCTTTTCCCACTAGAACATCAAACCCCGGGGCAAACTCACCCTGGGGCCACCCCGGGGCCACTCGCCCCCTAGTTCAATCTCACGTCGATTTACACTTGTTGTTCTGAATCTCGCCTCGGGGTGAACTCACACCGGAGATCGGCACCTCATCCCTCACTTGAACAAGTGAGAACTCGCGCCTGCCGCTTTTCCAACTACCGTTCTCAGGAAAAATGTCTCTCCCCGTGGCAAAATTCATCAACCCTGGTCCCGAGCAGGGTCGAACTCGCCCCGGGGAATGAGCAATCTCGAGGATGGCTCGGGGGTGAGACTTGCAAACTTGTGGGAATCTGGGCTTATTTTCACTTAAATAAGTGAAGCATATTAAAGCCCAGTTCAAGCATCACAAATCCAAATCTCACATAAATCTGACGTCAAACATTACATTTTAATAGAAGATCGCACTAGTTTATTGAATCGTTCTTGTCATGTTTTGGGTAGTATCAACAGATAAAGGTTGTGTTCGATTCATGAGGTCATATATTCTTTAAGGGTAATCATTCTCTGAAGTCCGGTAACTATAAAAAATCAACTCCAGAAGTGTCGCGACGTAAGGGGAACACTGTCCTGTTTCCATGGGATGACCCATATTCAATGGTGGAAAATTAATTATTGCATTATATTCCATTGACAATTAGTCTTAGGGATAAAAAATTAACTGGACTTGCTACTAAGGCATAAAAATTCATTGTTGTTTCCTTACAACGGTGATTATGCCAACAAAAAAGTATTCTGGTTGTGGTCAGACCAAAGTTCTGGAATGGATGCGGCAACGCGTTTTGTTTTTTTTCCCCTTCTCACAATCGCACACAGATTTGTACACGGTATAAGGCCTATAGTAAACTTGCAGAGCCGTCACAACACTGAATGTTCTGAGAGTTTTCACTCCACAAACAATGGACACGAAAAAAAGTGGCATATTTCAGCTCAGCTCAGACACGCTCTAATTCACAATTGCAATTCCTTGTTGTGTCGCGTGAGAACTAGTCGCCACTGTTGCAGCTGATTAAACAACCTCATACTCGCTATCATTCGTTCTCATTTGATATCAGCATCGTCCGAAATTATAATCTACTGCCCTGAGTACGAGGTCGGGCTGCCTGGGAAAATACATAGACTTGTTCCCATTCCTTGCGTAGTCTACAGGATTGGTGATCAGTCTAGAAAATGGTGGTGCGGCTGCCGCGCTGTTTTAGCTGCCGCAGAGGGGAAAAAAAGGATTGACGCGCACGCTTGAAATCAAAACGCGCGGACCTGAACCAGAACATTTTTTCTTTCATAGCCATAATCAAGCTATAACTTTAAGCCCCAATAACCCACCAACCCACCTCTTTTTACGACAGTACCTGAGCCCTGCGATTCATCCCCATGTCTTAATGGTGGAATCTGTACAAACAATGGCAATGCATTCAGTTGTATGTGTGCAAGTGGTCACTCCGGGAATACATGCGATCAAGGTAGGACACTTTAACTCAAAGATTACACACCGGCCGTTTGGCCTATGACATGAAAATATATATATTGGAAGGCTTTGAAGGTGATATGAGAATATATCGCACGAGTCATGAAAATACTGAACGAGCCAAAGCAAGTTCGGAATTTTCATGACGCGTGCGGTAAATCTTGTATCTTATCACCCGAAAAGACATCCAATATTATTATTCTTATATAAAATGGAGCTTATACCTTTTTTGTTTTGAAAGATTTCTGCAAGATTTTTATGTGTCTTAAAAACGTTTACAACTGCATGTGCTTTTGTTACTGTTGTACAATACTTTTTGTTACTGTACTCGTGCGCCGTTGTGCGTACGTGCATTCCCTTCACTCGGTGTATGATGCACGCATACGCGTGTGCCTTTGTGCGCCCAGTGTGACACACATTGGATTGGGGCTCTGTGCTGCACAGTATCAGCAAAAAGCATAATTTTATGTAATAATCATTAACTTTTTTTCTCTATATCAGTGAACACAGCCGTTAATCCATGCCAGCCTAACCCATGTATGAATGGTGGAGGTTGTTTCCAAACGTCGTTGGGTCAATTCAGGTGTAGCTGTCCAGGCTTCATAGGAACGCATTGTGAAACAGGTAAATTCCAATCTTCAGTGTAAGTTTTATTCACGTTTGTGTGAGTCGATCCTTACAATTTGCACATTTTACCCTCTTTGTGTGAATAGCCGTCGATCCATGCCAGCCTAACCCATGTATGAATGGTGGAGGTTGTTTCAAATTAGCCGACTAATTCAGGTGTAATTGTCCGTCAAGCTTCACAGGAACGTACAATTTTATTATTGTTTGACATATGATATAAAAGGTGAAATAATAGTACATTTTTTACTCCTGTAATTTTCTTGGGGGAAATGGTTGAACTAGTCCGTATGCCGTGATCTACTTAAACTTACAACCAAATGGCCACTTTGAGATCGACGCTTGGTGGCGACAAACATAATGGTCCCACGTGATGAGTCCCTTATTGTTTGCGCCACTCTTGAGCTACAGTGTGCATGCTCAAAATGACGCAAACAAATGTAGACTCATCATGTCTCAAACTTCTCCTATTGTCGAACACGATCAGTGTGTGGCGTATGTACACTACTCACAATAAGATAAGTACCGTAATTTTCGGAATATAAGCCGCCCGGGGTATAAGCCGCGACGCCCGAAAATTCCAGAAACAAGATTCACCGTCGGCGTATAAGCCGCCCGGCTTATTAGCCGCACCATTTTGTCGGCCACAGATCGATCACAAAGAACTGCCGCCGTAAGTGCCTCACCGCGGGCCACGTGCGCGCGACCACGCACTGCAGTTGTCACACTCTCTGTCGGCACGGCATGTTGCCTCAAAGAGAGCTTTGTGGTGCAGGTTGTTTTGATGACAGCACACTCAAGAGAAAACCTTATTGAAATCAAGAAGTGGCTTTATCGGAAAAGGCGTTACATGTTTATAATAAGTTATAGCAAGGTGCAATGCACTCAAAGTAGGCTAATCTTGTTTCAGTTTGTTTTGTAAATAGATAAAGTACATGTAACTTGACATATTTTAAAAATGCCTTGGAATGTGCATAATGAGAAATCTCCAAAAAATAAAGGAGAGTATATAGAAGACATCGATCACGAAGGCCGCAAGCCATCAAGATATTCGCTGGATTCTCCGACGGCGGCCGCACGGCATGCAGTGCACCAGGCCGGTAGGCCATGCACAAACACGGTAAGTGAAAGCAGGGTTTCGTTCCAAATACGCGCACATTGTTAAACGTTTGCAACGTTCGCCAAATACCCAGCTTGTAGGCATATGCACAAGATCAAAGAGCACTGTAACCAGAAGCGAACGTTGCCAACGTTCGCATGAGTGGAACGCAGCCCACGTGTACAAATTGTACACTGCTTTCGCCCGGGCCCGACGCATATGCTATGCAGTGTACGATAATAGCCGGCCGAGTCTCTCCATTACGCGCACCGCGATTGGTTATTTTCAATGCACATGGTGACTTGGCGATTTTGATCTCACCGGCCAAAATAAAATATGCCAAACGTTTTGTTTGATTGCTTTCGTATTGTACTGCCACTACATTGCATTTGTCATGCGTTTGGGTCCATCACGATTAAACTAAAAACGCAAAGGACAGTGACAAAGAATTATACATTGTACTGGACCAGATGGACGGGGGTTTAGACCGAAGCTGCAGCAATAATTGGACGGTTCATGGGGCATCTCCATTTTTGCAAAAAGAGTTTATAAATAAGAAAACCAGCTTCACGGTGGTTCTTGCCTGCACGGCCAGCGGCAAAAAACTGAAGCCGATGGTCATCAATGGGCGTCTTGAGCGGAGTATACCAAGGCTGTGCAAACGCTATGCCTTCTTTTTTCCGAATTCGGTTATCTCAATAGATCATTCTATGTTGATTGCAACCGACATAAAGGGGCTTCATGGGGATTGGGTGATTGATATTAATATTTGTAATTCAGCGGAAAAAGAATGCTACATAGATCTATCGTCTTTTGCTTGGTACCGGGTATTCCCGATGATTTCTCGCATTTGCGTCCGCCCCATATTTTTGTGCACGACGCCGCTATAGTTCATTCACCCCCATTGTATCAATGGCGGTGAATGAACTATGGCGGCGTCGTGTTCCGAATTTACCTTTGACCTCGCCACGTGCATGCACCGCGCGCGACTGAGATACCGAAAAGGCTTATTAAAATAGGGGACCGTTTGCCTGCCTTTGCCTAGCCTGCGGACGTACGTACACGTATGCCGCTTGGGCGAAATGGCTTTTGGGCGAAGGGGCTCAAGTTGGGCAAAGTGACTGTACATTGTTGGAAAAACATCGTTAATTAAAATTACTTGTAATGATTTTCCATCTAAAACACACATTTCCACAGACAATGACAAACACAGAACTCTGATCTTTGGATTTTAAAACAACGCCGACTAAAAGTAAAGAATTGAAGAAAACACGGAAGGAACAGACGCACCAAACGATTTGTTCAGCGTTGGACGAGTACTCACGACCGATGGCATGGTCCGATGGCGAACTGGTTGCCTGCACTTGTGCAGTGTCACATCGATGTATGGGTCACAACGAAGATCGGTATACACGTAGTTATGCACCTGGAAAAATTGCACACCTTTTCGTGCGCGTGCGACGGCCTTCAACATCGTTTTTTTACAATAAAAAATTCCCATAAAAGATTGATAGAATTATTTCAGGAACCACATTACATAATGTACATGAGCATATAATGATTTTTATCTTTAGAGCTCGGCGTATAAGCCGCCCGGTTTATAAGCCGCCGGGAACTTTTTGGGGGGCAAAATCAACGTATAAGCCGCGGCTTATATTCCGAAAATTACGGTAATTAGGGATATTGTGGGGTGTACGCAGATATTTTATTGAGGGTATGCAGTCCACTTGAATGATTTTGTATATGATTGGACAATATCTGCATAACAGACACACCTTGTCACAGGAACAGTCATTTGAAAAATTTAAAAAACTCCAAAATTGACAACGTACCAATATCCCTAACTCAGTAGTGTAAAAGAATATACCACAGAAATCGTTAATCGTTCTTTGGTCACAGTGACATACACACAAAACTGTTTATTTACCCTTTGTACACATTTCTTTTATAAAACAAATGACCAAACTTGAACATTTTCTCCCTTTATTACAGCGAATCCCTGCAATTCCAGCCCATGCCTTAATAGCGGGACCTGTACGGCCAGTGGCACTTCGTTCACGTGTTCGTGTGCAAGTGGTTACTCAGGCACTACGTGTGATCAAGGTTTGTATGGGACACTTGTTACATTTTAGGCCGTCCCAGTTACAAGCATATTTTGGACATTTGTACACAGGGTTTTTAGAAAGGCATGTTGTCGCACTATTTGTAACCCTATTATCTCTTAAGAACAACTGAAACTTATTTCTTTTATCTTGAGACCAGACATAGGTATTTTCTGGAAAATAGGGTCTGTGTTGCCAAAATGCCCCCTTTACCGTGGAAAGACTCGCTTCCATTTCAAAATGACAACAGCAAAAGGGCAGCAAAGACCAGGGGAAATAGAAATCATGATGTTTATGATCTTTAAGCAAATACAGGTACTAAATAAAATGCCATTTTTGTCACTTTTTTTCTTTTTTTTCCGTCCATCTACCTTAGGCCCTTGCTCTCCAAACCCATGCCGAAACAATGGTGCGTGTTCCCCTAGTGGGTCTGTGTACACCTGCAACTGCCTCAATGGTTATGACGGCAATATGTGCCAAACATCAGGTACGTGTAGCTTTCATAAGGCTCCAGAATAATATGTGGTTATTTTGAATAGACCGTATCAAATAGCTGCCATCTTGTAGGGCAGTTTCTGTATTCCTTGAGGACATGCATGGTTGCACATTTTGTGTTTACATTGTTGACCAATTTAAATGTCAATAGTTGCCCTACAAGATGGCAGCTATTCAGTATGGTCTATTGGCTAATTAGATCTAAAAAACTGGAAAAAAATCCAAGGATTATTTTCACTTTGCATGTCATGTTTCGAGAGAAAAACAATTAACACAATATTTCAACACTCTGTGCTGCTGTACCTAAATGTACAAAATGTACTTAAATTTGCATTATGATTTGCCATTAATTTTTTCCCTCCACAGTGAACTGTTCTGGAACATACCCATGTGCTAATCAAGGAACCTGTTCTGCCGGTCAGTGCATTTGTGCAAGTGGTTACTTTGGCGATCGCTGTGAAACTGGTAATTATACACAGTTACATTTCATTTCCATGGTGATTATAGGTGCCATATGGGGTGTTTCAAAATCACATGAAATATCTCTCAACCAGAATTTTGAAATTTTAAGTGCTTTTAAATAACCATATCTGTACAGATTTTCAACCAATTTACACCAAATCTTCTGAGAAGTTGCAATTTTTTAAGTGTTTTTCATCAGGGTCATCATTTTTTTCAGATGATGGATATCAAAGTGACAAATCAGCAAAATTGGTGTTATGCATGGGACATTCTCTGGTTGACGCGAAAAGTGTTACGCATGGGACGCATAAGTACATTTATTTCCAGAACGAAATTTCTAGAATGAAATTTGTGGGTGCACATAAGCTTGGCAAAGCCCAGCATACAAGATATTTTAAGAATATCTTAAAATTTAACAAACCGGGTGAAATAACCGACAGTTATTGCTATACAGCCTGTTAAAGGGCATGAACAGTGACTTCCTATTGACTTATCCTAAACATTATATGATTGTGACTGTATTTGGTAGTACTGGCAGCCATCTGTGCCTCCAGCCCTTGTCAGAATGGTGGTACTTGTTCTGCGAGCAGCGCTGGTTTCACCTGTTCCTGTGCTGATGGCTATGACTGGACTACATGCAGCAGAGCAGGTATATTGACTTTACATTTTGACAAAAATCATTTGAGAGAATATGATTTGGCTTGTGTCGGGGGGAATAAATATTATATTAATTAGGGTTTGTTTTTGCTCTGACCGACGTAACTTGATTAGCATTGTACACTTAGTGCTTCCCCGAGACACTATGAGAAAAACTTGACAGTGTGCTTGGGTGGGACTCGAACCCATGACCTCCTGCATACTAGGCAAACGTCTTAACCACTCGACTACCGAGCTGGCCCGTGTTGAGTAGCCGGCAGGGATGTGATTGATTCCAGTTTTTCCCGGAACTTTCTTTTGTCTTGTTGGTTTGTGACACAGATTAAGTTACGTGAAAAATGTATTTAATAAAAATGAAAAATGTTATTTTATAAATATTATGTATTTAAAAAAATTGTAATTTTTAGTAAATAGACAATTATTTGCTCCTCAGTTGCATGTTTGTCAGTATGGCACTCATCTTGTATCAACAATTAATTTTTTTAAATTTATCAAACACATGGAGTCAGTAAAACCCACAGAATCAAGCAGGGACTGAGAACCCAATCCACATACTGACCCAGACGGGATTCGAACCAGGGCCACAGAGGTGGAAGGCCAGGAAAGTACCACTGCCCCAACCTGATTCCCCCCTTTGTCTAACCATAAATTTGTTTTTCTCTTTCAGTGAACTGTTCATCCCCGTACCCTTGTCTTAATCAAGGCACGTGTGATTCTAATGGTCAGTGTGCTTGCACCAATGGCTTCTCAGGAAATCGCTGTGAAACAGGTGAGTGTGGGAACTTAAAAATGGCTGACTAAATGTTCACATTTCTTTTTATTATAGATTCTAATAAATTCATGCGGTGTTTGTTACCATTGCCATCAACTCGTGAAGTAAATTTTTGGGTCATATTGCAAACGATACAATTTTATACATTTTCTTGTGTAGATATGAACAGCTGTGTGGAGGGACAGACGTGTTTGAACGGCGGTTCATGCAGTGCGTCCTCAGACAAAGTCTGCAAATGTGCCAGCGGTTACACCGGAACAAAATGCGGTACGTATACTCTCCCCCCCCCCCCCCCCCCCCCCCTCCTCTTTGTGGACGGGTTTATCTTGCCGGAAATCTGTCCAACACACGGTATTCTATAAGCAAGTTCAAGTGCAAGGCCGCGGCTATAGACCGTAGCGAAAAGCCGCCATTTCGTGGGGCACCTTTTGTTACTTAAACCGTTCAACAATGGAAGCACAATATGTGCAACCATGCATGTCCTCAAGGAACAAAGAAACTGCCCCACGAAATGGCGGATATTCTATACGGTCTATAGCCGTCATCTGGTGGCACGGGATTAAAGTATCAGTTCTTGATTAGAACAGAAGTTTGTTGAATAAAAGTGAACTTGTGTACTGCCTTGGGAATTTCCATTTGTAAATTCCATTTGTATTTTAATGATTTTGGATCAGCCGCTGATTTTTGTAACTTGTCTAAAAAACTTGAAATTTTACAATGCCAACAAATTTGCCAGTGTAACGCCTTATATGGATTGTCCTACTACCCACGGACACCATAAACATCCCTCATTCATTAAACATTGCACCATTTTGCATCTTGAATACTTTATGATTTCCAAAGCTTTATTTTATTCTTTGTTGTACAGAGATGTCAATGTCCGACTTCTGTACCAGTAGCCCCTGCAAGAACGGCGCAGCTTGCATCAGTCTGGCCTTTAAGTTTACCTGCGCTTGTAAGAATGGCTACACAGGAGTTACATGCTCTAGTAAGTACACCCACATAATTGTGACCCGTCACAACGAAATGAGCTTAAAGTCGCACTCCGCTATTTCCTATAACGACGGTTCAAAATCAAAAATTGAAGGGAGGTCAATTTTAGGGTTTTGTAATATTTATAAAGAGTTTTCTCTTATTTTATTTGATTCCAAATTTTTAGCATCATCAAACAATTAAAAACATCATTTTCAGACCAATTATGACGATAAAATGCACCAACTGGTGACATTAATTCATCAAGATGTCAGTGCAACTTAAGCGGGCCCCGGACCCCACGCCGTTCGAGTTGCGCTCGCAATTTCAGATTTTTTTCAGATTTTTGGGGGGCTTCTCCACTTACACCCCTGGTTTAAATACCTGCAGTAACATAAACAAAAAGGTCACACAATATTTCATTGTTTTATCCCTGTTTATTCCGACAGCTCTGTTAACAGATCCTAATTTGGCCAACAACACGTCCGAACTCCCGCTGGAAATCTGGTGGATCGCGCTTATTTGTCTCATCGGCCTTTTGTTCATTGTCATTGTAGTGGCCGTGCTGGTCACAATCTGCCGATCTGGCAAGTCTGAGGACCGGCAAGCCATGGTCGGAGACCGAAAGGGCTTTGCCTAACTGGAGATTTGTCGGTGACGAAAATTGTAAAAAATTATTTGTACTTTTGTTTTTATATACTACAAAAGTGTGATGCCAGTTTCCATTAGCCTTTTAGAAGTATGGCGGAACAAAAGGAGAGGGCGCAATTTTATTTGGGTATGAATTTTTTTAACAATTGTATTTCTTTCCAAAAAAAATGATTTTCATGTTGCAATTATAATACAGAGACGGAAATATAAATAAAATAAATAAATGTAAAGTGCAAAATGCAGTTATATTGCATTTTATTCGATTTTCTACCCACTTCAAAGTGTGCCCTCCTATTGTGTCCGCCATACTTCAAAAAGCTAATGGTAATTGGTGTAAACATTCGCTGGTAATCTAATACCTATATTGCTAAAGTGCAAGGGAACGTTCACTGGTTTTAGTGTAGACCCAGTAACCTTGGCAACACACAAAGGGTGACGTTTTATCTTTAGCACTCTATTGCAGCTTCTTGTATGCAGAAGAAGTCTTAAGCCAGGCAAACCTGTTTTTAAATAATTATATAATATTGGATGGCTTTGAGGGTGATATGAGAATATACCGCACGAGTCATGAAAATACAGAACAGAAACGCACGGTGTCCGCAAAAGCTTCATTTTTATAATAATCACAATTACTGGCCTGCCTGCAAAAAGACATTTCATAACAGAAACATGCATTTTTTCTGTGAATAATAAATTCCAACAAACAATGGCTATTTTAGACGGGACATTCCTGTGAATAGTTGCGGGATTAATGTTAGAAAATAAAAATTTTCAAATTAAGAATTTTCAAAAGTAAATAAATTAAGAATTTTTATAAAATAAGAATTTTAAAATTACTTGCATAACAGGGTCATTTTCGATATGTTTTATGTCATGCTTTAGTTAAGTCTTAATACCCAGGTGCTGTGGTTATATAATATTTGCTTGCAAACAAACTTCCAAATGGCAGTTTTGGATTTTAAAATATGAAATATATTTTTGCTCTGTATATATTAAGGTTTTATTTTACATTTCAATTAATGATGGATACATTTACTGTTGCGGTGATGAAGTGGACCTGTCGTTTCACTTTCAGTCTTTCAATTTAAAGTGTCAATTTGACACTTTATCATTTTATGGTAAAATGGCGACAGGTACTAGTTCATATTTTTGCAAGTTGCTAATTATTATTTTTACTTTATTTTTAGTTGATTTGACAACGGGTAACATTTTGGAGGAAATCAGTTGGTTGTAATTGTATTTACATGTAACTCTTTGGGATTTTATGTGAAGTTATTGACTTTTCTCAAAATGTCTCTAAAATAATCATGTAAGGCAAACTTGTTTTCATAATTTTATAGCAAATTTATTTCTTGAAAAATAATAAATTTTTGATAAAAGCAATTTGGAACTTGTCTTCATTATTTTCCAAATAGTTTAAACACAAATTGCTTTAGGTCGAGGAAAAATATTTCTTCTTTTTAGTACTCAAATAATTTCAAGTGCAACAAATGATATTTCAGGTTATCCAAATTCATTTCACATGGTCGAAATAATGTATAAAAATATTTCTTTGGTAAACTATTTCTGCTTTTTAGTGCTCAAATAATTTCAAGCGCAACAAATTATATTTCAGATTATCAAAATTCATTTAACATGGTCGAAATAATGTTGGCACTTGAAATGATTTCTGGCGCTCAAAATAATACCTTTTAGCCGAACGACAGACCCGTCTGTGTTTTTGTGAAGTCGGTAACGCATACCTTCTACGACTGTAAGTTTCACATTGACCTACACTCGACCAAAAAAGTTCTGTCACCAGTAAGACATTTATAGATATTTATTATTAAATTGGATTTAATGTAGGAAAATAATATATCATTTTAGCTGAACATATCCCTCAAAGGAATAGAGCTCAAGAGAGATCATGATGGCAAGCTTCACTGAACAGGAATGCAACAAAGGAGTGTGGGGTCAGAATGAAAAACACCAAAGAACGACGATGTCAACTTTATTGCATTCAAGCAAGGGGAGTTACAGTTGTTTTTTGGTGTTTTTCATTCTGACCCCTCACTCCTTTGTTGCATTCCTGTTCAGTGAAGCTTGCCATCATGATCTCTCTTGAGCTCTATTCCTTTGAGGGATATGTTCAGCTAAAATTTGATATATTATTTTCCTACATTAAATCCAATTTAATAATTAATATCTATAAATGTCTTACTGGTGACGGAACTTTTTTGTTCGAGTGTACATATATTGGATTGTGAACGCTCCCTGGATGAAACAACTATTTGTAATTTTGCTCCGGGCGAAAAAAACATGCTTTGTCTGTCGAGTCCAGCGTATATAAAAAAAATATTTTAAAAAGTTTTAAACTCATTAAATCTATTGCAAGTGTTTGTCTTTACAAACTAAAATTGTTTTTAAAAATAAACTATCCCCATATTTTCGGAAGGGGTTAACACACACGAGAATTTCCAACAGAAAATTGTAAAAATAAAGACGTACTTAACTGTGAGTCTCTACTGGAGACGTTTGCATTGATAAAACTCACAGATTATACACATGTTTGCCTGGAACAAAAACATTCACATAACTTGAGCAAAGTTATTGAAATAAATTCATATACATGTACCTAACTAAACATGGTTATCTGTCCGTAGCCGGCTGATGATCAAGCGATGTTAACTCGTACGATTCTCCAACCGTTGTTTGGGGTGATTCGGCCGGCCAATCTTCCTCTGGGGTACGGGTGTCCGCCCTTTCATCTGATGGCTCCGTTCTTCTAATGGCGTCTCCGTGGATTTGGGGGTTCACCCTTATTAAGATAGATCATAGGATTGAAATAACTGTTACGAACGGCGTTATCTCCATATGTGACTGAAGATAATGTACGATAAAAGTACAGCTCATCAGGACGTCGTCTACGTTTCGAGAAAACAATCAAAAACTGTGTCCATATGCTTTAAAGAAAGTGAGCAAACCCGCCGTCCTATTTAAGCTGGGCCATAATAGCACAATATTGAGAAATTTTAAATTTTCATTGAAAACGAGGGTCTGCTTTCTTTTGTGGTAAAATTTGCAGATTAAACGACGCGAGACGTAGTACAATGGCTCAGCATGTAAAAAATGTCAGCGCTAACTTGTCAATTTATGAGTTTATTTTCGTTCCCACGGGGGCACCCGTGTGAAAAAGAAAAAAAAATACGTATGCACACGTATATAATTGATTGATTTATTATTATTGTTTTTATATAAAAAGATATCTTTGGCGGAATCATTGTATTGTGGACAGTATATCGTTTTTGTCGTTAATCTTTAAACTTGAATTTTACCCACGTAAATCTGTTGGCTCTCCGCTTCCTCCGGAAAATGACACAGGCTAGACTGATGATGACGAGACACGTGACTGCTAGTACCGCGCCGATTCCAATCAAAACCCACATTAAAGTAGTCCGAGACAGGAAGCCAGTCTCTGGAAACAAAAGACGTGTCAGAATTATCTGGCTATACGAGACCCTTAGAGGCTGACACACCGTGCAGATGCTCTACCAGCCGAGCTATGATGCACATTGTTATACTTGCTCAGGTTTTCCCCAAGACCTCTGACACACTAGCTGGTAGATGCTCTACCAGCTGAGCTATGAGGCACAGTGGCATACTTCCTCAGGTCCCCCCCCCCCCTCCCCCCAAGACCTCCTACACACAGGGCAGATGCTCATACCAGCTGAGCTATGCCGGTGGGCACAATGCAGTGGTACACTCCCGGCTCAGGTTTTCCGGACCTCTGACACACCAGGCAGATGCTCTACCAGCTGAGCTATATGAGGCGAACTGGTATACTCCATAAGGTTTCCCCAAGACCTCTGACACACCAGGCAGATGCTCTACCAGCTATGAGCTATGAGGCGAACTGGTATATTCCATAAGGTTTCTCCAAGACCTCTGACTCACCAGGCAGATACTCCCAGCTGAGCTATGAGGCACAGTGGTACACTCTTTCAGGTTTCCCCCAAAACCTCGCGGACAGATGCTCTACCAGTATGCTGATCGTTCAGGCACAGTGGTATACTCGGTATACTCCCTCAATCAAGTTTCTACCTAATAACTCATATGGACAATGACCAAGCTGTCTATACCTATCGTTATTTTGACGCAACAGATATATATGTTATTTTGAGTATAACATTTTCTTTGAAAAGTTCGGACCAAACTTTGTCAGAATAATTAATGAATGCGTAATTTTTGACGTCATTTAAACGTACCTGTTTTTCCCATCGGATCAACCGTTGTGCGTTGCGCGGTGGCCAAGCGCCAAGTTACGGTCGTAAAAACCACTAGAGGCTTTGCAGTTCTCCCATTGCAAAGAAACATTTTCACAAAGTTTATCTTTACGTTCAAACCATTTTCTGATCACAATTTTGCTTGAAAACTAGCGAAAATTGAAGTTTTCTCAACTTTGATAATACAAGTCCCGGGTACCAAGGTATGGAAAGCGGCCATGTTTACCGTGATACACTGCACAACACCCACAAACACTATACAATTTTTTTTTCCAAGGTAAATATTCCTGCCAGACTCAGCACAATGGTTTAAAAGGCTATGTAAATACAATAAAATGTCGCGCATGTTAGCATGGTCTTTTGTGTTTACTTTCGGTTCAAGTTCATTGCAACGCGAAGCTATTCTTCCGCATTTCACAAAGCATTTTTTTAATGGTTGCCAGTAATTTCCAACTTCACAATACGGGGATTAAAGTTTTGGTGCACGGGCGCGCACAATGGGCCAGGTGGGAATGCAACTGTGCCAAAATAGGCAAATTGTGATTTTGTTAGGTTTGTGTGGGTCTAGTACAACTATTTTATAATACAGGTAATCTCCATAACATTTTAAACTTCGAGTAATACCGTCTTAAACCCAATGAGAACAGGCAAATCACGGAAACAACCACGTTATTCTATAATATTTTAAACGGCCATTACGACCGCTGTGCAAAACATGAAGTTATGAAATTAGGTTTGAAATTAGAGAACATTCTATATTTAAAGACAATTAAATCGATGGCAAATTTACTTTTGTATTTCATCCGAAAAAACACGGACAAACACAGAAAAATAGTGTAAAAAAGTAGTGTGCTTTCATGAACTCCGGAAATAAATATTCCGGCCGATTCCTGCCTCAAGTCATATTTTTCCCAGAAGCCAAGACCCTCAAAAATATTTTCAAACCAAATTGGACTGCTACAATTTGCTACCCTTGAAGTTCTTTTGTTTGTTGTGAATCCCCCATTTGATAAACTTGGCTGTGTGTATGTTTTACCGGTTATGGTCCCTTTAAGGCTTGGGGTGGGGGAAGGGGGGCGGGGGGGGGGGGGGGGGGGATTTACCACGATCTAAGACAATGCCCGGGAAACACCCCGAATATAACGACCTCGTTTGCAAAGTCACATCCATTTGCCAAAAACTATTTGCTAAAAACACAGAATTCAACATAGAAAATAATGAAGGCAAGCCAAAAATAAAAGAAACAGTAGGTTCAGACGTTCAGACAATCTGAGATGGGCCGGTGGGGTTGGGGGAGGTGGGTGGGAGGGGTGTTTGGGGCAGGGGAAATGGGGGTGGGGGTTGGGGGGTGGGGGGGGGGAGGGGGGGGGGGGGGGGGGGTTGGGGGGCGGAGGGGGGGGGGGGGGGGGGGGGTGGGTTTAGGGGGTGGGGGGTGCGGGGTTAGAGGTACTGAGAGGGGCGGGGCGATAGAACGAGCAACCCTCTTCCAACAGAGGGCGCTACAACTTCACACAAAATGGCGGCCTGCGTAAGGAGGTTTGTTCTGCGATTACCACACAAAAACTGTGCCTTTTTAGTGGTTGCTTCCCAACACAGACGACTAAACAGAAGAAGTTTAGCGACGAAGTAAGTTACCATTTTACTGTGAAGCTTAAACGTACGTCGAATAGTCGAATTTTCGTTTTGCGACAGTTTCATCAAACTGAAAAAAATGGCATGAATAACGAATTCCGAATTCCGTTCACCATGTTCACTGCACTGCCATTCGGCACTGCCACTGCACACATGCTGCACTAAACATGGTGAATTTTTGTTGTGTTTATGTTATAGGCCTAGTTCTAATCTTGTTTTTGTGTATATTTCCCCCCTAGGAAATTACTTACAGTCGGAAAGCTAGAGTCGCCAAAACAACAAGGGAAATATGTCACAGGGCAGGTAATTAAAACCGATTTGGCTTGACCTTTCTTTGTTTTATTGACTCTGTAATGCATAACTTATCAGGACTCAACTTCCTGCTAAATATCGGTGAGAGTGTACAAGTCGGACATCATTTTTTCTTCTTTAAAATCAACCATCAGCAAGGGTTTTTTTTTCAAAAAAAAAAAGGGGGGGGGGTGGTGGGCAGGAAAAACAGAATTTTACTTGAAAAAACGTCTATCCTCGATCCTCCATAATCTGCGCACCTAACGCTTATGCACGCGCGCGCATTGGCCGGCAAACACTAAGGTGAGTGCGTAGAAATAGGACCGCGTGGATTTGTGGGGGTTCTGACGATATACATTTTTTCGCGACTCCGATATGATTTACCCTTAGGTGATGTCTGACTTGTAAATTCTTTCTGACTTGTAAACATCTTTCTTGATACTGAAGATGGCCAGAAATGAAGGATTTACAGATCATTTGTGTGTTTTCTTTTTCCCCTTTTGGCAGCTCTTTCTACACAGGATATTTGGTTACCGTGGCATTCTTTTATTCCCATGGCTGGCAAGGTTATATGACCGGGACGTAGCGGGCAACAAACAAGGAAGGTATAATAGACAGGCTGTTATGGGGGGAAAACCGGTATTTTTTTCGTATACATTGAACAGAGATTTTAAGGAAATTACCTCCTGGAATCAACACATAATGTCATTTTAAGATATACTTCCCACTTGCACTTTTGTCGCAAATGTTGCTTTTCTGTAAAAAAATCACGTTTTCTTCTTCAAAAATTGCCTTCAGTTAGTGCACAAGATAACATTCACGGGCGCGCGCAGCGCCCTTTGTTGTCGCGCTTACGCACAGACCGCCCGCCACGTCATTTTGTGCATTACTTCATGCAGTAATTTTATCATTTATTTATCTCAGAAATGCAATATTTGCGACGGAAGTGTCAGTGAGAAGTATATCTTAGAATTGAATAAGCTGTCGATTCCAATATATAAATTCACCGAAATCCGTGTTCAATGTATATGAAAAAAATCCGGAAAACCTTTAAAATCACAACGCCATCAAGCATGAACAGTTAGCTGATATTTTTTAATGGAATTTGTTTTAATACAAATTTATATGCTTCCTGAAAAATTATTTCTGTACAGAATCTCAATATTTGTGATGCTCTTTGTTACTTTCGTGATGCACCTCATAAAAAGATGACACCCTACTATTATTACTGTGGAATATTATCCATTCTACTACATTAACAGACACTGCTTTGTAAATATTGTCCTCCAACCCCAAAAAAATCACTACACTGATTATTTCTGCAGGTTGTTATAGTTGCGTAATGCTTTGTTTGTATAAAATTGAAACAGTGAGTCATAATACATGGAAAGACTCATCCACTGCACTTTACTGCACTGGTCCTTAAATTATCTTTCAGAGTTTTACAAAAACAATTGAGCAATTTTTGTACTGATGCTTTTTTAAATTGCATTTGTAGCCCACCCCCAGCGACAGAAAGCAGCGAGCACATTCACACGGACAACAAAGAAGTGAAAGGAAAGACGCATGTTTACTACCAAGTCCTGATTGACAGCAGGGACTGCCCATTTATTGTGAGTTTCAACAATTTGACCAAAATTGTATTTTGGACAAAAAATTATGTTCTTGCCAAAACAGGGTTTGCAGAACGTCTTTTCAAACTTACTTTGGCAAAGTTTATAAAATTGCCAAAAATATTACATATGGGTCTTTCCACAGTAAAGGAGGCATTTTGGCAACACAGACCATATTTTTCGATGAAATACCTTTGTCTGATCTCAAAATGAAAAAATAAGTTTAAGTTGTTCTAAAGAGATAACTTAGGCCCAAAAAGGGTTACAAATAGTGTGACAACAAGCCTTTCTAAAAACCCTGTGTACAAATTTTCAATATACATTCGTAACCGAGACGACCTAAAATGTAACAAAGGTATTTTGTGGAAAATATGGTCTGTGTCGCCAAAATGCCCCCTTTACCGTGGAAAGACTCATTAGGCCTTTTCACACTTCACGGGGTTGGCGCTGGGTTGAAAAAGGCGACGATTTACACTTGAGAAATTTCAACCCCGCGTCAACCCCGAGATTGCTTTCAACCCGGGTTGAACTCGACCCTGCCAGGGTTGAAACGCTCGCCCCAGGTTGAAAACGGTAGTAGGCCTGTTCACACTTGCACAAGTGTGAATCTTCACTGTTCATCTCGGGGTTGAACTAGCCCCGGGGCGAGATAAAAGCGGGTTGAGCAAAACAAGTGTTAAACGATGCGGGGTTGAACGAGGGGTTGAAAATTTGCGTTTCAACCCGGGGCGGTTGCGGGGCTCGCCCCGGGTTGAAACTCTAGTGGGAAAAGGCCTATTTATATATCTGTTTGCTTTTTCAGTATACTTTTAACACAAAAAATTACTACAGTCGAACATCGTTAATAAGAGAACCTTGTTATAACAGGAACCTTGTATTATCAGGAATGAAAACGAACAATTGGCACCTAATGTTTTCCTTGTTATAAGCAGAATTTTGTATTTACACATATAGTGCTTTTATTATCGAGGTTAATTGTATTTTGCATTACTCAGTAATTGATTAAGAAACTATCTTTGTAAAGGCTGTCTGAATGTTTAAATGTTCTCGTTTGTTTTCTTTGTCCCTCACATCCGCCCTTTTCTTCCTTCCCATTAAGCGTGCACAGACGGAGGCGGTAACATTCCTCGGCAATCAAGACAACAACAGGTCGCTTTATGCTATCCCAGGTAATATGGCTTTGTCATTGTTTTCTGTGTTTGATGCTTACAGGCCTTGACATTAACCAAGGTCACCGAGGCCAATGACGTCATGCCCTGCTGAGTTGGCCTCGATGCTCCTTTAAGATATGCACTACTATCCTCTTAAATTTTGAGAGGCTTGTATAGAGCAATGTATTTGGAACAATGTTTGCACAGATCTGTGAGGATTTGTGAAGACTTGTAAAGATTTGTGAAGACTTGCAGGGACTTGTGGTGGAGTTATGAGAATTCGCAAGGACTTGTGCGGACTTGTGCGAACCTAAGAGGACTTACAGGGAATTTTGATGGACGTATGAGGACTTGCAGGGACATGTTATGGACTTGTGAGGACTTGCAATTACTTGTGATGGACTTCTTAGAACTTGCAGGGTCTTGTGATAGTCTTGACAACATTCCACTTGTCTTGTTTCGTTTACCACCTTTTGTATGTCACTAATTTTCCCAGCACTGTGGCCTATCACCCCTAACTGCAGATATGATCAATGATTCGTCTTAAATCGGAATACTACTGTTTCATAAATTGATATACATTAAATCTTTACTCCACCAGGTCTTGATTACGTGGCTCATGAGGACATACTTCCCTACTCAACGACAGAAAAGAACCCCATCCAACACGAGCTGTTTGATAAATTTCTAGAACGGAGTACGGGCCAAGGTGAGTCTTGCGCAGTAAATGTACTGAACCACAAAAGAAACATCGCTTTTTCAAATGTTGATAAAACCTTAACAGAAATATGTCCTTTCTTTGTCATTTTGAGTGTGCTTAATTTGACAATATGTTGTACCATTACACTGAAAGTTCACCCAAATGCTGAATATGCTATTTTCAGAATAAAATGTAAATTATCCAGATTCAAGCAATGTTTCTTGCATCCCAGTTCTTACCCCCTCTGTGCTCCCCACAGACACTCCTTTCATACCCAAGGACACCCTAAAAGCTTGGCAAGAGAAGAATCATCCTTGGCTTGAACTCTCCGATGTTCATCGCGAAACCACTGAGAATGTCCGAGTCACCGTTATTCCATTCTACATGGGTGCAAGGGTAGGACTTGCAAATGTATTTAATTATTTTTGGCATTAGTTAATTGGTACTGAATATTGAAAGATTCTGAAACAATATGATAACAATTTTGTTGCTGTTTTGTTGCTGTTTACTTGTGTTATATTATCAACCTTAATGGGGCATGTGCTACTCAGTTTTACTTGGCAATTTGCCCAATATTGAACTATTTCATTTAATTTTTCCTCTGCGCAGGTTTCACAAGATTCAAGTGTATATTGGGTAAGTAACTTGGTCATTTTGATCTCTGTAGGCAAGAGTGTACACAACTGTCATAAAATCAAGCAAGTGTGAGAATTCAAGGCTTGGTGTTCTATTGCACCACTAGGATGATGAATTGTGTTCTTAAGCAAGACAAGTTACTACAATCTTTCTTATTTAGTTAAATAAGGGTAGAGTTGGGTCAAGAATCTCACCCACCCGCCTGACCCCTAAAGAACTCATCAAAGAAATGACAAAAATTATATATTTTTTGTAGTTTTTTAGGTGAATGATCACCAAATTTAAACTGTTTTTCTCCTGAAGTGGAGGTACTGCATCCGACTGGAGAACCTGGGAGAGGAAACGGTGCAACTCCGGGAACGACACTGGAGAATATTCAGTCTGTCCGGAACATTGGAGACGGTCAGAGGCAGAGGGGTTGTTGGGCAGGTATGAAAGATGTTTGTCTGTTTGTCATTTTGGCCTGGCTGCTTGCACATTGCAAGACCCATGTACTTAGAATACCATCCTGGTATGACATTTGTCTGAGTTAGGTTTCTTCCTAACTTTTACGTCAAGCGTTAGACCACTCCTTACCCAGAAATGGCTTTGTGGATTTTTGAGCAATATTTTGAGTTATAAGTAATTGAGCTATGTAGAGATTTGTGACATCGCATTTACAATTGTTTGAGAATAAAATGGTGTTTGTGGACCATGCAAATAATCAACTTCATAGATTTTACATAGTTTATCAGAGACAGGAAAACCTTTCGTAAAAGTCTTGTGAAGTTCTTTGAAATTGATCTTTTCATATGTTTGACCTTTGCAGGAGCCCATATTATCCAAGGAACAACCAGCCTTCCAGTACAGTAGCCATGTATCCCTGCAAGCGCCTAGCGGTCACATGTGGTAAGTGCATTCGCTGATCAAAGCGTTGTTCACACTGTCTAAGAAAAATGGTTTTGTGTGCGGCTTTGTTATTCCTTTTCATTGGGAAATGAGTAAAGCGGGCCTCCCACTGTGCGATTTTTGCAACGAATTTCCTACGAGTAGCTACGATTAAGTACGATTGTATGTAGAGTCAATAGACAATCTCTGGTGGGAGGCCCGCTTAAGCCACGCACAAGTGGATACTCAGCCCCTGTGGTGACGAATGACACAGGGGAAAAAAATCCCACTTTTCTGCATTAATGTGGACAATGCTTAACCCTAACTCCCTGAGGTGCGTGTAAAATCGTATTGATTCTGGAGGATTGAGTGTTGGGGTTAATACTTGTTGCGATTGATAATGTTAATTCTAAGTTTCAGTTAAAGGCAGAGGCTCGTCAATGCATGCGTGAGGCCGAATTCGTGCCACGAAATACGCAGTTCCACAGCAAAGGCATGAAGCTGCGTATTTCATGGCACGAATTTGGCCTCATGCGCACATTGACGAGCCTTGCCTTTAAAGTAGCGTCAAACTTCGAGCGAAAAAGCACAACACCATTTGAGAATTGTGAAAAGAACTGATTTGCTGGATGTTTTAGTGTGCTCTGACCGTTGTCCTCACTTGCTGACTGGGAGTAGATACATATGTGACTGGCTCCAGCAAAACCCATCTTAGTGTCATACAAAAAGGTATCTTTTAAAACATGTTTGAGGAAATTCTGATAATTTTTGGCGAAGTTATGACCAATTAAAGTATGACAGATCAGAAAAAGTGAAATAGAGCTATTGGTCTTTAAAGTTTGACAAACTAGTTGATTATTTTTTGTCAATAATATGAGGAATTTTGAGACGGTTCAAACAACAAAACAAATCTTGAATGTATCCCGATGTTGATTCTGCCAAATTTTCAAGTTGGTCCCAGAGGCCATTTTTTAAGGTTGTGGGCCCATATCACGTAATGGGAAATGCCGAGAAGCGTCAGGTTTTGCCAGAGTCGGTCACATATTACCTCTGCAAACATTTCACTCTGTATTATTTACAATCATTTGTCATCATCCTGAAATCTTTTTAAATTAGTTGTTTAATCCCTTGCTTTGTTCACAGGGGAACATTCCGAATTGAAAAGGGTAACGGCCAGACATTTGACTGTCGGATTCCTCCCTTTACGTTGGAGAGCAAACAAGAGGACCACAGTACCCCCCACGGATTCTTTGGATAAGCTCTGCCCCCTCCCTCAAAGTGGGTCAGTTACAAACAATGGCAATGAAGGGTATTGAAATACAGTACCTAGCAGAACTCGGTTTGTCATAGCCAATTCTGTTGTTCTTGTGGAGTGAATTGGGGGATGTATTTATCCCTTTAATCTCAAAGTGTCTTGTAGGAGTTTGGAGCTATTGAGCAAGACATTTGCAATATACTGTCTTACTGCTTCATCATCATAGCATCTCTCTACCTGTGCACATGTCGGATACACAATGCAATCAATCAGCTAAATTGTTGATGTCCCCTAACGTTGCGCACTTTACCTTCCGTTCTCGTTTGGCGCAATAAACAATTGTTTGCACTTGGCATTAAAAAGAAATAAAGTAATTCCAAAACTAAAATATGGAGAAGAATCATTCATTTACCAGAAATTCACTAGAATGTGAAGGCATTGCCGTTACATCTTGCACGAGAGCCTGTAATATACATTTCATGTGAATAAAATCGTGCCTATCGGCAATGTGTCCTGTATCACGGTGTGTGCGTAGCATGGTTCTCAACATTTCAGCCAATCAGCGTCAAGTGCGCCATGTTATAGGGAACACTCGGGCCGTTTTCTGTGAGTAAATTTTTGCGGCCTCGGTCAAAGTTTTTCCATTATTTGTGTCATTTGTACTTGGCCAAAATACGTGAATGACTGTTTTTTTCTGGAAGGCATATCTGCATCAAGTTGTAAGAACCTCATGCTGATGGATTTCCAGTGAATTGTTGAAGTGTGCCACGTTAGGGGATATCACTAAATATATCTGGATGCAGACACGAGTCACATGACAGTTGTTTTGAATTGTGTTAAAACCTTTGTGGATATCATTAGTCGACACATTTTTCTCTCATCCCAAGTTTTATTGGTCGACACAAACACATTGTGGTGTACATTGAAAAGTGCAGCACATTTGAAGATGCAGAATTCAAACAATACGTTTTGTGACATAATTGTAAAATGAAAAGCTTAAAATATAGGGTTTTTAAAGGGTTAACATAAATTTCGGCATAGTCGCCAGGCCCGTGAGGTCGCCACCCTATTCATTAGCCATTGTTCATCAATAGGGTGGCGAGGTCGCGGACCTGGCAACTATGCCAACGTTTTCGTTATTCGGCAAAATTCTTTTTTTCTCCACATTTTGTTTCCCGAGTTTGGTACTCCTTTAATAAATCTTGGGAAACTGGTTCAAAATGTGCAGACTATTTAAATGAGGCTCGGATTAAAATTCTGCGAAATTGTCTTTGCTTGTTTGATTTGCATTACTTAAATTGTATAATACCTTTAATTATAAAAATAAGTGGCCTCTTTCTGATCTATGCTTGATTTGTAACCAAATGAAATAAAACGAAAATGCAGATGTACAAAATTTATTTCGAACTTTTTGTTACATTTGTTTAGTTTTTACATATGTATATATGTACATCTCAACACAAGCAATTCATTGGGTGTTCAAAATATACAATAATTAACAATTCTTAAACATATCTTTCTTGTGTAGGTTTAGGCAAGATAGTAAATTACAGGCTAAAGGGGCCTGTAATTATTTAAGTTACTTAGAAAATAAAATATTCCAAGTTTGTTAAACGGGGTTTATATTCCATTCATGTGTAGTCGACTTCAATGACTCTATCTTGTTACAAACATTACAATGCTTCAGCGAGCATATTTCTGCAGAGTTGTTTTGGGGGCGGAAGTTCATCAGTTTTCATCTGCTTGTGTCAAAGGTCCCAGGTTCGAATCCTAACAAGTGCTGCAGGGATGTTTGTCCAGCATCAAGTTCTTCCATGACTAGGCACCACTTCAATCATTACTGCTTTGCATGTATCTATATAACACTCAGAAACAGTTTTGTCCTTCACACAAAATTGAGTAGATAATGCCACGTAGACCAGCTGGCAGAGCATATGTCGGAGGCTTGAGGCTTCAGGCTCACATCCTGATGAGCGCCATCAAATATCATTTTTGATGAGAAAATACAGATCGGCAGTTGCCACGACTAATGCCATAAAGAACCCACACAGCACTCTCTAAAAGGAAGATGGAAAAAAACAATTTAGAAGCCAGTTTAAAGGTCTGGCAAGGCCAAAAAGCCGAGGATGACCAATCCTAAAATAATCAATTTCTTCCCCTCCTGTATTTTCCTTCAACCCTCCACTCCTTGTTTGTCCTTTTCTTCCACTCCTCTCTTTCCTAGTACTCCTAATCCCCGTTTTGTTCACCCTCCAGCCCTAGACGTTCCCATAATTAGTTCTTTACTCAAACCCGTCTTTCTGCCGGACTGCTGCTTTTTTTCCCTCTGCCATTTAGCCCTTGAAGAAGACACTGCTACGGTTGGAACAAGAAGCTGCCTATTTGTCAGTGTATTTTTATGATGCTATCAAAACAGAAACATTCTTACCGCAGTAACAGACTGTCCAGAGTAGTACATTGCCATGAAACCAAACACGAAAGCTCCAACGATAGTGAGGAAAACATTGAAGACATTCATCAGTTGGGCTTGGGCGCTTCTAACTAAAAAAAGTAAAAAGGAAAAATGAAATTCTAAGAAATTCTATAAAAAATGCATGAACTGAAGTTTAGTAATGGAAGTACACTTGGATCATGGAAAATGTGACAGACCACACCCCCCCCCCCCCCCCGACCCCACCGAGCTTAACTTATCTTACACCCCCATTACCCATTAAACATAGACTGAAATACGTGTAGCCTTACCTTCTCTACCAATTTGGCTCAAAGGACTTTTGCCAACAATCTGCAAAATTTACAAACAAAAGTCACTTTTCAGTTTGAGTATTACCATAGTTCATAAATTCTAACCTCAAACAAAAGGATGAAATTTAACATTTATATTTCTGTGCTCACTGTAATACATAGACCTTATTGCATAAGGCGAGTTTGTACAAAAGCGGAACTGTATTGTAGGAAAACGGGGCAAAGTCTGCCCCGACAACTTTCCTACTAAACTGTTTTTGTGGAAACTCACCCAGCGGTAATTACAATAAGGCCTATGGAAATTGACGTTTGTTTTCAGCATTTCAGCTCATTTAAATGTTTTTAGCTGCTTTGGAATCAAGTTATTTTCTCCTAATAAAGTCTTTATGTAATAAGTCCATGGCTTTTGTTTTATTAAATTAAATACTTAAAAAACAAAAATAAACTCACAGCACTTCTGACATTTTTAGTCATCTGGTGGTACTCCCTGTTTGCCTGTTCAGCTTTCAATCGTTCCAATCTGGCTACTAACTCAGGATTCTGTGACATTAAAACAAACAAAATGTAGGTCATCTCAGAAATCATCAAAAAGAAAAGCACATAAAATTGAAAGAATTGCTGAAGCAAGGAGAGATTACCATGCACGGACACCCTCTGAGACCCCATGTGCTAAACCTATGGGACAACTCCCAAAAATTCCAAGTTCTTCCATAGTAAATTCATGACACTTTTCCCTCCTAATTGTGCGTTTTTATTATCAAACTAACATTTTTACATTGTTTTGTCATAACAAGGAAAATTCTGGGTGTCTGTGCACGCGCACGGTAATGAACCCAAGAATTGGAAAGAATACAGAATCTACCGGTCACTTATTTTTCGTCATTATGTATAATGACGTCTTTACTACCAGAAATTTGATAAGCATTTTTAACATTTTAGTATTACTTAGTTATTTTTAACATTCAAAATTACTTAGTGTAATGTTAGTGTTTTTATGGGATGAACCATACACTTTTTACACATCTTTTAAACGGCAGCTAAACCCTGCATTCTTTCCAAAGAAATTTTTTTGACCGTGTACATTTACCCGTTTTGGTTGTTGCAATGGTGGAAAGAACACTTCACTTCCTTCCATAAGTTCATGGAGGTAGATCCCTGGTTTTCATTACAGAAGTGAGAAGAAATGGGAGGTATAAAGAAGTGATAATTTAATTTAAAATGACATCAGTAAATCCAGATTTGATAGAAAAATCCAAATTTATATTATTCTTCATGAGTCTACAATTTACTAGCCTCTTCCCCGCCTACCCCTAGAACTATGGGGGATGTATATTCCCAACCCCTCCCCCGCCTCCCGAGCTTCAGGGGTATTCCCCGCCCACACTTGACAGAGATCACTGTTAATAAATTAGGACGCCCTCAAGAGGCAGGAATGAGCAAGCAGAAAATCAGTAACCTGTCCCGAAGTATTTTTGCAGTTTTTTAACTGTTGTAAACGGTATGCTCGGTTTTTCTTCGGGATTTTCTTTTGTCCGCAGTTTTGCGTATCCGCTTAATTCATTTTTGAAATCCTCAGGCACATCTTCACGTAATAAAACGCGGTCAATGCTATCGAACATCAGCTCCGTTAAAATTACGAGCGTCGCCATCTTGGATAGAGTAGGCTCAATCACATTTTAATAATAGATAAAATTATAAAACTATAAATAATTGTCAAAGGTGTACAAAAATATTTTTAAAACAAAGATATATATTTTTAAATTCCATACATTACTTTTTAATGTGGTGTAATATATAATTATAAATTGTTAAAAAGTATATATTTCCGTTGAAACGTGTCATTCAGACTCGTCCCCACAGGTACAATGTTCAGTACGCATCGAAGTAGTAGCTTAAAACAAGGTTGCTAACCCTGGCCTAAATTTCTAAATTTCCTCGAACAACTTGGACGCGATCGCGATGGAGAAGTTTTATTCGATTCCTTTCACGGTTTTAGAGTGTCCAAATGTTAAATTGAAGTGGCCAACATGGCTACATGCACCTTCAGCAATGACTGTTTACGCCATTGTGCTCGGTTCTTATTTTCTTGTAACAGGGGGTGAGTTTTTATTTGTGTTTTTTGTGTGGCTTGCAAGTTGAAGTTGCACTTTTTGTATGGGGCCAGGCTGGGCGGGGCTAGGCGGGGCGAGGGGGCGTGTCGTGTGGTGGGGCGGGGTTTCTGGTGTAATTTAGAAAGCTATCACATCACTGAGAGTTACTTTTAGAAGGCTAAAAGTGATTTTCTGACGTTTACATTGGGACGTTATCATTTTAACACTTTTAGCCCCTTACCAATTTAACCCCATTCGCTATCTTGAATTTTCCTGCACGACCAAGATGGCCGCCGTACTCCAAACTAAAATTTCACCTTACAGTCAAAATTAAACATTGAAAAACTTACCATGGAAGTTCCTGGAATCTCCAGAATGTTGTACCGTGGACGTGGTCCGTTTTCCCCGATGATTCTTCTAAACAGGAAAAAAACTAGTCCAACGTAATTTTTCTTTACATTTTCGAGCAAACTCGGGAGAAGAGCGATGATTTATCACGTGTTTAGAGATGAACAATCACGGTCCAAATAGCCCGCCCTCTTGTGGTCATCTCATTGTACTGCAGTGACGTCATACAATGAGATGACCACAAGAGGGCGGGCTATCTGGACCGTGATTGTTCATCTCTAAACACGTGGTAAATCATTACTTCCAAATACTGAAAGCCGTCCAGATCAAACTGTACGGCTTTCAAGAGCAGCATTTTTCCCCCCATCAAAACCGTTGGCAAAATGGAATCTTTAGTTTACTCATTTTACAGGAAATTGCTATTTTTGGTAAAATATGAATCTCCACACGTTCTACATACCTCCCTGGCTGAAATTGTCTGAATAGTGGCGTACATTCGTCCGTAAAACCCGAATCTTTCAGGAGCAATCATACCGCATGACTTGTAGAATTTTTCCCCTTTTCAAGATGGCGGATGTAGACTCGGCGCAGTCGTTCTTTCGGCCACCAGCACGTACTAGCACGGTACAGACAAGGGGGGCGCTGTTCACATTTATTCGCTCTTGCCTGTGGGCATGTACCGTTCCGCCGGCCGGCGCTCCGCTGGCGAATCCACAGTCACTGACGCGAGTACACGTTAAAAATTTGATATATTTCCTCATGGCTTGCATCTCTGAATTGTTTATATATTTTTGTAAATTGATAGTTAGTTAGAAAACCTACAAGCTGTTTAATTATCGACCAATTACTCTCAAAATGATTGTCCATGTATGACAATTGCGTTGTTTACACGTTGCCAATGTCTCTCAACTACGAATGAAGTATGATTTTTTCTTCAGCAATTCCGTTAGATGACGAAAAATATTGCCACCCAACTCCCCTTCCCTCCCTCCCAACTCCCCTTCCCTCCCAACTCCCCTTCCCTCCCTCCCAATTAAACAAATTGTAAAACAAAAATCAGAAAGGACTCGATAAGAACCACAGAACCTCTCGAAACTATACAATTCCAGGCGCCTATAGCTTTTGAGTAAGGATGCCGCCAACTTTGTTAAGCACCTGCAGCCGATTTCACGAAGCATTGCGCAGCTTGCGCAACTTTTGACAAATGGCGCAAGCTTCATAGCCTGCGTGTTATCTTCGGAAGAATGTTGCGCAACTTACGCAATAAAATGTTGCGCAAGTGGGTTTACGCAGTGCTTCGTGAAATCGGCTGCAGGTGCTTAAAAAAGTTGGCGGCATCCTTACTCAAAAGCTATAGGCGCCTGGAATTGTATAGTTTCGAGAGGTTCTGTGGTTCTTATCGAGTCCTTTCTGATTTTTGTTTTACAATTTGTTTAATTGGGAGGGAGGGAAGGGGAGTTGGGAGGGAGGGAAGGGGAGTTGGGTGGCAATATTTTTCGTCATCTAACGGAATTGCTGAAGAAAAAATCATACTTCATTCGTAGTTGAGAGACATTGGCAACGTGTAAACAACGCAATTGTCATACATGGACAATCATTTTGAGAGTAATTGGTCGATAATTAAACAGCTTGTAGGTTTTCTAACTAACTATCAATTTACAAAAATATATAAACAATTCAGAGATGCAAGCCATGAGGAAATATATCACATTTTTAACGTGTACTCGCGTCAGTGACTGTGGATTCGCCAGCGGAGCGCCGGCCGGCGGAACGGTACATGCCCACAGGCAAGAGCGAATAAATGTGAACAGCGCCCCCCTTGTCTGTACCGTGCTAGTACGTGCTGGTGGCCGAAAGAACGACTGCGCCGAGTCTACATCCGCCATCTTGAAAAGGGGAAAAATTCTACAAGTCATGCGGTATGATTGCTCCTGAAAGATTCGGGTTTTACGGATGAATGTACGCCACTATTCAGACAATTTCAGCCAGGGAGGTATGTAGAACGTGTGGAGATTCATATTTTACCAAAAATAGCAATTTCCTGTAAAATGAGTAAACTAAAGATTCCATTTTGCCAACGGTTTTGATGGGGGAAAAAATGCTGCTCTTGAAAGCCGTACAGTTTGATCTGGACGGCTTTCAGTATTTGGAAGTAGTAAATCATGGCCCTTCTCCCGAGTTTGCTCGAAAATGTAAAGAAAAATTACGTTGGACTAGTTATTTTCCTGTTTAGAAGAATCATCGGGGAAAACGGACCATGGTACAACATTCTGGAGATTCCAGGGACTTCCATGGTAAGTTTTTCAATGTTTAATTTTGACTGTAAGGTGAAATTTTAGTTTGGAGTATGGCGGCCATCTTGGTCGTGCAGGAAAATTCAAGATAGCGAATGGGGTTAAATTGGTAAGGGGCTAAAAGTGTTATATAGAAAATGATAACGTCCCAATGTAAACGTCAGAAAATCACTTTTAGCCTTCTAAAAGTAACCGAGAGTAATGCACATAGTAACGCAAGCCAACATGGCCAAGGATGCATTGTGCATGTGATCCGCATCCGCACGTACCGTACGTATGTGTATGTACGTTGGCCTGACGTTTGGACAGGACATCAAGCTCAAGTTTTGTATCAACTTTTTAATCGTAGGTATTATTTACGATGTCATCGTGGAACCACCAAGTGTCGGCTCAACAACAGATGAAAATGGACACCAAAGACCTGTAAGTGTAAAAACTAAAACTACAAATTTCAACATGTTCAACCTTACTTTGTCTTTATGTGGTTTTTAAAGATATACACTCTGTGGTTCCCGGCAAATTTGATTTTTTAAAGCATTTACTTTATTTTAACGACAAAACAGCATACTTTGTATTTTAGGCATGTGCAACCCTGTGAAAAACGCCATTTTTATACGGTTGTTTTTTGCGCCTTGCCCAGGTCTGACTTCCCGTGTTTGGTATGTGTTGCGGTTCGTGCAGCGCGCCCTCTGGAAGGGTGGCCTGTCAAATCTCTTTTCTTCTGTCTCGAAAGATGTTCTTAGGCAGAGGAAACAGAAGAAAACATTGGACAAGCCACCAGTCCGGAGGGCGCACTGTGCGCTGTGTATTGGAGACAGAGCACGGGAGGTCAGACTTGGGCAAGTCTATGCCTTGAATTATTGGCGGACCGCCAACAATTCAAAATATTGACAGTAATTGTTCGATAACTAAACGTTGGTCAATTTTTTTTTCGTTTTTGTCTCATTTGAAAGCGAATAACTTTTATGTTTCTAGAGGTGCCACACCCAAAACGCACGGACTGTATATCTTTAACAGATGCATTCCTATAGGCGGTGTTCTTTAATACAACTATACAACCTTCCCAGCACAATCATATGGCAAAACATAATTTTGCTTGTTTAGTCAAATTGATCCATCCAAACTCTATGGACATTACTATGGAAGGCTAACTTACTGTAAGAAGTAATCAAAAATTTAATAATGTTAAATGACTCGTTTGTTTTCTTTCTAGGTTGCCTTTATGCCATACCGAGTGAACGGCCAATACATCATGGAAGGTCTGGCATCCAGCTTTCTCTTCACCATTGGTGGCCTTGGGTTCGTCATCTTAGACAAATCTAACGCACCATTGATGCCTAAACTCAACCGATTCCTACTGCTGTTTGTTAGCTTTGCGTGTATCCTCATCTCATTCTTTATGTGTCGAGTTTTCATGAGGATGAAACTGCCGTAAGTTTCTATTTTTTTCTTCAAGAATGAGCTACAAACGGTGAAACACAATAGGTCTCGATGTTAACAGAGATTGGCATCATGGCCTCCTGAGTTTACCATATCACCCTTACAATCTAGGCCTGTCTGCATCCATGGAGCGTGTGCCCTTGGGCAAGGCACTTTGCAATCGATTGCTCCTGTAGCTAAGTGCTACAGGAATCAACAAGAACAAAAGAAAATCCTTTGTTTACTGCATATGACAAAATCCTACATGTTTTTACAACTGTGACAGCGGTTTTTGATCAGTAGGGTTTAGGAAGCTGATTTTTATGAAATCCTTAATTCTAAAAGGATTAATGCTAAAAGCAATTGGCTAAAATGCTCACAGCAAAATCACAGGGAAATGCCTGACAGATATGGTAGACTGTAACACCGTTACCTTGACAACTGACTTATTAAGGTGGCTTATTACATCGACTTCTTTGTTAAGTCTACGAGTTTATACTGTTAAAATAGCTACATGTACATGTATTAATTTGTTATGCCTTTTCACCATTTTTGTTCCAGGGGATACCTGCAAGGCTAGAGAATACATCAGAAGCCACCCACAGTTTATCTTCGTCATGTCTCTTTTCGGCGTTTACTAGTGACGTCTAAGACCTCCCAAAATCTGTGTGAGAATTCCAATTTTACTGTATAGGTCAGCTGAAGACTTTTAGGCCCCAATATCATTTGAAAAACCTTATTTGCTATGGAAGTGTCAATAGACCCTTTGCATCGGCCGCCATGACGGGGGCAGATTTTCATATAGATCCACAGTGCCTACTCATGCATGACGCACGGTGACAATGTGACTGCCCCCTGTCATGGCCGCCCGTGCAAAGGGTCTATAGGACAAGGTGTCTTGGAATTGATATAATGGTTAGAATCATCAAAGTTTTAGATTCAAACCACAACAGTTAATAACAGAAATAAAATATTTTTTTTCATATTTTCAGCATTTATAATTTTCCCTCAGTGTTGCACCTAGTAAAAGTTAATTATGTTACATATGCAGGGGTCGAAATTAACCTGAATTTCATGCTCGTCAGAAGGACCAGCATATTAGAGAACTCTACTGGTCCTGCTGACAATTTGGTGGTCCACAGGTGCTTTTCAAAATGGCACCAAGATACTGCAACACTTTCTGGTTTAAGGTCATTAAGTGCAGGATGGATGGAATTGCTTTTTGATCCAACACTGGGGCATGTCTGGAGAGATCAGAGAAAGAAATATACTGTAGTTATCTGAAAATGTCTAAAGCGATCAGGAATTTTTTGTGGTAACCAGGAATTCTTCGCATTGAGTAAGAAATGTTTACTGTGGATAAGGCAACAGGGAATGTTTACATGAAATGTTTTCACTGGTCCATTGGACCAGCGTCTTTGACAGATCTAGTGGTCCTGATATTTTTTACTGGTCTCGAACCACAGGACCAGTGTTAATTTCGACCCATGTATCTGGGAAAAAGTATACATGTATCTGGAAAAATTATATCTCTCTCCGCCTGACCTTTTGTTGTTGAAAGTACAGTACTTGTCAAATCTTCATGATATTTAAAGCAATAATTCCCATCAACATCATTTTTATGAAGGGATTTTACACCTAATTGACAGCGATGTGACAAATTTAACATACATGTATTGTACATAAACATTTGGTGATTTCACTAAGTTGTTTAAATAAGTCTTGCAAGTAAAAGCTGGATATATTTCAGATACCTGGAATATTATTTAACAGTGAACAAAAATTTGACATGAAGCCATTTTTTGTTGTGTCAATAATATAAGCCGTTATGTTATCTTTCGAATTATGCATCTGTTGTCAAAAATGTCAATACGCAGGAATAGTTTTGAATTGTTTCCGTTTATTTGAAAATGTTGGAAAAGATATTTGATTTCGAATAATCCTTGTCTTGTAATGTTTTCACTGCTGTGTCATTGGGTTGATGTGGCAAGAAGTATCTTGGTTTTACCAATATTTGGCACAAATAAAATCAATTGTAACTTTAATATGCCTGTGTTTGTATAAATTCTCTTGGTTTCTGGCTCTTTATACATTTTAATTTCTCTCTTTATAAACACTTCTTTGAAGAAAAAAAATGCAATTTAAAAAAAAAAAAATTTACGATCAGAAAAGAAGTTCAATAGTGAACTTGTGGATATCAAGGCATTGATTGACCGGATGACCAATCATTTATTTCCTCTAGGACCAAGAGGACCTTTTTGAAAGCATTATTCCTTGCTCTTATTCCATGAATCTGTAAACAGTTTTATCTTACAAATGATACATAGGGCCTTTAAGGACTGTTGGATTCTCAACCTGATTACCTAATTGAATATGCGTGGGATAGGATGACTTTGGGAACAGCGAGTCTCCAGAATAGCATTACAAATTTAAATTATAATTATCTAGATTCGAAAATTACGTGTACATTTAGATTGTTATTTATACAGCTAGGTTCAGTAATATACTGAAATCGGTCAGAAATACCGCGGTCTCATTGGCCCAAAGTTGTCTTAACGCTTAACCAGATCCATGTAAACAAAATTTATTATTGGTCCAAAGTTAACCGAAAAAATAATTATGCATGATCAATTTGGCATCGTTCCAAGACTACACGTGTCAGAAAAGTTTGACGGAAAGAAAATCGAGGGCGCTCTTGATGAAGACCGGCAGGTGTTTTGCAGTCGGGTCCCTTTTTTTCATTGTAGTCTGCTCTGACCTGACACCCAACGTACTCAACCTGAAATTAACGTTGTAAGGACACGCCAAAAATGGGTACCCGTCTGCGATTCGAGGAAATCCCATTTCAATGCACACAAACGTTAGTTCTCTGGGTGTCAGACCACGGCGCGCAGCAAAAAATTTGTATTATGCAAAACGTACGCAATGGACAACAATCTAACCTAGCTGGCTTCGCGAAAAGGCCATAAAAATGGCACAAATAAGCAAGAAAATGAACATCAAGAGGGGTAAGCTGGTGGACGTGAAGAAATTGGAAGCTAAGAAAGCTCGAGAGGAGGAAATAGAGGAAATTTGCGTCGTGGGATACCAGTGTAAACTGTTCCGAGATGACGAGCGGGCTCGAGCGATCGACCGCGGGGAGCATCTGATACCGTGGATGGGCGATTCATGGCTCATGATTGACCGGTGAGTGGGCTAGGGCATGGAGGAAGAAATGTGTTTCTTCCTCCATGGCTAGGGTAACATGGCTAATCCATCCCATACATGTAATCCACTAAACTCTGCAGGAATTAGTTTGGTACTTAAGAAAGAGGCTAGTATTCTGCATTTTTTGATTAATTTGATATTATGAGAAACACAAAATTAGAGTTGAACTTTGAAGGGGAAAAAAGTTGACTTTTTATCTAGTAAAAAAAGCCTAGTACTTTTTGTAGTAGAGGTTAGAAAACCTTTTTGACAGTAGGCTATTTCTTGAAAGAATTCCGTTTACTGGTCGCCACTTATTCTCCATTTAATGACTCAATAACCACCAAAACGTGTTAAAAAGAACTGATTTTAGGAGCGAAAAACATTCAACAATTTCTTTGAAAATAGGCATAGCCTACTTAAACTTTTTCTGCCCTGTTCCATACCCCTAGACTATGGGGGATACTTTTAGAAGGCTAAAAGTGAATTGTTGACGTTTTAATACATGTGGACGGAATGATTCAATTTTAGCTGATTTGCTATTTTATCCCAATCGCCCTTTTGTAAATCCCTACATGTACCGGTATGTCCTTTCGGTAAGAATTTAGTACTCGGACGTCACTAATTTTGCCTTAAAATTATTTATTATACATCAATAAGGCCAAACAAAATAAATGGTGTGTTTACGGTAACCTGACCAGACCTGGAATTGTTTAGACCAAATTGCCGACCTCAAACTTTTTATTGCCAATTTTCAAGTTGATAATTTTAAATGAGCACTATTTGCAATAATTTCCAACGAACATAACATTTTCTACACTTGTACATGAACATGTTTAATAGTGTTAATAGCGAGTTTCAAACACTGCAAAACAACACTCAAATGCATGAACTGAAATGTAAAAATAAATGACAAAATTAAATTATTTTCCTACCTACCTACCTGGATTAATTTTAGGCCGTTACCGTAAACGCACCATTTATTTTGTTTGGCTTAAGTGCAAATCTAATGAAGAAACCAACATTTGGAGGGGAAAACATATGAAGAATTTACTAGGAAAAACTTAGAATATTTCTGAGTTGTCCCATAGGCTTAGTGCATGAGGGCTTATGACTTTTTATGTGACGCCCGACTTGTAAATTCTTTCTGTCCTTTCTCGTGAAAATGCACATGTCTGAAATCTCACCTTACAGTCCAAATCAAACATTGAAAAAACACCATGGAGGTCCTTGGAATCTCCAGAATTCTGGGCAGTGGTCGCTTTTTTCCGATGATGCTTTTAAACAGCAAAAATCTCGTCCAACGTAATTTTTCTTTACATTTTCTCCATACTCATGGCTGATTAACATGTTCTGTCGAGGCGCATACGTTATAATTCCGCAAACATCGCAATACCACAAGAGGGTGGGCTTGCTATGTGCTGATTGGCTGTGGCCGGCTGTGAGCTCTGTGAGCCCCAAAAAGTACTCGGCCAGTCTCATGTGTTGTGCTCAGGGTCTGAAACCATGGTTAACTGCTCAATTCCTTGATTGAGTCACTGCAATAAACGTTATTGACGTTCTTAATGCATCATGGGATTGATGACAAATATTGCCAGTGAAGTGTACGTAAACCTATGAGGTGGACGCCAACTTGGCAACTTTTTCACTCATTTTCACGAAAACCAAAAAAAGTTTAAGAATCGGTGTTTCATCACTTTGTGAGCAGGTGAGCAGTGGGAGAGTCTGAGTACCGCACTTGCAGCTCGGTATGCGCAATGCAACACGGCCGTAACGGCCAGGCGTGGTTGGATTGAGTGTGCTGCACTGCGGGTCCTTGTACATGGACTCCCCCGCCACGAAGGGAATCCCCGACGATTTCTCGCATTTGCTACATTTCTGTTTCGGGACAGTTTGTCAGTATGTTTGATATGTCAGAAAGTTATGAAAGTTTGATTTTTGAACCTTTTTTTTTTTGGGTGAAAATTAGTGAAAAAGTTGCCGAGTTGGTTTCCACCTCATAGGTTTACGCAAACTTCACTGGCAATATTTGTCCTCCAATCCCATGATGCATTGAGAATGTCGATAAGGTTTATTCATCTTCTTTGATAAAATGCCCACTTTTACCCTGCTATATGTACTGTGGTCAAGGTCACAACACATTATGCCCTTGATACCGTTACACATGGTCTGTAATATCATTTCCAATAATTGTGCCTTGGGTGAAATTTAACACGTACCATCTGCATGTACCTGCACAATTAATTTTGCCATTTCCTACGGGTGCAGGATTAAAATTGAGCTTGCAATTAACTTGTCAGACTGAATAAAACATACCGGTACTAGTAATTGATGTACTGCTCTATCAACCACACAGATCTGCACACTAGTCCTGGAATACACCCCCATCTGTGTGTATCCGGTGCAGAATTTCAATTCTGTATTTCTGTGTTTACTACAGTAGAAGGGTCCACTGTTATCCTTCAGGCGTCCAGCTGTGAGAGACTCCGTCTTTCTAAGGGCGGTAATTTTATCGTTGCAACCCGATTCCTTTCCGTGTCTTGGGACAGACAGTGGGCTAAAATTTAAAGGTGCACTCTCTGGTTACTCTGGTACTGCAAATAGCTCGGGTCATAAACTTCTTTTAAAACATGCTTCCCGTCACTAATTGTTTTTGGTTTGAGAATGAGATCAAAGGTTAGATGACCTTTGAATTAAGTGGTCTTTGTTGCTACTCTTTTATGTAAATTTATGCAGAACAATGCAGGAGCACGACTCTTTATTGCCATCATGAGTTTTTCTTTTTTAATTTTCAACTGACCAGTGCCCGTAAGGTGTGTTATGAAATACAATAGCATCCGACTTGAGTATAAAAAAATAATAAACGTTTCAATTTTGTGTCGATGGAGAGGGGCCAATTTTGTGAAAAATTTGATATTTGATTGAAGGTGATCAAATTTTCCTTGTGAATATAATTCAACTCAACGGCTCAACAGGACATTGTGCTCCGTTCCTTCTCAGCAGCAATACCTTTTGTATCGCCTTCGCTCTGTAACTTAATCCGTTATTGCTTGGACTCGGCTTTTCAGAGTTTCTTGCCCTTTGACAAGGAGTGGCTAGTGCAGTGAACATTTTTTTAATGGAAAGTTGATGAAAACGGCACGAAGGATTTGTTTTTTTACATTAACATGTAGGTCTTGGAAATGTTCAAATCACTCAATTAACTGTATTTCTTGATGTGCTAAAATAGTGAACACTAAATAGTGTTATCATCTAGACCTTAAAATTAAATGGCTTATTTGTGGTGGTAATCAAATAACGAAAAGAGCCATCTGTTGTCTAAAATAATGTGAACTACATGTATGAGAACCATGAATGTTTTAATTGCTGTCTGCTTGTCTTCATCAGGCTAGTCATTGTTAAATTCCAAACCAATTAGTAAAATAGACCTTATGCACGGCGGCCATGACAGTCACATTGTCACAGTGCGTCATGCACGAGTAGGCACATTGTGGATCTATTGTCACATCATTTAAATATGAAAACCTGTCCTCTGTCATGGCTGCCGTGCATAAGGTCTATTAAAGGCACAGGCTCGTCAGCAATGCGCGCGCGCGCGCCAAATTCGTGCCTTGAAATACGCAGCTCTATGCCTTTTCTATGGAGCTGCGTATTTCGCATCACGAATTTGGCGCGCATGCATTGCTGACGAGCCTGTGCCTTTAATTGTACTGGGACATCTTTCTCTAACAGTTCTTTTACGTTTCCTGCCATAAAACTACTTGGCAATGAGAAACTTTAGAAATGCGTGACGGCAGCGAACAAATTGGTCCTTTTCCATTGTTTATGGCATTTTGAAGCTGAAGTGCACATACTCAGTGTCACAAACAATGGAAAATGGTCAGGTTGTTTGCTGCCACCACGTTTTTCAAAAACCGTTTATAATTTCCTGTGCTTGCCAAAACATTAACACCAGGAAAAACATTGAGTGGCACACCTTCAACCCAGAAACAAATGTCATGTTTAGTAACATACTTCGATTTCCCACTAACGGTTTTGCCATGATATGCGACCTTCAATTGGCACGCAATCTACGTATGAAAGGAAATTGGAGTGTGTAATCAATGAATTGAGCCATGAGGCGGCACACCGACGAATTAAAATGTCATCTGGGCCTGTGTTCGGTCTGAAACCTCGTAGCAATGTCGTCCTACGATACAGTTATCAGTGTGAAGCTGCGTGCTGTACACCCACAAGTAACGAACGCAGTTTTGTTTTGTAGAGTAAATTTGTTTTGTCCTGTTGGTTGATGAATGTTGGCGCATCTAGACTAGAAAGTTATTAATTTTATGAAATTTTGATTGATTGGCACATGAGATGTGTGTGTGTGTGTGGTGGTTTTCGGAGGGGGTGGGCGTGGGGGTGGTGATTACACGTTTATTCAGAAAGGAGTATATATTCTGCCTCAAATTAAAATTTATCAATCCATAATTGTCAGCCTCTTTATAAAATGGGAATCATGCTACTGATGCCAGAGGAAAAAAAAATATCACCAATAAAATGTTTGAACTTTTTCTTCTGCAATAATATTTTTGTTTCAAGTAAGCTATTTTATGAAATTAACAAAATGTTGGCTTGCAATTGTGTTGTAATTTAAATCCTTTTGGATGCATCAGACACAAGTACATGTATTGGACTTTATAACAGTGCGTCCATCTTTGTCTACAAGTTGAACATGGTCAGGTCGCGCACAATAGCGTGTGTAATCTTCTGTTGTTGTTTTGAGAGCATCACTGTTCGCGCTGCACGTTTTCTTGATCGCGCCACACGTGTGTCATTGTGATGCAGACAATAAACATTTTCATTCAAACCAAACTAATCTTTTCTGTAAGCCTCGCTTTGGTTATGTTCATTTTAAATAGGGAAAAAGAGAACATGGCCGCACAAGGTCTATTGGCGATTTTCCTGGACAAATATTTTTCAATTTCATGGCCACGTTTTAATGGAAATTCACTCCTGTCAGCTGGGCTATTGACGTCATCCATTTGCACATGGCCATTGAGGCCTATTCGCACATGGCCATTGAGGCCTATTCGAGTCTATTATTCAACCAGGTGGAAACATTTGACCTGGTGGCGCCACCTGTTGTTTTTGTGTTGAGTTCGTTTCTGGTCTAGACCAGGGAACAAGATTATAGCCATGTAGGTCTACAGTGCATGTGTGTATTCAGTAGACCACCACGCCCATGTAGGAGCCATTTGAGATATTTGTAACACAAACAATTTTTAAAATGTGAAAGGTCCTTATGCTGTTTTTGATTCAGTGCACCAAAATTGCTTGACCACTAAAGCGTGAAAACTGTCTACATGTTGTGTGGTACATACTGGTAGAAAACTTGTACTTTTCCACACGTACATAGGTAGGTCTACACACATGATCTGTCATAAAATGTAGTTATTGCTTTGGAATACTATTACTTTATGTAAAAGTCAGTCACAGAAATAATGTTTTGGACAAAAATGTATTATACTGTCTAATTTTTGCTGAAGGCTAAAGGCATGTTCCCATTGGACTTTTCTTTTCCGCTGCCTCGCGGGAAGTTACCGCGACCTTCGGTAAAATTCCTTCGTGTAATCTTCCCATGCGTTCCCATTTGCAATTGTTTTCAGTGCCCATGCGGAAAGCTACCGCGACCTTGCAGTAAACTTTTGCCGTGCAGGCCCATAGTTTACTGCAGGGTCGTGTACAGGGCAAAACTGTTCCCATTGGACTTTTCGATGGCCCTGTAAAACTCCCGCGGCTGAGCGGGAAGTTTCCGCTGCCTCTCTCACCATGTAAGTTTTACATCGTGGTCGCGGTAGCTTTACAGGGACGCTAATTCTCCGTGCGTCCCCATTGGACTAAATTTTGTTACTCTCCCGCACAACCACGGGAGATTTACCAAAATTAGTCCAATGGGAACACCACTTAAGTGCTGTTCACTGAGGCATAAACCAGGACTGTCTGGAAACTTTGACCCAGTGTACTATTGGGACAAAAATGTCAAAGTACCTTAGTTTGTGTAACAAGTTTGGATGTCCTTGTACCTTTATGACTTGTGGAGCATTGTGGCCTTGGTTGCGTTTTGAACTGTGGTGTGTGTGACATTAGTGGTGTTCCCGTGGTGGTGCGGGAGAGTAACAAAATTTAGTCCAATGGGGACGCACGGAGAATTAGCATCCCTGTAAAGTTACCGCGACCACGATGTAAAACTTACAGGGCGAAAGAGGCCGGGGAAACTTTCCGCTCAGCCGCAGTAGTTTTACAGGGCCCTCGAAAAGTCCAATGGGAACAGTTTCGCCCTGTAAAATTAACACGACCCTGCAGGTAAACTATGGGCCTGCACATCAAAACTTTACTGCAAGGTCGCGGTAGCTTTCCGCATGGGCACTTAAAACAATTGCAAATGGGAACGCATAGGAAGATTATACGTCCAATGGGAACATGCCTATTGCTTTTTGACGTTTCCCTTGTGCACAGTAAATTCTCATAATGCAACTAAAACTCTTTTTCCTAATTTCAAGCTCCTTTTTCCTGAGATCCAACTCTGGTCATTGGATGCACATTGCACTCTTTGTATTAGTTTGATCCAATGTACTGCCTCCCCCCTCCCTCCCCCCTCGAACCAGCAGGAAATAAATGAGACAAGATTATTTATTCTTCATTATTTTAATCCTTTTTATTATTAATAAAAAATGCAAGATGAAATTCCCTGTGCCCCAATCTCCAAATCTGTACAAGTATTTCTTTTGCCAAGGCTTAAGTGTCAAGTCCTTATGCCAAAATGATAACGTGCCTGGAAATCCGGGGTTCGTTGTGACATGCGATGTCCATGAACACATGTCAGGACGACTACGTATGATCATCCATTGCATACCCAGCTTTCACACCTCCTTGCATCCACCTCATACTGGCAAATTATTCATCAAGACACCTCTTCCCTTGCATAGCAACGGCGAGCCAATCAGCACTGAGCTGTGTAAAGTGACATTGACCGCAATTCCGCTTGGCCAGACCCAAAACATGAAAGCTTGCGTAGGTTTTGCAGATCGGTAATGAGATTGTGTGCATGCATTGATTCAGTTGAGTTTATTTCTGAGACGAATGTTTACGGATGTGCAGTACTAGTATATGCCTACAACAGAACAATTTGAAAATTTTCCTAATGTACAAACCGCAAAAGTCATTGCTAATTGTAACCACAGCGCATGCGTAGATTCGTCGATTGAACCTACCACACAGTGGGCACCGCCCTGAGGACGCTCAAATTTCCGAATCTGTATTCGGGTAGTGTTTACACTACAAGCGACCTTGACAATTGCAGGGTTCAACCCTACCCAAAAGGTGACTTGAAAAAGGCGAATCAGACCCAACAGGTAGAGACCTAGTCTTGGCTCCAAGACCTTCGTGTTAGTTTTTGTTGTTGCGAGACAGAATTCCCACAGCGCGCGATGAACAGTGCGCGAAACAAATGAGGGCGCGTGTTTCCATACATTTTAATCGATTATTTGGTGTATTCGTAACGGTAGTACGTATTCGTTGCACTGGTATCGATACCAGTGGTGCATACGATACTGGACCTTCCCGAAGGTCTTGGCAATCTTGGCAGCAATTCTTAACTTTTTCTTTATTTCTCCCTTGGAAATCCAAGGGAGCCAATCAGTGATTAGGTTTGGACCATATCGTGAATTATTAATTAGGCAAACTAAAACAGGTTGATGTGTGTGTAAAATGCCTACGGGATGTCTGTTGGGTTGAGTCAACAGGCCCAAGTGTTATTTTTGCCGTGTAGGGAAAACTCGGCATCGGGAAAATGTGTGGACAAGCGAGTGCTGCGCCCGGGCCAGGCAACACCGCGCTACCTGCAGACGCAGGCAGCTATATCGGTACGGTCGGCTTCCCGGCCGACGGCCGCCGGGATTTCACCGGGGGATTTCAGTACGCTGGCGTTAGCTTGTTACTCGTCTTGAATTGAATTCTATAGATAATCGACATAAAAATGTGATAAAAACAGAAAAATAGGAGTAAATGTTAAGGAGGTTACCCCGAAGTTTTAAATAATTGTATTTTTTCTATAAACTCCCGGGTGTTTCCGATGATATAAGAAGCAAAGTTTGGAAGGGAAAACCATATTAATCATGTCCTTATGCAGGTCTATCAATTGTACACCCATCCCCGGTCGAGTTGTCCTGCACTCGGTAAAAAAAAGGGTACAAATGTACATCATTACAAACTGTATGTACAAGTTTGACAGTAGTTATAGTCTCAACAACAAACTAATTTAGAATGCTGTTCAAAAAAATTCCCAAATACCAGGGCAAAACAAAATCTCAACACACATTCTTGCATAAATTAGTTGTTGCACATCCTATAATTTTTGTTTACATACCCATTTTTAATGCATGTACCCGGTCAGTAAACACATTGTTTCTGTATTATCATTACCACTTGATCAATAAATGAAAGAGCGTGTATAGGGCATAAACAGAAATTCACAGAATGGAATTTTAATATAATGTTTGAAGAGAATAAGCAGTTGCACAGTACTGCAGCACTTGTAGGCAGGATATTTGCATCCAAGTAAAAAAACAAACAAACAAAAAATCAGTATTTAAAATATTCTGGAAACAAAGTGTTTTGTTCTTGCTTGTACTGGTTTGGTTTACATTTGCTAATTTCAGCAATTATGGATTGCCGACATGCAGGCCTAGTTATACAAACAGTATTGATAAACACACACAAGTACTGAAAAAATCCCAAACCCATGAAAAAAAGACATGTATAGTAATAATAGTTTTTATGAAAATCAGAATCACTGTGTCACTGTTTTACTGCACATGGCATTTTATCAAAGTACAAAAACTGGGCAGAAGGGCACTTAACTTGTTCATAACATGAACACAATTATCGAAATACAGCTATACACCATTAGTAGAGGAGAGGTGTTACTTGGAACAGTGGGTATGTTGAAACATTGATATTTTCCACGGCATTAGTTATTTTTAAGAAAAATATCGCATTGTATGCAAATGATGTTCATAGATTCACTCGACTAGTATTTGAGTACAAAATGAGGTTAACGAGATGTCAAATTGTAGTCCCTGTTTTTCGTAGTAAGCTTGCAAATGTCAAACAGGCCAGCGGGTTTAGTTGGAACAAAATGAGGGGGCTAGTTGGAACATGTTTCATTGACCACATGAAACAGGCCACCTGTTTATAGTTGCCATTTTTTTTACGGTCCGGAAAGTGGCAACTATATACAAGTTTCACTGCATTATAAGTTAGCAGTTGTTAATGACTCCCCTGTACCCAAAGGGTTAATTAATTAGCGCCCCAATTTACAGCTTAAGTGTCTGCCTTGCTAATTAAGGTGATTACAGAAGTTATAGTAGTTTTTAAATGACAACATACCATGTTTCAACTTACCCCATAGGTGGGGCTAGTCGGAACAGCTGACATGGTCATGTTCAAGGTGGATTATCCGAGAAACCAGCGAGTCGTAACATTTTATAAGCTCCATTTGTAGCCCAAATAATTATGAATGCTTAAAGTGGTATAGTTGTTTTTTTTTCTTTAACCCCAACACCCCTCAATCCTTAAAAATCAATATGATTTTACAATAACCCTAGGGAGTTAGGGTTAATAAATTATGTTACTATTTTATAGACGATTTTGTGAAAAATGTTCCAACTAACCCCACTCTCCCCTACTTTTTATATGGGTATTATGTTTTTGGTTTTGGGGGCTAAACATTAATCATGTGCACACAAAAGGTTGTTTTTACTGGACTATGACTGGACATTTAATTCTATTGCATTTTTTTCACTATTTTCCACTATTTACAAAAACAGCAAGATATGTGATGACAATGACAATTATACAAAACACCCAAACAAATGTTGTTGGCACCCCAGATCGAAGGATTGCCAAAAAAGCAGACTAATCACTATCGAGTGGCTATATATCGGCCCAAACTGTTAGCAAAATTAAGAGAATTTAAAATCAAAATTTTAAAATAATTTTATCTTCGACATTATACTAAACTTGCACTGTGTCCAAATGCTGGTACTTTTGTGAATGGATATTCAGGACATAAGTGCAAACATTAACAATTCCATTTACTTATAACCAAAATAAAAATCTGAGAGCTAGAACAATAAAAATGACAATTAATTTTACACGAACAGTAACTGAAAATGTTAGCACAGACGTTATGTAAAGAATTTGCATCATATCAAATCTCTACACACACATTAAATTGCAGTCACTGTCGGGGGAGAGCCAGAGTTGTCTTAATTTTACTTAATTGAATGAATTCAAATGAAGGCAGGAGTATTAGTATCATCATAATCTAGAAAATCTGACAAGAGGTCCGAGTGCAGGAGGAGCGAATAAATTTAACCTGTCCATAATTCTGCAATTGACTTAAACCAGGTCAGAAATGTTTGCATGAAATCTGTTGCACAAACTATTAATAAAAACAACAGATAGGAAAGGTAGTTTACTGAGTAAGGGCAGATGAAAGCAGTGAGTTGAGTAATCAATATCATCAAGAGCAAGAAAAACAACAAATTAAGACTTTGATTGTTTGATTTGGATGTCATCTCTTCTTTATATTAGGAGAATTTTCATTTCTTTGTTACTCGGGTCGGGGGAGTGTGCACATTTGGGGCGGGGGGAGGGGGACGTGGGTTTTTTTTTTACCTCACTTCCCCTCTGAATTCTAGTTCCCCTATTTGGCATAAGCTTCAGTCATTCTAGATCTGAGGCACAGTTCACAACGCGGAAGCTGGACCGGGTAACTCCCCCGTGCTCACATGTTCGGCAAGTTCTATCAATCTATGCAGAGACGTGGAGTATATTTTCTCACGTCTCTGCAGTCTCTGGTATATGTTTACCGAACAGTTGACCTGTTGACCTTACGCGTTGTGAGCTCTTTGCTGATGCATACATTATTTTACAATCGTCCGCCAATCATCAACCACGCCAATGAATAATGCATATATCGTCTGATATTAGCATAGTCTGGTCACGCCCTCAAATGCCAAGATCGTAAAGACGTTAACTGAGTCCAAATCCACACGTACGACAGTCCAAATACAAGCAGTTGAAATGCGCCCTCTATTGGGCATGCAAGTGTGACAAACACAGACAGTTAACGTCTTTAGTAAAGACTAGTAGAGACCCTTCATTTTGCCCTTAGGTAATATCAACAGTTGTACAATATAAAGTACCGGTAGGCCATACTTGTTTTGTGATTATTGTTATGACCTTATTTAAACATGTTAGAATCTTTTGTAAGGTATTGCATCAATTCTACAGTTTTTGTAAAGGTTTTAAAATGGTTGGTTAAATTCAAAATAAACAAAGAGGTCTACACCCATTGTGCCACATGACGCCAAATTGAACTGGGGCGAGGGATGGACTGTTATTGGGGCCTTGTGTTATTTGCATCTGACTTTGACATTGGGGAAAATCAGTTATTAAAATTGTTAAATAAAACATGATCACAACCCACCAAAAAAAGAACAAAACCAGAAAATTTGCCTTTTTTTCCCCTCCCCCCAACTATCTACAAAAATATGCTGGTATTACATGTACATTGTGTAAGCAGTAAATTGACGCCTAAGTGTAAACACTAGACTAGGTTAATGACCTTTCCGTTATCATTGTTTGTATTAATCAAAGACATCCATTTTAGGAACATGAAATGACTAGAAATTTGATGAGTCATGATATATTTTTACAGAGTCTTTCAGCGACGACATTTTTGCACTAAAGTGACTGGCAGAAAATGCATTTCAAACAGACTTTAAAAGCACATTTTTTTAGCGGATTGAGGACCATTTAAAATTCATGAGGCATTCATTTTGCTGGGTAATGTTACAGCTACTTAAGCCCTTTTCACACTGCAGAGCCAATCCCCGGGAAATAAATCCCCGAGAAATTCCCGGGGATTTTTTACCCCACCAACACCCCAGCAACCGTTCACACTAGACCCATTTGGTAACTCCCGGGGACACTATTTCCCGGGAATATGCACGGTCGTTTCACACTGGCCATCAAACCCCGGGAAATGTGTAAACTGAGGGCGCCCATCAGGAAGTTCCCAAATGAATTGTGGGCGGAAGTCCACGCTGGGCTACGCATCATGCGGATAAGAAAATAGAAGACTGGTACCTAACCACACGGAATATTATAAATACACGTGAAGGAAGCTAAACACAGTCTTGTTCACGACACTTCTTTTATTACAAATTAAAACCATTCATTTTGCTCATATTCTTTAAAATAAAATTATTTGTATAATTTATTTACGAAAAATTTGAAAGGTACTGCATCACAATACTAAGCTACCGCGCGAATTACTTGGCGCGCTATTTGTGACCCTGTAACCTTTCGCGATTACCCGTGGACGCAAAAAGGTGGGGTAAGTTCAAACCCTGCGACGTTCACACTAGTTGCTTTTCCCCGGGAAAAACGTTAAACCCCGGGGATTTCTCCTTTAACCCTACTCCCGAGCAGGGGTAAATATTTCCCGGGGAAAAGCTTTTTCCCGGGGATTTCTTTGGTAGTGTGAACAGACCGACCGAAATTCCCCGGCAATTTCCCGGGGAATTCCCGGGGAATTCGTCTAGTGTGAAAGGGGCTATATTAAGGGGATCATGATTTGGCTGATGTGATTATACTTCTGAAACAGTTTTAAAAAATGCACTTTAGAGGATGTTCAGAAAATTGGTGTAACTTCAGTTATTAACCAAAAATGCTTTCAAATTGTTAACATTAACAAGCGCTATGAAAATGTTGAAATTTATATCTCTGAATCTAAATAGTTAGGCCCTATTGGCCAACTTTCAACAGAATCACCTGAAGTTTTCTCAAAATATTGCTTACAATTTACCGAATTTAATAGTCAGCATACTGGGTAAAATCTGTCCAAATTTAGACCAAACATGTCCCCATAATATCTGGTATAAATTCAAACGTTTTAATGCTTCCTCCATACATGCATTTTTCTGGGCAATGTTGTTGTCTTGTTTGTACTAACATACTAGTAAAGGTCATCATTGTCATCATTTTAAAAATATATTCTTCTCAAAGAATAGAATAGCAAAGAAGAGAATAGAATGGATTATACGCAAAAACAATGGATGTAAAATGCAAGCGTAAAACAGTAACCATAGTTATGGTTCGGTGACCCCGTTATAATATCACAACTTTGCTGGTAGAATACATACAGTAGAATACAGTACACTGCGATTCAGTGTGTTATCTTCATTAACATGAGGGGCATTTGAGATGCTTACACCGTGTAACAGGGGGTTTACACCGGGGGGAAGCCCCCTGAAGATGCAAAATGAACAACACAGGGTTTCGCTTTGAATTCTGGGAACACAGGTCAAAGGTTGTTGCCGGGCGGAGCTTTATAAACGCTGCTATCATTTGACTCACGGTAAAAAATTAAGCCGCAGACTCGTGAATCTCGTGATGGCTAAAAGAATGCTCTGGAGTAAGTTGGTGTTAAATGGTGTAAGCCTCTCGAACACCCCTAGTGTCTTGTCATCAATATCTATATTATTATTATGTTCCCACATGTACTGGTAGGTACATGTATGTTTGTATTTCCAGTATGGATTTAACAGCTGGCTGCTATTTTTTTGCCCTGATGTAATCACATCCTCTCTGCTAGACAGACACTAAAAGACAACACACCAACATGTACACTGTCCTCAATCCGAGGTCATGCAGAGGTCAGGCCAGCTAGACTGGTATTCAGTAACTGCACGTTTCAGTTAATGCACCAGGCAAGCAGCTGATTATTAATACTGCTTGAGGGCAGTTTAGCTGTCAATAACAGGTGTTACTGACAAGCATTGTTTAGTTTATAACTCATGCTGGGAAATGGTGTGTGTTAGACTCCGTTCGAGATGCTCTGTCATGCAACACTGTACCGGTACATTCATTGTATGCTAATAACGTTTCAGTGTTCACAATCACCTCATTTCAGGTCAAGTTTGTCAAAATGCGATCAAGGTTATCACAACATTTTCTGTTTGCAATTGGTCGTTGTACATAATTCCTGCTTGCATGCAATGCATATTGTCCATGATCATCTGGAAGCGATACTTGTTCAATAGTGCAGTGCAGAGTAAATTTCCTGAAAAGTAAATAAAAAGTTCCTGTGGTCTACCAGCAAATTTTTTTTCCCCTGCCCTGTATGTGGCTTGCTTTAAGAGCAATAGGCTTATAGTCTTGCCATTTATATCATGTATAGGCCTACATGTATGTATGTAGCTGGCTTATGATTAATTTTAAAGTGAAAATTTAATTAAACTGGTCTACTCAGACAATTAGGCCTATATTGCAGACAGGAACAATTCTGTTTGCTAACTTTAGCTGGCAGTGGTCACCCACAGTCAAAGAATGAGCACCTTGAAATTTTAGATATTTGTCGAAATTGTTGACATGTAAGCTGTGTTCAGACGGTCACAACCCCTCGAAGGATAGAGTGTCGGCTATAAAAAAAAAATGCCTCCCCCCCCCCCAGGACCCCCGCCCCCCAGTTGTGTCCACACAATCACAAACCCCCAAGTTTCCCTCAAGGAAAGTCCGTACCCTCGAGGGAAAGGCCGAGTACACAGTTTAATGCATTCCCTCGAGGGTAAGTGCATCAACACGGCACAAACCTCAGAGTTCGCTTTGAGGTTCGTCGGGGGTTTCACGAACCCCCCAACGTTTTTAGGGGGAAATCATCGGAGGAAACTCAGGGGGAGGAGGGGAGGGACTCAGAGGAATAACCCCCCTCCCCCCCGAGTGCGTCCACATGTTAACACACCTCCAAGTGTCCCGCGAGTTTCCCTCGAGGGTTTGAAAATTACAAGTTTCCTTCGAGGAAACGGCCTCCGTGTGGACATGCCTTTTAACTTTGTGCCTGAAATTAATGTACGTTGTGTGCAGGTTGCATATGATACCGGTACTGAGCATCAAAGGAAAGTTATTTAAACATTTCTCATGTTAACATTTATGACTGATGCCAACTATTCCTAAATGTTAATTTCGCCTATTGGTAACCCGAAATTGAACACGGCATGCTTGAGTGCCTCTCTATTTGTGAACTGCCAGTTTGACCTTTCTGCTGAGAAAAAAAAAATCTTTTGACTTTCAGTATATTCAGCAAATAATGAATTCCTACTTTGTGTTGCAAAAATGTGTCTGTGTTCCCCATAGTCTGCAGAATTTGCTGTGAATCAGTCCCACAGAACATGCCAGGACTTGCCAAAGAATGCTACATTTCTAACGTCGTCACATTTCGCCGTGATCTCGGTCGCCCTGATGCCAATTTCTCGGTGAAACCTCCCCAGTCCTGTCGAAGTGTCTAGTCAAATCGAATCGGTAACTGCTTGAGTGAGCCCCGCATGGGCTGGCGTGTTGTCCTCTCTTGATTATTCGCCCGAGTCCAATTTGGGTGCCGCGTGTCTTCATGAATACACAATGATATACATGCCCATCGCGCTTGTACTAGATAGTACTTGCCACACTTACTGATATCGAATTGCATGTAATATTCACTTGGGGCTACCGGAAATTTGGAGGTTTAACAAAAAATGAATTTATTCATTACATGTGTTGTGTTTGTTTGGGTTTGTGAGTGCCCTTTAGCTTTTTTTTGAAAGGCATTGCCCCTCTTTTTAAAACACCAGGGGCGGATTGCAATAAGATTGACTTAGCCGCTGGTCTAAGACCAGTCTTTTATAGCCGGCTCGGCTTACCGGTAGCCGCTGGTTTAGCCGCTGGTTTAGCCCATTGCATTAAACCAGTCAAACTGAAGTAGGGCTGCGCCAGCCGAAAAAGACACATCTTAATGGAAAGTGACGCAGCCGGCTATACTTGCGTAATTTCACGCCAAGCAACATCCTCACAAAGCCACTTGATGGCGCGTGCACTTCCACAAGATTTGTAAAGAAACTGTCCGCGAAAGTTATCAAATACCGTAGCACTAAAAGGGCACCAATGGGCATAATGTGCGTTCTGTTCACAACACTCTTCGTCTTCTTTCAGCACAAATTTCAAGATGTAGAGTCGTGTCCAAAAATAACCCATTATAGCCTGCTCGCCGCGGGCTTAAATTTTAAGACTGGTCTTACATTAAGACCACGATATTGCAAGCGGGCTATAATTATAAACCTGTCTTAGTGGATGCCGCGTTAGCCGGCTAAGCTTATAGACCGGTCCTAGACCGCATATTGCAATCCGCTTCTGTACCCCAAGTAATTCACCATTTCTTTGATAATTACAATAAAACCAGATATTTTAAATTAATAACGACGTTCTTGTAATATTTATAAAATATCCAAATAGAAGTTGAGAGGAAAATCATAAGATCCTTATTGGGATTTGAACCCGAGACCTCTGACACACCAGGCAGATGCTCAACCTGCTGAGATACATGTTTGAGGCCCAGTGACCTTACTTCCCCAGGTTTTCTATAACCGAACCTCTTACTTGAATGTGTAATTTTTACACTGTGGTGCATCATGGATGCACAACTCAGCAACGTTTGGAACATATTTGGTATGTGCCTAAAGGCCTGTCCGTATTGGATTTTGTTGGTCAAACTTAGCAAGACAATGGGTACTTTTCCCATTTTTAATCCAGTGTGAACGGCCTAGGAAGTTTTTCTCAATAACTTTTCCTGAGTCGAGCGGTTACTTTTCCCGGCCAACTGCTTCCCAGGAAAATTAACCAGGTAACTTTTCCCGAGACAATAAGTCCAATGCAGACACATCGAGTCGGTAAAAGTGCTCTGGCAGTGTACGTCCGTGCCGTAAAGGTCATACTGCGAAAGGACACTGCGCAGGCTCTCCCACGGTCTCGGTAAAATTTTCCTGTGTCAAAAAAGTCCAAATGCGGACAGCAGTAAAATGTAGCCATTTTTCATTTTACCATCGTCTCGTTAAAACCTCCCGAAAGTCCAATGCGGACACGGCTTTAAATGTAGGTCAGGGAAAATGAAAATTATTTTAATTTCCTTGCTTATGCTGAATTTTAGGCTCATAAAAATTAGCGTTTACTTTTTATTCCTCTTTATACATGTAGGCGTATTCGATCAGTGCAACAATCTACTCTCATGCTATGTATAAAGGTCTCAAAATGCTAAATCCCGCCTTAAAAATGTTGAAAAGGGTCATTGTTCTGATGCCCTGCAATATCAAAGCCAGTTGAGTTGCCCTGCAAGCAAGCAGTCTGGTGCGCAGACAGTGCGTGCGAATAAAACCAGTCCCAACCAGTTCAGACTGCTCATTGCAGGCTTTGTGCTATTCGGCACCGTGTGGCCAACTTATGAACATTTTGTGCACTGACTCAGATGTGTGCTGTAGGGTGCAGTAACGGTACATGCATAATGCCACTTATTTATCAATTTACAGACTCTAGTAATATTGTCAAATTAATATGTAGTCATTAGAATAATTTGTGGCTAGGAGCAAGGCAATGTAGTGTTGTGAAACGGAGTTGGGTGATTCACTGGCATAATGACCCACGCATTAAATTAAAAATAATTTTACATAAAAATGTTTGTTATTTTACAAAATTGCCAAATTTGAACTTTAATTACTTTGATTTTGATTTCCTTTACAAAGATCATGTACTAAGCCAAAATTCAAAATATTTAATATGTGAACACCTTAAACGACTTTGCCAGAAGTAAAGCACATAATATGATAATAGTGACGATAATGACAATAAGTTCTTATATTGTGCAAAATTCCACGAATCAAGTTGCTTGGGGTGTCCACATCATTACCCCTGGTCACTGGGCTCAATTAACCCTCTCATCTCCCTGGGGAGCATGCCACCCTGGTTGCCTGTTTGGCACTCATGAGCTAATCAAACACACAACACCTGCACTACCCACACGGGTACCCATTTGGTCCCGGACAGAGAAAGACAAAGTATCTTGCCCAATGGCACTCACACCATAGCACTGCCTGGATTCAAACCTACATGTACTACCTGTAGATTTTAAACAGGTGTTTCATACAATGTGCCTGACCGCTTGACCCCATTTAGACTGACCTACTTCACCGTACATGTACTTGAATATTATATCCTGATCGTTTGCTTATATTAGAAAACGATCTCCCATGCCAAGTTCATGACGCAAAACCACAGCGGCCACACCAAATTGCCCCAATACATACATGTACCACAACATCTTCATCTTGTCTCAATTTTGTTTGCATTCAACAGCGCATTGTTTGGAGCAACACCCTCTTCTCACATACGGTAGCTGGTCGTTGACCTCTCAAACTGTGACCTACATGTACATGTACTCCTTGGGAATTGTGTAGTGTTAGTAATTTCCTTCGTTGGCTTCTAAGGCATTGTATGCTGTATCTGAGCTACTCATCCATGCAGTTTCCTGTAGATATGTATTGGAACTAACCGGTTAAAACCAGTCAAAGTCTGCATTAACATATTTTCATGTGCTAACACTAGAATGAACCTGTTGCCATGTTTATATAGTATGTTCACTTTAAAAGATTACATTTAGGCCCTAATGTATTTTTCATTGAGACGGAACCACCATATTGGAAAAATAGCGAGACTGTTCAGACATACATGCGTACATGTACACGTAGAACCAAAATCTTGTATTTTTGCAACTGGTACCGGTATGTTGCTTCATTGTTTAATGTTGTAAATGTAAAGAAAAACTAAAGTAGAAATTGACTGCCACAATCGAATGTTTATTATAACACCCATTCATTACAGTGAATTTGTACATTGTTTTAATAGTTGTAAGAACTCTGGATGCGGCAAAAGGGCGACATTTCGGGAAGCCTCTCCCCGGGGACCACCGAAATTTCGGCAAGAATCACTCAAATTAACACCTAATTTTTTTACCCGAAGCTTCCAAAAATGGTTCCAGACCTAAGAGAATTGGTTCTAGTCGTAATAAAAATGGTTTTTGACCTAAAAAAAAGTTTTTGGACCAAAACAAAATTGTTTTTAATCTCAAAAATATTAGGGCGACACCAAAATGTCGCCCTAATAGAGCGTGTCGCCCTAATATAGCTTTTTTACACACAAATTGTCGCCCTATCCTAGCATCCAGAGTTTTTGGGAACTTGGTTAATATTCTCAAATCAAACATTTTTTAAATCAATGGAAAAATTGTAGTGTTTTTAGACTTATGAAAAGTGTAATTTCATTATAAACCGATCAGAACAAATGACAAAACAGGCTCTATTGAGAAAGTTACACATACATGTACCATACATGTACCATACATAAGTTCTGCAAACCCCCAGACTCCCACCTCCACCACACCCTACTCTCCTTAGAAGTAACATTTTATGTTTCCTGTTGTGTCCTTGTCCATATTTCTTTTTTAGAAATTCATCCCAGTTATTTTGTATTCCAAGTGGCAGATTTAGATGATCTGCAAAATGTGTACTTACAATGTTGTGTTAAAAAGTATAATTTTAATTGTTTTCACAGATACGACGGTCGAGGCCATCTACCCAGTCTTGCTGAGTTTGAGTCCTTCGGATGGAGTGATCGCGATCAGGAAATGTCCACCGAAGAGGAGCGAATCGAAGCGCTGTGTGACGAAGAGAGATACATGGCACTTCATAAAGATATGATGAAAGAGGAACAGAGACAAGGTACCACACAGTCTGTTTTTGTTATTTAAAACGTTTTTGAAAATCGACTTCTGTTGAACATAAGTGGTGTTCCCATTGGACTATTTTTGGTAAAACTCCCGTGGTTGTGCGGGAGAGTAACAAAATTTAGTCCAATGGGGACGCACGGAGAATTAGCGTCCCTGTAAAGTTACCGCGACCACGATGTAAAACTTACAGGGCGAGAGAGGCCGCGGAAACTTTCTGCTCAGCCGCGGGAGTTTTACAGGCCCCTCGAAAAGTCCAATGGGAACAGTTTCGCCCTGTAAAATGAACACGACCCTGCAGTAAACTATGGGCCTGCACTGCAAAAGTTTACTGCAAGGTCGCGGTAGCTTTCCGCATGGGCACTGAAAGCAATTGCAAATGGGAACGCATGGGAAGATTACACGAAGGAATGTTACCGAAGGTCGCGGTAACTTTCCGCGAGGCAGCGGAAAAGAAAGTCCAATGGGAACATGCCTATAGACTACTAAAGTGTGATGTCAGTTGCCATCTTAAATAGATGTAAACATTCGCTGGTAATCTGAAACGTCCATTGCTCAACCAAAAGCACAAAGAAACAGTTCACTGGTTTTAGTGTAGACCCAGTAACCTTGGCAACAAACAATGGGTGATGTTTTCACTTTATTACTCTATTAAACACCCATTGTATCATTTGATATGACCCAAAATTTTACTTTGAGTTCACAAGAAAAATCTTACTCAAAATGTTGATAGCAATGGTAACAAACACCACATGAATTTTATTTTTGTCCCAAAAGGTACCTATTTGTGAGAAATTAACAACTGAAGGTTGTTAACAAAATGACTGTGCGCATTCAATTTTTAGCAATTTTAAAGGTTTTGTGAAGCATTGTTGCTTGTACATGTACATGTATGTGTACCGGGTAGCTGAAATTATAAGAACTTCAGCTAGATAGATTGAATTTGTAACAACATTTCATATTGTAAATGATACATTGGGCCTTTAATCTAAAACCCTCCATTCAGCCGATTTAACAAAGAAAAGTTGGTATTCTTCCAAAATGTCAACTGTCTGGGATGGAGTGTTTGCCAAAAGCCATAAATCCAAGATTGTTAATTTCCTCCTATACTGAATGCCCTCTTTCTCTAAAGTCATGCTCCAATGCTTGAGCGAAAAGTTCAAAAGTCTGGATCTGTTGTTGATGAAAGCATCCTACAGTTAGAAAATAAAATGCCTTGTAGTAATTTAGAGGTTATCCAGTCACAAATGAACGGACAAAACCCACAAGATCCGTCACCAGTCATGCAGAAAATGCCTGGTGAAAGTTCCCAATTTTTGGGCTGAGCTCCAAATTCAGGGTTGGTACAATGGTCACAGGCTGTGTCTGGCCATGAGACTTGTTTTTTTACAAAGTTTGAGGAATTTTGAAATATTGGCCGAATCCGCTGCAAGTTTAATGTTTTTTTGTGCTTTTCAATGAGCTAAATCTAAATATGTCTGTTTTGTTTGTTCGATTGTTTGTGTGTTTGTTTGGGTAAACCAGTAAAATAAGGTACTGGTACAATGTACCTCCAAGCACAAGGCAAGTTACCGTACATGTAGTTGTTTTAAGTGTGAATAAAGCCCTTTTCACACTGCAGAGCCAATCCCCGGGAAATAAATCCCCGGGAAATTCCCGGGGATTTTTTACCCCACCAACGCCCCAGCAACCGTTCACACTAGACCCATTTGGTAACTCCCGGGGACACTATTTCCCGGGAATATGCACGGTCGTTTCACACTGGCCATCAAATCCCGGGAAATGTGTAAACTGAGGGCGCCCATCAGGAAGTTCCCAAATGAATTGTGGGCGGAAGTCCAATCCCACAATGCCGCGCCGCGCGCGCATTTTTATGCACAAGCTGCTGTTGTTGTTTACACCGTGCGATATACATGCGATATGTCAGGTTGACGTTGCGAGTACGCTGGGCCACACATCATGCGGATAAGAAAATAGAAGACTTGTACCTAACCACACGGGACATTATAAATACACGTACACGAGAAGGAAGCTAAACACAGTCTTGTTCACGACACTTCTTTTATTACAAATTAAAACCATTCATTTTGCTCATATTCTTTAAAATAAAAATGTATAATTTTCAAACGTTATTATTTGTGTTTTGTACAAAAATTTGAAAGGTACTGCATCACAATACTAAGCTACGGCGCGAATTATTTGGCGCGCTATTTGTGACCCTGTGACCTTTCGAGATTACCCGTGGACGCAAAAAGGTGGGGTAAGTTCAAACCCTGCGACGTTCACACTAGTTGCTTTTCCCCGGGAAAAACGTTAAACCCCGGGGATTTCTCCTTTAACCCTACTCCCGAGCAGGGGTAAATATTTCCCGGGGAAAAGCTTTTTCCCGGGGATTTCTTTGGTAGTGTGAACAGACCGACCGAAATTCCCCGGCAATTTCCCGGGGAATTCCCGGGGAATTCGTCTAGTGTGAAAGGGGCTCAAGTGATACTGTACATAAAGGGTGGTGATAGGTATAAAGGGTGGGGTGGGGTGGAGTAGGGTTGGTGTTGGGGTGGTGGTGGGGGTGGAGTGGGGTTGGTCTTTGGGTGGGGGTGGGGTGGGGAATTTCGTTCTATTTGAACCAAGTGTTTATGTGAATTGCTGTAAAAAAAATTATCTAATATAACTTATCACTGGGGTAGTATTGTGAAATTTGTAAACAAAGAAATTCAAAAATTAGAAGTTCTTAAGTATCAATGTATGTGTATGTTATCTTTTTAGTCCAGTTGAAGGTCAGGAAATAATAATAATACACACTTGTATAGCGCCATCTACGTTATCTAGATAAATCTATTCCGAGAAATAGGGAAATACAGACGTTCAAAGTGCAGTTCCAGTAACACTTTCAGAATTGTGTAATTTGTGGTTAAAAACGCAATGGTGTTGAACAAAAATAGTAGGGTTTTTCCACCATGTCATCACAAGGCACTGCAAGTCTTGACAACACCATTGGTCTTTGTCAAACTAAGTGAATTGCAATAGACCGTATCGAATAGCTGCCATTTCGTGGGGCAGTTTCTTTGCTCCTTGAGGATATGCATGGTTGCACATATTGTGCTTCCATTGTTGAACGGTTTAAGTAACAAAAGGTGCCCCACGAAATGGTGGCTATTCGATACGGTCTATAGGGATGTTTTTTTAACTGTATGTTCACATTCTGTGATTCACTGTGAACTTATAATTTCTCCCTCACCATTTTGCGATGGCCTTGCATTAGCTTCCAGTACAACACACAATTTGAGTTGTGAATGTTGGTTTAGTGTAAACGACCTTTTTGAAATAATTGGAAGGGAACTCCACCTGCTCCACAGACAGTGTGACCTCTAAAATGCAGTTCATGGCTGAGTTCAATCCCAGGTTCAAAGAACCAAGTTTAGACCTTCTGTTTGAGTGTTGATGGCTTTCTAAAGCCTACCCTGGCACACAGTCTGCCCTGTTCACCCCATGTTAAAAAGGTTCTTGACATTTTAATCTGTCATTTCCATTTGTGTGTCTGGACTAGCCACGCAATGTAAGACCTCAGGAATGGCTAAACAGTTTTGACTCTCAAATTTTCCCTCAAACTCGAGGGCGCTCTTTGTTTACTTTTAGAATAGACTAATGAAAAGTTGAGGAAAATATTTAAAAAAACATGGTAAACTGCTGTGGCAAAGGGACTCCCCCTAACGCCACTTACCTCAACACACTTCCTTTTTGTTAACGCACCAACCACCCCCTAAAAACCGAAAGGAATTCCTTGGAACTTCCTTGGATGTTTGAGACACAATGGTAGGGGGATATCCTCTGCCACATCGTGCTGCATACATGTATGTCTGCTTCCTTGATGTACATACATGTACGTACATATTTTTTAAACAATGGAAGTCCAAAAACAATTAGGCTGCGTTCGGGCGTGTACTCGTGTTAACACGAGTTATACTCCTGCGCGCGTGAACGGCAAGAATAACGACACTCGGGTCAGTGAGAGTATGCTCTCACTACTCCCCAACAAATGGGGAGTGTGCTCGTACTCCTGTCAAGTGTCATGTGATTTGTACGAAGATGGTGGAATATGGGTGGGATTTTTGGTGAATTTGCTTAACGTGTCAACTCAATAACTGAAACAATAACTCACTAAGGTTTGTTTTAGACGGCATCAAAGGTTCTCACGACTTACGGCCTGTATTTCCTCAGTTTCTTGTGAGCAATGAAACGGCATTTTTTGTGCAGTGATGGCAAGAGACGTCCATCTTCACTGATTGCCATTCGCGCACGCGGACTGCGGATTTGCCGTTCGCGTTATGTGACCCGAGTGCAATGCGCACGCATTACTCCCGAGTAACGAGAACTGCACGCCCGAACGCAGCCTTGAGGTTTTGTGGGATCCAGGGAGCAAAGGTTAAAATAATTATCTATAACACCGCGTTTACACTCGAATCGGAAAAGGTGGATACAGATCCAGCATTTTTATTGTGACCACAAAACTGAACATTTGCCGCGTTTACACTACACCCCAAATCGCTTCAACTCGCTTCAAAAACCGCAAAAGTCACCACTAAATGTAACTGCAGCGCATGCGTGAGCTGTTAGGTGTTGCTGCACTAGTGCCAGATTGGTCAATTAAATCTACTACACTGCGGGCACCGCCCCAAGGACACTCAAATTGCCGAATCTGTATTCGGGTAGCGTTTACACTACAAGCGACCTTGACGATTGCAGGGTTCAACCCCGCAATTGCGGGGTTCAACCCTACCGCAAAGGTGACTTGAAAAAGGCGAATCAGACCCGGGTCTGATCCGCCTTTTTCAATTCACCTTTTGCGTTTACACTTAGTGTCTACCCGGCTTCAACTCCCCTTTTTGGAAATTGCGGAGTTCGATTCGGCAAAGGCGAATTGAGTGTAAACGGGGTGTAAGATGCATCTATGGTCATGTTTTGTGTGAATATTTCCGGGCATCTTCTTTGAAATGCTCTGACCTTTGGCAAATTTCAAGTAGGCATATGCACATATCCAGAGATGAGGTAAGATAATGCCATAAGGCTACTCAGGTCAAGCTACCGGTATGTAGATTGAGCAGTGATTTCCCAGTCGTTAAGGTCATAATGGAATGTAGAAATCAAAAGAACAATTTGGCTGGAAATCTTAATTAGTCTTTGCCAGTCACGCTGTAGGGATGTTGGCATTTTCGTCTACATGTATGGCCCCTGGCTGATGCTGATAAATTGGCGTGATTTGAAATTGAATGTTATTGGAAATTTATTGACCATGTTTTTTATCGATGGTGCAAGTATTACCCTTGGCTTCATACATGTACCGGTACATGTAGCTCCTAAAATTGTTGAAAGTTGCAGAAATGGATTGCATGCACGTTTTTTAGCATAAATTGTTTTTATACAAAATTGTTTATTTCTTCATTTCTACTCTTTGTTGTAGACTGTCAGTATTCCAGACCAAGTTTAAGTGCCAACCTTTGCACACACACACACAAAAAAGGCCAGGCGGAGGCCATTGTAAAATCATATGAAATGCTGCAAATGTTTCCATGGGTTACCAACTCGGCTAGTTCACCATTTTTGTTGGTCAAGCGTGAAACTTTATTAGCCCTAGTATTTTATTTTAAAATAGGAAAATTCTAGGTTGTTCTCATTGAAATTTAAATAAGACAAGCACAACAAATAGTACAGACTGCCTTGTGAATTTGTTCAGGACACGATCCAACTTCTTGATATGAAAAATTGCGAGTGCAGTTCAAGTACTGGTCACGCGTTGTGTAAGCAATTTAGCAAGTTTATGATTAATGTCGACTCTCCACCAACATTGTTTATTTTCTTGTTCCACAGATGAAGAAATAAAGCGGCTGAACATTGCAATAGCGTTGTCGGACGACTCGTATATGTATAACGAGGTGGCCTTTTCGTACAAGGATGGAGCCGATGAGTATGATCCAATGAAGCCAACGGAAGATGGTGAGAATCTTTCTGGGATTTGGAGGTGGGGTGGGTGAGGAGAAAGGTTATGTTGTATTTTCTTGATTTTATTTAAAGGATCCAGATCACATTTTTTCCAATGTGTTTTGGGATTTTTTATACCTTGTATTAATCTCATGTTTCATATTTTTCTCATTACCATTCTGAAATTTCACACTCTCAATCCGTATATTTCCAAGGATATCGTCACAAAACCACCAATATTTTTGTAAACTAAATTACTCATTCCAGAAAGCAGTACAGTTAATACACCAACTTTTTTGCTTCCACATCCAAGTTAGCGATTGCAGAATTCTTGTTTTCGTCTCTTAGGGAAGATATATTTATGATTCTTGGGTTAAAACGAAATTCATTTTCTTGAGAAATCTGAACAAGCTCCTTTAAACAAGATAAAAGGTGATAATAGACCTTTATCACGGTGCGGCCGTCTTCCCTTTTCTCCTATTAAAATAAACGTAACCAAAGCGAGGCTTGCAGAAACAAATTGTTTGGTCCCGTTTTGAAATTGTTCATTGTGTGCATCACAAGACAGGCGTTGCGCGATCAAGAGAGCGCGCACAATAGACAGTAATTACACGTACTATTGCGCGGTCGCGCAGACGCACTGATCGTGCCCGACACATACTGTGGGGAACAAGACAAAGATGGACGCACCGTGATAAAGGTCTATTACGTGTACAAGCATTGCTCTCCATGGGCCAATTTTTTGTCCTCACATTTAGGGCTTTTTAAAATTAATTCTCGTTGAATTGAACTTCCGTCTTTTAACTCATGAAAATATTTGGAAAAAACATATCTTAACACTGAGATGTACATGTACGGTAACCTCTTCACTGCGACCATTGGGCAATATTTCATGCTCACACATACATGTACTGCTGAATCCAGTAGTGTCGTGCCGATGTTCGATCAGCAAATGTTGCAAATTGCATTACAGTATTAAAAAGTGGCTATCACCATTTACCAAAAGTGGCTGGCAAGTGAGATATACTGAATCAGCCGGAACTTGATATGAAGTTTCCCTTTACAAAAAGAGGTTAATGTTCCGGAACGGTAATTCTACCATGTCTCCACCCTTGTAAATAATACCAGCTTGCAGGAAGTCGGTCAACATTAATGTTTTTGCACATGGAACAATATGCCCAATAACATATTTCCCCCTTTGGTTTTTAACATGACACACTCTCTTGTGAACTGTTGGAGGATATTTCTGTCAACGACGCCTGAGAAATAACCTGCAGCCTACATGGATGTGTTCGTGCATCATGCACTTGTGTTGATTTATTCAGATTTCCGTTTCTTATTATGATGGGGGAGTGTAAGATCTTAGTTTCCAAGAAACTGAAGTACATGTAGAATACGGGGTCTTTGGCCTCTGTGACCATGAGCTCATTCTAAGCTCAGGAAAATCAAGAAAATGGGTCGGTGTATCATGGTCCTTTTCAAGATGTCAAGGTTTTGGGGCAGAAAGTACAATTTGTAGACTCAATATTAGGCTTTGAACTGTCAATAAAAGGATACTGTGGGTGTGGGGTGTGTGGGGGAGTTACAAGGTCATCAGGGCTTAGGGCGGTCAGGTCAGGATGTACATTTTGTCTTCTTCAAAGAAGAAGGTAGTTTCAAACTGTCAAAACTTATTCCAGCCCCGATATTTCAGCTTTATCTCCCCAAAAGCGGAAGGAAGTTAAACTGTTAGTAAGTTATCATAAAAAATCCCCCTTGAATAAAAATTGTTCCAATTTTGCTGCACTTTTGGATTGTTTGGACCACAAGAAATGATTAAGAACAATCTTGCTCTGCTCATCAGTATGCGCATTAGAGAACCTGACAAATTTTGATTTTCAAATGGAAGTGTCCTTTGAAACACCACACATGCTCCTAAACATGTACATGTATGTACAATTTGCAGCGCCTTTATGGTGGCAACTTAAGCGGGCCTCCCACTGTGCGATTTTTGCCACGAATTTCCAACGATTAGGTACGATTTAGTACGATTGTGTATAGAGTCTATAGACAGTCTCTGGTAATCTCACCAAATCGTACCTACATGTAATCGTTGGAAATTCGTGGCAAAAATCGCACAGTGGCAGGCCCGCTTTACATGTATGTACAGGGGTCGAAATTAACCTAAATTTTATGCTGGTCAGAAGGACCAGTAGATTAGAGAACTCTACTGGTCCTGCTGAAAATTTGGTGGTCCACTGATGCTTTTGAAAATGGCACTGAGATACTGCAACACTTTCATTGAGTTCAGGGTGGTTGGGATTGCTTTTTGATCCAACACTGGGGCATGTCTGAAGAGATCAGAGAAAGAAATGTAGCTATCTGAAAATGTTTAAAGCGATTGTTTGTGGTAACCAGGAATTCTTCGCATTGAGTAAGAAATGTTTACTGTGGATTAGGCTTCAGAGAATGTTTCCATGAGTCAGTAAATGTTTTTACTGGTCAATCGGACCAGCGTCTTTAACAGATCTAGTGGTCCTTCTGATTTGTTTACTGGTCTTGGACCACAGGACCAGTGTTAATTTCGACCCCTGATGTACTCATACTGTACTTGCAATTTTCAGAGTGATAATTTGAACAACAACACAAGGCCTTGGCTAAACGTTTATGGAAAACACTGTTTGTTTGCTTGTGGTTTTTGTGGTTTATTATCATGTCCTTCAGTTTATGTAACTGGTATCAATGTGCAAGAGAAGTGTCAATATTTGTGTAGATTCCCCATATTGGGCATACTGCATGTCCAGGGATCAACTTCCCAGGTTGATCAAAGTGCAGTGCATTGTTTAGCAAGGATGTGTTGTGATAGAGGTTACAACATGTTGAGGGCGTATTGTCAAAACATTTGAAATTGAGGAACCCAATTTGAAATTGAGGAACCCAATTTGAAATTGAGGAACCCTCCTTTAGAGTACTCAATTGTACTACAGTTAACAAAGTGGTAGAACATTTCATGGACAATATTGGAATTTTACCATTCCTTATGCTAAGTAGTTCTTATAAATCCCTGACGGTCTTAAAACATCAAATTTCAATTTTAACTTACACATTTTCTTAGGGGCATGTAAAGTTCAAAATCAAGCAAATTGACCTTGGGTTTTGATGACAGTGAAGTTATGATGGTAATTCTGGTCAATTCTTATTGCACAGTGATTTTATCTTTCAGCATCTTATCTTAAAACAAATTCATTATTATGCAAATTTCTTTTGTCCTTTCAACCAATCCAGAGGACCAGTTTTCTAAGACTCCGCCCCAAAGCATATCACCAGAGCTCGAGGAACCTTTCATTGCACCTGCTGAGCTAAACATTCCCATTGGAATTCAGATGGTAAGGATTTGGATTCATGATTTTAATGTCCTTGAAGACATTTATTTTAATATACGAGTCTTTCCACAGTAAAGGGGGCATTTTGGCAACACAGACCATATTTTCGAGGAAATACCTTTGTCTGGTCTCAAAATAAAAGAAATTATTTTCAGTTGTTCTGAAGAGATAACTTACATTTATGCCCAAAAAGGGTTACAAATAGTGTGACAACATGCCTTTCTAAAAAAACCTGTGTACAAATTTCCAATATACGCTCGTAACCAGGACAGCCTAAAATGTAACACAAGTGTCCGTCCTGGTTATCAGCATATTGGAAATTTGTACACAGAGTTTTTAGAAAGACATCTTGTCACATTATTTGTAACCTTTTTTGGGCCCCGCCTACATGTAAGTTATCTCTTCAGAACAACTGAAACTTATTTCCTATATTTTGAGACCAGACAAAGGTATTTCCTCAAAAATATGGTCTGTGTTGCCAAAATGCCCCCTTTACTGTGGAAAGACCCATACATATTCTGCAAATGTTGTATGATTAGGAAATTACCGTAATAAAAGTATGGGCTTTTCATGAAAAATAACAAAATTAGGCTTCTAACTACATTGTACTGTGGCAATATGGCTTCGTTTTCCGTGCAGCAAAGCCAGGAACCAGCCTAAATAGGACAGTGGCTTTGCACAATTTCTTGAAAGCATGGACACCAGTCTTACCATAGATGAGGTACTGAGCTGACTTATAGACTGTATCGAATAGCTGACATCTTGTAGTGCATTTTTTTGGTTCCTCGAGGACATGCATGGTTGCACATTTTGTGCTTACATGGCAAAAGCTGCCCTACAAAATGGCAGCTATTCGATACGGTCTATGTACAGTTTGGTTTTTATCATACACATCCTCAATCACGCATTGAGATAACTCTGTTTGTGATAGTTTCCCAATCCTGTTATCCGTCTTTAACTTTCCTCAGCCGGGGACCAAGAAGACTCACAAATTCATGGAGAAGACGGCGATGTTCATCATGAGCCAAGGAGCTCAGATGGAGATTATCCTCAAGACGAAACAAGCCAAGAATCCGCAGTTTGCCTTCCTTCAGTTCGACCACTACCTCAACCCTTATTACAAGCATCTACTCAAGTACATCAAGACCGGCAAGTATCGGCCTTCGCCGGAAGACGAGGAAGATGAGACAGGGCGGAACCATCGAGAACAGGGTAAGTTGGTCGAAGGTTGGATTTGCAATGAACCTTTTCACGGGTGCAAATTTGTCGCTCGTCACTTTGAGAAATAAACGACATGGGTTATTTGTTGTGATTTTATCCAGGTCCAAGAGTAAAAAGTGATTCACACAGTAATGAAATGTGACAATTTTTGTTTCAGGGGAATCCTGCTGCGAAGGGCTCTCAGAAAACCAATTTTTGTTGGGTTATCAATCTGATTGATCCTTTGAGGAATGAGCTGACCTCTGGACTCGCCCACCTTCAATACAGCCTTAGTGCAGGAGCTCAGAGAGGCACTTCAGGCAGAGTGGCACACCCTGCCTAAACGGCTCTTACAGAGGCTGGTGCAGTCAGCCTTGCCACAAGAAGTGTTCATGTATGTTTTTTTGTTTTTTTGTTCTTCCTTTACATCTGTTCACAGGTGGAAATAACAGGGTCAGACGGCAGAGTAGGACAGGCAGTGACAATGGCAGTGACCAAGATGACAGTGACGATGACAATGACAACAGCGGGTACTTGCATCCTAGCCTTCTAGGCCAGTCCAGGCCACGGCCAACACCCATGCAGACTGGGGTAAGATGCAGAAATGCTACCCGCTGAAATAGCTGTTGTCACATGAGTTAAATATGAAAACCTGCCCCCTAACATGACTTCCAATGCAAAGGGTCTATTAGCAGTAGCTGCCGTGGAGAACCAAAATTGTGTCTCTTGATATGTTATCAAAAGGGAAGAGTGTGTTGAGGTATAGGGGTGTTGGGGGAGATTCTCTTTATCACATATCGTGCTGGGCATACTTGTCAGGATTCGTCAGACCTCTGCCTAAAATGCTTCTTGTCTTTGTACAGACAACCACCATCCCGACCACTACCTCACAACCACAGGTGTCTGGGTACCAAGCCATGGATTATGGCCATCCTCCCATGGTCATGGGGTACCACGACCCTAACCTGATGCCCCCAGCTGCTTCCTCTGCTGCTGACATGTCTGTTATGGGTGCGTCAGGGTACTACGATCCCCAGGGTGTCTACCCTATGTATCCACCTCCACCTCTGTCCCTTTCCTCAGGTGAGTTTAGGGTGGCTTCACACCAGAGGCGTGTTCAACAGCACAATACCGAAATACGTATGGCAGTGTCGGTATGCTGCAACCGAAACGGCTTGTTGAAAGACTGCATCCCAAAACGTACGATCAAACATGGCTACTGTAGACCACGCGGTTTGCAAAGCACTACGGCTGCACGCTTAACGCAAAGATTCTGACGATTAAATTGCAAATCAAAACTGCTAACTAAACCGGTAGTGGTCTTCCACAGTCGAAGAATAAACACTTCAAAATTCTTCTTGACACGCTGAATGTTGAATTCCTATGAAGCAAAATATTGACTTAAAACCCTAAGGCCGTAGTCACAATTTATCTTGGTATGGAAAGCGTACTACGTTCGAGTTGGAATTGTTGGGATGCAATGCGTATTGGGAATACCGTGCGTTTGGTGCTATTGAATGCGCCCCAGTGTTGTAGTCGAGTCCATCACGAGTCTATCGCAAGTCCAGAGCCGATAAAATCACAAGTCTGTGACAAGTCCCGCACAAGTCCAAACGTTTCAACGAAACCAAATTTCAAAGAATTAAAATAGTTTTCAGAGGGTTATTAACATTCATAATTGTCGGGTACCTCCTGAAATCGCCAAAATAATGAGAACTGATTCTTCAAAAATAAGAGATTGATTCTAATTGGCTCTAGAGAAGATTAATCCAAGCCTAGACTCCACTTGTATGGTTTCAGAGTAAACCTTTCTCGGTGAGCAGGGGACTAATTTTCTGGTCTTGTACCCCGTCTCTGACATTACCAGAGGCTGCCTTATCGCTGCCATCAGTGCCACCACCACACCATTATCCCAGCGTAGACCCCGCCTACGTGCTATCCCATCATGCTCACTCATCAGTCCACGGTCTGGATCCCCATGTTCTACCTCACCATGAAGTGCCCTCTATGGCTGCTCCGGGTTCAGCGCCGACCGATGTCGGGTAAAAATAACCGAGGGAAAAAACTATTTAGGGGCTGTCTGAAGTTAACATTTTTACGGTTCTACAAAACGTAGGAAAGGGGGAGGGGGGTTAAGGGCCACGTAAGACTTTACATGCACTGTAAAATGTGGATACTTCATGACAAAAAATGTAAAGTAGTATTTCGGGGGAGGGAGGGGGGTTCTTGAAAAATACTACTCTCTGTAAAACTGTGAAAATGTTGACAACTTTGGACGGCCCTTAGGAGATTATTAATAACTAAATAAAAAATGCCGCTGAAATTGTGGAGTACATGTACTGTGGCCAAACGGTCTCGTACACAACCTGTTTAATTCTGCAGTTGCCTGTTGGTGAGTTCAAATCCAAACCATGTCATGGTGTGTGTGCCCTTGGGCAAGGTACTTTGCCATAAATTGCCCCTCTTTACCCAAAAGCAAATAGGTACCTGTGAAGGTATTATATTAGCCAATAAACACCTAACAAGTAGCCAGGGCTGCCTGTTTCCCAGGAAGATTGATTGAAATGGTTCAATTGAGCCGAGCGATAAAAGCCCCATGATGTGATATGTGCGCAATATCAATATCTGCATGATTATCAATTTATGTCAAGATGGCTTGAAAGTAAAATAGAAAAATATTAAATTTTTCAAATATTTTCTATTTTGAAATCTTTCAGTGACTCGGACGCGCCACAAGTCTTACCACCTCCTCCCGACATTCAGCCGGTCATCGACAAGCTCGCCAAGTTTGTGGCCAAAAACGGCAACGATTTTGAGGCCAGCGTGCGCACCAAGTCGGATCCGCGGTTTGAATTCTTGCATCCCTGGCACAAGTACAATGCCTACTACATGCAGAAGAAACGAATGTACGTAGCTGAGATGGGCGGGAAGTTAGAGGACGCGGAGGAAGAAACAAAAGAGAAAACCAAGAAAGGTTTGTTTGGAAATTATGGAAGTATAAGTCGTATAAAATGTTGGGAATAAAGTTAAATAAATAGCACCTGTATTATGCATGTATTGTATTGCTTTGTGTTTATGTTTATTCAGTGAAGACAATTTTGGAAACTATGTGAGTAATACAAATTGCCACCCCCCTCCCCACCACCCCCCGCCCCCCCCCCCCCCCCCCCCCCCCCCCCCCCCCCCCCTTCCCACCGGGCTACCCCACCTGAGAGGTGGGATTGTCACTTTTCAGGTGTCAAAACATGTATGTTTTGTTCCCATGTGTGCTAAAAACTTGGTTTCTATGTGTCAAAATCCCCGCACTGGGGCCAAATCCCCACCTAAGGGGAGGGACAGTGCCAAGGAAGGGGGGAACAATTGAAAGGTGCATAATAGGTGGGTCAGTTTAGGCACAAAATGATAAATGCATATATTGGTTATTTTTCAGTGAGAATAATATAACATTCTCCTTTTATAGTTTCAGTGAGTTTCTCCATCAAACCAAAAATATCCAAGGAAGAGCGCCCTCTAGAGCGCAAGAGTGCCCTCCCGGTAGAAAGCAGCGACTCGGAGGACGAGGAAAGTGATACGCAACCTTCGTCGCGAATTCAGCCCCCAAGCCATCTAAAAGCAGAAACTCGCAACGTTACCGGCGTCGAAAGTCAAAGTTCGTGGGATGACTCGCGTCTCCCAGGCCAGCCGTCTTTCCACCCAGCCTTTCGGGATAATTTGTGTGACGATCCCGGTGAACTAAATCCTCGTGAGCGTGCCCAAAGCGAGGGTGGGGCGTACGTGGAGCCGACTTTGTATAGTCAGAACCAGAGTCTTGGTTATTTGGAGTACCCGGATCCTTACACGGACCAGGATGCATCAAAGATGCCGCACGATCGAGAGCGGGTGACTGAAGAAGAATGGCATATGAAACAAGGTACATTTTGTTGTTGGATTACTGAAAAAAATTAAGATTAAGATTAACAAAATCTTACAAAATCTTACAAAAAAGGGTTTTCTTCTAAAACCTACAAACGAATTTTGTATTCTTGTTCACAGTGAAAATGCGGTTAGAGGACAAACTTTCGACCGCGGCACGCGAGAAAATGGCGTCAGCATCCAAAGAACGCATTCAGCAGATGGAACGACGCAAAAAGGCGTCCGTGTTTCTGAGCATGATCAAGGACAGGCCGCAAGCAGGAGCAGTGGCAGAGCTGGATACAGTTGAACCCAGTAAGATTTGTCGGAATTCTGTTCAGGGAATGTAGCTTGTAATGAGTTGTTAATCCTTAACATTTGCAGGGATGTAGTTAGGACCTTTTCTGAGACGTTTTAGATAAATCAGAATAATGAAGTGAAAACGAAGTCGGATTTGTAATTTTGTGTATTTAATGCTTCAACTAAGGCTTGGAGTGGATGCAATTTTAGTACTATGCCACTGTTTTAGGTAATAGTTACGATCAAATTTGTTGGTTTTGTTTTGTTACGACCAATTTTGTTGTCTCAAACGATCTCGGCGAGACCTTTTCGAGACCTTTGACTGAAAATAATTTAATATATCTGATTGTAGAAGTGTCGAAACTATGAAAATATTAACATAATAATGGAACGGAGTAAATATTGGACGGTCTTTTCTCAGTGTCTTGCAGAAAATGCGACTTTATAGGAAGGTTTCGTAAAGGACATCTGTAAGTGTTTAAATTGCCTTGTCTCAAACTCTGAATATCACATTTACTTGTTATTGGCTGGCCTGCCGTACATCTTAAGAAATCAGCTGGTAGTATTTTTTGGTATTTTTAATTCATTTCTTTTCTCTTTTTTTTCTTCTCCAAGACCAAGAAGACATTCCAGAGGAACCAGTAGGCAGTCCACCCGAGAAACACAGAAAAACCGAACCCAGAAGCGAAAGGAAAAAACACAAGAAACACAAACACAAACACGGCAGTCGCCGATCGCCGTCACCCCATAGGAAACACAAGAGACCTCCACGGTCGTACCAAGACGCTAATCTTGTTAATCGCGATGGTGTAGAGGTCAAGCTGAGGTCAAGGTCAATATCACCGGGTGGGAGGTCACGGGGTGTGACTCCGCCCAGATCGTACCTGATGGCACGGAACAGGTAGTGAAGCTTTTTGGAATGGTTGCATTTGGTGATTTTGTTTTCTTAACCACTTCGCGGTGGCTAGGCATTTTCCAATTTATTTCCCTGGAGCAGGAGACTGCACTAGCAGTTTTGGTTATGCAGTATACATGTCTCTGGGGCTGGAGACTTGATGACTAGTTTTTATTTCAAGTCGTAAATCAATCTTATTTCCCAAGTCCAGTCACAAGTCATTTTCTCCAGAGTCAAGTCACAGGTCAAAAACCAAAAACTGACTTGACCCCAAGCCAACAAGATACAAGAGACCAGCTCTGCCCTGGTCTAATTCATGGGCTAATTCTGTATAACCGCCCCCAAGACACTCACACTTAGAACTGCATATGCAGTTCCCAGTCGCGAAGTGGTTAAATCCCAGACTTGGTTTTTAAAATAAAATAAAAACATTTTCATGCGTTCCTTTTTCAGATCACCCAAAAGGCGCCGAAGATCGAGGTCAAGATCAACATCACCGTTACGACCCCCAAGAGCCTTAGGGTCGCCCCCTCGCAGGTCCAGCAGTCTCGGCGCTCCAAGCCTTCCAAACAAATCACGGTAAGAATTTGTACTTTGTGCTAATTTGCCCCTAAAACGCACTCTTTTTATTTTTGCTGCACTATATTTGTTATCTTGATTTGGTTCTTAAAAAAGATCTATTCTTAGGGGCCGTCCAAAGTTGTCAATATTTTAACGGTTCTCTACAGAGCGTAGTATTTTTCAAGATCGCCTCCCTCCCCCGAAATACTACCTATCAACATTATTTTTGTCAGTACCTTGAAATGTCAATATTTACAGTGCATATAAAGTCCTACTCAGCCCTCGACCCCCTCCCTCCCCCTTCCCTCCCCCTTCATACGCTTTTTAGAACCGTGAAAATGTTGACAACTTTGGACGGCCCCTTATATTTATTTTCTTGATTTAGCCAAGAAAAGATCAATTCTTAGGATAAAAGCTCATTTTCTTCGTTCACAGGTCACAATCTCCGGAGAACAACAGAAAAGATGCGCCAGCAACTGGGACTGTTTCTCCCGCCCCGCCTTCCCCCACAGCCACGGCTACACCCCCTCCCACAGCGCCGCCCCCTCCTAGTGCCACTATCCCAACTGTTACAGAGGAAAACAGGTAAAAATCTCCTTACAAAAATCAAATTGAGTTAGAAAGTAAAATTCTTAGAACAATTGTTTCAGTAATTTTGAACTTTTTCAATCTTTATCTTTCTTGAACCAGTGAATCAGATTCATCTAAAGAAACGACGAAGGCACAATCCACACAAAACGGATCAGTGACTGGAAAAGAGTCTAGCTTTCAAGAAGTAAGTTGCAATTCGTAGGTGTACACACACATCGCCAACAGTACACTTTCCGTGTATTGCCATAGTAATGCAAATGGGTATTGTATGCAAAAACGTCATTTTTTTAGCAGTTTTCGAACAAAATGATGGCGTCCATATTACAAGGCATTGCTGCAATTGTCATTCATTTTGAAGGCTCATTTGTGACCCGCTCTGGAAAAAGGTAGTATGAGTCACGCAGGTTAAATTAAGTTCTCGCAACCATAAGTAGAAATCTGTGGCGGATCCACGCTCATTAAAATACAAAAACACAATGGAAATTCCTGGCAGTCCCCAGATATCGCCAGGAATGTCAGTGCTCTGCCTGGGATTTCCATTGTGTTTTTGTATTTTAATGAGCGTGGATCCGCCACAGATTTCTACTTATTGTTGTGAAAACTCGACCTCTCCTGCGTGACTTATACTACCTTTTTCTAGAGTGGGTCACATATATTGACTATTTAGTGTTTTGTTTTTTGTTGTATACTTCTCGTTTAAGCTTTTACACCATCATTCATTGTTTTCTGTTTTTGTTTCTCATTCTTGTTTTCCCTCTGTCTCAGAATTTCCGCGCCAAAATCCGTGCAATGCTATCCGCAACAAGGCAAATGGACCCAAGCTAGCAGACATGGGGATGGGGTCATCTTAACTTGACGAGAAGGTCAAAAGTCAGATCAGGTCAAAGGTCAAGAAAGAAAACTGTCCATTCCTAACTCAGGGATGCCTCCCCATTGCTTATGTGTGTGTGAACCTTTAAAGAAATATTAAACGTTGACGATATTCGTCGGCGAAATAAACCCTAATTGCTGTTGAACAACGTCGGCTAATGCTTACCGTTAAAAAGCTTACCGTGATTGCTACCGTAAAAATGTCTTATCTGCCACAAGTTTGCGCTGGTTTTGTACCTCAAGCGTTGAAGCAAGACGCTTTTTTGCTTTTGTGAAACGTGGAAACTGAGCAATATTTAGCTGGTAACCATTTAGATACACAGCACTCTGTTGTGTGGTTCTGCTGGTATCCGGTACTCGGCATTTGTGACGTAATTTAGTTTGAAAGCAACTGAACAGGGATGCCAGTCTTCCGGCTATTGCCGGAAATCCGGCTTTTTCTTATTTTGGAAAAAGAAATCCGGCAAAGCCTTTTTTCCAGGCCGGAAAAATAAACGGCCGGAAATATAAGGAGAATATATTTGCAACTCTTCAAGTCCCAAAAAACGTGGAAAATTGTCTCACTTACTGATGTCCGGATATGCCATGTACATGTCATGTATACTTATGTACACACACGTAGCATGTTTTGCCAATGATTTGCACACATAACATGCAGTACATATGTCTGTATCCCGGCCGTAATCATTTACAGCTAAAGTACCTCGAAACCAGACTATCGAACAGAAGTACATAGAGGGCGCTGTATCCATACAACAGTGGTAGATACTGACATGTCCATTGCATTGCACATACATGTAGTACTGTCAATGTACATGTACATACTGTATACAGTGTACTGTGCTGGTGTGTCCATGTGCACACGACATATATGCAGTTATGATCGTGGCCGTATATTTTATTTCGGCCCTCAAGGTAAAGGCCACTGGCATCCCTGAACTGAAGCTTTGCCCAGTAGTTGACTGGCACAAGAAATATTGATTGACGTCACACTTCTATGCCCCAATCAAGTGAGTTACAGGCTTTCAAAATCACATATGCACAACCAAAAGGCATTTCAGAAACGGTAAACTATCAGGAATTAACACTGCTTCCTGAAATATAAATTTTAAAACTTTTTGTGACAAAGAGTGAATTTGTTGGAAGGAAATCGAGATTTCTGCATCAGTAATTTCAGACGAAAAATTGACTCTGAAAATCTAAACACATTTTTTTGGGGGTGCTGAAATCAACCTGTTAATTCTTGGTTTTTCTTCACTTTACTTTTTTGTCTGTCGCTAAATATTCATAAATATAAGTAAATCGTATAAAATGCATTTGACATTTTGCAGCACATTAAATGTGTGCACAATGTTACTACACAGCATGGCAGTGGATCGTCAAATTTAAAAATAAATTTCAAGTTAGAAAAAGTGAGGCATGCCTATAAATATACCTGCAAATTGTCTGAAAGAAATGTACTCAATTACAACATTAAGCTTTAAATACTGATTAGTAGTGAAAGAACCTGCAGCCGATTTCACGAAACAGTGCGTAACTTGCGCCATAAACGGTTATGGCGCAAGACTTACGCCATAAAGTTATGCCGTAGCTGCGCAATTACTTAAAATCGATTTCACGAAACTCTTCTTAGCTGCGTTTATTTTTTCACTTTAGCACTTGTAACTTCTAGGACGAGGCTAATTTCTAGTTTATCAACGACTATTTGATGCTTGCGCTTGATAAAATAGTCGTACATAAAACATACGTCGTTGTTTTTCACAAATTTTGCACGGTCATCATGGCTGCCGTCGCGAGTCATAATGCGTCGAGTCGCAGATTTCACCGATAAAGGCCGTTTTCTACAAACGTTCAGTTCGTTGACGATGCGGTAAATAAGCACGTGTAGCTAGCTGCATTATCGCCATTTTCCACTGTCCTACGACACATTTTTCCAACTTACGCCACCAAAAACCATTGCGCAAGTTACGCCACATTTTATGGCGTAAGTCGGCGAGTTGCGCCACATCCTGATGTGGCGCATCTTTCGTGAAACGCTTATTAACTTATTGCGCATGTTACGCAATAACTTATGGCATAAGTGGACTTGCGCAATTGCGTAAAGTTTCGTGAAATCGGCTGCAGGGATACCATACCGACTAAATGTTTTTTTACGTACTGTTTGAGTACGTAAAGAGCAGATTCAGTCAAACATTTTGCTAAAAATAATCACTTTGAAATTATAAGCATTCCATTTTTCATGTACTGGTTAATATAGCAGTGCTATGTGCACTTCAGTTTCCCATAATTGGAAATATGAACTTGTCAGTCTAATGAATTATTCATAAGAAGGCGTGTCCCTTGTCACCAATTGGTCCAATGGTTTTAACTGGTAGACTTACTATAATTAACTATGTGTAGTGAGAGCCTTCAAAAGGGCATCAAATTACTCGCTCTTGTCTCGAATACTGTTAGTGCTTGATCTAACGTTAAACATTTACGCAGCTCCTAAATGAAAATCTCCCGTGTTGCAATTTGTACTTACCGTCATGCAATGTTTGACTTTAAGCGTCTCTAAATTACACATTCGTGGTAAATTGTGAAGATGTGCATGAACATTTCAAGATTTGATCTTGTAACCTCTTAAACTGCCTCAAATACCTGTTTTTTCCCCGAAATAACTGCAGCATATGAATAAGGATGGAATGCAATGAATTAGGAAGAAAATGAAGGAAAAGGGACGTTGTTAAAGTTTCTAAGTTTGTTTTAGAAGTAAAATGTCAAAAGATTGCCTGCAATTTTTTGTGTAATCTTCCAAATGAAATGGACGTTTGGAAGCGCATTATTAAGGATTAAGAATTTCTTAATTCATCGTAAAAAGGTTTAATATGAAATGAGTTATAAGCTTGAAGTGGTATGCTTGGAGAAATTGACTAGGGTTTGACTGAGTTTGACTTAAATGACCGAGTTTGCTGCTTTGGCAGACAAAAAAAGGACAAGTGGAGGAAATGGAATTTAATCTATGGAATTTAATTCATTGAGGCACAAATTGTCTCAAAGTTGGTCCAATTCATTTAAACTGACTTAATAAATCAGAGATACCAACCCTCCCGAATTTTGCAACAGATTATTTGGAAAATGACTAATTTTGTGAGTCCTGGCATGGATAAAACCCTCCTAGGTTGTCAATTAACAACCTTGGGGATTTTTAGATGTGTTTGGAGTCGCGGAATGAACCTGTTTTCCCAGATGTATTTTCAAAAATCCGGGAGGGTTAGCAGCTCTGGATAAATATATACTCGTATATATGCATATGATCTCACATTTTTTTGCTTTTCAAAAATTGAGCTGTTTCGTCATTAATTTCATCTTCCACTGCCGTAATTACATTTATTTGGTGTTGTGCACGTGAAAACATTCATCTTTGGTTTACGTACTATTTTGAGCAGTGTTGGTCAGCTCTCAAAATTCGTTTTTTTGGTTGAAATAACTTTCTGTCAAGCGAAGTATGGCATGACAAAGTTCTGTTTTAAGTAGGAAAACTCAGGTTTATTGTAAAACAATAAAACAGATGTGTGTGAGAAAAAGTTAACAACTGTTGTCTTGTTTGTAGTTACTTGTGAAACTATTAATCTCAAGGAATTTCTTATTTTACAGACCGGAGCAGCTGCCACCTTCTTGAAGAATTAGAAACCATTTTGAATGATTTGACTCGGCGAGCCGTAACGTAGGAATGGATTTTTCCGGACAGCAAATGGACAAGCACTGACTGGCGCATTCGTCTTGAAACCCGTTAATATTGCAACAAATCAGACTGCATTCATGTACAAATCTTTTAAAAGCTAGCCAAAGTAAGATGCAGACTCGTCAATGCGCGACAGACAAATTCATACCACGAATTTCACCGCGCTCCATACAGTGCCCTAGCAGCTGCTCTTACGGTCCCAGAGGGCCATGGTGCAGGCTAATTAGGGTTACTGTGTATCTTTTCGAAATCAAATTTATCACAGAAAACACACCCAAAATGGCTGTCATACAAAGTATCTATTCAGGTGCGGATCCAGAGGGGGGGTTTTGGGGGTCAAAACCAACCCCCCTGCTCCGACACCAAAAAATTTTATTTAATGCATTTTTTGTGTGTCCGCCTGTCCGAAACGAGCTGACATAAAAACCCCCTCCTGGAAAAATTCCTGGATCCGCCCCTGCTATCTACAGTAAACTCTCGTTATAACACCCCCTATTACAAAGCTCCTCCTGGCCATTATTCTCTGCATTGTTTATAGCTCTCTCTGGATATAAAGCTCAAATTATTTCGGTCCCTTGAAGAGCGCTATAATGAGAGCTATATTTACTGTATTGAAATGCATAAATCAACCTTTTCATGGCCAAAAGTCTTCAGGTTATACATCCGACACCTGAAGAATATTTTCAGCTCTCCAACAAGACGTGCTGATTTTTATATTTATTTCCCCCAGTCCGTACAACCACACCAAATTTTGTTGCGATACTCCATTCAAATCATTATCCCTCTCCGAACACAACTAAAATTACAACCATCCGGGAAACGGGTATCAAGACTGCATAACATCTTATTCAACTTCAAATACATTGCATAACCATGATTTTACACATTTCTTGCAAGACTGTAAAAAGAATTTGGTGCAGCACACACACACCGGCAATCGTGGACATCCCATTGATCTATTAAATAGGTGTACTAAAGAAATGCTTCCCTAACTTAATTTTACCTAAAGCTACAGACGTACCCACGCCATTCTTGCGTTTTGCTCTGATGAGTGCAAGTCGAAAAGCTTTAGCATGTCTTTGTCGTTACTTAATTCTATATTCCGATAAAGCTACAGAGCTGAAATTTGAATTGTAAATGGTTTGTGAAACCTATAATGGTAACCATTATAGGTTAGGTTTCATTGGTAAAAATTTCTTTAATGACACGTAACTTAATTTTAGCTTTATAGGTATCGCACACTATTATAGGTTGGTTTCACAAACTCTAACCCTCCATAGGATTTGCACGGGTTTGGGAATCGTGGACCTATTGTCCCTCTTTTGTTCCCGTCGACGATTTTAATGCGTATACAATTACGCACCCCTACCATACAATAGTACTATGTGCATATTAAAATAGATGTATTATTTTAAACATGCAAACAGTACTCATACAGAGAAAAAAAAACAAGATTTCAAGAAAGTAATCAATTGTAACAACGAAAAGATAAAGACAGAGGTACCTGCCAATAAAATTAAAAAGATAAACAAATGATTGTTCTGGGTTTTCCCGGGAACTTTGCATTTGTCTCATTGGTTTGTGACAAAGACTATTCTGGGAAAAACCGGAACAATTCACATTCCTGTAAAATGCAAATTTCTCACAAAAGGTAAATCAACTGTACAAAATAAAATACTTTAAGTAGTAGCTGGAGAATAGTCATAGGCAGTACAAATCGTACTGAGACACTCTTAATAAATAAATAATTTTTACAAACATGACATTGCTCCTGAGCACTTGCAAAGAATAAAAATATATTTACCACAATAGACAAGCCTGAAAAATCAACATTAACCCTCCTGCTACTCCACAGAATAAATATGAAGGGTAAGTTCAAATAATTCACTATAAACATATAACAAAATCTTTCACAAAAAACAACATTTTAAAAAAAATGAGGAAATATGAATTGCACACAATGTAAGTTGCACAATTAATACCAGCTTACTCGATTGCACTTAAAAACGAGGCAGTTTGACAATGAAAACGCTTGCACTAGACACAATGTACTCAAAGCAGTAAAATACTGGAAATCCATGTTTGCAAGTCCTATGTAGCAATGTGTCTCAAGTTCGAATCCCAATAAAAAGATTAAGGGATAATGCTTTGTCAAATTAAACATGTTTACAGCATGACTACAACCAATAAAAAGTTGCGATCTTAAATGTGATAATTTTGCTAAGATAAAACCCTGCACATTTAGTAAATACTTATATGATGCATTAATTAAGTACATGACAGATTTACATTTTCATTAAAAGCACACATTAGTATAAGTTATCTAGATACCCTGTGATCTGTTACGTTCCAACTATAGACTGTATCAAATAGCCGCCGTTTCTTTGTTCCTTGAGGACATGCATGGTCCGGTTGCACATATTGTGCTTCCATTGTTGAACTAAGTAACAAAAGGTGCCCCACGAAATGGCGGCTATTCGATACGGTCTATATTATTATTATTTATTTTTTGGTATTCATACCAAGGATTCCTCAATAGTGCTCATTGCACTGTCACTCGCACGCGTGAGGAAACCCATGAAGAATTGGAATTATAAATGGCCAGAGACACCGGGGAATCCCCTTGCTCTTCACGAAAGAATGCTCTGGGATCTTTAGAGTGCGTTACCATTACCTAACACACTGGACCAACGGCTTTTCATCCCCTCCGAAGGATGAACCAAGTGTGGTTGAGTGCCTTGCCCAAGGGCACAGGTACCGCAGCCAGATTCGAACCCGCAACCCCAAGTTTTCACCCATAATTGCGAGTCAATGACCTCGGCATCCCATAAGAGACTAGTTAGTGTAACATCTATGTATTATTGGACCGTTTTAGCTTGCTGATACATCCAAGTACCGAGCACGACGCACAAGATTCCGCTCATGCTCAGTAGCGACACCTCATTACGAAACACCAACAACGACACTACGATATCGAGCACGATTCCTACGTTACCTAGCACCTGCAACGCGACGGGCGACGTGTAAAACGTGACTAGGAATGTCGTGACGTTGTAGCCGACCGAACAGAGACAACTGGCTAAGACTAGGAGACAGAGGTGATAGTTAGGGCTGGTTGATTGCCAGAGGGGGGCGACTGCGGAGAAGGCTGATGGTTCAAATAGCAACGCGGCCCCTAGGAGCAGAACGGAGCTCGGAATGGACATGTGGTATAGGAGACGTATCGTGTCAAGTTTCTGCTCTTTTAAGAGGACACCTAGATTTGTAAGAAGAAACAAAAGTAACATTTTAAACATTGTTGACAGCCTGCCTTATTTGTAATTTTATTAAGTTTGTTACGCCCCAACTATGCCAGTTAGTAGCCCCAGCCTACTAAAGCTTTCCCAACAATAAGTTAGAAATCTTCTAGCAATAGTTGGGCCAACTCGAACTTATGGTTAGCAAGTCTTGACAATAAGTTGGGACTGTTGGCGTAGTTGAGGCGTTGTAAGGGAAGACACAAATCGTACCGCAGCGGTACCGCTCATTTAGTGCAGGCGGTACCAGTGGTTTAATAGATTTATGTGTCTTCCCTAAGTTCAAAGTTAAAAATGTCACAAACTTGTAAATTTTGACTTTCTGTAATATTTTTTCTTATATTACATGTACAAACCTTGTAATATACTCTTTAATGCTCGAAGTAACGTAGCTCCAACTGCAGCTAAAAAGCCATACATACTAAAGTTGATTTCTCCCGTTATAGACAACATACTGCCGAAACACAGAGGCACCATGGACAAATATACGAAGAGATGTATCGGCTGATTAAATAGTAGTCTCGCGATTAGAACAGTTACGAGGGGAGATAGGGCAAAAACCATCCTAAGGAATGAAATGTAGAGATGTCGTAGAGCTATATTGCCCAGAACGATACTGAACGTAAAAACAATACTGAGTACGAGAATTCGATGAATTAGATTTGGAGGAATCTGCAGTCGGGCGTTGCCTGTTCCGAATGCTGCCCCCAGTGGTGTGTAGCGGAGTACGACCGAGCCGAAGAGACTCGCAGAGAACATGTGCAGCATGGTCAGAAACACCGGGTAGCAGAACTGCTCACGGGCAAACAGCCATTTGTTGATGTTACTGAGGCCGATGCTCGTTGTGAACCAACCAGTTACGGCTAGGTAGGTCATGAGTCGAATGTGCCGTGGCGACGTCATTTCGGCTGCCAGGGACTCCTACTCAATGGCGGCCGATGGTGTGCCTACATCACAATCATCTGCTGTGTACCCGTATTTTATTTATCCTGCAAAAATGTGAAGAAAAAATGTTCATTTAGGTAAAGGCATGCTCTTATTTGTTAAAACAAAGACATTTAACAGGTTTAGCACTTAGCCACAGGCTCGTCAGCAATGCGCACGCGTACCAAATTCGTGCCTTTGGGTTTGCTACATACACAGAGCTGCGTATTACGTGGCACGAATTTGGCGCACGCATTGCTGACGAGCCTGTGGACCATGCATGGTGGACGGTGCATTGTGCCTGAAACTAGTTAGGCCAAAGGAAAACCAATTCAGTTGTAAAACCCTGCAGCTTTTGCACAAAGAAAAAGGCTATGGTAATAATGATCAGCTTCTAAATTCTTATCAAAAGAGAATATTTCTCACTATTTCCAGTAAAAATATTAAAAGAAACGCTGCCCATCTGCTGCACAGCGATGTGACAGTTGGTGCCGAAATGTTGATGTTCTAGCGCCCTCAATTGGTGAAAATTGATGGTCCACTTTTGTGCAAGTGCGCACTCAAGCGCCAGCATGTTTTTGCGACACAAGTGCGCTCTATCTTTGAGTCTTTGTTTTTTGGAAATGGCCTAAAATACAAAATTGCAAGCGATGACAGATTCCAGCTCCTCTTCGGACGACGAGGAGGAGAAGGCAAAACTTAAGTCTGCTGCTTGGCCGACGTGGTCTGGAAAAAGTAGGCACCGATGCGCGGACCAGAAAAACTGCCATAGCGGAGGGGCATTGAAGGAGGTTGGGGGGATTTTGTACAAGTTGGAAATAAAAAATTTTTCCCCTAAAACGACTTATCAGTCTTCAGTAAATGTAGATCTGTGTAGAAAAAAAAATGGCAGGAAAAAATAGGGAGATTTCGCATTTTTTATTTTAGCCAGTTTCACAAAATTAGTTTTTTTTTTAAATTTTAAATTTGTCTTTTACTTTTGAAACAGGTACCAAATCCGGCACTGGAACTAGGCCTACAGTTAAGCAAAGTTTGAGGTAAAGTAGTTTTTATATAAAATGTAAATAACACAATTTACAATTGCCATCAAACGTAAATTACACAGCTGTGAGAATATGTTGATAATTTGAACCAGAGGATTGTTTCAATTCTGCTTCAGTAATGTTTGTTTAGAGACACGCATGTTTAATTTGTATACCTTTTTTTTTGATTATTTTCCCCTTTGAAGGAATTTTGCCAATTGTGTGGAGCAGAGCGATTACAGAAATGTTGACACAACTCCTGAACTGAAGGTTTTCGTTGCAAAGAAGCTTGCTTCATGGCTTGACAGGTAATATCTCACAAAATATTCTCTCAAAACAGCCTGGTGCATCATTCCATTGGCACGAGCTCAATAGGCTAAAAACGTGAGTTTGAGGCTCTTCGTCAACCATCTCACAAACTACACACTTTTTCTTAAATTATTATTATTAATTCTTTCTGGTATTGAAACCAAGGATTCTTCAAAAGTGCGCGAGGCACTGTAGCTCGTAAGCCTGAAGAAACCTGTGAAGAGAAAACGACGAAGAAATGCTCAGTTTTAGAGGTGGGAGGAAAACCTCTATACAATTCTGTATAGGGGGAAACCCACAGAATCAAGCAGGGACTGAGAACCCAATCCACATACTGACCCGGACGGGATTCGAACCAGTGCCACAGAGGTGAAAGACGAGGAAAGTACCGCTGCACCAACCTGATTCCTCGTTATTGGCTTTGTAAAAAGTCAAGACTCTTACTCTCACCAGCTGTTTTTTTTATGTCTATTTCTAGTTCTATAGAAGACGTTGATAGAGGAATACAGGGTGTTGAGATCTTAGGAACAGCTCAGAATGATCCTGATGGTAAGTAGTGAGATAACCCATCATAAATGATGATTAATTAAGAGTGTGTCCAGATTTTTCCAGAAAATGGATTTTGTTCTAACCTAACAATCATATAAAATGCCACTCCAAAATACTATCCATGAGAAGAAAACGGGAAATTTGCAGTCTCCATTTTGGATGTGGAAGCAAAAAAGTTGGTGTGATCACTGCACTGCTTTATGGAACCTGATAAATTAGTTTACAAAACATCAGTTGTTTTGACGATATCATTAAAAATATACGGATTGAGAACGTGAAATTTCAGAATGGCAATGAGACAAATATGACAAATGACATGGTATCAAAATCTCAACACCAATGGGAAAAATGGGGGAGGGGGCTCGAAAATGTGATCTGGACACGCTCCTTTAGCATTGATCAACCAAAGTGATTTCCCCAAAGTAAACAAGGTCAAAGTATGAACTGAGCCTCAGACTTTCTGAATTGTGCCAAATTTTTTGCCCTGACCAAATTCCAGCTGTATATTTTGTTTCTTTTTAACCAGATGATTTCCAGCTATTCTCAACCTCCAAGCCTGGTCCGTCGGTTGAAAAGCCTCGACCAGCAAAGAAGCAACAGCGCCCTCCCAGTAGTAGTGACAGGTTGGTTAGAATGTGACACAATAGAGGCTTTGCACGGGCGGCCATGACAGGAGCAGTCACATTGTCACCGTGCGTCATGCACGAGTAGGCACTTTGTGGATCTATTGTCACATCATTTAATGATTAAACCTGCCCCTGTCATGGCTACCAGTGGAAAGGATTTATTTACTGAAATAGCATAGCAGACCCTCTTGTCACTAGCACCCCTGGTGCCAATCTGATGTGTTTGTAGGCAAGACACTTAATCTCAATTGCCTCATCTACCTGAGCGATATTTGGGGAGTTGTTAGGGGGAATGCCACAATCTAAGTGCTGATAGGGTTGTGCGCTTTGGCCGGGCAGCCACCTAGTTGAAGCAAAATGGTTCTGGTGAATCCCTGATGGCAACGGTAATAATGGCAACAGTAATAATTGCAACAGTGCCATGAGTACCCTGCAGGGGGAATGCCACAATCTAACTGCTGATAGGGTTGTGCGCCTTGGCCAGGTAGCCACCTAGTTGAAGCAAAATGGTTCTAGTGATTCTCTGATGGCAGCAGTACTAATGGCAACAGTGCTAGGACTACCCTGTACGGTAGACAAGAATCCACCTTTATTTCTACCCACACTCTCAACCAATGACATTTATGAATGCCGCTTCAAATCCAAAATTTCTCAGTAAAACAAAACCGGAAGTGTGATATTTTTTCTCTCTGTTTCCTCAGTGACTCCAGTGAAGAAAAGGCCAAGTTGTCAGCAGCGGCCGTCACTTATGAACAAGTCATCCAACGAAGCTGGCCTGAAATGCTCCAAAACCACCAGGTGACCACTAACCTTTCACCTACTAACAAACTTTCATCCCGGACTTCAAACGACGGTGCAACTGGGCTAGTCTCCTGTGATCAGGAACGCGATTTGGACTGTGACAAACCGAAAAGGACACGTGCAGCAAATGGTTTCTCAAATGCCGATTTAGAGGAGCATGGTCGCGAAAACAAGAAAAGAAAAAAGAAACAGAAAAAGAGAAAATTGAATTCCGAGAATTTGGAATTGATTTCTGAAGGTGGACAAAAGGACGCTATCCAAGTTGATTCTGAAAATGTAAGCGAGTCACGTGTGGAGCCTTCCGAACAAATTGTAAAGAAAAAGAAGAAAAAGAAGGTTAAACCTGGCCATGCTGTATCGACAGAATCTAACCCCCAAAATGAGCCCAAATTGTCTGCTAGGTGACAGTCGGCTCAGTCGTTTTAGTTAGATGAGTGTTCGCATGTGGTGAATTAATCAGACTTTAAAAAATGACTCTTGGTTGACCTCATTTGTGGTGACTGTAGTATTGACAAGTAATCAATACCCTGTAGTATTGACCAATAATCAATACCCAGTAGTATTGACCAATAATCAATACCCAGTAGTATTGACAAGTAATCAATACCCTGTAGTATTGACCAATAATCAATACCCAGTAGTATTGACCAATATTCAATACCCAGTAGTATTGACCAATAATCAATACCCAGTAGTATTGACCAATAATCAATACACAGTAGTGTTGACCAATAATCAATACACAGTAGTAAAAAGGCAAAATAATACAATTTTGGCCAATAATGTTTTTGCAAAGCAAAAAATTTGAAACTGCTAATGTAATTTCTTGCACTAGGCATGGGTTCGTTAGTCATGACTTATACCAATATCTACAACGAATGTTCATGTATAATTTACTTTAAAAAAAAAAGAAAACCGGATAACCTGTGAAAAGTGGGTCACACCAAACCCATCGTATCGGTTCATTCTCACAAGATGACAAAACATTTGACGCAGAACAAAAACACTCAAATAGGTTTGCTTTATGAATCATATGATATGAATTCATTTGGAACACAGAAGTCGGCTACACGTGTCGTGCACGTGTATCCGTGATGATCGCGCAGTGGATGATTTGGACTTTTGGACCCTAAAAAGTCTGATGTTATGAGCCCATTCCAACTTGGGCTTTCCGATTGTTGTCTATAACACTTTGAACCAAGTACTGATCCTCGTATAGATAACTTGGCTTAGCTTGGAGGAAACACATTAATATAGACTATTGAACATGCATTGGTCTAAACATGCATTGGTAATCTAAAACCTCTATTGCTAAAGCGCAGGGAAACAGTTCACTAGTTTTTGTGTAGACCCAGTATCCTTGGCAATACACAATTGGTGAAGTTTTTACTTTAGTTCTCTATCAAAGTTTACCTTTCAAAGTTAAAAAAAAATTGCTTCTGATCAAACCGATAATTTTATTCGTGCTTGAATTATTTGATAATTCCTAAAACCAACATTTGTTCAGCAAAATTCTTCCCAAAGTTGATCACACTGACTTTTAACCTTTTATATCAAAATTGTCGTAACTTCACGTAGCGTATGTAAAAGGTTGCTGGGTACCCTCATTATAGGAAAAGCGGGTCATACGTCACGCGCATGACGTTACAAATTACCAGTCTTGAAAAGAGTGAAAAGCCATTTTCATAGCATGACGGCACTTAAATTACGACCTTTGATTAAAGCTAAAAATAACCTGTTGGCCATGGCCATAAATATATTTGTTTACTCTTTAAGATGTGCCTTCTTTTGTTAGATGTTGAATTTTTGAGGGCAAAATATTTGTTTGCGTTTGTTTGCGTTTGTTTAAAGTGGAATTTTTGCCTGTTCAAATTCGTGCCATTAATCGGTCTCAAAAACTGACAATTACTAAAGACTATTTTACCCTTGGAACAACTGTTTTTCACCATTTGGCCCGAGCTCCTATCTATAAGATGCACTTTGTCCATGTTTAAACACGGCCAAAGTTCTCGCGTGATTGACAGCCCGCCATTTACGAAGCAGTCACTGTACTCTCTGACCCAGATTCGGTTACCAGGCAACCGGTAATCGTGCCAGATAAAGTGCTCCGCAAAAGGTTACAATGTGCAGTGAATGTGCTGACACGCTCCGCGAAAAAAGCGTTTGCCCAATATGGCTGCCAATTACGGGCACGTCGCTCGACCCCTTTTAAATCATAGGTTAAAAGCGAAACAATGGACCGAGTCAATAATAATCACAATAGTGTTGCTTTCTTTTCTTTTTTTTTCCGAATAAAAAGCGAAGTTTGACATGGGTGGAATTTGAAAAGACCTGAAAAGGCGGAATTCGGGGGCCAAGTTCAACAACTTGAACCCTGCGGCGTTTGAAGTGACATAACCACACAAGAATTCCACTAATGCAGGGTCGCCGGCTTGTGACGTACGAATTCACGTATGATGTAAGCAAGTTGGATGACATAGCCAAAACTTTGTTTTTTGTTCTCTTGGGGAACTAGTGTAAAGTGCAAGGTTGTGAGAACATTAAAAGCATTGAACTTAAATTATTTGTTCTAGTAAAAATTTAAAATTGTTTGATCTAGTAAAAGAAAAGAAGAGAATTGCTGAAGTCTGTGGCTTTACAAAAACCGGTATTCAAGATTTTCAGTGTCGGAGGTCAAGGTCAAAATCTTTTATTGCCAACCTTTTCTTTAATAATTGTTTTCACAGTTGCCCTTTTTCCTCAGATTTACTGCGTCCCTCAGCATACAGTCATGAAATTTAATCAAATTTAGGGGACAAATCCTGTAAACGTAGAAACACACAGCCTAGATACACTACAACATGACCAGAAAATATTTATTCGTAGGCAAGATCGAAACATGCAGAATTTGTACAAGCTATTACAAGAGTGTAAAGTTAAACACTGAAAATTAATCAGAAAATTTAATCTGAGAAATCTGTCACATGGGGAAAAACATTTTCTACATTTGGTTTGTATAAAATTCCCTTTTCTGTATCATCTTAAAAATAGCTTGTGCCCCAAGAAATAGTTGAGGATCATTCTGAAGAAAAAAAGTGGACAATGTATGGAAACAAATTAGAGTTCCCTGCACTATTGAAAGCAAGGAATGTTTATACCATAGGACAAACCAAAAAGCAACCTCAAATTGCAGAAAAATAAATAAAACAGCAGCAAATATGATAATTATTTACAAGTAAAACGCCAGAACACACCAATATTTCAATCTACATATAAGCATTTCACTCCAAGAACAAAAACGTTATTTGTACAATAATATTTCAATGATTACACAAATAATAACCAAATATAAGTATTGAGAAAACAATATGGCTCCAAATTTACTTTTGAGAGAGGGTTTTATAAATGGGTCTTTCCACAGTAAAGGGGCATTTTGGCAACACAGACCATATTTTCGAGGAAATACCTTTGTCTGGTCTCAAAATAAAAGTTTTGAGATAACTTAGGCCCAAAAAGGGTTACAAATAGTGTGACAAACATGCCTTTCTAAAAACCCTGTGTACAAATTTCCAATATACACTCGTAACCGAGACGGCCTAAAATTTAACACAAGTGTCTGTTCCGGTTACGAGTGTATAATGGCAATTTGTACACAGGGTTTTTAGAAAGGCATGTTGTCACACTATTTGTAACCCTTTTTGGGCCTAAGTTATCTCTTCAGAACAACTTAAACTCATTTCTTTTATTTTGAGACCAGACAAAGGTATTTCCTCGAAAATATGGTCTGTGTTGCCAAAATGCCCCCTTTACTGTGGAAAGACCCAAAGAATAAGGGTCAACAGAAAATACCATAACGGAGAATCTAACGAAGGTAATTGCTAAAAAACCAAGCTTGTCAGAATTTCTTTAGTGCCACATTACAGTACAATTATTTACATATTTTAATATTTACACACTTGCAGCATTAAAAGAAAACTGCCAAAAATGCTAGCACCGACGATCTTTACATTATAATTTCATTCAAAAAAGTTGGTTTGATTTCAATATTTCTTTGGTTTAGTGCCAATTAAAGACGCTGCCAAAATCTGACCCATTAAAACATTTTGTCCACTTAGCCTTGATTCAAGGCTACAGCTAGGTCCTAAATACCCTTAGGCATCCATCTTGATGGGTAATTTCTCGATTGCGCTTACGTGTCTTGGCTCAAGTCTAAAGGAAGGAGGACGATTTGACATTTGTACTTAGTCTGTCTTTAAACACATTCTGACACCTCTTTGATAAAAAACGAAGCTCTTCATAAATTTATATGTTAAATTTCATATTTTAAAATTTGAGGACGGCTTAAAATACCTGCTAATTGGCCCTAGACCATTATTCATTCTAATGCTGATGGCTGGTACAAAATATTGTACAATTTTTATATATTTCAAATTTGGAAAATTTCCAATTATTCCTGCTAAAAACTGTCTGATGAATTTGTAATCCAAATTTTACTTTAAAGTTGGTAAAAATTTATTAAAATCGTCACAAGTGAAGTCCTTTAAAATTTATGCTTTCAAGACGAATAAATATTTCAGATGTGCTCTTAAAAAGTGTAAGTGCTATAAATGCTCCGATTTAGTGTAATTTGTGACAAAAACACGACTTTTACAGTGAAAAATTTCCCAATTAGTGAGTCAATATTTTCCTTTTTACTTTTTCCACACTGTCATAAAATGGAATAGTTCCTAAAAAAATAAAACGCATTAATTACTAAATGTTGAATTAATCAGGCTTGCTGATCCAGTTAGACAGATTTTGAAAATTCACAGTGACATCAGAGACGAACGTACCTCCCGCCGACCGCCCTCCCTAATATTACACTCGCCTTAGAGTCTTCCATATCGTCCGACGCGGTGCCTGCGGGGGCTGAAACGATCGTAATGTTTCCCTCGCGCTGTTTGGCGTGCAGACTCATCGGCAAATCGGCCATGTCGGATATCTTGATCGGACTGAGCGTAGCTAGCGTCGTCATTGTTACACCACCGGAGACATTGACGGGGATTGTTACTTCTTGGTGGATGTGGGGCGATGGGTGTGGGGGATGCTGAGGCAGGTTGAGTTGGATCTCCTTGGGTTGGTTCATGACTGAGTTAGGGGTAGGGGAAATAATTCTCACTAATTAGTTGATGTAGTTTGGTATAGAAGAGCTTCAACAATTAGCAAAATATTGTGTTAGTTACATGTGCTTGCTCAAGGGCGACAAACTGTTTAGTTGACCAATATTTAGTTGACTAGTTGACCATAAAATTAGCTGTGCTCATGAAAGATAGTTGTGAATGAAACAATGCCTATATTTTGTTGGGAATCTGCATTACGATTCTACATTCTGAATTCAGGTACAAGAAATTGTGCTTTTTAAAATTGATCTTGAGGTGGTCTTGAGTCCAAATACTGTGGGAACAGCAAGTCTGAGACCAAGGCAAAAGATATAATTTGGTTTGAAACCATAGAAACAAGACCAGTGGTGAAATGAGATTCTCTCCGCTCGAGTCTCAAGTCAAGCTATTCTCAAGTCAAGTCAAACTGCCTTGGAGTCCCAAGTCAAGTCAAACTGCCTTGGAGTTCCAAGTCAAGTCAAACTGCCTTGGAGTTCCAAGTCAAGTCAAACTGCCTTGGAGTCCCAAGTCAAGTCGAACTGCCTTCGAGTCCCAAGTCAAGTCAAACTGCCTCCAAGTCCCAAGTCAAGTCAAACTGCCTTCTAGCCCCAAGTTAAATCATACTGCCTTTGAGTGCCAAGTCAAGTGAAACTGCCTTAGAGTCCCAAGTCAAGTCAAACTGCCTTCTAGTCCTAAATCGAGTCGTTTTTATTTGACATCAGTGTTACGTCAGACATGTTGGTCAAGTGAGCTTATACCTTGACTAAGTTGCTGTAGGAAACTGGGTTCGATCAGATTTTGTAGTTGTTGTATCTGTGCCATTTGATGCTGCTGCTGTTGTTGTTGCTGCTGCTGCTGTTGCTGCTGTTGTTGCTGTTGCTGTGCTTGCCCCTGTTGTTGTTGTTGTTGCGATCTTCGCTGTGCGGCTTGCCTCGAGGCCTCCGTATAATGCGGCGGATGATGATCGGGCTGAACCGTTGAATTGAGCGTGGTCAGTCGATGACTGCTAGCGGGTGGCGTGTGGGACTGTATCACACTGGCTGCATGGAAATACAGGTAAGTGAAAAGGTAAACTCGGGTTAATAAAAACGTAACTTGGACCTCGTTCACATTAGGAATAATCTTTGTTTAGGATTAGTTAATCATCGTTGGTTAGTGAAGCTATGTTCCTTATTGAAAATTAATTTTAGGATGTCCAAATTCAAAAATTGAAAGAAAAAGTATCCATTTTTTTGTGACTGAAATTTGACTCTGATCTTTAAATTGTGTTTCTGGTTTTGCAGTTCATTTTCAACCAACTTACCAGAGTTTTGGAGTGGAGGTGCCTGCAGCATTTGCAACATCTGCGACGGTTGCCGGCCGAGCGAGTGTCCATGTTGCTGTTGTTGCTGCTGCTGTTGCTGCTGCTGCTGTGAATGACCCTGCTGCATTGTATACACCATGCTCTGTAGGCTCAACCGTGACGCCCCTGTTTGGTTGTAATTGGAAGCCGCGGATAGCGAGCTGACGGGTGGAAGTTTAGTCGACGTCGGCATGGTAACCTGAAACATCAAGGAGTTTATTTAGAGGTATGTTTGTATGTATTTCTTACAATATGGAGTAAAGTGTCCTGCCTAAAGAACACAACATAGCCTTGGCCCATGAACATTTTGCCCAGAAGATCCGACACGCTATCCAAACTTTGCATACATTTCATACAAGTCCCAGACCTCAAAGATTTGAAAATAAGGGGCAGGTCACTCCAGCTTTGATTTTTTTCCAAATTTCAAAGGGTACTGAGGCCAACTGGAGGGGCACATGGCCAATTTTTTTGTAAATGTGTATTGGTTATTAGTAGCAAGCCTCATGAAATTTAAGAAGATAGGGCATGTTGGCCAAGTTGGCCTTAGAATGTGTATATCTTGAAGGGGCCAACTCAGCAGGGCTTCAGGCCATTGGCCTTGGTGGCCTCTGTTAATGTCAAGGCCACAAAACCAAAAGAAGTGAACATACCATCTGTGATGGATGTGTCGCCGCACTTGTCTTCATCCCGCCTTGTTGCTGCGCCATGCTGTAAATGGCATGCTGCAATTGGCTGGATTCAAGCGCTGACATGGTCGTGATTTGACCACCACCTCCCATGATCCCCGGCGTGCCGTTGTGTTGAATAACGGATGCCGTGCCTGACCCTGCACTGCTGTTTGCCATGACAATTTCGGGACTGGTCCCGTCATCCATGTTGCCTAAATAGAGAAATTGATAGTTGGGGCGTTTCAAAAAAACATGAAGCGAGTCTTTCCACGGTAAAGGGGGCATTTTGGCAACACAGACCATATTTTCCAGAAAATACCTTTGTCTGGTCTCAAAATAAAAGAAATAAGTTAAAGTTGTTCTGAAGAGATAACTTAGGCCCAAAAAGGGTTACAAATAGTGTGACAACATGCCTTTCTAAAAGCTCTGTGTACAAATTTCCAATATACGCTCGTAACCGCGACGGACACTTGTGTTACATTTTAGGCCGTCCCGGTTACGAGCGTATATTGGAAATTTGTACACAGAGCTTTTAGAAAGGCATGTTGTCACACTATTTGTAACCCTTTTTGGGCCTAAGTTATCTCTTCAGAACAACTTAAACTTATTTCTTTTATTTTGAGACCAGACGAAGGTATTTCCTCGTAAATATGGTCTGTGTTGCCAAAATGCCCCCTTTACTGTGGAAAGACCCAAGTTTCAAATCCATGCCCTGTAACAGGCTACTCGGCAATAACTATCAGTTATTTCACATGTTTCATGAAATGTCTCTTGTGTTGGGCATTTATACCAAGCTTATGTGCACCCACAAATTTCATTATGGATTGTTTGTTTTAGAAGTACATGTACCGGTACATGTGTGTCCCATGCGCAGTGCTTTTCGCGTCAACCGAAGAATGTCCCATGCGTAACACAAATTTTGTCACTTTGATATCTATTAACTAAACAATTAACGACCCTGTTGAAAAATACTTCTAACATTGCCGATTCTCAGTAGGTATGGTGTACACTGGTTCAAAATTTGTAGAGATATTGTCACTTAAAATGTTTAAATTCTGGTTGACGGATATTTCATCTTATTTTAAAACACCCCATTCCTCACTTTGATATCTCTCAACTGAAACAGTGACCCTGCTGAAAAGTACTTTATAACATTTTTCTTATTATTAAGATTCGACTGTACTTAAATCCATCTAAAAATGTAAAGTTATTCAGAGATTATGTTTGTTGCCGAAATATCTTGTACCCGCGCTCCACTCACCTGGTATAGTGTACGCGATTCCCTGTGCATCTAGCGCTAGTTTGTTTTTAAACGCCTCTTCTTTCCGTCTATTGGCAAACCAATTATAAACCCTGACTTCTGTGACCAAGTTGCTACCCAATCCGCTAACCTGAGTAGGTGATACACCTCGCTGCATACACTCCGCCCTGAACAAAAATTAGATAGATTTAGCTGAAGAAATTTTTGGCTGAAGAATTTGCTTGCCAAAGTTTACAGCTGGGCAATTTTTTTGCTGAGAATGGGTTAGAGCTAGGCCTTGACCTTAATAACTGAGGCCACCGAGGCCAATGGCCTCATGCCCTGCTGAGTTGGCCTCATGCCCTGCTGAGTTGGCCTCATGCTCTGCTGAGTTGGCCTCATGCTCTGCTGAGTTGGCCCCGATGCCCCGCTGAGTTGGCCTGATGCCCCTTCAAGATATACACTTTCTGAGGCCAACTTGGCCAGCATGCCCTATCCTCGTAAATTTCATGAGGCTTGTATACACTAATAACCAGTACACATTTAGAACAAAGTTGGCCATGGTGCCCCTCCAGTTGGCCTCAGTGTCCTTTGAAATTTAAACAAAATCAAGGCCAGAGTGGCCGGCTACCTTATTTTCATAACATTAGGCTTATAGTTAGAGCTGTGCTAAATGTTTAAATGGTTTATGATTTTAGGATTTGTATATTTTGAAATGCAGTTCAAGAAACGTTCCAGGGAAAAAATTAGACTTGATTTCTTCAATATCACTTCTCTGTTTTGATTTCTTTAAAAAAGGTCACATATAAAGGTATTGACTATAGCTCAGAACTAGTTAAATCTACTGCGAACCTCTTGAAATTTTATAACAAATTTTAAGAGGAAATTTTATTCAGCGAGAGCAAAACCTGTATAAAATGTGGTTTTTATAATTATTCCATACCCCTCCCTGCACTGCAGGCTGGATTTCCAAGAGATTAAACATAAATATGTAGGACATTACCAAGGCATTTTGCTGATACACATTTTTATTTTTATATTGTAATTAGGCCATCGTGAGATAATTTCAAACCATTTTGGGAGACGAGCTCTGGACCACCCTCTCCTAATCCACAAGGCAAACCCATTCCCTAAAGCTAGTAAATAAATTAATGGGCTAATCTTTACACAGCTCTATGCAAATATGTGTTTCTAGAATCAGGGATTAAACTCCAAACAATGCCAGTCACCCTTGTCACCAAAAGCCCCACAAAACATTAGTCGTTTTTGTTCTTTAACAGTCTTCCCTAAAAATCAAAATAAAGTTTTCTTTAGAATAAAGCAAAAAACCTTTCACAATTACAGTGTTTGATAGTAGTACCCACATCCTTTTTTCAATTGTCAATATTGAATCTTGTAAAGTCAGAAAGTCTTCTTTCTGTTTTGTTGTGGCCAGTTTGGGGAGGGAAGAGGGCCGCTTCTCCTTTTGTTGACATTTTGTGTTTTATTGACAGGACGTGGTGCCCTCTTTGTGTGTGAACTGTGCACAATCAAACAAAATTTGGCATTTTGAGGTTTGTTTAGGAGTAAAAAAAGCCTACAGGTTTTCTTTCACATTCTCAAAACCACAATTTGGATAGATTCTGGAGTTGTTGAAATTATACACTTATTTCCAGTTTTTAAGAAGATCCCATACTATGCAATTTAATAGAAATTCTGCAACAGAGAAATCCTGCCAAAATGCATTATTTTTTGACTGACCATATAAATAAAATGCCCTAAAAATTAGTTGTTGAATTAAATAATCTTGGCATATTTAGTTTATAAAGAACATAAAACAGATGAAATTGTAGTACCGATAATTTATTTGGGAAAACTCAAGTTCTTCTGCATAGTTTAGCATTTTAACATCTTAATTAATTAATAATAAAACTACAATGTGAAATACACGAAAATGTGGTATTCTAAATTGTGAATTTTCTTCCCAACAAGAAGAAAATTGTTATTTTTCACTGTGAATACATTGTTACAAATACACACAAAAGGCGACGAAAAATTGACCTGAAATCTTTGAGCTTTGTATTGAAGAAGACCTAATGAGTCAATAATGGGGTCAGGGTCCAGCGGAATATCTGAATATTGGCGGCCATTTTGGCTGGGAATGTGTACACGTCCTTATCTATGGCGTGTCGCAATAAGAATTTGCTGTGTGCTGTTTCAATGCATTGAGACTCTGCGTTTTTTGTAAACGGATAAAAACAAATATATTATTTTGCATGTGTACGTGTATTGTGCAGAGCTCTGCATAATTGAGACGAGAGAAGAAAATCAAAAGCCAAAGTGTTTTGTTTTTCTTCTTTGAAGATGAATTTTCAACCAAGAAGCAGCTAAATTCAATCCCCAGCCACATATTTTTTCCATAATTTCTGTGTTTCTGTATCAACAAAATTCACATTCAAGCTGTAGAATTTATGCTATTGATGTCGTTGAATTAACAAAAAGTGAATTAAAAAGAAATAGTAATTAAAAAAGGAAATAAGTAAAAGCTGAAAAATTAGAATTTAGGTTTTTCTCTCTCAAAAATGCATATGTAGTGTTGATCTAAACAGTAGGTGTACAGTTCTGAACATAAATATTAATATGGCCCAACATGAATATTGATGAGACCCAAAATGAATATTAATGAGACATTTTGCATATTGCATCTGGGCATACTCACACATTGCACTGGATTCTAAAAAATGTCCCTGTCTTCTTTAGAGGGATTCCGATTATGTTGATAGGCATCATACAGTATCCGTTGGTTGTAATTGTGATATATGAATATGAATGAGATCTGATTTGCATACTCACGCATTGCACTGAACTACTAAATTTTCCCTGTCTTCTTTACTTGGGTTCCTGTTCTGTTGGTAGGCATCATACAGTATCCGCTGAGAGGCGGGACCCCACTTAAACCGATTCCTTCGCATCTTTTTACTTCTTGTGTCCCCTCGCTCATCAGATAGGGCTGATTTCTCGGGGTTTGTGAATTCTGCAGTAAAAAAAAAACCAAATTTCTAACTATTCTTTTTGGGAAAAAAAGGTCTCTAGTTTTTGAGTGAAGCAACAACAGTCTTTCTGATCCCTTCCATTTTGTGGCACAATACCTCCTGTGCCCTCCACACGACCACCATTCCTCTTAATGCATAGCTGGCATCTTTGTCTGTCTCCTACTGCCTGCCTTATCCCACGGTCTTGGCGGAGATGATTCGCTTCATCCACTTTTGGGACAATTCGTCACAGTGCTGATTTCAATACCTTTCATAACTGTCTTGTACAGTATGTTCAGTCGTCCATGGCAATGACATAATGAACCTGATACCATTGAATAGAGGACATTGCAACCTTTTCACAGATATTTGTCTTTTTCAGAAATAATCAGTAGTTTTGCAATAACATGAATTTCAAAATGGGTATCTTATTTCAAAAAATACACAAAAACCAGGTTTTAGTTGTGTAAATCATCCTACTCTACTAACCATCTTTTCGCAAAATGTATCAATTTCAATGGCTTATTCACACATTTTGTCAATTTTAGTGGCACATTCTGTTGCCCATCTTTAATATCCATTCTTGAGCAGACTCACCTTTAAAGGAGCGTGACCAGATCACATTTTTGACCCACCCATTTTCCCCATGGGTGTTGAGATTTTGATACCATATAATGTGCCATATTTTTTATCATTTCCATTCTGAAATTTTGCACTCTCAGTTTGTATCTTTTCAAGGCTATCATCCAAAACCACCAATGTTTTGTAAACTAATTTATCCATTCCATAAAACCTTTTCGCTTCCTCGTCCTAATTTCTTCCCATGGATAATGTTTGGGTTTGGGCAGGTTTTGGGAGGTATTTTACCGGATTGTTAAGTTAGAATTAAATTTATTTTCTAAACAAAAATCTGAACATGCAGTACTTACGCTGTAAAATCTCCTGTTGTTTCTTTTCATACCAGCCATACAGCGCCGCCCGTTTAATTCCCTTCATGGGCGTACCCTTATTGAGATGTTGTGAGAGATGGCTTTGGTTGAGCCCCGTCGCGTCCACCACCTCGCGCTGCGGGATGTTGTGCTGAAGCATGTAGTGCTTGATCAACTTGGCAACTTGCCAAGAATCCGTCCTGCAAAGCAGAGAGAATTGGTAAAAAAAAATGGTAAGCAAAATAAAATTTGAAAAAAATATTTATTGTTTGTGGGTTATGCTGTTGCTGTATTTCTTTCATGACCGTAGAGACTTGACAAAGATGCATTCCTACAAATCAGAGAAAAATAAATAATTGGTAAAAAAAAATGAAGAAAAAGATTGAAGCCGCAACACACTGATTCTTCTTTTGGTAAAGCTGTTGATTTTTTGCTTCACTCAAAATGAAAAGTCCCTTTTATAAATTCTGCATCCTATTGTAGACAAAAGACAATGTATACCGAGACAATGTGTACTTTCCCATTTTTAATCCAGTGTGGATAGCCTGGGAAGTTTTCCTCTCAGCAACTTTTCCCGAGTCCAGCGGTTACTTTTCCTGGCCAACTGCTGCCCAGAAAAAAAATTGACCAGGTAACTGTGTCCAATGCGGACACATTGAGTCGGTAAAAGCGCTCTGGAAGCGTACGTCCGGGCCATGAAGGTCATGCATACCCTGACACTGCGCATGCTCTTTCACGGTCTCGGTAAAATTTCCTGTGTCGAAAAAGTCCAAATGCGGACAGCAGTAAAATCTAGCCATTTTTCATTTCACCATCGTCTCGGTAAAACCTGCCGAAAAACAAGTTCAATGCGGACACGGCTTTAAACTTCTTTTTGACGCAGTGCCATTGACATGATTGACCATGAATATCTGCGTGCAGACAGCATTTCAAACAAAAGATATTTTGTATTATTTTTTAAATGAAAAATTTTATTGATGAAATTATTGGCCGATGAAATTTAGATTGCATTCACAACTTCATGAAGTCTTCCTGAGGTTACTAAAAGAGAATATGGGATATTAGGGAGGTTTCGGTCGCATACGGTTAGGCAAAACGACGACTATTAGTGAATTTTACGTCATCGATTTGTGCGTACTTGTGCGTTTACACAAATATCCCAAGTGTTGTTTTGTTGTCTACACTGATAGCAACGCCTCTACACCTTAGTGAAAAACGGACAGCGAAAGGTAACGATTTTGAGGTTTGGCTAATCGTAGTCGTAATCACTAACCGTGCACACCGAAACCTCACTATTGTAAATCTCAATATAAAAAAATGTCATGTTGCAGTTTTTATTTGGGAGAAAATGTAGTTCCTTTGTCTTCATGTATTAAAGTTGAGTTAAGTTTCATAGTTGCCACAAACTAATCAAAATAGCCATTTGAATTTGTCATTCTGTCAAATCCCTCTCCAGATGCAATTCTTAATCCAGAGGGGATGAATTCACAAAGCAGAAAAGAATGAGCATGTCACTGGATCTGGAACATCACCATGTATTACGGGCTGGGTTGGGCAACTGGTGAGTCACGAGACACAATTGACATATTTATTGATCGGATCTTGGCGTGTAGTTGGCGTTAGACTAATGCTATCTGCATTATAGGTGACCTGTTTTCAAATGATTGATATTTGTTGGTCTAGACTTAACCGAGAAATACAAAGATGTACCAGTTTTTAACCTTAATTTCAAATAAGCAGAATCAACAATATTATGGGCGTTTATTTGGAATCGATTTAAAAATTAAGGCTAGTGGGTTGATAAATTCCCAAACAAAGATTCACTTTTTTGAGAATCAATTATCATAATTTAAAACAAGTTATTCACATGTGGATAATATTATTATTAAGCACTACTAACCCTGGCTGGAAATTCTAAATTTCCCATAAGTTTCACCCGATGTTCTGTGATATTTTGGGAAATAAAAATAACGAAAACATTATCTCCTCATATACATTGGATTTTTAAAATTCTTTTTTAATCTAACTTTTTTAAAGAGGGTATGTCAGTTAACTTTGTTTTACAATGACATTTTATTTAATTACTTTAAAGGAAATAAAATTGGAAGTGAATTTGATTACTTTTTGTATGCATAAAGGGGGAGGGCTTTATATCACGTGCATAATTGAAATAAATATGAACACAAACTGCAATCTAGCAAGTCATTAAAAAATCCAGTGACCGAAAATGAAAAAAGACCTTTATAGAAATGAGTTCCCTTGTCGAAGATGTTTGTTTTCAATCCTTTTAAAACCTGGACAGCTTTTTAAAAAAGGGGTGGAGGTGTATCATTTTAGTAAGTAGGAGCGCAAAAAACTGCGATTGAATAGTACAGTCATTGGCGTAATTGCAACAATCAGACACACAATTATGTGAAGCATTGTCTACACACACACACCACTTCCATTACGATTCCCTGGCGCCATGCTGGTGGTCACGGGAAATTAACATCCTCAACTTCTCTTCTGTCATTACAGTTTCTCCCTTTCCTCCGCCTCCAAACCTCGCCCCAAAAAGAACGGAGAAAAAATCCTCCGAAACAAAACCTACAGCAACCCAATTGCTCTCTATCACTCACTCTCTCTAGTTTTCTACGGTCACAGTACTTTTGTCTTCCTCCATTTTCCCCTGCGTTTGTTTGGCTTTTTATTTTCCACGAGTTAATAACTTTTAATCATCAACTTTTTTAACGAAGGGCCGGGAGTATTCTCGTTTGCGGGATGTTGGGGAAAGGACAGAGTGCATGCGCTCCCCCAGATGTACTTGGTGAACCCCTGGGGGAGGCTAGAGTTGGGCTAGTCCAATCTGCTTTTTTCTTCTTTTTTCTTCTTTTTTCTTCTTTTTTTCTCTTTTTCTTGGGCAGTGATGGATCGGCCAGTGATTGAATGTATTGTGGTAAGGAGATAGGATTGTGCTAACATCTGTCACAAAGGAGTCTTATCACGTTGATGAAAAATGTTACCATTGTTGCTTCATCACTCTAGTTTTTATAAGACTTCTAAGAAATACTTCTTTTAAGACTTCTTTTTGAAGAGTATTTATTTTTGTAATCGCTGTTTTATTTTCTTTTTCAGCTTTTTGTTTTGTCAGTTGCTTAGTGCCAAGAGGGCATTTGTGTGATCAGGGGTCGATTTCACAAAATGCTAAGACGTGTCTTAGGAAGGGTCACTCTTGAGATGTTGGTATGGGAATTAAGACGCATTGAACTCATCTTAACTTTTGTGAAATCAATCCCAGGTCTCGGTGGCTAGTTGATAATTTGTACTAACATGGCGAGACCTGTTGCTTGATTTAAATACATGACCAGGGGCTGATTTCACAAAGCGCTATGGGTCTTAGGGGGGGGGGGGGGTCACTCTTCCTATCTTGGGATGTTGGTATGGAAATTAGGACGCATTGAACTCGCCATAACTTTTGTAAACCCTGATCCCTGGTCTCCCCTCTCTGTCGCCCTCCTACTTGAGACCTTGGCTAATTTTACAGGTTTTAGGTTCGAATCCAGGCTTTGCCCATAGACCTTTTTGCAAGATAAAAGTGCTTTATGGGAAGGATAGCGTTCAAACAACCTTCCCACAATGCAGTTCTGTTTTTCATCCAAGTTCACTCAAGTGATATTTGCAATATGATCAATGGTGCATATGCCCTTGGGCAAGGCACTTTGCCATATATTGCCTCTCTCCACCCAGGAGCAAATGGGTACCTGTTAGGGTAGTGAAGGTGTTGTGTGTTTGATTAGCTCATGAGTGCCTAACAGGCAGCTGGGGCTGCATGCTCCCCAGAGAGCTGAGAAGGCTTAAAGGTCTCTGAAATAGGATTTTTTTCACTTTAAAGGAGCGAGACCAGATTTGTTTAAACAAAAAGTAGATTTTGTTATTATTATTATTATTATTATTATTATTATTATTATTTCTTTCTGGTATTCATACCAAGGATTCCTCAATAGTGCTCATTGCACTGTCACTCGTAAGCGTGAGGAAACCCATGAAGAATTATAATTAGAAATGGCCAGAGACACCGGGGAATCCCCTTGCTCTTTACGAAAGAATGCTCTGGGATCTTTAGAGTGCGTTACCAATTACCTAACACACTGGACCAACGGCTTTACATCCCTTCCGAAGGATGGAGCAAGTGTGGTTGAGTGCCTTGCCCAAGGGCACAGGTACCGCAGCCGGATTCGAACCCGCAACCCCAAGTTTTCACCCATGATTGCGAGTCAATGGCCCTAACCACTCGGCCACGGTACCCCACGGTTCTAACCTAACAATCATATGAAATACCGTTCCAAAATACTATCTATGGAAAGAAAACGGAAAACTTGTAATCTCTAATTTCGATGTGGAAGCAAAAAGGTTGGTGTAATCACTGCACTACTTTATGTAACCGGATAAATTACTTCACTAAACTTTGGTGGATTTTTTACGATATCCCTGGATTGAGGGCACGAAATTTTGGAATGGTATCAAGAAAAATATGACACATGATATGGTACTTGTATTAAAATCTAAACACCCATGAGAAAAATGGACGGGTCAAAAATGTTATCTGGTCACGCTTCTTTAAACTGCCATTTTTTTTCCAGTGATACACTTCTAAACCTCTGAAGATACTGAATCAAGTCTAGTTTGAATTCAAACCAAACCATACTGTGTTTGTGTCCATGTGTGTGCACTAGGTTGTATGCACAAAGCACCGTCATGTTTGAACAGACCATCGGCCTAGGTGGTACCTTGGTTGTGAGCATAGTCAATGGAATGTACCATTCATTAGAGGGAGCAGGGTCAAAGGTCATTTCCTAACCGATGTTTGTTTTAGAACAAAAACACAACATCTTGCCACTTGACATTATTACCCCTGGTCATTGGGCTCTTAATACTATCACATCGACCTGAGCTGCCTGTTAGGCACTCGTGACCTATTCAGACACAGAACACTTTCAATATCCTCACAGGTTTACTTTTTTTAATGGAGAAAGGCAATTTATAGTAAAGTGCCTTTCCCAAGAGCACATGCACCATATCATGAGCCGGCATGGATAATTATGATCTTAAAGGCACAGGTTCGTCAGCAATGCGCGCCCCAAATGAGTGTCACGAAATACACAGCTCCGTGCCTTTGCTACACGGAGCTGCGTATTTCGTGGCACGAATTTGACGCGTGTATTGCTGATGAGCCTGTGCCTTTAAAGCTTTTTAAAAAGCCCCATAAATTTGTTGGCAGTTTGGTGTTAAATACTTGAAACTTCTAAAAGTCCAGTTACAGACAAAAACAAAATCATCCCTTCCGAAGGATGGAGCATGTGTGGTTGAGTGCCTTGCTCAAGGGCACAGGTACCGCAGCCTGGGGGAGGTTCGAACCCGCAACCCCAAGTTTTCACCTATGATTGCGAGTCAATGACCCAAACCACTCGGCCAGTTACAGACAAAACAAAATCATAGTACTTTTATTTTGTCATTAGACAGTGCACCTCATACATGTAGTTTATTGATCAGAATTTCAGATAAGTTTTATTCAAAGTTCCAAGTTTTATTCAAATTTATGCAAATTTATTGTGAAGACAATGTTCCATTTACAGACAGATGTACATGTATACTACTCAATTTCTGAAGGATCGCCTGTACTAATTTCGATTTATCTTTTTTGCTTAAATTTATTTAATATATTTGCTTAAATTTATTTAATATATTTGCTTAAATTTATTTAATATTTTGTAATCTGTTTTTTCTTACATAAGAGATCAATAAACATAGGCCTACATTTACCTTAAAGGCAGTATACTTGTTTAGTAAACTGTTGAAAACGCATGATTTCCACTGGTAATTGAAAGCATGCATCGAGAAAACTACCTTGTAGAAATTTCAGCCACATAGATGCAGTAATACTTCAGAAAACATGAAAATCCAAGCACGGTTTTTGTGCATGAATGAATGGCTCCAAAGATCGCCTACATGCGATCTTTGGAGATTCAAATAGTTTTCTCATGAATGGGGGCAATTCAGACGATATATTTTCACAGGATGATTACTACCATTACCATCTTGATAACCAGTGAGCTTAAAGATAAATTCAGAAATTGTTTTGGAGGGTAATTACCAAACAAGTACAGACTACCTTTAATAAAGATTCTTATTACTTTTAATAAAATTATATATGAAAATATTAGCGATCATTAGCGAATTTTTAGTATACATGTATTATGTATAATTTTAAACAGTTTTCTAATTTCTGAAATAATATACATTTTTTTTCCTGCTCTGATAAGACATTACACACAACGAATGGGTACATTGCCCCGTGTATAATGAGAAACGGTTACCATGGTAATTATCGGCTACCTGTCTTTAGCATGATTGATTGCAATTGCTACTGTATTTACATTGAAACAGATGGTATTTGGTATTTAAAAAGTTTATTTTTAAACTTTGAATATTGGACTGTTGAGAAATGTGCAGTCTTTTAGCCAATGTTAAGATTGTACAAATAGGGCCTATAGGCATATTATAAATTATGGCAGTATATTTTTTCAAGTGATTTTGTAAATTTAAAAGCAGCTTTTGAAAAATAATACTGTAAAACCGAATGCTATAAAAACAGAATAATGTAAAACATCCATCTGAAAAACAAGTTTTTATTTATTTTATTTATTAGAGCCCATTTATTTTTGCAAACACAAAATGTAACCGTCATCAGAATCTGATGTTTTAGTAGAAATATTTTGGTTTATTTTATTTATTTCATATTTCTGTGTGCATGTTGTTCATAATTTAGCAACAATTTTGCATCAAATAAATTGCTACTTTTTTGAAGTGTTAACACTGTTTGTTGCGGGTACTTTTTGGCGTCATTTATATAGGTATTTTTGTTTGCGTATTTTTGATAATGTATAAAATTACATTTACGTTAAAATGCCAAATTTCGTTTTAGTCACTCCTGGCCTTATATTCTAAGGGTAAAGTGTGTTCTTATTGAAATTAAGTATTGCTTTATCTTCTTGAAATCAAATTTGGGTCGATTTGGTGTTGGAACAAGGAAAATTCGTTAATTTCTCAGGAGTCAATTTTCCGCGGCGCTTGCGCCGACTCGTTGCCGCCCGCGCAGTTTACTTACCTCTTTTCCGAGTGGTGCGATCCATTTGCACAGGCAAACAGTCCCCAAACACGCTACGCTCCCTAAAACGGCCTGGCCGGGCAAAGTCCAACCTTCCATGTTATGGACAGATACACGCAGAGGGGGAACAATCCGGTGAGATAGATCTAATTTCTGATGGTACACACAACTCATGATTGCAAAATGGCCGTCCAAGCATGATATGAATATTCCTGGGTCCCATGACTCGGTGTCGTGTTGTGTGTGTATACACGGCGCCCCGGAACGGTACCGCAGTTGGCGCGTTTCACGACCGTGAGTTCGACTGTACTCTGCCGCGCACAGCCGGCAGGGAAACACCACCACAACACCGCTCGCCTCCATGTTGTGTTGCAATGGACGGAGGGTGCCAAAGCGTTTTATACCTTGATCTCTGTCTCTCTCAAACCGAGAGAGAAAAAAGATAGGGCTTTAACCATGCCCCTAAAAGATAAAGTTATAAAGTTTGGCAAATCATCTACCCGGGCACTCCGGCCTCGTCTGTAATTAAGTCATAATCTCTAGTTGATCATTTATTCCCGACCGTCATAAGTCTGGTTATGAAATAACCAGACTTCTCTGCCCTGGAACCACGCGGAAAAACTTTTTGCCAATCAGAACACGGGAGGAAATCAATCCCCCTAAAACTGAGATAAAAATTAATGATCTTTAAAAACTCAATTTGACAGGTCAGGGTTGAGCACGCACGTGCGCGCTGAATCGGCAAAAACAATTTGGTGAAACCTTTTTGAGGCGGTGAATTGGACCACTTTAATTGAATCGTACCAAACCCATTTTTAATAATAAAAGTGTGTTCAAATTTACCAGAATTGCTTGCCTTTCTCTCCGGCTTCATTTAGGGAAATGTATCATTTCTTTTTTTTCTTTTCTTCAAACACTAAACACGAATCAAAATTATTCATCCCGCTTTTAGTTTTAAGCGGGCCTCCCACTGTGCGATATTTGCCACGAATTTCCAAAAATCGCACAGTGGGAGGCCCGCTTAAAGCGGGCCTCCCATTGTGCGATTTTGGCCACGAATTTCCTACGAATTGGTACGATTATCGGAGACTGCCTATAGACTCTACACACAATCGTACCCAATCGTACCAAATCGTAGCTAATTTGTGGCAAAAATCGCACAATGGGAGGCCCGCTTAACTCAAACTTGGACGCCATGTCCGCTGCCGTTCTCCCTGCGAAACGTGGATTGACCGTTGTAGAGCTTAATGGGCCAGTCACAAATCAGTTGCGATGCGTCGGCGATGGGTAAAACCGGGAAATTTGAACAAAATCTTGAGACAGATCTCACGATTTTGCACCCGTCGGAGGCGCTCTCCGGACGCCTGCGGCTTGTCGCAGATTTTTTTGGCATCGCCACACCCGTCGCGGTCCCCAACTTTGAACTTAAAATTTTAAGATTGCTCGCAAGATTTTTCACCCATTTTGGGCATCCCAGACACAATCTCTGATGACCTACGATGCCCTCCGATTAATCGGAGGCGTCCTCCGAATAATCTGAGACTAGTCGCAAGATTCTGTGTGGGATTGGAAATTCAGGTTGAGATTCAATGTCTGCGAGTGGTCTCCGGCGCCCTCCGACTGAATCGGAGGCGCCCTGCGACGATTCGTACGCTTTCTGTGATCGTCTCCGACGAATCGTACTGTGGAATCGTAGTAAATCGCCGTGTATATAAGGGCGCCTCCGATCGGATCGCTAAAAGTTTGAGACGCTCTTGCTGCAGGAGGCTGTGACAGAAGATTTTGAAGATTTTGAAGATGCCAAGGGGAGGACCAAGGGGAGGAGGCAGGGGAGGAGGCAGAGGAGGAGGAAAGGGGAAAGCAGGAGGCAGGGGGAAGGCCAAAAACAGGCAGCCAGAGAAAAGAAAAGATGCTCGCAGATATCGTCTCCGATGCAATCGGAGGCGATCGGAGGCTAATCCCACGATTTTTCGACAAAACCGGGTCAAAATCCTTGAAAAAATCTCAGACAATGTAACTGCTCCACTTTTATTAGGATTATTGCTAGGATTGTTCAAGGCTTCTTTATTTTCTACGACGACCCCCCGCCAAAACTAATCCCCGACAGATCGCCGACATTGTGACTGGGCCATAAGCAGGCCTCCCACTGTGCGATATTTGCCACGAATTACCTACGAATTGGTACGATTATCGCAGACTGCCTATAGACTCTACACACAATCGTACCTAATCGTAGCTAATCGTACCAAATTCGTGGCCAAAATCGCACAGTGGGAGGCCTGCTTTACACTTCCAGTATCGCAAACGATCTTGAATATTTTATATTAATTTACTCACAATACAACATATTTAAATATTTGTGTTTTCACGTATTGATTTAGGCCTAGAGCACTGTCTCACATGATATAAATGTCTTAATCGTCTTCCAAAAACGATTCCAAAACTCAGTTTTGAAAACTCTTATTTTTGTTAGATACCACATTGTCTGGCACGGTTACATTTTTCATATACCCCCTGTTTAAATATTTTCCCAATGGAGGAATCTCAAATTGTGAATGGAATATCCAAGTACGCCGATTTATATGCGTAAAAAAAAAATGTTACACGCATGTAAAGGTCCGATCTGCATGTAATCCCTTCTGTCAGGCTGGACTATATATAGGCATATACATAATGTTTCACCAAGATCAATGACCGAAATTTAAGACAATTTAATTTGCGTGTCCAAAGCCGCAAAGGGAGCGACAAACATTGTGGGGTTTTCGTACGGATTTTATGCCTCGGAATTTAGCACCGGAAGGCACTGTAAATCGTATCGTATAGAGCACGTCTTGAGAAGTTTGCAAATGGCACTTAGGACCTATACTGTATACGTGTAAAAAAACCTGTCCTACTTTTAATCTTGAATAACCTTGTCATTTTCCAACGGATTTAAAATTTCACATCATGTAAACAAGACCTGACAAATTTAACTGAGTGAGTTTCATCAGTTTTGTCCAAGAGGTCCAAGAGGGTGAGATTTAATGGCCGTACGAAAAAACCTAAATTTCAGAATTTGCCACTTTCGACTTGGCATCCGCTATTTTCAAGTAAACTGTCTATGTCAATAGGTCCCTTTGCACCTCCTGGTGAAATGCTTGAAGCGATCAAGATGGTTTGCAATAACATTTGGAGTGATCCTGCCTTTCTTCATAAGCTTTCGGCTGCAGCACACATTCCACCACCGTCTCCAGCGATGTACTGACATTGAATTATGAAGGAGGCGAAGTCGAAAGTGGCGAATTCTGAAATTGAGTTTTTCTTTTGTATGGCCATTAAATCTCACCCTCTTTGACAAAACTGATTAAACTCACTCAATTAAATTTGTCAGGTCTTGTTTACATCATGTGAAATTTTGGTTTAAATCCGTTGGAAAATTACAAGATAATTATTCAAGATTAAAAATAGGACGGGTTTTGTTTTACACGTATAGTACATGCATTAAACAAAATCAAAACGTCGATATAGGAAGAATATATATGCAAAAGGTTAGCAAGGACAAGACAAGGGGCAATCGAGGCAAAAGCCTTTTGCGTCCCTATAACATTTAACCCTTTCACACTGAGTTATATACACCGTACCATCTTAAACATTTTGGGGTTTTTTGGTTGCTCCAAGTCATTAACCTTCAAATTAAATTCGGTTTTCAAAATCATCAACGATAATGTTCCCATCTCGTTCCAAAGCTGATGACCTGGAGAAACCGAGAACGATTTTCCTGGCCTTCATTTTGTTTAAAGTTAAATGAGACCTTGGCGTTGGCAACACACATCGAAGGGTGTAAAATTAGTTGACCTTACCTGCAAGATTTCATGCGAAATGCAAAGTTATTCTTTACCCATTTCTACATCGATTCGTCAACGATTTTGGTTATTTTAATAAAATATGGTATTACATGTTTTCTATCATAAATCAACGTAATAATCAACGCATCTTTTGTGTGTTATGCAATGATATAACGCGCATCAACAAAACAAAATTCCGTTTATGCGCGTTATTAAACAAGACGGAGTGTTTTCAAAACTATGTCACCGGTTGAATGTAAAACATGAACGTTTAAACTCTTTCGATAAGCAAAAATGTAATTTTCATTAATCGTTTACTATCCCTTGTGTTAAATATACATCTATATAGTATGTACCGAGTTGGAGATTAGCGGTATTCTGTTAATGGATCGATGTGTTAATTTTTGTTTTGGATCGTTAATATTTCGTTGGGATAGATTACCTTAGTAACTCATCTTTCAGTGACATTGGTCTTGAAGGGTCGACAGTGGAACTGTAAGTTTGTTCATTCTCTTCGTATTCGTCCCCGCTATCCATGCCGCCGTTCTCCTCTGTTTGGCCGTGTTCATCTCCGCTAGGTTCATCGGGGCTGACGGCGCGTTCGTCCCCATCACCACCCTGCTCATTGTCCCGCTCGCGTACGACTTCGCTCGGAGTACGGAGCGACGGGGAATTGTTCGTGGTGTGTGGCAGTTTCCCGCCAACACCGCCGCCGTTATTTGGACGCGATCCGCCCTCGGGGTATCTGGTACCGCCCGCTGAGGTAACTTCGCCGTTCCTTTCTGTCCCCGTAGCCGAGTAAGCTAAAGCGATCTCCCTCAACAAGTCACTTTTCTCCAGACCCGACTGCGTCAGGGCCAGGATGAGTTGCCGCTGTAGCTCCGTCACACCACCCGACATGTTGGGACCACCTGAGGATTCCATATGCCTCAAAATGTATCACTTCTCGATCAAGTCTTCATATTGTCCGAGACTTTGCATCACCGTGTTCTGGCGAATCATTTGACCGTGAAACTCTTTGTAGTGACCGCCGAGTAACGCTTGCTTCACACCTGTTCCAACCACGATTGTCCGAATAAATACAGCTCTGCACTTTGTGCACACATCCCCGTACCTACAGTGCATACATTTTCTCGATGTTTGCTTAATTTTTTCCTATAAATTTGAGGGGGTTATAGCTAAAAGTCTAAACTTTGAACCCTGCGGAAGACACGCCCATCCGTTGCATTATTCACGATAAAATTTGCATGGAACTGATAACGCTCGCGATAAGGGCGTTAATCAGTTACGGGTTTGCCCTGTCGTGCTTGCTTTAATAATTAAGCGGATTAAAAAGCAATCATTGTTTAATGTTTTGCTAAAGTCTGTGCTGATTATGACATTAGCGATTAGGAAAGAAAGACACCCCTAGTATTAAAATGGTGCGATCAGAATTTAATATTAATATCGCATCTGTCTTGTGGATAAAATGCCTCATAGGCCTATATTTTTCATTTTGTAAAATTCCATAGAAGTGTGAGCTCAGTACACGTGAATACACACACACACACATACAATTTAGCGGAGCGTAAGCAGATTTCGTTCTAACCTTATTCATATAAAATACCTCCCATGGGAAGAAAACAGGAAATTTCCAATCCCCAATTTAGATGTGGAAGCAAAAAGGTTGGTGTAATCACTGCACTGCTTTATACGGAAATTGTAGTTTACAAAACATCGGTGTTTTTTTGACGATGTCCTTGAAAATATATACGGATTGAGAGCGCGAAATTTCAGATTGGTATAATGAGAACGATTATTATGTGACACATGATATGGTATCAAAATTTCAAGTTGGGTTCAAAAATGTGATCTGGACACGCTTCTTTAAGTAGCTTGTTTTATGTGACTTAATTAAAAAATCTATGGACAAGTTTTGCAAGGACATGCAGGTATCTGTGATTGGTCTGACGAGAATGAGTAAATAAAAGGATAGGGAGAAAGAACAAAAACGCGGGAAACGTGTCTAATCGGACCGAGTACCGTGCAATAAAAATTGTCTTTTCATTACCCGTTTGATTGATTTGATGGGTTTGTTTCTTTTCTTGCATGTCTCATTTGTTTTCCTAGTTGATAGTTCTTGAACGCGTGAGTCAATGTGGTAATTTTTCGATCGTGAAAATGTTTAAACTATAGGTTATATAGCACTGTATATATAAAGTATAATAATTTTTGTATTGGCCAGAAAATAATCACTGGTTTCAAGTTTGTACAACCGCCTCGACATTAAGGATGTTTTTAATTCATTTGTCAAATCAACAGCATGCATCATCGGGACAATAATTTACAGAATGATATTTGAGAGAAGATGTGGAAGAAATGTTCAGTTTAGAGGTGGGAGGAAAACCCCACGCACGGTAAACGATCCACGCGAATCATCCCGATCCCCGGCCCCAACCTACGCGCCCACCGATTGTCGTAGTTATAGGCCTACTATGTGCAGGTTGAGCCGAACAGTTATATGTAAATTAGTCCCATGACGCAATCTTGTTTATTAATTGTTCGCAGCTCATTGGTAAGCCCATATCGCAGTGTAATTAGCACCACTGAGCTTTGTCAGCACAGTAAAGTGATCAGCACGTCACCTTGCACATGTTTGTGAACTCTGATTGTGGGCCGGGCAATAGATTCGCGTGTACATGAAACTTGAAGACCTGCGAAATAGCAATTTCTGCAAAACTGACACGAAACCCAAGGCTCCGGGGAACAGGTAGCCGGGGCCGGGGCTGGGGTGCGGGGGGAGGGGGGAGGGGGGGGGGGGGGGGGGGGGGGGGTTGGGTGGGAGCGGAGCGGAGCCCGGGGGTGGGGTGGGGTGGAGCCCGGGGAAGGGACGACGGGCCTATAAAAAGCGGAACTCAGCAATACTGCGTCATTATCTATAGGCAAACTCAAGAGGGCGGCATAGCCAAAATATGGTACGCTCACTTCTTTCACAGAGAGCTGCAGCTCAGAGAGCACAAACATTTGTTTAGCGCAGAGTTTCAAAATATGAATTACATGTAGGCCTATTTCAAGATATCTCATATTTTATCTTAAAGATATCTTTAAAATGTGCTTGAAACTCGACAGAGTTTCTTAAATCATTTCCAGATGCTTCTTGAAATGTTTTTGAGATACACGTACATGTTTTCTAGATAAATATAAATGTTTGAGAGATATCTTGAAATCGATTTCGAGATATCTTGAAATTGATTTCGAGATATGAAATTATTTCGAGATATCTTAAAATTATTTCGATATATCTCTTAAACGATTTCGAGATCTCTCTAAAACGATTTCAAGATATTTCAAAATCGAATAAGAGACATCGAAATCGATTTCGAGATACACATGCATGTATCTCCAAATCTATAGCCTAGGGCGTTTTTTCACGCTGTCACGGGTCACTAAACTCTCCCGTGTTTAACTTTGGGCGAGTTTGTTTCGGACGGATCCAGATTCAGATCTGCGCAGATCCAATTCACGTGACTTGAATTCCTAGTCGAGAGCAGTTACGTTTGTTTCTGTGCATAAGATAACTCGGGATCTGGATTCGGATCTGTCGTGAAACAAACACGCCCTTTGTCCTCCAGATCGGGGAGAAAACAATAGAGCACGTGCAGAATTAAACGCACGTGCTTTCTCTTCGGCAGATGTTTAGGGCGTGTTTGTTTCATGACAGATCTGAATCTAGATCCCGAGTTGTTTTACAGCGCAGAAACAAACGTAACTGCTCTCAACTAGAAATTCAAGTCACGTGAATTGGATCTGCGCTGATCTGAATCTGGATCCGTCCGAAACAAACACGCCCTCAGTGACCCGTGACAGCGTGAAACCGCTCTATTTGGAGATATCTTGAAATGGTTAATATGAGATGTCTTGTACTCATTTGAAGATATCTTGAAAACATTTAAAGATAATCTCTAAATATTTAAAAGATGTCTCGAAATGGTTTTTAAGATATCTTGAAATGCATTGGGAAATTTGTTTTAAAGTTATCAAGTTGAAATATTACAGATCTGAGAAAATAATAATTCATCGTCCACATATTTTTAAGTCCGCCCTCTTTTGTTCATTTTAACCTTTATTTACCACAGTATATTTTTTAACTGCAGAACCTTTGTTGTAAACATGAAATACGGGGTACCAGCATAACATTGAGTTCATTGGTTCCCTTATAGCATGTGGAAATGAGGGCGAGTTACGTCGTGTACCAGTTACGTTTATGTACTTGTTGTGCACCTGATCCTGCGAAAATTCTGATGGGACAAAATCACACTAAAATTGGAGCCGAAATATCCCTTATGCTGCAGAAAAACGACCGAATTCCTGCTTATTGGGATCCATGGGACTGTGTGGCTTACGTAGAGAGGACATACTCGACATGATTCGTGCATTTTGAGGTGTTTTTGTGCTGTTTTCTTGTGCGGTGCTTTGAGTTTGAAGTTCGTAAATTAAGTGCAAGTGCAAGTGCACTGTACATGTACCGTACTGTTTATGCTTGCGCAAACACGCGCATTGACATTGTTGATGTGTGCATTGGTGCCTGACTAGACAAAATACAGACAGTGTTCACAATGAATTTATGAAAACCTACTGTTTCTCCAAGTTTTGTGGACAAGGAACGTAGTTTGGTCTGTTTTCCCAGTTCAAGATGGCGTCTGAGAATTATGATTGGTGAGTAGGCCCTTTGCTTTGGTATTTATCAGCGTTGTCATGAATCGCCATCGGACTTGCGTACTCGGAAAGATTACCATGCACGGACACCTACTTCCAGATATAGACTTGTTGTTTTACTGAAATTATATGATTAAAAAGCCTATACTTTCAGGATAACTATCAAAAAGTCTTTTTACAGGAAATTGCAATTTTTGGGTAAAATCAAAATCTCTACACGTTCTACATAGGCCTACCGCCCTGGCTGTAATACTATCAAAACTGGCGTACACATGGCCCGTGTCACGAGCAGATGGCCCGACTCGATTAAATAGGTCACCCACTGGGACCCCATACACTAAACTTATGAGACAACTGTCAAAAATGTTATGTTTTTCCTGAGCAGTATAAAATAAACGGCTGAGGCTATAAGCCAGGCACTCCGTGCTTTCCCATCACAGCCCGTGTACGAACCCGTCATGGTTATGGAAGGAATGTACCCAATTGATGTACATCGTGTACGTGCAGGTGCATACACATCCACATTCGGGCCCTTGCAGCTGTGAACTGTGCGATCCGCATTCGGGTCATGCATGGAGTGCCTGGCCTATACTTATAGCCTCTCCCGTAAATAAACCCTTTCACGGTTATTGACGCCATCTTGTTCACGGGGCACTTCAAACACGCGTTGCCGTGTGCGTGCGCGGATTGTAGCGAATGCACAGTGACCTAACAATGCATTCGTATACGATCCGCGCACGTACACAGCAACGCGTGTTCGAACTGCTCCGTGAACAACATGGCGTCGATAACCGTTAAAGGGTTTATTCATCACACCTTTTCCTCCTAATTTTGCATTTTATTCAAACTAAAATTTTTGCATTGTTTTATATTTCATAGCAAGGAAAATCCTGGGTGTCCGTGCATGGTAATGAACCTGTGTTAAAAGTTGACAGTTCAACAGCTAAAGTGGTCACATTTATTTGCTTGATGAAAACGATAACTTTACATGTAACGTACGCGGCTATGTATATATAGTCGGCACCTGTGAAATATCGGCACCAGTTTAAAAAAAATTACATAACGCGTGCCATTCAAATGGCATCACTTAATTAGCATGTTAATAGACATATACACCAACCAATGAGAGCTGTGGGACGCCACACAATAATGGTCACGTGATCTGTTGAAAATGTTCAGTCAAGGTACGTGTCCGCTCCCCCCTCCCCCCCCCCCCACCCCCCCCCCCCCCCCCCCCCCAATTTGAAATTCGGAAATGGGTATTTTTCACAATTTTACAAGTTTTTAGAGGGTTAGTGCCCCCCTGGAAAAATGTGTGCACCCCCAGGTGCCCCCTTAGATGTCTCGCCCTATTTACTCCGCTGAGTATGATCCTGATAAGCCATCCACCATCAATGCGTCAAATGCCAGGAATTATCTGACCACTTCTGTCTGACGTGCGACCCTTCGTTTGCAGCACAAGTGGGTTGGATGTTCCGCTCTTGGGTGTAAACACTGGGTCTGCCCAGCATGTCTCCGCAAGGAATTTCATTATACTGAAGATTTCGTTTGCGACTTTCACTAAGTTTTCAAGCCGATGAAAAACTGTCTTTTATGACTTATTTTGTTATATTTATTTCGGACACCAACACAAGAATGTCATAAAACATGTGAAACACAAATGACGATGCAAGTGGCATGAAAAAATGAAAAGGTTGTTTTCCAAAATAAAGAATAATACAGTGTACTTGAAGAGTTTGTGTTTTTCTTGTCATACATGTATACCATTTCTTATCACCACCCCCTCCCGCGGCACACCCAAAAGCCCGCCTCTGCCCGATTTGTGTACTGGATTCAGATGTTTATTTCTTTTATTATTGTACGACTGCAAAAGTGAACAGAATTGGTTCTACGGATGGTTTTTATCACAAAAACACGAAATAAAGTTGATTATTATGCAATTACGCCACCTTTGGGTGAACTTACACTGAACAAAATTATAAATGCCCCATGTGACACTTTGAAACTTTTACTAGCCTTAGGGGTTGCAAAATATATTAAATCATACAAAATTCATTTTGTTGTTCAATATGCTACAGATTACTGTCCGTTAGAATATCCAATTTGTACAATTATAAGACAATATCAGCTCATTTAAGGTCGCCCATTTCATGTTACATAAATAATTTACATGGGGCGTTTATATTTTTGCTCAGTGTATTTATGGACCTGTAAAGAGTGCTTATCTTGGGTGGTCGTTGGGATGGCGATGACGCTGACTTCAAAAAATAATTATTTAATACACCAATATAACAGGAAATAAATTTAAGTGGCGACTATATAGCTGCGTACGTTACTTCCATTTACAAAGAAACCTCTGACAATGAGAGCACCCTCATCTAGAACACTTTGTAATTTTTGTGAATGTCTGTTTTTGTGATGTACGGTAGGTGGAAGCGGAAAGAATGGACGTGTTCGGGGTTTTCCGCACACAATGAAATTAGCATAAATTGGTACAGCGGACCTTTGACATGTATAGACCGGTTCCCAATCCTGTCGCTTATTGCGGAATGCCATCTCTAGCAGGGAACCAATCTATACATGTCAAAGGTTCGCTGTACCAATTTTTGATAATACGCCGATTCCATTGTGTGCGGAAAACTCCAAACAGGTCTATTGAGCAGTTGATCATGGCCTCAGACCTTGTACAAAACATAGAACTTCTGCATACAGTGTATGTTAGGGTCAATGTACATGTAAATGATACGGTAAACCTTTATTTCTCACCAACATTACGGTACATGTACTGAGCATGAATCATTGTCATCTGGCAAACAAAGCGCCCAATAGCCTGTGTGCAGTTGTAATGAGCAGGTGTTTAAGTGATTAGAATAACTCAAGCGTGAAGCTACATTGTGTGTTTCATTCTGGTTCTGCATTGCGCTTTCTCATTATACATGTACATGTAGCTACATACCTGTAGGTCTTTAGCGCACTGCGCCATTGTAAAATGCCATTGACCTCGGCCATACATGTGGTTGATTCAGTATACATGTATATCGGTACTGGTTGCCTGAAGGCGCTATTAGCACAGTTGTGCGACCGAAATTTTCTGAAAGATTTTGACATATTTTTAAAAACTTTTAGGGGTTACTGCAATCAGATTGACTTAAAATCGTTGTGAAATCAATGTAACAAAATCAAAGCTGGAAGCAAAAATACTTTGGCCCCTTGTTGGATTTGTGTGGTCATCGCTATCACACATGTAGCATGATCGAGCAAACTCGCAGCGAGAGCAAATGGTTGTTCTGCCAACACAAGATTGGGAGATTGGGACGCGCAATCGCTTCAAGACATAAATACAGATGGCATGATAAAGGCTGCCGGTACCGTACATGTCAGTAATGTAGCCTTGTTTTGACAGTATTAATTAGGATCTTATTTTTCCAAAAAAAATACAAATTTAGAAGTAAATTTGCTAATTGGCAGGTACATGTAGATTGACGTCATTATCTGGTGATGTTGTTATTCTATTGGTTGGTATAACGAGCACATAAACAGGAAGTGTACAGTTATTAGCTGGCAGAGCCGTGACGTCACGTTGCGGGCGCTGGACTAGACTAGACTGTAACTATGGTTAATGGTTCACACTCACGTTTTACATCCATTGTGTTTCCGCACAGTGTGTTTTACTATTATTCTTTTAGAAAAAAATATTAACAAATAAGGACCATAATGACTTGAAATGGTTTGCTCATACCTACTCTCATAGCGATACGCTACCATACCGCCTTATTTTGTGATGTTTGTAATAATAGAAAACTCAACAGAAAATGTTCCGCGTGTGGCTCATGTGCAAAACGAATGGAGAAACGCGCTGTCATGCAAGTAGCGTAAACCGTTGTCAAAGAAGTAAGCGCGTCCGCGCGCAAATTGACGTCACACTCTGCCAGCGGATGCTCAGTCAGGGGTGGGCGTCCACAAAAGAGGCGTAATGTTATTCATTATTGTACCCTTCCCCCACGCACAGTAGATTACAAGTGTGTAGTACACACAGGTTAATAGACAACCTCCACAAGATATGTGCAGGCCTGGGAATACTATTGTTCCCATTGGCTTTTGGTCTGCAGTGTGAGCTATAGACCGTATGAAATAGCTGTCTTCTTGTAAGGCAACTTTTCATATTGAAATTGATCAACAATGTAAGCACAAAATGTGCAACTATGCATGTCCTTGAGGACTGTCTATACTAGGCCTACATGTACACAACACACAATGCACTATAATTGTTTCCATTCCTTTGTGCATTTGTAAGCTTCAAAATATTTGAGAAGTATTTGCTGACAGACTCTGCATTTATATATAATATGTAAAGTTATAAAATTATTTTTAGTATGGTTAAGTGTTTTGCATCTGTACAGAACTTGTACTTTGTCCCATGTACAATGTAGGCTATAATCTGTACATGTACATGTACATGTGCAAAGTACTGTACAACACAACTGCATGGCAGTCGAGTCACAGTCCATGTAAAATGCACCATTCCGGTCCAGAGAGCGTGAATGTACACATGTATGTTACACTATTGAACCTGGTTTAGTGCAAAGTAAAATGCCTCTAGAGTTAATGCATCCTGTGCTATGACTTGGCCAGGAAATATTACTTGTCTCGACCAGACCAAGGCACATTATGTGACATTTACTTCCGCACAAGCCCTGGATGTACAGTATTTACACATGTACTGTGTACTCCATGTACATGTATACCATGATTGCACTGTACATATTCTGCTTGGCTGGGCACAAGCTATGGGCCAATTTTATAGCGCTGTTTAGCGAATTTGTTTGCTCTGTATGGGTACCAGCCAAAAATTGTATGTCAAATTGTGTTTTTAGAAAAAAAGTAGCAAAATATTAGTAAATACACATCAATGGCTGGCAACCCATTTTTTTGCAATATAAAGCAAATAAAGAAATTCTGTGTATCGTGTTAAAGTGAAACTATTTACAAAAATCAAGATAATTATTATTTATTTTTTAGTTATCGTGTGGTAAATAAAAAAATTAGTTACTTCAGTTTCAGTTCCAGGTCGTGAAGTTCTAGTTTTGCAGTAAAATGCATCTCATTACAGGTAGATGAATGGAAAATGATATTAATATTAACTTTCTTGACTTTGTGGAATTTTCAACATTTCGGTTTTACTTTTGAAGGTCATGCTCAGTACAGAGATATAGGCATTACTTACATGTAGTATGGGTTTCAGTCTTAACATTTTCCAGAACTCCCTTTTAAAAATTTTGCATTTTTAAGACGAGTTGGGACAGCAAACAACTTTATCTTTTAAAAATTGTTTTGGCGTATTGAGCATGCCCACAGCTCAAACATGCCGTAAACAATGAAAAAGGCCCGGTTTGTATGCTGCCACTGTGTGTTTCAAAGTCTATGGAGTTTTGATCTGTTCTAGAAAATCAGGAACCTTATTGTCTCTTTTGCTCTATTGTTAAAGGCCCAGTGTATCATTTGCAATGACCCCAAAAAGTAATCGACGAGTTTGCAGGGGAAAAGTTCTGAAAGTAAAGATTGAATTAATAACTACGGTATCCAATAAAAGGTTTTCGCTCAAAATTATATAATTTTACCAGAAAATAATCCGTAAAGATGAAATTATTTAGATCGTTTGCAAACGATTTACTTATTTTTGGTTCGCATCTACGCGGTCCAAAATGCATGGGCGCTGTGTACTCGGTCTGCGTGTTCGCACACGCAGTATGTAAGTGCATGACGCAAGCCACATAGTACCCGATCAACTGAGAACGAATATTTGAAACACCCCGCCATGACCAGGAAAACGCATATGGATTTTCATGGTTTTTTTAAACGTGGTACATTTGACAAAGCTAAAATTTCTTCGGATGAGTATGTTGATGTCTTTCTTTTGATTTATAATGGTTTTATTCGCAAAATCGCTCAAAAACAGATCATCTACAGGGCCTTTAAAGGTGCATTCTGCTTGAAATTACATGTAGGCAATTTGCATGATAAAATGTATATTTTAATTTGGTGATGTAACAAACATTTTTTATTTGAAATTTTGAATTGATTACATTTAAGATTTGTTGATATTTTTGTTTCCCTCCCAGGGCTTACTCGATGGTTGATTCCTCTCGTATCTCAACGTTCGTCATCTCAATCCTGCTCATTGTTTATGGCAGTTTCAGGTAAGCATTCTCATTGGCCCTGGCAGCAGCCGCTAGAGGGCGCCCTATCGGTAGCTAACAGTGGAGCGTGTTTAATGGCCATGGTTAATGTTTCCACTGTCCACGCTTTACTTCTCAACTTTCCACATTTTACTTTGTGGAATACTGTAGCCGAGTGGTGTGATGCATCATATTCAAGACCTGTTTGCTGTAGGTTCGAATCCAGGTCGTGCTATTACGTGTGTGCCCTTGGGCAAGATACCTCTTTCCACCCATGAGGAAGTGGGTACCTGTTAGGGTAGTGAAGGTGCTGTGTGTTTAATTAGCTCACGAATGCCTAACAGGCAGCTGGGGCTGCATGCTCCTCAGGGAGCCGAGGTTTATCAGAATGATATACTGAAGGTATATATATGATAGGATTGACAATTAGAGATGAATTTAGAAAAACAAGAAAATTGCAGTGCCCCGACTGGGATTCGAACCCAGGTCCTTGGCATACATGGCCAACTGCTCTACCTAGAATGATATACGGGTAATTAAGCCCAGTGACCAGGGGTAATAATGTGAACTGCCATGATAAATTTACACCAATTTTCTTTAAAGTCGACCATAATACAAATAGGATAATTTAATTTAGGCACAGAAATTCCTGGGATGTCTGGAAATAACGTGTCTTCAAAGTACAGTGAATTTATTGGGGTAAAAGTTAAAGGTTTATGTAGCATTGCTTCTTTAAATTGTAGTAGTTGGGACCTCTGAGTAACATTAGGTGAATCATTCAGTCACTAATCAAGAATAGAATATTGTGTAGAACTGTAACACTGTATGCCGCATTGACTCTATGTGAATTGCCGATTTAAACACACAGCTTCTTGAGTTACATTGCACTGAAATCATGCCGTCAGACTTAATTAAATTCCGGTATATCACAGACGACATGTGGTGGGATGGGCTGACATTTTATCTCGGCTTCAAAGCCGAGACACTTCACATAATCTTTGACGGTCACTGGGGGCTTGGATTTCACTACCCATGCTTTGTAGTCAAGGAGTAGGTCGGCCATTGCTCCCCAGATTATACAGAAGTCTCCAAATTTGCTCTCCAAGATTGTCTATAGACAGCCGAAGTGTGACGTGGGTTGCCATGGCAATTGGCTTTAAACTACATGTATCATGGCCGTCAGCAAAAGTACCATTGCAAAAGCACAGGGACACGGTTTAGTGATTTTTAGTTTAGAGCCAATCACCTAAGCAACCAACAAAAGGTGACGTATTCACTTCGGCAGTCTATTGACCACTCTCACAGACGCCATCTTTGTTGGAGAAATACAACTTAGTATTAAATGCCATTAAACGCACATCATAGAAATTGTTCAAAATGCGTTCAAAATACGCCGCAGCCGATGAGTACCACAAAAAAATGTACCCTCAAGATCTTAATGCACGTGGCAATCTGTTGGAAGAGATGTCATTTGGAAGATAGATCATGTGACATCTTTAAATGATAGTCTAGCTGGAAGGGTTTGGATTAAATTAACCATTTGTTTCTTGTTAATACGGTGTAATAATCCCAGCTTGATAGCCAAATTAATTATCAAATAAAAATAAAATCCGACAGTGCTGTTGTGATTGCAATCAATAAACACGAGTATGGCTAATACAAATTGTAAGACATTTTGGGTTGTTTATGAGTACATGTACATGTACATGTAGTTACATATAGGTGGACTTGCACTATACATCCAAACAATTGATCCAAATTTTCTTGGATGGCGTCCATTAAGACTTCATTTCTAATTGCATCAAGACATTTCCAAGCTGTTGCATAAGGAACCTCCTGAATGACCGCTTTATAAGAAGGATTATGAAGAACACAGTCGCGCGTGAATTAAATTTTCCCTCCCATGTAGTTTGATTGTAAGTCCACGCTCGTCATGTCCTGAGGGCTGCGTGTGCGACAGAGTCGGCCTCTGTGGAATATTTGTCGGGAAAATGCGATGAAAAGGCCCCGGAGTGGAAGATGATGGTGGTTGAATTTCTTGCATTTTATTTCGGCGACGTGATGATGGAATGAAGTGTGTGGGACTCGGTGACAGCTTAGAGTGCACACTGTATGTGTAATACTGATTAACATTGGGACGTGCACTGTGTGTATGGGACTGCTGTGTACATGTACTTGTAATGCACCAAACATATTTGGTTTTTGTGGCATTCTTGCCATTATTTTTTTCCACTGACGATTAGGGAGGATCCATATTGTTTTTTGTAATTTCCGCTCGCATACATGCAAAAAAAACACTTAATTTTCTTTTTTCCTGTAAGATGGTCATTAATTTGTTTAACATTCTGATGAGTAAAATAAGTACACTTTTTATCTAAACGTGCGCTCTGTACCTTAGACGACGACGATTTCTTGAAAACATGGGTGAAGTTTTTCATTGTTTTCTCAGAATGTAGATGAGGTACAGAACCCACTTCTACACAGGTTGGTTTTCATACACTTCCTTAATCACACATGGAGATAACGCTGTTTGTAACCGTTTTCCAATTCTGTAATCTATCTGTAAAGACACAACTCACTACCAGTGACGGACCTCGAACCTTTTACCTATCCCTTAGACCATCATGACCCCTTGGTCAAACGATTTGTGCCCAATTTTCATCATCTCTTTGAGAAACAGTTGTGGCTCAGTCAAGCCATGTGCTCACCAGGGGTCATATTTTGGAAATTTAATTCTTGGAATTCACCTACATTTTGCTCGTTGGGTCATTAGATGCCATTATTAAGATCAAAGTTGAAGATCATGCTGGGTTACCAGAACTTGGCAAAGCGCAGTGCCTTATCTGACCTCGCACACAGTATGGGTTTACCGGTAAGTTAGCATGGGTTAATACATTCCGTTAAAACATCTGTAAAGGCCTGTCCGCATTGGACATTTTTGGGAAAACTTACCGAGACGATGGGTACTTTTCCCATTTTGAACCCTTTTCCCATTTTTAACAGCCTAGGAAGTTTTCCTCTCAGTAACTTTTCCCAAGTCCAGAGATTACTTTTCCTGGCCAACTGCTACCCAGGAAAATTCCCAAGACGATAAGTCCAATGCGGACACAACGAGTCGGTAAAAGCGCTCTGGAAGCGTCATACTGCTAAGTACATGTATGCTCTCCCACGGTCTCGGTAACATTTTCCTGTGTCGAAACGTCCAAATGCGGACAGCAGTAAAATTTAGCCATTTTCTATTTTACCATCGTCTAAGTAAAACCTCCCGTAAAACAAGTCCAATGCGGACACGGCTTAAGAATTGAAAATCTTAAATACAGGTTAGACTTTCTTCAGTTACAAATTGTTACTGTCACCCATTTTGTAAAAATGACTGCAGACAGAAAATGTGAAATTCCTTTGTTTAGCTTGAAAAGGCAAATTGGTGTGTTAGTGCTATTTTGAAATCCTATTTGTGACAGTTTTCCAATCTTGTAATCCATCATTTGTCTTTCTTGCCTTGTTCTTGTGTAACATCTTAGATCCTTGAACATGGACCAGGAGGAAAAGGAGAAAAACCAAAGAGAAGATAAGGAAGCCTCGACCCAATGCCAAAACCCAAATGCACCCATCGTTAGTGAAAGCGGTAAGACAGATTGTTATCCTGCAATTTTATTGTAATTTTATTAACTGGAGCATGTGTGGTCTAGTATTAAGTACACGGTCTAGTAAGTACTCAGTCATGCTCAGTGATTGAGAGATTGTGGTTTTGAGCCTCACTACTGCTGTTGTGTTTGTGTCCATGGGCAAGACACTTAATCTCAATTGCCTCGTCAACCCGAGCGATATTAGGGGAGCTGTTAAGGAGAATGCCACAATCTAACTTAGGGAGAATGCCACAATCTAACTGCTGACAGGGTTGTGCGCCTTGGCTAGGCAGCCACCTACATGTGGGTCTGTCCACAGTAATGGGGTACATTTGAAAAGTAAGTCAATAATTCCTTTCAGATGTCTTTAGTTTATCTCAGAATTAAAGAAATGTCCTTGTTTTGTTCTCAGGAGATAACTTTTGCCCAAAAAGGTAAAAAAATTCTGCCACAACATACATTTTTGAAAAGCTTGTGTACAAATTTTCCTATTACGTAGGTAACGTGGACAGACCATTTTGTGACATTTTTTTCCGTCTTTGTTACACGCGTAATAGGAAAATTTGTGCACTGGGTTTTCAGAAATGTATGTTGTAGGACTATTTTTCTTACTCCTTGGTGAAAAAGTTATTTCCTCAGTTTAGCTTGATAATTTAAAGATAAAATTAAGACATTTGAAGTGAACACGGACCTAAGATCTTGAATGTTACAGAAATGTACCCCATTACTGTGGACAGACCCACGTACATGTACAGTGTAGTTGAAGCGAAATGGTTCTGGTAATGCCCTGATAACAGATAATAATGGCAACAGTGCCATAATTATCCTGCAGGATGGACATGTGCGCTATACAAGAATAAACAAAAAAGTTGAGATTCATTCAGTCGCTGCCATTTTGAACCTGTAGCAAGTTCGATAGCATAATGAGTACCCTGGGAATTTCACCTACATGTACAATGTAAAGTAGGCCTACATGTAATTTGTATACACATGTACATGTATGCTTGTATGTCATCTGTATTGTGCTATGAAACAGTGCCTCTGGCATTTTACTGAAAAGTGTAACCCGAAAGCACAAAACGAAAGAAAGCACAACAAAGCACCATGCAGCTGTTACGGTATGGACACAAACGCAGTCTGTAGAACGCATGCAGAACCCACTATGAATCGTACTGTTATATTGATTGGACGTAAGGCAGAATCAACAATACCCGATTGATTGAACATAGATAAAAAATGGTGATATTATATCAATCATATTTAAGCTACTTTTATTTATGTATCTTTCATTTTTTTTCAGGCCACTTTTTAAATTGCGGAATTTTGTTTTATCCAACTTTTACTATAAATTTGTTTACAACTTTGCTGGAATTTGTCTGCCTTTTTGCACTATATATTTGATATGTTTTTACTGCAAGATTAATTTTCCTGTTTCTGTGTTTTCGTAAGAAACAATCTATATGATCCTTTTGTCAATCTACCGGTACATAACCCCTCTGATTTCCCCTCATACAAATTACATAAATAATGTAAGTATCCCTATTGTTGGATTGCTTACAAATTGTTTTCCTTAAAGGCCCTGTAGATGATCTGTTTTTGAGCGATTCTGCGAATAAAACCATTATAAATCAAAAGAAAGACATCAACAAACTCATCCGAAGAAATTTCAGCTTTGTCAAATGTACCACGTTTAAAAAAACCATGAAAATCCATATGCATTTTCCTGGTCTTGGCGGGGCGTTTCAAGTATTCGTTCTCAGTTGATCGGGTACTATGTGGCTTGCGTCATGCACTCTGTGGCGCACATACTGCGTGTGCGCGCGATCCATAAAAATGCATCGCGTTGGAACACGCACACGCAGTACACAGCGCCCATGCATTTTGGACCGCGTAGATGCGATCCAAAAATAAGTAAATCGTTTGCAAACGATATAATAATTCCATCTTTACGGATTATTTTCTGGTAAAAATATATCATTTTGAGCGAAAACCTTTCATTGGATAGTTGCTATTAATTCAATCTTTACTTTCAGAACTTTTCCCCTGTAAACTCGTCGATTACTTTTTGGGGTCATTGCAAATGATCCACTGGGCCTTTAAAGCGTTGAAGGGCCCTTGAAATAAGATTTTTATCCCTTTAATACAATAACATATTCATGAAAAGAGTTGTCATTTCATTCACAAGAATTGGGCACTCTTGGGAATTTCCCATTGGCTTGTGCACAAATATCACCCCTTTTCCAACAGTTTCCTTCAGTTTTGAGACCCTTGGTTGTTATTTTTTGCATTACTCGGCATGCTTAGTGAACGATTTCGTTCAATTGCGTAGCAATTTTTGAATTTGTTTTAGCAATCCAGTTTTTTTGTATAGCAAATTCAAAATGGATGATTAAACGCTGCATAAAGGACTTCTTTTGCGAGTTATTTTAAAGACCATAACAATGTTGTTAATATTCACCTTTTAAATTTAATATGAAAAATTACCCAATTACATGTACAAGTGACGATTAAGTTACCTGGGGTTAATCACTATATAATTATAGCAAAAGCATACATTCATTTCAAACTTGCACCACATGTTTTATTTCAGTAGGCCTACATGTAGTCTCTAAATAGTACAGTAAAATTGGAAAAAGGATTTTTAATACTTGCAGGCTGCACAGTAAGAGTAAGACTCTTGAGAAGCTCATCAGAATTTGGCGAGTGCAGATTTGATGGAAAAACTCCAAATTTAATTGGAAAAAGTTAATTATTTTTGAGGATACATTTTTAAAAAAATGGTAAGTCTGCCTCATGTTTTGCACACAAGGTCTGAAGCCATGATCAAGTACATTGACTAAATTATTTCCCATACCGCGCCCAATGGCCTAGGCCCTGGGCATGTCCTGCAATGGGATATTAGTATGGCCCAAAATATAATTCACGGTTGATGGACACTCAGCATGATATATTAGAAATTTTAAAAAATATGGCGAATATGAATTGAGGTTTGAAAAGTCTAATTTTAGCATATTCTTATATAAGGGGCCATTCAAAATAATCAATGTTAAAAAACTTTCAATTTTTATTTCGAAATTGTTTTGACCTACCCACCCACCCGAAATTTCAATGTTTAAATCTTGAACAACACAGCCAACAAACGTACGCCTATACGCACAACCTACTCGCTTTCCTGAACAACGAACGTTCCACATGTCCTAAATTCAATGATACATAAAGGTGTCACTGTTACACAACGTCGCACATGCACAAAAACATCAAAGTGCCAACGTTTTAGTCCCCACGTTCGACGATTTGTTTGCGCGATCTCTGGGCACGCGCACGCAGAAGGGTTGAGGTACAGTATTCATATGCAGCACGCGACAGAGGGTACGCCCCCTTCTATTGTTCCCCCATTGTGTCTCAAACATCCAAGGAATTTCAAAGGAATTCCTTTCAGTCCCTTTGTCCCATATCGTGTTGGGTAAAACGGTATCGAAACAAGGTTTACTGAGGTCGAAGGAAACAAAGCACGACTTTCAATTTTCAGTTATTTATTTTGACCCACCCACCCACAATTTTGAAAAAAAGATTGAAATTTGTTAACATTGACTATTTTGAATGGCCCTAAGCGTGTTTCTACGGAGAACGATGGCTGTTTTGAAAATGCTTTAGTATTGTTATCCATCCAGTAGAAATGGCCCTGAAAATGCTTTAGTATTGTTATCCATCCAGTAGAAATGGCCCTGAAAACATTTTACTGATGTTTGTACAAATGTGTGCAATGGTATTGACCCCTTTCCAATGACATCATTTTGGGAGTCAAATAATGCCGCGTCATTGTGGAAGAAATGTGCATGTGCGTTGTGTGTGTCCATAGCACACGTAACGCGCTATACTACATGTAAGTCTCTCATTGGTGAATTAAACCGCGTTATGCCCACCAGAGACACACAACTGGGATGTTTACAGTACATGTTCACATAATGTGTACATACAGTGTACACAAACACGCAGTTAAAATGTCGGACTTTTAAAACGAATGCAGCTGATAAACTCTGCTTAACCCTCATTTTTCATGCGAAATTCAATATTTGTCCAATATCTGTCGCCTAATCTGCATAGAGGTGCATTTTCCCCAATGTCTGTTCATATAAATTGCTTCTAAAATCCGTAGAGTTCAAAGTACAAGTTCATTTTTGCAAAATGAACAAATGTTAGCTATCTTGTTGAAAATCAGAACTAAACAGTTCAGTCTAGCTGGCATTGCTAATGGTGGTTTCTATGGAAACTCCAGGTTTTGCATGAGCTACATGTACATGTAAATATTGATTTTTTCCCCCCCTTCATATTCTCTACTCTCCTCTGAATGTTGAGGTTATTTGGCAAAAAATGGGACGGAATTTTGTTTCGGCATTTTCTTTCTATTTATTAATTTTTTTTTTACAATTATTGAAAAAATTATCCATTAAAGGAGCATGACCAGAGTTTCTGGAAAATAGTTTTCGATGTAACTTACCAATATTATCAAGTAACTCCCATACGCACCTCTCAAGTCCCGAAAACATTCGCGATTTCCAGTAAAAAATTGAACAAAACTATCGAGTCGGCTTTCAGTGGATAAACATTGATACTGGAAAATTAGTTTACAAATAATCGGTGGATTTTCGACGATATCCTCGGAAATATGCGGCCTAGAAGCGCGGGAGTTTCAGTTTCGTAATCAGAAAAATATAACGGATGTTATGATATAAAAATCTCATGACCCATAAGGTAAGTCCCGGGGAGTTATGGGTAAAACAAATGATCTGGTCACACTCCTTTAAGGTCACCAGTATGGAGAACAAACATTTTGGATAATTCATAATTAAAGCAAGTTTGACTTAATTTCCACTGTGAAAAATGCTGATGTTACGGTAACTTACTGACCACTTAATTACTCCGTTTTACCACTTTAGGGTTATGTACAGTACCGGTACATGTATCTCAGTACATGTATTTATATGATTATTAATACAACTGTACTGTAATTGTACATGTGTAAATGCTACCAAATGTCCTGGCCAAAATGGTTTGGACAGGGTATAATATATTTATCCACCATGGCCCCCTACTCCTCCTTTGCACGTAAGGAGTCTTACGCCTCGAGTTTTGCTGTAACTGGCGCCACAATTTGGAACAGCCTTAGAACTACATGTATGTCTTCTTTGAGCTCATTAAAATCGGCACATCGCCAGACATACAGTATACATAATATTCAACTTCAAGGGAGAAGGGCTAATCTACGGAGTCGTGTGACTTAGTTGCCATAAACTTGTTTTCTCTTAAAAGGGTTTCTGCAGGTTTTTGCGCCCTTTCCGTAATTAGCGTAAATTTCAGTGTCGCTGCATGTATAATATTTCTTGGGATGATGATCTTCTGTAACCATTATTTTTGTCCAAATGTGCGAGTGTTGATGTTTTGTGAATTTTGATGTTTAAGTTGTAGTTGTTTGTTTGTGAAGTTGTTTAATTTATTTGTTTAATGAGTGTTTGCAGGGCCCCAATGGAAACCAGTTATTGTAAACTGTGTTGGCCACACAGTAAATACATGGAATAAATAAATAAAGACATAAATAAATAAATAAATAAATGTTGTATACAAATTTTAATTCAAGCTGGAGCAAAGAGAATCAACATTGTGGGGAGGTGTCCCAGCAAGTTTGGGCTGGGATTGCAAAATTACACCAAATAATGCTCCTTGACATAAGTGTTACATAAGTACAATATAATTTGTTGGTAAGACGCGCTCTCCTGTGTTGATCTGATTTTTCCTTTATTTGTTTGTTTTATCTTGCAGTGCACAGTATAGACACGACGCAAGCGATGTTCCTACCCATAGGGGCTTCCATCTCACTCCTCGTCATGTTCTTCTTCTTTGACTCTATGCAAATGGTCTTCGCTGTTTGCACAGCAGGTGGGTGCCCATCATGTCATCGATAACCCATTAGTGTTGGAGAAAGTCCTGGTGGGCGACTATAGAGCTTTATCATGGTGCGGCCATCTTCCCTTTCCCCTATGAAAACCAATGTTACCAAATCGAGGCTTAAAGCAAAAATAGTTGTGTGTGCATCACAATGACGCGCATAGCGCGATCAAGCAAATGCACAGTGCAGACAAATGGTTCTTTCGTTAACGTCAATAAGAGAACACACGCTGTTGTGCAGATGCTTTAAACGTGCTCAACGCATACATGTACTGGGAACAAGATGAAGATGGTGATGGCATGATAAAGGTGTATGGAGTTCTTCAGACGGAGCTAGTCTCACACCAAAATGGTCGCCATTTGAATGCAATTTAGCATTGGCACTGTCTCCAGAGCCAGTCCCATTTTAGCCTGGAGGATTTCTGGGCTTATGTTCATAAAGTCTATTGAGGTTGAATTGTACACCCTGTTTACACTTGATCCCGAGCTCGGGGTCGAACACTGAGCTCGGGATCAGCCCCAGGTCATAAACTGAGTGTAAATACTCTCCGCACCAAATTGGCCACGGATCAGACCCCAAGATTTTGGTTTTGCATTGGCGGAAGGTTCGATCCCGAGCTACAGGATCAGTTTGCGGTTAAATAAGCAATTAATCTTTACCGCATCCTTTCGCATCCGCTCCAAAGCCGTAGTGGGGGAAAAGCCCGCGAAATTCAAGTAGCCTTGTACACTGTACATGCACACATTGATAAGTACATACACACATCGAGCATAACGTTTGACTGCAACTTCTGGCACCGCACTCGAGATCAACTACAGAATGTAAACACTGCACTCGGGATCATTGCGGTTAACACTGACGCATTCTTATCAGGGGATCAATCTTGATCCCGAGCTTGGGACCAGTGTAAACACAGTCTTACACCGTGTTTACACTGGTCCCGAGCTCGGGATCAAGATTGGTCCCTTGATAAGAAGGCGTTAGTGTTAACCGCAATGATCCTGAGTGCCGCGTTTACATTCTGTAGTTGGTCTCGAGCGCGGTGCCAGAAGTTGCAGTCAAAGGTCATGCTCTGTGTGTGCATGTACTGATCAATGTATGCATGGGTTGTGCATGTACAGTGTACAAGGCCACTTGAATTTCGCGGGCTTTTCCCCCGCTACGGCTGTGGAGCGGATGTGGCGGGTTGCGGTAAAGATTAATTGCTTATCTAACCGCAAACTGATCCCGAGCTCGGGATCGAACCCTCCGCCAACGTGAGACCAAAATCTCGGGGTCTGATCCGGGGCCAATTTGGTTCCGAGAGCGTTTACACTCAGTTGTGATCCGGGGCTGATCCCGAGCTCGGTGTTCGATCCCGAGTTCGGGATCAAGTGTAAACAGGGTGTTAGAGCCCAAACATCCAGTCCAGTATGTGGTTCCATTATTACAATTTAAACTCCTTTTTGTTCACAGTATTAGCCACTGTAGCCTTTGCTTTTCTGCTGTTGCCGATGTGCCAGTATATATTACGGCCGTGCACCAACGGAACAAAGTAAGTCTGTGAATGCTTAATCATTTAAACTTTGCCTTTTCTTGTCCTACGTGAACTCATTAACGTAAAAGGTGGTGAGAGACCATTCATATGGACTCCTTGCACAGTAGCATTCAAGAAGAGGCTCTCTATGCAAAATGGTGGTGGGAGACCATTCATAGGGACTCCTTGCACAGTAGCATTCAAGAAGAGGCTCTCTATGCAAAATGGTGGTGGGAGACCATTCATAGGGACTCCTTGCACAGTAGCATTCAAAAGGAGGCTCTCTATGCAAAATGGTGGTGGGAGACCATTCATATGGACTCCTTGCACAGTAGCATTCAAGAAGAGGCTCTCTATGCAAAATGGTGGTGGGAGACCATTCATAGGGACTCCTTGCACAGTAGCATTCAAAAGGAGGCTCTCTATGCAAAATCCAAAAGTCAATGTCACACCAACTGACATAGTAATGACGCAAGGAGTCATTGTTCTTACATGCACAGCCTCGGTGTTTAGCTAGTATGGTGCTTCTGTGCAATAGGCCGTATTCCTGAACACGTGAGGGCGCTAGTCAAGTGATCCGCGCCCATCGTGCGTTATGTTCGAACACAAAACGCGCTACGCGCACACGCCTTCCGAACGTTTATTTCGAATGGAAATCTGTGCGCGCGCCACAGTCCTGCGCGCTCCGCGTACGCGACTTTTCCACGTACATATGCACGTACCCCCACTTTTTTACTGTTGTCTATGGACATTTTCCCCCAAATCACCTTGTTCGAGCGCCCTCACACATTCAGGAATACGGTCTATTGGACAAATTTAGGTAAAATTTTGTGAACTTATTTACCAAATGTAATCGTGCGAGTGCTTTGAGCATCTTGAAAAGAATTTAACATCAATATTATTGTTGTCATTTGGATAAGATGTCAGATTGTTGTCGGAGTGCTGGAGAATCCTATCAGAAGACGGTGGTTCAAATCCAAATCCACCAATTATTTTTAGTTTGAAAAGGAAACATCCAAGTTTCTTGTAAGGTTCATTCAGCTAACACATTTATGCAAGTGTGGTTGAGTGCCTTGCTCAAGGGCACAGGTGCCACAACCCGTCACGGCCCGGAATCGAACCTACATTCTAGTACTAGCACGGGAACTTAAGTTCGACGCACTAGACCGCTCGGTCTAAAATTATTCACAGAACAAATATTTGCATGTTTAAAATTGTAAATTTGTTTTCCCTACAGAATATCTTTTGGTTGCTGTGGCCGCTTCACCTCTGCAGAAATACTGTCGTTTTGTCTCGCCGTTATGTTGGTGTTCCTGTGGGTTATGACAGGCCATTGGCTGCTCATGGATGGTAAGTCATGAATATTCACGTATTATCCAATAGTAAACCAGCTGGTAGGTACTTGTGTTTAGTGACTGCTCATAAATAATACATGAGTTATGCAAATTACAGGTTGTTTGGTCTGCAATAGGTAGCCATAAGCTAAATAGTATTTTGCACATTGATCATGAATGTATTAGCAAGTTTAGGACTACAGAACAAACAAATGGGATCACGCTACGAGAAAGGTTAATTTGTTTAACCACTTCCCGACGGGGAACTGCATATATGCAGTTCTAAGAGTGAGTGTCTTCCGGCAGTTATACAGAATTAGCCCATGGGTAGTACCAGGGCAGAGCTGATCTCTCATATTGTTGGCTTGAAGTCAAGTCAGTTTTTGGTTTTTGACCTGTGACTTGACTCTGGAGAAAATGACTGGACTTGGGAAATAAGATTGATTTACGACTTGAAATGAAAACTAGTCATCAAGTCTCTAGCCCCAGAGACATACTGCATAACCAAAACTGCAAGTGTAGTCTCCTGTTCCAGGGGAATAAATTGGAAAATGCTTAGCCTCCAGAAGTGGTTAAATAACAAACTTGGTGTTAGTTTAAAATGTGACCAAAATAGAATACATGTTACAGAGAAAATGTATAAAAAAATAAATTGACTGAGATTTAAAAATATTGGTTACAAACAATCGGTCAAAATTACTTTAAACAAATCACTAACAACCAAAGAAAACATCCTGATGAATTTATAGAAAAACTAGCAATTAAGAAATAAAAAATTGACAGGATTGATAATCATAACTTGGAATCAAGATTTAGAATCTGAACCAAGATATTCACCCCCGATATTGAGCCGTTTCTGATATGTAAAAGGTCATGCAGGCATTTCATCCTTTACCCAGCATCATGCATAATCCATGGATTGAGTGCTGCATCTCTATCGACTCCTTGGAGACGTTAAAGTTCGCGAGTCGTTCTTTCCCCTTTGAATTCATCAATCCCGCAGTTTTGTCGAGGCGCGAAATACGACACTCCCTTGATAGTGTGAGACCCACCTCGACTCATTTCATTTATTATTTTCCCACTGCGCGTCTTGTGTGTGACCAGAATTTGGAAATATCTGAAGTACTGCAAATGTATGTATGGATTGAGGGCTTTATTTTTTTCCATATTGCAATAATTTTTGTTACAATTTTGTGATATGGGACGGACACTTGTGTTACATTTTAGGCCGTCCCGGTTACGAGCGTATATTATAAATTTGTACACAGGGTTTTTAGAAGGCATTTTGTCACACTATTTGTAACCCTTTTTGTGCCTAATTTATCTCTTCAGAACAACTTAAACTTATTTCTTTTATTTTGAGACCAGACAAAGGTATTTTCTGGAAAATATGGTCCGTGTTGCCAAAATGCCCCCTTTACCGTGGAAAGACTCGGTTACGAAGTGCACTTGTACATGTATAAGCCCACCGTATCGTTTGCAAATGACCTGTGACATCTTACTTAATGCGTTGTTACAAACAACTTTACTCAAAGTGATTAAAGCAATAGTAGCAAAAGTACCCTATGACGTTATTCCACCTGAGGTGAAAGATTTTTGGTGGAAAAAGGAAATTTGAATGTTTTAAAAAAATGAGCATGCACACACTCATTTTCTGTAATATATGTATGTTCATGTACTTCGACAGTCCATAGGTATACATTTTGGCAGTACAGAGGTGAATTACAAACATGGATTTTGTCAGTTTTGGTGCATCTATAGAGCTGAAATTTCACGGGATAAATTACATACGGTAATGTACATGTAGGAGTTCCAGGAATTATGAACAATTATCTGTAAATGATACACTAGCCTTTAACCATTTGCCATCCGATTCATTGCCGCGGCCTTGCACTTGAACCTGCTTATAGAATACCGTGTGTTGGACAGGTTTCCGGCAAGATGAACCCATCCACAAGGGGTTAAAAGGCACTTTTATTATATCCCATGTGCAAGCAATGAGTTGGTGAAAATAGCCTTGTGTCTTTGGCTGAATGTATTGTCTACAATCCCCTAACCTCTCCCCTTAAAGCTAGTTGTTTCATTAAATGTCCGAGCCTCGCTTGTCTAACGCGTGTGCCAGTACATACAGCTTATGCACACTTGCATCAAATCAATCAATATAGTCAAGGAATCTCTTTCACCGTAGCTGTCCCGTATTTGTGTGGGTGGACGGCGCACGGTGCATGGGAACTCGAGAGAAATCTAATTTATAGATGTTTATTTGTGCAAACGGAGAAAAGGACACAGTGTCGCTTTATTTGTAGCGAGCTTTTTTTCTCTCTTTTCCCGTGTTTGGTGTCTACTGATCTCAAATATCACGGACAATTAAAATTGAATTTAATCTTAAATCCGGAGCGCCAAACAATTGGTAAACCTCGTTAAATTTAGTGCCTAATCACAATTTGCTCTGTCCTTTGTTTAAAATATATAAAGGTCGACCTCTATAATAAGATCACTGTTAAGTGTGCAAGAAATATTCTGGGTCCTTATTCTTTTCTCTTCATTGTATTCAATCCTGATGATACAAGGTTCCTGTTATAACAAGGTAATCTGCAATGCTCTGAAGCTTTTTTTCCCCTTCAAAAACGCAATGCACTTAGACACGCACTGTCTTGTCCAGGCTGCTGTTGACAGCAGTCTGGGCTCGAACCTCACGATGACATCAACGTTGCCGGTACTTTTGGCCAAAATGCCCCTGGATTTTCGGCAGTAAATACTGTTGGCATCATGAACTTGACTTTATTGCTTGGAATCCACTTACAAAAAAATAAGCGAAAAAAAAAAGCTGCGTCACCTCATCATTTTGAGAGACTTCAACTTACGCTAATCATATTTTTTTGGTTTTTTTTTGTTGGGCCTATCAACAATGTTTAACTGCATACAGTTGTCGAACCTTTAATGACAATTTTTCTTGCTCTTTATTGTTTTAATTTCTGATGATACAAAGTTTGAGATGTCTTATTATTAACGAGGCTTGACTGTACATTAACAAGACATGTTGCCAGCTGCCCCAATTTAGTTAAGTGAGAATGCCAGAGACACTGGGGGTTGTGAAGCATAACAAATACATACATTATATAATGAGTCCGTCTGCAGTGGCCATTATTAGTATGCACTTTAGTAGTCACTCGAATCAAATATCAAATTGACATCTTGATTGCATACATGTAAGTTGTTAATGTAACATGGCTAATGGGGATAATTTATATCAAGGTTGCATGCATAAAGAACATGTAGTCACTGTACTAAGCACAAACAGTGTCATGTCTATCTCTCATACATGTTAATTACTTAATTAATGTAGCTGAAACGCCCCAAGGCTTTTTTAGTATAGTTAGAGTTTGCTGTTTTAAAAACAGCGTTTGCAGAACATCTGTTTCAGTACATGTAGGTTTTGAGTTGAACATTTTGAGCTCCTCGTACAGTAAATTAAACGCAGAAGAATTGCATATGGTTTTGAATGCATCCATATTACATGTCACTGTAGAATAGCTTGAAGCTTTTTGCCTGCCTCGTTCATTTTTTATGATGTCACGACAGTGCATGCATGGAGTAGGGCCTACGTGGTGCATGTATGTACCAAAAGATGTTTCAAAATTGCCAAACTGGCCGGATGAAATGCGCAAATAAATAAGACTTGATTAAATGTTGTTTCATCGTGGTTGCTTTAATAGCTCAGGGCTGTCCTTTGTCAATATTGAATAGGTAAAACAAACACGGCACTAATGCGTTGGAAATCCTTCGTGTTAATAACAAAACAAATTGTGCTTATAAAGTCAACATTATTGTTTCGTCAATGCTGTGTTTCATAATAACTCCTGCGGCATCCTCAGAGTTGGGGGTGTGCGTTGGTTGTTTAAACACAGTAGGCTACGTGTCTGGAATTGCTGTCTCATTATTAACACACCAACAGTATTGTCAGGAATTTGTTACATGTTGGCATTCTGCTAATGAGGAAAGATATAAACCCACAGCTCACTATTACAGTCAAGTAAGAAAAGTAGTAATTGCTTAGTAATAGCCATTTTGTGCAAGGGCATGCTTAAAAGCTTCAGAGTACATGTACACATTTTAAGACGGATGACATGATTGGTGAACAGGAACAACAATTTTAAGTAATGTTGATAAACTGCCTTGTAGAAATTTCAGCCACATAGATGCAGTAATACTTCAGAAAGCTTGAAAAATCCATGCATGGTTTTTATGTATGAATAAATGTGTTTTTTTTAAAACCACCTTCAATTGGCTATTTGTCCCACAAAGGTACCATTTTACACGGAAAAAAATGGTGTTTGTTACCATTGTTAGTAACACTTTTAGTCAGGTTTTTCTTGTCAACTCATGAAGTAATGATGTACTGGGGCTTCGAAGATAACCGAGAAAGAGCAATTTGGAGAAAAGCCGTTGTAATCTTGGAGAGTAATCCGCCTCGAGCCAGAATCTCGTAAAACTCTTTAAACAAATGACTTGAGCATAAGAGTTCTCATTCTCTATCGTAAGATCTACAAAATCCACGAAGGATTTCTGTAGAAATGTCAGGGTAGCCTCCTCTAATACTAGCGAGTAATCAAGAAATCTGATCCTTCGATCAGACGGCTTAACCTGTAATGTGAAACCAGGAAGGTCATTTAACTGTGCTAAATACCATGGCTGGCTCTTTGATTGGCCTACATTTAGATCTATTTGCATCACAAGTCATATCATAATAATAAAGGGCCGAAGGGATAACATTTGATAAAACAATCTGTCCTAAAAGTATTATTAATTCTTAGGAGCACTGTTCATGCATGAACTAATTTTTTGCTATAGATCATATCAAATACATGTCATCTTGTAGGTCATTTTCTTTGTTCTGTGAGGACATGCATAGTTGCACATTTTGTACTTGCATTGTTGACCGATTTAAAGGCCTATAGATGAAACCATTATAAATCAAAAGAAAGACATCAACAAACTCATCCAAAGAAATTTCAGCTCTGTCAAAATGTACCACGTTTTCTAAAAACATGAAAATCCATATGCGTTTTACCGGTCTTGGCTGGGTGTTTTAAATATTCGTTCCCAGTCGGTCGCATAATCTGTGGCTCGCGTCATGCACTCTTTGGCGTGCGTCATACTGCGTGTTTGTGCGCAACCCACGCGATGCATTAAAAAATGCATCGCGTTGGAACAGCATACACGCAGTACGCAGTGCCCATTTTGGACCGCCCAGATCAGAAGCAAGTCGTTTGCAAACGATCTGCATAATTTTATCTTCATGGACTATTTTCTGGTAAAACTATATCATCTCGAGCGGAAACATTTCATTGGATAGTTACTACCAGTTCAATCTTTACTTCGAGTAAGGTTTCCCTGTCAAATCGTTAATTCACTTTTGGGGTCATTGCAAATGATACAGTGGGCCTTTAAGTGACAAAAGTTAGCAGCTATTTGATTCGGTCTATCCAGTTGGATGCTTGGACATAACTGGGAAGGAAGCCACTTATTTGCAGGAGGGGGACGGGAAGAGAGTGTGGTTAAAAGTTGCATAATGTGACAAGAATAAACCACAGCATGTCTTGCTTGTGGTGACCAGGTTTGGTGTAGGGCAAGTACTACATGTAGACAAAAGGAAGTTAAGTTGTTATAATAGATCAGGCCCCCATATGGGGATTTATTTTCAGAATATGGCATCTCAGACTTGCAAGGTTTAAATTGATTTGATACTAGGGTAGAGGCAAACCCCTTGGAACTTTGCAGATTACTCTGTTATAACAGGAACCTTGTATTATCAGGAATGAAAGGAACTAACACCTAGAGTGTTGCATTAACGGGGCTTTTATTATCGAGATTATTATTGACTACATGTGTGTACGTCTGATGCTTTTGCAAGGACATTTTAGGCCACTCGCTAATGTATAAAGTTGTCGCCAAACAGGATAAGAAAAATCATATGGCCCTTCATTGGGATTTGAACCTGAGACCTCTGACACACCGGGCAGATGCTTTACCAGCTGAGCCATGAGGCACAGTGGTATACTCCCTCGGGTTTCCCCCAAGACCTCTGACACACCTGGCAGATGCTCTACCAGCTGAGCTTATGAGGCACAGAGTTAACACACTTTTTACATTTAAAAACCCAGAAAAATAGAATGACAGTTCGTCTCGTTTTTCTCAATTGCAGCCTTGGCCATGGGTCTGTGCGTCACAATGATCGCTTTCGTCCGCCTACCGAGTCTTAAGGTCTCCACGTTGCTATTAACAGGTCTTCTGGTCTACGACGTGTTTTGGGTCTTCTTCTCTACATATATTTTCAACGCCAACGTGATGGTCAAAGTTGCTATGAGACCTGCAAACAATCCGGTAAGCAATTAGAGCTGTCCTCTTCTCTAAGTTTTCTTTATTTAGAAAATGAAGTTTCATCGAAAAATGCAATAAACGGCATATGCAAAGAAATTGAGATAATGGTGTCAGTACATTCTCGATTGGTGGTCCTATACATTTGTCAAATAGATTATTGGCAAACTGTTTTACTTATTGGAATAGTGCTCAGTTGTAATACAAATTGGCAGGTTTCTCAAAAACCCAAAAATAGATATGTAACGATTTGCGATGAAACTCTCCAAATATTTATCAATCATCTCAAATAAAGCCCTCAAAACGTTTGGGAACTTGTTTTCAGTCGCGTTTATCTCGCTTATTTGTGACTTCTTCATATGTTGCATAAAAATATCAATGGAAGTTCTCGCAAGTTCTCAAATCGTCCACAAATCAGTACAAAATTGGTTCCTTCTTTGTGTTAACCCCTTCACGGAAGTTCTTGGTTTTCAACAATATTTTGATATTTCTGACAGTAGGATCGTATTGACTGTAATTTGATGCAAAGTGGTTAATGTCCAACTCCAAAACTGGTCGGCCAGGACTTCATATAAATTTTCTTAGAAATCATTCTAAAAGAGGTCCAGTCCAGACATAGCCTTTTTGCTGTTCGTAAACTTGCTCTGTTTTCCTTTGAAACTTTTAGATTGGAATGGTTGCTAAGAGACTGAACATGCCAGCTGTCGTCAGGGACGCGCCGCAGCTTTCTCTGCCCGGAAAACTCATCTTCCCAAGGTAAACAATAAAAATCAGACCAAACCCTCTTCACCCTCTCCCCATAAGGCATTTTCCCACTAGATAAAATCTCGGGGGTGGCCCCGGGGCGACGCCGGGGTGATAAAAAGCCCAGATTCCCACTTGCAAGTCTCAACCCGAGCCTATAGACTACTAAAGTGTGATGTCAGTTGCTAGAGTAACTGGTCTTTAACATTTGCTGGTAATCTGAAACATCCATTGCAGGGAAACAGTTTACTGGTTTTAGTGCAGACCCAGTAACTCTGGCAACACACAAAGGGTGACGTTTTCGCTTTAGTACTTGGATAAAAGAGATAATGAAACACGATAATGAAAGTGTTTTGTCAGGAAGCAGTTTTTCTTGTCACACCTTCATCCAAAAACCTCTTGTGTTAAAATTCACACGTGTAAACCATGCAGGTTAAAAAGCACACCTGCGATTTTCATATTTGTACTAAAATTCAAAAGAAAGAAAAAATGTATTTCTGGTAATAAAATGTAGCTGCACTTAAATATAGCTTGGAGGCCTTCTATATGCTCAAATTTCAGGCCATGGAAAGATAGTCGTAAATTCTTCATCAATTTTAAAACTCCCTGGAGAACGTTGTGCCTGCCTAGGACATGTAACAAGATTGCTTGCTATTTAGGATGTTATTTCATCCTTTGCCCTAGCTGAAACGATTTTCGGTCAGATAGAATTACTGCGAAAGATGTTTTTTGAATCGTTATCCTAATCATTATTTTAATCAGATTTTGTTCCTGAAATAGATATGCTTGCGAGTATAACAATCCGATTAATAAAAACCATGGTTTTTAAAGTGACAACACTCTTCAACTCGAAACAAAAAGTACAAAATATGGTGTTCAAGATTTGTTTCCGGCAAAATAAAGTGTTTCTTTGGAGTTGTTTTCGTTTTATGAACATATGTTTTGGTAGTGCAAAATTGGAAGATAGATGCACGTAGTAGAAACATACTTGAATTCTATTTTCTGTTTTTGTTTGGCATGTTTTCCAACCCTCTTAACTCTTTCCATTGATTTGTTCATCTTTTAGCAGCAATGCCCAGAATCCCGGTCACTTCTCCATGCTCGGACTCGGCGACATCGTCATGCCAGGTCTGCTACTCTGCTTCGTCATGCGCTATGACAATTACAAACGACAAGTTGCCGAGAGTAACCAGTCTGGCACGACCGTCGCGTCCTCTGGCTTCATGCAGAGAATCACGTACTTCCAGTGTTCAATCGTCGGTTATTTTGTGGGTGAGTAAATGTTGGAATGTATTAAAGGCCCCGTAGATGATCTGTTTTTGAGCGATTCTGCGAATAAAACCATTATAAATCAAAAGAAAGACATCAACAAACTCATCCGAAGAAATTTCAGCTTTGTCAAATGTACCACGTTTAAAAAAACCATGAAAATCCTAATGCGTTTTCCTGGTCTTGGCGGGGTGTTTCAAATATTCGTTCTCAGTTGATCGGGTACTATGTGGCTTGCGTCATGCACTCTGTGGCGCACATCATATACTGCGTGTGCGCGCGATCCATAAAAATGCATCGCGTTGGAACACGCACACGCAGTACACAGCGCCCATGTATTTTGGACCGCGTAGATGCGAACCAAAAATAAGTAAATCGTTTGCAAACGATCTAAATAATTTAATCTTTACAGATTATTTTCTGGTAAAATTATATCATTTTGAGCGGAAACCTTTCATTGGGTAGTTGCTATTAATTAAATCTTTACTTTCAGAGCTTTTCCCCTGTAAACTCGTCGATTACTTTTTGGGGTCATTGCAAATGATACACTGGGCCTTTAAGGGACCGTCAAAAGTTGTCAACATTTGAAAAACAACTTTTGTTTTTAAATTATATGCTTTGTGTAAGTCGCCATGTTTTGCAGTTTAGCGCTTGATGCCAATTTACACGATCTTACTTTTGTTCAAGAACTTTATCCAACAAATATATGACGATGTTCACGCTTGTTCAAGGTTACTAGAAGTCCCATTTCAAACCATAGATTGTTCATGAATATTTTATGGATTTTGTGGATTGTCATTGGAGCTAAAATACCACGTGACCCAGATCTGTTACTTGATTGGCTTAGAGGTTGAACACTGCCATAAATTAAATCAAATTAATGTGCATGCTCGAACATCATCCAATATGTTCAAGCTTGTTCGCAGATATTTAAATTCCAATTTACACGATAGAACATTTTCCTTGCACATCGTCGTACAAATGTTGGACGACGTTATTGAACAAAAATATGCTCATTTTTATATACTTCATGGTGTGTCCAAGCTGCCAACCTGCCCTGATTTTTGAACAGATTTCCAGAAAACAAATGTCTGATTTTGTAACTCCTGACAATTAAAAACCCTCCTGGGTTGTCAGTTAACGTCAGAGATGCATCCAAGGTCGGGGACTTGACCTATTTTCCGGGTGTCTTCAGGAAACGAGGGTTAAATTTTAAAGTCAACCATGCAACTGTTTCATGTGTTGCATGGTTGATGTTTTCCTCCTTTTCCAATTAGCTGCTTCATAGCCGCATTGTGTTGCCAACCTTGAAAACAATTGCCCAAGACTCCCATCAAAGATTCCCAAAATCATTAAAAAATTCCCAAGAAAGGTTGAGTAACTCATTATTTTGTCCACAACATCGCCATTGTAGGTTTGCTGACGGCGACTGTATCCTCTGAGATTTACAAGGCCGCCCAGCCTGCGTTGCTATATCTCGTTCCATTCACCCTCCTACCGCTTCTACTCATGGCCTATCTCAAGGTAAACCCATTTCTTGAGGTTCTTCAATTTCGTAAAGCAGTTGAGCAGAACAATTTTCTTAATCCAAAATTTGTTTGCTTTATAAAAATGGGTTAGCAGTCGTGATGTGTAGTACAATTGACTGGTGTTGTGCTATTAGGGATGTTTCGGTCACGACGACTATTAGTGAATTTTACGTCATCGATTTGTGCGTACTTGTGGCGTTTACACAAATATCCCAAGTGTTGTTTTGTTGTTTACACTGATAGCAACGCCTCTACACCTTAGTAAAAAACGGACAGCGAAAGGTAACGATTTTGAGGTTTGGCTAATCGTAGTTGTAATCACTAACCGTGCACACCGAAACCTCACTAATATTGCTAAAAACACAAGTTGACATACAATTTTGACTATTAACCCATTTTTATAAAGCAAACAAATTTTGCATAAAGAAAATGTTTCTGCTTAACAGCTTTGTACATAGGCTTGTGCTAGTCCCCTCTGGAGTCATTAAGATTGATTCCAAGTTAGGAATTGGATACACGATTCTGTCGTTTAGAGGAGTCAATTCTCATTATCTTGGTAATTCCCGGCAATTCTGAATGTTAATGATGCAGATATTACCAGATTACAGAAATCTGGCAGTAGTTTTGCGAGAGATATTTTTAGCGTCAACTTTTGTTTTACATAACACACTGGACCAATTGTGGTTAAGTGCCTTGCTCAAGGACACAGGTACCTTGACTGGATATCAAACCCGCAATTGCAAATTTTAATCTGAATGTTGCTAAACAACATTATTCAGTAAAAGCCTGTGTCGCAGCTCTGCTGATAGAGCATTTGCGGGTGCATTTGAGGTCTTGGGTTCAAATCCCAACGAGGACCATATTTGGTTATTTCATGTCTAATAGAGTACTAAAGTGAAAACATCGCCCTTTATGCTGCCAAGGTTACTGGGTCTACACAACAACCAGTAAACTGTTTCCCTGTGCTTTAGTAATAGACGTTTCAGATTACCAGCGAATGTTTAGACCCAGTAACCCATGTCATACTTAAGTTTATGCTCTTTCCATCATGTGGCAAGTTTTTGATGCTTTTTATTCGGATCCTTTTTGCAGGGCGATTTGAAACGAATGTGGCATGAACCGTTCATCAAAGGACCCATCAATAAGTACACCGAAGTATGACACACGCTCAAGTTGCATCCTGTGTAAAAAAAATAATGGTTTGCTCCTCCCCCGCCTGGTAAACCGCGGTCAGGTTTCTCCAAAACTACTCCCACAAAACTATGGCAGAAACTTGCAACGCATGTTTGCTTGCCGATAAATGGCCCTGGGAGAAGCATATTCGAATTGTCTTCATGCAGAACTTGTGGACGAAAAGATTGTGTAAAGACGAGTATTGCTATGGTTATGGAGACGGATATTCTGGAGGACAGGAGCTTCTCATGTGTAATATTATGTACAGACATTTAATCCTGGGAGTTTTTATTTTGCGGGATATGTTTCCTTTCAAGGAAAACCACAAATGAGCATCGCTTGCGACAAACGGTTTGGTTGTGGTGTCATCGTAGTCCAGAAAGTGTTGCTAAACCTTTTTCTCAAAGGAGAACGTTCTTCGAGATTAAATCTTGTCTCTACAAAAAACATTGGCAAACTTTGGAGGAATACGTGCATCATTGATGAAATAGTGCGTCAAGATGGGAAACTTCAATAATACTGTCTCGATATTGACGCTAGAAAATAACTAAATATTTGTGAAATACTTCTTTACATAGTAGGAAGTATTATATGTTAGCTCTTGCTTTGTCAGAACTTTCTAAAATCTGAAATTGTGCTCTTTGGAAACTGCATGTCCTTGTATTACTCCAACGTAATTTGTAAGGATTTTGGAGTGTGTGGCTGGCCTGCATTGAACTACCCTCAGAGGCCTGCATTGAACTACCCTCAGAGAACAAGGGTTAAGGTACTACAGTCCACTGTGGAGTAACTGCATCCTCCAATACACTCCAGCTGGAGGATTTTGGAGTATGTAAAAAAAAATCTACAGTATATAAGCCTATTGCTAAATAAAACCTTTTATATAGTACACGTCTACCCTGCAGGATACTCCTAGTGCTGTTGCCATTATTACCGCTGCCATCAGGGCATCACCAGAACCTTTTTGCTTCAACTAGGCCGGCAGCTTGGCCAGAGCGCACTAACGGCTCTCCAAATATTAGGTTAACGAGGTAATTGCGGACACCGTGCATTTCTGATACTGTGGAGCACAGAGCCCCAATCTAATGCGCATGCACGTCGTGCATCAAGTGAATGGATTGTGCGTGTGCGCTACACACGCAAGAGTACAGTAACTGCACAACAATAACAAAAGCACATGCAGTTGTAAACTAAAGTTTTCAACACCAAACAGACAAAAATCTTGCGGAAATCTTTCAAAACAAAGCTTCAATTTATATAATTATAATAATATTGGATGTCTTTTCGGGTGATATGAGAATATACTGTACGCGTCATGAAAATACCGAACTCGCCTTCGGCTCGTTCGGTATTTTCATGACTCATGCGAAATATTCTCATATAACCCTCAAAGCCATCCAATATTATATAGTTAGTGTCTTGCCCATAGACACAAACACGTAGGCCATAATGCTATGTTGCAATGAAATGAATTGTCAATCGTTGGTTTATGTGCTGTAAATGTATCTTCTGGACAAAAATGCCCAATCAAGTCAATATTAATATAATTATTCCGATTTATTTATAGTGGACGAGTGTAGACATTTCATCTGTATGTGTGTATGTAGGGAAGCCATTTTAAAGCCCTGCATTTTTTTTTTAGCAAATTTTCATTTGCATATAACAACGATCCTAATTTAGCAGATTTTCTGTTTAAAATCAATGGATTTTGTGTCTGGCTTCTCTTTATTTGTGCGTTTCATCTTCCAAGGATGATTCTTAAAAAAATAGACCCTTAAATCTGAATCATAAAATTATAAATTTTGAGCAAAATCTGATTCGTACAATTTTTGGCCAAAAATGACAAAAATCATAAGGGGTTAGTCCAGGGATTTTTGTCAAAAATGGCCAAAAATTGACTTTTTTAAAATGTCTCAGAAATTACTTCTAACGAAAGTTTAGCCCGTTTGGAACCTATTTCGGTAGTTCTCGAAGCCAATTCCTATGAAAAATTGACATTTTGGCCAAAAACATTTATAATTTTCCTCAAAATCAGAAATTTTCAAAATTTAATATTTCTTTGTCTGGGTGAGCAGTCAAGGTCTAATTCAAGAAATAACATCTATTGGGTCTAAGCAACATTTCCTGACATTATGAGGAAAATCTGATTCGTACAATTTTTGGCCAAAAATGACAAAAATCATAAGGGGTTAGTCCAGGGATTTTTGTCAAAAATGGCCAAAAATTGACTTTTTAAAAATGTCTCAGAAATTACTTCTAACGAAAGTTTAGCCCGTTTGGAACCTATTTCGGTAGTTCTCGAAGCCAATTTCTATGAAAAATGGACATTTTGGCCAAAAACATTTATAATTTTCCTCAAAATCAGAAATTTTCAAAATTTAATATTTCTTTGTCTGGGTGAGCAGTCAAGGTCTAATTCAAGAAATAACATCTATTGGGTCTAAGCAACATTTCCTGACATTATGAGGAAAATCTGATTCGTACAATTTTTGGCCAAAAATGACAAAAATCATAAGGGGTTAGTCCAGGGATTTTTGTCAAAAATGGCCAAAAATTGACTTTTTAAAAATGTCTCAGAAATTACTTCTAACGAAAGTTTAGCCCGTTTGGAACCTATTTCGGTAGTTCTCGAAGCCAATTCCTATGAAAAATAGACGTTTTTGCCAAAACCATTGATAATTTTCCTGGTGAGCAGTCAGAGTCTAATTCAAGAAATAACATCTATTGGGTCTAAGCAACATTTCCTGACATTATGAGCAAAATCTGATTCGTAAAATGTTTGGCCAAAAATGACAAAAATCATAAGGGGTTAGTCCAGTGATTTTTATCAAAAATGGCCAAAAATTGACTTTTTAAAAATGTCTCAGAAATTACTTCTAACGAAAGTTTAGCCCGTTTGGAACCTATTTCGGTAGTTCTCGAAGCCAATTCCTATGAAAAATTGACATTTTGGCCAAAAACATTTATAATTTTCCTCAAAATCAGAAATTTTCAAAATTTAATATTTCTTTGTCTGGGTGAGCAGTCAAGGTCTAATTCAAGAAATAACATCTATTGGGTCTAAGCAACATTTCCTGACATTATGAGGAAAATCTGATTCGTACAATTTTTGGCCAAAAATGACAAAAATCATAAGGGGTTAGTCCAGGGATTTTTGTCAAAAATGGCCAAAAATTGACTTTTTAAAAATGTCTCAGAAATTACTTCTAACGAAAGTTTAGTTCGTTTGGAACCTATTTCGGTAGTTCTCGGAGCCAATTCCTATGAAAAATTGACATTTTGGCCAAAAACATTTATAATTTTCCTCAAAATCAGAAATTTTCAAAATTTAATATTTCTTTGTGTGGGTGAGCAGTCAAGGTCTAATTCAAGAAATAACATCTATTGGGTCTAAGCAACATTTCCTGACATTATGAGGAAAATCTGATTCGTACAATTTTTGGCCAAAAATGACAAAAATCATAAGGGGTTAGTCCAGGGATTTTTGTCAAAAATGGCCAAAAATTGACTTTTTAAAAATGTCTCAGAAATTACTTCTAACGAAAGTTTAGCCCGTTTGGAACCTATTTCGGTAGTTCTCGAAGCCAATTCCTATGAAAAATTGACATTTTGGCCAAAAACATTTATAATTTTCCTCAAAATCAGAAATTTTCAAAATTTAATATTTCTTTGTCTGGGTGAGCAGTCAAGGTCTAATTCAAGAAATAACATCTATTGGGTCTAAGCAACATTTCCTGACATTATGAGGAAAATCTGATTCGTACAATTTTTGGCCAAAAATGACAAAAATCATAAGGGGTTAGTCCAGGGATTTTTGTCAAAAATGGCCAAAAATTGACTTTTTAAAAATGTCTCAGAAATTACTTCTAACGAAAGTTTAGCCCGTTTGGAACCTATTTCGGTAGTTCTCGAAGCCAATTCCTATGAAAAATTGACATTTTGGCCAAAAACATTTATAATTTTCCTCAAAATCAGAAATTTTCAAAATTTAATATTTCTTTGTCTGGGTGAGCAGTCAAGGTCTAATTCAAGAAATAACATCTATTGGGTCTAAGCAACATTTCCTGACATTATGAGGAAAATCTGATTCGTACAATTTTTGGCCAAAAATGACAAAAATCATAAGGGGTTAGTCCAGGGATTTTTGTCAAAAATGGCCAAAAATTGACTTTTTAAAAATGTCTCAGAAATTACTTCTAACGAAAGTTTAGCCCGTTTGGAACCTATTTCGGTAGTTCTCGAAGCCAATTTCTATGAAAAATGGACATTTTGGCCAAAAACATTTATAATTTTCCTCAAAATCAGAAATTTTCAAAATTTAATATTTCTTTGTCTGGGTGAGCAGTCAAGGTCTAATTCAAGAAATAACATCTATTGGGTCTAAGCAACATTTCCTGACATTATGAGGAAAATCTGATTCGTACAATTTTTGGCCAAAAATGACAAAAATCATAAGGGGTTAGTCCAGGGATTTTTGTCAAAAATGGCAAAAAATTGACTTTTTAAAAATGTCTCAAAAATTACTTCTAACGAAAGTTTAGCCCGTTTGGAACCTATTTCGGTAGTTCTCGAAGCCAATTCCTATGAAAAATGGACATTTTGGCCAAAAACATTTATAATTTTCCTCAAAATCAGAAATTTTCAAAATTTAATATTTCTTTGTCTGGGTGAGCAGTCAAGGTCTAATTCAAGAAATAACATCTATTGGGTCTAAGCAACATTTCCTGACATTATGAGGAAAATCTGATTCGTACAATTTTTGGCCAAAAATGACAAAAATCATAAGGGGTTAGTCCAGGGATTTTTGTCAAAAATGGCCAAAAATTGACTTTTTAAAAATGTCTCAGAAATTACTTCTAACGAAAGTTTAGCCCGTTTGGAACCTATTTCGGTAGTTCTCGAAGCCAATTCCTATGAAAAATTGACATTTTGGCCAAAAACATTTATAATTTTCCTCAAAATCAGAAATTTTCAAAATTTAATATTTCTTTGTCTGGGTGAGCAGTCAAGGTCTAATTCAAGAAATAACATCTATTGGGTCTAAGCAACATTTCCTGACATTATGAGGAAAATCTGATTCGTACAATTTTTGGCCAAAAATGACAAAAATCATAAGGGGTTAGTCCAGGGATTTTTGTCAAAAATGGCCAAAAATTGACTTTTTAAAAATGTCTCAGAAATTACTTCTAACGAAAGTTTAGCCCGTTTGGAACCTATTTCGGTAGTTCTCGAAGCCAATTCCTATGAAAAATTGACATTTTGGCCAAAAACATTTATAATTTTCCTCAAAATCAGAAATTTTCAAAATTTAATATTTCTTTGTCTGGGTGAGCAGTCAAGGTCTAATTCAAGAAATAACATCTATTGGGTCTAAGCAACATTTCCTGACATTATGAGGAAAATCTGATTCGTACAATTTTTGGCCAAAAATGACAAAAATCATAAGGGGTTAGTCCAGGGATTTTTGTCAAAAATGGCCAAAAATTGACTTTTTAAAAATGTCTCAGAAATTACTTCTAACGAAAGTTTAGCCCGTTTGGAACCTATTTCGGTAGTTCTCGAAGCCAATTTCTATGAAAAATGGACATTTTGGCCAAAAACATTTATAATTTTCCTCAAAATCAGAAATTTTCAAAATTTAATATTTCTTTGTCTGGGTGAGCAGTCAAGGTCTAATTCAAGAAATAACATCTATTGGGTCTAAGCAACATTTCCTGACATTATGAGGAAAATCTGATTCGTACAATTTTTGGCCAAAAATGACAAAAATCATAAGGGGTTAGTCCAGGGATTTTTGTCAAAAATGGCAAAAAATTGACTTTTTAAAAATGTCTCAAAAATTACTTCTAACGAAAGTTTAGCCCGTTTGGAACCTATTTCGGTAGTTCTCGAAGCCAATTCCTATGAAAAATAGACGTTTTTGCCAAAACCATTGATAATTTTCCTGGTGAGCAGTCAGAGTCTAATTCAAGAAATAACATCTATTGGGTCTAAGCAACATTTCCTGACATTATGAGCAAAATCTGATTCGTAAAATTTTTGGCCAAAAATGACAAAAATCATAAGGGGTTAGTCCATTGACTTTTTAAAAATGTCTCAGAAATTACTTCTAACGAAAGTTTAGCCCGTTTGGAACCTATTTCGGTAGTTCTCGAAGCCAATTCCTATGAAAAATTGACATTTTGGCCAAAAACATTTATAATTTTCCTCAAAATCAGAAATTTTCAAAATTTAATATTTCTTTGTGTGGGTGAGCAGTCAAGGTCTAATTCAAGAAATAACATCTATTGGGTCTAAGCAACATTTCCTGACATTATGAGGAAAATCTGATTCGTACAATTTTTGGCCAAAAATGACAAAAATCATAAGGGGTTAGTCCAGGGATTTTTGTCAAAAATGGCCAAAAATTGACTTTTTAAAAATGTCTCAGAAATTACTTCTAACGAAAGTTTAGCCCGTTTGGAACCTATTTCGGTAGTTCTCGAAGCCAATTCCTATGAAAAATTGACATTTTGGCCAAAAACATTTATAATTTTCCTCAAAATCAGAAATTTTCAAAATTTAATATTTCTTTGTCTGGGTGAGCAGTCAAGGTCTAATTCAAGAAATAACATCTATTGGGTCTAAGCAACATTTCCTGACATTATGAGGAAAATCTGATTCGTACAATTTTTGGCCAAAAATGACAAAAATCATAAGGGGTTAGTCCAGGGATTTTTGTCAAAAATGGCCAAAAATTGACTTTTTAAAAATGTCTCAGAAATTACTTCTAACGAAAGTTTAGCCCGTTTGGAACCTATTTCGGTAGTTCTCGAAGCCAATTTCTATGAAAAATGGACATTTTGGCCAAAAACATTTATAATTTTCCTCAAAATCAGAAATTTTCAAAATTTAATATTTCTTTGTCTGGGTGAGCAGTCAAGGTCTAATTCAAGAAATAACATCTATTGGGTCTAAGCAACATTTCCTGACATTATGAGGAAAATCTGATTCGTACAATTTTTGGCCAAAAATGACAAAAATCATAAGGGGTTAGTCCAGGGATTTTTGTCAAAAATGGCAAAAAATTGACTTTTTAAAAATGTCTCAAAAATTACTTCTAACGAAAGTTTAGCCCGTTTGGAACCTATTTCGGTAGTTCTCGAAGCCAATTCCTATGAAAAATAGACGTTTTTGCCAAAACCATTGATAATTTTCCTGGTGAGCAGTCAGAGTCTAATTCAAGAAATAACATCTATTGGGTCTAAGCAACATTTCCTGACATTATGAGCAAAATCTGATTCGTAAAATTTTTGGCCAAAAATGACAAAAATCATAAGGGGTTAGTCCATTGACTTTTTAAAAATGTCTCAGAAATTACTTCTAACGAAAGTTTAGCCCGTTTGGAACCTATTTCGGTAGTTCTCGAAGCCAATTCCTATGAAAAATTGACATTTTGGCCAAAAACATTTATAATTTTCCTCAAAATCAGAAATTTTCAAAATTTAATATTTCTTTGTGTGGGTGAGCAGTCAAGGTCTAATTCAAGAAATAACATCTATTGGGTCTAAGCAACATTTCCTGACATTATGAGGAAAATCTGATTCGTACAATTTTTGGCCAAAAATGACAAAAATCATAAGGGGTTAGTCCAGGGATTTTTGTCAAAAATGGCCAAAAATTGACTTTTTAAAAATGTCTCAGAAATTACTTCTAACGAAAGTTTAGCCCGTTTGGAACCTATTTCGGTAGTTCTCGAAGCCAATTCCTATGAAAAATTGACATTTTGGCCAAAAACATTTATAATTTTCCTCAAAATCAGAATTTTTCAAATTTAATATTTCTTTGTCTGGGTGAGCAGTCAAGGTCTAATTCAAGAAATAACATCTATTGGGTCTAAGCAACATTTCCTGACATTATGAGGAAAATCTGATTCGTAAAATTTTTGGCCAAAAATGACAAAAATCATAAGGGGTTAGTCCAGGGATTTTTGTCAAAAATGGCTAAAAATTGACTTTTTAAAAATGTCTCAGAAATTACTTCTAACGAAAGTTTAGCCCGTTTGGAACCTATTTCGGTAGTTCTCGAAGCCAATTCCTATGAAAAATTGACATTTTGGCCAAAAACATTTATAATTTTCCTCAAAATCAGAAATTTTCAAAATTTAATATTTCTTTGTCTGGGTGAGCAGTCAAGGTCTAATTCAAGAAATAACATCTATTGGGTCTAAGCAACATTTCCTGACATTATGAGGAAAATCTGATTCGTACAATTTTTGGCCAAAAATGACAAAAATCATAAGGGGTTAGTCCAGAGATTTTTGTCAAAAATGGCCAAAAATTGACTTTTTAAAAATGTCTCAGAAATTACTTCTAACGAAAGTTTAGCCCGTTTGGAACCTATTTCGGTAGTTCTCGAAGCCAATTCCTATGAAAAATTGACATTTTGGCCAAAAACATTTATAATTTTCCTCAAAATCAGAAATTTTCAAAATTTAATATTTCTTTGTCTGGGTGAGCAGTCAAGGTCTAATTCAAGAAATAACATCTATTGGGTCTAAGCAACATTTCCTGACATTATGAGGAAAATCTGATTCGTACAATTTTTGGCCAAAAATGACAAAAATCATAAGGGATTTTTGTCAAAAATGGCCAAAAATTGACTTTTTTAAAATGTCTCAGAAATTACTTCTAACGAAAGTTTAGCCCGTTTGGAACCTATTTCGGTAGTTCTCGAAGCCAATTCCTATGAAAAATGGACATTTTGGCCAAAAACATTTATAATTTTCCTCAAAATCAGAAATTTACAAAATTTTATATTTCTTTGTGTGGGTGAGCAGTCAAGGTCTAATTCAAGAAATAACATCTATTGGGTCTAAGCAACATTTCCTGACATTATGAGGAAAATCTGATTCGTACAATTTTTGGCCAAAAATGACAAAAATCATAAGGGGTTAGTCCAGAGATTTTTGTCAAAAATGGCCAAAAATTGACTTTTTAAAAATGTCTCAGAAATTACTTCTAACGAAAGTTTAGCCCGTTTGGAACCTATTTCGGTCGTTCTCGAAGCCAATTCCTATGAAAAATTGACATTTTGGCCAAAAACATTTATAATTTTCCTCAAAATCAGAATTTTTCAAATTTAATATTTCTTTGTCTGGGTGAGCAGTCAAGGTCTAATTCAAGAAATAACATCTATTGGGTCTAAGCAACATTTCCTGACATTATGAGGAAAATCTGATTCGTAAAATTTTTGGCCAAAAATGACAAAAATCATAAGGGGTTAGTCCAGGGATTTTTGTCAAAAATGGCTAAAAATTGACTTTTTAAAAATGTCTCAGAAATTACTTCTAACGAAAGTTTAGCCCGTTTGGAACCTATTTCGGTAGTTCTCGAAGCCAATTCCTATGAAAAATTGACATTTTGGCCAAAAACATTTATAATTTTCCTCAAAATCAGAAATTTTCAAAATTTAATATTTCTTTGTCTGGGTGAGCAGTCAAGGTCTAATTCAAGAAATAACATCTATTGGGTCTAAGCAACATTTCCTGACATTATGAGGAAAATCTGATTCGTACAATTTTTGGCCAAAAATGACAAAAATCATAAGGGGTTAGTCCAGAGATTTTTGTCAAAAATGGCCAAAAATTGACTTTTTTAAAATGTCTCAGAAATTACTTCTAACGAAAGTTTAGCCCGTTTGGAACCTATTTCGGTAGTTCTCGAAGCCAATTCCTATGAAAAATTGACATTTTGGCCAAAAACATTTATAATTTTCCTCAAAATCAGAAATTTTCAAAATTTAATATTTCTTTGTCTGGGTGAGCAGTCAAGGTCTAATTCAAGAAATAACATCTATTGGGTCTAAGCAACATTTCCTGACATTATGAGGAAAATCTGATTCGTACAATTTTTGGCCAAAAATGACAAAAATCATAAGGGATTTTTGTCAAAAATGGCCAAAAATTGACTTTTTTAAAATGTCTCAGAAATTACTTCTAACGAAAGTTTAGCCCGTTTGGAACCTATTTCGGTAGTTCTCGAAGCCAATTCCTATGAAAAATGGACATTTTGGCCAAAAACATTTATAATTTTCCTCAAAATCAGAAATTTACAAAATTTTATATTTCTTTGTGTGGGTGAGCAGTCAAGGTCTAATTCAAGAAATAACATCTATTGGGTCTAAGCAACATTTCCTGACATTATGAGGAAAATCTGATTCGTACAATTTTTGGCCAAAAATGACAAAAATCATAAGGGGTTAGTCCAGGGATTTTTGTCAAAAATGGCCAAAAATTGACTTTTTAAAAATGTCTCAGAAATTACTTCTAACGAAAGTTTAGCCCGTTTGGAACCTATTTCGGTAGTTCTCGAAGCCAATTCCTATGAAAAATTGACATTTTGGCCAAAAACATTTATAATTTTCCTCAAAATCAGAAATTTTCAAAATTTAATATTTCTTTGTGTGGGTGAGCAGTCAAGGTCTAATTCAAGAAATAACATCTATTGGGTCTAAGCAACATTTCCTGACATTATGAGGAAAATCTGATTCGTACAATTTTTGGCCAAAAATGACAAAAATCATAAGGGGTTAGTCCAGGGATTTTTGTCAAAAATGGCCAAAAATTGACTTTTTAAAAATGTCTCAGAAATTACTTCTAACGAAAGTTTAGCCCGTTTGGAACCTATTTCGGTAGTTCTCGAAGCCAATTCCTATGAAAAATTGACATTTTGGCCAAAAACATTTATAATTTTCCTCAAAATCAGAATTTTTCAAATTTAATATTTCTTTGTCTGGGTGAGCAGTCAAGGTCTAATTCAAGAAATAACATCTATTGGGTCTAAGCAACATTTCCTGACATTATGAGGAAAATCTGATTCGTAAAATTTTTGGCCAAAAATGACAAAAATCATAAGGGGTTAGTCCAGGGATTTTTGTCAAAAATGGCTAAAAATTGACTTTTTAAAAATGTCTCAGAAATTACTTCTAACGAAAGTTTAGCCCGTTTGGAACCTATTTCGGTAGTTCTCGAAGCCAATTCCTATGAAAAATTGACATTTTGGCCAAAAACATTTATATTTTTCCTCAAAATCAGAAATTTTCAAAATTTAATATTTCTTTGTCTGGGTGAGCAGTCAAGGTCTAATTCAAGAAATAACATCTATTGGGTCTAAGCAACATTTCCTGACATTATGAGGAAAATCTGATTCGTACAATTTTTGGCCAAAAATGACAAAAATCATAAGGGGTTAGTCCAGAGATTTTTGTCAAAAATGGCCAAAAATTGACTTTTTTAAAATGTCTCAGAAATTACTTCTAACGAAAGTTTAGCCCGTTTGGAACCTATTTCGGTAGTTCTCGAAGCCAATTCCTATGAAAAATTGACATTTTGGCCAAAAACATTTATAATTTTCCTCAAAATCAGAAATTTTCAAAATTTAATATTTCTTTGTCTGGGTGAGCAGTCAAGGTCTAATTCAAGAAATAACATCTATTGGGTCTAAGCAACATTTCCTGACATTATGAGGAAAATCTGATTCGTACAATTTTTGGCCAAAAATGACAAAAATCATAAGGGATTTTTGTCAAAAATGGCCAAAAATTGACTTTTTAAAATGTCTCAGAAATTACTTCTAACGAAAGTTTAGCCCGTTTGGAACCTATTTCGGTAGTTCTCGAAGCCAATTCCTATGAAAAATGGACATTTTGGCCAAAAACATTTATAATTTTCCTCAAAATCAGAAATTTACAAAATTTTATATTTCTTTGTGTGGGTGAGCAGTCAAGGTCTAATTCAAGAAATAACATCTATTGGGTCTAAGCAACATTTCCTGACATTATGAGGAAAATCTGATTCGTACAATTTTTGGCCAAAAATGACAAAAATCATAAGGGGTTAGTCCAGGGATTTTTGTCAAAAATGGCCAAAAATTGACTTTTTAAAAATGTCTCAGAAATTACTTCTAACGAAAGTTTAGCCCGTTTGGAACCTATTTCGGTAGTTCTCGAAGCCAATTCCTATGAAAAATTGACATTTTGGCCAAAAACATTTATAATTTTCCTCAAAATCAGAAATTTTCAAAATTTAATATTTCTTTGTGTGGGTGAGCAGTCAAGGTCTAATTCAAGAAATAACATCTATTGGGTCTAAGCAACATTTCCTGACATTATGAGGAAAATCTGATTCGTACAATTTTTGGCCAAAAATGACAAAAATCATAAGGGGTTAGTCCAGGGATTTTTGTCAAAAATGGCCAAAAATTGACTTTTTAAAAATGTCTCAGAAATTACTTCTAACGAAAGTTTAGCCCGTTTGGAACCTATTTCGGTAGTTCTCGAAGCCAATTCCTATGAAAAATTGACATTTTGGCCAAAAACATTTATAATTTTCCTCAAAATCAGAAATTTTCAAAATTTAATATTTCTTTGTCTGGGTGAGCAGTCAAGGTCTAATTCAAGAAATAACATCTATTGGGTCTAAGCAACATTTCCTGACATTATGAGGAAAATCTGATTCGTACAATTTTTGGCCAAAAATGACAAAAATCATAAGGGGTTAGTCCAGAGATTTTTGTCAAAAATGGCTAAAAATTGACTTTTTAAAAATGTCTCAGAAATTACTTCTAACGAAAGTTTAGCCCGTTTGGAACCTATTTCGGTAGTTCTCGAAGCCAATTCCTATGAAAAATTGACATTTTGGCCAAAAACATTTATAATTTTCCTCAAAATCAGAAATTTACAAAATTTTATATTTCTTTGTGTGGGTGAGCAGTCAAGGTCTAATTCAAGAAATAACATCTATTGGGTCTAAGCAACATTTCCTGACATTATGAGGAAAATCTGATTCGTACAATTTTTGGCCAAAAATGACAAAAATCATAAGGGGTTAGTCCAGAGATTTTTGTCAAAAATGGCCAAAAATTGACTTTTTTAAAATGTCTCAGAAATTACTTCTAACGAAAGTTTAGCCCGTTTGGAACCTATTTCGGTAGTTCTCGAAGCCAATTCCTATGAAAAATTGACATTTTGGCCAAAAACATTTATAATTTTCCTCAAAATCAGAAATTTTCAAAATTTAATATTTCTTTGTCTGGGTGAGCAGTCAAGGTCTAATTCAAGAAATAACATCTATTGGGTCTAAGCAACATTTCCTGACATTATGAGGAAAATCTGATTCGTACAATTTTTGGCCAAAAATGACAAAAATCATAAGGGATTTTTGTCAAAAATGGCCAAAAATTGACTTTTTTAAAATGTCTCAGAAATTACTTCTAACGAAAGTTTAGCCCGTTTGGAACCTATTTCGGTAGTTCTCGAAGCCAATTCCTATGAAAAATGGACATTTTGGCCAAAAACATTTATAATTTTCCTCAAAATCAGAAATTTACAAAATTTTATATTTCTTTGTGTGGGTGAGCAGTCAAGGTCTAATTCAAGAAATAACATCTATTGGGTCTAAGCAACATTTCCTGACATTATGAGGAAAATCTGATTCGTACAATTTTTGGCCAAAAATGACAAAAATCATAAGGGGTTAGTCCAGAGATTTTTGTCAAAAATGGCCAAAAATTGACTTTTTTAAAATGTCTCAGAAATTACTTCTAACGAAAGTTTAGCCCGTTTGGAACCTATTTCGGTAGTTCTCGAAGCCAATTCCTATGAAAAATTGACATTTTGGCCAAAAACATTTATAATTTTCCTCAAAATCAGAAATTTTCAAAATTTAATATTTCTTTGTCTGGGTGAGCAGTCAAGGTCTAATTCAAGAAATAACATCTATTGGGTCTAAGCAACATTTCCTGACATTATGAGGAAAATCTGATTCGTACAATTTTTGGCCAAAAATGACAAAAATCATAAGGGATTTTTGTCAAAAATGGCCAAAAATTGACTTTTTTAAAATGTCTCAGAAATTACTTCTAACGAAAGTTTAGCCCGTTTGGAACCTATTTCGGTAGTTCTCGAAGCCAATTCCTATGAAAAATGGACATTTTGGCCAAAAACATTTATAATTTTCCTCAAAATCAGAAATTTACAAAATTTTATATTTCTTTGTGTGGGTGAGCAGTCAAGGTCTAATTCAAGAAATAACATCTATTGGGTCTAAGCAACATTTCCTGACATTATGAGGAAAATCTGATTCGTACAATTTTTGGCCAAAAATGACAAAAATCATAAGGGGTTAGTCCAGGGATTTTTGTCAAAAATGGCCAAAAATTGACTTTTTAAAAATGTCTCAGAAATTACTTCTAACGAAAGTTTAGCCCGTTTGGAACCTATTTCGGTAGTTCTCGAAGCCAATTCCTATGAAAAATTGACATTTTGGCCAAAAACATTTATAATTTTCCTCAAAATCAGAAATTTTCAAAATTTAATATTTCTTTGTGTGGGTGAGCAGTCAAGGTCTAATTCAAGAAATAACATCTATTGGGTCTAAGCAACATTTCCTGACATTATGAGGAAAATCTGATTCGTACAATTTTTGGCCAAAAATGACAAAAATCATAAGGGGTTAGTCCAGGGATTTTTGTCAAAAATGGCCAAAAATTGACTTTTTAAAAATGTCTCAGAAATTACTTCTAACGAAAGTTTAGCCCGTTTGGAACCTATTTCGGTAGTTCTCGAAGCCAATTCCTATGAAAAATTGACATTTTGGCCAAAAACATTTATAATTTTCCTCAAAATCAGAAATTTTCAAAATTTAATATTTCTTTGTCTGGGTGAGCAGTCAAGGTCTAATTCAAGAAATAACATCTATTGGGTCTAAGCAACATTTCCTGACATTATGAGGAAAATCTGATTCGTACAATTTTTGGCCAAAAATGACAAAAATCATAAGGGGTTAGTCCAGAGATTTTTGTCAAAAATGGCTAAAAATTGACTTTTTAAAAATGTCTCAGAAATTACTTCTAACGAAAGTTTAGCCCGTTTGGAACCTATTTCGGTAGTTCTCGAAGCCAATTCCTATGAAAAATTGACATTTTGGCCAAAAACATTTATAATTTTCCTCAAAATCAGAAATTTTCAAAATTTAATATTTCTTTGTCTGGGTGAGCAGTCAAGGTCTAATTCAAGAAATAACATCTATTGGGTCTAAGCAACATTTCCTGACATTATGAGGAAAATCTGATTCGTACAATTTTTGGCCAAAAATGACAAAAATCATAAGGGATTTTTGTCAAAAATGGCCAAAAATTGACTTTTTTAAAATGTCTCAGAAATTACTTCTAACGAAAGTTTAGCCCGTTTGGAACCTATTTCGGTAGTTCTCGAAGCCAATTCCTATGAAAAATGGACATTTTGGCCAAAAACATTTATAATTTTCCTCAAAATCAGAAATTTACAAAATTTTATATTTCTTTGTGTGGGTGAGCAGTCAAGGTCTAATTCAAGAAATAACATCTATTGGGTCTAAGCAACATTTCCTGACATTATGAGGAAAATCTGATTCGTACAATTTTTGGCCAAAAATGACAAAAATCATAAGGGGTTAGTCCAGAGATTTTTGTCAAAAATGGCCAAAAATTGACTTTTTTAAAATGTCTCAGAAATTACTTCTAACGAAAGTTTAGCCCGTTTGGAACCTATTTCGGTAGTTCTCGAAGCCAATTCCTATGAAAAATTGACATTTTGGCCAAAAACATTTATAATTTTCCTCAAAATCAGAAATTTTCAAAATTTAATATTTCTTTGTCTGGGTGAGCAGTCAAGGTCTAATTCAAGAAATAACATCTATTGGGTCTAAGCAACATTTCCTGACATTATGAGGAAAATCTGATTCGTACAATTTTTGGCCAAAAATGACAAAAATCATAAGGGGTTAGTCCAGGGATTTTTGTCAAAAATGGCCAAAAATTGACTTTTTTAAAATGTCTCAGAAATTACTTCTAACGAAAGTTTAGCCCGTTTGGAACCTATTTCGGTAGTTCTCGAAGCCAATTCCTATGAAAAATGGACATTTTGGCCAAAAACATTTATAATTTTCCTCAAAATCAGAAATTTACAAAATTTTATATTTCTTTGTGTGGGTGAGCAGTCAAGGTCTAATTCAAGAAATAACATCTATTGGGTCTAAGCAACATTTCCTGACATTATGAGGAAAATCTGACTCGTACAATTTTTGGCCAAAAATGACAAAAATTTTATATTTCTTTGTCTGGGTGAGCAGTCAAGGTCTAATTCAAGAAATAACATCTATTGGGTCTAAGCAACATTTCCTGACATTATGAGGAAAATCTGACTCGTACAATTTTTGGCCAAAAATGACAAAAATCATAAGGGGTTAGTCCAGGGATTTTTGTCAAAAATGGCCAAAAATTGACTTTTTAAAAATGTCTCAGAAATTACTTCTAACGAAAGTTTAGCCCGTTTGGAACCTATTTCGGTAGTTCTCGAAGCCAATTCCTATGAAAAATTGACATTTTGGCCAAAAACATTTATAATTTTCCTCAAAATCAGAAATTTTCAAAATTTAATATTTCTTTGTCTGGGTGAGCAGTCAAGGTCTAATTCAAGAAATAACATCTATTGGGTCTAAGCAACATTTCCTGACATTATGAGGAAAATCTGATTCGTACAATTTTTGGCCAAAAATGACAAAAATCATAAGGGATTTTTGTCAAAAATGGCCAAAAATTGACTTTTTTAAAATGTCTCAGAAATTACTTCTAACGAAAGTTTAGCCCGTTTGGAACCTATTTCGGTAGTTCTCGAAGCCAATTCCTATGAAAAATGGACATTTTGGCCAAAAACATTTATAATTTTCCTCAAAATCAGAAATTTACAAAATTTTATATTTCTTTGTGTGGGTGAGCAGTCAAGGTCTAATTCAAGAAATAACATCTATTGGGTCTAAGCAACATTTCCTGACATTATGAGGAAAATCTGATTCGTACAATTTTTGGCCAAAAATGACAAAAATCATAAGGGGTTAGTCCAGAGATTTTTGTCAAAAATGGCCAAAAATTGACTTTTTTAAAATGTCTCAGAAATTACTTCTAACGAAAGTTTAGCCCGTTTGGAACCTATTTCGGTAGTTCTCGAAGCCAATTCCTATGAAAAATTGACATTTTGGCCAAAAACATTTATAATTTTCCTCAAAATCAGAAATTTTCAAAATTTAATATTTCTTTGTCTGGGTGAGCAGTCAAGGTCTAATTCAAGAAATAACATCTATTGGGTCTAAGCAACATTTCCTGACATTATGAGGAAAATCTGATTCGTACAATTTTTGGCCAAAAATGACAAAAATCATAAGGGGTTAGTCCAGGGATTTTTGTCAAAAATGGCCAAAAATTGACTTTTTTAAAATGTCTCAGAAATTACTTCTAACGAAAGTTTAGCCCGTTTGGAACCTATTTCGGTAGTTCTCGAAGCCAATTCCTATGAAAAATGGACATTTTGGCCAAAAACATTTATAATTTTCCTCAAAATCAGAAATTTACAAAATTTTATATTTCTTTGTGTGGGTGAGCAGTCAAGGTCTAATTCAAGAAATAACATCTATTGGGTCTAAGCAACATTTCCTGACATTATGAGGAAAATCTGATTCGTACAATTTTTGGCCAAAAATGACAAAAATCATAAGGGGTTAGTCCAGGGATTTTTGTCAAAAATGGCCAAAAATTGACTTTTTTAAAATGTCTCAGAAATTACTTCTAACGAAAGTTTAGCCCGTTTGGAACCTATTTCGGTAGTTCTCGAAGCCAATTCCTATGAAAAATTGACATTTTGGCCAAAAACATTTATAATTTTCCTCAAAATCAGAATTTTTCAAAATTTAATATTTCTTTGTCTGGGTGAGCAGTCAAGGTCTAATTCAAGAAATAACATCTATTGGGTCTAAGCAACATTTCCTGACATTATGAGGAAAATCTGATTCGTACAATTTTTGGCCAAAAATTACAAAAATCATAAGGGGTTAGTCCAGGGATTTTTGTCAAAAATGGCCAAAAATTGACTTTTTAAAAAGGTCTCAGAAATTACTTCTAACGAAAGTTTAGCCCGTTTGGAACGTATTTCGGTAGTTCTCGAAGCCAATTCCTATAAAAAATTGACATTTTGGCCAAAAACATTTATAATTTTCCTCAAAATCAGAAATTTAATATTTCTTTGTCTAGGTGAGCAGTCAAGGTCTAATTCAAGAAATAACATATATTGGGTCTAAGCAACATTTCCTGACATTATGAGCAAAATCTGATTCGTACAATTTTTGGCCAAAAATGACAAAAATTTTATATTTCTTTGTCTGGGTGAGCAGTCAAGGTCTAATTCAAGAAATAACATCTATTGGGTCTAAGCAACATTTCCTGACATTATGAGGAAAATCTGACTCGTACAATTTTTGGCCAAAAATGACAAAAATCATAAGGGGTTAGTCCAGGGATTTTTGTCAAAAATGGCCAAAAATTGACTTTTTAAAAATGTCTCAGAAATTACTTCTAACGAAAGTTTAGCCCGTTTGGAACGTATTTCGGTAGTTCTCGAAGCTAATTCCTATGAAAAATTGACATTTTGGCCAAAAACATTTATAATTTTCCTCAAAATCAGAAATTTTCAAAATTTAATATTTCTTTGTCTAGGTGAGCAGTCAAGGTCTAATTCAAGAAATAACATCTATTGGGTCTAAGCAACATTTCCTGACATTATGAGCAAAATCTGATTCGTACAATTTTTGGCCAAAAATGACAAAAATCATAAGGGGTTAGTCCAGGGATTTTTGTCAAAAATGGCCAAAAATTGACTTTTTAAAAATGTCTCAGAAATTACTTCTAACGAAAGTTTAGCCCGTTTGGAACCTATTTCGGTAGTTCTCGAAGCCAATTCCTATGAAAAATTGACATTTTGGCCAAAAACATTTATAATTTTCCTCAAAATCAGAAATTTTCAAAATTTAATATTTCTTTGTGTGGGTGAGCAGTCAAGGTCTAATTCAAGAAATAACATCTATTGGGTCTAAGCAACATTTCCTGACATGATGAGGAAAATCTGATTCGTACAATTTTTGGCCAAAAATGACAAAAATCATAAGGGGTTAGTCCAGGGATTTTTGTCAAAAATGGCCAAAAATTGACTTTTTAAAAATGTCTCAGAAATTACTTCTAACGAAAGTTTAGCCCGTTTGGAACCTATTTCGGTAGTTCTCGAAGCCAATTCCTATGAAAAATTGACATATTGGCCAAAAACATTTATAATTTTCCTCATAATCAGAAAATTTCAAAATTTTATATTTCTTTGTCTGGGTGAGCAGTCAAGGTCTAATTCAAGAAATAACATCTATTGGGTCTAAGCAACATTTCCTGACATTATGAGGAAAATCTGACTCGTACAATTTTTGGCCAAAAATGACAAAAATCATAAGGGGTTAGTCCAGGGATTTTTGTCAAAAATGGCCAAAAATTGACTTTTTAAAAATGTCTCAGAAATTACTTCTAACGAAAGTTTAGCCCGTTTGGAACCTATTTCGGTAGTTCTCGAAGCCAATTCCTATGAAAAATTGACATTTTGGCCAAAAACATTTATAATTTTCCTCAAAATCAGAAATTTTCAAAATTTAATATTTCTTTGTGTGGGTGAGCAGTCAAGGTCTAATTCAAGAAATAACATCTATTGGGTCTAAGCAACATTTCCTGACATTATGAGGAAAATCTGATTCGTACAATTTTTGGCCAAAAATGACAAAAATCATAAGGGGTTAGTCCAGGGATTTTTGTCAAAAATGGCCAAAAATTGACTTTTTAAAAAGGTCTCAGAAATTACTTCTAACGAAAGTTTAGCCCGTTTGGAACGTATTTCGGTAGTTCTCGAAGCTAATTCCTATGAAAAATTGACATTTTGGCCAAAAACATTTATAATTTTCCTCAAAATCAGAAATTTTCAAAATTTAATATTTCTTTGTGTGGGTGAGCAGTCAAGGTCTAATTCAAGAAATAACATCTATTGGGTCTAAGCAACATTTCCTGACATTATGAGGAAAATCTGATTCGTACAATTTTTGGCCAAAAATGACAAAAATCATAAGGGGTTAGTCCAGGGATTTTTGTCAAAAATTGCCAAAAATTGACTTTTTAAAAATGTCTCAGAAATTACTTCTAACGAAAGTTTAGCCCGTTTGGAACCTATTTCGGTAGTTCTCGAAGCCAATTTCTATGAAAAATTGACATTTTGGCCAAAAACATTTATAATTTTCCTCAAAATCAGAAATTTTCAAAATTTAATATTTCTTTGTCTGGGTGAGCAGTCAAGGTCTAATTCAAGAAATAACATCTATTGGGTCTAAGCAACATTTCCTGACATTATGAGGAAAATCTGATTCGTACAATTTTTGGCCAAAAATGACAAAAATCATAAGGGGTTAGTCCAGGGATTTTTGTCAAAAATGGCCAAAAATTGACTTTTTAAAAATGTCTCAGAAATTACTTCTAACGAAAGTTTAGCCCGTTTGGAACCTATTTCGGTAGTTCTCGAAGCCAATTCCTATGAAAAATTGACATTTTGGCCAAAAACATTTATAATTTTCCTCAAAATCAGAAATTTTCAAAATTTAATATTTCTTTGTCTGGGTGAGCAGTCAAGGTCTAATTCAAGAAATAACATCTATTGGGTCTAAGCAACATTTCCTGACATTATGAGGAAAATCTGATTCGTACAATTTTTGGCCAAAAATGACAAAAATCATAAGGGATTTTTGTCAAAAATGGCCAAAAATTGACTTTTTTAAAATGTCTCAGAAATTACTTCTAACGAAAGTTTAGCCCGTTTGGAACCTATTTCGGTAGTTCTCGAAGCCAATTCCTATGAAAAATGGACATTTTGGCCAAAAACATTTATAATTTTCCTCAAAATCAGAAATTTACAAAATTTTATATTTCTTTGTGTGGGTGAGCAGTCAAGGTCTAATTCAAGAAATAACATCTATTGGGTCTAAGCAACATTTCCTGACATTATGAGGAAAATCTGATTCGTACAATTTTTGGCCAAAAATGACAAAAATCATAAGGGGTTAGTCCAGAGATTTTTGTCAAAAATGGCCAAAAATTGACTTTTTTAAAATGTCTCAGAAATTACTTCTAACGAAAGTTTAGCCCGTTTGGAACCTATTTCGGTAGTTCTCGAAGCCAATTCCTATGAAAAATTGACATTTTGGCCAAAAACATTTATAATTTTCCTCAAAATCAGAAATTTTCAAAATTTAATATTTCTTTGTCTGGGTGAGCAGTCAAGGTCTAATTCAAGAAATAACATCTATTGGGTCTAAGCAACATTTCCTGACATTATGAGGAAAATCTGATTCGTACAATTTTTGGCCAAAAATGACAAAAATCATAAGGGGTTAGTCCAGGGATTTTTGTCAAAAATGGCCAAAAATTGACTTTTTTAAAATGTCTCAGAAATTACTTCTAACGAAAGTTTAGCCCGTTTGGAACCTATTTCGGTAGTTCTCGAAGCCAATTCCTATGAAAAATGGACATTTTGGCCAAAAACATTTATAATTTTCCTCAAAATCAGAAATTTACAAAATTTTATATTTCTTTGTGTGGGTGAGCAGTCAAGGTCTAATTCAAGAAATAACATCTATTGGGTCTAAGCAACATTTCCTGACATTATGAGGAAAATCTGATTCGTACAATTTTTGGCCAAAAATGACAAAAATCATAAGGGGTTAGTCCAGGGATTTTTGTCAAAAATGGCCAAAAATTGACTTTTTTAAAATGTCTCAGAAATTACTTCTAACGAAAGTTTAGCCCGTTTGGAACCTATTTCGGTAGTTCTCGAAGCCAATTCCTATGAAAAATTGACATTTTGGCCAAAAACATTTATAATTTTCCTCAAAATCAGAATTTTTCAAAATTTAATATTTCTTTGTCTGGGTGAGCAGTCAAGGTCTAATTCAAGAAATAACATCTATTGGGTCTAAGCAACATTTCCTGACATTATGAGGAAAATCTGATTCGTACAATTTTTGGCCAAAAATTACAAAAATCATAAGGGGTTAGTCCAGGGATTTTTGTCAAAAATGGCCAAAAATTGACTTTTTAAAAAGGTCTCAGAAATTACTTCTAACGAAAGTTTAGCCCGTTTGGAACGTATTTCGGTAGTTCTCGAAGCCAATTCCTATAAAAAATTGACATTTTGGCCAAAAACATTTATAATTTTCCTCAAAATCAGAAATTTAATATTTCTTTGTCTAAGTGAGCAGTCAAGGTCTAATTCAAGAAATAACATATATTGGGTCTAAGCAACATTTCCTGACATTATGAGCAAAATCTGATTCGTACAATTTTTGGCCAAAAATGACAAAAATTTTATATTTCTTTGTCTGGGTGAGCAGTCAAGGTCTAATTCAAGAAATAACATCTATTGGGTCTAAGCAACATTTCCTGACATTATGAGGAAAATCTGACTCGTACAATTTTTGGCCAAAAATGACAAAAATCATAAGGGGTTAGTCCAGGGATTTTTGTCAAAAATGGCCAAAAATTGACTTTTTAAAAATGTCTCAGAAATTACTTCTAACGAAAGTTTAGCCCGTTTGGAACGTATTTCGGTAGTTCTCGAAGCTAATTCCTATGAAAAATTGACATTTTGGCCAAAAACATTTATAATTTTCCTCAAAATCAGAAATTTTCAAAATTTAATATTTCTTTGTCTAGGTGAGCAGTCAAGGTCTAATTCAAGAAATAACATCTATTGGGTCTAAGCAACATTTCCTGACATTATGAGCAAAATCTGATTCGTACAATTTTTGGCCAAAAATGACAAAAATCATAAGGGGTTAGTCCAGGGATTTTTGTCAAAAATGGCCAAAAATTGACTTTTTAAAAATGTCTCAGAAATTACTTCTAACGAAAGTTTAGCCCGTTTGGAACCTATTTCGGTAGTTCTCGAAGCCAATTCCTATGAAAAATTGACATTTTGGCCAAAAACATTTATAATTTTCCTCAAAATCAGAAATTTTCAAAATTTAATATTTCTTTGTGTGGGTGAGCAGTCAAGGTCTAATTCAAGAAATAACATCTATTGGGTCTAAGCAACATTTCCTGACATGATGAGGAAAATCTGATTCGTACAATTTTTGGCCAAAAATGACAAAAATCATAAGGGGTTAGTCCAGGGATTTTTGTCAAAAATGGCCAAAAATTGACTTTTTAAAAATGTCTCAGAAATTACTTCTAACGAAAGTTTAGCCCGTTTGGAACCTATTTCGGTAGTTCTCGAAGCCAATTCCTATGAAAAATTGACATATTGGCCAAAAACATTTATAATTTTCCTCATAATCAGAAAATTTCAAAATTTTATATTTCTTTGTCTGGGTGAGCAGTCAAGGTCTAATTCAAGAAATAACATCTATTGGGTCTAAGCAACATTTCCTGACATTATGAGGAAAATCTGACTCGTACAATTTTTGGCCAAAAATGACAAAAATCATAAGGGGTTAGTCCAGGGATTTTTGTCAAAAATGGCCAAAAATTGACTTTTTAAAAATGTCTCAGAAATTACTTCTAACGAAAGTTTAGCCCGTTTGGAACCTATTTCGGTAGTTCTCGAAGCCAATTCCTATGAAAAATTGACATTTTGGCCAAAAACATTTATAATTTTCCTCAAAATCAGAAATTTTCAAAATTTAATATTTCTTTGTGTGGGTGAGCAGTCAAGGTCTAATTCAAGAAATAACATCTATTGGGTCTAAGCAACATTTCCTGACATTATGAGGAAAATCTGATTCGTACAATTTTTGGCCAAAAATGACAAAAATCATAAGGGGTTAGTCCAGGGATTTTTGTCAAAAATGGCCAAAAATTGACTTTTTAAAAAGGTCTCAGAAATTACTTCTAACGAAAGTTTAGCCCGTTTGGAACGTATTTCGGTAGTTCTCGAAGCTAATTCCTATGAAAAATTGACATTTTGGCCAAAAACATTTATAATTTTCCTCAAAATCAGAAATTTTCAAAATTTAATATTTCTTTGTCTAGGTGAGCAGTCAAGGTCTAATTCAAGAAATAACATCTATTGGGTCTAAGCAACATTTCCTGACATTATGAGGAAAATCTGATTCGTACAATTTTTGGCCAAAAATGACAAAAATCATAAGGGGTTAGTCCAGGGATTTTTGTCAAAAATGGCCAAAAATTTACTTTTTAAAAATGTCTCAGAAATTACTTCTAACGAAAGTTTAGCCCGTTTGGAACCTATTTCGGTAGTTCTCGAAGCCAATTCCTATGAAAAATTGACATTTTGGCCAAAAACATTTATAATTTTCCTCAAAATCAGAAATTTTCAAAATTTAATATTTCTTTGTGTGGGTGAGCAGTCAAGGTCTAATTCAAGAAATAACATCTATTGGGTCTAAGCAACATTTCCTGACATTATGAGGAAAATCTGATTCGTACAATTTTTGGCCAAAAATGACAAAAATCATAAGGGGTTAGTCCAGGGATTTTTGTCAAAAATGGCCAAAAATTGACTTTTTAAAACTGTCTCAGAAATTACTTCTAACGAAAGTTTAGCCCGTTTGGAACCTATTTCGGTAGTTCTCGAAGCCAATTCCTATGAAAAATTGACATTTTGGCCAAAAACATTTATAATTTTCCTCAAAATCAGAAATTTTCAAAATTTAATATTTCTTTGTCTGGGTGAGCAGTCAAGGTCTAATTCAAGAAATAACATCTATTGGGTCTAAGCAACATTTCCTGACATTATGAGGAAAATCTGATTCGTACAATTTTTGGCCAAAAATGACAAAAATCATAAGGGGTTAGTCCAGGGATTTTTGTCAAAAATGGCCAAAAATTGACTTTTTAAAAATGTCTCAGAAATTACTTCTAACGAAAGTTTAGCCCGTTTGGAACCTATTTCGGTAGTTCTCGAAGCCAATTCCTATGAAAAATTGACATTTTGGCCAAAAACATTTATAATTTTCCTCAAAATCAGAAATTTTCAAAATTTAATATTTCTTTGTCTGGGTGAGCAGTCAAGGTCTAATTCAAGAAATAACATCTATTGGGTCTAAGCAACATTTCCTGACATTATGAGGAAAATCTGATTCGTACAATTTTTGGCCAAAAATGACAAAAATCATAAGGGGTTAGTCCAGAGATTTTTGTCAAAAATTGCCAAAAATTGACTTTTTAAAAATGTCTCAGAAATTACTTCTAACGAAAGTTTAGCCCGTTTGGAACCTATTTCGGTAGTTCTCGAAGCCAATTTCTATGAAAAATTGACATTTTGGCCAAAAACATTTATAATTTTCCTCAAAATCAGAAATTTTCAAAATTTAATATTTCTTTGTCTGGGTGAGCAGTCAAGGCTAATTCAAGAAATAACATCTATTGGGTCTAAGCAACATTTCCTGACATTATGAGGAAAATCTGATTCGTACAATTTTTGGCCAAAAATGACAAAAATCATAAGGGGTTAGTCCAGGGATTTTTGTCAAAAATGGCCAAAAATTTACTTTTTAAAAATGTCTCAGAAATTACTTCTAACGAAAGTTTAGCCCGTTTGGAACCTATTTCGGTAGTTCTCGAAGCCAATTCCTATGAAAAATTGACATTTTGGCCAAAAACATTTATAATTTTCCTCAAAATCAGAAATTTTCAAAATTTAATATTTCTTTGTGTGGGTGAGCAGTCAAGGTCTAATTCAAGAAATAACATCTATTGGGTCTAAGCAACATTTCCTGACATTATGAGGAAAATCTGATTCGTACAATTTTTGGCCAAAAATGACAAAAATCATAAGGGGTTAGTCCAGGGATTTTTGTCAAAAATGGCCAAAAATTGACTTTTTAAAACTGTCTCAGAAATTACTTCTAACGAAAGTTTAGCCCGTTTGGAACCTATTTCGGTAGTTCTCGAAGCCAATTCCTATGAAAAATTGACATTTTGGCCAAAAACATTTATAATTTTCCTCAAAATCAGAAATTTTCAAAATTTAATATTTCTTTGTCTGGGTGAGCAGTCAAGGTCTAATTCAAGAAATAACATCTATTGGGTCTAAGCAACATTTCCTGACATTATGAGGAAAATCTGATTCGTACAATTTTTGGCCAAAAATGACAAAAATCATAAGGGGTTAGTCCAGGGATTTTTGTCAAAAATTGCCAAAAATTGACTTTTTAAAAATGTCTCAGAAATTACTTCTAACGAAAGTTTAGCCCGTTTGGAACCTATTTCGGTAGTTCTCGAAGCCAATTTCTATGAAAAATTGACATTTTGGCCAAAAACATTTATAATTTTCCTCAAAATCAGAAATTTTCAAAATTTAATATTTCTTTGTCTGGGTGAGCAGTCAAGGTCTAATTCAAGAAATAACATCTATTGGGTCTAAGCAACATTTCCTGACATTATGAGGAAAATCTGATTCGTACAATTTTTGGCCAAAAATGACAAAAATCATAAGGGGTTAGTCCAGGGATTTTTGTCAAAAATGGCCAAAAATTGACTTTTTAAAAATGTCTCAGAAATTACTTCTAACGAAAGTTTAGCCCGTTTGGAACCTATTTCGGTAGTTCTCGAAGCCAATTCCTATGAAAAATTGACATTTTGGCCAAAAACATTTATAATTTTCCTCAAAATCAGAAATTTTCAAAATTTAATATTTCTTTGTCTGGGTGAGCAGTCAAGGTCTAATTCAAGAAATAACATCTATTGGGTCTAAGCAACATTTCCTGACATTATGAGGAAAATCTGATTCGTACAATTTTTGGCCAAAAATGACAAAAATCATAAGGGGTTAGTCCAGGGATTTTTGTCAAAAATTGCCAAAAATTGACTTTTTAAAAATGTCTCAGAAATTACTTCTAACGAAAGTTTAGCCCGTTTGGAACCTATTTCGGTAGTTCTCGAAGCCAATTTCTATGAAAAATTGACATTTTGGCCAAAAACATTTATAATTTTCCTCAAAATCAGAAATTTTCAAAATTTAATATTTCTTTGTCTGGGTGAGCAGTCAAGGTCTAATTCAAGAAATAACATCTATTGGGTCTAAGCAACATTTCCTGACATTATGAGGAAAATCTGATTCGTACAATTTTTGGCCAAAAATGACAAAAATCATAAGGGGTTAGTCCAGGGATTTTTGTCAAAAATGGCCAAAAATTGACTTTTTAAAAATGTCTCAGAAATTACTTCTAACGAAAGTTTAGCCCGTTTGGAACCTATTTCGGTAGTTCTCGAAGCCAATTCCTATGAAAAATTGACATTTTGGCCAAAAACATTTATAATTTTCCTCAAAATCAGAAATTTTCAAAATTTAATATTTCTTTGTGTGGGTGAGCAGTCAAGGTCTAATTCAAGAAATAACATCTATTGGGTCTAAGCAACATTTCCTGACATTATGAGGAAAATCTGATTCGTACAATTTTTGGCCAAAAATGACAAAAATCATAAGGGGTTAGTCCAGGGATTTTTGTCAAAAATGGCCAAAAATTGACTTTTTAAAAATGTCTCAGAAATTACTTCTAACGAAAGTTTAGCCCGTTTGGAACCTATTTCGGTAGTTCTCGAAGCCAATTCCTATGAAAAATTGACATTTTGGCCAAAAACATTTATAATTTTCCTCAAAATCAGAAATTTTCAAAATTTAATATTTCTTTGTCTGGGTGAGCAGTCAAGGTCTAATTCAAGAAATAACATCTATTGGGTCTAAGCAACATTTCCTGACATTATGAGGAAAATCTGATTCGTACAATTTTTGGCCAAAAATGACAAAAATCATAAGGGGTTAGTCCAGGGATTTTTGTCAAAAATGGCCAAAAATTGACTTTTTAAAAAGGTCTCAGAAATTACTTCTAACGAAAGTTTAGCCCGTTTGGAACCTATTTCGGTAGTTCTCGAAGCCAATTCCTATGAAAAATTGACATTTTGCCAAAAACATTTATAATTTTCCTCAAAATCTCAAATTTTCAAAATTTAATATTTCTTTGTCTGTGTGAGCAGTCAAGGTCTAATTCAAGAAATAACATCTATTGGGTCTAAGCAACATTTCCTGACATTATGAGGAAAATCTGATTCGTACAATTTTTGGCCAAAAATGACAAAAATCATAAGGGGTTAGTCCAGGGATTTTTGTCAAAAATGGCCAAAAATTGACTTTTTAAAAATGTCTCAGAAATTACTTCTAACGAAAGTTTAGCCCGTTTGGAACCTATTTCGGTAGTTCTCGAAGCCAATTCCTATGAAAAATTGACATTTTGGCCAAAAACATTTATAATTTTCCTCAAAATCAGAAATTTTCAAAATTTAATATTTCTTTGTCTGGGTGAGCAGTCAAGGTCTAATTCAAGAAATAACATCTATTGGGTCTAAGCAACATTTCCTGACATTATGAGGAAAATCTGATTCGTACAATTTTTGGCCAAAAATGACAAAAATCATAAGGGGTTAGTTAGTCCAGGGATTTTTGTCAAAAATTGCCAAAAATTGACTTTTTAAAAATGTCTCAGAAATTACTTCTAACGAAAGTTTAGCCCGTTTGGAACCTATTTCGGTAGTTCTCGAAGCCAATTTCTATGAAAAATTGACATTTTGGCCAAAAACATTTATAATTTTCCTCAAAATCAGAAATTTTCAAAATTTAATATTTCTTTGTCTGGGTGAGCAGTCAAGGTCTAATTCAAGAAATAACATCTATTGGGTCTAAGCAACATTTCCTGACATTATGAGGAAAATCTGATTCGTACAATTTTTGGCCAAAAATGACAAAAATCATAAGGGGTTAGTCCAGGGATTTTTGTCAAAAATGGCCAAAAATTGACTTTTTAAAAATGTCTCAGAAATTACTTCTAACGAAAGTTTAGCCCGTTTGGAACCTATTTCGGTAGTTCTCGAAGCCAATTCCTATGAAAAATTGACATTTTGGCCAAAAACATTTATAATTTTCCTCAAAATCAGAAATTTTCAAAATTTAATATTTCTTTGTGTGGGTGAGCAGTCAAGGTCTAATTCAAGAAATAACATCTATTGGGTCTAAGCAACATTTCCTGACATTATGAGGAAAATCTGATTCGTACAATTTTTGGCCAAAAATGACAAAAATCATAAGGGGTTAGTCCAGGGATTTTTGTCAAAAATGGCCAAAAATTGACTTTTTAAAAATGTCTCAGAAATTACTTCTAACGAAAGTTTAGCCCGTTTGGAACCTATTTCGGTAGTTCTCGAAGCCAATTCCTATGAAAAATTGACATTTTGGCCAAAAACATTTATAATTTTCCTCAAAATCAGAAATTTTCAAATTTAATATTTCTTTGTCTGGGTGAGCAGTCAAGGTCTAATTCAAGAAATAACATCTATTGGGTCTAAGCAACATTTCCTGACATTATGAGGAAAATCTGATTCGTACAATTTTTGGCCAAAAATGACAAAAATCATAAGGGGTTAGTCCAGGGATTTTTGTCAAAAATGGCCAAAAATTGACTTTTTAAAAAGGTCTCAGAAATTACTTCTAACGAAAGTTTAGCCCGTTTGGAACCTATTTCGGTAGTTCTCGAAGCCAATTCCTATGAAAAATTGACATTTTGCCAAAAACATTTATAATTTTCCTCAAAATCTCAAATTTTCAAAATTTAATATTTCTTTGTCTGTGTGAGCAGTCAAGGTCTAATTCAAGAAATAACATCTATTGGGTCTAAGCAACATTTCCTGACATTATGAGGAAAATCTGATTCGTACAATTTTTGGCCAAAAATGACAAAAATCATAAGGGGTTAGTCCAGGGATTTTTGTCAAAAATGGCCAAAAATTGACTTTTTAAAAATGTCTCAGAAATTACTTCTAACGAAAGTTTAGTTCGTTTGGAACCTATTTCGGTAGTTCTCGAAGCCAATTCCTATGAAAAATTGACATTTTGGCCAAAAACATTTATAATTTTCCTCAAAATCAGAAATTTTCAAAATTTAATATTTCTTTGTGTGGGTGAGCAGTCAAGGTCTAATTCAAGAAATAACATCTATTGGGTCTAAGCAACATTTCCTGACATTATGAGGAAAATCTGATTCGTACAATTTTTGGCCAAAAATGACAAAAATCATCAGGGGTTATTTTTAGTCCAGGGATTTTTGTCAAAAATGGCCAAAAATTGACTTTTTAAAAATGTCTCAGAAATTACTTCTAACGAAAGTTTAGCCCGTTTGGAACCTATTTCGGTAGTTCTCGAAGCCAATTTCTATGAAAAATTGACATTTTGGCAAAAAACATTTATAATTTTCCTCAAAATCAGAAATATTCAAAATTTAATATTTCTTTGTCTGGGTGAGCAGTCAAGGTCTAATTCAAGAAATAACATCTATTGGGTCTAAGCAACATTTCCTGACATTATGAGGAAAATCTGATTCGTACAATTTTTGGCCAAAAATGACAAAAATCATAAGGGGTTAGTCCAGGGATTTTTGTCAAAAATGGCCAAAAATTGACTTTTTAAAAATGTCTCAGAAATTACTTCTAACGAAAGTTTAGCCCGTTTGGAACCTATTTCGGTAGTTCTCGAAGCCAATTCCTATGAAAAATTGACATTTTGGCCAAAAACATTTATATTTTTCCTCAAAATCAGAAATTTTCAAAATTTAATATTTCTTTGTGTGGGTGAGCAGTCAAGGCTAATTCAAGAAATAACATCTATTGGGTCTAAGCAACATTTCCTGACATTATGAGGAAAATCTGATTCGTACAATTTTTGGCCAAAAATGACAAAAATCATAAGGGGTTAGTCCAGGGATTTTTGTCAAAAATGGCCAAAAATTGACTTTTTAAAAAGGTCTCAGAAATTACTTCTAACGAAAGTTTAGCCCGTTTGGAACCTATTTCGGTAGTTCTCGAAGCCAATTCCTATGAAAAATTGACATTTTGCCAAAAACATTTATAATTTTCCTCAAAATCTCAAATTTTCAAAATTTAATATTTCTTTGTCTGTGTGAGCAGTCAAGGTCTAATTCAAGAAATAACATCTATTGGGTCTAAGCAACATTTCCTGACATTATGAGGAAAATCTGATTCGTACAATTTTTGGCCAAAAATGACAAAAATCATAAGGGGTTAGTCCAGGGATTTTTGTCAAAAATGGCCAAAAATTGACTTTTTAAAAAGGTCTCAGAAATTACTTCTAACGAAAGTTTAGCCCGTTTGGAACCTATTTCGGTAGTTCTCGAAGCCAATTCCTATGAAAAATTGACATTTTGCCAAAAACATTTATAATTTTCCTCAAAATCTCAAATTTTCAAAATTTAATATTTCTTTGTCTGTGTGAGCAGTCAAGGTCTAATTCAAGAAATAACATCTATTGGGTCTAAGCAACATTTCCTGACATTATGAGGAAAATCTGATTCGTACAATTTTTGGCCAAAAATGACAAAAATCATAAGGGGTTAGTCCAGGGATTTTTGTCAAAAATGGCCAAAAATTGACTTTTTAAAAATGTCTCAGAAATTACTTCTAACGAAAGTTTAGTTCGTTTGGAACCTATTTCGGTAGTTCTCGGAGCCAATTCCTATGAAAAATTGACATTTTGGCCAAAAACATTTATAATTTTCCTCAAAATCAGAAATTTTCAAAATTTAATATTTCTTTGTGTGGGTGAGCAGTCAAGGTCTAATTCAAGAAATAACATCTATTGGGTCTAAGCAACATTTCCTGACATTATGAGGAAAATCTGATTCGTACAATTTTTGGCCAAAAATGACAAAAATCATAAGGGGTTAGTCCAGGGATTTTTGTCAAAAATGGCCAAAAATTGACTTTTTAAAAATGTCTCAGAAATTACTTCTAACGAAAGTTTAGTTCGTTTGGAACCTATTTCGGTAGTTCTCGGAGCCAATTCCTATGAAAAATTGACATTTTGGCCAAAAACATTTATAATTTTCCTCAAAATCAGAAATTTTCAAAATTTAATATTTCTTTGTGTGGGTGAGCAGTCAAGGTCTAATTCAAGAAATAACAAAGCAACATTTCCTGACATTATGAGGAAAATCTGATTCGTACAATTTTTGGCCAAAAATGACAAAAATCATAAGGGGTTAGTCCAGGGATTTTTGTCAAAAATGGCCAAAAATTGACTTTTTTAAAATGTCTCAGAAATTACTTCTAACGAAAGTTTAGCCCGTTTGGAACCTATTTCGGTAGTTCTCGAAGCCAATTCCTATGAAAAATTGACATTTTGGCCAAAAACATTTATAATTTTCCTCAAAATCAGAAACTTTCAAAATTTAATATTTCTTTGTCTGGGTGAGCAGTCAAGGTCTAATTCAAGAAATAACATCTATTGGGTCTAAGCAACATTTCCTGACATTATGAGGAAAATCTGATTCGTACAATTTTTGGCCAAAAATGACAAAAATCATAAGGGGTTAGTCCAGGGATTTTTGTCAAAAATGGCCAAAAATTGACTTTTTAAAAATGTCTCAGAAATTACTTCTAACGAAAGTTTAGCCCGTTTGGAACCTATTTCGGTAGTTCTCGAAGCCAATTTCTATGAAAAATGGACATTTTGGCCAAAAACATTTATAATTTTCCTCAAAATCAGAAATTTTCAAAATTTAATATTTCTTTGTCTGGGTGAGCAGTCAAGGTCTAATTCAAGAAATAACATCTATTGGGTCTAAGCAACATTTCCTGACATTATGAGGAAAATCTGATTCGTAAAATTTTTGGCCAAAAATGACAAAAATCATAAGGGGTTAGTCCAGTGATTTTTATCAAAAATGGCCAAAAATTGACTTTTTTTTAATGCTCAGAGATTACTCCTAACGAAAGTTTAGCCCGTTTGGAACCTATTTCGGTAGTTCTCGAAGCCAATTCCTATGAAAAATAGACGTTTTTGCCAAAACCATTGATAATTTTACTCAAGATCAGAAATTTTCAACATTTAATATTTCTTTGTCTGGGTGAGCAGTCAGAGTCTAATTCAAGAAATAACATCTATTGGGTCTAAGCAACATTTCCTGACATTATGAGCAAAATCTGATTCGTAAAATTTTTGGCCAAAAATGACAAAAATCATAAGGGGTTAGTCCAGTGATTTTTATCAAAAATGGCCAAAAATTGACTTTTTTAAAATGTCTCAGAAATTACTTCTAACGAAAGTTTAGCCCGTTTGGAACCTATTTCGGTAGTTCTCGAAGCCAATTCCTATGAAAAATAGACGTTTTTGCCAAAACCATTGATAATTTTACTCAAAATCAGAAATTTTCAAAATTTAATATTTCTTTGTCTGGGTGAGCAGTCAGAGTCTAATTCAAGAAATAACATCTATTGGGTCTAAGCAACATTTCCTGACATTATGAGCAAAATCTGATTCGTAAAATTTTTGGCCAAAAATGACAAAAATCATAAGGGGTTAGTCCAGTGATTTTTATCAAAAATGGCCAAAAATTGACTTTTTTTTAATGCTCAGAGATTACTCCTAACGAAAGTTTAGCCCGTTTGGAACCTATTTCGGTAGTTCTCGAAGCCAATTCCTATGAAAAATAGACGTTTTTGCCAAAACCATTGATAATTTTACTCAAGATCAGAAATTTTCAACATTTAATATTTCTTTGTCTGGGTGAGCAGTCAGAGTCTAATTCAAGAAATAACATCTATTGGGTCTAAGCAACATTTCCTGACATTATGAGCAAAATCTGATTCGTAAAATGTTTGGCCAAAAATGACAAAAATCATAAGGGGTTAGTCCAGTGATTTTTATCAAAAATGGCCAAAAATTGACTTTTTTAAAATGTCTCAGAAATTACTTCTAACGAAAGTTTAGCCCGTTTGGAACCTATTTCGGTAGTTCTCGAAGCCAATTCCTATGAAAAATAGACGTTTTTGCCAAAACCATTGATAATTTTACTCAAAATCAGAAATTTTCAAAATTTAATATTTCTTTGTCTGGGTGAGCAGTCAGAGTCTAATTCAAGAAATAACATCTATTGGGTCTAAGCAACATTTCCTGACATTATGAGCAAAATCTGATTCGTAAAATTTTTGGCCAAAAATGACAAAAATCATAAGGGGTTAGTCCAGTGATTTTTATCAAAAATGGCCAAAAATTGACTTTTTTTTAATGCTCAGAGATTACTCCTAACGAAAGTTTAGCCCGTTTGGAACCTATTTCGGTAGTTCTCGAAGCCAATTCCTATGAAAAATTGACATTTTGGCCAAAAACATTTATAATTTTCCTCAAAATCAGAAATTTTCAAAATTTAATATTTCTTTGTCTGGGTGAGCAGTCAAGGTCTAATTCAAGAAATAACATCTATTGGGTCTAAGCAACATTTCCTGACATTATGAGGAAAATCTGATTCGTACAATTTTTGGCCAAAAATGACAAAAATCATAAGGGGTTAGTCCAGGGATTTTTGTCAAAAATGGCCAAAAATTGACTTTTTAAAAATGTCTCAGAAATTACTTCTAACGAAAGTTTAGCCCGTTTGGAACGTATTTCGGTAGTTCTCGAAGCCAATTCCTATGAAAAATGGACATTTTGGCCAAAAACATTTATAATTTTCCTCAAAATCAGAAATATTCAAAATTTAATATTTCTTTGTCTGGGTGAGCAGTCAAGGTCTAATTCAAGAAATAACATCTATTGGGTCTAAGCAACATTTCCTGACATTATGAGGAAAATCTGATTCGTACAATTTTTGGCCAAAAATGACAAAAATCATAAGGGGTTAGTCCAGGGATTTTTGTCAAAAATGGCCAAAAATTGACTTTTTAAAAATGTCTCAGAAATTACTTCTAACGAAAGTTTAGCCCGTTTGGAACGTATTTCGGTAGTTCTCGAAGCCAATTCCTATGAAAAATTGACATTTTGGCCAAAAACATTTATAATTTTCCTCAAAATCAGAAATTTTCAAAATTTAATATTTCTTTGTCTGGTTGAGCAGTCAAGGTCTAATTCAAGAAATAACATCTATTGGGTCTAAGCAACATTTCCTGACATTATGAGGAAAATCTGATTCGTACAATTTTTGGCCAAAAATGACAAAAATCATAAGGGGTTAGTCCAGGGATTTTTGTCAAAAATGGCCAAAAATTGACTTTTTAAAAATGTCTCAGAAATTACTTCTAACGAAAGTTTAGCCCGTTTGGAACGTATTTCGGTAGTTCTCGAAGCCAATTCCTATGAAAAATGGACATTTTGGCCAAAAACATTTATAATTTTCCACAAAATCAGAAATTTTCAAAATTTAATATTTCTTTGTCTAGGTGAGCAGTCAAGGTCTAATTCAAGAAATAACATATATTGGGTCTAAGCAACATTTCCTGACATTATGAGGAAAATCTGATTCGTACAATTTTTGGCAAAAAATGACAAAAATCACCGGGGTTTGTCCAGGGATTTTTGTCAAAAATGGCCAAAAATTGACTTTTTAAAAATGTCTCAGAAATTACTTCTAACGAAAGTTTAGCCCGTTTGGAACGTATTTCGGTAGTTCTCGAAGCCAATTCCTATGAAAAATTGACATTTTGGCCAAAAACATTTATAATTTTCCACAAAATCAGAAATTTTCAAAATTTAATATTTCTTTGTCTAGGTGAGCAGTCAAGGTCTAATTCAAGAAATAACATATATTGGGTCTAAGCAACATTTCCTGACATTATGAGGAAAATCTGATTCGTACAATTTTTGGCAAAAAATGACAAAAATCACCGGGGTTTGTCCAGGGATTTTTGTCAAAAATGGCCAAAAATTGACTTTTTAAAAATGTCTCAGAAATTACTTCTAACGAAAGTTTAGCCCGTTTGGAACGTATTTCGGTAGTTCTCGAAGCCAATTCCTATGAAAAATTGACATTTTGGCCAAAAACATTTATAATTTTCCTCAAAATCAGAAATTTTCAAAATTTAATATTTCTTTGTCTAGGTGAGCAGTCAAGGTCTAATTCAAGAAATAACATCTATTGGGTCTAAGCAACATTTCCTGACATTATGAGGAAAATCTGATTCGTACAATTTTTGGCCAAAAATGACAAAAATCATAAGGGTTAGTCCAGGGATTTTTGTCAAAAATGGCCAAAAATTGACTTTTTAAAAATGTCTCAGAAATTACTTCTAACGAAAGTTTAGCCCGTTTGGAACCTATTTCGGTAGTTCTCGAAGCCAATTCCTATGAAAAAATTGACATTTTGGCCAAAACCATTGATAATTTTCCTCAAAATCAGAAATTTTCAAAATTTAATATTTCTTTGTCTGGGTGAGCAGTCAGAGTCTAATTCAAGAAATAACATCTATTGGGTCTAAGCAACATTTCCTGACATTATGAGCAAAATCTGATTCGTAAAATCTTTGGCCAAAAATGACAAGTTAGTCTAGGGATTTTTGTCAAAAATGGCCAAAAATTGACTTTTTAAAAATGTCTCAGAAATTACTTCTAACGAAAGTTTAGCCCGTTTGGAACCTATTTCGGTAGTTCTCGAAGCCAATTCCTATGAAAAATTGACATTTTGGCCAAAAACATTTATAATTTTCCTCAAAATCAGAAATTTTCAAAATTTAATATTTCTTTGTCTGGGTGAGCAGTCAAGGTCTAATTCAAGAAATAACATCTATTGGGTCTAAGCAACATTTCCTGACATTATGAGGAAAATCTGATTCGTACAATTTTTGGCCAAAAATGACAAAAATCATAAGGTTAGTCCAGGGATTTTTGTCAAAAATGGCCAAAAATTGACTTTTTAAAAATGTCTCAGAAATTACTTCTAACGAAAGTTTAGCCCGTTTGGAACCTATTTCGGTAGTTCTCGAAGCCAATTCCTATGAAAAATGGACATTTTGGCCAAAAACATTTATAATTTTCCTCAAAATCAGAAATTTTCAAAATTTAATATTTCTTTGTCTGGGTGAGCAGTCAGAGTCTAATTCAAGAAATAACATCTATTGGGTCTAAGCAACATTTCCTGACATTATGAGCAAAATCTGATTCGTAAAATCTTTGGCCAAAAATGACAAGTTAGTCTAGGGATTTTTGTCAAAAATGGCCAAAAATTGACTTTTTAAAAATGTCTCAGAAATTACTTCTAACAAAAGTTTAGCCCGTTTGGAACCTATTTCGGTAGTTCTCGAAGCCAATTCCTATGAAAAATAGACGTTTTTGCCAAAACCATTGATAATTTTCCTCAAAATCAGAAATTTTCAAAATTTAATATTTCTTTGTCTGGGTGAGCAGTCAGAGTCTAATTCAAGAAATAACATCTATTGGGTCTAAGCAACATTTCCTGACATTATGAGCAAAATCTGATTCGTAAAATTTTTGGCCAAAAATGACAAAAATCATAAGGGATTTTTTTAAAAAATGGCCAAAAATTGACTTTTTTAAAATGTCTCAGAAATTACTTCTAACGAAAGTTTAGCCCGTTTGGAACCTATTTCGGTAGTTCTCGAAGCCAATTTCTATGAAAAATAGACGTTTTTGCCAAAACCATTGATAATTTTCCTCAAAATCAGAAATTTTCAAAATTTAATATTTCTTTGTCTGGGTGAGCAGTCAGAGTCTAATTCAAGAAATAACATCTATTGGGTCTAAGCAACATTTCCTGACAATATGAGCAAAATCTGATTCGTAAAATTTTTGGCCAAAAATGACAAAAATCTTAAGGGGTTAGTCCAGTGATTTTTATCAAAAATGGCCAAAAATTGACTTTTTGTTAATGCTCAGAGATTACTCCTAACGAAAGTTTAGCCCGTTTGGAACCTATTTCGGTAGTTCTCGAAGCCAATTCCTATGAAAAATTGACATTTTGGCCAAAACCATTTATAATTTCTCAAAATCAGAAATTTTCAAAATTTAATATTTCTTTGTCTGGGTGAGCAGTCAGAATCTAATTCAAGAAATAACATCTATTGGGTCTAAGCAACATTTCCTGACATTATGAGCAAAATCTGATTCGTAAAATTTTTGGCCAAAAATGACAAATCATAAGGGGTTAGTCCAGGGATTTTTGTCAAAAATGGCCAAAAATTGACTTTTTAAAAATGTCTCAGAAATTACTTCTAACGAAAGTTTAGCCCGTTTGGAACCTATTTCGGTAGTTCTCGAAGCCAATTCCTATGAAAAATGGACATTTTGGCCAAAAACATTTATAATTTTCCTCAAAATCGGAATTTTTCCAAAATTTAATATTTCTTTGTCTGGGTGAGCAGTCAGAGTCTAATTCAAGAAATAACATCTATTGGGTCTAAGCAACATTTCCTGACATTATGAGGAAAATCTGATTCGTACAATTTTTGGCCAAAAATGACAAAAATCATAAGGGGTTAGTCCAGGGATTTTTGTCAAAAATGGCCAAAAATTGACTTTTTTAAAATGTCTCAGAAATTACTTCTAACGAAAGTTTAGCCCGTTTGGAACCTATTTCGGTAGTTCTCGAAGCCAATTTCTATGAAAAATAGACGTTTTTGCCAAAACCATTGATAATTTTCCTCAAAATCAGAAATTTTCAAAATTTAATATTTCTTTGTCTGGGTGAGCAGTCAGAGTCTAATTCAAGAAATAACATCTATTGGGTCTAAGCAACATTTCCTGACATTATGAGCAAAATCTGATTCGTAAAATTTTTGGCCAAAAATGACAAAAATCTTAAGGGGTTAGTCCAGTGATTTTTATCAAAAATGGCCAAAAATTGACTTTTTGTTAATGCTCAGAGATTACTCCTAACGAAAGTTTAGCCCGTTTGGAACCTATTTCGGTAGTTCTCGAAGCCAATTCCTATGAAAAATTGACATTTTGGCCAAAACCATTTATAATTTCTCAAAATCAGAAATTTTCAAAATTTAATATTTCTTTGTCTGGGTGAGCAGTCAGAATCTAATTCAAGAAATAACATCTATTGGGTCTAAGCAACATTTCCTGACATTATGAGCAAAATCTGATTCGTAAAATTTTTGGCCAAAAATGACAAATCATAAGGGGTTAGTCCAGTGATTTTTATCAAAAATGGCCAAAAATTGACTTTTTTTTAATGCTCAGAGATTACTCCTAACGAAAGTTTAGCCCGTTTGGAACCTATTTCGGTAGTTCTCGAAGCCAATTCCTATGAAAAATAGACGTTTTTGCCAAAACCATTGATAATTTTACTCAAAATCAGAAATTTTCAAAATTTAATATTTCTTTGTCTGGGTGAGCAGTCAGAGTCTAATTCAAGAAATAACATCTATTTAAGCAACATTTCCTGACATTATGAGCAAAATCTGATTCGTAAAATTTTTGGCCAAAAATGACAAATCTTAAGGGGTAAGTCCAGTGATTTTTATCAAAAATGGCCAAAAATTGACTTTTTTTTAATGCTCAGAGATTACTCCTAACGAAAGTTTAGCCCGTTTGGAACCTATTTCGGTAGTTCTCGAAGCCAATTCCTATGAAAAATTGACATTTTGGCCAAAACCATTTATAATTTTCCTCGAAATCAGAAATTTTCAAAATTTAATATTTCTTTGTCTGGGTGAGCAGTCAGAGTCTAATTCAAGAAATAACATCTATTGGGTCTAAGCAACATTTCCTGACATTATGAGGAAAATCTGATTCGTAAAATTGTTGGCCAAAAATGACAAATCATAAGGGGTTAGTCCAGTGATTTTTATCAAAAATGGCCAAAAATTGACTTTTTTTTAATGCTCAGAGATTACTCCTAACGAAAGTTTAGCCCGTTTGGAACCTATTTCGGTAGTTCTCGAAGCCAATTCCTATGAAAAATAGACGTTTTTGCCAAAACCATTGATAATTTTACTCAAAATCAGAAATTTTCAAAATTTAATATTTCTTTGTCTGGGTGAGCAGTCAGAGTCTAATTCAAGAAATAACATCTATTTAAGCAACATTTCCTGACATTATGAGCAAAATCTGATTCGTAAAATTTTTGGCCAAAAATGACAAAAATCTTAAGGGGGTTAGTCCAGTGATTTTTATCAAAAATGGCCAAAAATTGACTTTTTTTTAATGCTCAGAGATTACTCCTAACGAAAGTTTAGCCCGTTTGGAACCTATTTCGGTAGTTCTCGAAGCCAATTCCTATGAAAAATTGACATTTTGGCCAAAACCATTTATAATTTTCCTCGAAATCAGAAATTTTCAAAATTTAATATTTCTTTGTCTGGGTGAGCAGTCAAGGTCTAATTCAAGAAATAACATCTATTGGGTCTAAGCAACATTTCCTGACATTATGAGCAAAATCTGATTCGTAAAATTTTTGGCCAAAAATGACAAATCTTAAGGGGTAAGTCCAGTGATTTTTATCAAAAATGGCCAAAAATTGACTTTTTTTTAATGCTCAGAGATTACTCCTAACGAAAGTTTAGCCCGTTTGGAACCTATTTCGGTAGTTCTCGAAGCCAATTCCTATGAAAAATTGACATTTTGGCCAAAACCATTTATAATTTTCCTCGAAATCAGAAATTTTCAAAATTTAATATTTCTTTGTCTGGGTGAGCAGTCAGAGTCTAATTCAAGAAATAACATCTATTGGGTCTAAGCAACATTTCCTGACATTATGAGGAAAATCTGATTCGTAAAATTGTTGGCCAAAAATGACAAAAATCTTAAGGGGTTAGTCCAGTGATTTTTATCAAAAATGGCCAAAAATTGACTTTTTTTTAATGCTCGGAGATTACTCCTAACGAAAGTTTAGCCCGTTTGGAACCTATTTCGGTAGTTCTCGAAGCCAATTCCTATGAAAAATTGACATTTTGGCCAAAACCATTGATAATTTCTCAAAATCAGAAATTTTCAAAATTTAATATTTCTTTGTCTGGGTGAGCAGTCAGAGTTTTACGATTTGGCTAGCGAGGGGATCGCGATGTTTGGACTGCAGGCCCCTATCAGGCGATGGTGTAGACAGCTCGGTGTCTCCTTAATAAGCCGTTCGCTTGAGTCACCAGCGGCAGGCCGTAATTGACCAGCGGAATTGTGTGAAAAGAAGCAAATAAAAGACAAAGTTAATAACTGAAAATGTAACACATCACTGGTAACACGTCATAAAACAGCTAAAGAAGAAAGGAAACAGATACTGTTTAAAACAACTATCTCAATAAACCAGATTTTCTTAATACATGTTATTTAGGAGAAACAATTTATTTTCGTTCACCAAATTAAATAATTCTTGAAATTGTGGGAAAGTATTTAAAGGGGATTTTCACCCAAGAAACATTGTACTTAACAAGTGTAACTTGCACATAATTTGTATACAAAGAACAAGAAATTTGACCCCCTGAAAATCTAATAGGAACTTCACAAAGAATGGCAATAGGCGCCGCCATTTTGTCCGGAAACTGGGCAAAGAATGACGTTTTCGTGGACAACTCCTTCGTGCACTCTGTTTCCAGTACTACGGAGCTCTAGAAGTGACATCTGACTTTTTAAGATCGTGAGATAATTTATCGCAGGAGACGACATATTCAGTGCAAAATGTCACCACATTTGTCCTACAATCTGAGATAATTATCACGAAATGACGACATTTCTGCAATAAATATGTGGTCTTAATTATCTTAGGATCTCAACAAATCAGATGGCACTTCTACAGCTCCGTAGTACTGCAAACGGAGTACACAAATGATTTGTCCACAAAAATGTCATTATTTGCCCAGTTTTCGGACAAAATGGCGGCGCCTATTATCATTCTTTGTCAAGTTCCTATTCGATTTTTAGCGGGTCAAATTCCTCGTTTGTATTTAAAAAATGTACGAGTTACACTTGTTCAGCAAAATATATTTTGTGTAATTCCCCTTTTAGGACCTGTCTTTATCAACCATTTAAAACCATACATGTCATGTGGTCTTGACCAATAGGAATAGGTAAACTCTTATTTATGAATAATATTAATTTATATGCAAGCGTGAAATTTGGGGCAATTTCTCTTTCCCAAAAAATTGTAATACACAATAGGTGACTTTTCTTGGTAAAAACAAATGCCACAAACGTTATGACATAAGGTGGTTCAATGAATAAAATTTAAAAACAAATCCTCCCACAAAAAAATCTTTTAATAAAAAGAAATTGTAAGCATTTACCTATACAAACCCTACTGCACAAAAAAACATCAATATATTCCTCTCATATACATAATATACAGACGTAAAATAATGATTAAATACACAGCAAACGCACATTGAAAGGGCTTTTCGTTCTTAGTTGTAAATCTTAAAGAAATTTTTGTCTTAAAGACATTTTTGATAATATTTTACAACTTGGCATTATCAGGCCTGAAGCAGCGTTTTGTTAAAACTCTGAAATTTTTAATTGAACATTTTAACCTTTCCCTTTTAATGTGTAAAAGTAAAAAAAATTAAAAATCCATCTTTCAAATTAGCAAATTTTAGTCTTGATTTGAGATGCAATATATTGTATTATGATAATGCTTATGCAAAAATTATAGAACCCACCCCCCCACCCCACCCCCAAAAAGCTGTAAAGAATTAATATAAAAATAATTTAGTTATCGTCATCCGAGACAATTAGCAACTGCCCAAAATATCCATGTGGAAAATAAATTCTACTAAAAATATTTTGAACGGATACAAGTTTTACCTGAAGAAATCTATCTCGGAAAAGAAAACTCAACAGCTGGCTGGCCGACTATTTGCTCTAAATCACTGACCTTCACATCTTGCACAGATTGTACATGGAGTACGCCCGGTCCGACGTGACTTCTTTACTGATTCTCAGGAAATCTGGGAGCGGAAGGTCGTTTCCCGTCAGTGTGGTAAAAGTCTCCAGAAGTATCAAGCCGCGACATCTATTTGAAAGAAGAAACAAAAATGGAAGAGAATAACCACAAAATTATCCTGTGGGATTCGAACCTGAGACCTGTGACACACTGGGCAGATTGCTCTGTATTAAAGAAGCGTGTTTAGATTTTTTTCCACAAAATGGATGTATGCAATACTACCTTTCGTTATCCGGTTCTCGGTAAATGTCCATCTGAAAGTACTGATTTTGCCACAGGAAACAGCGACGCGTCTTGATGATTTGTGCCCTCGTTGGCTCACGCTGGGACAGGAGAATCTGAAGACCAATTAAAATGAGAAAAATGTACTTGAAACAAAACATTTTGCATTTCTGAGAAACCCCGTACACTAAATGGAAATGGCATGCAATCCTAGCATTAACTACTGTTTCCCCTTTTATATTTAAAAACAACAGGAATTTTTTTTAGTTGCAATCATAAAAACGTGTGATAAAGTATATTATTATGATGCCTATTCTCGAGAAAAGAGCACTAAATGATTTTTTTTTTTTTGCAAACATCGTTAACCTTGTTTAAATAATCTAGGTTTCCTGAATCAACTTTGAATAAGGTATTCGTTTTCAAATCAAATCTGAATTGTTTGTGCAATAAATGAATACACCGATGTCAACCGCTCTGTCAGAAAACGCCCTCTCTGACAGAAATGCTTGGTTGAGCTCTTATTGTGAAACGCCCGTATTACTTAGAGGTTAATTGTCCTGTTATAACAAGGTAATCTGCAAAGTCTCAAGACCTCTTTTTAACGAGGTTTAACTGTATCTGAAAGCCTGGTATTAGGGAGGTTTCGCAAACCAACGGATACGCGTACGCATACTTTTAGCTATCTGTAAACTTTAGTGGCATTTCTGTGGTTTCGCAACTTCAAACCTACAGTGTGTTAGCTAAAAGGTGTCGATTTCCAACAGTGGGATAACTACCCTGCACAACACGTCTTTGATACTAATTTTACTTTTAATCCAAAGCTTTGAAATGCACAAACAGTTCGTAGACATTCATAATTCATTCTCTTTTCAACCTGGCTACGTAAACGTAACGAAAAATAAGGAAAAACACTAGAAATTCGAAATTTCACTATGCGTTTTAGTGCTTACGCAGAGCGAGCTCGATATCCATGCCGTGTAAACACGTAGCTGATAGTGAGACGTGTATGACGTTACAACCTGTGACGTATTCATCGCGCTATCCATATCCGTGCGCTTGCAAAACCTCTCTATAAAAGGAAATCTTACACCATATTGCCGTGACGATATTGGAGTTCGGATGGTCACTTCCTGTTTGGTGATTTCGGGATGGCAAACTGTGTGCATGTACGTATAGATACCTACCAAGTATAAAAAAACAGAAACGTGCATAATAGAGCTGTTTAACAGACCATTTTCTGTTAACCGAGCGTCAGGCTATTTCATAAACATCGTTAACGGTAAGCAACTGAAAACCTGCCTTGACCGCAGAGCCAAATTTTGCTTAAGATAGTGACGCAACAATGGTGGTTTCCAAGCGCGCGCATGCTTAAGCACGCCGCGGCCGTGAAATAGCCTTAATGTTAGCACAACTTTTCTGCTACAGTAGGCACACGTTTTCAGCTAGCGCTTTAACACCTCTATGAAATTGGCCCCAGGATGGATGTATTTTACATGTATGTGATTCATAAAATTGCTTAGCAATACGCCACACCTGACTTGCACAAACTACTGTTAACACCTTGAAACAGTAATTAACTGTATCATGACCGAAAACTTTAGGTACCGTGGCCGAGTGGTTTAGGTCACCGACTCGCAACACTCGGTGAAAACTTGGGGTTGCGGGTTCGATACCCGGCTGGGGTACCTGTGCCCTTGAGCAAGGCACTTAAACACACTTGCTCCATCCTTTGGAAGGGATGTAAAGCCATTGGTCCAGTGTGTTGTGTAATGCACTTAAACGATCCCAGAGCACTCTATTGTGAAGAGTAAGGGGATTTCCTGGTGTCTCTGGCCTTCGGCTGCCAACAGTGCCACCCACCTAGCACCTATGTATCTTGATGTTTAGGTGAAAAATACTTGAAAGCTTTATGCAATTCTGCTTCTGGGCTACGATACGCATTGAAGTTTATTAAACCCATTAAATAGTAATAAACTGCAATTTTGAAGTGATTTATTTACCGTTCTGGCCACGTTTGCGTAGTCTGGCTTTCTTGCCGTCGCTCGATGGTATCATGTAGTCGTGTTTCACGTCAAAGTCTTCAAAAGGCGGGAAAAGGTTTTCGTCTACGATTTCCGAGACAAGAAACTTGCGCTTGATGCTGTTCTTGGCCAAACGATCGCCAATGTCCAGGCCCAAACGATCCGCAATGGTCTAGAAACAGAACGTGCAAGTCATTAAGCAAATCGTTAATAGAGCTTGTTTTATTTTTACAGAAAATAAATTTCGTTCTAACCTAACAATCATATAAAATACTTTCCAAAAACATCTGTGGGAAGAAAACAGGAAATTTGCAATTTCCAATTTGGATGTGGAAACAAAAAGGTTGATGTGATCACTGCACTGCTTTATAGAATGGATACATTAGTTTACAAAATACTGGTTTTTTTAACGATATCCTTGAAAATATACAGATTGAGAATGCAAAATTTCAGAATGCTAATGAGAAAAATATGACAAATGATATGGTATAAAAATCTCAATACCCATGGGAAAATGGGATGGGGTGGGATGGGGTGGGATGGGGTGGGAGATAAAAAATGTGATCTGGACATGCTTCTTTAAGAATTTACCCTGAAATCTTGACAAAAACAGAATCAAATCTAAGTAACTGCAAGCAAGTTCTTGGTACCATATATTATCCACACAAATTAAAATTTCAACTTACCGAGATCATTCGGTTGATTTTCCCATCAAAATCCGTCGAATTGTCGATGATATCTAAGTAAGGATGGCCAACCCACGCTTGTTTTGTCGAGTTGTCCACTTGGATGGCGACCGAGCAGCTCTCAGAACGTGTTTTGTTTCCTTGTAAACCGATGTAAAATTCCTCTGCCCCACTGGCTGCAGTTTGCTGCGAGGAAAACAAAATTTGACTGAAGCTACAAGCCGTTTGTTACAAATATTCCTTTGCACACAATGCCTTTGGGAATTTGACCAGCTATGGATTGTTTAGTCAAAGATAAACTGGATGTGTCCATGAGCAAGGCTCTTTATTAAGACTTGTTCTTGTTGTCGTAAAGAAAACTTGCATTAAATGCATCTTCACTAAACCAACATCCACATTTAAAGGCACAGGCTCGTCAGCAATGCACGCGCACTAAATTCGTGCCACGAAATACATGTACTGCATATTTCGTGGCACGAAATTGGCACGCACGCACTGCTGACGAGCCTCTGCCTTCAATCATCATCCACAATTTAATTCAACTGATAACCATGCAACTTTTTCCTTCAATAGAACCTTGAGGCAGTCAGCATTTTTGCTCGGTCAAAAAAATAAATAATTTTAGAACCGACATTACCAAATGAAACAAGAAAACAAGAATGCTAGAAACCGCAAATAAGTTCTGCTTTACCATGTGGATTACTTGGTCGTAGCGTTTGTCTCGAAGGTCCACGTTGTCAAAACCATACTCTTTTCTCATTTTCTCCCACATTCCTTCTTTCATATCTAGTCAGAAAAAAGACAAATGATTCATATTATGAAAGGTTTGTATCAACAAAATGAACACAAATCATCTGTCATCTGTTAACTTTAATTAAATTTTGTAAAAGTTACGTAAAACATGTCTGAAAGACAACAAAGTCACAAGCCTCGACAATAATTGGTGCGAATGAAAACTTACATGCTGTACCGTCCATGGCGCCTCGATCGCAGAGGATCAGACATTTTCGCGGGCAACTCTCCGCCAGCGTGAAAAACGTCTCTTCTGTGCTTAGCAAGACTTTCAGGAGGTTCGCTTGGAACTTGTATGCTGGGAACGAAAAAGGGAACATGGTAAGTCATAGATAGGGGTCAGAATACAACAAAGTACTTTTCTTGAGTGACTTAGAGGCCATTCAAAATAATCAATGTTTTTTTTTTTTTCAAAATTGTTTTGACCTGCCCACTCACCCCAAATTTTGACTTTTAAATTTTGAACAACACAGCCCACAAACGTAGGCCTATACGTACAACCGTTGCACAGCCTATCGCTTTCCTGAACAGCCTAACGTTCTACATGTCCTACATTCAATAGTACGTAAAAGTGTCACCGCTACACAATGTCGCACATGCACAATAACATCAGAGTGCGAACATTTTCGGTTATGCAACTGGTTCCGTGTAAAATGCTGCATCAGTGCGATTGTGCACGTAAACAACTAACCATCGTACCAGTGCATTCGGTTGTCCCCATGTTCCATGGGCACGCAGAGGAACTGAGGTACGGTATTCATATGCAGCACGATATGTGGCAGAGGGTACACCCCTTCTATTGTTCCCCCATTGTGTCTCAAACATCCAAGTAATTTCAAAGGAATTCCTTTCAGTCCCTTTGTCCCATATCGTGCTGGGTATAATGGTATTGAAACAAGGTTCACTGAGGTCAAATGAAGCAAAGCACGAGTCTATCGATTTTCAGTTATTTCTTTTGACCCACTCACCTACAGTTTCGAAAAAAGATTGACTATTTTGAATGGCCCCTTAGGTGCAATTTTCTGACCAACATTTCTGCTTTTAGGGGCTGTCCGTATTGGGAACATATGCAGCACGATACAGGGCCGAGGGTACCCCCCTACCATTGTCCCCCCATTGTGTCTCAAACCATGGAGCTATAAAAAAATAATTCCAAAGGAATTCCTTTTAGTTTTTAGGGGAGTTGATGCGTTAACAAAATGGAAGAGTATATTAGGGAGAGTCCTTAGGCCCCAAATCGTGCTGGGTATAATTGGGAAACACTATTGTTCTACCAATTTGGGAATCCACTATGAAGAGACGTTTTTAATTTTTAACAATATAATAGTGTTCATCCCCATCCCATTGTGAATCAAATATGCAAATTACCATCATTTTCGCTCAGTTCTACAAATTTAACTCCGCCTCTGCAAAGAAAAATAAGAAAAAAGACAGTAATAAACGACAGGGTTTACTTATAGCCCAATTGATTAAAACAAAATGAACTGCCATTTGAACCAACACTTATTGCACCTGTTCCAGAAAAAATTTTGATTTTGAGTTTTATTCTCACATATTTAAATCATTGCCTTTTTGGGATCTACATGTAAACATGCCGTTTTAAATTTTACTCCAATCTGTGTCATTATTACAACCACATATAGGGTATTAGGGAGACACGAGAGGGTTATTATCGGGGTATTAGGGAGACAGGGGGTATTAGGGAGACATTGCCATGTCTCCCTAATTCCAAGAAGGTTAAAAACCATTTTTATTAGGTCGAAAACCATTTTTATTAGGTTCTTAACTATTCTTTTTAGGTCGAGAACCATTTTCGTTTAGGTCGAAAACCATCTTTTGTAAGCTTTTATTTGAGAAAATTAGTGTTTTTAGAGAGCTTTCTACCCAGAGTTGAGTGGTCCTAATTAAAACGCTTCCCGAAAATGTCTCCCAAATGCACCATTGTCGGTAAATATTATTATTATTATTATTATTATTATTATTATTATTATTTATTTCTAGTACCGAAACCAAGGATTCCTCAATAGTGCCTATTGCACTGTCGCTCGCGCGGCAAGCGTGAGGAAACCCATAAATTAACTTAAACCAAATTTTGTTTTTAAAATCAACTACAATTAATTTCAACAAAGCAGTGTTGTTAGGGTCATTTGCATGTATCTGTTAAAATTAACAATTCCAATTTACATGGGAGAGTTAAAATGTAATTTACACAAATTTACAGATAGATAAATTACACGCAATGCAAGCAGAATAGTATTAATGAATTTTTAATAAGCATTGGGTCACGGCACAAGATTTGAAATGATGGATTAAACTGGGCGACTAATTTTAGATGAAGAGATAACGTCTTAATGTCAAGACAGACACAATATATGGTGCACAGTGTGTGTGCATCCATGCCTTTAGTATCACATGGACAATCAGTCTAGATGAACTGTGCATATATTATACTACACTGACGGTCTGAGGCACAGCTTGGTGTAGTATTACAAGGAGCCAAGCACAAATACAAGATTTTGCTGTGTGAAAGAACAGTGTTTTTGTTAAACTTTGCAAAAAAATTACAAAAAAACAAAAGCAGTGCAAATGTACTTGGACTAGAAAGAATTCCGTTCACTGTTCGCCAACTTTTCTCCTTGTATTTTAGACATCGGCAACCCTGAGAAAAACGCTGTTTTTATACGGCCGTTTTTGTGCCTTACTTAGACTTGCCCAAGTCTGACTTCCCGTGTTTGGTCTGTTATGCGCAGCGTACAGCATGCCCTCTGGACTAGTAACCTGTCTTTAATCTCTTTTCTTCCGTCTCTGAAAGAAGAAAACAGATTAGACTGGCCACTAGTCCAGAGGGCGCACTGTACGCTGCGCATTACAGAATAAACGGGGGGGAAGTCTGACTTGGGCAAGTCTACGCCGTACCGTAAGTTGAATTATTGGTGGACCGCCAATAATCCGAAAATATTGACAGTAATTGTTCGATAACACAACGATTTGGTTGGTCATTGGTCGATTTTATAGTGAATAACTTTTGTTTCTAACTTTTTTTTTCGCGGTGCTACACCCAAAATGCATGGACCGTATACATGTATATTTAACATTTTAAAGGGAAGTAAATTTATGAGTGACTAAGATTTAACAATTTCCTTGAAAACACTAAACTCTCTCTGCCCTGTTCCCTAGACCTGATAATGGAATTTCTTCAGACTTACCCCAGTAAGTATGTCGCGGCTTCAGGAACCATGTACACCTTGTAGCCAAGATTCTCAAAGAATGTCGCAAGTCTAGCTTGGCCCGAGGTCTTTCCTCCACATGGACCTCAACAAATTTAGAAAATGGCAAGAATTGAGGGAAAGACGTCACATAAGCCCTCATGCACTAAGCCTATGGGACAACTCAGAAAAAGTTCTTCCAAGTAAATTCTTCATATTTTTTTCCCTCCAAATTTTGGTTTCTTCATTAGGCCAATGAAATTAGATTAATACTAGTTTCTTGTCAGCGCCCGCATGTGATGTTTACCCCGCATCAAAACATTTAATTATTGTGGGGTGTTATGGCCGAGCGGTCTAGTGCGTCGAGCACAAGTTGTTGCGCCAGTACTAGAATGTGGGTGCGATTCCAGGCCGTGACGGGTTGTGGCACTTGTGCCACAGGCCGTGACGGGTTGTGGCACTTGTGCTCTTGAGCAAGGCACTTAATCAAACTTGTTCCGTCGGACGGGATGTTAAGCCGTTGGTCCAGTGTGTTAGGTTTCGGTAAACGCACTTCAAAGATCACAGAGCTTTCGTGAAGAGCAAGGGGAGGGATTCCCCGGTGTCTTGGCCGTTTCTAATTCAACTTGAAAGTTAGATAGTTATTAAAATATCTATGCTAATTGATCCCATTCCTGTAATTGGCGGTCCTTCCGTTGTTGGATGTGGTGTATAGATAAATAAATAAATAAATAAAAATTCACAAATTTCATTATTTTGCAAAACAATCGGAAAATTAGATACAAACAGCTACTCCTAAGTGAAATGTTTCCTTTTCAGTTGTGCAATCCTGATCTGTGTTTTGCAGCTTTTGTTGTGTTTGCTCTTTCATAACAAGTTTCATATTTGCATTTATTGATGCATATTTTAAGGCATAAATAGTGACGTCCGAGTACTACTTCCTACCGAATTGAGAAGTTGATCAATTGATATACAAAGTAACATATGTAGGCCTATATATCATGCTGGAAAGATTAACATGCACGGACGTTTAAGGCGTACTGCCCTCGTCTGGTTCCCAACTCTACCGTTTACCATTATCAACTCGACTCGAACCAACTCGACTGCTCTGCGTACTCAATGCACCACAGTCGAGTTGGTTCAACGGCGAGTTGGGATACGGGAACCCGTCTAATAATAGTTTACATGCATGAGTTCACAAATTTTATGAGCTTGGCAAAGGAGGAGAGTGTGAAGCAGATCTTCCCAAGATTTGGTCGAGATCGGAAGTTTTGTGCAAAAAATTTCATTTGGATGTGCTTCTTTCTTTGTGGTTGAATACTGAAATACAACAGACATATGTGCACTAGACCCCCTAAAAAATAAAACTAACACTAGGGCTAAAGCACAAAAAACACATCCAAAGTCAAACTCAAACTAAGTAAGAGTCTAAGACTAGAGACAATTTGAATTAGATTACGCCTAGGCCTAGGCCGCCTACCTCCGGTCAGAACTATCTTATACACTTTTCTCTCGTCTTCCATGTTAGATTGGCTGCGATAGGCGAACCTTTGACAGCGAAAGTTTCGAAAAAACGGCCGAACTATTAATCGAAATTGCTGGAATTTAAACATCAATCTCGCGTACCAAAACCGGTCATACTAAAAAGCGTCAACACAGCGTCAACACACTCCAAAGCGTCAACACAGCGTCAACACAGCGTCAACACATCCAAAATGCATTAAAATTGACAAAAGCAGTATGTAACCCATACAGTATGGACAGAAACAAGATTTGTGCTTAAAATCAATAGGTTAAACGTCTGAAAATCGCGATTTTCAGTTCAAGAAAATTGGCTCTCCGTGCCGCTCCGAAATCGGCTGCCGAACACCCGCCATGTTGCCTCAGTGGCAGCGCGGACCATACCATTATTCTAAAGGGTGATAGCGTTGTACAATAAACCAACAGAGAGGGACGCGGCCGGGGTCGCCAGTGTTAAAAATATCTGCAAAGACTAACAATTGAATGCTAAAAATCGTAACGAAAACAAAGGCTGTTCCCAACCGTGTCGGAACAGCCAACAATAATGGCGCCTCCATGCACAGATCTGGTATCCCTCTGTCTAGTCTGCAGCAAGGCGCCCTCTGTTGTTTATGACAAGATAATGTCATTACCTACACACCCCTACCTGAAATGGTGTAGTCCAAGCTTTGTGCGAAGTCAAGATGGCGGACAACGGCCGTGCGAGTTAAGGTCATTTTTTTCGCGTGAAAATACGATATTTTTAACAATGAAATGGAAACTCAATCCAATGGAAATTCTCTTTTATTGTATGTTTCACAATTATATGCCCTTTTTGTCAATTCAGAATGTGTTTTGGATGTGTTGACGGTGTGTTGACGCTTCTGTCATGTGTTGACGCTGTGTTGACGCTGTGTTGACGCTTTTTAGTGCGACCCCTAGTCACTGCATGCATCCAAAACACGCATTGTTTATGCATGCAGTGACTAGTGCTAATGAAATGGCGCGCCGATGCGATGTGCTGTCGCGAGTGGCGCGCTTTCCACACAGTAAGGGGTTTACGAAACGACCGTCTCCGACTTTGCAAAAGTTCGCTTTCGGAGGCAGCCGCACAATCATAGGCATCAAGCAAACACCAAACCATTATAAAAGCCGTCGTTTGAAATGCGTTTTCCCAATATAGAGCTGAAAAAATACGTCCTCGTTTGTGAATAGACAAGTTAATGGCTCTGCACATCTAGTGCTAACATTTCTAAACAAGCCATGATAAATGATTTTTTGTTTTTTTCCTGAGTGACATTTTGTGAACGATGACCTTACCTTTCTAGTTCTCCAATTAAGACATTGTTTGTTTGAAATTTAGAATATAAAATATTTCTTGCAAATAATAATGTGAAAATTCAAATTTTCCATGTGACAATCTAAGAGAAATTTCATCCACAATTTTATCTGAACAAGCTGTTAAAGTATATGATATTTTTTTAATAAATGGTCTAAGACCTTTTTGAATTAGACAAGACATTGAAAACAATTTCAAATAAAAACAGAAATTTAAATAAATTGTAAAAAGTGACATAATTCCATTGTATTTTGTTGTAGATCAACATAAAACCGGAGCCTTCAAATACAGTCACAGATGACAAATTTTCAATTTAATTTTGAATACTGGATTTTGCTTTCACCAATTTATTTCTTTTATAGACCCATTGCACCTGCGGCCATGACAGGGGGAAGGTTTTCATATTTAAATGACGTGACAATAGATCTATACAGAGTGCCTACTCGTACTCGCGCATGATGCACTGTGACAATGTGACGCACCCTCCCCCCCAACATGTAAATGGTCTATTGTACTTGCCATATACTTGCCATAGTTTTAAGATCAAGGAATTACATATTGGATGGCTTTGAGGGTGATGAGAATATACTGCACAAGTCATGAAAATACTGAACCATCCGAAGGCGAGTTCGGTATTTTCATGCGGTTTTGTTACTGTATTTTCATGTGCTTTTATTACGGTTGAACAGTATTTTTTGTTACTGTACTCGCGCGTGCATTGCACACACACACCTAGGTGTGAACTCACTGACAATCGCGGACGTCCCTTTGTTCCTCTTTTGTTTGGACATAGTCTATTTTTCCTTACTCTCGTTGGTTTTGTACAGGAGCGAATCGCGGACGTTCGCTTGCCAATCGCGGACGATATTGTTCTCTTTGTTAGACCTCCCTAAAACGTCCACGATTGTTTGGGAGAACAAGCGCACAAAGCATTCACTCGATGCATTCGCGTGTGCTTTGGGGCGCCCAGCGTGGATGCACATGGAATTGGGGCTCTGTGTTGCACAGTATCAGAAACGCACAGCTGCCCGCTAATGATTCATTTTATATACTACATGTAATACTGATTCTTAATTCTCGATGTCATTATCAAGGAAGAGAAAATTATAAAAATACTTCCATCCCAAACTCTAAAATTTTTTTGAATTGGGTAAAATTCTGCTCATGATTTTGATTCTTTGTCTATCGGGGGCAAATGGCATGTCGTCCGCCATCTACAGGAAGGTTAGCAGCAGTGATGAAACTTGATGCATCGGACGCCAGGAACGCAATGGCATTAGCTGCCTCATCAGGCTCACCGACTCGGCCCAAGGCATGGGTCGTTTTGGAATGCTCCAAGAACTAGAGAAGGGGGAAACAAGAAGCATGATTAAAGATCATGACTTGATGAAGCTCGGAGCATCAGACATTAAGAACGCAATGGCATTAGCTGCCTCATCAGGCTCACCGACTCGATCCAAGGCATGAGTCGTTTTGGAATGCTCCAAACAAGAAGCATGATTAAAGATCACTTGAATGTGGGAAACTACAGACAAAGTTATGCAATGAAACTCAAATTTATACAAAATCAAAGTCACAAATACTTTTTGTGCTAAAAAATGTATGCAAATTTGAGTCTAAAACAGTACAAAGACCAAATAAATTTAGGAAATATTGATACGCATTTCCACAACTCTTTTCTCTTCCATTTTTAGTTGGTATTTAGCCATCTTTTTATACAAATCTAAGACGTGAACATACCTTAGCATAAGCATCATTGTCTAAACCTGCTGTTTTCTGTAGGTTTGTCAAGATCACTCCAGGGCTACAAAAAAACAGGAAAAAAAAAAAATATCATTATACAATTTGTTTAGTTGTGTTATCTGTCATCTGTTTTTCCATTAATTTGTTGAAATCAGTCACATGCAAATTGATGAGATGCACACAGCACCTCTTGACGAAAACATACATGTATTTAAACATCTTCTGAATAGGCCCCAAATTAGACACATATGACAAATCTGGAATGACCAAATATGTGATTAGAAGAACAATCATATGGTCCTCATTGGGATTCGAACCTCAGACTTACTTTATTGAGTTGACACGTACACCTTTGGGAGCCAATTCTGGGAATGAAAAAAAAAGAAATATCAACAATTGATTCACAAATCGGAATCTGAAACCTAACTTTGAAGTCCTTGAGAAGGCTTTGATTACAAAAGGAAGTAACAATGAAGTAAAAAATCCTACAAAATTATTAAAATCAGAACATCTTTATGTTTTAAATTGTCAACTGCCGTACGTATCCTAATAAAATAAAGGTTTTTTATTACATTGTCTTTAATGAAACGTATTTTGCAACATAAGTCTTATTTTCGAGACCGAGTTTAAGATCATCCTTTCAAACTTAAATCTGGCTCCTGTTTATTTGTCAGTATAGATGACATTTTCAAAGACACTACACACAGTGCTAAATTGGCAACAAAGCTAACAGTTTTGTGGAACCTGTCTCACCTAGGGCAATGACGTTTGTGAACTGGTCGATGGCACTCTTGGACATGCAGTATGCAAGCACTCCTGGAAACTGATTTGTTAAAGAAAAGCAACACAATTTTGAGTAGAGCTCTGTCATCAAACATTCTTACAAGTCAGCAACAAAATGACAATTGACAGGGCTGCCATGGGGTCGTGATGTGACATGTGACATGTAACATCAGTTACAATCTCACTTATGATGCAAAGTGTGACAATTACGAACGAAATGTGAATACCTACCGATCGCAAACCATTGACACTTGATACATTGACGATGTTGCCCTTGGTTTTAATGAGATGTGGTACGGCGAGCGACGTAAGATGGAATACTGACCTAGAACAAAGAAATACAAGAACTGACTTCTTTTTTTTTAGTGATGTATGCTCAGGCTTTAAGATAAATTCAAAGACACACCCAGCAGATGCTCTACCAGCAGAGCTATGAGGAACAGTGGTATACTTCCTTAGGTTTTCCCCCGAAGACCTCTGACTCACCAGGCTGATGCTCTACCAGCTGAGCTATGAGGTACAGTGGTATACTCTCTCAGGTTTTCCCAAGACCTCTGACTCACCAGGCAGATGCTCTACCAGCTCAGCTATGAGGCACAGTGGTATACTCCCTCAGGTTTCCCTAAGACCTCTAACTCACCAGGCAGATGCTCTACCAGCAGAGCTATGAGGCACAGTGGTATACTATGACACACCAGGCAGATGCTCTACTAGCAGAGCTATGAGGCACAGTGGTATACTCTGACACACCAGGCAGATGCTCTACTAGCAGAGCTATGAGGCACAGTGGTATACTCCCTCAGGTTTTCCCCAAGAACCCAACATTTCTCTCTGTTGCATTTAAGAGTTTTACATTTACCCACATCAGCCTACCTTACGTTAGTGTTCATCATTGTGTCATAATCCTCCATACTTGTCGTTTCAATACTGCCCAGTTTTATGATGCCAGCACAGTTCACCTGATTCAAAACAGCAATATCGGATTTGAGTAATTTAAAATTTGATATTAAGAATCAAAGGACCATCACAAAGCCTTGCAAGTCCTTACAACTTCACGGGTCTTAGTCAACTTGCAAGGTATTTGGTACAACTGCAAAATATACAACCCCAAATATAGATGAAAAGCAGCGGGCAGCGGTCAGAAAATATTCAGATATCAAGTCCAGAAATTTGCTTTCGGACCTGCTTGGACCTCCTCATACCAAAAATTTCTGACTTTATTGGGCGTCAGAAAATTAGATTCCCATGCACCCACAACCCTCTTGATGTCAGTTAATTTTCTGACCGGTGCCCCCTGCGGAAAGGAATATGCAGTAATCGGTTACCAGTATGTCCAGCTGTCCAAATTTCTCCAACGTCTGTTTAATCAGATTCTGATTATCTTCTTCCTTCGTTGCATCGCCGACCACGACCAACTGATAACAAAAGGGAAATATACAATTACAAGTTGACAGTGAATTACATTTTACCAATATAATCAGTATAATATAAAGAACACTGTTGAGACAAGATGCTGCTTATATAAACAAAGACAACTGAAGGTCCCAAGTCTTTCAATGAGTTCCCAAATTGTTAACTTTAAAATTGGCAATAAAATTAAATATTTACATCAAAAAAGAATTAACTAATATTTATTAAAAGCATTGATTTTTAACCAATGGAACTTTTTGTTACTGTCTCAGCACCATTCTGTCGACACAGGTCGGATACTTTCTCTAGATTTGTGCCATTTCTGCCAGTGACCGACAGCTTAGCCCCCAACTTTGAGAAGAGCACGCTAGTAGCCCATCCAATGCCAGAACTAGCACCTAAGACGAGAGGGGGGGGGGGGGGGGGGGGGGGGGGGGGGAGGGAAGAGAGAGGGAAAGAGCTTGAAAATGCTAAAAAATTATATATATAATGTAAAAGTCGGCATAGTCGCCAAGTCCATGACCTCGCCACCATTTGATGAACAATGGCTGATGAATAGGGTGGTGACCTAGCTCACGGACCTGGCGACTATGCCGACATTTACGTTGGATCAATAATGTGGGTTGACTAGTAAAAAAATGGCACAACAATGAAAAAGTTATTGTGAAAATTTTTGCTCTTTAAAGGCATGCAGAGGCTCGTCAGCAATGCGCGCGCGCCAGATTCGTGCCACGAAATACGCAGCTCCATGCCTTTGCACGAATTTGGCGCACGCGCATTGCTGACGAGCTGTGCCTTTAAGCATCAGAACTCTCTTAATAATAATATGGATGGATTTTAAGAAAATTTTCAGTGAAGGTAGCTGAATGAAGTGGCTACCTCCTGAATTTTTGTGAAATAATTTTACTATTGGTCCACACGGGATAGGCCTATGTCAGTATGTGTAGAAAATTATTCAGGCATGGCAGGAGAAATGCAGGAAACTGAAAAGCACATGGCAACAATGTTTACAAGCATTATAAAGAACCAATCAAAAGCAATGTCAGTCACGTGACCACAAGAACACGCCCATAATAATGCCATCAGCTAATCAGATCCCGGCCCAGAATGCCGATTACGTTCCTATCGGCAGTCTAGTCTAGTCATGGAGGAAGGAAGTTTTAACCTTACGATCAAAAGCAGATGAAATTAAAACCACAAATCCAAGGGGACAATCAAACTGTGTTTTTAATATCTGAAACTGGCTGAAAATACCGTAGATTCCACGAAATTGACAACTTACCAGTGACAATTGCAACCTTTCCAGCGAGGGACATGGGGGCCGCCATGATGATTTCGTGTAGCGCCACCAACGTTAACACTAACACAGGCTCGCCACGCCCCCTTTCACGAATGTGTTTACAAGTGACATTTCCTCTGGACACGCCAACTATTTCTTCAGCCGCTTCTTTACCGAGAAAACCTGAAAGGAATTACTCTGAAATTCCTTGTCTTGGCTGTTTAATGTGGGGTACCGTGGCCGAGTGGTTAGGGTCATTGATGACTCGCAATCATGGGTGAAAACTTGGGGTTGCGGGTTCGAATCCGGCTGCGGTACCTGTGCCATTGGGCAAGGCACTCAACCACACTTGCTCCATCCTTCGGAAGGGATGTAAAGCCGTTGGTCCAGTGTGTTAGATAATGGTAACGCACTCTAAAGATCCCAGAGCATTCTTTCGTGGAGAGCAAGGGGATTCCCCGGTGTCTCTGGCCATGTCTAATTCCAATTCTTCATGGGTTTCCTCACGCTTGCGAGTGACAGTGCAATGAGCACTATTGAGGAATCCTTGGTATAAATACCAGATAATAATAATAATAAATGGACAGCTAAAAACCAATACATCTCAAGTCAACCTGCATATCCCTTTTTTATATTGGGATTTTATTTAATTTTGCAAGAAACAATTACACAAAAGAAATCAAAAGTGTGTTAAATTGACAATCTGCTATGCAGTCAGAGCATTTCTGTTCATAATTTGCCAGTTAAAGAAGCAGTGTATACCGTTAGTGCGTTTACTGGTACTACATGCTCACCAAAAGTTACCCCGGCAGTATTTGGTACAATATTCTGCTAACCAACTTTACGATACCAGACCCCAGGTGCTCAATTTATACAGTAAAGTACGATTGTAAATATCAGACATTCACAGAAATATAAAAACCTTTGTAATTAACTAATGCAGCTACCTTTTTAGTACTTTTTATTGTTAGATTTACAATTTTAGGCAAAAAATGACACAAATTTGCTCAATTTAATTAAAATTAAAATACAGTAACTTTCACCCAGTTCAAAAACCAAATGATATTGAAACAATAAAATATCGTTAAAAATAGACCGGGGACATGATCAAAAGGTAAGAAATGGAAACGGCTAAAAAGTTAAAACAACGTTATTTTAAAAATTAACGTGTAATGATAGTACACTTTCAAACATGTCATCTGAGGTCTTCACCAATTACCGTACACAAGACATTCATATCGCTAAAATCTAAATATTGAAAAAGTCATAATTTAACTTTCCTAAATCAGCCAATTTGTAAACAAAACATTTACTTTCGAATACATGGATTTACTTTTCAATTGCCACAAAACAGCCAATATTTTTGGCGTTTTAAATTTTAAAGGAAAAAAACTGTCACACATTATCACTCTCTAAATTTGTTCCGCTTTAGCTGATATCAATTTGACATGTCCAATTACTGGAAACTCATTCTACCAACGGCAATGTAAAAACGTAAAAAAATCTGAGTATTTTGACTATTGACCAAGTTAAAAACTTAGAGCACCTTTTCCACATTTGGCATAAAGCCTTTCTCACTGAGTACTATATTTTCATTATTCTTAAAGTTACATTTCTATAGACCGTATCGAATAGCTGCCATGTTGTTGGGCAGTTTCTTTGTTTTGTGACGACATACATGGTTGCACATTGTATGCTTACATTGTTGACCAATTTCAACAACAAATCTGCCCTACAAGATGGCAGCTATTCGATACGGTCTATACAGTGCCATGCGGCTTAACAATCTCATGTCTTTTTACCAAGGTTTGACTAAGTATTGTAACAGGCTTGTGAATACAAATTTCAGGTGTCTTTGAACTTGTGCCGTCAACATGTTTTCCAGAGATATAAAATAGACTGACAAATGAACAACATTAACGAGACATTTGCAATGAAAATCGTCAAGTAAATCCCAATTCCCTTAAGTACAGGTGTGCATGCTTTTCAAGGAAATGAAAGGAGTTTTAAGTTAGCAAGTTTTGATTTATCGAGCTGCCAATGGGTAAAAATGAGAATGTTTCTAAATGACAAGACGACTATTTAACATTACCAATGAGCATCCAACCTTGTTGCAACTTTCTCAATGAACGATTCGTGACTAGCGAAGAGTTTGAGATCGGCGCTGATGTCTGTCCACTGCACCGCGCCGGCGTCGTCTCCGGCATGAAGCGAAAACTTGCCCACGCTGTTGCCCGTACCGTCGTGGAAGTTCACTGCTATCGTTTCCATCCAGCTGTTGTCTGTGTTACGCGGGTCGTCTACGTAACCTCGGTAAACCTGCAATAATGAAAATAATTAAACCTGCATAATTTGACAACCTGTGACAACTTGTGGTAATTATACGTCTGTCCTTCTAGCGAGTGTTTTCAACAACTAAAAATCTGGATGCAATAGAGCTTCTGCACCGGCGGCCATGACAGGGGGCAGGTTTTCTTATTTAAATGATGTAACAATAGAACCACAAAGTGCCTACTCATGCATGACACAGTGACAATGTGATTGCCCCCTGTCATGGCCGTCGTGCAAAGGCTCTATTGTCTAAAATGCTACTTTGTAATTCTCTAAGAGGCCGTCCAAAGTTGTCAACATTTTCACAGTTCTACAAAGAGTAGGGAGGGGGAAGGGGAGGGGGAAGGGGAAGGGGAGGGGGAGGGGGAGGGGGAAGGGGAAGGGGAAGGGGGAGGTAGAAGGCCACGTAGAACTTTACATGCACTGTAAAATGTTGACATTTCATGGTACTGACAAAAAATGTTGACAGTATTAGAGAGGGGGTCTTGAAAAATACTACTCTCTGTAGAACTGAAAATGTTGACAACTTTAGGCGGCCCCTAAACTACCATAAAATGATTGATCTTGTTGTGGGGCTTTCCACACAAATCCAACAGCTAACAACTATAGCCAACTTCAAGACTGCTTGCCAATGGCCCACATATTAATTGAATCGTAGTCGTGGGACTGTTCACACTGCCCAGATTATCTCAAATATGACGTCTTGTCTCATTGGGTCGGGGATAATCGTGTCCCCGTCTTAACATGAAATCGAAAGGTCTTCTGTACGTACCTCGATACCGTGCTTAAAAAGATCTCCTACTGCTTTCTCTATTTTCTTCCTTTCCTTTGGTGCTGCATCAAGTGAATTCATAGCTTCTTCACCAAATTCCCTTCTTAAGGTGGCCGAGACTGTTTCTCCCGCATCTACCATTCCCTGTAAGATGGACGGAAGAAAGTTACTAACCGATGATAAATAAAACAAATAAATTGTTGGAGACATCTCAATGCACTTTACACTAAGAGGATCCACCTAAACATTGAGATACATTGGCAGGTGGTGCCTTAGGTAGCCAAGCCAGAAACGCCAGAGAGAATCCCTTCTCTTTTCGCACAAGTGCTTTTGTATCTTTAAAGTGCATTACACAACACACTGGACCAACGGCTTTCCATCCCATCCAAAGGATAAAGCAATTTGGGTTAAAAGCCCATTGTATCATTTGCAATGACCCAATTTTTTTCCCATTAATTTGACAAGAAAAACCTTACTCAAAGTGTTGATAGCAATGGTAACAAACACCACATGAATTTATTTCCGTCCAAAATGGTATTTCATGTTGAAAATTGACAACCGAAGGTGGTTTTCTAAAAATTTCACCGGTACACAAAATCCATATATAGATTTTTAAGTAGCTAAAATTTCTTCAGGCTAGTTTACCAACATTCTTCCTTAGATATGTTACACTCTTATTCCACGAATCTGTAAAAAGTTCTATATTGCGCATGATACATAGGGCCTTTAACCCTTTCCCTACCAATGTCGAGTTTACTCGACCACACAACACATTATGCTTCGTTACCATTGTCGAGTTTACTCGACCATTGACCTCATAGGTTTTCACACGTTTGCCCATACATGTTGTACACAATAAACATGTGGCAATAAACAATGCGGTATGCAAAGGGTTAAGCATCTTGCTCAACAGTGAAAGTACCCAGGGTAGTTTCGAACTCTCAAACTTCGGGTGTTCCACCTAGGTGGGCATTTTTTCCCTTGCTCAAGATGTGGGAATGTCAGAAACCACTCACTGTAATCAATTTTTGGAAGTTGGAAAGCTTGATTAAGCTTAACGAGTCTATAAACCCTAGTTACTGGGAACTCGCTTTATAAAAAGAAAATGGCCTTCATCTGAAATGGAGACCAAAGCCTCTCTTTGACTGTTTAATATTACCCCTGGTATGGCCCATGCTCCCGAATCCTTTCTGCATATAGCGATAAACTGTAGGACCTTTTTCTTGGACACAGGGATAATAACCTCCTTCCCCTCGGCGTCTCGCTTCCATCTAAGCAAAACGAAAAATTCAAAATAAATATTATGACTTCTCATATTTGGTGCAAAATTGAATTTTAACCTATCTCATAGTAGTGTAGACTTGTCTCCTGCACACGTAGAACCATGGGTAGTTGAGTCCACCATAAGTCCATCATAAATCCATCAGAAGTCCTCACAAGTCCATGTAGCCAATTTCATTAAACCCGACACAATTGCATAAGTTCGACTATGCCATTTTCAAAAGTTGCACTCTGAAAGCTTCCTACTTATTTTTTGGTGAAATCGGCTACATGGTCCTAAAGTCACATACCATTCAAATGAACTGCAACAAAGACATTCTTTTGTGAGTGTTCATCTTTTGTTGCTTGTAACTGGACTTGTAAGGGACTTGACTACAACCACGTCTTGAAAAATTCAACTAGTGAATGGTATATTCTTCCCAAGATTTGGTGATTCTGGATGACAAAAATAACTTAAACGCTTGTTCAGATTTTTCAAGAAAATGGATTATATAAATACATCCCCAAAATACTATCCATGGGAAGGAAACGGGAAATTTGCAATCTCCAATTTGGATGTGGAAGCAAAAAGACTGGTATAATCAGTGCACTACTTTATGGAACGAATAATTTAGTTTACAAAACATTGGTGGTTTTTTTACGATATCCTTGAAAATATATGGATTGAGAGCATGACATTTCAGAATGTAATGAGAAAAATATGACAAATGATATGGTATCAAAATCTCAACACCCATTGGAAAAATGGGGGCTCAAAAATGTGATCTGGACACGCTCCTTTAATTTTTGTGACTAGACTCGTGGTGAACTTGAATTTTATCTTGCAATTATTTCATAATTTTTCCCTTGATTTTTTTTACCAGCCTTTGAAGTTGTGATGGTCTTGTGGAATGACAGACAACACTGCAACCATACTAATTACTAGTCTACACTAATTTCCTACCTTGTAACAATTGGATCTGCAGCGTGGTTTGGCCCCCATTTACCAAGCTCCCCTCTTCCCTTTAAGCCTGTCCTTCCACACGGATTCCTGAAAAAGAAAATTGTAATAAACATTATCTTGGAGAAAACTTGAATCCCCGAGCAAAATAAATCGTTCCATATACAGGCCTTAACAGCCACCAAGGCCAATGGCCTTATGCCCTGCTGAGTTGGCCCTGATGCCCCTTCAAGATATACTCTTTCTGAGGTCAACTTGGCCAGCATGATCTATCATCTTAAATATCATGAGGCTTATAAAATACACATTTTAAACAATGTTGACCTCAATGTCCTTTTAAATGTGGATAAAATTAGGGCCCGGGTGACATTTCCCTTATTTTTTGTTAACGTTGAGGCTTTCACATATGAACATCCATATTGCGCTCCTTACGCAAAACTGTTTCAGAGCTATGTATGGTTAACCTATCTCAAGAAAATAAGTATGACACGGTCAAAATGACGTCCCAGTTGGACCCACCTTGGCACCCCATCCGGCGTTTCATAGTCGGGTTTAATATGACTCCTCCTGTTAATTTTGCCATCCACACGGTTGAACTTGAGTTTGGGTGCACCTGGTTGCCTGAGAAATCAACAACAATTATACATTAACACATTTCATTCAGGGAGCACTCCACGATATACAAATTTGTGAATTCAGTTTCTAAACCCGATAGGGTAAAAATAGGGGTATTCGACCGGATATAGTTGCGTCCGAGGGCGAGAAAGGCAAAACTTTTTGACAATCTTGCATCAAGCCCCAAACTAGAGGACAGATGGATGAGGTGCAGCTTGGCCACCAAGACGAGGTCTTGATGATGTGGAAATCGACCATAGGGTTGCATTATTCATCCAATGCAATTTTATTGCAGGAAATTGCGGAGCTGAGGGACAAAATGTATTGACTATAAATTGTACAACATGCACATTCATATCATAAAAACTTTCATTAGACATGCATAGGTTTAGAGGGACGAAAAATAGCTATAACACACAAAAAACCTCATGCATCTCGGCAAAGCATTTAATGATCGAATATCGAAGCAGTAAAGTAAAATAATGATGTGTTATTCGAATACCTATTGTTTAAACACAAGACAACTTTTTTGACCGGCGATTCTGTAGGTTAATTACGATTTCAGCGTAGTTATTATTATTATTATTATTGGGAGACAAACAGTATCATGGTATGTATGGTGTAATAGGCAATTGGTTTAAAATCAGGCAATTACAGACCATTCATTTTCAATTTATTTTCAAGCCCATAAACATAAAATTAAAAAAAAGTGATTAGGGCACTTTGAAATTTGGGTGAATCCATCTACTAGTGATACAACATTTACCTTATTTCTGGGTCAGCCCAAACTGGACCGGCCGACACTTTAGGATTAGTGAAGTCTACCGGCTTGTACTCCGGCCAATCAACTGACCACGGGACTTTGTCGTCGTGAACAGGGAAGCGCTTAACGTCGCAGTTTGGATACATCTCCCTGCGTGCTTTGGTGTGTAGGGGAAGACGTGATGCACTCATACTGCGTGACATGATGTTGGTTTCGAGCAGGAACCTAGTGCACAGGATCACACTGCTGAAAAAGCTAATAAAACAAATTGGGTTATTCATTTATTTGAATACTTGGAAAGAACTGAGAAGTTGATCATGACATCAGACCTTGTGTGTAAAACATATGAGATAGACAGGCTTAAAAACAAAGTTTCCTTACAAAATCTTAAATTTTTCCCACTAGAATTTTTGCTTTTAAAAAATAAAATCTGCACATTCCAATGCTAGATGAGTCATTTTAAAGAAAACATTTCCCAACTCTTACCAATCTTTGTTCAATCAATGTATACGGAAAAAATACCCAAGGAAAAATAGTGACGTCCGAGTATGAAATTCTGGTATTTTTTTCTTTATACATTGAACAACTCAAGTTTATGCCACAACTCGAATTTAAGGAAAATAATTATTGGAATCGATAGCTTGAACGATTTTAGAATAGGAATACTTACATGCATTTCCGTCGCAAAGGCTTAGTTTTAACCAAACCAAACAGATCATCACGCGCACGTCCTCTTTCTTCGCGCGCTTCATACACTGCCTCGGCCGGCAGCAGTTTCACACACTTTTGTATGGAGGCGGGCGTGACAAAAACACATAATTTTCATGGAAATGCAACATTTGCGACGGAAATGTCAATGGAAAAGGTATTTCAAAATCATTCAAGCTATCGATTCCAATAATTATTTTCCTTAAATTCGAGGGACATAAACTAAAAAAAGACCAAAAAGTTGCCGAGTTGGCGTCCGCCTTATACTCATAGGCTTACGCACGTTTGGTCAGGCACTTTTGTCATCCAATTGAGAATGTCGATAAGGTTTATTGTACGTGTCCGAAAATTGGGCAAGAGTCGCAAAAATGTAACACCGCTGAATCAAACATAACTGACAGAATTAGGACGGGAAAATAAGCACGTACCTTGCAGTCCTCGTCGTCTTGCTTGTTATGTGGACAAATTATAACTGTATGTTTAGATAAACGAATAAAACACGGATATAAAATATCGAATTCCCCGCATAGCATCGCCCACCGCGCCTACATAAAAAAATGTACACAGATTTTGATTGACATGCAGAATCGAAACTGAACGTTCAAATGCGGAATTCAAGCCGAAATGCATGTAGACTAATCCAGAACTCTGGAAAATTAACATAACAAAATGGTGATCATATGGCCTAAATATTAACCAATATTTACATGTGGCAGAGGGCGTCACCCCTACCATTGTTCCCCCATTGTGTCTCAAACATCCAAGGAATTTCAGGGGCGGTTGGCGTGTTAACAAAAGGGAAGAGTGTGTTGAGGTACAGGGGTACTATTTAGGGGGCAGTCCCTGAGCTGAGGTAGGAAAACATATAATCGGCGAGTATCGCTTTAACGTCGATTCCTGTTTTATCGATTCTGTCGATGCTAACTCGGTATCGCGATATTAGAGGCATACGCGTTACAACTCGACTGTTTTTAATTACTGTACATGTACTTTGATTTTGCGTCTACGTCATCATGTTTGATTAGAGAGCCGTTTATTTTGTGGATTTTATCGTCAAGACAACCTGACACACATGATGACGTCACATTTTATCTACATGTGTTGCTATGAAATTGGCCTTCAACAGCACCAGTGAGACACCATGGCAAACCGCACATGTACGAAATTGAGGTCGTCATGTAGCTCATAATTTGTTGTTAAATTGTTGCTGATTATTCGGTTTTTCCGCGGAGGAAGTAAACAGCAGACGTAAACGTCAGGAAAACAAAACAAACAAACAGATAAACAGAAAGAAACCTTCCTCATTATTTCAAGGAATTTACATCGCCACATGTGGGGTACGTGGCCGAGCGGTTTGGGTCATTGACTCGATCGCAATCATATGGGAAAATTTGGGGTTGCGGGTTCGAATTCGGCTGCGGTACCTGTGCCCTTGGGCAAGGCACGTGCACACTTGCTCCATCCTCCGGAAGGGATGTAAAGCCGTTTGTCCAGTGTGTTAGGTAATGGTAACGCACTCTATAAAGATCCCAGAGCATTCTTTCGTGAAGAGCAAGGGGATTCCCCGGTGTCTCTGGCCATTTCTAATTATTATTCTTCATGGGTTTTCTCACGCTTGCGAGAGACAGTGCAATGATATAATAATTCCCACTATGTATACATGTCGAATGGTATATCAAGTAGTGTTTACACGTACGTAATAGATGTAAAATATCAAGTTGTTTCCTTGTTCCGAACCGGAATTTATCCGTTTACATTTGAAGGAAATTGGGTGTTTCATGTCACAGTGCGATTAATCATGGAGGAAGGTTTAATGTTCTTTAAACTAGGTGTTGGTGGGGTGCAGTCAAGCATGTCCAAACAAAAGTTGGCCCGAGTCATAGCTGTGCATCGACACATGAAACCACGATCCTTATTGAGTCCAGTAACAATAAGCCCAATCTCTGGAAGATCTTTTGTTCCTTTCTTTGTCCATGCTGATTCCGATTTTGAAGTCCTTTTAATTTTGTTCGAGTACAGGAACTTTGAAGAGATAAATTAGCTAGAGTATGGAGGAAGATAACAATGGCTAGAGAAATCGACCACAAAATGACAGGCTCACCCAAGCAATTTCTTTTAATAATAAAAAATGCGTGGTACTCTTTGACAATACCTGAAGAAAAGACAAAACAAAGTATATGTAAAACGAAACAAACCAAAAATAGTGCATTGTTTCCTTCCTCCATGCGATACAAATGATGGAAACACAAGTAAAAAAATAAATAAAAAATTACAAGGTGAAAGTTAAATAAACGATTTTCCCAACCCTACTCAATCTTTATTTATTCATTTTGGCAAAATGGCAATTAAAATATCCGTACAAAATGTGATTTTATTTACATTTGCAGGTGTAAATGTGTATTAAAAAGTTATTTTTTAAGAAACCATGATTATAAAATAACATTTACAGTGAGATATCTTAAATAATTTTCAAATTTTTGTGATTCAAAAAATATTCATTTTAGGCAGCGTTTACAAATTGAATTACTATGATTTGACATTTTTTGGCAACAAAATATCAACTTTTAAATTAATACTGAAGGGCAGCAGGCAAGATGAGGCTAGGGAATCTAACCATAATCAGTAAAATAATATTAGAAACAATTTATTTAAAATTGAATACTCAACTGTTAAGACAGATTATTATCTTATTTTAAATACATTGTCAGACGTGATGAAGCTGTTAAAATGTGTAAAATTTTGGCATTTAAGTAAATCAACAGTTCCAGGCACATATGCTTGCATGCGGGGAAATGTACACAATTCAACTCCCACCCCCCACACCCCAACCCCCCCAAAAAACAAACAGTGAATGAGCCCAGACAATTACAAACAAATGATTGAATGAGCTAACTAAATTTTACAAATTGACATAAAAATTGTGAGAATTAATTTTCAGTAAAAAACAAAAAGACCTTTTAAAAATATATATTTTCTTTATTCATACATTTTAAAGTTAGTTTACAAAAAAACCTGTCTGGTAGATTATTAAGGGCAAAATGTAGTGCCACACAAGTAATTCTCAAACTAGCTACATCGGTGGGAAAACAACTAGTGATGTAAAAAACTCGTCAAGAAAAGTTCGGAAACTCAAGTGTGACTGACAATTTCTCTCTTGTTACCAAGTAGTTTTCCTTGAATTTGGTATCATTAGAAAGCCCTGTTATTCCTCTTTACAATGATGTGTACTCATGATTAAGCAATTGGGGAATAAGCAATTATGATTAAGCAATTGGGGGATGTGCAGCACAGCTGCATATGCGGGTGGGTGTAAAGTGAGATGTCACAAAATGCATTGCTATTGTCAAATTCCCATCCCCAAATAAAGGGGAATGCACTAAAGACAATATCAGTGAATTTTGTGACATTTCACTTTACACCCACCCCCGTATTCAGCTGTGCTGCACATCCCCCAATTGCTTAATCATAACAAATGACATAATTGTAACGAGGAATAACAGGGCTTTCCAATGATACCAAATTCAAGGAAAATGATTCGGCAACAAGAGAGAAATCGTCAGTCAAACTTAAGTTTCCTAACTTTTTTTGAGGAGTTTGGTTTAAAACTTAGTGATGTTGTTTAAAAATGGAAGCTCATGTCAGTTTGTGAAAACTGATTTATGCTAGTACTAAATGCCAAAATACAAGCAGCAATCGCTGATTACAGTTGAGCCCTGTTAATACAACATTCTGCTTACAACAAGGACATTTTAGGTTCCAAATCCATGTTCTTCGTTGTTTTCATTCATAATACAAGGTTCAAGGCAATGTGTGAAGTCAAAGGGAGTTATAATAAAAAGTTTGACTTTTTTTTTTTTTTTTAGTTGTACGGCATTAATGCTAAAACAGCTTTTTGAAGGAGCGTGACCAGATCACATTTTTGATCCCAAACATTTTTTCGATGGGTATTGACATTTTGATACCATATTTTTCTGATTACCATTCTGAAATTTTGCACTCTCAATCCGTATATTTTCAAGGATATCGTCGCAAAACCGCTGATGTGTTGTAAACTATGGGGTACCATGGCCGAGTGGTTTGGGTCATTGGGTGAAGACTTGGGGTTGCAGGTTCGAATCCGGCTGCGGTACCTGTGCCCTTGGGCAAGGCACTCAACCACACTTGCTCCATCCTTCGGAAGGGATGAAAAGCCATTGGTCCAGTGTGTTAGGTAATGGTAACGCACTCTAAAGATCCTAGAGCATTCTTTCGTAAAGAGCAAGGGGATTCCACCGGTGTCTCTGGCCATTTCTAATTCTAATTCTTCATGGGTTTCCTCACGCTTGCGAGTGACGGTGCAATGAGCACTATTAGGGAATCCTTGGTATGATACCAGAAAGAAATAATAATAATAATTAATAATAATAAACTAATTTATCCGGTTCCATAAAGCAGTGCAGTAAATACACCAACCTTTTTGCTTGCACATCCAAATTGGGAATTGCAAATTGTTTACTTCCCATGGATAGTATTTCGAAGAGGTATTTCATATGATTGTTAGGTTAGAACGAAACCCTTTAAAAAACAAATATCTGAACACGCTCATTTAATGGCAAGAACCAGGGACCTTGACTATACATTCAATGCCCCATTGTACTGATACTAGGGTAGTAGTCACGTCCATAGCACCACAATGAACCCGTTACAAGCATCAATGGATGAACACACAACACAGAATGCCTTTGTTGCAGTTCATTTAAATACACTACTCACAATAAGTTAGTGATATTGGCATGTTGTCAATTTTGAATTTTTTTTTTCTGTGACAAGGTGTGTCTGTCATGCAGATACAGTGAAAATTGCTATTAAGGCCACCTTGACAAACAGGCCACCTACTTATAGTGGCCACTCGTCTTTGGTCCCAAATGCCATGTGTATAATGCTTAAGCAACCTCTATAAAAAGGCCACCTGTTTATAGTGGCCAGTTTTTAACAGTCCCCAGGGTGGCTACTATATACAGGTTTCACTGTACAATTGTCTAATCATGTACAGAATCATTCAAGCAGAATGCAATTCAATGCATACCCTCAATAACACATATCTGCGTACACCCCACAATATCCCTAACTTATTGTGAGTAGTGTAGTTTGTGCCTTGAATTAAGAGCCAGGGACTTGTGGACTTTCACTACAACACTGATATCAAGTATATGGGGGAAGGACGGAGGGGACACATCAGTAATAATTTGGCTGGGCCTGTTCAGCCTCTTGTCCCGGCGGCCTGGTGTAAGTCTCAACATACTTCAAGAGGCTTTCAAGACGTTCCACCAATTCGTCTGCATCCAGTTTACCAGCTTGCAGGTCTTTCAGCACCTCGGATGTCTTACTGAGAAACTCAAATGGGATGACATTGCTAAGCATCGGCATTAAGAAATAGTCCCGAGCTTTTAGGAGGTTGGACTTGGCGTTGGTCCCGGGGCATTCCATGTTCCTGGCACATTTGATTCCTGGTGTCAAATTGCGATTAGAATCAAATTACACTGTAAAATTACATGTAGTGGCCTCTCATTCCGACCCTGGTAGAGTCTTATTTAAGGACACAATGACTCTTCTTATCTTGGGACGTTGGTATCGGAATTAGTACGCATTTAACTAGTCTTAACTTTTGTGAAATCAATCCCAGGTTTCAGTGGCTAGTTGATAATTTGTACTAATTGGTCTGACCCGTTACTTCATTTAAATACATGACCAGGGGCTGATTTCACAAAGCGCTAAGACACATCTTAGGAAGGGTCATTCTTCTTATCTTGGGACCTTGGTATGGGAATTAGGATGCAGTGAACTCGTCTTATCTTTTCTGAAATCACTCCCGGGACATAAAAAACAGGTCTAGGGCTGGAGGGTGAACAAAATGAGGATTAGGAGTACCAGGACAGAGAGGAGTGGAAGAAAAGGACTGTGGAAGGGGTATGTGTGGACATTCCACAAGTGTGGACAGTCCACAAGTGTCCACAAGTGTGGACAGTCCACAAGTGTCCACAAGTGTGGACAGTCCACAAGTGTCCACAAGTGTCCACAAGTGTGGACAGTCCACAAGTGTCCACAAGTGTCCACAAGTGTGGACAGTCCACAAGTGTCCACAAGTGTGGACAGTCCACAAGTGTCCACAAGTGTGGACAGTCCACAAGTGTCCACAAGTGTGGACAGTCCACAAGTGTCCACAGGTGTGGACAGTCCACAGGTGTGGACAGTCCACAGGTGTGGACAGTCCACAGGTGTGGACAGTCCACAGGTGTGGACAGTCCACAGGTGTGAAAACTGACCAACTTATGTACTTTTTACTTGTAATCTCAAATTTAGTAAGTTGAATATAAAAGGACTGTTGTAGGTAGTGATTTCACATACCAGATGGCTGTTCATCAATCAAGCACTCCATATCTTCGTTGCATCGTGGTTCTTTGCTGTTCAAACCGTCGACGTCAGCGATCTTCAGTTGACCTCCGACAAACACAAATTGCTCATCCCGCCAGTCTGTGATAGCTACACTACCCATGGGGGAGTCGGCGAGATACTGAATCAATCGTGCAATATCGAGGCACACCTGAGGAATAATGACAGAGGTTTTTATAAAATAATGTGCATAGTACAGTCGAACATCAATAATAAGAGGACAGTTAATACACCATTCTGCTTATAACAAGGAAAGTGTTAGGTCCCATTCCTTGCTCCTGATAATACAAGGTACTTGTTATAACAAGGTAATTTCGAAGGACCTCTTATTAACCACATCCGACTGTACAGTCAATTCTTGATAATAAGAGAACTGTTATATGTATACACAACATTCTGCTTATAACAAGCCAAATTTAGGCCCAATTCCTTTGTTCTTCACTGTTTTCATTCCTGATAATACAAGGTTCCTGTTATAACAAGATAAACTGCAAAGGGTCCATCCATAAAGTATGTACGCACGAAATGCTGACTTTTTAGACCCCCCTCCCTGTGACGTCATCCATTGACTTTAACATTGGCTCTGAGCCTCTGACCCCCCTCCTCCCTTCGTGCCTACGTTCTTTATGGATGGCCCCAAAGAACTCTTATTAACAGGTTTTGACTGTGAATATCATGAACTCTGTTTACATCAAGGAAATTGCTTCATTCAACGAAGATTATATAACATTTTGTTTTATTTAAGATTACAATCTTCGTCAAATCAGGAAAACTCTGTGGAATCTTTGTCGAACGAATTAATATCAACCTTACTTTCCTGCCTCATGTTCAAATTGTACCTCCAAGGTTTACATGTATTTACTGAGAAAATTTTGAAATACCAAAAGTCCATACTTCTTAAATTCCTCCAAAAACCCCAAACGAACCTCAATTTTGGACCTAAAATCCATTTCCGTGAGTTCTTTGAGCATGACCGGTGCACCGAGTTCCTGTATGACCGTGACTCCCCGCTCATGGATGACTGGGCTACTGTTCTCACTACGGACGCAGAGACCCAAAAGACGGATGATGTTGGGATGCTGCAGCTGCTTAAGCATCATGGCTTCTTTAAGGACCTTTCAAGAACAGAAAATATTAACCCTAAAGTACTCCTCAAATTAATACAATTTTACGTACACCCTAAGGAGTTAGGGTTAAAGAGTTGAATCAGAGGTCTCATACCAATTCAAGTGGAAAGCTGTTATGCCTTAATTATACCAACGATCCCAACTTACTGTCTTGTTGTTAAGGCTTTTCCAACAATAAGAATTGACCTGATAATTGTTGAAATAGTCCTCACTTATTGTTGGGACTGTTGACATTTTGGGGGTGTAAGAAATTTACTTAAAATGTTTGTACCTGGTACGTGCCAAGGATGTAACAATCTTCCTTTTTCTTGTACGTCTTTCCATCAACACAATCCTTGACATGTTTAACGTCATAGCTCGTACTCTTAACAGCGACATGCATATCTCTGAGTTTCCCCTCCTGTACGATCTTGCTGTAACCTTTAGCAATTGGCTGCATGATCGTGATTCTATCGATGTCTTGGCAGCCAAGGAATTTCCCCTCTGTTGGCGGGGCTGCCGGAGCCTGACTACGCTTGTTGATGAGTTTCTTGTACTTGTGTAACGTTTCCATCAACTCTTTTTCGAGATCTTTCTCCTCCGTAAGCTGTTTTTGCAGCTCTACCATGGCAACTTCAAGCTGTCGTACTCTGTCGTTGGACGCTTTTTCAGCCCGTTCTTCGTCGTTCGACGAGTCAGTCACGGAGCGGAGGACAAAGAAGAAGGGCAGAAAGGCTACAATCCCGAGGATCATCCAACGAACGTTGGAATTGATGAATAGAGTTCGCATCTTGGATGTGGTTGCGTATGATGACCTCAAACCTTCAGTGTCAATGCTCAAATAAAGCCAGTGCTCCTTTAATACACATGAACAGGTTTAGTCATGTTAACATCATTGAAACCGGACACCTGAAAAAAAGAGAAATTCCAACATCGGTGAACTTCACTACTAGAATTGGTACAGTCTCTAACTTGTTAGGTGTGAAATGTTGCCACCTACTAGTTCATCTGTCGGAATAAATGCAAGATCCAGCAGTCGCTAATTTGTCCTTATTGTGACAAACTAACCACCAGAAAGTGCAAAATTGATGACAAAACCAGATTTTAGCAGTTACATTTTAGTGAATTTACTCAAAATGATTTACGTCTTTTTGAGGCTGAGCCATAGACTTTGTGCGTGAGCTCTCAAATGGCGGCTAGACCCTGCATTCTTTTCCATGTAACATTTCTTGACATTTATGACGGATTACAAATCTAGCGACTACCGGTATTGACCCCTTTCCAATGAAGTCATTTTAGGAGTCAAATAATGCCGCGTCATTGTAAAAGCAGTGTATGTGCGCGTTGTGCGTGTCCATAGCACGCATAACGCGCTATACTAAAGGCTCCCATTGGTGAAATAAACCGCGTTACGCCCACCAGAGAGAGAGAGAGAGACAGTGCGCACAATGACTCAACATTATTTGACTCCCAAAATGGCGTATTCACACATGTTCGAAAGGGGTCAATACCGACTTGTTTCTTGATTAAGTTATCCGTCAATACATTGTTTGCCCAACCAAACACATTAGGCCCAAGGCCTATTGCAAATATATACCGCTTTGGAGAGTTTGCACAAAAGCAGCGCTGTGTTGTGGAAAGGAAAACGGGGCAAAGTCTGGAAAATCTAAAGAAAGATAATGTTGGACGAGTGTTTTACTGTTTAGAAGAGTCCGTGGGAAAAACTAATCATTGCACAGAATTCTTGAGAGTCGAACAACGTCAATGGTATGTTTTTCAAATTTTTATTTTGATTGTAAAGTAAGATTGGTATAAATACCGTACACCCTCGCCACCAATTTTTCATAATATGACATAACACCCCAGAAAGTGTAAATATGGTGAGGAAACATGAATTTAGCATTGAGAAAATTTCAAGTTTTCCTTTGAAAACACTTATCATTTTTATGTCATGCTCCATCATGTGTTTTTGCCCATAGACTTAGTTTTATTTCATGGAGTCTCAACTGGCGAGGGTGTATGATATTTTTTAATTTCCGCGAGATTTCTGACACGTGTAAACTGACAAGAATACAAATGTCATGAATGTAGGCGCGATCCAATATCATGACGTCGTAGTTTGTTGCCCTCTTCCACCTCCTCCCCTAGCCCCTTCTCTATCTCGCCACGCCCCCTCCCCAAATCCACAACATGACACACAGACAGCGCAGCTGCTGCAACTGCTCTCAGCTAGTTCAGCTCTGCAGCTCTGTTTCATACTTTTTCCGTGTGTTATATGTGGAGTACACTTCACAGGACATCTATCTACATTTTTCTCCAAATTTGCATGCTGCAAACTCGATCTAAACCAAAATAAATCAAGCTTCTGAACGCGAACAATCGACGTTCAACTGCTTGATTCGCCGCGTAGTTAAAATTCCTCTTTCTCAGGGTTCTGAGACTGAATCTAAAACATAGGAAAAAGAACGTGGCTTTGCCGCGATTGAGAACGAAGTTGAAAGTCACAGACTGGTACCTTTGCAGGGAGCTTAATGCGGTAGAATAGTACATGCTAGAGGTTTGGTGCAAGACTCACATGTTTCCCGTTTTTTCGCAGTAAAAAATGAACGCTCCGCCAACATTCGAGTCTTTTATTCTCCACGAAGGTGATAAAAAGTGAGTTATCTGTTCATATCAATTGCAAAGACTAATTTTCAAAAATCACACGAAGACTGAAGCTGTAAAATGCGATTTTAAGGCATTTTAATCCTTGAAAGTAACTGAATAAACTGGGATGGGTAGGTTGAGACGTCTATTTCCGACACCAATCTCACGCGCATGCGCGAACACTAACGTATGCCACAACTCGGAGTCGGGTCAAGTCAACTGTTCCCAAACTCCACACGGACAAACTCGACCATGAACCAACTCGGCCGTGAACCAAGTCGACCGAGTGCGGACAGATCAAGTCGACCCGAGTTGAGTTGGTTTGAAATGAGTTGACATAAGAAGTAGGCCTAAATGGTTATTGAAGTGTACTTTGATTTTCAGTTTACGCTTTTGCATAACGCCATTCAGGCCATTTTTCTACATACATTTTCACTTTTCATGACTGAAAAGCTTTGCGTGCGAGAGACTGCTCAAAAATCGTGTGCACTATGGAAACGAGATGATTGTCATGAAATCATCAGTGTCAACAATTGGATTGCTACTGATAAGTGTTATGTGAGTGGTAGTTTTGTTTTTGTTCCCTAATTGTCCTGAAGAATTTCATTTTAAAGAGCTCACTTATTAAACCATCAATTGAGTATGATTCTTTTCTTGGCAAATGATCTTCTTGATGTACTTGTCTTAAGATTGTTGTATTTTTGTTTTCTAGAATCACCATTGAGAAGGACACCAAAGTTCCTAATGCGGCCATTTTCCATGTGAACAAGGAAGACCACACGCTCGGCAACATGCTAAGACAGTGAGTATAACAAGGCACCGTCTTCAGTCCAATTGCGACGTCACTAGACTTAACATATTTGGAATCGCAATCCCCTTCAGATTCAATTCCATATTCAAAATCAAACTGACCACTAAAATTAAAAAAATATCTTAAAACCTAATTATTCTAAACTCTGCCATATCTATGGAGTTTTGCAATTTCGACACCAGTATTATTCAGAATCGGCGCATACTTCCTGGAATCGACAAGATAATGGGTATTAATTCCTCCAAACGATTGACTTAAGATTTCGATTCCCAATTGACATTAGGGTTAAAAGGAAAACTTTGTCGGGTAGAGGATATTTTAAATATCACCTTTTAAGGAGATTGTAGGTGATGCAAGTTTGAACTTGACACCAACCAATTTAAATTTCATCACTTCCACCCACAGGCAGCTGCTGAAAGATCCCCAGGTCCTGTTTGCCGGCTACAAGGTACCACACCCCTTGGAGAACAAATTTGTCCTACGAGTGCAGACCACGCCCGATTACAGCCCACAAGAGGCTTTTACCAACGCGATTACGGACCTCATCAGTGAAATCTCACTACTTGAAGAAAGATTCAAGGTTGGTGCATTCTAGGGCCTTATCAGATTGGCATACTTGAGACATGTTCACAAATACTGCCTGAGTGAACATGGACACAAGACAGCTGTATTGTGGGAAGAGTAGTGATCAAACAACCTTCCTATAATGCAGTTTTTTCTTGGTCAAGCATTTTTATTATCAGGCTTTAACATTAACCAAGGCCAATGGCCTCATGCCCTGCTGTGTTGGCCCCGATGCCCTTTCAAGATATTCACTTTCTGAGGCCAACTTGGCCAGCATGACCTATCCCAGGCCTTGACATTAACCAAGGCCACCAAGGCCAATGGCCCCATGCCCTGCTGAGTTGGCCCTGATGCCCCTTTAAGATATACACTTTCTGAGGCCAACTTGGCCAGCATGCCCCATCTTAAATTTCATGGGGCTTGTACACACTGATAACTAGTACACATTTGGAGCAAAGTTGGCTGTGGTGTCCCTCCAGTTGGCCTCAGTGCCCTTTCAAATTCGGACAAAATCAAGGCCAGAGTTACCCGCTTTTATTTTTAAAACTGCGTTGTAGTTTTTATTTTGATCTGTTCTGTTTCCCATTGTTTCTTTTGCAGGTTGCTGTTAGAGAAAAACAAGAAGATTGAGCTAAGAGCTGGACTGTAAACATTTGTAAATACTCAAGTTAAGATATGTGCACTGCATTCCCACACGGAGCTGCAAATTGACGGAGCGCAATCCGTGTCTGCCACCTGTACTCGTCCACACACAAGTCGGTCTGTCTTAAAATGGAGCTCCTGACAAATCTGGTCTTGTGTCTAATCCATCTAGATGTGAAGTCTTGACTGCAGTGTCGAAGAACCAGACCGATGGTCAGATGATAGTATTCTCAAATGACTTACTCAGCTTCAGTGCCGGATTTGTACTTTTTCTGACCTTCCTCAATTGTCTGTATGTTTTGTGATGCTTATATTTGCTGTGTGTAAAACACACAGTTTTAACACCAAGTTTGAAGCTAAACCACACATTTTTTATTCAGCACTTTTCTAAAATTCACAACCCCAATCCAAGACCATGGAAGATGATTGTGGCCAAAATGTACAATACAAGAACATTGTTTAAGCATTCCATTTTTTAGATTCATCAGTCTCTGATGCCGTTTTGGGATTTATTTTAGTCCAACATGGTTTCCAGTTTTCGTCCAAATGTGAATGATGTTCTGTGGTATTAGAGTTTGATCTAGGATAATTAATTATGAACTAAGACTTGTATTAGAGTAACTAAAGCAGCCAAAATGTGACCAGGGGTCGATTTCACAAAACGCCAAGATTCGTCTTAAGAAGGGTTACTCTTCTTATCACTATACCAATACCACATGTAAGATCGATCCTAAGATAAAAAGAGTTTTGTGAAATCGGCCCCTGCTGTACAAAAATGAGTTTGGTGTCGCACAGACTAGGTCAAGTTTTTGAAACTATAACCAGAAACCTGCTGCTAACGTTTCACTAATTTGACCAATGATTATCTTAGAGTGATGAAGCTGAACGTTGACCGGAAAGAATTCCGTTTACTGGTCGCCACTTATTCTCCTTATAATGACTTAATAACCACCAAAATGTGTAAATATTTTAAAGGGAAGTGATTTTAGGGAAAATCATTCAACAATTTTCTTCAAAATACTTAAATTGTTTTCTGCCTTGTTCCATAGACTTAACACACGGTGTCTCGGTGGCGACTAGTTATTGGAATTCATACCCGTTGACCATTGGTTGAGCCAGTAATTCCACCAGTAACCCGTTATGGTTGTAACAATCACTCTTAACTTTGCAAAGTGGGTTACACTCACATGTGCTTTCCAACGAAAACAGGATGTTTTGTAAATAAATATATCAGTACTTTCACATACTATCGGTTGAAATGGATTGTTTTCTTTCATGTGAATGGGTGTACCATTTATCATTATAAGGTAAGTTTTATATCCTATTCAATTTTCCTGATTTTAAAGGTTTTAATGGCACAGGCTCGTCAGCAATCCGCGCGCGCCAAATTCGTGCCACGAAATACGCAGCTCCATTCCTTTGCTATGGAGCTGCGTATTTCGTGGCACGAATTTGGCGAGCGCACATTGCTGACGAGCCTGTGCCTTTAACTACCCATAAAATTTGCTATAAAATTATAAGAATTTTTATTAGTCTATTTATGGCATAACCAGCCTGATCTGAAGAACAGAATCCTCTTTCTTCGTTTGTTACTTGATTTTCCACAATGGAAAGTAGCATTGCATACTTCTAAAATGTTGGTTAATCTTCTGGCTGGCATAAACATATTTTTCTTAGTTTTTCCCCTCACACAGTACTTTCTGTTTTGGCAAAAAGCCTTGCGTTTAAAAAAAGGCTTGCTTCATTCTATCCACATCTGTTAATTGTTTTTAGAAATGGCAAGTAGTGTTCCAACCAACATACAACTCGTCATCAACGCGGATGACTTTGGTCACTGCGAAGGAAGGAATCGTGGGATTGTAGAGTGTTATCGCAACGGTCTGGTATCCAGTGCCTCGTTAATGGTTAATGCTAGACAGACTGCTGCTGCAGTAAAGGAAGCAAAGACTCACGGCATCCCGATTGGTGAGAGCAACATTCCTGCATTCTCATTGGTTGAAAATGAAACCTGCCGTCGATTTCGCAAAAGTTAAGACGAGTTCAATGCGTCTTAATTCCCATACCAATGTCGCAAGATAAGTAGAGTTACCTTCCTAACTTTCTAAGATGCATCTTAGCGCTTTGTTAAATCGGCCCCTAGTCATGTATTTAAATCAAGTAACAGGTCTTGCCAGTTAGTACAAATTGTCAACTTACTCCTGAGACCTTGCTTTTCCATTTGATGGTTAGGGCTGCATCTCAATCTGACTGAGGGACGTGCCACCACCAGAGGGCGCTGTGACAGTTTACTGGACAAGCAAACTGGAATTTTGCTTGGGAAATTTGGTTTTCGGGAGGCACTTGCATCTGGAAAGATTGACAAAGATGAGGTATGGAGACAATGTGGTGTACAAAATCTTATATACTGTATGACTGTTTAATCAAGGCCGCCACTAGGGCCTGCAAGTCCTAACAAGTCCATGGGTATTAGGGCATCAGTTGTAAGTCGCATGTTTTTTTATGACGACTCGTGGTGGAATTATGATTATAAAGTTACTATACATTTTAATGTTGGACAACCTTTCAACAGCCCTGCGACAGCCTCGCTAACTTCTAGTTTTCTTTCATTGCCTGAAGAAGACTAGCAGATAACTATCAATGTATCAAGGTGCACAATATTGACTATACAACCCTTTCACCCTTCTATTTTTGAACGAACCTTGCATGTATTTTCTTGACAGTTGAGAGAGGAGATACGTTCACAGTTCCAAACCTTCAAGGAACTGGCCGGCCACTCACCAACGCACGTCGATGGACACCAACATGTTCATGTACTGCCAGGTATGTGATATAAAGACAGTAACACAAACATGAATAAAGATATCAGTAAGTTTAAAGGGACTAAAAACGTCTGTGTGCACTCATTTATAAAAATTCATCTTTAAAACAAAATGTCATGTCGGGCGAAATTATTCCATTGTACAGTTGGAACCACTTATACGTTCCAACTGACTATGGTGTTTTCTTTGTTTTGGGGGGTGGGGGAGAAAATGTTGATTAAAATTTTGGGACATTTTTTTGTTAGTCATCTTTTGTTAGTTGCATAGGCAATGGCTCTACACTAAAAATCACTGAACCGTGCCCCTGTGCTTTTGCAATGGTACTTTTTCTGACGGCCATGATGTTTAGAGCCAATTATCATGGAAACCATGTCACACTTCGGCTGTCTATTAAACACTCAAGTAATTAAAAAATTTAACACAGAGACCCACCTAATAAAACCTGTTTTCTTGGTTATGTAGGAGTTCGTGAGATTCTTGGCGACATTGCGAGGCAGTTCGGAGTGAGCGTTGTGCGAATACCCATCCAAAAAGACTCGGTAGCTAGTCAGCAGTTCTTCGGTCAAGTCATTAAGGACGCTAAGGAAGCTAGGACTCTGTTTAAGGAGAAAGGCCTGAGGTGAATTGCTTCGTTGTATTTTCAGGATAGTGCATGTACTCATGAAAGTGTTGTAGTTATTAATATTAAGTCTGAAACCAATGATTCCTCAAAAGTACCCGAGGCACTGTAGCTCATAATCCTGAAGAAACCTGTGAAGAGAAGACAATGAAGAAATTATCAGTTTTAGAGGTGGGAAGAAACCCCAGAGAACCCAATCCACATACTGACCAGGAGGGGATTCGAACCAGGGCTACAGAGGTGGAAGGCGAGGAAAGTACCACTAAGCCAACCAAATTCTCAACTACTCAGTCATTGAAGTTGCTAAGATAAGGATGAAGCAGTCAAAAATCGCTTTCCGAGAAAGCATTCAACTTTTCTCCATTACACTGCTCTCGTTATTTTGTAGGTTCTCTGATGGATATTTCGGCATGACCACCAGCGGGTGCAACATGACTGTTTCCACCATGGTGTCAGCCCTAGAAACCGCCCTCTGTTGCGCCTCTAAGACCCCCTGTAGTGACCCAACGTCGCCCGTGACCCTTGAATACATGGTCCACCCGGGCTACTCCTGCCAACCAGGGTGTGGGGTTGAGGGCGAGGATTTCTTCTGTTTTGACGACCGAGCTAATGAGATGAGAATGCTGGGGCAGGATGAGTGGAAAGAGGCGATCAGAAACGCTGGTGCTAAGCTCTGTTCATTTGAATGTTTAGCATAGCAGCAGTACCCACCCTATGCGGAAGGTTTTCTAAATAATGCCTTGTCACCCCAAATGATATTTGGGGTGCTAATAGGGTTGTGCGCCTTGGCCGGGCAGCCACTTAGTTGAAATGTTCTGGTCATTCATTATTGGCAACAGTGCTATGTATGTGCTAGGCATAAAGGGTCTTAGTTGCCGAAGATGCCATAAAATTAACAACAACATGTGCTATACAAGATTCCGCCATTATTTGCTCTTTTCTCTCTCTTTTTAAAAAGGTTATCTTGTACTTCAGGGTTGATTTGGTTTTTCTGTAGTTTTAGATTTTAGTTTGTGTTTGGGGGACGGGGGAGTGTGTGTTTAGTTTTGATTCTTCTTTCTTTGATTTGGGGTCCCATGTTTAAGTGTTGATTATAGTTTTCATTATTTGTTTGTCCTTACAACTAAAAGCAGTTCACGCGTCCCTGGTGTTGTTTTAATGATTTTTAAGAATCGGTCACTTGATGTGCAGAAATCATTCAGAAAAATCTGTAATTATGTGCTATTTTAAGTCAAAATTATGTGTGCTATTTTAAGTTACAATTTATGTACAAGAAAAAAAACCTGGATATTAATTGTAAGTGACATATTACATTCAATAAACCACCGTGATTAATTATTTGTAATTAATTATTTGTAATTAATTATTTGTAATTAATTATTTGTAATTAAAATTCTTTATGATGTTTTTGACCTGACACAGGGTTTCTCCAGATAAATTAAATATTCTTCTGAAAGCCATCATCCTGTGTGAAAGTTTAATTTCTTACAAATTTTCGAGCGTAACCCGCTCCTCGTCAGGTAAGACTGAATATTTGTAATTAATGCTTTTATTAGAAAGCCGACTTTAATAAAGATACATATCTTGATGCCAAGTAAAGCATTATAAGATTGCATGTGTCATTTTTGTCAAGACATGTATCGGGCGTTTATAACACACAAACCAGGTGAAAAGAATTTACATTTCTACTATTAAACCGTGCGAATCTTGCTATTTTCAAGGTATGTTTTTTACAAAAAGCTGAAGCGCTGCTGTTTCCCTGGAAAACAGCCGCTATCTGCAAACCCGCCAACACGTGGCGAACCGGATGGACAAAACCATAGCTCACACGACCGCACCGAAATGTGTCATCGTCGGCTTTTAAATTTTGCCGCTTTTTCCCCGACTCGGTAGACCTACAAAGGCACCGGGCCGACGACGCGAGGTAGCGGGCGATGCGGATCGATTGACGGGTGGCAGGCCGGCTGGCGCGCGCTGCAGGGTGTTTCGGCGTGCTTGTCGAATCGTGTGATGTTATTCGGGTCATGGTCACGGGTGATTCTGAAGGTCTAGGCCAAGCTTTTGCTACATCATCTACTGCCGACGATAATTATCGCTTTTGAATAAGGTAACGATAACACACAACAAAACGTTATGGAGTGTTAAAGGTGCATGCAGTTATGGAAATTTGACGACAAAACGTTATGAAGCAATAAAGGCGTGTACGTTTATGAAAATGTGACGTCTTGAAAAATTTAATACTTGTAAATTCCATATTTGTGTAACAATTTAAATTTTGAAGTTGAAATTGTCTTTAAAATAGGTCCATGACGTCACAGTCTGTTTTAATATATGCGCTTTTCTATGGCTCTACAAACCATTTGGCTCCTCGACATCCGCATAGCAATGCACACAAGTAAGCAAAGCATGACGTCATCATGTCTATTGGCAATGTGTATACCTGTCGACCGCCGCACTTTACAAATGACTACGAGTCATTTAACACTATTGGCCGGCTTGCGAGAGGTTACCTGTACTGTGTTGAGTGATACGTCAGCCCCGTTGGTCGGCCTTAATGGCCCACCTGACAGATTTCAGGGTTATTCAAGTCATTAATTGTCAACAACGCCATTTCTGAGAGTTGAACCTACTTTAGTAGCCGTTAACTAGGCAATAACATCCCTATAACAAGACAAAACAACATTTCTTTGAAATTTTGGAAAAATATCGCACAAAATAAAAAGAATTATGTCACAATGATAGGCCTACGTTTTCTCGTCTAAAATGTTACTTTGGTAACTTGTAAAATATGAAAATAAATCTTGGCAACAATACCTTGAGACAACCAACGGAGAACAGAGACAAATCCTTGATTTTTGGAGAAATAAATTGCCCTAAAAATGCTAAAATTAATTTTGCATCTTAGCTGAGAAAAACCCAGAGACATGTACACAAACATACATGCATTGTCAATCGTCTTTGCAATGGACGACCAAAAGACCTAAAAGTTATAGTGCAAAAATGTAGCCCTTGTGATGAACTATCGAGGTTTTGAATGCACGTGCCGGTGGTTCCGATTCTTGATGTGATAGGGTGGTTAGCAGGTGGTGTGCAGGCGTGCGACCCAAGTACCCACCACTCGGCATCGTCCCTGCGTACCGTACGGGGTGTTGGCTTGATGGTTGAACTTGGGCAGAAAGTACAATCAAATCAAAAGTACAGATTGTCTCTATAACTGTCGCCTAAAATTGAGAAAACCTCTGCAATATATCGTACCGCTTTCGCTTATAGGCTAACTGCATATACTTTGGTGTTTTCAGGCGAGCCTCTTGTGGCATCATTTGGCTCATTACGAACTGCTTACCTTAAACAGCCAATCAGAACGCGGTTATCATCGGTCGAATAACGTCACGTGACCATTGCGCGCACCAATAGTATGAGATGACGTTACTTGAGGCTTCTGATTGGGCCAAAGTCTAGGGGAGGGCGTGACTCAGTCATCAGGCAGACCTTCATTTTCCAAAGCTTCAAAATCGTACCTTTCACCCAGTAACTTCCCGTTACGTCATTCTAAAAGATACAACTGCAGCAACCACTGCCAATATTCTGTATAATTTATATACACAAAAAGTAGCACGTGCTAGCAAAGTAAAATAATTCAGAAAATGGCGCTACTTTAGTGATAGGGCGCCACCAACGTTTCAACCGACTGACAGTTTCATGGCATTAAAGGCACATGCTCGTCAATGCGCGCGTGAGGCCAAATTCGTGCCACGAAATACGCAGCTCCACTATAAGGCATGCAGCTGCGTGTTTGACGAGCCTCTCACTATGAGCAACTAACAATGGAAATTGGGCACAAACCATTGTTATTAGCAATGGTGCGCCCAATTTCCATTGTTAGTTGTTCATAGTGTCTGCCTTTAACTCAATATTATACAGTATGAATTTTCACATCATCATGATGAAGAAAAGTCTTCCAATTAAACATGCTAATGGGTTTGGGGGATATAGGCCTGCAATATATGAAATAGGTCAGTTCATGGGTATTTTAGTTTAGTCGACAAAGCAGTTCGTTCAAAACAGCATCATACGGATATGTTGGAGTATTCATGAGGTTGGCACATACATTGTACTTGTTTATAATAGACAGCCGAAGTGTGACGTGTTGCCATTGTAATTGGCTCTAAACATCATGGCCGTCGGAAAAAGTACCATTGCAAAAGCACAGGGACACGGTTCAGTGATGTTTAGTGTAGAGCCATTGCCTAGGTAACTAACAAGAGATGACGTATTCACTTCGGCAGTTTATTGTGGTAACTTTGGATTGCTCAATATGTCCAATTAATCTCGATTTCGCGCCAAAAGTTGCCGATTCGAAGAGTGTTTCGTGTCAACTTCACCCCGGGGGCGAGGTGGTTAGGGTTACAAGCCGGTCGGGTCAAGGGTCACGTGTTCGCTCTTTGTAGTCGGCGTTGAGTTTGCGTGAGGTCGTGCTGGGAGATTTCTTTAGAAACGCCGATATTTCGAAAAGGAGGGAATTGTCTAAAAACAAAGGAGTTGGCATATGCTATACATATTGGAGGAGAAACGTGGACGAAAATAAGATTTCAGGGGGATGTATCCCCCGCTTTTCCTTTGTATTCCTGTATTGTAATGAGGCTGGATCCTCCACTGTGAATTGGTACCCAGAGCCGAGTTAAAGGCACAGGCTCGTCAGCAATGCGCGCGCCAAATTCGTGCCACGAATTACGCAGCTCCATGCCTTTGCTATGGAGCTGTGTATTTCGTGGCACGAATTTGGCGCGCGCGCATTGCTGACGAGTTGTACCTTTAAGTTACTGTAACTTGAATTTAACGGTTTAAAATCTTCGACGACTTTGAAATAAGTCACTTGTTTGACAAGTTGGAGAGCCACTCGATTGTGACTTAGTTCACATTTGGCACTCCTTCAGGGGTGTTACCATGTAATGTTTTGTTTTATGTCAATTTTCATCTGTGTGTACTGTAATATCTTTTCATGTTTGCCCTGAGAAATAATAAATGAAATGAAATGAAAAAAAGTTAGTTTCGAGCGAAGTGAGACAGATGCTTTCTTCGGGTAGATGACCGCAAGCTACAGTCACGTGTGAGTCCGCTGTCCATGAAAGTCCTTGCCCGGTCATCGTGTGTTTGGCCAACAAAGGGAAAACAACTCGGAAGTCTGAATACTGATCGTCTTCGCCTCATCTCACCAAGGTGTCCCAAGGTCCGAACCGTCTCATCCTGAGGTCTATGCGGATGAGAAGCCTCCTCGACCCTGATATGGTTGCGTCAGTTGCGTGGTTTCCACGTTTCGAGGGTTTAATAAGAGCGAGAAAATAACAGGCCCAGTCAAGGTAATACACGGACGGTCGCGTGGCGAGCGCGAGACACACGACAACGCGCCCCGTGGAGAAGCCTTTTGTCTCCCGTTGAAGATGAGTCGAATCGCGCTACTCCCACGGTTCGTCCCCGTGCAATGGACACGCGCGGAATGGAGTGGTCATCTCAAAGATGCTTGAGAACCCGAAGTCGTACATGCTACAGACGGCCGCTGACCCTTGAGGAAGATATCCCAGGGTCTATTGAGAGGACGATAAGACACGGGGTCCCTGTAATTTCAGGCGGGAACAAAAGCACTTCAATGTACCCAACAGTGATTATTATTATCATTTGCCGCGGACTGAAGAGCGGACACTTTGGTCATTGACGGTGGTTATCACACTGTGCCATCCAACCCACAAAAATAAGTTGGATTGCAAATCTGTGTTATTACAATCTTCAAAATCTCTCAAGTAACAGTTTGGCAAAATTTTAGCTTGGCTGGGCAAAAGGTACATTTTGTTTGGACATCACAAGAATGTGTGCCCAATCCCAAAGTCGCCATTACAGTAAAAAATAACCGAAATTTATAAAATACAAATCATCAGGCAAATTAAAAAATGTAAACTGATTCCAAGTCTGCACATTCGTTCAGAATAACGAATGTAGAAATTGACATGAGTACGAGAACAAACAGAAAATGGAAATTTAAGTCGACTGATCATTGCGCAGAGCCATGACCACGCCAGGTGATGTCACACTTCACTGCTTCCAGCCTGCCGTTTTTGTACACATTTTACCAAACCAACACCGAAACCACGCGGTTTGCCACGTCGCACGCGTGGCAGGTCGGAGTTGTAAATAGCTCTTGGCCCAAGTATGTACATTGTAAACAGTCTTAAGACATTAAAGCCACTATTAAGACAAATAACCGACTCATGACATATTTACGGAGTTGACGACGTAAAGTGACAAGGAACCACCGAGAACTGGTGAAATATCCATGGACGGTGGTGCACGGTATGGCGTAACTTTGTCTGTAATTGGGGGCGATTTTACCCATACAAAAAAACAATTGTGTAAAATAAAATGCACATATTTTGAAAGATTTCTGAAGCATCGATGCATCTATTTAGCTGACATATTTTCTGCAGGCTAGTTTACCAACATTTTTCTTTAGATAGGCCTATGTAATGCCCACATTCCGCAAAAATGAAGTTAATCTTAGATCTTGCAAATTGGGCTTTAACTTAGCCTCGTATCATTTGTGCAGACGGCGGCTTTGTAACCCCCTCGCCCAGTACATTAATCGACCATTGCAGTGCCGTGAGTAAAAACAAAACCTCACTAATTACCGACTTGGATTGAAGTCTATATCCTCCAATGATTTTTGTTTCTTTTGGCGCGCACATCCCCGAGGAATTGCCGCCACAAATCGAGGTTCTGTAAACAGGAGTGGAGAGGCGGGAAGCAACGACAGCTGAAAAATCACACACAAAATGGATATGTTTGGATTAAATTTGGCCCGAGTGCGAGCACTGCCAATACGCATGATGAAAAGGAGGTTACATATGTTGCTGTTCCGATTCTTGTTTTCGTTTTGTTCGATTTGCAAGCGAAAATTCCATATTTTATTTTCATTCCGCGATCAAAACAAAAAGCATCCAAGTAGGCCTATACCTGTATGTGTATGCAAATTTAGGAGCACTAGCCCCTGTCCAGCAGGACGGAGGTAATGAATGTAGTTTCATTGGCCGATTGATATAATTTGCGAGATCATGGGATTTTGCCCATGCAGACGGAATATTCTTTGATTCGTATATATATACTACGACTCTGCTAAAATTGAATGACAGCACAGAATGCTGTGCAACTTGAAGCAACACGTCAGCCATTTCACTCCAGACAAGACCAATGCACCAAGCCTGAGCCAGAGCCAGCGGCTTCGTAAAAAGCCTTAGTTTCCGTTAACTATTATGAACAGCGCCCTCACTCTTCACTGACTGGTTGATGAAGGGACTCGAAACAATAAAGGAAAACAATTCCCATCCCAGACACAAGTGTTGAGTTTTACTTGACATAAATAATACATTTTATTATCTTGCACAGGTGGCCATTAATATACAATTAGTCCGTCAGTAGAGACGATCATATATACACATTCAAGAATTATTTCAAGTTGAAATGCCTTTCAAAACACGTCATGCGTATTATTTTCCCCTTGTGATTGGTCAGAGGGGATGACGTAACTGCCGCACCAAATATAATTGGTTGCAACAGCCACGTGACTTTCCTACTGCACACAACTGCATGCGACGCTGAAACGTTGACCAGAAAAAAATGCGTCATAAAAAGTACAACCTTTATAAATCCCTAAATTTGTGAAATTTAGAGTAACACAAATGTTACACTGCAAGAACTGTGGTGTTAAATTAACACCAGTGGTGTTGGCTTATATAGATACCAAGCTTGGTGTTAAATTTAAACACCATGGGTGTTAGTTTTAATTCCACACTTGGAATAATGCATTATTTTTAACACCCTAGGTCTTAAAACTAATAGCCTACTTGTGGTTTTAAAACTTAACACTAGGCTTTGTATCTATATAAGACAACACCACTGGTGTTAATTTAACACCAGTTTTTGCAGTGTACCAACATATTTGCAACGTGTAAACCAAGCGGAGAAGGTCTACTGAAAACTAATCACAATTTTACAAGCCGTATAATACGAAACCCATCACACAATGACAGTTTGTTTTTTGAGGTTTCGCTCTAAAATGGAAACTCAGCAGTCTGATGAATAATTGGCCAAATTTACCAGAACGAAAACAAAATGAAAAGGTAACATTTCGTGAAATAAAGAGACAGATATTCTCAGAAAGAAAATATGCGCCTTTTCGGTTTGAAACGTCACAAAAAATTGGTAAAACCTTTCTTGGTCCTCTTTTTTGTGTCTACGAAAATGAAAAATCAAATAAGTTTGTGACCGTTTACAAAGTTGTCTTTTGAAAATCCGAGAACATTACAAAGTGATCTCTTTTTAAAAGAGATATGACAAAAACGAGCAGTATGGCTAAGGACAATCAATCTGAAACAACAATCAACACTAGTTGGGGCATTTTTATTTAAAAATAATGTATATATATCACCGCAGAATGAGTTTCGAAACGAAAGGCGCGTCCGTTAAACAAGTCAAGACGAAAAACGAACGTCAAATTTATATCTTTAAATACTCAAAATAATCCTTTACGGTACGGCGGCTGGAATGTGAAATCTATAATCCCAAACCTTCATAATTTAAAGAGGAAATAAATAATTAATTTACAAAAATACAAACAAACAAACAAAAGAAAAACGCTGATGTGCAAATGCATTCAAAAAACGCCTGGAACTAAACTTATAACAGGCAACACTGTAATAGAGAACCGGCGTTGCGTCATTTGCCATGTTAATGGGTCTAATCATTGACCAGTCGGCGAAAAATTCACATCGCAAAATAAAGGGAAACGGTTACGTGACTTTTGTTCAGAACCACTGCCTTCACAACCGATTGAAGATGATGTGTACATTTTGGCCTGATGTATTTGCCCATGTTTTCTTGGTTAGTTTTATAGACGGTTATGCTCTATGCAATATTCTATGGCTTTGGTCAAAACACGTTTGGCAGAGAATGTAAAATATTAAGTTCAAGGTGAACGGTAACTGCAAACTTCCAGTACTGTTTTTGATTTTCTAATGCAAGTGTCCTTTGCAAAGGCCTAAATGCCCTTCCCAACAGAACAACGACAGTGAAGCCCCACATAATGAGTGACAACAATCATTCCCTTGTATATTTGCAGCATGGTTCATGTACAAGGTTCTTCGTCATACAGTTGGTGTGGACGCGAAGACTATACCGGAGTGCATCACTGTGTTGTTGCGAAGTGTACGGTCGATAGACAACTTGGTTGTACATGCTTCGTGGCCTGCGTCAGTTAAAGCCAATAAGATGGATGGTTGTTCTTGAGGTTGTTTTCGTACTTCATAGCGTATTTCCTGCTTTAGGGCGTGGCAGATGCATGTTCAGTTGCCGGCATGATATCTTAACAACCACGCTGTTTCTCTACTGAGCATGGGTGTGTTTTATCATTTTTCCTCTTTCACAATCCCGACGCAGACACCGCTCCTGCAACTAGCCGTTGGCCAATGACCATCTAAGATGTTTGCTGCGTAAGTATCTCTCATTGCAAGGTGGAAATTGGGGTAAATTGTCTGGCTGAGGGACACCACGAGTCATCTAGTATATCAGATTACGGTCCAGCCCAACGCATAAACCATGAGGCATGTAACTGTCCAGTGTTCATAAGCTGTGCTGACGTCACCACACTTCACCAATTAGCTCTTGCGTCATCCCCCGGGGGTACCCAAGCGGACCCCCATGGGGTGGCAACCCAGACGCCCTGGTCACAATGAATCGACCATCGCTACCCCGGTACGCGTCCCCATTGGGTACCATGGATACGGGGGGCTCCGGGCTGGGGCTCATGTCCTGAGGCATGCCGAATTGTTGTGCTCCTTCCGGGGGGAGGGTGCCCATGTTAGGATGCAACGGCTGTTCAAGGCTTGTCATTGGGTTATGTTGAGAGGCGGGTGTTCCCATGTAAGCCAGCGGTTCGCCGTGGTGATCCGTGTGTGGGTGGGGACCAGGGAAAAAGTCGTAATAGCCTTGTGGGTAATAGTCGCCGGGACCACCATCTGCATGCAAAGAAAAGAAAATAGGAAAAAGAGGAAATATTTAATTATTTTCGTAGGAGCCAAAGTGCAGTATAATGTTTCCACTTCGTAGTGTATGTGTGTATAGACGGTAATGTTGCTTTTCAAAACAGAATGATAAAATATCATGTCAAATGCCATCCCCTTTTGACGAATTTTTTTTCCGTTTTGCCGAATTCCTGTCTCTGAACGAACATACATTTCATTAGTGTGGCAGTATGATCGATGTGCGCTCGCATCTACCCGGAAGAATGCATTATTTTCGGGCCGTGTATCCGCGCCGTTATCCCCGTCACGGCCGGCCGGTTTTCGCCTGGACGTCTGCGGCCGGTCGGGCTCGCCCGGTCTACGTGCTTGCAACAGCATCTGGGCATTATCCCAACATTGGCTTGAACGCACGCCGTTAAAAGTGTTAACGTAACGCACTTAGCGAATCCCTGTGGACGCTAGAGACAGTTGACTCCGAGAATTGAGGGAGAAATTTATTTTAATCTTTGCTTTACTCGGTTGAGCCGTGCCTGAGGATATCCCAAGGGGCACTAGGGCAAAGCCAGCTCGGCCATGCGTGATGCGGTGCAGGGTGGGGTTTGGGGTTTGAACACAGATCTGTGTACGCTCCTTGGGGAATGAAGGGGGAATGAAGGGCGAGATGGCGGCCGTGTGGATGCGACTTTTCCCCCGTCATGCTCTGGCGAGTTGCCGCTTGCGTTTCACGGAGCCCCATCTGTGGCCCTGCTGCATGTTAATGGAAGTGTAGAATAGGAGGAAGGGGCGGGCGCGGGCGCGGGCGCGGGCGCGGGGGGGGGGGGGGGGGAGGTGCTGCGCGTAAACAACATTATAGTTGGATGATAGTAAATCGAACCGGCAAACGATTGGTCTTGCGTGTATCCGTTTTCGCCCTCTTTTAGTAATCAGGTTGCAACACTTCCTCAACCTTTAATTTCTGTGGCCCTGGTTCGAATCCCCTCCTGGTCAGTAGGTGAATTGGGTTCTCAGTCCCTGCTTGATTCCGTGGGTTCCTCCCATACAAGTGTGTAGGGGTTTTCCTCCCATACAAGTATGTAGGGGTTTTCCTCCCATCTCTAAAACGGAGCACGTTTTCATCGCCTTCTCTTCGCAGGTTTCTTCAGACTTATGAGCTTGGTTTCTTCAGGCTTATGGCCACAGTTTTGGTACTTCGGTACTCGATAGACGCAAACTCGAACACCGCATAATAATCTCGAGCACATCAGGGTGTTGGGCCAAAGTGCGAAATGCTTAGGATACAAACTGCGTCTGAATGGTTGGGGAAGAGGGAAAAGTGATGAAGTGGCTGATGTAACGGCTTGAATTTTGAAAAGTAAGAAGATAAAAGTGTAAAAAGCTCATAGTCGCGAAGTCGACTCCATGCAGACGGTGTCATGGTGCTGTTTTCGTTCAGCATACATTAACGGTTGTGAATTGTCACACATGTCGCTAAAATTGCATATTAATACCAACTGATGTATGATGGGGGATGGGGGATAGCGGTTGAACAAAGCGTGTCTAGTCATGTGAAACCCGTTTCCTGAATTGGAAATTATCCAGTTATAATCTTTCGATTTCTGTGAGCCGAATAGGTGAAACTGTGGTGGGAATTTGGCGTATGGCGTGTATCCGTATCTGCCCAATTCGGTATGGTTGATGGGAGATTTCGCTGGTGCCTAATAGTGGAAGACGTCGGTATACACTTTCATGGTACTCGGCAGGCGCCATTTTGGAATGTTTCGTATTGTCGCATTGCTTTGACAATAATGTCGAATCAAAACAAAGCCGAAGCCATTACCGATAATGGGCAAATAGAAACGGAAAATTTATAAATATGTTCTCTTTGTATCTTTTGTTTTTATGACAAATTAAATCTGCGATTTCTAATATCACTGGTTTCTATACTAAAAAGTAACAACAAAGTGTGCCTTCGTCATTTTGAAAAAGTTCATAATTTTGGGGAAAAAAAAGGAAGGAACATTTAAAACAGAATATATAAACAAAGATCTTTGCTTAGATTTAGGCTATTTTTTGAAATATTTGTCTCAGATTCGTTACTTTTCAGAAAAGTTCTGTTCAAACAAAATTTTAACAATTTATGAATTTTACAGCCATTTTTGCCAGTCTCGTGTCAAACGCCATTCATTGACTAATTGGACATCGTTTCTCATATTACAAGGACCGCTAGGCTAATTAGGCCGACATAAGGGGGTTGGGGCAGCGGGTTTCCCGGAACGGCCAAACCGCGTGGCTTTATATAGTAGACTTACTGTTACCCCGGGCTGTTTATTGGGCCAATTATATAGAAAGTATATTTTTCTAGTTTGCAACACCTTACAGTGGACATAAACGGGACACGCTGCCGGCTATTGTCAGAAACCATGCATGGATTATTTGGTTTTAGAAATGTTTTATTTATTAAATACCACTTTATTTATTAAAGTTCCGCCATGTCAATCTTGCATGGGACGCGTGCACCCCATTGATATATACACTGGATGAAGCAACGACGTCTAAAATTGAAGCCACCGTCCGCCATTGTACCCCACCGAATACAATGCCTTGCCTAGACTGGTCATAGTGTCTTCACTAGTATACATCATTGTTTACATGTGTTAAATGGAATGCTAGCGATCGCATGGACCGGGGAGCAGTCTATCTAGGCCAAGCATTGTTCGTGGGGTACAATGGCGGCCGGCGCATGGCTTCAATTCTCGTATAGCCAACTGACATTGCATACTTAATCCAGTGTATATATATAGATGGTGCACCCTCGCAAAATGTACACAGGAACAATAATCAAAATAAAATATCGTAAAATTGTCAATTAAAAAAAAAAGGCAGCGGGATGCGAGAGAGGGAACGTGAATGCGAGAGAAACAAAAACACGGAAAATATCACTTAACTTTAACCGGATATAAAATGACTAATTTACATAAAATGGACCAAATCTACATCATAAAACACGCCGTTTGGTCGTGCTTTGTTAACACGTATACATAGCTGGAGGGTGTATTGCCGCATGCCATCTGTATGTATAAATATGATGTATCCCGAAAGACTATAGAAATAAAGATAAAAACAAAGTTGACTATCGGCTTGAAATTTTGCAGCTGTTGTCATTTTCGCCATTTTCGTATTCGCGGTAAAAGTCAAACGTTCTCTTATAGCCTAAATTCGTCTTTTACATGTGTAATGTTTCATTTTTGACATTATAAACACAATACTGTGCCTAATATTAGCCTACATGTATAAAGAATACTTATTTTTTGATCTGGTACATGCATATTGATATTTAGAACATCTGTCATTACTTGGACTTTAAATTAATTGTAAAAAAAATATAAAGTAAAATCCTGAGGATAATCCATTAATTAGTCGCGGGAGTGACGCCAGCTGATGCATAGAGTCTACTAGACTCATGCAGGCTAAATGAACGACATCACAAATTATCGTTATACAATGACGTTAATTGCATTACATTCAAGCTTTAATGCTGCTAAAACGGTAGAAAATAAGTTGAAATTAAACAACCTTTTTTATAGTGTACCCTTTTCGCAAAGTTGTTATTGAGCCATCGGAATGCCGATATACCCTTGAACTTTCGTCCAAATAGCTTTACATCAGACCATGCATTAGAGCTTGTCGGAGTTAGAAATGTATCCGTGACAGTTACGAGATTTGAAAGCCAGTTTCAGTTTTTCTTTTCTATATAGACGGAGTTCGATTACCTCCAAAAAGGGCCCCAATGGTCGTATTTTTAGCCCCATGCGTGCACTTTTTCGGGTGTCGATGGCACTTGGAGCTTGTAACAAGACTGAACAATGCACTCATTGATATAAAGCCGCAAAGCTCCTTTTTTTCTTTACCCAGAACGGTTACACCGGTGGCTTATAGTTTCGCTTCAGAATTCACGGCACAAAGTTCGCCAGTTTTTCGGTCATGTTAGTGTTTGACCGAACGAGGCTGACTGGGTTGTGTATTGTGCAGGGCTTGGAGCGGTACTACAAAAAACTGCCGCCGACTGCAGAGGCTGTCAGCCCCGGCATTGTGGCATGATTGATGACGGATTTGCCGGAGTTTTCACGGACTGCTGCGCGAGTTCAGCAACAACTCTCCAACAAGTTGCCGAACAATGTCACAAATACCTTTCATATTTTCCACAAGGAACATTTCAACAAGAATCGTCAGGTGTTCGGTAAAGAAAGGGCGCCCCCATCGTTCAGTATAACTTTGACCAAAATGTCTATCTATTTAAATCTAGCGATCAATCGTTTTAATGATCAAATAAATTTATTACTTGTAAATGCAGTATGGAAGGCGCTCCATTAGCAAGACCGTTTCGCAATGGCGAAATTTTCCCATATCGTTTGTCGCTGTTTATTTGTTGGACCGTTTAACTTTTAGGTAACCTTCAGTAATATGCATGGCGTATTGATATTCTAAAGCCCAAAGCCTGCAAGCAGCCATGCAGAACCGAAGCACGCAGCTGTTGGCAACGCGCACGGAATACACACCGTATGCAAAACGCGGTTTTACCCCAAGGTCTTGAAAGTAAACAGCCGCTCCGGCCCATGCACACAATTTCACAAGAATAGTTTAGCTCCTCACAGCTTACAGAAGGTCCCATGTATATGAAGAAAAGGGTATTAAAATTAAAGGGTTGCCAATTGGTAATTAACTCAGAAACCGTCGACCCACAGTGATACTTTAAAAATACAGTGGGGCCCACCATTTCCAGGTCTAACTATTAAACTAATTTTCTTGTCTATAATCACAAGCATCTGTAAAGCGCCATCTATCTATGTAGACATATTCCGAGGCGGCTGTTGCCATTATTACCGCTGCCATCAGGAAATCACCAGAACCATTTCGCTTCAACTAGGTGGCAACCCGGCCAAGGCGCACAACCCTATCAGCAGTTAGATTGTGGCATTCCCCATAACAGCTTCTCATATATCGCTTGGGTTGACGAGGCAACTGGGATTAAGTGCCTTGCCCAGGGACACAGGGACACGTTGGTCGAAGTTGGGCTCGAACCCCCAACCTCTGATTGGGAGTCCCGCTTCATACCCACTAGACCACACGCGCTCCCCCCGCGAAAATTCGACGACGAAAACCACGATTTATCAATAATACTTAATATTTCCAGTATACCTTGCTATTGTTTCACTGATAAAGTGAGGCAGATTTTGATAACGGCTAATTCAATGTTTAAAACTAAAACTAAAAGTAGGCCTAGGTTATATATAGCTGGGTGTTGAACGTGCTTAATATGCATCCATGTTTTCACCTTGCCCATGCATTTGGATGTTTGTCTCTTTGTAAATTTTACAAAGCGGTGGTTGTTCAAAGGTAAATGGTGAAACTGCCGATCGCATGAGGCAACGTCACACACGGTTAGCCACGCACCAATGGGCTGAAAAACCGCGGGAAAGTGCTGCTGACTTTAGTTTAAAGAATGTTGATTAAAAATTACGCTCCAACTCGCCCGAACATTCCGCCATTGAACAATGTTACCCCATGATACAATGTTACCCCGTGATCGCACATACAAAGGAATTTCAAAGTGTGTTCTTGTCAAATTCGGCAGTAACCACATCAATTAAAAAAATTGTCACAGGTGCGAACATTAACAACTTGTACGTGATTTCATCATTTTCAATCCGGTTAAACTGGATTCCGGTCCATACTAGTTTGTGACTTTTTTGTTGTTCAATTATAAACTAGAGACTGAAAGCCAGTCTAGTCTGTAATGACTGCAGACATTATGCCGGAATGTGTACGAGGTGGCGACCTCAGCGTGCGGCAGGATGGCATGCGTGCACAGACGGGTCCCTGGGGTAAAGGAAGTTGTGTTAAGCGCGGGAAAAGTTGGCAGACACGAGGTGTGAACGTGAATTCCGAACGAAGCTGAATGTGCATCTCTGAGGGTTTAGACCGATGAATTTTTAATTATTGTACAATCACACAGCATAATGCTGCCAACTTCGTACTGCAATATTATGGAGCATGCACTGCACCGTGAACTGAACGCTTTGAGCTATGAGTCAAAATTGACATAATTTGGACATCAGCAGAATAATATTTCTGGTTTAAATTTTACACATTCAGATTATTATTAAAAAAATATATACCACAGCTTTGGCGATTTTCTTGTTAATTATTTGTGTAATGAATAAATTGTTGAGAGGCTTTTTAAAATGTACCAATTTTGGGGACTCCAACCGTGTTCACATTTTGCAATCATTAAAGTACATGTATAGGGATTCAAAAGCATTTATCAAAGATCGTTTCCAGCGGACAATTAAGGATACTGCGATGTGTGTTGTATGACATTTATTTTGGGGAAATATGCATTAACAGTTGATCAGAAATTCGTTCCACATGATTTAACTTTGATCAGGGTATCAGGCACGCATGCGCAATCCGCGCTTACTTTTCCTCTAACCCGATGACTTATAACCGCGTTCCCGCGCATAAATACATCAACGACCCCAAGTCATGAAAAAACTCTGCATAATGCATAAACTGCAGGAGACAGTCGTCGGCATATTAATAAGCCATGAAGTCGCGTTAGCCGAGATTTCTGCAATCAATTTCTCTGGAGTTGTTTTGTGATTAATCGGCGCGCCATAGCTCGGTGGCAGCTCTGCGCTGCGGAATCACAAACGTGTTTGGATTGCGCATAAATTACCTCGATCGGGGGATGGCATTTAACGTCATTTAGAGGTTAATCTTGTTAGTGCATTATTTCGAGATGTAAATTTGTTTAGATATAATACATATATTCACTGTAATCGAACCAATGTTTGCTTTTTTTATCGTGTGACAGGTTCGGCCATTTTGAGTGTGTCAATGTTGAGGGCAAATTTTAATCGGCCATTTTTTACAGTTTTGAAGAATACAACACCGTTCTTACCGTGTTCATAACTAAACGGCGGGCTCCCCATCACATCCTGGTTATTCTCTACGTCATAAGGGCCCCGAAGTGGGCGCATGCGCCGTGGGTTCCTGAAGAAATGGTGCCGCCTCGCTCCCAGGGCACTTAGTTGTTTCATTCGTCGTTCTTTGGACCGCCGGTTTTGAAACCAAACCTGGGATGGAGAAAAATGCGTATAGGTTACAAAAAATAAATCATGTTCTGAGATCTTTTTATATCGCTATGGTTTTATTATAGGAATAGCGGCTGTTTTGAATGTCTCAGTTTCCCCAAGAATGCCCAGAAACCACCGAGAAACATTGTGCGAACGGTAAAACCGGGTATTGTAGGGTTGATCGCCTGACTATTACTCTAAAACTGAGAAAATACACACTAAAGTACGTGGCAAGCAACGGAATTCTGTGTTTCCATAACACATGTGACTCAAGCCCCCAAAAAGCGACCATAAAGGTTAAGCGACAGGGTTGTGGGACACAGAAAGCCAAAACTGTTTGCAGATTTGATTTCAACTCGACAAACGATGCGTGCCACTAAGCTGGACTCCCAGAGGACATTGCGTCTATCAGCAGCTACATCCAAACTGAAACCACGCGGATTTAGTCAAAGAAATGCCGACTCAAGGTGCAAACGACGATCGCATCTGTAGACGTCGGAAGGGACTGAGACGCCGTGGGCGCGCGGGTTTGTAAACTCCTATACTACCGCTTGCCGTAGGACGCCTATTACATCAAGAAAGTTCCCCGGTGAACGCCGGTTGTTTTACGTTTTTATCCAAAGCTTGAGAGCGTGCCGTTTGGTCAAGTGTCGAGAGATCGCGGGGATGGGTTATCTACAAATGTTAGACCATGGGCCTATAGGTTGAGTTTTTATCAAGACAACTTTACTGCAAACTATAGTCTGCATGAGTCACTATCGTTAATGGGGGACGGGAATTAAACATTGTAAGAAAATATTTTTTATTTACTGGAAAAAGTTGCACTTTTAATTTAAACTACATGAACCTCAGTTTATATCGACAAAAAAACCCGTACATTTTCAGACAGTGATGACTATTTTCCAAATTGTGTTTCTCAAAATCAATGACTCTTTTAAGCCCACTCTTTGGAAAGAATCGACTGACACGTTTTAAAGTCCGCTAAAAGAAGAAAGTCATCAGAACCGCCTGTTGAAAAATCCAGCGAAAACTGAGTTTCACAGTGCATGATGACTATTTAGAAGGGAACTGTTTTCCACAGAGCAAAACGTTTGCGACCACCAACCATTGTATTTATAATCACACATGCAACTCATAGTTCACCGACTCTGGTATACCGGCTGTTGAATGAATGAAACCGGTCATTATTTTAACAGCCATCAGCACGGTGGTGTGGTTGAGGCGTCTGCTCCAGAGTGCAGGGGTTCGAATCCCACTACTCTTGCCGTGGACCATGACAGTTTCTGAACACCGAAAATGGGCTAAAGTTAGCCAATAACGATCCTAGAGCCTCGGAAAATCACTAGCAGAGAATAGAAGTCTGTGTATGTGATTGCCTCTCCCCGAACGTCCAAACCCCACGGGACACCTCAAAGAACACGGTACAGGCATGCCCGGTCGCCACCTCTGCGGGCCAACAAGTCACCCCTATGCACCCCTCTCAGGGGGGCTAGCCTTAACACCCCCACTGGGGGTGGCTTTAAACCCGCTGATTGAAGAGCGGTACTGGATCAAAGCGAACTGGGGATCGTGCCAGGGGTGCAACTTAAAACAAAAACCCAGGGCACCTTTGGCAACACGCATGGCACCACATGCTAGCAAACTAACAAGTTGACAGTTGGTTTACATATGGTATTTGGGAGTCAAGGGTCTCGGGAAGGAGCTTGCGGGGACCGTTTGAGAACAGCAAAGTCCCGTTCAAGAATGAATAGGCCTACATGAGCACTGCAGCAAATGGATTCTGCTGATACTTCATTTCAAAGGCTAATTATTGTCCCGTGGAAGAATCGAACGCCAAATAAGACTTCTTGTTCAGTGTTTGTTCGTAATTAATGTCATTTTAGTATGCAGTCATCCTCAGCGAATTTAGGATCCATTTGAGCATATAGCCAGGGCCCATTTGCGAATCAAGATGCTTCATTCTCGTAAAAGAGCTATTATCAATGCACAACCGGTCCCATACTTTAGGCCGAATGCAATTTCTCAATTTCGGAACAATCAATGTAGGTTCCACTTGTTCAAAATATTCCTGCAGTGTTCAGGATCGAACTGCACCAGATGTTCCGTTCATTCTTTGATTTTTTGATTCACACGTGCGTGCACAAATCTCTGTACAATATTACTGAAATGTAGGTACCAACTTAGAAAAAGCCCCAGGCTCCGCCTCAGGGCTTCAAAGCGGTCAATATAGCGCGCACATGGTTACCAACAATACAAATACACGAGAACAAAACATTCCCGTCTTTTCACCTTTGCTGTATTGCAACTTTGCATCTGCTGTCGAGTTTAATTCTGATTTATCCTAAAATAGAACACGGGTGCACTGTGTTCCCCAAAACCCACACGGCCGGCCACCTGCGTGCAAGAACCAGTTCAGAGCCCCATTAACACCGCCTCATCACCCCTCTCCTTCTAGTGGGCCTAACACTCGTCTTCCTCTCGACAAACCGGAAGCTAGCTATCGACAAGCTCTTGGTCGCCATGTTTCCGGGCTCAACATCCCCTGCGGGCCACGAGCCGAGCTAGTCTACCGTGGCCTAAACGCTATTCACCGTAGGCTGCGTGCCGTGCGGCGCGCTGGTTTGCACCGATCGGACTCCCGTTGAGTGCACCGTGCGCCGGCCTAGCGGGAGAGGGGAGCGATCATCGATTTGTGACGGGGCCAAACACCTGTCTCGGCCGGTGCGCGTTTCACGGAGGAACAAGCAGACATGTTGTCTTGTCCGGCCCGAGTCCCTACAAGCAAGTCATGCTTTGGGGGTTGGATACATAAATTATGCTGCATATTTTCCAAACTGAATAAAAGCAAAATGACGCTCCTTTTCCGTTAACTTTTCGACAAAAGTTCCGAAACCGTAAATGTGACGACACATTTCACGTATGATGCGTGATCGTAATACTCTTCTCCATTTTAAATCAAAATGCTTTCAGATGGAATGCGACTAGAAGTCTAAAAATGGGAACAAAATTGCAAAAATGATCGCATGGCTCTTTGACATTTTGTAAAACATAGAACATTTTAACATCAACTTGAAGAAAATGGCCTCAATAAATTCCAACTTAAGGTCATTGACCCGCAGTTAATAAAATCGATATTTCATTCCACCGCTGTCTTCACCCCCAAGTTCAAATTCTTAAAATTATTTTTCTTGGCGTATATAGATCGATTTTTGAGAGCCCCCATCAAGAGGTCAGAGTTAAATGCGCTGATTTACGGCCGTCCTCGGGCAGGGGACATAAACATGTAATCACCGGACTAATATAATAGAAGCAAAGAATCCGATACATATGTAGCAATCAGCCTGAAGGCTAATGACCGGGGATGGGACGGGAGGTATGCCGTATAAAGCGCTTGGGCCCAGGTAGGGCCTAGCTGGTACGGCGCGGTCGGCGGCGTTTGTGTTGTGTCTCGTCCCCAAGAACGCCGTAATTCCGTCGTCTCCGGTCCTCCAGTCCCGGTAGTACTTGGTGGATTTATGGCCCAGTTTGTGGCACGGCCAAGGAACAAATAAGGGAGTAATATGTCCCCAAGGGGCAGTAATTCGGAACGGGGGCTTGTGTGGACCATGCCGCGGCCAATACGGGTCAAGCTAAGACGACGGACGGTGCAGTTCAACGCTGCTGCACAATCGTTTCGCTGTGCCGTGTCCCGGGCAACAAACTCGCCGACTTAGTAAAAGAAAAATATGTCTATCAAGACTTTTTTCTCAGACTTGACTTTTGAGGTTAGGGGAGTGTGGTCGAGCCGAAGTTATGGGAGAAACATCTGGACCGGGAATAGAGTGAATTAGTGGGGGTTTTATTGCTTGTGTTAGAGTGATTAGATCTAAAGTGGTACATAAATGCGCTCTTAAGGGCTCGTAATTTATGTCTTGGGGAAAAATATTGGCTGCGATCAAAATAAGGTTTATTTGAAAACGTTAGCAGCTAGTCAGCATGTGGAAGGTCTCGACTTAACAGATAGTGATGTTAAGTGGCGAGGGGGAGGGGGTGGGGGACCGACAAAACCTTGCACGAAAACTATACAACAGAATTTCAAACAACAAAAGCTCACAAAAGTTATTCAATTAGGGCGCCACTGAACGCAACTCTCAAAGATCAAACAGATTCTAGTTCAAAAAGAAAACACAAATCATTGAGGCAGTAAAATTTGCAATTTCCAGCCGGAATTTCCTCAGTATGGTCTCACAGTCACAGTGACATTTTCTGGACGTAAAATCTCGTAGGGCCTATAATATGAAGGCGAGTCCCCTGACTCCCCCATGCAGACATCGCATTTGTCATTGGTATCCGACGTGCACGGTAAACATTCTCGTCATATCTGCGTTACAAAGGCCCACGGGACCTTGAGATTAAACACGCGTAGGAAACGAGGTTTTACCGGGTTATTAAAGAACGAAACATATCCTAACATGGGTATCACTCACTGTATTGTATGATTAATGTGTACTCATTACATCCCAATGGCGGTATGTGTACACACAAGACCGGCCGTGGAACGAGAGTTATAACATTCTTTAAGTTTTCCCATTAAAAAGTGCAACGTCCTGCCTGGCCGGGGTCAAACGCTTGGTGGCGCGGGTCATGGGGTGATAAAATGACTAAACGACCCATTCATGCGAGGACTGGAAAAACAAAAACATCATCCGCTCATGTTACAACTTGCGTTTGGTTGCCGAAATTTGTCAAACTGTTTGTCTCAATGTCCAGCCGTTTTACCGAGCTTTGTGCACATTCAGGATGTCTTTGCTAATGTTTTCTATAACTATCAAACCATCCGTAAGTATAAACCATTTTTGTCTAATTCTTCATGCTCACTTTTCGCTAGTCACTTTGAGCGTTCACATTTCGAGTGACATTCACAGACATGGAATTTTCGTTCATTTTTTTCGACTTTCTAATTTTGATAAGGTTCACCAAATCGACCAAATCCGCGCTTAACCCACACTTACACTTTCAAGTTATAGGCGCCATTTACGGTACAATACACCCTAAACCAGCCACCATGCCCAATTGTTCCTGACATTGCCTCTAAACCCTCCCCCCTGTTCCTCCTCGGGTTGATAATCCGCCAAGTTTCACCCCTCGAGGGGTGCAACTCCGAAATCGAGCCCCATTTTGGCAGCCGGATTTAGCCATGTTTCATTCTCCCCGTGAAAGGGCTCGCCCGTCTATTGTTACAAGTCCCCGGCTAAAACTCCTCGATTGTTGGCCGATTCGTAACGGGATACTCACAAATCCAAAAGGCAAACATGAACCGAAAACCGCTCCCCTTTCAACCAACCGTAACCCCCCTTTCTGAAGTCGAACCCCTAACTTCCCAACAATTGATTATGATCCTTTTTCGACACCGATTGTAAAAAAGCACACAGTGCCAGTGTATTCTGTTTGACCTAAGGGTGTGTAACTGTACTGTGAAATATGCCTTTGAAACAGTTTGGAATATTTTTCCAGACTTGTAAATGGAACGCCAAAAAGCTAGGATACTATTCCAAGTTAACTCACTCACGCCTACATTTGGAATATATTTTCTTCTCTTTTATCAAAACATCCTGTAAGATTTTGTGTTCACCAGCAAACAGCTTTAACCGAAGCAACATCCGAGATGATATTTGCAAATCTCTGTTTTGTTTGGACCATGTTTGGACAAGGGCAAGTAATGTCATGAACACAGCGGTTCTTGACTGAAATAATGCACATATAATCAGTGCGCTTTACAATGTATTATTGATAGGGTCTACGCTTTGCAGGCCAAAATAATCACAGCAAACGCGTTTCTATTCCACGACGGCTGTTTCATATTTCAAGACGCTTGAATGTTTGACGCGACTTTGTCATTGGTTGTTGGTCCCAAACCAAATAATTTCTACTAGTTTAGAAGATAACTTCTCATTCTTATTTACGATTACGAAGAATGGTTCGTCAAAGCAAGCACGATTACAATTATACTTCGTCCAAAAACATCGAGCACGTTACATTTATTAGTCATGAAACAGTCGTTGAGGCAGCCAAAACGTCACGAAACGCTTGGCGCATCTTCGAGTGTCGATACGCTATGGTTCCCCGGGGATCACTGAAACCTACCGCGACTTGAAATATGACAAAATCCGAGAAGTCCGCGCTCGTGATTACCTCGAAAATTTCACATGGAGATAATATAATCCACGGCTGTACATCCGCAATCATTGAAATGTACATAGGCCTAGACTGCAGTAAATACACAACCAAAGCGATAAACGAAACACGCCAGCATGTGGACTGTCAACGTCATCTCATGAATAATAAATCAGCGATCTCCAATACGAATAATATGAATAATATGAATAATATGAATAATAAATCAGCAATCTCCTATACGCAAACACATTTGAAAGATTGTTAAATATCCATTCTTTGGGTTGTCATTTCCACACGCAATAGCAGTGACACGGACAAAATGGCGACCCGGAACACAATTTGGTTACAATGTAGTTTCGACATTTTGAATAATAGGCCTATGGAGTATAGGTCTATTAAAGGAGCGTGACCAGATTTTTCAAAAAATTCGAACCTATGAAATATTCCCAAAATACATCAATGGGAAGAAATTTGCAATCTCCAATTTGGATGTGGAAGCAAAAAGGTTGGTGTAATCACTGCACTGCTTTATGGAACGGATAAATTAGTTTACTAAACTTCAATAGATTTTTGACGATATCCCTGAAAATATACGGATTGAAGCGGGCCTCCCACTGTGCGATTTTTGCCACGAATTTTCTACGAATTGGTACGATTACCAGAGACTGTCTATAGACTCTACACACAATCGTACCCAATCGTAGGAAATTCGTGGCAAAAATCGCACAGTGGGAGGCCCGCTTAAGGGCGCGAAATTTCAGAATGGTAATGAGAAAAATATTACTCATGATATGGTGTCAAAATCTCAACACCCATGGGAAAAATGGGGGGGTCAAAAATTGTGATTTGGTCACGCTCTTTTAAGCGCAGACGTTTCTTAGCACAACATGTATTTGCTTTGTATTTTAGCAACAGCAGCGGAATACCATTACGTAATATGATTTTGCCTGCATGTTAAGCAAATGCATTTTGTGCAAGGCAAATTTGTGTGCTATAGCTTATACAGCTCCATGAAATTGACCACAGTAATAATAATCACAAGCATTTGTAAAGCGCCATCTATCTATGTAGACATATTCCGAGGCGGCTGTTGCCATTATTACCGCTGCCATCAGGAAATCACCAGAACCATTTCGCTTCAACTAGGTATGGCAACCCGGCCAAGGCGCACAATCATATCAGCAGTTAGATTGTGGCATTCCCCATAACAGCTTCCCATAGATCGCTTGGGTTGACGAGGCAACTGGGATTAAGTGCCTTGCCCAGGGACACAGACACGTTGGTCGAAGTGGGGCTCGAACCCCCAACCTCCGATTGGGAGTCCCGCTTCATACCCACTAGTACATAACTAAACCAAGGTAAAATCGTCATTTCGAAAAGAAGAAAAAAACAAAGTATAGTGCACAATAGGACAAGCTAACCATAGAACACCAACTGAAAGTCGTGCACACAGGACACGCCATACGGCGAAGTCGTGCGTACTTTTAGCGGGCCAACACCAGGTGTGTTTACCGGGGCCAGATTCAATGTGACAGGCCCGGGGTGGCGCACGCAGCTTGCCTACCACCACGGCAGAGACCCGGGGCGGCGGAGGGAAGGGGTCGGGAAGAGGTCGAAACTCATGCTGCCTTCAGGCTGACAAGAAGAAAGGAAACTTGGCTCAAAGAAAGATGGAGAGAGACAGAAATAAGGAAAGATATGAGGGACCTAGACCAAGGCTTTTGAGCATAGAAAAGTGACTTTGAGACAGGAAACAAAATTACATTTGGCCTATAAAACGAAAAGATGTAAGGCCAAGATATCAACCTAAAATGCATAGGGCCTATATACAATGATGAAATAAAATACCAAAGTATTCGGGAAAAAAATTAATTTGCAGAGATGCTGCACCACAAGTGTCTGGGTCTTAGTTCAAGTCACAAGCTATCCATATTTAAATAAACTCCAACGAAGGCATTCTTTTGTGCGTGTTCATCTTTTGTTGCTTGTAACTGGACTTGTGATGGACCCGTAAAAGACTTGAGACAGACTTAAGATTTTGTTATCATCAGACTTGTGATCGACTCAAATACAATCCTGGTATGTACGCCAAAGTTAGTTGTTGCACTGTGACATACAATCTTTTCAAAATCTTGAACTTGAAGTGGTCTTCTAACAGACCCCATCCGAAAGTACAACCGGCCCGAACGAGGACCGTGGTCTGCGTCCAAGCATGCTTGGGTCTTGGTTTGTTTATTTGTCTTCTAAACGCCGACCGTTCATCATTTCTCAATGTCAGAATCACCGCCCGGCGAACAGTCAAGGTTAAGATGTCTTTACCTAACCGCTGACATGAAAATAAATATCACAACTCCGTGTGTCGGGGAGAAAGGGAATTATTCAGAGACAACGTGTCTGGTGTTTCAGGTGTCACAAAAGGCGTAGGAGAAAGGAGCAAGGACATTTTAGATCAAAATGGCGGGAACACCAAAAATGGCACATCTTATACTGCCTCGTATACACTGATGTGCTTGTTGTTTAGCTGTTGTTAGTTTAGACATTCAATGTGCAACCTGGAATTGAAATTTCACAAAGCCACGACTTTCTTTTTTTTATGATGTGGAATTAACCCGGAACTACAAACGCCGATTGATTTGAATTCTTTGCAAAATGTCACGAGGACGATATGCTTTGTATAGTATAAGCATGTAAAGAAAGTTCAACATTTTTGTTTACAAAGCCAGCATGTATGTAGCGACAATAAAACAAACTGATTGTTTTCAAGATTATAACAGAAATGAATTTCACAGGATACAATAACACCGACAAATTTAGTAGATTGTCCCAAAAACCAACGGAATTTAGAATCCATATGGCGAACATTTGTCCCCAGTAATTCTCACCCGGGTGGCATTGGATAAGAGGGCGGCGAACTTATTTCTCGTGTGGCAAACAGACTGAGTGGCGAAGGAAAAAATCTGGCATGCTGATAAAAAGAAAATAATAGCGACCGCGGTTTACCGGTCGTAAGTTCGCATAAGAGCGCAGCAGCGGGCCACAGCGAGAGGTGACGGGGATCAAAGGCAGGACAGACCCGGTCAACCGCGGGGTGCCCGGTCGCTGTAAAAGGGGAGAAAGAGTCGACACGCGGCGCAAAGTTGACATGAACCTGGCGTGTACTTATGAAAGACGGTCCTCAAAGGGCTGGGATACTTTGGCTCACTTGAAATAACTATGTTTTACTGACGCTGCACCTCTTACAGTCCAAACAGGAATATTCATGAACCAATTTGATCGATGAAGACACTAGGGCTGATATCATGTTTGAGCTATGCACAGTTAAGATTAGCATGCTTTTGAAAAGAACCCTAACCCCCTAAGGGTTCCTCGGGACTACCCTGCTCAATCCAACAGAATCCAACCACAGCACAAGTTGGTTGCCCTAACCCCCTTAGGGTTCCCCAGGACTACCCTGCTCAATCCAACAGAATCCAACCACAGCACAACGTTGGTTGCCCTAACCCCTAAGGGTTCCCCAGGACTACCCTGCTCAATGCAACAGAATCCAACCACAGCACAAGTTGGTTGCCCTAACCCCCTAAGGGTTCCCCAGGACTACCCTGCTCAATCCAACAGAATCCAACCACAGCACAAGTTGGTTGCCCTAACCCCCTAAGGGTTCCTCGGGACTACCCTGCTCAATGCAACATAATCCAACCACAGCACAAGTTGGTTGCCCTAACCCCCTAAGGGTTCTCCAGGACTACCCTACTCAATCCAACAGAATCCAACCACAGCACAAGTTGGTTGCCCTAACCCCCTAAGGGTTCCCCAGGACTACCCTGCTCAATCCAACAGAATCCAACCACAGCACAACGTTGGTTGCCCTAACCCCTAAGGGTTCCCCAGGACTACCCTGCTCAATGCAACAGAATCCAACCACAGCACAAGTCAGTTGCCCTAACCCCCTAAGGGTTCCTCGGGACTACCCTGCTCAATCCAACAGAATCCAACCACAGCACAAGTTGGTTGCCCTAACCCCCTAAGGGTTCCCCAGGACTACCCTGCTCAATGCAACAGAATCCAACCACAGCACAAGTCAGTTGCCCTAACCCCCTAAGGGTTCCTCGGGACTACCCTGCTCAATCCAACAGAATCCAACCACAGCACAAGTCAGTTGCCCTAACCCCCTAAGGGTTCCTCGGGACTACCCTGCTCAATCCAACAGAATCCAACCACAGCACAAGTCGGTTGCCCTAACCCCCTAAGGGTTCCTCGGGACTACCCTGCTCAATCCAACAGAATCCAACCACAGCACAAGTCGGTTGCCCTAACCCCCTAAGGGTTCCTCGGGACTACCCTGCTCAATCCAACAGAATCCAACCACAGCACAAGTCAGTTGCCCTAACCCCCTAAGGGTTCCTCGGGACTACCCTGCTCAATCCAACAGAATCCAACCACAGCACAAGTCAGTTGCCCTAACCCCCTAAGGGTTCCTCGGGACTACCCTGCTCAATCCAACAGAATCCAACCACAGCACAAGTTGGTTGCCCTAACCCCCTAAGGGTTCCCCAGGACTACCCTGCTCAATCCAACAGAATCCAACCACAGCACAACGTTGGTTGCCCTAACCCCTAAGGGTTCCCCAGGACTACCCTGCTCAATGCAACAGAATCCAACCACAGCACAAGTCAGTTGCCCTAACCCCCTAAGGGTTCCTCGGGACTACCCTGCTCAATCCAACAGAATCCAACCACAGCACAAGTTGGTTGCCCTAACCCCCTAAGGGTTCCCCAGGACTACCCTGCTCAATGCAACAGAATCCAACCACAGCACAAGTCAGTTGCCCTAACCCCCTAAGGGTTCCTCGGGACTACCCTGCTCAATCCAACAGAATCCAACCACAGCACAAGTCAGTTGCCCTAACCCCCTAAGGGTTCCTCGGGACTACCCTGCTCAATCCAACAGAATCCAACCACAGCACAAGTCAGTTGCCCTAACCCCCTAAGGGTTCCTCGGGACTACCCTGCTCAATCCAACAGAATCCAACCACAGCACAAGTTGGTTGCCCTAACCCCCTAAGGGTTCCCCAGGACTACCCTGCTCAATGCAACAGAATCCAACCACAGCACAAGTCAGTTGCCCTAACCCCCTAAGGGTTCCTCGGGACTACCCTGCTCAATCCAACAGAATCCAACCACAGCACAAGTCGGTTGCCCTAACCCCCTAAGGGTTCCTCGGGACTACCCTGCTCAATCCAACAGAATCCAACCACAGCACAAGTCAGTTGCCCTAACCCCCTAAGGGTTCCTCGGGACTACCCTGCTCAATCCAACAGAATCCAACCACAGCACAAGTCAGTTGCCCTAACCCCCTAAGGGTTCCTCGGGACTACCCTGCTCAATCCAACAGAATCCAACCATAGCACAAGTTGGTTGCCCTAACCCCCTGAGGGTTTCCCCAGGACTACCCTGCTCAATCCAACAGAATCCAACCATAGCACAAGTCAGTTGCCCTAACCCCTAAGGGTTCCCCGGGACTACCCTGCTCAATCCAACAGAATCCAACCATAGCACAAGTTGGTTGCCCTAACCCCCTAAGGGTTCCCCAGGACTACCCTGCTCAATCCAACAGAATCCAACCACAGCACAAGTTGGTTGCCCTCACCCCCTAAGGGTTCCCCAGGACTACCCTGCTCAATCCAACAGAATCCAACCACAGCACAAGTTGGTTGCCCTAACCCCCTAAGGGTTCCCCAGGACTACCCTGCTCAATCCAACAGAATCCAACCACAGCACAAGTTGGTTGCCCTAACCCCCTAAGGGTTCCCCAGGACTACCCTGCTCAATCCAACAGAATCCAACCACAGCACAAGTCGGTTGCCCTGACCCCCTAAGGGTTCCTCGGGACTACCCTGCTCAATCCAACAGAATCCAACCATAGCACAAGTTGGTTGCCCTAACCCCCTGAGGGTTCCTCGGGACTACCCTGCTCAATCCAACAGAATCCAACCACAGCACAAGTTGGTTGCCCTAACCCCCTAAGGGTTCCCCAGGACTACCCTGCTCAATCCAACAGAATCCAACCACAGCACAAGTCGGTTGCCCTGACCCCCTAAGGGTTCCTCGGGACTACCCTGCTCAATCCAACAGAATCCAACCATAGCACAAGTTGGTTGCCCTAACCCCCTGAGGGTTCCTCGGGACTACCCTGCTCAATCCAACAGAATCCAACCACAGCACAAGTCAGTTGCCCTAACCCCCTAAGGGTTCCCCAGGACTACCCTGCTCAATCCAACAGAATCCAATCGCACTCGAAAAGTAAACAAAAATGCTTTTCGTGGACTGCTTTTCGGTTTACAGTAATGCATTTTTAAGGCCATGATACAATGAGTTACTCTATTAATTGTTAGCACACCTTCCGAAATGGTTGTGAGGGTGATTTTATTACAAATCGCGTCCATGACATTAATAATAATGACGGTATTTGTAAAGCGCCATTACAATGCTTTAACATGCGAGTTTTCACAGTTGGAGATCTGTTACAGCAGTCACTTGTTAATTCAAGTCGACATGACTTCTTTGAATCAATTCACCAAATAAATCCAAACAAATCCAGCTACTTTAGTAACAAACACGTTATACGGTGGCATTGGTGCGAACAATGCAGAGAGAAGTATACAGGCGCTGTATAGAGCCAGGCGGCTCGGCCGATTTAAGGGGCACACTAGACCCTCAAAAAAGGAACCGCGGTCCTCGCCGCTCCCCCGCTCTCCCACATATTCGTCAAAATTTCACCCCTGAAAAATCCTTGACCTCCTTATTTTGTACTTATGACACACTGCAAGTGAACGGGGAAGGTTTTACCACAAGCAACCGCACGGTTGGTTGCCTGAATCGTCACGAATCAACTTTGACGAAACGCAGACAATTCTGACGGCGTTAAAATGAAATATGAAAGGTATTGTTAGAAGTCCGTGTTGGTGGTTGGAAAAAAGCGCAGTGAAAGGAATAACATGCGACTGAATAGACGTTGAATTGAAGGCCCGGCTATTGTGGGGTTGAGGAGAGACGGTGTGCAAGGGCCGCTGGGTTTAGTGACCGGAAACAAATCGTTTTTCACCGGTGGGGGAAAAAGAGGCAGTTGTGTGATTTATGGGCGTCCGCAAAGTGTTTCTAAAGTAAAGCGAATATTCCGCGTCAACTCCCGTGTTCTGTTGCAGGACAAAGGAGAACCTTGACGGGCCAGCCGCTCCTTTCGTCGGTCCGTTCTCCCTGACTAAATGCCCGAAAATTGTACTAAGCTGCGGTACAATTGTAGCTATATTGTTTGGTGGAGCGAGGCTATAACGCCCCTTGACTCTGTACGCAAAACAACACAAGCGGCAACGATGAAATTATCAAAATCATTTCAGTTCACGTGGAAAATATTAGTTTAACAAGTAACAAATGGGGACATTTCAACGAGGTCATTAAATATAATGGTTGGATTGTGGTTACAATTTTAAACAAAATATAGGTACTTTTGCTTTGTTTCTGTAAAATAAATGGATTTAGGCTAACTGCCAATTTGTTTTTCACTGAAATTTACTGTACGCTTTTTAAAAATATTCAATATTTCTGCATATTTCCTCGTCCTGATGTCAAGCGGCAAATGTCCAAAGCGAGACTTGGGAACCATCTTCGCTCAAGCAGAGGACTGATTAAGACAGGAACTGCCAACACGGATTCCGTAAACCGAAATCTATGCCTCCGTGGTTGCGGTGCGGCCAGGGTATCGGGTTATACTGCCGGGAGCTAAAGGGGGTAGATTACGGGCCATTTTACGGCACCGTGACGGGTACCATACATGACGCAGGGGACCGCACGGGGGAAGCACCAGGTCCTCTATGCCAACTAGACACCCCATCGTCGGGTGTTTGAGGAGCAGAAGCCGATGTTTTTGTTTCAGTTTGGCCCGATCTGGGTGAAAAGTAGCAGATTTGGAGAAAGACAGCAAGAGTTTTTGAAGAGTTTAAAATCCAAGCATGAGAGTGGCTTGGGCCTATATTTGACCTTTCGTTGACAATTAAAGTGTCGACAGCAAAAGACATGCGCATGAAACACTTCGAATCCGGCTGCGGTACCTGTGCCCTTGGGCAAGGCACTCAACCACACTTGCTCCATCCTTCGGAAGGGATGAAAAGCCGTTGGTCCAGTGTGTTAGGTAATAGTAACGCACTCTAAAGATCCCAGAGCATTCTTTCGTAAAGAGCAAGGGGATATTCCCCGGTGTCGCTGGTCATTTCTAATTCGAATTTTTCATGGGTTTCCTCACGCTTGCGAGTGACAGTGCAATGAGCACTATTGAGGAATCCTTGGTATGAATACCAGAAAGAAATAATAATAATAATAGTTATACACGTATTGTACAAAGATCATTCATAAGTAGTTACGCATTCCTATTGGCCAAGAGCACGTCACGTGCTTGGCGACCGCCGTTCTATTGGTACAAACAGTGAACGTCACAAGCAGAAGCCGTCCAACCGTCCACTCACAATCAACAGAAATCATTTTAAAAAGCCGAAACTACAACGAAAACACACTGTTTCACCCACAATGGCACAATCTGTGCGAATATCAACTCCAACCAACTGCAGAATTCAACAAGCCAACCATAATGCGCTTGAGTGGTGCGGCTTTATACGGACGATTAACCACTTCCAAATCCCTTTCACTGGGCCAGAAATACAAACAGAAAGTTTTCCCAACAAATTTTGGAATCAGCGGGGATGGTGCTACGTACGTGACCTCACAAACAAGGCGCCCTAAAAGACCGTGCACTTTGGGCCACAAAGAGTTGCGCGAGTTAAAGTCACCAGCTCCCGTTGCGTTCGCACAGGTCTTAGTCGTCCTCTCCAAGCGACAAATAAAAACGCAGAGGAACACTCTCACCTCACCCCAAAGCTACAAAAAAAGTACACCAGGACCCCGGGGTAAGACACACTCACACACCCCTGGGGGACGAGCACGCTGGAACGGCGCGCCGCGGGGAAATTGCGAGATTTTTTGTTACGCAGAGTCGAAATTATGCTTCGGGCGCTTACTTAAAAACGCTGAGGAATGCTTGTAATATATTATAAGGGATAGTTCACGCGAGCGTCGCTTGTGTAATTTGGATGTAAGACACCAAACGCCAGTTTGAGAAAATCTTTGTTTTTTTCGTCGAGGTAATTTTCCAGGCCGGTTTTTTTAACTCTGCTATATAACCTGGGGCGCCAAACCATGGGTAGTTTCGCGAGTTATACAGTCGTTGTCGTTTTCACTCGAGGCAAAAACATCACAACGAATCGCCCACTGAGACATTGTGAGTGTATAGAAGGAATGAGATGGTTTAGCTCCAACGTCTCTATCTCTCAGAAATCATTATGAAGGAAAACAGGACTTTATACAAGTCACGAAGCAGCGAACATGATGGCCCACGGCTAGGCTAAACACACGGCCCTTTCTTCATTTTTTTTGTGGTGAAGATCCGGATGCCAAGTTAAACAATCACGACAACACGAGAGGAAAAGACTTTTATCTCCGCCAACGCGACACGAAGCGAGCTGCAGGCTCCGCACCACGCCGGTTAAATAATCGTTCTTCCCCCGTGCACGACGCTGTTCATTTCCACCAACATCCGGTCCATTTTGTCATTTCTTTTTAGTAAAAGCGCAGACAATAAGCATTCAACGTTTCCCAATTTGTTATGATTTCTTTTATGCATTTACACACAAAATACTAAATTATTACATGCGAAAATGTTGAAAATAAAATAATGCTTCAAATTCTGCACGCATCCCCTCTCCCCGACCCCGGCCCCCCGTGACAGTTAAATATATTTCAAAATCGGCAAGCTGACCAGACAATCCAACTGTCAACTAATGTTCCAATCTAATTACTGAATTGAACACAACGACTGTTTTATAGTTGCGTCTTAATTTAGTGACGGATCAACGAAGTGAATCCCGTCGCATGAATATTTACAATGACTCCTGAAACAGTCGTCGACTTCTTTACGACTTCACATTTTGTAACTTTCCACATGAAACAAAACATAGGAAAGCCTATACAAGATAACAAAAAAAATCCCCCGTGACGTTTTGATATCTCCGTGAATTACATCTGCCGAGGAAATTAGCCAGTGAAGGCACGCCGTCCGATCGATGCGACTGGCCCGTACTTGACTCTGTCAGAGTACGCTAAACCAGCTGCCATGTCTCGTGCACACAAGCCGCAATTTCCCCAATTTCTTGTCCGCTTTTTCATCTACATGTATAGTATTGTCTTTGCATTTTTTGCCATCTCGATAATGAATGACTAAACACGTTTTTTTATCTCTACTGTAATTAGTTTAGCGACGTTAATGGACATCGTTTTTGAGGCTGTGCATTGTGGTGCTATTTTCAGCATTGAATAATGTAGGTTAATGTAAGATCAAACCGACAATAAAATAACCCAAAACGATCTTTTTCGAAAATACATTTCCAAAATGACCGACGAAAATATGATCGACATTCAAACTTAGGAAATCTGACAATGCTATCCGAACAATACGTTGGCAATCGCCACCAAATACCGCAAGCAGCAAACTCTGAAAATAATTGGGTTTTTCATATAATATTAACGTTTCCTTTCTCGTATTTTTGTCACCTTTTATTCCATAATGTTGCCAAATCCATGCAAAAACACGGCTATGTTCGAAATGAATGAGTCCACGCGTTGCGTACAGCCGTGAAGTAGCTTTTAAAATCGACAATAGTCACACATCGGAGACATATTTTTATATCCCGAGCTCGTGTAATGTATGCATAATCACGATTTGATTGGCTAGCGATTGACTCACGAGTGCTTGGACAGTGGAGATCGGAAAAAAAGTTGTCTACTTCCGCGCTTGAATACACCGTTAATATGCAATGAATCAAACCAACAAATGCGAGCCAATGTAAATGAGGTGTCCCATTTCTGGTGTTCGAATTAAAATGAGGGCTCACAGAACTCTGAATAAATAAGTAATTTTCGTAAGCAGATACCTTTCCAGAGCTGAATTTTTGCAGTCATAACCTGAAACACGTTTCCAATAAACCAATGCAAACACATTGCGACGTCATAAATATTTATGATTGTGTTGCCAAAACACGGTCTTGGTATATCGTCCCGATCATTCGTCTGCGTGTTTTGTCTTTCATTCATGCTCCATAACAAACGACCAATCAACCAATCATTTTAACGGGCCATCTTGACACCTGTTTGTCCCGGCCCTCATTATTCACCCATCAATCCCCCAAATCCGCACCCCTCCAGGACCCCAGGCACATCCCTCGCTAACTAGGCCTAATCACGTACTCTCCCCGCCTTATAACTCAGCTCAGCCACTGCAAAATAATTGCCCGAAATAGGTCTAAAGTTACGTTATTTTATGATAATTGGCCGGTTACAGCGTGTTGACCTGTACGACCAGTGTTTGTGACAGAAAACGGCGACACAACCGAGGCGTGCACGGTGCGGAAAAACAAAACATAAAGGGGAAAATCAAAATAGAGATTGTGTGCAATTACACCTCTTTAAAATATCTGGCATTATTAGCGTTCATAATGTATTTCTTCGACCTGCACTGCGTCGGCTTATGGCTGCGTGCACACGCTGAAAAGTGGACATATGGTTCAGAGCGGATTAACTCCGATCGATTCAAAAGGTGTGAAAAGTCTGCCGTATCACTACCACTCGGCTTTAGCTATGAATGGGCTCTCCTTACGCCACTAAACCTAGTTCACAATGAATTTAGACTCTCAAGGTTCATGCTTTTTCTTTTCTTTGGGTAAAGGATTCGGATTAAAGAGCTGACGAAAGAGTAACTGGAAAGACACAGAAGAAACAGTTCATGAATGGATCTAAAAGGTCGGCAGAATTCTTTGGAAACTACAAAAGAGCCGTTATCTGTTTTACTAAAACCTTCAAATTGTTGCAAGCCGCCTTGAAAAACCTTTAGTGAGATGATTTCTAAGGAAAACAGAGCTAAGAGTACAGTGAAAATAGTTGATGGAATCGCCTGCTATGGGGGTTAACAGAAGCTAGCTGCTGAGAGAAATTAATTGAACACCCGAAATGGACTTACAAGCAAAGCACAAGGACCCACGATTTCTTATGTGTCATAAATCGCCCATCGTACGGGCCATACACGTTCTCTTCTTTTGTTTATTTGTTTATTTTCAAATTAAACACACATCAACACCAGCGAATGGAAAACAAAAAATCATAAATAATAGAGTGAAAGATAAGTGCATTTTGACGGGTTTCTGGCGAACGCTTGGATAGTCTTGCGTAAAATGCTTTGACCGCGTCATCACACGGTGTGCGCACTCGCCGACCCGCGTTGTTCCTTTGGACTATCGTGGGGCGATAGGGTTTTGCGGCCCGTAAAGGACAGACCCACGGCCAGATGGTTTCTTTTTGGTCGTTCGCAATCTTTTGAATATTTAATCACGGATGCTCAAATATTTAACGACTGAAGTTCAGACCGGCAGTTCCTTCTGTAAAATGTATACACGGGTCTTCAACGCCCACTATACAGCTTATGTAGGCTTATACGTTAATTAAACAGCCAATGGCCAGATCGGAAAATCACCGGAAAACACTCAACTTTCTGTACAAGTATCTGAGTAAATTTATTTCATATCCGAAGACTTGTATCAGTGGGACAAAACGCCAATATTGCTTTGGCCAAGTTACAATGCATCATGAGCCTTATACAAGTCCTCACAAGTCCATCACAACTCCTAAGTCCCCATAACTCTCTGCATGTCTCCACACAAGTCCAATAAAAGTCCCTATACAAGTCCTCAGGTCCATACCCTGCAAGACCTCACAAGTCCCTGTAGCTGTATACGTCCTCACAAGGTCCCTACATTTTTCTGCAAGTCCTCACAAGTCAATCACAAGTTGCCACATGCCAACACAAATCGTCTCATGCAATTTCGGCAGGACAAAATGTCTACTTTCAAGGACAAAATGTCTACTTTCAAGAACAGAAAGTGGCATCTTCAAATGTGCATTATGTGAACGGCTTCCATATCGGGACATATCGCTGGTATTTGTCAAACATTTCAACTGTAGATATAAGCCAACTGATTCTTACGGCATCACATCAACATGCCGGCAACGTTTTGCGGCAATATGACTTTAAATGTCCAAGAATTTTTCCAACGACAAGACGTTTACGGTTTAGACATAATGTTTTGCCACGAGCAAAAAGCCTTGGATAAATTATGGTGCTGGACATTATGGGCAGCACGTGTGAAAAGGTTCCGCTACGGGATATTTGGGATGACAACTTCTGAATCTGATTGCAGTGAAGGTCGTGAGCAATATGCTACAGACCGGTAATTCGTCTTTTCGTCAGTGTTTATGTCTTCTCCTTTCAAAGAAAATCGCGTCTGATTTTTGATGTTAAGAACCTCAGACAACTGCATTTGGGTTGTTGTCCAGGTATAATCTGAAGCAATGGCACAGCACATACAGACAGTAATACAGTTTGCGAAACGAATGGTTGACGAAACATGGACAGCGTCATCCGCTGTGCTTTTGCAACAATTAAAATGAAATCAGTTCTATTTTTTTCGCGGACAAACTGAAAGAGAATGGTATTGCAAGAAGAGAAGCGAAATGAGAGCTCAAAAAATAATGGTAAAATGCCAACCTTTACAGGATGTCACTCAAGTCTGCGAAAACCATCAAAGGTTCACCGACAAACATGAAAGCTTATTTTCAAAGATGCTTTCACTTTTAAGACCGCACACCAAGATGACTACGACCTTTCATTGCCCTCATACTCGGGTGTTTTGCGCGGCGATTTCCATCACAAACGATGCTCGCTTCACACCTTAAAGTGTCAAGCCAGTAAAAAGGTTGACAATTTTAAAGACGAGGAAAAAATAATGACAGAGAAAACTCAGTGATGAAACCATGCCTGGGGGTCAATTACCCCTAGAGGAATGAAGGAGAGATGTAGCAACTCGGAGAAGACGAATAAAAGTCGCCAAAGATCGTCAACTAAATTGAATTAATAATAACCATCCGCATAGACCACAAACAGCGGGCATTTAGATGGGGCACCGACGGGCAGAGACACGCACGATTACTGGCAAATCACAGGAATTGCGATTATGCAGCGAAGCTGCATTACGATAATTCGCACATACACACATTAGGTATACATGTAGTCGGTGCAGCTGTTGTATTTGTTCCCTCTTTAGATCTGTCCGGGGGATGGAGTAATCTCGGTGGAAATTTCTCTCTAATATCTCTGATCCTTTACAGTTGTTTAGGGAAGCTAGTACTTATAGCAACGTTTGAAAAAGTAACAGAATAAACGGTATTTCTCGAGTAGTTTCTACGATACCGTAAAAATATTGTGAAGCCAATAACTCGAGTCAGTCGCTTCAGAAACGTCATGTCACTTGTACCTTTTAGGCTGGTATCATGTACCACTATTTAAAAACCAACGGAGATATTAGGGACCATCGAGCCACCATTTACATTGGATCGTGTTACAAATAACACCGCCCCCACCCATTACGCAATAATTTATTTAGCTTTGCGGATTCGTGTGTGGGGACGAGGTTTGTACATACACGGTGGCTTGTCATGTCAAAATCAGCAGACGTTTTCTTTCTCGTTCCCGATCGCTCAGCAGGGAGGCCCGGGACCTACCGGGTCGGGGCCTGGCTGTCCACCGGGAATACACGGCTCTAGAGCCGGCTGGTTTCAATTCAAAACACGCTAACCTCCCCACGAGCTAAGTTGTTTCAAGTTCTGTATCAAACAGAAGAAACACACATGTTGCGAATGTAAGTAACAACGTGACTGATAGAGCGAAGAACAAGCTGACTAGTGCGTGGCAGCTGGATACGGCTGTGTTTTTGTATTTTTGGCGGGCCGTGGAGCTAGCCCTAGGGGCAGGCTACGCACTGGTTGTTGGTTGGTATGCCTCGCCCCGTTAGGGACACAACCCAACCGCTTTGAAGTGTTCCGATACCCGGGGGAGGTCTGAAGCGGGAAACTCAACAACCAACTCGGGACTTCGGCTCGGCTGAGGAAACCAGGGGAAAAAATCTGGAGAAAAACTTGGCCGGTAATATCGCCGGAGGGAGGCCGTTAACTGGGCGCTTTACTCCCGGTCGCATGATCCGGTTGATCCGCATGGATTAGCGGTGATCGGGACTCGATGAGTCCAGAGTACCGTGCAGAGACACTTGGGCAACAGGGAGGGGGCTTTATCGAGGATCTAAACTAGATAAACTTGGAAGCTCTTCAACGTGCCGCGTGGACGAGGTGCTGAAAGCTAGCTAAGCCTCGCTTAAAACCGTGTGTATATTTTAAATATTTTGGCAAAGCGAAACGCAGAGTTGAATAATTCACGAAGTTTTGGTAAAAAGAGGAAAAGAAAGGTATAGGAAGAAAGGGCTTGAATTGTTATTAGTCACGGCGACTGGATGGAAATCACCGTCGGCCGGAGATTGCATTAATAAGTCAATTGGACTTAGTAGAGAAATGCCAACTTGGATGAACAGATTATAAACAAACACGACACACGGTGAATGAGCCTATCCAATGAGGTGTGATATGATAATTGTATGCGACTGATTACCCCCTGCCAAGTTATTTTTCTCTCGATATTACTGTGGTACTTTTTTATTGGGGGATCGCAACACTGTTCGCACCTGTAAAATTATAAGTCAATTTGCGATCGTGCATGACAACTCCAGGTCCGTGACGAAATTGTATCGTGCCAGATTGACTATAGCGTGTAGCGCGCATGCCCAATATGGCCGCTCCCAGATTGTCACGTTGTGGTTTTCTCTAGCACGCGATATCACCGTATACCTTGAGTTTAGGATTGTATTCCCGAGGCCTTGGTGTGTTATGCTAAGCACTGGACCGTGTACAGAGCTTGCCGATGCTTATTTGGTTTGTCAGGTCTTGGGTGGCGGAATTTTGACAGAGGATTCACGACGATCAACCCTTGATGACCGGTTTTACCTTTTTGTTTTACGGTGTAACGTGTACAATATGTTAAAGTTTTAACAAATCACTCTAAATATAATTGAACGAAATGTGAATATTGTGTCTATAATCACCACTGAAATAAAACCACCAAACACGAGATGAGAGAAAAATATGGGCCTCATCGGGATTTGAACCCAAGACCTCTACCGAGCAGATGCTCTACCAGCTGGCTTAGTACGAGGCACAGTGGTATACTCCCTCAGGTTTCTCCTAAGACCTCTGACACACCAGGAAGATGCTCTACCAGCTGAACTAAGTGGTACAGTGGTATACTCCCTCAGGTTTTCCCCAAAACCTCTGACATACCAGGCAGATGCTCTATACGGCACAGTGGTATACTCCTTTGTTTTCCGTATAAATCCATTTTTTTACTCTCATCCCATGTGTGATTAGAATACGACACCTTACCTGAATAACCCGCATGTTGAGCCCCGTTTCCTGAGCCAGCTGCTCCCGTATATGTCTTGTAGGTTTAGGCGTGGCTGCAAACGCCGCCTTGAGCGTTTCCAGTTGTTTAGCCTTGATGGTGGTCCTTGGCCCCCTCCTCTTAGCCCCCGAGATACCCCCCGTGGTACCCACAGTGCCCCCCTCACTGTCCCGGTCCCTCTCCACTTTAATCCCCTCCGTGTTGTTGTTGTTGTTATTGTTGTTTATGGCGTCTTTAGTAGTCCGATGTTCGCCATCGTCCGTGAGAGGGTTTGAGGGGACCGGGGAGGGTTCCGGCATGTCCGTGTCCAGGAGGTCTTCGCTGCCGGAGATCTCGCCCGTTGAACCGTCGTCTTGGCTCCCCGTGAGGCTGGTGTCACACGGTGTCATTCCGCAGTCCATGATATCGGGCACCGATCCTCTAGCTGTCATGTATACGAGAAAAACAGATTAAGAAGCATTAACATAAAACAGGGAAAATTAAAATCAAATATACCCGGGATATGTGTATCGGAAATCTGATGCAAAGACTATAGACTGCCGAAGTGAATACGTCACCTTTTGTTAGTTGCCTAGGCAATTGGATCTAAACTAAAAATCACTCAACCGCGTCCCAGTGCTTTTCCAATGGTACTTTTCCCGACGGCCATGATAGTTTAGATCCAATTGCCATGGCAACGCACGTCACACTTCGGCTGTCTATGACGAACAATGACACATGAGACATGACGTCACCATTTTGTTCCATGTGTGTCTCAGGGTACCAGACTATTTGTAGAGCTTTAAGACAGCACACATGTAAGAAAGCACACTTGTAAGCAAACTGTGACGTCATTATGTCTTGGGCTATTTAAAAAACAACTTGTTCGAAGGTGAACGTGCTTCGTGGTCTAAGCCAAGACAATTTGGATGAATTTGGATTCGGACCCGCGTCTCTGGTTTTCCCGAAATGTCAGCCAAAATTGCCGCTGTTACTTTTTACTGTCCATCTTAACACCGTTTCTCGCACGTTTAGACAACACACTAGACCATTTATTTGCATTCAACTCGAAGCTTCTGCACGTTCAGCGTTCTGTAGGGTACACCGCATGAGACCAACTACAACAGGTTTCGTGTTATCAGCCAATACGCTTCAAACAATTCGTGTGTTTTTCTATTTAAATTGGCCTAATCAAATTCTCCCAAACTGTCTGGCTGTTTGAATCACGCTCTTCTAATAGCATTCACCGCGACACGCGGTGTCACTGCCGTGTATAACAATCGAGGAAGCGGTGGAGAGAATTTGCCGAATCGAATTAAGATAATGTTTGACGGAAACAGAAAAAGCCCGCCAAAGTGCGCAAGTTCAACCACTACAAAATCGCCATCAATTTACATCTCATATTACGCCGGTTAGCCGCTGGCGCAGAAAAATCTACACTTGCAGAAAGTTAAAAAGCGTGTATTTACCCACCGGTAGAATAAAATGGGAAACGGCGCTCGGCAATGGCGGGAAATGACATTTTAATTGGCGCGCCTTAATCTATTTTGGCGGGTTAAGCGTGGTGCGCCGTTTCCGTGATTGCGTTAACTGCGCAGCGGTTTACGGCGCGCTGTGTTTGCCAAGCAGTGGAACTTAAACTTGGGACTCGGCGGTGTCGTGTTAATGGTAAAAATCAAATGTCGAAACACAACAAGCGTGTGATACATCAGAAGACATTGGGGGAGGGGGGTATTCTTGCCTCGAGCTTGGCTGAATGGCTGGACTTTTTTGTGCCTGACCAGGCGGATGAATATCACACAGTGCATTGCTCTTTGCATCTGAAGTAACCTCACGCATTATAAAACACAAAGTAACTTCGCTATTGTTTCCCTACAACAACATTTCGTTCGGCACCGTCTGCAAATAAATTATGTTATTTTATGAAGAATAAGTTAATTACAAAATGACAAATTGAATTTGTCAAAAATTATTTGTGCCACAAACTGACTATAATTAAATGAAATTTGACATAAATCATTTGTCCGTTTAGTACGAAATATTTTTCCACGTCAGAGTCGCATGTGACAAACATTTATCTTATCCTAGACTTTAATTACCTTTACATATTCGCAATTTGTTGAAAGTAAAAAGCCAACTTTGTTTTCCAGAAAGGATTTCGCAGACCGCGACATTTCGGAGACAGACCCAGTCTACGGTGCAGCATACAATGGTAAACTTCCCAGGAGTTGTGTTGTTGTTGTTGTATATTTTATGGCATCTTCGGCAACTAAGGCCCTTTATGCCATCAACTATACGGTTTTAGCTTTAACTATACTATATTATCAACTTGAGATGACGAAGAAGGAGTTGCAGTTTTAGAAGTGGGAGGAAAACCCCCAGAGGAATGCCCCAGGGGAAAACCCACGCGGTCAAGTAGGGACTGCAAACCCAATCCACATACACGCCCCGGATTCGAACCCGGGACCCCAGAGGTGAAAGGCGAGGAAAGAACCCGTACGCCAACCCGACCGCCCTCAACTTCCCAGGAGCACAGCAGACGACAATTTTATACGTTTAAGCGAAGTGGAATTAAGCCAATCGGAGCTCGAGTTACGTCCGACCTTGGTCTTTCTCTACTATTGGTGGCTCATTATTGGCACATTTCTATGAAAACAGTGACTAAAAGTATGTCAAGGGTGTTTTCTGGTTTTCTTCGCCTGATATACATGTAGGCCTATTTGTAAAAGAAAATGCACAACTGTGCAAAGTAACACACGCCGTTTGGTGTGGCGTCTAATCGCCTTGAAATTAAATTACAAGTAAGTATATAGACATCATCGGGATTAGAACCCAAGACCTGTGGTAAACTGGGCAGATGCTCTACCAGCTGAGCTATAAGGCACAGTGGTACACTCCCTCAGGTTCCCCCAAGACCTCTGACACACCAGGCAGATGCTCTACCAGCTACATAAGGCACAGTGGTATACTCCCTCGGGTTTCCCCAAGACCTCTGACACACCGGGAAGATGCTCCACCAGCTGAGCTATGAGGCAGTGTGGTATATTCCCTCAGGTTTTCCCCAAGACCTCTGACACACCGGGCAGATGCTCTACCAGCTGAGCTATGAGACACAGTGGTATACTCCTTCAGGTTTCCCCCAAGACCTCTGACATACTATAGGCAGATGCTCTATACCAGCTGAGCTATGAGGCAGTGTGGTATACACTCACTCATGTTTTTTCCCCCAAGAACCCAACTTTTCTCTTAGTGATGCATGCGTGCACGTTTAATGCTAAGGATGTTTAACAGAGCAAATGAAATCATGCCATTTTGTGATGTTTAGGACTGGCCTAAACCGTATCGATGCGCGCACGCATTTCGCACCCAGGGGCTACCGTCATGTGCACTATTATGCTCCATCGCCAACTCCGCGCGATATTTCCTTCAGATAAAATCTTGCTGGTATATCGTTTTATGACATTTTATTAAATTGCCTTTGTCTAAAATTGCATTAATGCGCATTTTGATGCGTTTTGCCCGCTTTTTCCGCCGATCATTTTTACAAACAATTAAGCAAAGGCCTGTAAAATGGTCCAGTGGTTTTTGGAGAGCGGGATGGACTTTTCCAGTTAAACATGAAAAATTGATTATCTATAGCCGATGCCGTGCGCGTGAACGAAGTATCGCAAGGATTTAAAATGTGGCAAATAACGGTCACATTTTGCAAAATGCCTTTCATCAGTCCACGGCGTGACTATGACTTTCCGGGACATTCAATACCCGCACTTTTGCGAAATTTTATGAGGGACGAGACAGTTAATTTGTTCTGAAAAATGCTGTACTCTAGCTGACAAGGACGTGATCTTAAAAAAGTTTGCTACCAATCAAAAACAGTAATATGGAAATATGGAAACTATTTCTATTAATTAACGAGAAAAATGCGGGATGTTATCGTGCAGGGTTCCGGTTGTAGGCGAGTCCATCACAAGTCCAGAGCCGATACAAAGGATGAACACGCACATGCCTTGATTGGGGTTCATTTGAATAGCTTGTGACTTGAATTAAGACACTTGTGGTAGACTTGTGATGGTCTTGTTATGGACTCGACCACAACCCTGTTATCTTGTTAATTAAACTGGCAATGATCCAATTATTTCTTTAAATGCTTCTTTAAAAAAGTAATTGGATCTGGATTTTTATATTGACCACAAAGGAACAATTTCCTTTTAAAATACACTGGTACTTCTGAATTGGTCTCATTTGAACAATTGAAAATATCAAAATGAAACTGTTTTCAGAATGCGGGCATGTTTCTAAACTAAAGATCGTAAAAAACCTCTTCAGCTATAAAACCCATTTACTACATTTTAGAAGTAAAACAAAATCGAGTGAAACTTATACCAGGAACTTTGTTAATGGCGATTATAATTTGTGAAATATAATTAGCTGTTTGAATTTCTGCAAAATTGGCCAACAAAAATTTAAATTTAATACTAATGATAGTGTCGAAGCTCAGAAAAGCTGCCCACAAGTTCACCTTTGCAAGCAAATCCCTGAAGAGAGACTTCTCTTGCATATTCTGATTTTTATAGTACCAAAGTATTAAATTTTGATTGAGTTTTCCCGCCATCAGATGTCAGCTCGTTTCCAGCGACCTGTTTAATTATTCAGAAGTAAAAACGATCCGATTTAACGGCGCGGCTTATACAAGGGATTTGCGTGCCTAAAGAGGTTTTTTTTGCAATGTTGTTTTCCTTCCTCCATGAAAAACATAACCAAATTCCCACCTAAGGGTGAGGTGGCAAGGGTGTGTTTGTTTTTGTTTAAAAACAATGTAGGGTTGTAGTCGAGTCCATCACAAGTCCTCACAATCCTTCACAAGTCCACCAAAAGTCCATGGGTCTTAATTCAAGTCACAAGCTATTCAAATGAACTCCAACAAAGGCATTCTTGTGTGCGTGTTCATCCTTTGCTTCTTGTTACTGTAACCTACTTGTGACAGACTTGTGCGGGACTTGTGCGGGACTTGTGACAGACTTGTGCGGGACTTGTGATTTTATCGGCGCTGGACTTATGATAGACCTGTGATGGACTCGACTACCACCTTCTCACAAAGTAATTATACTATACTGACCGTATGTTTTGCTGACGTAATCATCTTTGCATATGAACTGATTTTCATCCACTACGTAAAGCTCTTCACCAGTAGAAAGCTGCCTTCGACACACCATACACGTGAAGCAATTAAGATGAAACACTTTATTCCTTGCACGTCGCACCAAGTCACTGGGTAGAATACCCAACGCACAACCGTCGCATTTGGTCCCATATGTCCTGAAAAATAACGATAAAAGAGGGAGAAAAAATTAGGCCAAATTTTAACTCACGTCTTGGTTAAAGCAAAAATCAACTCATCAAGTTATAATATAAATAGGCTACATTCATGGACATTGGACAAATTTCTCCGAATTTTTCTTCAAGCATTTGACCGGAAAACTTTACTCAAATGGAAGATATGGATCAAGTGTCCAATGTAATGATTCTGCCTGAGACGCTAACTTTTAGTTTTAAAATACATGGTCCTCCTCAATCGAATTAATATAAATACGTGTGCATATTAGGGCGCCATATGTGAAATGTGAACGAACCTATATAGGGCCCTGACTACCGTGGTAGTCAGGGAACCAGCCTAAATAGGACGATGGCTTCGGACAATTTCATGAAAGCATGGGCACTGTTTTCACTGTTATTTTGCAGAACGTGGGTATACTGAGCAAACGTATATTGTATCACACACATATACACACACACTGATACCCACACATCAGATAACGCCGTCTGCAATCCTGTAATCCATTTTAAACATCTATAATAATCGATTACCGTAACTATATCTATTCTAATCGCAGATAAAAAGTTAATTCAATTACCACTGTATTTGCCGTATAAGATTTTTCAATGAACTAAGAAAGTAATGAGAATATAGGTATAGGCCTACATGTACGTATCTTGACGAGAAATTACTGCACAGTAACAGTTCGGTTCGGTTCGAGCAAATGGCCCCGCCACCCAGAAAGCAGTAATTGTGACTGATCACACTAATTTAAATTAGGCACAAAATAAATTGAGCACATTTTGGGACGGTGCAACATGTTACGATGGAGACTTGTCAATTAATTTTTGGGTCAGGGTGGGGAGAGGGCGGGGTATCCGAGAAATGAAAACAGTCGGTAAAACTGATTAGTATACTAATGACAAGTAACATTAATATTACTTAAACAAATTACTGGCTGCCGTGCGGTGACATATCGGATATAGTTTCCGACTTTAAAAGTTCAAGGTGCACCGCGGAACACCACGTTTGGTGCACCTGGATTTTTGAAGTCGGCCGGCTCTATGTTGCCTGTGTATAGGTGCAGATTTCACTGCATGAGTGATTGGGATTTTCCCGTTCTACTATTCTGCATGAACCTGCACTCTGCAGTGCGCCTTTATAAGCTCCAAACAAAATCGTGACGAAACGTTTCTCAAAATTTGAAGTTTTTTCGTACAACTTGAACATTTAAATCACATTAGCATCAACATCTCCCGTTTCAATTTTCCTGTTTTTCATGAAATATAAACTGTCTGAAGAAAAACTTTAAGCACACATAATTAATATGAAGTTATTTGTTTTCCCTTTTTGACTTCAAATATTTGCACTAACAATTTTAAAATATTTTAAAATTAGCTATTTTAAGTGTCAAGTTTGTCAACTGAATTGTGCACGTCAACTTTGGAATAATAAAATTTTAAAAACTACATGTACATTGAAAGTATACTGTGAAGCTGGTAGGCCTACAGACATTTTGACAACGGTGATGTTGGCTGTGGAGGCTGTTTTCGCGACCACGACAAGACACATGATTCAACCGGGAATGCAATGGTCAACTTTGGTCGTCTGCGACCAAAGTCGTTCAGTGGTAAAACCAGTAATTAATTCCAAACATGCTTCTGGTCATGGTAGCGAAAATACTACGAACTTACAAAATTATTGGACAGGGGTAAAAGTGGGAACATGCTTACCTGAAGAAGTCTGCTTTACAGAAAAGTTTGCCATCTCGTGAGAAGCATTTTTCCGACAGCCTGGCTTTACATTGGCAGCACTGGACGCACTTAGCGTGCCATGGTCGATCCAGCACGTTAAGCAGATATCGGTCCAAGATTGGCGTTTTGCAACCTGCGCACACCTGAACCATGTTGGTGTTTGCAGCAGCCGTGCTGCCGGGCATCCGGGGTGGTTGAGCCGGCGGGGCCGTGGTCAAATCACGCTGCTGATCGCTCCTCGGTGTAGCTACGGAAACTCCGCGAGTTGCGAGTTTCAAGTCCCTCGCTTTGCTTCGCTTCGCCGTGATGAGGTGGGTTTTGTAACTTCTAAAATCCAGCTTTCAATTTGCTGATTACAAAATCCAAGAACTGACAACTGTCACGGCAGGAATGCTTATACGTACGCTGGCAGCTCAATCGCGTCAGGCGTTGGCCGGAGACAATGTTGTTGTGACCGGTCCAAAAGTATCAGGCGTTCACGGTGCGGTTTGACATACTTGAGTGAGCAATCATGTATTGCGGTCAACAAGAGTCAAAAACAACCACTTCGTCCCTTGTTCTCCTGTATTCTGGATTTGGCATCAATTACTGACTTTCTCCAAAACAATTCTCTCAACCACCAAAATTTCGCTTGGAGAATGTTTCCGAGATTCAATTTTTCACATGCATTTGTGCGCCAGTTCAAAAAGGAAAAATGAACCAATTTGTAAAGTTTTGGCCCAAAAAGTTCCAAATTACCGTCGTGTTTACACCAAGACACCTTGTGTAATTAACCGTAGTGTTTGCACACAAACATAAATCAACTAGCCGCTCAATCTGGCGTCGTTTCTGCGCGAATGTAACTTTTTCCCCCTGACGGAAAAGAGTTGTAACAGAAACGTTCCTTTCCCGAAATTTCCCAAAACCGCCGAAGTAAATCAATGTAATGCTGCAATTTTTGTGCAGAGCTAATGTCAAAAGGCTATATGTGGTTACAGAGAAATGTACACATGTGCACTTGGCAGGGCCTACCACTAGTCTATGCACACACCATGTACATTGACTGGGGTTTCAGGTTGCCTTTTAACACACGACACTTCGCCCATAACAGCTGAGTGAAAGTTGTGAATGCAAAGCCTACGTCACGCACAGACAGTGACGTGACCAATCACAATGCTCCGCACAGTCAACGCAAGGTTTGGTGGAGTAGCGCGCTCTTCCAATCAGCTGTCGTTTGCGCTGAAGGCCACGCCTTTTATGCTAATTTTGGGACTGCGCTCCTTTCACTGCATGGAGTCTGCATTCTGTAGCACATGGGCTAAATATAAGGTGTACAGAATGATGGGACTAAAGTTTAGTTACGAAAAGGTACTACATGTGGGTTTTCATGCTCAGTTAAAACACGGAGCAAGACAATTTTACACATTCCACTGTTTTATGGTTAAAACAATCATTGTTTATATAGTGACATACCTTCAATTTTTGTTAAACAAAATTGGCAAAACCTTGTTTTTCTTGCCATTCTGATTTGTCCAAAAGTAATACAAACGTTTTCCTACAACCCAAACGTAACAATACATTTCTATCTGTAGTGTTGTCTCAAGATAGAGTTTATAACGACTATACTGCATGTAGGCATATCTAGAAAGTGTAAATCAATCGATATGGGGAAATGCGAGACGAAATCGGCCGATCAGAAATGGCATGTCTGACATTTCTAAACATTTATTTCTTAAACAAATCGTCAATTTAGTAAAATAAAAAGAAAGTGATAAAACAACACGTTTCCCATTTTCTATGAGAATCTCACGTGCAGAAAAGGCCTCACTTTTTGCACGTGGCGAGGCACTGGCAAACATGGCCAAATTAAATCAGTGAGGGCGCTTGTCAAGATTAACCGTAACTCGTCCGAGCATTCAGGACGTGTGTTGGTTTGAGACTAGAATGTGAATTGGACTACAGTTTAAATGGACGCCAGTTTAAATGGGTCAACAATTTATAATTTGACCAAATCGCTTTCCTAAATTTAACATACGTGGAGGGGAGGGGATATCAGGTCTTTCATTCAACAAAGCGAGTATCTCTGCTCAAAAATGGGCATTCACTGCTTGGGCATTCACGCCTTATTCTCAGCGATTACTGGGGCTTAGCTTTGGATCGAATCCTTTTGTGGTCGAGTTTGCGGAGGGCGGGCCCTTTGATCGCTGGGAAGGGGGAAGCTATAGCTTGACGCTATAGAGTACTTTGGGATAACATGCTATAGAACTGTTGGGGGATGACACGCCATCCTTTTCACTCTTGAAAAGGGGGAAACAACAGGCTAAGTTTTGGTCAGCTTTTTATCATGGAGATTATTTTGAGTGGGTATAGAATTCGGCGCCCTGTGCGTGTCCTGGGAGCAGTGAGAAACGAGGTGTGGTTCCCAGCGCCGAGCGGTCCCAGTGGTATTTTACGTTTTGGCCTTTTGAAGAAGACTGCTAGGGTCAGAACCCGAGGTCACTAATTTTCCAGTGTGATTTTACAAGCAGTTTGCAACAGTTTTGTGTATGATCCTATATACTTTTTTTCAAAATGGCTGCATGCTTTTTGTCGATTTGACAATAAGCGCGTTTGTGGGTGTATACCCGGTGCGAAACATGGCATTTGCAAGGTTTGCATGAAGGTGTACTGATCGTTTATAACCGAAAACTTTAATCGTGGAAATGAAATAACCCAAATCAAACTGTTCAATATCGGGACTCGAACCTGAGACCTCTGACACACCGGGCAGGAGCTGTAGAATATATTTTTGGTATAAATCCAAAGATTCTTCGACAAGAAGACAGGTTTATAAACCATAACCCACATAATAAAAGTAGGGGAAATCCTTAAAATATAAGTAGAAAAGCTACAGTTTGTTTTAAAGATACCATGTTATTGAAGGTATATGACAGGATTGATAATTTAAATATGAATTTAGAAACACGAGAAAATTGCAGTGCCCCGACTGGGATTCGAACCCAGGTCCTTGGCTTACATGGCCAATTGCTCTACCAACTGAGCTATCTGGGCATCCCGTCGGAGCACCACAACAATCTCGTGTTTGCCCCTCTTTTTCCAACAATGCAGTGGGGCAAATCCATGCCAACCAATTGGCTACACTGATGGCCTATCGTGAAGAGAGCTAGGCCTCAAGAGACGGTTTGTATTGGTGACGCAGGTATTCCCTGATCCTCCACAAAACGGATTACCCAAACACCTTTATGGCCGAATCATACCGTGAATGGACATTTTGTTAGAGCCTATGGTCATACTGATACCCCATCATGTACTGTCTGTTGCAAATCATTATTGACTGGATTTAGAACTAATTTAGAACTAAGTAGCCGAAATGACTGGTATAATGGGGTGTTTTACAAGAGACGGCACAGTGGTAGGATTTGTAGTATAATGGATGGAGTTGAAAGAGCATTAGGTACAATGGAAGATTTAGGATTCAGCTTATAGACGGCTCAGGTTTAAGAAGAGAGACCGCACGAGTTGATAGGACAGAAATGATTCTCGTCGATTCAGATATGAAGTATTGCTATCAATTACAGGCGCGAGTCGGAAGGGTCATTTGGAAGCTATTGCAACTGCAAAGTAGCTCCCCGTATAGATTATCGCGGAAAGGTGCTTGAATCGTGTCCCCAGAATCAGTGCAACAAAGTCGGAAACAAAGTCCAAACTGCTGCAAGGTATTAGACTATTTTTGCGTTGCAAGCCTCGTCTTGACAACGAGATTTTGTATACATACGAAGCTGGTACCTTTCCAATCAGCAGTATGTATTCCATATAATTGATTCAGGGGACACGACCATTGACCGTTCTTCCGCGTGAATATAGGTGTACAGACCCTTTGCATCGGCGGGCAGGTTTTGATACATGTAGTTTTGTGTATGACGCATGGTGACAATGTCATTGTGACTGCCACCTGTCATGGCCGCCCGTGCAAAGGATCTATTGCAATGTCGTTCCTCAAACAGATTCGCCCATAATGGAAGTCAAGAATACATGTCGTTTTTGTTGGCGCGTAAATATGCCGGTTTGTAATCATTTCTGTGCCCGTGACGTGTGGGAGAAAAAAGAATGTAGGTTAAAACATACAAAAAGGAAATGTCCCGATTACAAAATCTGCGATCCGACACGGCATCTTGCACTATGCTGCGTCGTAGGGACCGTGCGATGGGAGAGGAGGGCTCCGGCACGAGGCCGCCGGTATGCCGACCACCTGCCCGGCCTAAGGCGGCACAGCCCCCCGGTACCAAGACCCCATGCCGCCCGGTAGTCAGTTTGCCTCAAGCACGGAGGGGGCCGGAGATGACGCGTGGACTGCTGCCGTATGATGAATCATGACTTGCTTCAAGCTTTGATTTTTGTTTTTTTGTTGGAATACGAGAGTGGAAATTAGGTACAGTGTGAACTATTGTGTGGCTGGTGTGGAAGCTTCCGCCATGATTGATAAAGCCCATTGCACCATCTGCAATCATGACCCAAATGTGTACATGAGTTGACAAGGAAACCTATAGGTTACTCAAAGTGATGATGGAAACGGTAACAAACACTACATGATTTTTCCCGCCCAAAATGATACCCTTAAAGTGAAACCAGCGGGCGCGTAGGCTATTATAGTCGGAAAATGTGTTATAGTATGTCAAGAAAAGTAGATCAGAAGAAATACAAGAGAAAGTTCGAACGGCGACTATAGTTGGGCTATTTTGGCCGAACGCAGTTTAGTCGGGTCTAATCACTGACCTGTATTTACAATGGAAAGACCTATAAGCGATTTCTAACTCTCGAAGCTGCAGCATGGAGTTGTGTTACGCGTCAGCTATCAACAAAACACATGCAACATAATGTATGAGGTTATAGACCAATCAGAAGCAGTGTTCGCTTAACATATAGGTAAGGAAAAAATATCGCCGCCTGTGGCACAGCAAGGTGGCCGACGTAAGAATGGAGCAGACCATACACTATGAGCAACTAACAATGGAAATTGGGCACAAACCATTGTTATTAACAATGGTGTGTGCCCAATTTCCATTGTTAGTTGTTCATAGTGATAGTGCCCAATCGCGTTTTGATATGCGCTTGTACACTCTAAAAACAGATTGGTCGAGTTCAACCAATTGGTTGGTAGATATGTGTCCAACCAATATATTGTTTAAAATAACCAGTCATATTGGTTAAAATGACCAATCCATATTGGTTAACCAATACGGATTGGTCATTTTGACCAATATGATTGGTTATTTTAACCAATATATTGGTTGGACATATATCTACCAACCAATTGCAATGGTTGAATTCAACCAATCTGTTTTTAGAGTGTACACGCAAAATGTTCGTGTCACGCTTAACACGAACATTTACTTCAGCATATTAACGTATATGTAATGGGGCCAGTATATAGAACGGGGCACCGATCCTCGACTCAAAGGGCAAGCGAGCTGTCTGGGACAAAAGATGAAAAATGGCAAAAAATCCTATAATTCCTTCCCAAAATGCGGGTATGTTGCACCGCAAGGACACAATGGAATTGGGGGTGACTTTTAAATATATATCCTATAGGATTATAACGGAGCGGTTCTATATAATAGCCTCATCGAGCTTGGTAGAAAATGGCAAATGATCATTCTATGGATTATTGCGTACCAGTAACATTAAGTCGTCATAATTATATAGTTCGGTTTTTATATTAATTATGGGTATTGGCGCCAGCGAAACGTGCGTGAGAACGGCGGGCCGAAAAGGACATTCACCACCTCTCAAAAATATTAGACAGCTGAAGAAAACCAAATGGCCGTGTATTGCAGTGTATTAACAATGGTTTCATTGTTTCTAAACAATCTCTCTTATTGTTATAGACTCTCAACAATGGAATGCATCTTCACATGACGTCACTGGTCATGTGACATTAATTATAGATTACATGATTGAAAAACCGAGAAAACGGCGTTATCTCCGTGTGATTGAGGATATGTATGATAAAAACCAACCTGTGTATAAGTCAGCTCAGTACCTCATCTACGTTCTGAGAAAACATGAAAAACTGTCCATTACAAAAAAATTAATGTTTTATTGGAGTTGTTCTATACACTCCCTAATCGCCCTGCGTATATCATGTATTGTGCATACAAAATGCCTGCACAAACCACGTTTTGATTGATAGCAAATAGACCCCTCCGAGCTTGGTTTGGATTTCAGCCCGGGCTGGCCCGCAGTTAACCCCCTCGTCTTGCCTAAAAATGGCAACATCACCAAGGAATTGCGGTCGTCATGGTGACACGTCTAGTTTCCAGTTACCCAATCCCAAACGCCGAAACGTTAACAACAATTGCTTCCTTTCACAAAAATCGTAAAAATGTCTGTCTGTTGTGGTTCCCATGTCTGATTTTGATCTCCAAGTCTCGGGGCTGTTTGGTTAGCTTGTCAGTCGAGTCGACCGTGGCACGCTTGTTTAAAAAAGAGAGAAAATGTAGGAGGGAAAAAAAAGAGTGGCCCCTAGGTGGAGTGATACACGCTGCTTGTGAGGCACTTATCCCGGTCCCGGACGGACGGTCTTGGTTCCTGGTAGCCGTAGGCCGCGGAAAGTCGACACGCTGCGGTACGCGGTCCAGACCGCGCCGTGCGCACAGTGATTTTCACCGGGCCATCTTTTTGGCAATGCACGCTACGGGAGTAAACGGCCGGCGTGCTAGCGAGCTCGGGCTCTCGGTCCAGTCACTAATTGCACGCCCGCTAGCCATCACAAAACTCTAATAACCAACCACCCATCAGTCCAGCACGCTGTTCCGTTTTCGTCTCTATATCGCGTACGCAGCCATATTTTAGACAGTGTCCAATTTCTTGGGTTACAGTGTAACTGTTGCGCGACGCGGCGACTGAAATCGATTGCTTTCGATAGCAGACGAATTTCCTGCAGCGTCCATGCAAGATTCTGACTGTATCAGTGTATAGATCGACCGCGCAAATTACAACACAACTCACAAAGAACTTTGAACTCATTTACAGGGGGAAACACGAAGATGGGGCTGGGTATTGTCTTTTTATGGGTGTAATGTTACCACCATCTGGCCGCCGTTGTACCCCATATCGACCGCCTCAACATTGAAACGCATAAAGGTCTCCCAGTCTACGTCGCGAGTAGGCGATTTCAGGCATCTAATCTGGCCGCTAGAGGGCTCTTTCCCCCAACGTGCTCCATAATCCTCGTCTGTTTCACCACCCATGATTTTAGGGGGAGCTTAATCCGGGATCGCGTTACCATTTGGGGTCTAGTGATGAGCCACAAGGGCAGTCATTACGGAGCAACATTAGCATGCATTAAACAACCCAATACACGTAACTTGCAGCTTATGAAGTCAGAAGGGCTTAATTAAAAAACGAAGTTGCCGACGGATGTTGAAATTGACAAGTATTCTTCCTTACGCTGATCCAAGGGCATCGTCTGAGAGCTTTCTCACTGGGAAAGGAACACACAACTTCTAGTCACTCAATGTGTGTAACCGTTGAATAACTGGGCGGAGAGGGGGGGGGGGGGGTTGGGGGGGGGGGGGGGGGGGGGGGTTGGGGGGGGGGGGGGTTGGGGGGGGAGAGGGGCCGAAAGGGGGAGGGGAGGGGCGGGCCGGGAGGGGGAGGGGAGGGGCGGGGCGAAGCTGGGCGTGGCGTGGCTGGCACAGGACGTAGCTGGGAGTGGAGGGGAGGCAAGGCACGAACAAAATTGAAGACAACAAAATTGACATTTTGGGAAATTTTTGTTCGGGACTTTTATTTGGTGGCATTTTGTTCATTCAACTTGGTTGTCCATCATTCCCCCAAATGGCTAAATCATACAAACAGCAGTTTTTCTTCATCCATGCAGACAGTTTTCTTCACATTACTCAAAGCGGGTCAACGTGATTTATACAGACCTACATAGAACTAAATTGACCACAAATACGACACTTTAGGATTAATTCGGTGTAGTTTAACAGACAAAAGAAAAGTACTCGTGCGTCACTTGTCATAAAATCCTCGATAAATCTGGAAAACCGCGATTTTTAATTTGATAAACGAGAATGAAAGCTTAGTTTGCCCCAAAAATTCCGGTTCTGTTTGAAAACAAAAAAGGAACATGATTGATTGCTTAAGACTGATTGAGGAATTAGGACTGCACTTGTCGAGTCTGTGTGAGCGATTTGATGAAAAGAAGTGCATTTGTTCCTCGGTGTTGTTGTATTTGCCGTGGAAGGGCACAAAACTAGCGGGGCGGAACGGCGAGGGGCAGGCAGGCGCCGGTGCCATGGCCTCGGTCAAATCGGTGTGATACACCGGGCCCAAGGCAGCCACGAGCCCCGTGGGCCAGTGACAAAACGGACTCGTACTATACTCGACACAAATTGGATCAATTTCGGCGCCATTTGTCTGTTCTTTTGAATCTACCGATATTTGGGTAGACTGGGCCGACCTCAGATCGGCGCACAGATTAACCCTTGCGTTATCCCCAGGCGAAAAATGGGAGCACGTATTCAACTCCAATACAACTGAGAACACGTAAGGACCTTGCCATCTGTACAAAGTCAAACATCAAGGTAATTGCGTTTGAAAGTTATTTCCTTTACATGTAACCGCACATGGATCTTAATAGCGAACACAAATTGCCATTTGGGGATTGGGAATACTGGAAGCATCTCATTGGTGTAGCGATGCGCGTGCGCGCCTTACGTACGCGCCTTACACGCTAATTGGCCTCTTTGCGCCAATGAGCTGTCTTCATTTGATTCCCAAATTTCTCAACTGCTTATTTCATTATTCAATCTTCAAGTACACTTCACAAAATACAAAGACGTGCTTCGTTCTGCTTGTGGCGAGCACGCAAATAAACAAGCGACATTCGAGCAAATAAACACGGGGCCCTGCGCGCCGTTGGGCAGGGGAATCAGAGCCGCGCAGCACGGTGGGGGTATCGTCTCAGTAACACACGCCCCGGAACCAGGGTAAAAATAGTCTCGCGAGAGTGGTTCTAAATCTGTATTATATTTTCTGCAATTACTGTAACAATTTGAAGTTATGCCCCAAAACTTGATGAGTACGGCCATTAACTGCGTATTATACCTCCTGCATAATCCTTGATAGGAAAATGTGGAGCAGTTGTTTCCAACGTCGGCAACAAATTTTTATCATGATAAACTTTGAAACAAATCTGATTGTGTGTTGCTATGCGCCATATTTAAATTTTCACGGCTCAACAGTTACAAGGATGACGTCAAGATTGAACCCTTGTTTCCCGAGTCCAACACGCATTGAAGGATATACAAATCTGTTGTGACCTGACTCACGCCCTCTCGAGTCTGAACGCCAAACTGCAAACATGGCGGCTTACATGAAGCGTAACAAATTAAAGTGATTTTTCGAATGGTCAGAAGAGATATATGGTTTGAATAATAAACTTCCTTGTGCTACCTCGGTTCCAAGGTTTGTTGCTGGTTATATCCTGGAAAATTAAGCAACATTCTGCATGTGTTCCCCCCCCCCCCTTTTAAGAATTACCTTTAGTCATCGTCAGCTCAATTAACGCAGGATCAATACTGTATGGATTTTTGTTACAAGATTCTACCGTTCATATCTCGATAGTACTACACAAGGATATGAAGAAGGTTTATATTCAACCACAGTCGAGGATCGAAGTGAAATGACCGAGAGGTCAATCACACTACTTTGCGTGTCACTGACCGGCTGGCCCCCTACAAACACGTCTCTGTTACTGCCGAGAAGACAGGTATAAAGAGTGTTACACTGAATACACAGAAAAGGCATCCAACGGATACGGAGGCTTTGAAAGCCAAGACGTTGTCGTGGATGTTCATGATATATCAATAATCTGACAGGTCTGAACGATCAGGGAGGCTGAGAGATGTAACATTCTATCTGCCAGTAATGTGTATGAACACCTCTTGTGGCAAGGCTGCCTGCACCAGCCTCTGTTAGAGCCACTGAGGCAGGGTGCGCCACTCAGCCTGGTTCCTCCCTGAGCTCCTGCACTTCTAGGGTTGTTTGGAAGATGCGCGGAGCCAGAGATCAGGTCATCGTATGCAGATTCAATCGGGTTCATAACCCAACAAAATTGGTTTTCTGAGAGCTCTTAACTGCAGGATTCTCCAAGAAACAGAACATGTCACATTTCACTGTGGGAATCACTTTGTTTAAACAGGTCCTTTTGGGCATGGATGTTCGTTGGGAGCTCCCGTACATATTCGCCTCTCCACAGCAAGGAGATCGGTCCAGGCTGTTGGTTAGCCAACTGAGTTGGTATACCTCATCGCGTGATCTCGTAAAAGAGCATTCCACGAAGACGTGGGCCCCTGCTACGACCAGCGACCCTGGAGCATGGGCAACGCGTGTTCAAATCGCGGTGGAGTTCTTTGCCCGTGGGTCTTGGGGCTGGCACGCCCATGGTGGCGCTGTAAGTTGCTTGGATGGACCCACGGATAGCAAGAAAGGGTGGTCGAACCTACAACCAGAAGGATAAACTATATATTGAAACATCTCCATCCCTCGTATATGTATATTGAGTTGGTGAGGCTATACGAAGAAATGCACAACCTCTACCAGTCCATGCGGTGCGGGAAGGGGCGGGAGTGTTGCGTGGAGGGGAGGGGCGGCCATGTTGTGAAACAAGAACGCAGTAATATGTTTCCTCCTTGGGATTAAGACAAGGCTGAGCGGCATAAAAGGCGATAGGAAGGACAGGTGCTGTTGTGTGCATGCGGACCCAATGTCAGGGGGCAGGGGTCAAAGTTGGATTCGAGGTGGAGGCTGACCGTGCAGTATATTGAGATCGAAGCATGCTTGTACTCAAATAATTTCCATCCTATTTCAAAAACAGGAAGACAAATTAAATATACTCTAACCGAAAGATTGAAGAGGCAGAGAGATGTAGCATATTTTATCGGTCAGTAACGTCTTTGACCTCTTGTGGCATGATGAGCTACTTGGGTAGGGTGCACCACTCTGCCTGAAGATCCTCTCTGAGCTCCTTCACGTCTTGTATACTGTTTGAGAGACGCGCTGCTCTAGACGTCAGCTCATCCCACGCAGGTTTAGAATTGATAACCCAGCAAAATTGGTTTTCTGAATGTAAGGTGACCTTCAATGCGAAAGTATCCATATTAAATAAATTTGATATGTAATGTTTGTGACACGCAGTCCTCAGCTGTCTAAAAGCTTGAGGCAAAATGGCGGGAAAAAGACATCACTGGGTGCGTGTAACTTAAGCTGAAAGTTATCGCGCCAAAACTAACAACCACACTTTAGAAAAATTGTCCCACAAAATATTCTGCAAACACGTCTCACATTGAGAGTTGGCTCCATTAGGCTAGTTATTGTAGGCAATGCAAGGTGAGTTATACTCGCAGTAGGCGGTCTGCAAGTCCGCCCTCTGGGCGTGATGTTACAGACTGCGTGATCGTGCTTAAAGTATCATCAGTTGAATTACAGTGGCACAACATGGAGGCTTGAGCCTCGCGCCAAAAAGTTCATGGTTGTGCGATGTTTGGTCAATGCGCGCGTGTTTGGAAGTGTTTGTTTCCGCGTCTGTACAAAGCAAAAGGCAGCTCATGTCGGGGATAGGGGTGCATGGTGGCGGCGCTAGTGCCCAAAGGCGATTGCTGCAAGATTTGGGAGGGTTTAAAACGGACCGTAATTGTTTAATTCGTCACCCCTGCTGAGGGGGCGACGTCGGTACGATTGTAAGGAGTGGCGTTTGCTGTTGTTGTTGATTGTTGAAGGACTGTCACTCGGTGTGGCTGGGTATATATATTTTTAGGAGCGTGCCGACACGGAGAATGTTATGAGCTGGGAGAGCGTTTTGGACGGCGGGTTTGAAGGGCCTGACGCCGCCCTTGGTGGCACGGATTTCGTAGATATGGTCCCAGGCCTGTGTGGAGGGTATATGAACACGTACATTGGGTGCAGAATTGAGCTTGTCATGGGCTGTCGTTTTCTCCCGCCATCGTAACAAAAGAAAAGATTGCAGACGACGAACCATCAAGATAGCGATCACTATGCCGCGCAGTCCGTCTGATTGACGCCACGACAAACACGTAGGATCACTGGAACCACACAACAAAACATTGTCACCACAGTCAAGAAAATATTCACCTTAGTTTTCCTGCCCGACGACCACAAACCAAAACACCTGACCCGAGTAAAGCTTACCACACAAAACGCGAGAAATATCCGACAGTTTTTGTACACGACGCCAATATTTTGGAAACCATTCGAGACACAAAAACATACTTAGTACATGTTTCCAAAACACCAAGCGGAATAGCATTTTGATAGAGGTTCATTCAGTGTTGAACGCGGACTATAGAAATATTGGTGGCATTTTGAAACTTGGGAGGTATTTCTTTCACTTTTGGTGTAAATGATTCGATTATTTTTTTGGCGACGAGATGGTGAGACGTTAGGGCTTCAACGTTTCAAAACATCAACCATGATGGGACGATGTATATAGTCGAGTAAAGATGTAAAATAACCCAAAACGGCGTTGTTATGGGGAAGCACCGTTATCGTCGTCCCATAGACATCATTTCAGCAAGGTTTGTTGAAAAACACTACAAATTTGCTGCTGCCTACGCCGACCAACATTCTCCAAAAACAAACAAATTCTCCAACATCTTTTGCAAACTATATCTCGGAAAAGGTCTTTGGAAAGTCAAGATGAATGCTTGGCAGATCTTTAAGTCAAGCTCCGGCATTTCTCGGATTGTAAAAGTGCAATCTTGAGAATAGACGTGATGCATAAGAGTCCTTGTAAGGTATTTTGAAAGAAAATGTTACCATTTCACACCATCGGGGTGTTAGAAAGCTACCGAGCGATAGATTCGCCGTCGAGCATCGATCAGTTCCCCCGTATTGAGGATCAAAAGACGGCGGCAATTAAGCCACGGTGGGGGAAGCTGCGACATACGAACACCTTGTCCACTGTAGGCTGTGCCATTGAAGATATATCACCAGGGGAAGAGAAGGGGGGACGGTAGACAGAAGAAAAATTCTATGGCGAGGGATGAGGTGTGATTTGAGACACGTTCAAGTCCTTTTAACCAGCCGTCTTCGGCTCCAGCTCATGATGCGGCTTATAGGCACGTCTGCTCTGGAGCAAAGTCCCGTAAAACCCACAAGCGCACGGCAATTAGAGCGCTTCAACCGGACTGTAATTCAGGAAAAATTACGTAAGCAGATACTGTCCTGGTTAAGCGTTTGACAGAGCAATGCGAAGCGGTCGTTTTTCAAACGGTTGACAAAAGTCATGGTACAGCAATGAATATGCATGTGGGTTTTTTTTTTACAGTTTGAAGACCATCTTCATTTGTAATTTTCTACAAACAAGGTATATTTCGGTCGGACACGATTAATCATTCTAAAATAGTAGAACGTTTATAAATATCGGTTTCGAACTTGACAAAAATCACGGATAGAACTGAAAGTTACTCTATAACTAGGTGTCATAATAAATATTCAGGGCCTGTTTGCTACAAAAGACGCCATTTTTGCTCATTTAATACAATAAATAAAGTTCAAATTCACCTATAGCCATGCACGGAAAAACACCAGTAACAATGGATTGAAACGGAGGATTATTGAAGCCCACAAAATACACCAGGCGCTGCGGTATGCTGTCGCATCTTTGATATGTACCACTCGATCAAACCACGCTGAATCACAACGACCTTGCTCTCAAATAGCCTAAAAACGACGGTGTAGAAGTACTTTATTTGGGGATAAAACTGTAAACATCGAGCAAGCGTTCAGCCAAACACCTCACTGGTCACCGCTTGTAAAAAAACGTTCATGCTGTTGGTTTTGAAATAAAACCTGGTTTTTGTGAATGGAAGATCATGGGCATCGGGTCGAGTCTGCGTTGAGTTCATGCGTGAAGCATTGCAGTTTGCTCGAATTCCAAGCATCAAATTCAACAGTTTTCCTCTACCGAATTGTTTTCTGCATGCACGGGGGTGACGTGCTTGTAGAACCGAGACGGTTAACCTTTAGGTTCCAGGAAAGGGGGGCGGGGGTCAAAAGGCAACTTTTATTGGGGACAAAAGATGACCTTTGACAAGTCCAATTCCAAATTTTGCGAACAAGAGTGCTCGTCAAACGTTACTTTTTATCAACACGACGGCTGTTATATGTTTGCACTACATTGGCCGAAGTTCAGCTGTTTTGTATGAGCATGGAGCTGGTATGAAGGTATTTCGATAAAAACAGGAGCCAAAGTGTGACATTTTAATTGATGCATTTGTAAAAATTGTCATTTCAAATTAGCCAGAATTTAATGTAGAATAATGTAAATAATGTAGAATATTTAAAATAACTTGCACACAATCAGACATGTCTTGGTATCATAGACATTTTTTTTCACGACGTAAAGGGGGACTCTAATGCTGCGATTACATTCAAAGTCTTTTTACCAGTATCTTTCTAGAAAAGGTAGTATTTTACCAAGCTGTAAAACATGGGCTTTATTGATTCAAATTATATTTTGAGCGAAATCTGTTACATTTTGAGCGAAAGTTTCAAAATGTCACATTTAGAAGATCGCACTAGTTTATTGAATCGTTCTTGTCATGTTTTGGGTAGTATCAACAGATAAAGGTGGTGTTCGATTCATGAGGTCATATCTTCTTTAAATGCAGAGTGTTATCATTCTCTGAAGTCCGCTAATTATTTTTAAAAAATCAACTTCAGAAGTGTCACGACGTAAGGGGGACATTGTGTTCCGTTTTCGTGGAATGACCCACGACCCAGTAGACCCACATCGTGACGAAACACGGAGGCGGACCATGGACACGCACAAACGCCTGCCCGAGTTGTTTACCAATTTCACGGCATGCTGACCTAGACTGCTCCGCTACATCCGGGAAAACAACCGAAACAATTTCACCCTTCAGCCGGTGTCTATTATATTCTCATAATCTCAATCATATTGGTATTTATGGATATCTGTTTGCACAACTGAGAATGATTTTAAGACAGCAATTGCAACTGTTGCTCTGTTTTCAATATAAGAAAACAGGGCCAGGGTTGGTACCAAGATTCGCTTATCTAGGTTAAGAAAACACGTCTGCGAAAAATGTAAATAATGCGCGTGTGCCAAAAATCAATGTCGAAATAAACGCCCCCAACGGCTATAACCCACGTTCAGCCAAAATATCGGTCAGGGGAGTTTAAAAATAAAACGTCTCCGAATCTTCCAAAATCCAGGTTGCCAGGAGAAACGATTTTAACTGCAGCTTTACACGAGGAAACGAAAGAAATTAGCATATAGATGAGGGAAGAGCGGGCGAAGACATGGGATGTAGGCCGGGGGTCTTACGCTGACTTACGGGGAAGGAAAGAGGGGAAACTGAAGGACGATTTTCCCCTCAAAATCCTGGGTTCTAATTTGAAGAAAATGGGTCATGGCGGTGGTCCAAATGTCGGGGAAAAATGGAATTTGGTTTTGCATTATATATATTTTTTCTTCCCATGCACTGAACAAGAAATAGGACAAATATTCTTGTTCAAGCGGTGCCATTTTGCCCTTTTTTGTACCCGATATCAAGATGTACCCGATATCAAGATTTACCTTGATTTTTTCTTTTCCAAATTTTACGCTAATATTATTGGCACAAAATAATATACAAACTCCAGGACTGGTATTAATATCGTTCTCTGTATTAAATATATAGGCCTACAGGGTGTTATAAAATATCATTTTACGATTTCGTCAGAATAATTAGGCCTACTTGAAAGCTAATCCAAATTCATTTCAGAATTGAGTTTCGTCCGGTTAACTGTTACTCTTCTTTTTACCTATAATGGCCCATTTCTCATGAGCAGTGAAATAGTTCTAACATTTGCCATGCACGCGAGTTCAGTGCGCTCGGTATAGACGCGTTATAAAAACACCGTGTGGCATTTGGTGTAAGCTTTTTATTGTCAAGTTGAAAATTAGGGGAAAATTAGCCATCGCCTCGACCCGACAACTTAGCAGACATTCCCGTTAGTTTGAATAGCTTCATTATCCACAATGAAAGTGCCGAGGCTAGTATCCAAACAATAGCAACACAACGATAACACGGCTCACGCTCGCTACACTGTCAATGGTCACGGTGCACCGGGAAATCACAAGCGACCGGGTCTGGAGACGGCGTCACGCGCCGTGGATTACGCACGCAGCCCGGGCAGTGTTTGTCCCCAGCGCCCGGTGAAACATAAACACCGGGACATATCGGTATCTCGTAGATTGCGCAAAATCTCGATGGACTCTCGTCTGTGACAAGCAAGAGCCTTGATTGTGTCGTTCACTCGCCCGTCAGCAATGAAGGAAAAACAACCTAAATGTAGGGATAATGGAAGAATATGGATCATGCGTGAAAGGTTTCAAAACTGGCCATGAATGGCAAAAATTGTCCCAAAGTGTAAACTTACGATAGCCGCAAGAAATACATTAAAGGTTGACGTGTCTCCGGGGCGAACATCAGTTGACGGGACGAGTGCAGATGGCCGGTGTATTCCCCGCCAAGCCTCGTGGGCTCTTGGCAAACCCAAAAGACACGACTTGAAAGACACGGAGAGTAAAAACTTCCACTTTCCACCGTCTTATTTTATGAAGATCCGCAATATCTGATCACAGATTACCGTTGCGTTTACTGCAGCGGGGCATTTGCATGCGTAAAGGGGCATAATGCATCTCGGTTTAGGAGCGCTTAGGTCTGGTTTTCCGTAGAGAATTACAGCCAGGACAACTAAAACCCTGACTAGAGGCCGGCCGCAGTTAGCGGCTTTAGGGTCTCGCTGCATTAATGGAAAGCGGCTCGTTGGAGCATCACGGCCCCGGGCCGATAAGGCGTCTGTCCCCTGCACGCCGCATCAGACGTTGGCTCGCTCGGGCCGGGTTCACGAAGACACGATGCAAGGAAGGATCAAGATATCAAAATGCATCCATCTAGAAATAATCTCTGTTCAATTAGTTTAGACATTTCTTTTAAAGCAGTGCTTCACTTTGTAAAAACAGATTTAACAGAGCAAAGATAGCAATGGCAACGGTCATTACAATGATACGTCAGAAACATGTTTCTGGTGATGTACGCCAAAATATGTGTGAAGGTTTTGGGAACGAGTTGGCAGCAGCCTGTGGTCGAGGTTGCTCGCAATGCCACTAGTGACTATTTAACACTTCCTTCCTCCATGGTATTTTAAATCGGTCAATTCATTTATAAGAGTAATTTGTGTCACAATAGTTTGTTTCAGACCAGGGAACTTTCTATAAATATTTTTAGAGGTACCGTGGCCGAGCTGTTTGGGTCATTGACTCTCAATCATAGGCATGTAAAGCCGTTGGTCCAGTGTGCTAGGTAACGCACTTTAAAGATCCCAGAGCATTCTTTCGTGAAGAGCAAGGGGATTCCCCGGTGTCTCTGGCCATTTCTAATTTCTAATTCTTGTGGGTTTCCTCACGCTTACGAGTGAAAGTGCAATGAGCGCTAATGAGGAATCCTTGGTATGAATACTAGAAAGAAATAATAATAATAATAAGTCAGACAAAATATCTAGTTGTAAAGTAGGCCTATCCAGAATTCTGTCTAATTTTCAGCGCGCCATATAGGCTACCTCATTTTTTGTTCGTCTACAAAGTTAACAATTCATTTTCAGTTTGACTGCACTCATAAAGACAACTGCAGCACGCAAGGCTGATTACATTTCTTTTCTATAATTGTTTTCTCCATTTCTGCTATAATGGTACCACCACTTATTAATTCATCCAATCATTATTTTGCAGGCAGTTTTAAAGGGCATGCCTTTCATTGTATTGTATTCGTCACTTTACAAAATACTCCGCGATTGGTAAGTTCTCGATCAACCGTAACGGCTTGCCCAGCGAAACTAAATTTTATCAATTTTGTTTCAATCTGTCAAATGCGGAGCTTAACAGTTCTTTCTATGAATTGATGAAGAACAGGGCTTGACCGCTGCTTAGGTTACGCGACCTTTCTAGAAGGGCGTTGGGGGTTAGCGAATGGGTTGGGGCAACGGCACTCCCAAATACAATTTCCGGGGGTGAAACCTAGAGCGCGTGTGGTCTATAGTGGGTATGAAGCGAGACCCCCAATCAGAGGTTGTGGGTTCAAGCCCCACTATGACCAACGTGTCTGTGTCCCTGGGCAAGGCACTTAATCCCAGCTGCCTCGTCAACCCAAGCGATATTTGGGAAGCTGTTAAGGGGAATGCCACAATCTAACTGCTGATAGGGTTGAGCGCCTGGCCAGCAACCACCTATAGTTGAAGCGAAATGGTTCTGGTGATTCCCTGATGGCAGCGGTTATAATGGCGACAGCGCCAGGTGCAAACCATAGAGACAAAGACTTTTCCGCGGAAATGCAGAAGAAGTTTCATCCCTGCCAAACATCAAATCGATTTTATTTCCAAGTTATCAAAATTGTGATTTTTGAAGTCCCAATGTAGGCATATTAGCAGACCCGTATTTACCGAGTTGTTACGGAAAAATACTCAAAGTGGTTTACCATATCGATCACACGTGTACATTTGTTCTAATGGACATTTTTTGAAATGGTATCTTTTTGAAGGAAACATGTAGGAATTGAAGACGGATACCACAACAACAAACCAGAATGTAATCAGCGTTTCATGAAATGCACACGATTCAATTGAATTGAAACAACGCGAAACGCATTTCCAGACAAAAGGGTCGTGTCCATGCATAATCGAGCTCGTCGCTAACTCAGTTTTCGTGCTCGCAAACATCAACATGGAATTCAGTATGAAACATGTTGGTTTTGAATCTTGTATAAGGTGAAACCTCTTTTATTAGCGCCTCGCACAGAATAGTTACGTGTATATTGAAAGGGGAAAGTTTTTCCTAACAAAACAAAAAGAAGAAACGCAAAAAATCACCAAAATGTCACCTTTTTTTCAAACAGGTGACAGAACAATCATAACCACAAAAATAATGAAGACACAGATTTTAAAAAACTAATTTTCCCCTTGAAGCTCTGTGAGCACATTGTATAGGAAAGCCTAACGTATAATGTATGTAGGAGAAAAAACAACAAAAAACAACGATTTGAGAAATACCGGCGCCGGGGCAGGGGAGGGAAATGTTGAGGCTGGAAAAGCACGACATAGAGGCACCAATGTCTTAAATTGTTGTGTCTTGTGTGTGTGGATGGCTGTGTTGTAAATGTTCATTTCACAGATATGTTGTTGAATTATTTGAATTTGAACTGGCTTTTTTGAAACCTTTTTATGGGTGTTGCTTCAACAGGGGAGAAGGCCACCCAGAGTGGGATTAAGGAAAGAGGAGAATTAAGCTAATACGGAAGCATTTTTAAAATAACATTTTGCTTGAAATGTGAAACGATCATATGCAATCTGGAGCTTTTTAAATGCTTTTGTAAACGTCTTTTGGTTGGATAGATGGGCATCCAGGCGTCTGCATTGTTAGGACTGAAATTAGTAGGCGCTGTGGCATGTTGTGTTCTCGATGATCCCGGTAGCGCGCTGATCCTACCACTAGAGGGCGCCTGTCATGCACTCCAATGAGCAGACTTTGAAATGTTGGCTTGAGTGCAGATTTCAAAAACAAATGCCGTTTACGAAGCAATTGTCCTCGGCTCCACCTGGAAGCCTGGTTATGTTTTTTTATTTTCTACATGTCACAACTCCACTAAGGTCTCAGTGATTTTACTTTCATGTGTTTGGGTTCAATCTTGTGACTATCCAGCCACATTAAAGACAAACACTGATGGGCCTACTATAACAGACTCTCTCAAAAATTGAAATGAGATTTTCATTAAATAAAAGAAATTTATAATTTCACATTCTTATTACAAACTTCATTATTTAAAAATGAGCATCATTTTTAAATATGAATATTACAAAACAAAATAATATAAACAAAACTAAACAAAACTGAACAAAACCCAACATTACCAAAAGTTCTTGGTATGGGTTTTGCAAAAGTAAAAGAAAATAATAAACCAGACACAAAGGTAATGGACTGAATGAAATAAATTGACTATAGTGTAATCCAAATAACATTTAGTGAGCCCGCCCTCTTGTGGTTATTCCATTGTTACTGTGGTCTATGTCTATTGTGACGTCATGTAAACGCGTTGGAGATACACCGCAGTTTTCGTTCGTGCGATTAGTCTATATAATAGGAGTATAATTTCCGTTTTAAAAAGCAATAACAAAATATAGAGTCGGAGTACGCCACTGTGCCTCATGCATCATAACTCAGCTGGTAGAGCATCTGTCCGGTGTGGAGAGGTTTCAGGTTCGATTTCTATAATGACGACCACATGATTTTTCTCGCATCTATTTCATTGGTGACTGGACACCATACTAAATAATGTATATTTGTTAATAAATGTAATTTGAGATTACATTGGACAAGCAAAAAACCTTGAAATTCATGCTGTTTTCTTTACAAGCATTTTCACCACTTGATGAAAATGTGCTGAAAAGCACGCATATTAAAGCATATAAATTGAAGATTGTCCTTTCACGAGCAAAATGAGTAATACCCTAGTTTAGAAACTTGCCCAAATATTTGTGTGCTCCAAGTAAAATACTTGGAGAAATGTTAACGTACTGTGGGCACAAACATCAGTAAATAGATAACAGCATTCATAACAAAACTGAAATAAAAATTATAACCAAACAAAACAAAACAAAAATCTTTAGAACAAAAAGGAAAACTGAAAAGCTGTGACCAAAATAACATTTTCATGCTAAAATGGATGTTAGGAGATGTTGTGATGTTGTAGGGCTGATTTGGCATGGGGTATCAAAACTTTCTATGGTTTCTGTGGTTCAAACATAGCATCTACCCAGCTTCAACTCGCCTTTTTGGAAAATACTGGATCAGAACCTGGGTCTGATCTGGCTAAGCCGGGTCGAGTATAAACACACATCAATGTGCACTCATCGTCATTGTTCCTGTCAAAACCCAGCAATGGACAAAAACAAGACCATCAAGTGACTTGAAATCAAGTCTATAGGTACATGTAAGACGGAGGAAGAACATTTCTTGATGTAACAGGATCTCTGAATTTACAACTGCATAACACCACTTGCCTTTCAAATACCATAAACTGCATCTCTGGTATTTAATCAGCTCATATGATAGATGTCCTTGATCTGAAGAGTTGAGAGGGCACAGCGAAACTACAGTGACTTCACCTTCTGAAGTCTATGTCTCTGACGGTGACCTCCTGGAATTAAAATACAAAGGAAAAACTAACTTGTGAGACTGAGTCCCAAAAGTGAGACGAGAAAAATCATACAGTCCTCATTGGGATTTTAACCCGAAAACTATTGACACACCGGGCAGATACTCTACCAGCTGAGCTATGAGGCACAGTGGTATACTCCATCAGGTTTTCTCCAATACCTCCAACACACCAGGCAGATGCTTTACCAGCTGAGCTATGAGGCACAGTGGTACACTCACTCAGGTTTTCCTTATGAACCATTTTTAGCTCAGTTGCTATTCTTGCTAATAACACAAGTTGACATGCAATTTTGACTATTAACCCATTTTTATAAAGCAAACAAATTTTTGATTAAGCAAATTTTTCTGCTAAACAGCTTTATGAAATTGGCCCCAGGTCCGATCAAAATTAACTTAAACAATTAAATCCAAAACCATGATTTGTACCATCTAAATTATTCCTTTAATCAAACCCAAATCTTCCAAACTCCTCCACCTAGGGACCAAAAAGATTCTTCCTTTCTTTCATCAAGTGATTTATACCCAAGCTCTGAAAATTCCACAGCAATTTTTACCAAATTGAAAAAGGTCCGACGACTGTGAAACAAGGCACCTTCTCTAAGCTTACAACACGTTAGTTCTAGCCTCATGGTATTGCATCATGCATATTACACGCACTCCAAGGTTAGGTAATTATCAGAGGGATTTTATGCAAATGCCTCCTAATTAATTTTGGCACTTGCTGGTTCAGTTTCTATCACATTCACATCTCCAATGTATTTAGGCCTAATTACTTTAGGATTTAACTTAATTCACAATTTTTTCTTAATTATTTTTTGTTTTTCTTTTTTTTTCCCGAGTTCTTCAAACAAAGATAAAGGCAAATCAGTCTGAAGTAGGTCCAGGGGCCAATTTCACAAAGTGCTAAGACGCATCATAGGAAGGGTCACTCTTCTTATCTTGGCACGTTGGTATGGGAATTAGGACGCATTGAACTCGTCTTAACTTTTGTGAAATCGACCCTATGTCAATTTTAGGATTCTTACATATTAATTTTTAGTGTGCTTTGCCCTTCATATCAGTGAAAATACAACCTTTGGTTTAAAAGTTACAACCATTTTAAAAACAAAACACAAATACGGCTTTGAAAATTTTGAAAGGGGTCAAAAAAGATGAAAGGGGTCAAAACAGTCAATTTACATTCTAAATTTTGTTAGGATTTTGTCATGTGAAAGGAGAATGATTTTTATTTTAAAAAGGTCAATTTTGACATTTTGATATTTTGGCCCATATCTTAAAACAAGGATTGCCATGTTCTAGCCGAGTATGCTTCATAACATTACAATTTCATCTTCAGAACTTATTCAATCCTGGCCCGTTCTACTTGAATCTATTCCTCATCCTAGTGTCTCTTGCCATATGTATGCATCCTCCATATCACTCACTCGCTCGCTACCTTTATCTTGTGGCCTGAATCATGATTTAAGATTATCGCACTGATGCATTTAAGATTTATAAATATTTCAGGTGTAGGGAGGTTTGCTGAGACGAGGGGAGATATGGGGTGTTAGAAACCCCTGTAGGAAGGAAGGGGGAGGGGGAAATGGTCAAAGAGGATCGATTTAATTGAACCAATGTGAGCATGGGGTGGTTTTAATATTCAGGGTGCCAGAATATCGGAAGATGATGCTGGAAGAATGAGTTGAGGATGAGGAAAGATGCATCACTGAGGATGTGACAATGGCTTCGAGATGTTGGCTCCAAAATGGGAAATATGCAACACTGTGTTGACTGCGTTACAACTAATTTGATTATTTGTTGAGAAATGTCTACCATATCACACATTAAATAATGTTTTTCCTTCTGTATTTGTAAAACAAAAGTCAATTTTGATTTTTCCACCCCTACATGTTGGAACGTATTTTTGGCCCATCTCTCAAAACAAGGATTGCCGAGTTCAGATTGATTTTGGTTGACGACATCACAAATGGCTAATTTTTACCAACTTGGCTACAGTAATGAGCAACTAATTAGTAAACACTACGTAAAAAATATGTAGCTACAAATATTTGGATTTGGCTTTTATTCAAAATTTGCCAGTTGTGATCTTGCAGATACTTGAAAGGAATCCTAGTTTCACATGTATACACAAACATTTCCAAGAAGACGATAATTGGTTTTGAGCTAACTTTCACACAAGCAGAATTTTAGGAGTCAAGCATTTCAATTCGTGGATCTCCATCAGTGACCGACAAGAATGAGTTCTGTTTGGCCTAAAAACTGGGAGAGCATTAAGCTGTAGATACACTAAACTAAAATAATATGGGCAAAATAAATGAAGGTTTTCAACTAAGACAATGAGCGTGCTGAAAACATGCCAGATGCAACTGCCTTTTATTTAGCTTCGCATTAAACAGACAGGTTGGGTTTTAAGTTCGTTATCAACGACCACCCGGCCCTAGTGGCCCTTCAATAAAATCGCTGTCCATCGGTCTTTTCAATCACGGCAACATGCGGACAACCAAGCGTGACAATCTTCCATTGCAAGACGGTCTATCACACCTTTGCCTCTCGCCCTTCGACGGCAGTTTGATCTATTATTCAGTTGAGTTACGTGGCATGGTCACGGCTCGGTGGAGCGAGAGATCTTAGCGTGTTCGGTTTCATTGCAGGGTCTACTTCTATGGGTTTTAGACTTTGGAAAATAATATGTTAACGGTTAAATCAGTTTGGTACTGAACACAAACAGAAAGCGTTCACAATTAGAGTTTGTTTAAAACTAGTGGTTGTTTACGGTGGAAGGAAACAGTGCTTGGATTTAGAGTTTAGAGGGGTATTTCAAGTCTCAATAGCATCTGTCCATGAATATCCGTATTTGTAAGTACATGTATTTATAGCATTGGACATGAGAATTCAAAATATAATGTTACTGATTGGCTTAAACTAAAAGAAAATGCACAAAGGAAAAAGGAGTTGCTTAAAAATATGTTTCTGTCCCAAAAAGCAGAAGGGCACAGAGTGGATAGGGAATGGCACCCCCCACCCGCCAAAAAAAGAAAGCCAAGTATCCAAGACAGGTCTGTGGGACAGTTGGGAAAAAGGTCTTGAACCTAAGACCTGTACCACACTAGTCAGATGCTGTACCAGCTGAGCTATGAGGTACAGTGGTACACGTTTCAGGTTGTTCACATGCACATCCATGCCACTCCAAGAATTTTGATTTTAGGGGCCACTTGAGGAGGCTAATACCTACCACTACACCTCATAGTTTATGGTCTCGGGTTCAATTCCTGATGGGGACCACAATTTTATTCTCATCCCAAAAGGCAGACCTGTAGTAATGATTTGGTAAAAACAAAATACATACTAAACATCTTTTAGGCTGGTTTTGCAATACAGATGGCTTAAATGTATATTTTAAACAAATTTGATTTTAACAAAGATAATTAGATCGTTAAATCTACATTGCTTAACCAAGATATAAGCAGGATTAGCTCGATAACCAGGCTAAGTCCCGATTATGTAATGAGAAGTGTGACAATCAAACCCAACGTTTGGCCCTGAAAACAACAACAACAGGCAACCAACAGTCATCCGAGCACGTTTCCCTCCGAGGTATGAGATTTAGCGAGGTGTTGTTGCATATTTAGGTGGACAGATGGAAAATTGGCTTCTTGACGGAGGAACAATGCCGCTGCAGCCAAACGAGGCATGACCAGCTGAGCCTAGCTCAAGCCAGGGATGGACTACCGTGGTATGGGAGAGCCGGAGAGTGGGGATGGATGGCCTGGGGCAGTGTAACAAGTCTGAGATGGAAGGCTGGAGGGGTTAGAGCAAGGACGAACTGAGATAAAGGACGAGGGGGTTGAGAGAGAGAGAGAGAAAGCATCACTGTGAATCACGACACGGTTTAGTGATGACTCGCCGACAGACCAACACTGGCATGACACGGGATTACCAGGGAAATCCACGCTGTAGATTTAGAGTGGGACTAACAGGCTTCGTTGATACACTAAGTCACCATTCTCTCTAGGATTTGTGTGTGTTAATGTCGGCACGATGTTTGGATGATTCATTGTCAAGGCCCAGTTGGTGGTTGGTGGGTCTGCACCTCAGGTGGAAAATTTGTACCAAGATAGGATAGGTAAAAAACGTTAAATAAAGAAACTCAATGGGAAAGTGAGTCTTCAAAAAGGCATTAATTAAGCATGTTATTAAAGTCTCTTGTGAAGACTTAAAAGATTACAAGACACATAATTGGCGCTTTAATCTCCGTCATAGAATACTAGTAAATGAGCTAAAAACAAAAAATCGGCAGTGAAATTTTCTTTATTGTACCAATGATCAATAAATTGGTGGAGTACATTTTTGGAAAGTTCACGTTACCGAGAGGAAATATTTTTTTTTATTTGTACCGCCATCTTTGAATGATGCAAAACAAAATCAGCATAAAATCTCACAACTACATGTATACCAAAAACTTTATTTACTCAGTAAAATTCTATTGATTACCCGACTGTATTCTCTCTGCTGAGTTCAGAAGTTTAAATTAAAGAATTATATAAAGAGTCCAACGACAAGAGGTAAAAATATGGAGCACCATGATATGTACATGTATGTGTGTTATATAAATATTGATATTGGTCATCCTCAATACTCCATTATATCCCTTTGATGACAATGCTACACAGGCCAAGAAAAAATCTGAAAAACAGTGAAGAAAAATACAAACAATAATGAAAATTCAATCTTCCTGGTGACGTGAGTGATTACTGATCCAAAGGTAGTACATTGATCCTAAAATTCAGTACATCCAAAGCGATCTGATAATTTGCGACCACCGCGATTCATTTGCAAAATTTTGAAGGGGATCAACTGTCCGACGCACTGGTTTCATAATCCATACTTCCGTTAGCCATGTCGTGAATAATCACACGTTTATTAAACCTTGAAATAATAAATACAAATGAGATTTCCTTCTTGTGTTTTTCTGACGACGGCTAATAGGCCGCGACATCTCTTGAATTAACCAACGAAGTCAAAATTGAAGTTGACTCTACATCCCTAGAGTATGACCACGCTATCACCATATCAACGATCATGCTAATTTGCGACCGGAAAAAGACTCTAGAATATTCACAGAGAGGGAAAAAGTTTGGATGGAAGGTAAAGATGGGATCCCGCGGGGTGCAACACGGTAACCAAACGGGGGATGCTATTATTTTTCTTTGCTGACTTGCAAGGAAGTCCCCAGCAGGATTCTTGCCAATTTTTCGCAAGCATTCAGGAGAGCATGCCAATCCCCAGGGAGGGCGCTCTATCCTCTGCCTTTGTCGTGTAAACACCGCTTGCTGCTCGGTCAACCCAAGCCCGGCCAACCGGCGGCAGTAGAGGCAACGCCATGCATTATTCAACGCTCTCGCACCCCCATGCGGGTTTGAATAATAGATGAGAAGATGGGAGATGCGGATACATGTAGATGGACGGATCTCCCTCGGGACCAGCTTTCCCTTCACTGGAAACAGCATCTCTCGACTCTAAATTGCCTCCATTTTCCTGACTCAATGAGGGGTAAACGCAGAACGCAGATTGTGGTCTTATTAGCTTCTGAGTGATGGTAACGGTCAGGCATTTTCTCCCCTCAAGCCCGTGATACGAGTCCAAGAGGGGGAATCATAGATGAAGGCCAGACGAAGGAGCAAAAACGAAAAGATAAAAAAGACCACTGGTCCCCGTAGATGACAGAGGCAACAACTGGGAATTTGCCGCCAGATGTTAGTGCTTTTCCCCATCGCATTACCTCCAATTATATCGTTACCTTATTTTATGGAATTTGGGGCTAAAGCCTGTTTGGATGACATGGCACATGGACAGTTTTCAGTGATCGTTGATGTATTATCAAAATGGATCACATTTATCAACTGCCAGTCCCTATTGTCAGTTCTAGTTTGCAGATTTTAAGACTGCACAGGGCTGGCTATTCCAAAATCTATCAATAAAAACAATTATTTACATGTAGGTTCAACCTTATAAAAGGCATCACACTACATATGAAAACAAAAGCAAAACATTGGGAACATTATGCAGTAATTATATAATATTGGATGGCTTTGAGGGTGATATGAGAATATATCGCACGAGTCATGAAAATACGGAACGAGCCGAAGGCGAGTTCGGTATTTTCATGACTCGTGCGGTATATTATCATATCACCCGAAAAGACATCCAATATTATTATTGATAAAATGAAGCTTGGTTTTGAAAGATTTCTGCGAGATTTTTGTCTGTTTAATGTTGAAAACTTCAGTTTACAAATTTGCATGTTCTTTTGTTATTGTTGTACAGTATTTGTTGTCACTGTACTCTTGCGCGCGTAGCACACACACGCACAATCCATTCACTCGATGCACGACATGCGCGTTCGTTTGTGCTTGGGTGCGCCCAGCGTGCACGCGCATCAGATTTGGGCTCTGTGGTGCACAGTATCAGAAACGCACGGTATTCCGCAAAAGCTTCATTTTATTATATAATATAAGATACATAGTACTTCTTGTTTGTAAGAACAAACTACCTGAGACATTTCTATGCCGAGTATGATGAACATTGTAAAGTGCCATGCAACATCCTGTGGGATAGTGTGCTATGTAAGACTGCACTATTATTTTTCCCAAGAAATGACCACCTTCCAAATTAGGTACAGAAATACCTTGTGGGGAAACATGGCTCCTTTCAAATATGCCACTTCTTGAATGGACCACGAACAAGTGGTAAATTTAACTGTTTTAATAAAGGTAAGATACCTAAATTTCTGTTCTCCTCATTTGAAATATCGTAGTTTTACTACAATTTCCCCTATGGATAATAAAGGTACAGTCCAATACTTTAAGCCAGGGCTAACCTGGCAGGTACCCCAGCAGGTGAATGGTTTGTTTACATTGTCCGACACAATTAGTCACCAGGAGGACTGACACATGTCTGTCTCTTTGACAAAGCTACCCACAGTTTCACAGTAAGTCTCTAATTAGAAACGATAACAGAGACGCCCTCTTGTAAGACTAGAGAGAGATAAGGGGAGGGGTGGGGGTTGGGCTGGGAATGTCTTGCTAGCAGCAAGGACTGTGGATTGTTGGGATATGCATGCTTCTTGGTTCAAGATAGTGGATTGGAATGCTTTAAGAGTCCTAATATGGAGAAAGTAAGATCTATTTTGGTGGGGGAGGGGAGGGGGTAGGGTGGGGTGGAGTGGGGTTGGGATGGTGGAGGGGGTTGGGGTGGTGGAGGGGGTAGGGGAGAGGGTATGGGAGGGGGTAGGGGAGGCATAAGAATGGGGGAGGGAGGGGACGTGAAGAGAATGTGATCAAAAATGAGAAACTAAAAAGTTTATCCTTACGTGGGTTTGCAATGTATAATTTGACAATATCAAGTGTCAATATAAATAAACAAGCCATGAAATGCGTGCCCATTTGCAGCTGTGAAAAATCTGTTGTAAATTTCACTGAAAATATGATTTTTTTTGTGTTTACATTACAAAAAATTAATTAAACTACCGATTATAAATAGTGTATTTTTAAATATGAGTAAACATTATGAAAGGTTGTCGAAATTTTACTAACCTAGAGATTTTTGTTGTGCCAGCAGATTAGTTAAAAATGGCAACAATTCTCTTCAAAAATGTGGCATTGAGTGAGTGTTTGAAATGGAATTCTTACCACTACTAGCCTACAGGCATTATTGGTTTGTTTTCACAGAAGCTTAACCCTTTTCCAATCCGGAGAATAACATTAGGAGTTACCGGTATACGAAAGAGGCAGAATTATAACAGAGGAACTCAGTGAAAAGAATAAAACATTTGGAGGGAATCCCGGTCCCTTAATAAAGCCAATTCGTGAGACCCTTTTTGGGGGGCCAGTAATCTATTGATGGAAGGAGGATTAGCATTGTGGGAGCTGTGTTCAGGAACAACACATTAGCGCTGCATTGAGTCAACTCGGTCTGTGTGTAACGAGACACAGAAGTAGGTCTGATGCGCCGTGCCTGACTTCAGCGACTATGCGAGATTGCACTGAACAGATGGTCTTAGGCAAACATGCCAGATCCTCTACCAACAGGGTATCTCCTTCAGAAAGACCCGTGAGCTCCCATCCATGGCCAAAGGAAGGGGGAAAAAATCACAGCGGTGATAAAAAAATTTCCCTTCAGCTAAGCTTTTTGATGGACACACACGACAGCCGAAATCGCTTAAGCGTCAGCCCGGCCGCGCATCAAATGACGGGGATGGTGGATTACCGACGTGTAATTACTATCATCGTGTTACCCATGGGTTAAGGCCCCACCCCCCCTTTACTGCTCGATGCCGTAGCAAACCGGAATGACAAGTAGTTGTCGTGCCTTTCCTGTGATCGGATTGTAGAAGAGTCAACAATTTGAGAGGTTGTTACCATTGAGGAAGGGAAAGATGGAACACCGAGTGTTTCTCCAGCAGAACTCTAGCAGACACTATGAGCAACTAACAATGGAAATTGGGCACAAACCATTGTTATTAACAATGGTTTGTGCCCAATTTCCAAACAATGGTTTGTGCCCAATTTCCATTGTTAGTTGCTCATAGTGAGAACTTGGTAGTTGAAATGATTACACCACAATAAAAAAGAGGTTATTGGTCTTTCTAACTGCCAAAATACCTTCTCCAAGATGATTGGCGTGTCAGAAGAAAATAAAAGATACAATAAAGATCGTACATGTACGATAACACTTTCAGAGTACATACGATAGAACGTACATGTATGACATTGGTACCGAAAGAGTTCATTTGCCACTATTGCAAGGATAAGAACTCTTTTTTTAAATTTTTTGTTTGTTTACTAATTCTGCATCCTTTTTTTTCATTTACCGGTACAGTTCATTTTGAGGCAGTGCCAATTACGCACACAGCATTTCAAACAAAAGCAATTATCTGTGATTTTCACAGATTTTCCACGACGTATTTTTTGATAAATGGACAAATTTGCTGGTTCTAAAACCTCTGTTTTTTAAAAAGATTTCATTTTAAATTAGTGCATGTGGTTACTTTACAAAATCAGTTATCACATCTCACTGTTCTTTTTTAATGCATCTGGCACTGTTCCACGTAATAAAATGGTAACTGAGTAAAATGCAAATGAAGGAAGTACACGTACATGTAGGTGGTGGTTCCCGTATCAAGCCTGGCTGAATTAAATTAATGAATATTTATTAGGTTTAATCTAAAGTTAATTAGACAGGCCAAGCAACAAAAACAACTGTAACAAGGAGTGAATGCAAATTGGTAAATTTAAGATCTAATTTGATTGGTTATTAATCAAACTTGAATAAATCATACAGGATTCGTTGATTTATCTATCCCATGGTCAGTGCCACTTTCCAGCTAATAAGACTTTAAAATTTTAAACACTCAGCGAGACTTTCAGATGTATTGGGGTTGGGGGAGAAGGCAGTTGAGGGACAACTAGTTTTGCTGAAGTTTTTGTGAATTTTCAGAGAAATAGCAGATTACATGAACACAAAATCAACATTAGGATGAGAGAGAAATCATATGGTCTTCATTGGGATTCGAACCCAAGACCTCCGACACACTGGGCAGATGCTCTACCACCTGAACTATGAGACAGTGGTACACTCCCCTCAGGTTTTGTACTATACCCAAGTGATATTGAAAATTCCAGACAGACTGTTGATAGGGGACACTACAACTGAAGTACCTGGGTCCTTAGAAATCTCAAGTGGCTTCAAGTGGTGTATGCAAGATATACAAATAGCCCCAAGTACAGTTCACTCCTGGCCCAAGTCAAGTGTCTGTGCTCTACACCATCCAAGACTGGTCTCAAAATACTCAATAGACCTCGTTGAAGAAACAAAAATGTTCTCGTACAACTTCAAATCGGCTAATGCTTCGACCTTGGCGATACTTCAGGACATTCTATGTTTGGGTTAGTATTCACTGGAGCGAGGGGAACAAGGCCCACAGCTGGGCCAATTTGCACCCAGAGCAAACACACAGCATGGGGGTGCCGGTTCTCGCTGTCCGTCAAGCGACAGACCCACGCCCTTACCCCTTCCTCAATTACAACCCGATGCAGACCCAGGCTACACCAGCCTGTCGGCTCACGGACAGGCCAGCTGAGGGGGCGACACCTTATCTCCCAGCCAGTCACCGGAAACTTTAATTGTCCGTTATCCTCCCCATTTCATTCCTCATGTTACTTTCTCCCTCTCTCCCCCCTCAGATATTGACTTCTCATATTTGATTACATTTCTGATAGCATCTGAAGCACGACCCTCAGCTGGGGTTGCTGGAGAAGGAGTGATTTCATTGAGTGGAATGTACGACTTTACTACGGAGTGTTGCTGGGCAGCTGGGCAAGTTCGTGTAACACGGACCTGTTTAGGGCATTATTGGCATACAGATCCCAAAAGCAGATACATAAATTTGCTAAAAAGTGCAGTGTTCCGTGTCAACCTGACCAGAAATTGATTGCAAAATTGGAACAAAGGAGAAAGTTTTATGAAAGATAAGCCTAATCCAAGCAGTAATTTTTGAGGAAAATGGAACTTTAGGCCCACTTGGATTGTTTTTACAACTTGTACAAGTAGCAAAAATGTTAATACACGAGAGCAAAAATGTAACTCATATACTTTGCTGAATTTTAAATGATTTGAATCATTTTAAAGGCAAAACGTATGATAAACCATATAGGCCTATACTGGGGCAAAGGCATGTAGGCTTTCAAATGAAATATGGCTCAAAGAAATTGTACGCTAACATTTTTCAAATAAGTCGAGAGCGTGATGCAATTTCATCCCTTACGCGTGAGGGACGGAAATCAAGAGACAAATGCCTTTCCTTAGTCAACAACAAGTGAACAAGTGAACCTGTTTGATTACCTGCTACTGATGTTAATACACACACCCAGTTTATCACATGTTGAAATTGACTTTACAGTTTTATGCGGAGGTTGTTTTTATGCGTGAGGGACAGATAATCAATAAAATTGACCAAAAAGGCCTTTTTTAACATGCATTTTCAACTATTTCTTGAAAATGTGATGGCACAGCTGTGCCCAGTCAAATTGATTGTTAATTGTTGTAATATGATTGTAATATGATTGTAAAATATGGACATTTCTTTACAGATCGAGGTATTATTTTGATTAATTAAAGAAATTTTGAAATTTTCATCCAGTGTTTACCAGTTTTGGATCACGCTCTCGACAAAGTTTAAAACAATGGCATTTTTAACATGTCGTGTAAAATAAAACCGTACTCTGTGGACTTCTATTCAGAAACAAAATAGGAGATCCAAATGTGCTCACAGACACTGCATTATCATGGGCATAGGACACACTCACAGTAAATGGCCTTCATGCCTCATTAACAAAACACCACTTACAAAACGGAATTAATGAGTATATGTACATGCACAACTGTCGTGTTCGTAACTGTACCAACCAAAAATACTGCACCATACTGCAAGCTAGTAGCTAGTACTTTTAACGAGCCTCGATAACACAGTGTGAAGCTGCCAGAAAACATTAAATTGCAATATTTAGGGAAATAAAGCAAATCCGCTAATTATCTCTACGCTTCCCAAATGGTGGGGCCGTGAATTGGACACAGCTACTGCACTTTTTATGGCCACTATAATTCACATATATTGGCTCACGTCTTTTAATTGTGCAACTGCAATTTAGAAATGGCTTGGACGTGTACATTGTATGTGGGAAAATATAAAACAAACTATGGTAGTGCAAACAACCAACTTTTTGTAAATGACATCCCAAATTATTTACCAAAAATGTTGCTTAAAATGTCCAGCCAAAATCTCCAATCTGTATTATTTTTAACTGGTTCTCTGCTAAATTTTGCTAAGCACAAATGTTCACAAAGCAGTACTATTCCCTACTAAGCAGATCTGACAAATTAGGCCACGATCTACTCCAAAGTTCAGGTGGAAACTTCAGAAAATGGATTAATTGGAATTACTGTTCCACTGACATGTGATAAACTACGTGTCCAACATCCGCAAAGTGTTCCTATTACGTTGTGTCTACACAGCGTCGCAGCCAATTTCATCGGGGTGTACACAGACAACAGTCCAAATGGTCGTCTAGAGAGCCGTTTGGGGCCCGCCGTCGGGCGAGGTTCGTCCGTAACACACTGCCGACCAATCGCCCATTGGGACACCTCGCTAAATGGAAAATCCGCCGCAAAGACGAATGATTGTCGGCTTATGGTGATTGGAAATCCTAGTCCTAAATTACGGTTTTTGAAAATGGAGCAATACAACCACGTTAATATCATTCATGGCTCGGCGTAATGTCCGCATGTAGTAATCACAATAAATTGGCATGGCATGTAATGTACGTGAATTAACAGACTTTGCAACCCCTGTTAACACGAAGTGGTCTACTTTGCTCATCCAACTGTGAAATTATTTGTGAACTACCCTTGCATTATACGTATCAGTTTACTCGCCGAAAAAATATCAATCAAAATTACTCAAACTACATTCATCTGATAAAAAAATCTCCAGATACTAGCTTCAGTGCAGTGTCGCATAGCACAACGTCCGTCTACCCGAGCACCCCCTTTCAACTCCCCTGGGTAAACCTCACAGTTTCTTCCCAACCAAGACTTCTTTTTTTTACTGTCATCATCAAGTTGCAAGGGACAAGGATTAGACTAATCCATACCAGGCTCACTGTCTTGGTAACGTAGTACGAGTTTCCGCGGAATCCTAATTTTGACGGGGATTCTAGATTCCCGCGGGAGAGCAACATTGCAAGTTTTGGTTCCCCCTTTTCGCCTGAAGGGCCTGCAACTGCCCAACGGCTAGTAATAGGCCTTGACACTCCTTCCTATATTTTGGCCAGGTAACACTTTCTAAGGAAAAATCCAATCTGTAATGACTTGAAATCTTACTAAGATTGAAGTTGATTCTGCCCTCAAGAAAAATACTCTGTGCTGCGAGTTTTCAGCAGACAAAATTTTTTTTTCTTTCATTTAGCCAGTTTATGTTACCTGCGTAAATGCAATATGTTACAAATTATGTTTTGATGTCTTCTTGTAAATTACAATTAATGAATGACATGAAATGACCCGGACGAGATTCGAACCAGGGTAACAGATACACTAACCTGTTGGGAATGTTACAAGGGTGAAACAAAGAAAGAAAGCAAGGGCTGAAAAGTACTGACCTCAGAAAAATTTGCAATTATATTGATAGTCCGACGAGGGAACAAGTTTATAAATGTACGTAAACAAACAAACAAATCTACACAAATATCACAGTCTAATCATGAGAATTGCTACAAATCCCCGGGAGCTTTTACACACAAGAAAACCTGTAGGCGAACAAAGCAAACAAAAAAACCCTGCAAATTCTCCGCATGGAAACTAAAAAGAAACACACTCGGACCTCAGTGGAAATTAGTAATGCATGACTTTTCCTTTTTTTGTTGTTCCAAGCCCTAAACCGTTGTCCAAGGGTGATCTATATGTCGGCGGCGTAGACTTTTTGTAAGTAGCGATACAGACATTACTGGTTCAGCGAGATATTTTGTGAGTGAGAGAGAGACGAAAAGTCAACATAGATTCTGAAATCACATCCAGGAATGTAAGCTTTGGGCCCGGTGAGGTTGCGGACCCGAGGGAGGCCAGAAAGCTCGTGTTGGATTGCTTTTCCTCTCGCTTGTTCTCCCCGTTACCGTGGAGGCGAGAAGCTTAGAAGCGTCGAGGCTCTGTGCTATACTCTCGGAGTTTCAGCAGCGAGGAAACAGCCAGTGGTTTCTCTTAAGGTGTCAACTCACACGAGGTGGAACAAAGTCTCAGCATAATTTAGATTATGGTCGGAAACTGGAAACACATTTTGCAGATCCGGAAACCACAACGTAGGTTTTCCAAGACATTTCTGTTTTGGACTATTAATTACTTATGAATATTTCAGCAACATAATGTTTTCATCAGTTTAATGAAGCATTTATGACAGGATTGAAACTAAAAAATGTCCACGCTCAAGCTTAAAATTATGTAATTTTTGCCAAATTACAGAGTTCTGGGAATACAGGCTCGTCAGCAATGCGCACGCGCCAAATTCGTGCCACGAAATACGCAGCTCCATACCTTTGCTATGGAGCTTTGTATTTCGCGGCACGAATTTGGCACTCGCGCATTGCTGACGAGTCTGTGTTTTTCATCGTTTTGGCATTCAACCCCCCAACCTCTACCCCCCACTCCACCACCCCAACCCCCCATTGCAACAGAGAAAACCTATCTACTGCACCGCATGTTAGCCAGTCATTACATGGTAATTACACTGCTTATGCCTTTCCCTCCTTTCTCTCAAACAGGCAAATAACAGCATTTATCCAAACCAAGGTCCAAGTCCGATCATTAACTGGGGAACAGCGGCAACGTCAAGCTGGGATAAATGGACAAGACACGGTAGAACGGACCAGCACTGCTGAGATAGATGATATAACCTTGTCTGCCATGCACTGTATGTTGCTACTGCGTTTGTAATAATTATTCTACAAGGACTGTGATGGTCATAATGGAATTCATCAATTTATTTGTACATGTACATGTAGGTGAAATAAAAATAGGTCTTTCTAAAAAAAAATTGAAATCAAAGTGTGACATTTTTATATGCATAATTTGTAAAAACCACTTTTCCAAGTTACATTTTTAATAAGAAATTCCTATGCGATTTCTAAATCGTGTAAATATATTTTTTTAAATGTATATCTTTATTAAAAAAATTATACACTATTTGGAAATTGCATGGAATTTTCGTTTTTAAATTTAATAACCTGGTAAAGCTATTTTTTTTGTTTTACAAATGCATCAAAATGTCAAACTTTGGCTCCTGTTTTTATCGCATGTACAAGCCAAAAATGAAATCATCTGAATATTGGTCCACTCAAGTAGAAAATGACATCTTAGAGGACTGCATCTTCCTGTGTCTTAGCTAAGTATCAGAGGGTATCAAGGTGGATTTGGTGCGTCCTTGAACAAGGACACGATGAAATTGCTCGGACCGCTCTAAGACTGTAATCACACTGTTAAAGGAACAAAGAGTATCATACTCCAAACATGGAGTTATTGAACGAAGGAAATGTCAATGCTGAAACCAACAAGGTGCTAATACTTATATGAAAGCATCCAACATGATTTTAGCATGGAGTCACGACTAGACTATAGAGACCATCACCAACAATAGGCACCAGATTTTGCCTCCATTCTCTAAATGACACTGACATTTTCTAAACAAATCCAGGGCATGAGTTAGTGTGCCATTTTAACAAACAATTGTTGGTATGGTGCCTACTCACAACTGAAATGAAACAGTCAAACATGACGTTCAAGAAAAATCATTCGATCCTTATTGGGATTTGTACCTGAGATTGTGCCATTTTAGACGGCATGTAATGTTTTACAATTAAAGATACTTATGCCAAGAATATTTGTAGGCCAATCACTTTCCAGCAGCAATACAAATGAAAAGTTGAGGGAAATTACAGAAAAGAAACTCAAACTTTTGTAATCAAACTCTGGAATCCGGGTACAAATCCATGACAACTTCACAATCTCCAACCACTCTCAGGGAGGGATTGCCAAGCCAAAATCTGATGAAATGGTGCTCAGCAATGACCATCCTCCCACAAATCTTGTAATACCACCTTGATAACATCTTCAAGACACCTTGTATCTCCCTCCTCCATCCCTCGCCCACCTCTTCCTTCAAAACCATCCCGCAATCCCACTGCCTGGATTACATGAGATCCCTGTTGTCTCACCATGACCCCGAGGCATCTTACTCCTAGAGTTTTCCATTACAGCTTAGAATCCTTGCCGATTCTCAGCGTGACGTGTGCCAGGAAGGTCAAAAGCTTCGTTCAGACACTTGAGCAGTAATTTTGAAGCGGGAGAGGAAGCGGGAGGAGAGAGTAATTTATTTTCTCTTCCACAGCAAGACATTTATGATTTTGAAGATGGTTCAGAAAGCATAGGCAGTATTGTCGAGTGTGTGTGTGATGTGGGCGTTGGCATTCTTGAGAATTTGGAGTCTTCACAAAAAATAATGGAAATTTTGATTAAATTCTTTGTATGGGAAATTGATTTTGTGGGTAAGAGTGCAAATCTGGAGTTTTCATTTATTTTGGAATTTTTCAGTTTTTCAGGTAATGGAGTTATTTTTGTGGTCAGCCACAAAAACTCAAAGATATGTTTAGGTTGTCGTGCTGAAAGTAATTTATTTCTTTAAAAAACAAAAATTCAAAATTATACAATTGTGGTGTTAGAAAAGGGGCACTTCAATTACAAAATCAAAACAAAACAGAAAAACTGCCTTCTGGCCATGTATGAGGAAAAATATAACCCAGAGATAAAATAATTTAGGAATACTTATTTACTGCTATTAAATGTTTCACAAACTGTGCTTTGTGTCCATATTCATTTTTGTCCACAATATGTAATCGACCCTAAAGATAGACAAAATACATTTAACATAGTCTGCATTCATTGAAAATGCACATCAACGCCAGAAATATGCAAACAAGCTTTTTTAACATGCTCAATCTAGTTACAAGTATTAAAATCAGAGTTGCCCATTTCCCAAAATACATTTTGTTTCCCTACGACTATGACGGATTGGCCGATTCCGGTAAACCCTTCTCGCCCTCCTTCGCTTTTCTCGGCATTTCGGCATCCAAACAGATCACAAATCTCTTCGGTTTGTTTAGCCCCGGGATGAAAATGCGGACAAAGTATCCATCTTAAGACACACGTACGTGCCAAAGGGAAGAAAGAAGGAAAAAAGACGCGGGGACTTGAAACCCGACACCAAATGTAATTTTCAGTTGGTTAAATTTGGTAACTGAATGCTGTCGGAGGCTTGTCGCAGACTTGGCGATGGGGGAAATTCAATAACTACAGACAAGTTTAGGCTTGGGATTTTTTCCCCTCAATTCTCAGAGAATGATAAAAAAAACCTGGTGCCAGTGATCTCCACTACCGGTTTTGTCCGGGCGCGCCGCCCGGACAAAATCGTCAGAGGTACCGTTAGCGCCCGGACAAAAATTTGCCGCCCGGACAAAACATTGTGCCGCCCGGACAAAAAAAATATAATTTCTCCTCCAAAACACTACGAAAGTACAGCCAAGTCATTCACCTAACGTGATTCGGTAGCCACTGGTGTCATTATCGGTTATTTACCAAGCATATCTATCGGATCGGCGACCCAAATCCGCATCGATAACGGCCATGACAGTCTGCATTTGTTGAACAGCGCCCTCTAGAGGCGAATTTTTGGACCTCTTGAGGGCGCTGCATGCCAACCACTGTGCCGCGACGTACGGGCCGGGTGCGTTCGTCGTTGTGTGTTTGGGTTGGTACGTGCGTGTGTGTGCGCACCTAACCCCCCCCCCCCCCCCCCCCACCCCCCCCCCCCCACCCCCCCCCCCCCCCCCCCGCTGAGCGACATCGGCGCCGTGCGCCCGGACAAAATTTGGACCAGTGGAGATCACTGGGTGCATGATGAGAATGCTAACGATGGCTATAACTAATGCATGTGTAGGCAGTGTTATTATAACACACTGACATCCGACCCTTCAGAGTCTAAGTGGAACTTTAAACAATGATATACCTTCTATACTGTTATTCTGCCGTAAATCAGTGGTCTGCTAAACTTGACTATGCCCCTGTTAGCTCATGTGCACTCATGCATCAACTTGTGCCAGCTTTCTTTTAAAACGTAACTTCTTTCCCTCATCTGCAGACAGCCGAAGTGAAACGTGCGTTGCCATGGAAATTGGCTCTAAACATCATGGCCGTCGGGAAAAAGTACCATTGCAAAAGCACAGGGACACGGTTGAGTGATTTTGAGTGTAAAGCCATTGCCTAGGCAACTAACAAAAGATGACGTATTCACTTCGGCAGTCTATTTCTCACCCCATTTGTGTGCTCAAATGACAACATCTGTCTTACACCATCATGTTTCTATCAGTGATTCACAGGGCCAGGGTGCAGGCGAGGACATATTGGGTTTCTTGCCAGATTCGGACTTGGTTTGAGCAAACGTAAACATGGTAAATCTTACGCCAGAACTAATGCTGTGGTCCATGTAGGGAAGCACAGTATGGCACAGATACTTTACATGTTAGTATAGGTACTTCCTGCTAAAAATCAACAATTCTATGTACATGTAGAATCATTGATTGATATAAAAGTCAGATTGTGCAAAAACATGGGATGAGAAAAAATGTGTATGGTCTTCATCAGGATTTGAACCCCAGACCTTTGACACACTGGGCAGATGCTCCACCAGCTGAGCTACATAAGGCAGTGGTATACTCCCTCTGGTTCTCCAAGAACCTAATTAAATGTAAATTTGCTGAATAAATTCTTGTGTTTGCAAGATTAATTAATGAGAGCAGCACAGTCAGTGCTCAAATACATCACAAAAAAGAGGAAATTCAAAAATTTCCAAAAGACTTAATGTGACACTAGTCTAAAACAGGGTTTACACTAAAAAAGAAAAAAACTTTACAATAAAAATGTTTGAAACTCTGCCACTGTTTTGCAAGAACTTTTTTGATATCTTCTTTTTAAATCACCGTCCTTCAAGAATCAAATGCCTACTGCAATCTCCATCTACGAGGATCGCTTGTCTTAGGCAGGGTTTCTTACTGATGCTGGGGGAGAAAAAGTAATTATTTTGCCAAGGACGTTCGTGGAGCGGACTTGATTTCTTAAGACTAGCTCAGTCTGGACGAGAGATGAGTCAAAAATGGAACTACGTTGTGGCAAACGGGGGGTATAAACTGTGGTACTGCCGTGGAGAACGCAGCGATGGGGATTTGATGAGATTTGATGTTTGGTGGATGAAGGAATGGGAGGAGGAAGTTTAACAGTGAGGCAAACTCATTCGTAGGGTTTAAGTTGGCAAGTTTTTAGATAATGGACTAAAGATTTGGCCAAATGGAAATCTTTTGCAGTCACATTGGCCTATATTTAGTTTTTTACAGTCGCATATTCCATTCTAATTCCATTCTAATTACATTTTTGTTCTTGCAAATTGCTCCAGATTACAGCAAACTTTGTCAAAATTAGCCATTTAGATATAATATTGATTATATACCTCATGCGTAGATTCCTGTCATCTGATTGGTTAAAAGTGGGGGCATTGAATCAGCTAGACCCGCGCGTGTAGAATTCTGACCATGACAAAGGGCATAGTCTTTGCCATGCCCCGGGCATAGTCATTTAGCGGGTTCCGGACGCGCGCATAACATGTGTTAGCATAGCTATAGCTGTGCACCAACTATGCAGCTGGGTGCTTCACGTAAACATTCATCAGGACGGTAATGGCGGAATCTCGACGAAGTCGTTTTGTCGTCTGTCGTAGATGATGAAGTCCCTAAAGTAAGAGAAGTGGCCTACAGTTAAAACTGTGTCAGGTGAAATGTGCTACTAAAGTGCCAGGTGATTATGCTACAATTTTTTGCTGTAAATATACAACTTTTTCGCCGTAGACCAGCTTCCGAAATCGAAACTCGTAGGACCACTGTCATGACTGTGACTGTGTATCGTTACTTTTAACCAACCAGATGACAAAAATCTACACATTCGGTATATAAAACAAATATTGACTGCTGTTCGTTCGGGTCATGGTTAAGATTATAGGCCCTCGGTGATCTCGAAGCCATGACTATGCCCCTCGGCTTCCACCTCGTGGCATAGTCATGGCTTCGAGATAACATTGGGCCTATAATCTTAACCATGCCCCTCATTGCAGTCAATATTTGTATATTATCACACACAAACTTGCTTTCAGTAAAACATAAAACAACCCAGTTTTACGTTATTAAGTATTATTTCTTCACACGGCCCCTTTTCAGGAAAAATGATAACGATTGTGGAAGACTGCTTTTTAATAAATTTTGCCAAAGTCACAAATGATGTCAACCACAGGAATAAACAAAAACGAGATGGAAAATGTAACACGGGACACCAAAATTGGACCCCTAATTTATAGAAAGACCCAAATGTGCTTGTCATTTTGCCTTTGCCTCTGAAGAAGACTGCTAGTGTCTGAATGCGAGGCCACCAATTTTACAGTGTGATTTGACTACATGTCCTGCTGGTTGGCAACCAGTTTACAACTGTCTGTGTATTAATTACAATTTTCATATAACAGACTCGGCCATTTGAACATGTTTAGTCAATAATACCAGCACTTATTATTTACAATTTAAAAAATTCAATTAGCTTTGTTAATTACATTTGGAATTGCTCCACATGAATGTCTGTTTTTATGGGATTAAAGTGCTGGCAGTTTTAGTTCAACAAGGCTGTGAGATCTCACAAAGAGCTTGCACAGTTGGTGGTGGAGGATTAGCGAAGGAGTCGTTTTGGCCACTAGTCGAGCAGAAAATTGGTATAGGATTATGGACTTTTTTGTCAGCTATCCTGAGCGAACCAACTATCAGAGGGGGAGGGGGTGGGGGAAGCCCAATTACACTGTTCCCTTGTTTGTTATTTATTTTCTGCTGGTAGTTACACAGTAATGGTAGCTTTTAGTGCTTGGGTGGTTGCAGAATGGTTTTTGGAGCTTGCTGCTGTTTCAGGGTTTGGGGCGTGCGGGGGGAATTCATTCGGCAAATATTGGGGGATATGAATAGAAATTTCGTTACTGTCGGTTGATTGGAAACCGCAGGAATTGTGCAATATTGATGAGGGTAAAAACATGAATGCTGGGGAAAAACAATGTGTGTGCAAGCAATTTTTTTACGTGTGGAAAAAAAATAGGCCTTTAACTACAGTAGTCTGTGTTCTGTGCAGTATAGCAAGGGTACCAGCCTAAATAGGACAATGGCTTTGTACAATTTCTTGAAAGGAATAGTTTTTCCATTGTTTTCTTAGAACGTAGATGAGGTACTGACATGACTTATACACAGGTTGGTTTTTATCATACACATCCTTAATCACACATGGAGATGACGCCATTTAAGACAGTTTTCCCATCCTGAGATCCAAGTTATAATATACTAAGGATTACTGTTCCAGTAATCATGGAACAGTAATCAAGGAATACCTAAAATGCATACAGTACAGTGGCCCTACACTATACTGAACATGGAAGTAGGCTACTTTGATATAAAGTATTGGATCAACCCAGCAAAACGTCCGTTCCAGCACCGTCATTATATTGGCTTCATAATAACCACAGACACGGAATACAATCCGCATAATCCATTAGAAAAGGACCTCGTTCGCTTGTTTGATTTCCGAGCTAAGACGCGTTAGCAACGTCAAAATATTGACATTAATATGCACACTCACAATCCAGGGGTAAAAAGATATACATGTAACTCCCAAAGCCACTTCTACTGTGAGATGTCGGTAAACAACGACCATCTGGCTAGTCTATTTGGTCAGTTACTGAGGCTGGTCGATCAACAGAGGGCAGCATGTAATTTATTGGACAATAGACTGCCAAAGTGAATATGTCTTCTTTTGTTAGTTGACTCTACACTCAAATCACTGAGCCATGTCCCTGTGCTTTTGCAATCTTGGGGGAAAGAGAGGGGCGGGGGAGCAGTGGAGAGGGGCATAGGAGAAGGACAGGGGGAGAAGGGCACTGAGCAATGTCCCTGTGCTTTTGCAATCTTGAATCTATGGATTCTATACAATTTACGGCTCTCCTTACTGGATAGTACCCTACAAACAGGTTACTATTATTAATTACACAAATTACAATTCAAAATTAACAGAACATCCCGTAACGGCATGCCATCTTTGTAATCATTGGCAAGTCTATGGTCCACATGACAGCCTACTGAGCTAGACTGGTTCCCGTCCACATATTCCACACAGGAGAATATAAGGACAGGTAAAGGGCGCTTCATCTTGATCTGTAATTGGTCGTCTTTGCGTGTGCGCATTGTGTTTTTTATATTTAAAAATTGGCCAAGCCCTTTGCTTTAGGCAATGGATATAAGTTACAAATGTCAATGCAAAATCTGCGCACTTACTAAAACATAAAAAACTAATAATAACCACGTGACTGGCAGAATTCTGCCCGTCATGGCTGCCCTTTACCGATCCCTATATTTTCGCAATAAGCGAACCAATCTATAGGGATCGGGAACCAATCTACCTACTGAGCTAGATTGGTTCCCGATCCCTATAGATTGGTTCGCTTATTGCGAAAATATAGGGATCGGTAAAGGGCAGCCATGACGGGCAGAATTCTGCCCGTCACGTGGTTATTATTATTTTTATTTTTTTAGTAAGTGCGCAGATTTTGCAATGACATTTGTAACTTGGCCGTGCGTGTCGAACATATCAATTATGTAAATAAAGTACATTGCCTAAAGCAAAGGTCTTGGCCAATTTTTTAATATAAAAAACACAATGCGCACGCGCAAAGACGACCAATCACAGATCAAGATGAAGCGCCCTTTACCTGTCCTTATATTCTCCTGTGTGGAATATGTGGACGGGAACCAGTCTACCTACTGAGCAAGACCAAAAGGGTCCCACAGTCACCAACAGAGGGCAGCATTGTGCATTAGCAGTGTTAATATTGGGTTCCAGTTAAACAACTGTTAGAGGGCGCCATTCAGCATTTGTGTGAGTAGTTTGATGAAGTGATTACTTGTCACAGAATTCTTCACTGTTAGGCCAATGAAATTAGATTACTAGTTTCTCGTCAATCATTTATCAAATTTTGGTGAGGGATTTTTTTCATTATTCATTATTTAATCAAGAAAAAATACAACCTTTACACATACACGAACTGCCATTTAGAAACTGATCATTAAGGCTCTAAACTCGCCCAGAAATGGTTTGGTGCCAGTATCAATTCCATTGAGTTATACTGGGTAGCTTGTGTTTGAAGGAGGAACAAGTTGAAATGACAAAATCATGCGAGATGACAAAGCCACAAAGGAGATATTTGTCTGGTTATGAAAGAGCAACATATTTGAATATAAACACAAATGCTGCAAAACACAGATCGTGACTGCACAACTGAAATGGAAACGTTTCGCTTGAGAGTAGTTTGCATCTAATTTTTCCCCCTTTTTTTGCAAAATAATGAAATTTTGGCACAATGAAATTTTGTGGTCAAAATCACATGCGGGCACTGACGAGAAACTAGTTATCTAATTTCGTTGGCCTTATTTCAGAACCTAAATGAGGTAGTGAGCTGACTTAAACGGAGATTGGTTTTAATCTGACACAAACTCCAGCAAATCAAAAGAAATGTTCTACTTACCAACCTCTTGGATAAGTTTGTTTTCATCAACTACTGGACATTGTTAGCTGTAAGTCCTCCTTGAGCTTGGATTTCTTGAGTCTTTTTCTTGGACCATCTGAGAAACAAACAAAAACCCTCTGTATTTATGCTGGAACTGGGGAAGCTGTTTGTATGGATGGTTGGTAAGGGGGAGGTTCCAGTTAGCACTTTACACTATGAGCAACTAACAATGGAAATTGGGCACACACCATTGTTACTAGGGAGGTTTCGCACCGTCACGGATACCGATACGGATACGGATACGTCATGACTTTATGCGCTTCTCATGACGCGTAACCGTAGTACACATGTTTTCATACGCGTGAGCAACGGTTATCGCCTCCATATGCGTAGCATACAAACGGATACCGGTTATGCTTATTTTTCGCTTGGTGGATTAATAAGTTTTATGCATTTTGTTTCTTTGTGATGTATCTTCCATGAATACCGATCGAATTTAATGAGTCATGCCCACGTAAAACTGAGGAAAATCAGCTGAAAACAAAACCAAGCGCAGAGCAGATTTAGCAGATTAATGTATGCACGTAGTCACATAGTGCAAAACCCAGTTCAGTGAGCGCATCAACGTGAATGGTTACCGTTATCATATCCGTTATCATATCCGTATTCGTAACCGTATTCGTCACCTTGCGAAACCTCTCTAATAACAATGGTTTGTGCCAAATTTCCATTGTTAGTTGCTCATAGTGTTATCCTGGTTTTAGGTCATTTTTTAATGTCAAACCAGTTTCCATTTAAACACATGGCAAAGATAATGAGTAATGCTATGTACATGTCTGTCTCTTGGGGGCACTCTTTACAAAACTTGAGTTTTACTTGGGCTGTTTTTGAAATCACTGGAATGGGCTTTGGGCTGTTTCTGTTTACCCCTGGGTGTACTTCACCTGCTTGAGCTCCTCTCAGTGGCCTTAAAACATTCAACAGGAGTGAACGTTCAAGTTTGTGCTGACGCCAGATGTTTCTGTAGCTGCGTTCATATTTCTGATTTGCACCAAGCATCAGCCAGAGACGAAGCCAGTCGTTTTGTTTTGAAAACGACCATAGTTGAAAACAAGAAAACTACTAAGTAATTTGGGGTAATAAAAGATACATGGCTCTCTTTTTTTCTTCGGCAAATACATGCAATGGGTGAAGCAGCGACTAGTCAGGTAAGTTACCTTTACTGAATTGATCGGCCGTCTTCTTGCGCAAGTCTTCTACTGTTTCCTCTGCCTCCGCCCACTCCAAGACGAGTCGACGCCCATACAGATGGCTGCTGTGGCACAGAGCATCGAACGCCCTCTGGTGACAAAAACAGTAAAACAAAGTATGAAAATTAATTGAACATTTGACACCATGGTAATGATTTGACACCATGGTATTGATTTGACACCACGGTATTGATTTGACACCACAGTATTGATTTGACACCACAGTATTGATTTGACACCACAGTATTGATTTGACACCATTTGACACCACGGTATTGATTTGACACCACGGTATTGATTTGACACCATTTGACACTACGGTATTGATTTGACACCATGGTAATGATTCCAATACCATGGTGTCAAACTTGGTTCAACTTTAGTGAAAAACTTCACATCAAATCTTAGTTAAAACTGATAATAATAATATATAATAAATAATATTGGTGGATTAGTGTATAGCGTACACGTCTACCGTACAGGGTACTCCTGGCACTGTTGCCATTATTATCGCTGCCATCAGGGAATCACCAGAACCATTTCACTTCAACTAGGTGGCTGCTGGCCAGGCACTGAACCCTATCAGCAGTTAGATTGTGGCATTCCCCCTACATGGTACTCCTGGCACTGTTGCCATTATTATCGCTGCCATCAGGGAATCACCAGAACCATTTCACTTCAACTAGGTGGCTGCTGGCCAGGCACTGAACCCTATCAGCAGTTAGATTGTGGCATTCCCCCTACAGGGTACTCCTGGCACTGTTGCCATAATTATCGCTGCCATCAGGGAATCACCAGAACCATTTCACTTCAACTAGGTGGCTGCTGGCCAGGCACTGAACCCTATCAGCAGTTAGACTGTGGCATTCCCCCTACAGGGTACTCCTGGCACTGTTGCCATTATTATCGCTGCCATCAGGGAATCACCAGAACCATTTCACTTCAACTAGGTGGCTGCTGGCCAGGCACTGAACCCTATCAGCAGTTAGATTGTGGCATTCCCCCTACAGAGTACTCCTGGCACTGTTGCCATTATGACCGCTGACATCAGGGAATCACCAGAACCATTTTGCTTCAACTAGGTGGCTGCCTTGCCAAGGCACAAAACCCTATCGGCACTTAGATTGTGGCGTTCTCTTAATAGCTCCCAAATATCGCTCAGGTTGATGAAACAATTAAGATTAAGTGTCTTGCCCATGGACACAAATAAGACGGGAGTTTAGAAAGGTTACCATGTGAAATCTTTGAATTGAAATAAAAAAATTAAAAAAAACACAAATTCAACTGACAAAAAAAACCCCAACCTTTGCATCTTGTTTGCTGAGGAAATCGACAAATCCAAATCCTCGGTGCGATCCGGTTCCAGTCATCTTCTTGGGTAGTCTGACTGACTTGATCTCACCAAATGTCCTGAAAGAGATTTCATAAACATGTGACAATAAAATAAGTGACGCCCAATTGGAACGACTGTACTCCGTCTCTCCTTGTTTCTTAACCCATAAGATCTGAAACCTTTACACCGGAAAGTTACCCTTACCCACAAATACGCAGAACTAGGGGTGTCTTTCAAATTTTCAGATTAGGTCAAAGTAGAATACTCACCCAAAGAGTTCCTGTATTTCTTGTTTCTTGGCCTCAAACGGGATGTTACGAATCAAGATCTTACTAGAATTCTGTTTAAGGTTCTTTGTGGTCTTCTTTGATGAGGCTTGATTTGTCCTGAAAAAAAGGAGGGAAAACTGTGGTTAGTAATTGTCACTGATTTAATATGGGTCATCCAAGGGTCCAGAGTCCATTTTGGAATACAAGATATTTTTTTCACAAATGCTTTTATCTTATTTCAAAATAGAAGAAATAATTTTAACTTATTTGAAGGAGGTAACTTCAGTCCCCAAAGGGTAACAAATAGTCAGACAACATACCTTTCTATAAAAAACTGCCTGTATAACATTCTTACCCAAGTAAGACTTAACAGACCAAGACCAAGATGTCCAACAAGTGTCTCTCCAAATACAAGTTAACATGAAATTTGACCCCACAAGCTCATATTTATTTTGATCCTCATTTGATCCTAATTTGATCCTCATTTGATCCTCATTTGATCCTCATTTGATCCTAATTTGATCCTAATTTGATCCTAATTTGATCCTAATTTGATCCTCATTTGATCCTCATTTGATCCTCATTTGATCCTCATTTCATCTTCATTTCATCTTCATTTCATCTTGTGAAATGTGTATGCACCCTTCAATAACTAACAAGGATTACCTAATCTTCATTATATGAAGATATTTCCCTAATGTGAACATGATCTTAGATTGGAACCAAGTACTTACTCTAAGCTGGCCCTGTGTGAGATCTTGAGTTCCAGGCTATGTCCATCAAGCGTAGAATGTTGGAGTTCTTTTAAGGCCTTCTGGGATGATTTGGTCTTCTTGTATTCAACAAAGCCATAACCCATTGATAACATGGCTCCTAAAATGAGAACATACAGGCAATGATGTAGTCAGAGTAGGTAGAGATCAAATTACAGATGCATTCTGTTTTTATTGATATTGTGTTGGAGTACAGTCATCGAGCAGTTTAGGTTAAAAACAAAAAGTCAGAAAGATGTTACCTTGTTGTTTGGGGTCCTTCTTGCGCGATATCGTTACACTCTTCACTTTCCCACAGCGACAGAACCACTGCAATATGAAGTGTAAGTTATACAATAATAATAATAATAAACACAGTTCTTATATAGCACATTTTAGATCCAACGGATCAATCAATGCGCTTTCTGCATTATTACCCCTGGTCATTGGGCTCAGTAATATCATTCCTTAATCCTTCTCAGCTCCCTGGGGAGTATACAGCCCCGGCTGCCTATTAGGCGCTCAACGGCTAATCAAACGCATCAACTTTCGCTACCCCCACAGGTACCCATTTTGCTCCTGGGTGGAGAGAAGCAATGCGTGACAAAGTACCTTGCTCCAGGGTACACGCACCATGGATGGGCCGGACTGGGATTCGAACCTACTACCTTTGGAACTAACCCAGGTTTTGAGTACGATCCGCTAGACCGCTCCGCCACAGCACTCCAATGAGTGAAGTTTAAATTTGTTTCAGCTTACACCTGACAATTTCCAAACTATTTCTTATAAATAAATTTATAGAAAGACTGCAGTAAAAATAAAATCATAAGTAAAATTGGAGTAAAATTACAAAGATTGGAATAAAAAAAAAAAATCAGGTAATAATACTGTAATTCTTCAGGATTCAGTAAATAGATTAAACCAGGCAAGGCTACAGCCGGTTAGAGAAGACACACAAATCTTAACGCCGGTACCGACAGCGGTACCGCTGCGGTACCGCTCGAGAACAGGTTACTTAGTGCAGGAGGTACCGCTAAAAACCGTCGGTACCGCAGTCGGTACCAGTGGTTAGATTTATGTGTCTTCCTTTAGTTCTTTATAATTCCAATTTGTTTTTGTGATGATAATTTTTGATGATTTTACTCACATCTTTAAGTGATTCCTCCGTGGTTTCAAAGTTGAGATTTTTCACAAAGAGCGTCGTGTTTGGCTCCGTTTCCTCATTGTCACTTTCTTCATTGTCTGTTCGAAAAGGACAAAATGCACGTCTTAAAACAAGCTTCACACTTCCAAAGCTGCATATTAGGTGGTTAAATTAAGACACCACAAACATGTTGCTTGTTACAGTTGCCTAAACAGGACCTAAAATGGACGGAAGAAAGGGATGGAAGAAATGAATGGTCAACAAAACAGACAAATAGTTTAAAAGAGGGAAAGGGAAAGGGAAATTTAAACAAGGAGATCTCACATGTTCTTTTCTCTTTATTTTTGTTTTCATCTTCAGCCGGCTGTTCTTGGACAAGTTGTGGGGAATCCCCACCCTGTCCGTCACTCTTTGTGTTACCCTGTTTGTCTGCACCAGGGGAGGGTTCTTGCGAGGGTTCTGTGCTGAAGACGTTAACCGGTGCCCACTCCAAGTATAAGGGGACGTGATGGAACTGAATTAAGGTAAAGATGTTTAAATGACATATCATTGATCTGAAGATGAAATGACTTGAAAAAATGAAATTTACCGAGCCTGGATTCGAACTTAAGACCCTCTGATTAACATGACATATGTGCTAATTTGGGACAACGTCCGACATATGGCATAAGGGTCAGATTAAGAATGTTGGTTAATAAACTGAGGTGGGTTCGAATCCCAGTAAAGCCAAATATTTGTTATAAAACAAATTATAAAAACAAACCACAAAATTAAAATTTACTCCCTCCACAGGGCAATTTAAAAATTAGACTATAAAAATGAGGACATTCGAAGATTGAATTAAATAAACCAACCTTGGTGTAAGCTAGTTTGAAGAAAGCTGTCCTGGCTTCGGTTGGTTCAATAAACTCCACAATAGCCGTCACCCCAGCAGGGGGCAAGATGACGCGGCCCAAGCTACCGTTGGGGGCAAACAGGTCCCTGAGCTCTGATGCTTGGGTTCCTGCTGGGAGGTTCTTGGCTAGCATTGTGGTTTTGCTCCTGGCTCCAGATGGCTGGGGGAAGAGGATGCAAATTGGTTTCAAATACGCAATTGGTAATTTTTTTCTCAATGCATAGTTCCGACCTGTCAATCAATCGAACCCGCCGACCAATCACAACAGAGCTAGCAGATATCACTGACATAGGTCAAAGTGCACTGTCTCACAACAACATGATGATCACGCGATATGTTCTGCCGGCCCCATACAATTTGTACAGTGTTGTATGCGATGATCCGGGTGAATTTTTGGTTTCAAGGCCGGTCGTTTCGTTGTTCAAAGGTACGAAAGCACGTATGTCATGATATGACATCCCTGTATTACTCGCCCTTTACTCGGTGTGTTCTAAGATAACTGTCGACCCTGAAACATGAATACCTTTGAGTTTTTTCCAATGAATCTGTGCTTTCCGTTGAAAGTCCCATTGCTTTGTGCGTAGTGTGCCGCCATTTTTGACGATAGCGTGTGAGTCATAGCAACAATATCCACGGGGGCGGGGCTAACTAGGCAAACTCGGAACTATGCATTGTCCTGCTACAAAAATACAACACTTGAAACTCAACTGGAGGTGTGGCGATTTAGTTGATAGTGCATCAGACTGTCATGTGGTAGGTCTAAGGTTCAAGGCCTGTTCACTGCAACCATATTGTGTCCTTGGACAAGACACTTTGCATCGTCTCTCTCTCTCTCCACCCAGGTATAATGGGTACTAGCAAATACTGGTTGGGTAATCTAACTAAATGTTAAGGATTAAGCCTGCGATGGACTGCAACTTTACCTGACTGAATGAATCCAGAGCCACTCCATTATCCAGAAGGAACTGCCGAGTCTCAGCAACAATCTGGGTTTCTCCTAACGCCATACGGACTGCTAAGCTACGATCCGTTGCCTAATACGACAAAATAAAAACAAAACTTGCAACTGAATACACACGAGCAGGAAACATTTTGCCACAAACACATTGTTTTTGAAATCGGTAATACTAATAAACAATGGCTGCATGAATACATCACAATGTATTATATGGGGATAGAATTGTCAGGGTTTCCAGCTTTTTATGAAAACAGAATTCCCTGATTTTTCCTTGAGCTCTCCCGGTAAATTTTCAAAATTCCCAAATAATTACTTCAACATATTTTCCGGTAAGGACCATATGGGGCACTATATGGGGCACCATATAGGGACTATTTGGGGCACCATGGCCGAGCGGTGTATCATGTTGAATCTAAGACTATGATCAATCCACAGGTCGTGGGTTCGAATCCCATCCCGGCTTGTCCATGGTGCGTGTGCTCTTGGGCAAGGCACTTTGCCATGAATTGCCTCTCTCCACCCAGGAGGAAATGGGTTACCTGTGAGGGTAGAGAAAGCTAATGTGTTTGATTAGTCCCGGTGCGCATAAGCTGCACGGGACTGTATACTCCCCAGGGAGTTGAGAAGGATTAAATAATGCAGGGTAATAATGCAGAAAGCGCATTGAGAGATCCGTCGGATCTGTAATGCGCTATATAAAAACTGTCTATTATTATTATTATTATTATATGATTTTCTCTCTTCTTATGTTTGACATATTTCCTGTTTAACACGCTAATCATCCAGTGGATACGCTGTTTAGACATGAGACAAAACATGGCACTCATTACCAACCTCAGTTCAGCCAGTGGCCAAACTTCTCCAGCTGTAAGAGACATTTGTTTTGGTACTCACGGCATCTAGTAGTTGGCTCTTTGTAGTCTGGTATTTCTGGGCAATGGCTTCGGCTACGGCATCAGATCCAATGAAGAGGGAATTCCAGTTGTGGGAACTAAAACGTATCAAAAGAACAACATTGCAACTAATCGATATGGTATAAAGGGATGTTAACAAAGAGGAGTGTGTTGAGGTATAGGGAAGTAGGGGGAGTCTCTCTGTCACATGTCGTGCTAGCTTACCTTCCACTCCTAGCTTTATCTTTGGATTGTTTCTGCTTCTTGTAAGATGATGAGTCTCGGGCATCACCGGCTTCCGACTCGGAAGTCTTTTTCTCCTTTCCAGGGAGGATGTGAAGCAACCGGCCCTTGGGGAAAAAGAAGATAATTATAGACAAAAATAGCATTGGTGTCATGACTTAATTTGGTTAAGGATGGATGCACCATGAGAAGGGATGTCGTTTTCACAGTTCTACAGAGAGTAAAAGGGGGAGGGGGGTTTGGGGGGTGTTCGAGGGCCGCGTAGGACTTTACATACAGTGTACAATGTTGATATTTCACGGTACTGACAGAAAAATGTTGATAAGTAGAATTACGGGGGGAGGGTCTTGAAAAACACTACGCTGTGTAGAACTGTGAAAATATTGAAAAATATTGACAACTTTGGATGGCCCCTAATAGGTCAATTGGCAGATTGACCTCCATTAACAGACCTGTGGAAAATAAATACTACGACAGCCTGGAGTGGAGACTAAGTACCAACCTGGAAGGTCTTCCCATCGAGGTCTGTGAAGGCTTTGACGGCGTGTTCAGGCATCATGAAGGTGATGAATGCAAAGCCTTTGATCTTCTTGGTTAATGCGTCAATTGGAAGATTCACCTCCGTTAACGGACCTGCCAAACAAGAAATATCATCAAACATTCTTACGTTGTTATGGCTTCATTTTGAGAATCTTCAGAAATCTATAAATGAAAAACGCTTGGAAGGGTTTTCTAAACATGCAGTACGTCATGCATGCAACAGGCAGCCTAGATTTTAAAATGGGCTTGTTTTGCTTAGTTCCTCCAGGTTGATAACATCAAGTCTAGATCTGAAATACTTCAAGTTAGTTGTCTCTTTCATGTCAGCTGGTAGAAGATTCCATTCCGGTATGGTAAATGGGTCATTCTATAAATTTGGGGTCCACTTTTTCTGTCCCCGTTACATCTGACATCTTGTAAAATGTTGTATTTTGTAAATTCAGGACATATTCTTTAAATGCCTTCTATTTCAAAGAGTGATTACATAAAATACAATTCATAAAAATATGGTTTGAAGGCATTTATTTTTTAATGATACTTGTATGGCAAATAGCAGTATGTCAGGTGTTGCGGGGACAGAAAAATGTCACACGTTGGACCCCAAATTTATAGAATGACCCATATGGGTAGAGTGGAAACTTTGTTATCTCCTTTGTGAACTTAAGATGGTCAATGTTGGATGGAGCTGGGCGATTCAATTCTTTCAAGATGAGTCGAGGGAAACACTGTATAAGATGGCGACTTCACAATTTCTTGAAAGCATGGACACAGTTTTTCAGTTTTCTTGGAACATAGATGAGGTACTAAGCTGACTTATACACATGTTGGTTTTTATCATACACATCCTCAATCACACATGGAGATAACGCTGTTTGTAACAGTTGTTTAATCACGTTATATGACTTCAAACGGTGCTTAAACTGACCATATTTGCTGAAGAGTTTCTCCAAATCGTCTTCTTGGCAGACGTAAGCTAGGTTCCGCACAAAGAGCCTGCCTGTCTGTTAAAAAAACAACAAAGTTCGAAATTAATTTCCCAATTTCAAGATGTCCAAGAGCATAAAGCCATATTGGAGTGTCTCCGTTTGCTTCAATGGAGTGCTGTTATGACCCAGAGACCGCTGGGGTGAATGAATTTGATACAAATGTATTTGTCCACATTGCCCAAGAATAAACTTTACTCAGAAAGGTTCAGAATGTTTTCGTAAATTCCATAAAATGTTCAAAATACGACTGTTTAGACTGTTTACCTCTCCAATTGGCTCACTGGTGCTTTCCAGTTCAGCAGCCTGTTAGACAGAAACACAAAGATGAACGTCAGTACAAAAACAGTGCAGAATTGGCGGAAGGTATTGGCAAGTCGCGTCACAAGTCTGCGTCACAAGTCTGCGTCACAAGCCCGCATTAAACCTTGTGACATATCATTTAGCATATCAGCAACATAAATGCAAATGACAAACGGACCTGTTTTGACCAAGGTGCCTCACAGTCCCCGGTACCCCACTGCTTTCCCTGGTTTACTTCATCCCTGAAGAGTTCTATATAACGTTTGCCTGCAAACACAACAAAAAGCCAACAAAATAAAGTTAGAGATCTCAATTCTTGTTTTCCACATCCATTGTCTTTTACAACCCATCTTGTGTTAAACCAATTTACAGACTTGGAGTGTCAAATAAGAGATGTAATTACTATGCAGTGGTTAAAGGCAGTATACATAATTGGTATCTCGAAAATCAGAAATGTTCACAGATTTACGCCTAACTTACACAATATAAACATGATGACCGTAGAAAACTTCCCCTGAAACGGTTTTGTCTGAAGTGCTATAGTCTTTGAGAAATGAGTAAAACAATTAGTTTTTGTCTCATGAGACGAAAATTCAATTCGCCCCAAAACCATTTCGCCCAAGTGTCATTTCGCCCCAAACCACTTCGCCCGGGTCACATTTCGCCCCAAATTACTTCGTCCAAACACTACATCGCCCAAATGCCACTTCGCCCCAAAACCACTTCGTGCACAGGCCGTGGTTCAGGGCGAAGTGGGTTTGGGGCGAATTGATTGCAAACCCTTTTTTGACCGTTTTCTCAAAAGTTAGACGAAGTACGGAGCTGGTTTTTGTTCAGGTTGGTTTTAATCATGCATATCTTCAATCACACAGGGGGATAAAACTATTTGTAACAGTTTACCAATCATGTATACTATCTTTAAATCTCAAATGGCCATAAAGGCACATATATACAGCACATATATTGTACAGCACTGTGGCGCAGCGGTAGAGTGTCAGGCTTGCAATCGGAGGGTCGTGGGTTCGAACCTCGAAGCGGACGCAGGCTTTTCCATTGGTCAGGAAAACTTAGCTGTACATCGCCACCTGGTGTAGCGGGCCCCGGCCACCTAGTCGTTAATGAGTACCTGGTGCTTGCACTAGGGAAGGAAACTGCAGACCCGAGCAGTAATCGGATCTATCTCCGGGTTAAATGCAGGCTCAAAAGCCAAGGAGTCGGGAGTTGAGCGCCCGCAGCAATACGCGGATACCGCGCATGCCCTTTCCTTTCCTTTTTTTCACATATATCTCACCCATGTAATCTTTGTTCCTTTTTAATGCTTTCACAACATCAGGTTCTGAGGAGAATTCAACGAAAGCTATGCCTGTATGAGAAAAAGAATTCAAAAATAGACAAATTTAAGGAATATTGGCTAAACATTAGCATGGTATGTAAAAAAAAAACCACTCAATTTCGAATGTACTAAAAGGTCGATATCAAAGGTTTTGGGGTGCTATCATACTTCTCAATAATGGCATTACAATCAATTTATCAGGAATTACACTTCCATCAATGATGCTTGAAGAACATGTGTTTAAAAGCAAACAACTTAAATATGGTTGAGTATTAGGCTCTCAAAGTTTTTAAAAACTGAATGAATGTCTGGAAGTGCCCAAAAAGTTGGTATTTTGGTGACAAAAATCATAATTTTACATTTTTCTTTCCTTACCTGTTCTCTGCTTCTTCTCATTAAGAGGAATCCGAATTGCCATAATAGTGATCGGTGCAAAGAAATTTTTGATGTCATTCTGTCAAACAATGGAACAAAAATGAAATTTCGTTAATCAACTACTCAAATAATTGACCTTTCTGTAAAGACAAGTGCATTAACGCAAACAAATGTATTGGTTTTTTATTGTCATTTTGTTGTACAAGTATTTTTGTAAACCAATCTAACCGTGCATGCACTCCCTGCTGCAGAACAATGCATAGTTCCGAGATTGCCCAGTTAACCCCGCCCCTTAGATATTGTTGCTATGTGCTCACAAGCCATCGCAAAAAAATGGCGACACAACGTGTAGAGCAACGGGACTCGGCATGGAAAGCACAGATTCATTGGAGAAAACTCAAAGGTATTGATGTTTTAGGGTCGACAGTTAATTACCGTAGCACACACTGAGCAAAGGGCTAGTAATGCAGGGATGACATATATTCATAAAAATGCGCTTTCCTACCTTTGAACAGCGAATCGCCCGACATTGAAATCAAAATTCACCCAGTCACTGGCGCATACAACATACATTGTGTGATGATTGCATCACTTTGACCTTTGTGGGCGCCGTCTGCTGGCTCTGTTGTGATTGGTCGGCGGGTTCGGCTTGATTGACAGGTCGGAACTATGCATTAGTGCTCAGCATTCTGAACACGTCATTCCTACCTTTTAGCCTTATTAGCGTCATGATGCCATTCTTACATTTTGCTCTGATGAGTGCAAGTCGAAGAGTGCTTTAGCATACATCTTCGTCGTTACTTAATTCTATTTTCTTTAAACCAAAGTGTAAAAATGCTGCATCATACAAACTTTGCCACTCACCTACTACATTTACTAATAAGCATTTTTGGCACTGTCTGCTGTTTAACCAGACAATGTCTATTTTGACTAGAATTGCACAAAAATGTGTCAGAAACGTCAGCTTTTCGTACCTCCTTGACACTGAACGGCACCCCTCGCATCTTCAGCACGTACTGGCCTCTCTCAAATTTGTCGTTTTTCTTAACTGCTTTCATGAGTTTTGTCTGATGGCAACAAGAGTTAAACTTGAGTCAATTTCATTGAGGCAAACTAAATTAACAAGACACGAGTATCGGCTGTGAGCCATTATATTTGCAGACAACCCAGGACTGGGTCAGGGCCTAACAAAGTCAGCAATTCCAATACTGCAATTATATAAAGTTTGTAAAAACATGAAGGGCGCAGGAGCTGGTTTTAGAGTTCTAGAGTGATGCCCCAAAGTTAAAATCCCCCCACCTCCCCCCCCACCACCTCCCCCCCACCACCTCCCACCTCCCACCTCCCCCCCCCACCACCTCCCACCCCCCCACCACCTCCCCCCCCACCACCCCACCACCCCCCCCACCTCCCCACCTCCCCACCTCCCCACCTCCACCTCCCCCTCCCCCTCCCCCTGCCTTGGAGGCCACAATACTTCATAAAAACCACATCCAACTTTCATTAAACAAAATAAATTCTTACCTTTGGCAAAGCTGTTCGAGGTTTTGACTCCTGATGTTTTTTCCCCCTCTTTTCTTGTTCTTCGCTTTCCGACAACGAACTTGCAGACTCCTTCCCGCTGTCTGAGTCACAATCCGTGTCACTTTCTGCATCGCTATCCGCGTCACCAGGGGTCACACGTTTCACCATCTTACTCCGCAAATACTGGAAAAGTTGAAGCAAAAAGAAAAGAAACCGTTATGTTGCTTGAACGCTGCCAAATTTTGCTAACATGCTAGCTTGTAAAAAGTATTTGCATTTTTTTTGCCTTCCAAAGTCAACATTTCCACAGTGTAGGGAAGGGGCAGGGGGGTTGAGGGCAGCGTACAACATTACATGAACTGTAAAATGTTGACATTTCATGTCAATAAGTAGTATTTCGGGTAGAGGGAGAACCGTGAAAATGTTGACAACTTTGGACGGCCCATTATGTGTGTATGTTTAGATAGCAATACTTGGAGAACAATTTTCCGAGTTGTACTTACATCCATGTCTGATATGTTGGACTTGTTAGCATCTTTCTTAGATGTTTTAATCTTGCCCTCAAGATCATGATCCACAAGATCATGATCCACAAGATCATGATCCACAAGATCATGATCCACAAGATCATGATCCACAAGATCATGATCCACAAGATAATGATCCTCAACATCCTCCATCTGAGCATCATCGGAGGAATCGTCGTCTTCAGAATCTAATGCAAAATAAAGATAGGGAAAATTCTCAAAAGCCATGTTTAAGCAGAAATTTGCAATGTATGTGATTGTGTCCGCAGTCAGAGATATATTGTGTATAGGCCCTTCGCACCGGTGGTCATGACAGGGGGCAGGTTTTCATATTTAAATGTGACAATAGATGCACAAAGTGCCTACTTGTGCATAAAGCACGATGACAAATATGACTGCCCCCTGTCATGGCCGCCCGTGCAAAGAGTCTATTCAGGACTATTGCACCAAAAATTTGGTAGGAATAGCCATATTACCTTCGACAGACATGTTGACATCATGAGAGCTGTGACCTTTGACGTTTGTCCTTTGACCCTCTGGTGCAGTAGGGGCCATAGCATCATTACCCCACAGTGGTTTCTTACTACGGCTTGTGTGAGCCTCTTTGAACTCTTGAAAACCAGGGTCATTTTCAAGCTGTACAAATTGTAAATGACAGTAGTTTAGCCTTTAGCTATGCAAGTCTATTTTAGATTGAAATAAACCATTTGTAATAAAATTCTGTACATTTTAATTTTGTGACGAATCTAACGAAATGGACTGTGTACAATAGACAGCCTGAGTGTGACGTGGTTGCCATGGCAATTGGCTCTAAACTATCATGGCCGTCAGAAAAAGTACCATTGCAAAAACACAGGGACACGGTTCAGTGATTTTTAGCGTAGAGCGATTGCCTAGGCAACTAACAAAAGATGACATTCACTTCAGCAGTCTATAAGCGACTGCTGAATTTTGATTTCTTACGTGCAAAATGAACAAATCAAATTTCATCTTTTCATAAATGCTTAAAATTGATTAAATATCTGTCTCTTCTTTTTATTCGGGTTTTGGAAAAATGCTCATTTTCCATTGTTGGTGCCAGATATTTCCTCTAACTTCCCCAGGAACTTGTTACCTCAAGCACGGGGTCCTCTCGCGTTTTCTTCTTTTTTTTCTTTTCTACTTCTTTTTCCTGCAACAGAAACAAAAATATTGATAGAATTAGAAAAGTACTTGATCAGGCTACAACATTCAATAGATTGAACAAGACACATATACCATGAAGTCAAATCGTTTGACAAGTCACTAAGATTTTAATTTGGACTTGAATCTTTTTTTATTGTGATGAACGTCTTAAAAAAAATCTTCTAACAATCACACCTTTACCTTCGCTTCATCTTTGCCAGCCGTTTCTGTTGTCTTCTGCTTAGCGTTTTGCTTAGCAAGTTTCTTCTGGTAAGCAGAGCTTTGTTCCGAGTACTTGCTCCACGGCCGGGTTAGACTGCCATCCCCCAAATCTTTAGCGATGTCGACCTGATCACACAAACAATGTTTTACATTAGATATTGCCGTTTTTGTGACCATCAGAAAATCAATAATTTTACATAACATGCAAGTTTCCAAAAAGGGGGGTGAATTCCGTTTACTGGTCGCCACCGAGATGCCGTGTGGAAAACCTGCGGGACATTGCAGAAAATGTTTAGGCATTTTTAAGAAAATGTTTAAATGTTTTTCTTTTTCTTTCCTAAATACACTTCTTTTAATGCTTTTTGGTGATCATTGAGTCATATTGAGGAGAATAAGTGGCGACCAGTAAATATAATTTCTTTCGGCAAAAGAAAATATTGGCACAGTTGTTCTTGCTGGAGAACAGAGGACCTATTTGCCTGCTGAAGTATTACAGAATTCAGTCTAAGAGGACAAAGGATGTAGAATCTGACAAATTCCCAACGGCTAAAAACAAGACAAGACTTTAAAATTTGAAAACCTGTATCCTTGATGAATCGATGTAGGTCCTATGCAATCCTTCTACGGCCTTCTCTGCACTGGATTCGGCTCGGAAACCGACAAAAGCAAACTTGCGGAAGACTCCGGCCTGTGTGTACTTGAGCTTCAAGTCGGTGATTTCACCGTAAGCTGCAAAGATGCTGCGGACTTTCTCCTCCTTAATCTGAAACAAGAGAGAGAGAGAAATAGAGAAGTTAGTCTTTTACAAGTGCATAAAATGTGCGCCTTGGTCAGGGTTCGAGTCAGTTTGGATCCAATTTGACTTACTGCCGTTTAGTTGGCGGAAAATATTATACATGTTCGCCAGTTGAGACTCCACGGCGGGTTGTAGGTCAACTGGCCCCCTGATCGACTCACCCCTTACCAAGTCCCCCCCGGACTGACTCGCCCCCTGACCAACTCACCCCCTGGCCAACTCACCCCCCGGCCCGATAAACGAATGTGCGACACGAGCGAAGTTTTTGGACCACAAATTTGCAGAAAGTTGAACTAGTTTGTAGGTAGGCGAATGTTTGCCACAAATTATTCATGTTATATTTCTCGGCCAATCAAAAAAACGGCCCTTCATGCCATACTGAGCATAAAACGCCATCTTGAATTTGTTAAACCTTTGACCAGTTATTCCTGTTTTTATCCTAAGTGGTTTGATAAAAATAACTTGATTAAATCGCTTATATGAAACGGTGTTCTAAAAGTTACGAATGTCAATTCCTCACAAAAGCTTAACAATTTCCCACTCAAAAATTTGGGTTTTCCCATCAAATATGCACTTACCGATGCTTGATGAGTCATTTTAAGGAAAAAAAAACAAACTTCTCAACGATTACCGGGAAATTTTTGATGTCATATTTCATGTATTTGAACCGCTACAAACGTGTCCCATTGAACGCACATGGTGAGCGCATGTTGGACGATGGTCGAGTTGGTACAATGGTCGAGTTAGTACAACGGTCGAGTTGACTTCTTTTTTCAGTTGAACGCACAACGGTCTAGTTGGTACAACAGTCGAGTTGGTACAACATAACAGTCGAGTTGGTTCAAGTCGAGTTGGCAAATGGTCGAGTTGACCTGCACCCATTTTATATTAAAACTTGTTTGTTTGTGTTTGCAATTAATGTAACAAAATGCACTACAAATACTTACCTCAGTTGGCAAGTTTTTCACAATTACGCGGCTCATTTTGCCGAGATTTTTAACCGTTTAAACGCACGAAATAGCTTCAAAAGCCAACATGCTCGACGTGCGAAAAACGTGCATTAAGTGCGCCCTCTCTAGCTCTCTCAAGATAAAAAGTTAAAGGGGTTTCGTATCACCAACAGAGGGCGTGGCATATGGCAGGTGCTAAAAAATGGACGTACCACGTACGTACGTATGTACGTTTTCGTGTATTATTAGACGAACAACGATAAATACATTTTCCGTCCAAGTCTTTTTTTTTTTTATTACAAAATGAAAATAAGTCTAATAATAATAATAATATATAATAGGCAGTTTTGTATATAGCGCATTTCAGATCCGACGGATCTATCAATGCGCTTTCTGCATTATTACCCCTGGTCATTGGGCTCAGTAATATCATTCCTTAATCCTTCTCAGCTCCCTGGGGAGTATACAGCCCCGGCTGCCTATTGGGCGCTCAACAGCTAATAGAACACATAAACGTTCGCTACCCTCACAGGTACCCATTTTGCTCCTGGGTGGAGAGAAGCAATGCGTGGCAAAGTACCTTGCTCAAGGGTACACGCACCATAGAAGGGCCGGGCCGGGTTTCGAACCCACTACCTTTGGAACTAACAGAGAAATCGATTTGTCCAATATGGCATTTACTCATTTAAAGGAATGTGTTCAGATCACATTTTCGAACCTTTTTGAGACATATCATTTGTCAAATGCCTAATTATTTTTCTCATCATTACCATCATTCTGAAATTTCTCGTTTTCCATCTGTATATTTTCAAGGATATCGTGAAAACACCGATGTTTTGTAAACTAATTTATCCGGTTACAGCAGTGCAGTGAATAGACCAACCTATTTGCTTCCTCAACCAAATGTAGATTGTAAATTTTGGGGAGGAATTTTATATGATTTTTAATAGGTTAGAACAAAATTCATTTTCTGAACAAGCTGTTTTAAAGGATCTTGAATGTTCAGATTTATGCAGAAAATGGATTTTGTTCTAACCCAACAATCCGTAAATGCCTCACCAAAATACTATCCATGGGACGAAAACAGGAAATTGTGACTGCTCCTATATCATGGCTGCCCGTGAAAAGGGTCTATAATCGTTTCGTATCGCATTTCATCATATCATTGTGAGGGCGTAATTCAAACCATCCATACGCGCAGCAAAGCATGCAGTATTAACGGTGTCTATCTCCGGAGACTCGACAATAAAATGAATACAGGTATTGAATATTCGCACGGCGGATCATTAATAATTCTGCTATTATTAACAATGGCGCTGCGGTCAGCGCATGTGCAACGGCGCTCTGCAGCCGGTGATAGGGAGAGGAAACATGAATATCCTCGCATGTGGAAGGGCTGCAAAGATCGGAAACTGTTTGTTAGGGGAATAAGTGGTTGGATGACCAAAGAAATAGTCTACACGGTGGATGAAAGATGTACATTTGGAGAGGGATAGTGACCGTCATTTGATGCTGAGAGCCCGGTGTGTGAGGTGTCCTAATGACATCGCAACGCGCATTGTATGTGTGTATACGCGCATACACGGAGCACTGCTCCAGCTGTGCATTTCTATGCAGTGGGTGCATCTTAAAGATGCTGCCCACAACGTGACGGCGCGGCCTATGTGCGTGGCTGTGTGATGGATGGCACAAAATATCATAATAAGACAGTCTTCTTGATGTAAAAACAACGTGTCAAACAGCCTGCAAATTACGCGAATCAGTGTCACTCCGTGTCCGAGGAACCGGCCAGCAGATTGCATGTATTCACCGGGTGTGACACGGGGCTCTGACGCGGTTTGGACGTCTCAAGCTCGACGTTTATTTCCGGAGAAGACGCCTTGTAAAAACAGTTGTGACCCCATCTGAAATGTCTAGTAGTATAACACGAATAAGCCGTGAAATACTGAACGGTTTGCAATGCTATGGCTCATGCTGTGAGCCTGTATCATGATTTACGAGAATAAAAGTACGAGTGAAAACAAAATCGCCATCTCCAGAATCTGTGAACTGTGCAGATGAGTACGGACCTGTTTGAGATGTGGGGTAAGCGAAAACGCAGAAAGACTTGGCTGGCGATTCTACCCTGCCGGACCAGACAGAGGGATAACACCCTCTTTAAATTAACAGTAATCGCCTGCTTGGCATTCCCCGCCTACATTCTCCTCTTTAACCACGCCTCTAATCTAGGGAGTTCGGACTCAGAGACTCTAGCGAACACGCGGTCCGGTTCTGTCCGAGACCTAGCCCGAGAACAGACGGCCCCACGTTCGGTAAACTCCGGAGGCAAAGCCACCGAACGCTGGGGCCGTGCACCCGTACCCCTACAGGGCCGGATCCTAGGACCGATACAGGGGCGTGGTGCTGGCGTCGACTACGGAAGGGGTACTCCAGTTCGAGACAGCGAGAGACATGGATGGGGCAGACGGAAGATGAGTCAGGAATCAACTAACTCAAGTGGCCAACAAAAAGTGCAATTTATAGCGGGGACACGAGGTAAGGGTCAGATTTGAGACATGTTAATAATTGGGCTATTTTTATCAACTGCATTACCGTACAAACCTACTTACAGTAATTCAATTACTCCGGCCCTTAAACTTAAAGATACATTGCCTTTGTGGAGGACCCATTTTATTCTAAAAAATAAATTTTACTTTTCTCAGTCTGCAAAAACGTTTATTTTTATGAAACTTTGATTTTTTTTGTTATTCCAGAACCATTTTGGTTTGTGAAAGGCAACGCATGAGCTTTCCATAAATTATGCAACATAATATGAACAGGTAATAAGTGTCAAAATGGTCTAGCCATGTTTTCCTGCATTTGTGGCATTTCTGGTAAAGTTTACCGGATGTGAAACATAATATCCAGGAAGAAGTCCAATTTTCAATTTTGGACGAGGTACGGTCTTCTTTACGTATACCGTGATCGAGCCCGGCCTAGGTCGTGCACTAACTCGCAAACTGTACTGAAGTCGAACAATCTTTATAAATGTGTGGGTTCGAAACGCCAAGGCGTTTAACCCAAATTCGGATGGGATGTAAAGCCGTAGGTCCAGTGTGTTGTGTAACGCATTTAAAAGAACCCGGAACGTTCATTCGTAAAGAGAAATGGATTCTGCGGTAGTCGAAGGCGCGGCGCTACGGGGGGGGGGGGGGGGGGGGGGGGGGGGGGGGGGGGGGGGGGGGGGGGCGGGGGGCGGAAATTGAGTTTAATCCCAAACCATTGCACCCAATTTGTTACAATGTTGTTTGCGCTGTAAATAATAAACTCAATTTCATCCATCATAATTAGCTGGCACCATCAAAAAAGCCCAATACACTTTACAAAATTACATTATAGATTTTTGTTTGCCCCCTCTTGACCCCCCACCCCCCCCCCCCCCCCCCCCCCCCGCCCAGATTAACAGGTCTGGTGCCGCCGCTGCTTCTGCCAATGTACAATTTATCTCAATGTTTAGTCCCTCATGTATAGGCTATAAAGTGCATTGCGATATTGGCAGACATGAAATACACTATACAAGAACTAGCGATTTAATTATCGTTACACAAAAGACGAAATTATGGCAGTTCGTGTGTCGAAGATGTTTAAATTGTATACACAACCCGTATAGTCGGGTTGTGTATAAAAGAAGATATTTACGATCTCCAAATTCCGCCCAAATCATAATACACATTCAAGCCAGATGTTCCCTCATCATTCTGTAAGTTTCACTATATGCAACAGCCCACATCTGTTTAGACCATGGGACGGTATGAATAAGCATTCAAAACGGTTTCCCTTGAAATGTCAGAGCAGTCGGAAACCGCTGCCATAAAACAATGATGTCATCGTTAATTTTCAGAGGAAGTTTCCGTTTTTAAGTATTTTGTAATGTACAATAACAATAAAAACTGTGGTTCCTTGGCTTCCTGATATTCAAGTTGAAATTTATACAATATTGGGGGATTGTCGGGTAATAACTGGTTGAAACGTGTTCATGGATTAATTGAACATCATGGTAAATCGGAGGTATTATTTAGAAAAATAAAGATGGTGTTTTCATGGTCCTTTCTTCGTCTTTTTGCTGGTACTCGAGTTTATCATCCACGCAAATGGTTGCTAGTTGGACATGACGCGGCGGTTGGCCCTTTTTTAACCTGCTGTTCAATGTTATTAACTGTCTATACCTTGGTACAACTGCATGTTTCCATTTTTCTTTAATGAACAGAAATATTATTCAAGACATGATTAATTTTATGCATTGAAAAAGCCCACTCAGAATAGGCCTAAGGGTTTTTATACCCACACGCTTAACGGGACACACCGGCTTTGTTGGGCTATTTTGGGCTCGAAATAGACCCATACATTATTCTGAAGCGCTTTCCAGAGTAAATTAGATATATCCTGAAAAGACGCCGTCAAATTTGTCCGTTTTTTAGCATTTATCAACAATTCAAGGTCACGTGATATTTCGGAACCAGATTCTGGTTCCGAAAAGTCACGTGGTCTTGTGAGTTAGTTGTATTTCCAGCCGTAGAAACCAGCGCGAAGTGTGAGTTGCTTTGGTCATGTTGGAAAATAATGTCCTACGAACACTATGCATACCGTATTTTCCAATTTGTACACAAATCTGCCAACAGATTTCATAAGAAGAGTTTCTGAGTGTTGATATGGACGAGAGAAGCTCTCAGATTTTCGCGTTCGCGGCGATAAATAATATCCGAAGAAAAAACAGCATAGGCCTATGCCTATTTAGGGCGCTAAAGACACCAAAACGTTGCGTTCGATGTGCTTCCTCGAGTCAGCGCTGACCTGACACTATGAGCAAAAACATGTACATGTTCATTGTGACCCCATTGTTAGTAACAATGGTGTGTGCCCAATTTCCATTGTTAGATGTTCATAGTGTGAGGGATCATGCAAGGTGTAATGAGTCAGGGGAAAACAAGGAATCGAGGTTAAACACGTGTCGACCCATATCGAACGCCACCTTTATTTACAAACACATGATACATAATACATCGCGACGGCTGGTAAAGCGTATAGCCCAACATTTGTCTCTTTTGTTAATTTTAAACATTTATAGTTTATTACGTGACATTTTGATAATTGTTTTTCACAACGATGTCAATGATGCTAGATCGCTACATTATGTAAACAGTAAGCCGGTTTTCCCTTTAATAGATCACCTTAATCGCACCCATACATAAATTACGATCTCTGTGGTTTATTTACCCGACGCTTTATGCTGATTCACTGTTAAAACAAGGACAACGATATGTTAAATTATTCAGGTTGACTATGTCGTTAACAAAAGCTGGAGCGTCGATGTACTCTATTCCATATGTCTACGTCATTTGCGATACACCCCCCCCCTCCCCCCCCCCCCCCCCCCCCCCCCCCCCCCACCTCCCCCCACCCCCACCTGCAATACTGCCCGGGGTACGGGCATGTCTGGTAAACAGCTCCCCGTTACCATAAATTCCCGTCTTTGAAATCCACCTGCCCAGCCTGCGCAGCCTGCCGTATTTATCAACCCTTCCCCCACGGCCCCTTTGTTGAAGGACCGCTGCAATTAGCCGTGTCGTTAATTTGCATCAGGCGGTCGATTTGAAGCTGGCTAGCCTCATTAATAAAACAATATCGGACAAGTGCTGTGCCTAATTAAAACCTTCAAAACAGACTAAATTAGAGCGGGGGAACCGAGTCGGAACCTTTTGGTTGTCGCGTCGGTCTCATTTACAAAAATTATTGTATGCCAAAGGTGGGGTCTTGCAGCGTTTGAACACACATGATGCATGTCGACTTAAAATATGCTGACTAAAAACAAGTGTAATATTTCAGCGGTAGACTTCATATACATTTCAGGAATTCGATGTTGATTTTGGTTCGTGTAAAATAATTATTATTTATTACTCTTCATGCGATTTTTTTTCTTGTTCGAGGCCGGATTAGCATGAACCAAGCAAGCCGAGCCGAGCCGAATCCCCGCCAAACCGTATAGCCAAACTGCAGGCGAACCGAACCGCAGCAAAACCGAATTCGGCCAAACCAAGCCTAGCCGAGACAAAAATAGCTAACGATCCAAAACGAACCATATCCGAAACAAGTCGAACCAAACCGGGACAATGCTTATGTTGCAACTTCCATCTGCATTATTCAATCTGCTCATTATTCAAGACATTCCGGTTTTTAAACTCAATTTTCCCCGGGAAATTTAATCATCGGGTTTTGTTTTGCCTCAGTATATCAAAGTCCCTCACGTGGATAATTGTCATCGACTAGACTCGGAACCCGGGTATGAGTTGCTAAGGAAACATGCCACGCGTTCTCTCAACACTTGCAGCCGTTGTACTTTCCGATCCGTGGTCAAGGTCATTAGTGCATCATGCATCAGAATGCTCTATCATTTTGACACTTCCAAGACATGGAATCGGTGTACATCCGAGCTATAGATTGGTTCCCGATCCTATCGCTTATTGCGAAAATATAAGGATCGGTAAAGGGCAGCCATGACGGGCATAATTATTATTATTATTTATTTTTTTAGTACGTGCGTATATATTTTGCATTGACATTTGTAACCCGGCCGTGCGTGTCGAACGTATCCAAATGTAAATAAAGTACATTGCCTAAAGCAAAGAGCTTCGCCAATTTTAAAATATAAAACACACAATGCGCACGCGCAAAGACGAATAATCACAGATCAAGATGAAGCGTCCTTTATACTGTCCTTATATTCTCCTATGTGGAATATGTGGACGGGAACTAGTCTATCAAGTGACCCAGCTAAACGAGTTGAAGAAAAACTCGACTAAAAGTGTTGCAATTGTAACAAACACCACATGAGATGTTTTCCCCATGTAAAATGGTAGAAGAAAATTATTTGGTTTTTGGGGGAAAAAAAATCATCTTTTACAATTGTCGTTTTATCCAAATTGAAGTGTCCAACGTCTAAACACAACACCACATAAAATGACGTCTCACTTCGGTACTGCATCACAAACTTAGCCTTCGGCCACGTTAGATATTATCCCAGTCTCACCAACAAACCTCCCATGTCAGGCAGCAGCATTCGTAGATTAACCTAATTCCATTTCTCGGTCGATCGTTCTGTATAATTCGACGATCTGCATTTTAATTTCTCTGCGCACAGTTTGCAAAGTTTCAAGTCCTCGGGAGGATAAAGGAAATCGATAGGCAGGTAATTTTCCAGCCGAGGTGCGAGGCGTCGACCGCGCGTCGCAGGTGATACGACCGGGGAGAGATCGCTTTAGAGTCCCGGCGAGACGTGGTAGAAAAACACGCTGCGGTGCACCGGACAAGATTAGTATCTACAGGATTCACGCTGACTAAATAGGAACCTTTCGGAATGTATAAATGTGTTTAAACTTCTAAAGTGCCTAAAGTGTCATCCTCGTCCCCATGGTATACTGCTAAGAGGTTCTGGCTCGAACACCCTGGAGACGAGGTTGATAAAAAGTCCACTGACGGAAACTTGCGTCATGAGGAAGGGTTCGACGACGCCATTTTGTTTCCGAATCAGTGAAACGCATTCCACAGTGTTCGCTTTTGTTTTAAAGCTCTCATAATTTAAATTTCCGAACTCACCAAAAATTCAGACCTTATCTCACATCGCGCATAATATCGTTGTACAAAAATAAAAATGCACCGATATTTTCCGACAACTTTTCCTAATCTAAAATATCACGCATGTAACCTTTGTAAAAAGATCCTTGTAGGCCTACACTCAAAATGTTTTATTTATATTAGGCGCGTGAAATATTGTTGTCGTCTCGTTCTTAATAAATAATTCACGATTTGTGTGAGAAATTCCAACTGTCAACCGAAAGTGCGCTAAGTCCGATAGAGACAGATGATTTGCTTCTGTATCTCAGCTGACATTTAAAAAGACCTCAGTTGTCAAAAAAATGAAAAACAAATTCCATTTCCACTTGGAGACCAGAATGTATACCATTGCACGCGAGGAAATGGTAACGCGCCACGGCCGAACGCGCATACACCGTTTAATAAACCCGCGAACCAGTCACCCGTAAAGTCCCGCCATTTACATCACACGCGTCAGCGGTAATGTAGCCTCGTTATACTTTAAATTTCATGCTGTTATGATCAGAATTAGACGAAAAAAACGAGATAAAATGATTGCGTCTTAAATTAGTGAATCCTCGTTCACTCCGCTGGTGTCTCCGGCTTAAAATATTTACCAATCCTCTCGAAAACTGTCATACCGTGCACTTAGGGCTGTCATTACCGCTCTGTGATAAATATACTAATTACTTCATTTTCGATTACTTTTAGCTTGAAGGCCGCTCCTTAAGTACCCCCTTCGATACCGTAAATGTTTGATTGCAAACAGAAACGACATTGACAGATCTTGTAAATATTTGTCTAACGAGAGAAAACGTCTTGGCTGGCCCGTTAGTTTAAAGTTGTTTTTGAGAGAGAAAGATGCGTCACCACCCGAGGTTCAAACAAGGCTGGGTGGGCGGATGACCGGTCCGGCCCGGTAACTAGTCGAGTGTTCTGGGCATTTTTAGTTCTATGGCAATTTTGAATACTGAATATTGAAATATATTTGTTAAAGAATATGTTCCAGGCCTATATTTGCTTCCAAAGAAAATTTAACTGTGAATGCATTTTTGCACTAACATTTAATTTAACTGTGACGTACATGACGAGCTTTTTGTTATCAAACATTTACAATTATCGACTGTTCTATAAAGACGAATATATTAAATTTTTGCCCGAGCGGTTTGGTGCATTGAATTCAAGACCGTGCTTAAAATCTACGGTTGTGAGTTCAAATCCCGGCCGCGACCAAGGTGCGTGTGCCCTTGGGCAAGGCACTTTGGCTAAAGTTGCCTCTCCACCCAGTAGTAAATGGGTACATGCAATTAGGGTCGCAGCCGTTGAGCGCTTGGGTGTCAGGCTGCCGGGGCTGCATACTCCCCAGTGAGTTGTGCCCAATGACCAAGGTGATAATGTGTAAAGCGCAATGAGTATCCCACAGGATAGATATGTGCGCTATATAAGATTCCATTATCATCATTATCATTAGGCCCAAATGACATAGTGGTATTTATGTATTATTCATTGCAGTCTTTGGACATCGCAGACAGCCCTAAATCCTCGAGTAGCAGTACAGCTGTTTACATGAAATAAATTAACAATGGACGACAATTTGACATGTTCTAGGTCGCGTGCTGCCATAAAACAAACATGTCGATATTAACTTGGGTTTCTCGATAGAAAAAAAAATGGATGTTCTTTTCGATAATTTTTTTGCCTGACCTCTTTCTGATTAAATAATCTAATTTGTTAAAAATATAGTTTAGACTTGTTTTCAAGTCTGCTAGTTTCGGGTTTGGACCGTTTGGGTATGATTTCTTTTAATGTTTTTCTTACCAAAACCGGATTTATCTGTTGAAATTATATCACAGAGACAGAATTATAAATACAATAGAGAAGAGCAAAGTTCGCATTTACTTGGAGTTCATATACATGTATATCCAAATCAAACTGCGGAACCAGCTGCATGGATAAAGGAATTAAAATGGACGCCGGGCAGATCAGTCATTAGGTGACAATTTGTACTCCTCCGTTTCCCCCAAACAGGATTAAAAACACACTCTGTCCAACTCTTTTTCAGTGCTATATTTAGGATGCTACCAGGACGCAACGGAACGAACGCTGAGGGTCCTTCGGGAGGGATTTATTGCAGACGTCAGACACATGACTGTGTCCATGTGTATACGTCACTGCTACAAAAGGTACGAACTCTATAACTCCATCGTGTCGCTTTAATCAACGATTTAATCATCCAAATCTCTAATCTTTTAATCCGGAGTTTGAAAGCTTAATCCGAGGTTGTTTTGGTAACGGAGGCTATACTTAATGAATGCCTGCTCTATATATACAGACTGACACGGGCAGAGGAAATCAGCAAAAACATCTCTTCAAATCCCGCCATTAGGGGCGATCGACGCGACACGGCGCAATCATGCATGAAAAATGGCGGCAGTTGCTAAGCAGAGGCATGTTTTCATGAATTATTGAAATCCCAAGAGATCTCGAAGCGAGCGGGTTTCCATTAAAATGTGTCAGATGATAGGCATTTAGGAAACGGCTGTATTCGGCCAGTTTGGAAATTTTCAGTAACGGTATATCACTTTGTACAACATAATATTGGTTGGACACGATTTGACAACATTTTCAAACCAATATAGAGCGTGATTTTGTAATCTACGGTGCTCCATGGGAGCCATGCCACTTTACTAAGTTGACTCTTACTTTTACGTACTACATCTGAATGACACTTAGTGAGCATCGTAGTGTATAATCCTTCACGCTTTTTAAAACGTGGCATTGGTTTTAGTTTGTGATGCCATAAAAAAGTCGGTAATTTCTACAATGAATTCCCTCCTTTATCGTATGTGTTTTAGAAACAGCTACTATGCCGGATTGGAGTTCCACAGTGAGTGTTACTGCGGTAAACGGATGTACCACAATAAGCCCGCCAATGACAGCTTATGCAATGCGACATGTGCAGGCAACTCGTCCCAGACGTGTGGTGGTGGCCCATATCTATCCATGTACCAACTGTTGTCAGACTCGGAACGAAGTGGCGACTTGGGTACGTAGCAATGGTTAATTTACTCGCTTTAGTTATCTGTCGATGTTGCAGGATGTATAGCCTATAACGTTTAAAGGGCCCCTTATTTAAGATTTTTATCAATGAAACCTATGCTTTAAAACCACTCTACTCAGTTAAAGTCATAAAAATCCTATTTGGAGCTTGCTTTGGGGGTTAAAACAAAGGTTTTTAGTTTTTATGCAAATGAAAATATGCATATTCATGACCAAAGTCACTATGTCACAAGAGGCAAACACAGAAAAATCACATTCAACTGTGCACAAAAGATTGCACTTTTTTCTTAATTTTCCTGAAACTTTTGTAATCCATGGCTGTTTGAGTTTGTTTTACATGTTGCCTACTGTGAGCCATGACAAAACTGGGGGTAGAAACTGCAGCAATTTGCCACAAGTCCAACTTGAAGTCTTATGTTTTTTCTTAACTTTTCCCTTCTGTCTTCTTTATGTGATGCACTCAAAACAGCGCCCTCTGTCTGTGATTTATTGCAGTGAAATCTTCAAAGTTGAAAAAGGCCACCTTTTATTGATTTTACATCCAAACGAACAATAGTATGTCTTGCTGAACAAGTAATCCGTCATTATGAAGCAAAGCTTAGGCACAAAATTGTTTAGCATGTCACAGGCCCTTTAATGTAAACAGGGAAATATTCATTTCCCCCTGAGAATATTATTTTGCTGAAAACGAAACTTGGTAATGTGACTGACGTTGGTACTGTAACACACGTTTATCAATCAGTCGGGTATATTCCATATTCCAAGTTCAGGGCTGCGTTCCAAACACGCGAACGTTTGCAAACGTTGGCCAACAATTTCGAGTGGAACGAATTGTACGCCACCAACATTCGCCTTGCAACGTTGGCCAACAAACTTCAAAATGGCGTGCGCGACATGAAAGATGACAGACGATGGTTTGCAGTCAAAAGTAAAATGTCAAAAAAAGCAAGAAAAGGTACAACGGTTCTTTTACCAATTATCCATAATTGTGATACGCAACATATTGTTAAATTAAGGGTTTCCCTCGTTACGACATGAAATCGACTCATCGAAATTTGTTCGTTGATGACGCAAATTCATCATTACAAAATGACAAATTTATTCCCTTTGGAGTAGGCCTGTACTGTCGAAATGTGTGCGTGCAAATACGTGCAGTAAAGCCGTCTGCTGAATACAAAAGATGTTATCGTCTTCCGTATGCACTCAGAGACGGCAATAAAGTCCGTTTTGAGACGTCATTTGGGACAGATATGGAAAGTTGCTGCATGTGAGAGCATTAAGGAGAGTCTTTGTAAGTATGAAGAGGGTAATGACCGTTGATGAAAAGGATAGGACGGACGAAAGGACGGGGAGTCTCAAATTATTCGATGCAAAAATATGGCGTAGGTTTACCATAATTGTAGTTGCGCTGACGTACCATCAGACACTATCAGACACGATCGAACTTGTCTGCCAAAAGATTGAACGTATATTCAGACAAAAATGGCCACATGATCGAACAAAATCATCAAACATCATCAGACTTGTCTGATCTTGTGGATGAAGTCTTTGGACAAGGTCAAACAACATCAAACAATTGTCTGTCAGACAAAACTTTCATAGTGTAGACAGACCGTAACACGACATTTTGCTTTTGTTTGACAGTTACACTTTTTACATTAAGAACTTGACCTATACGACACCGCTAAAAAAGCCAAGATACATTTCCTTAAGTTCACACCCCCATCGTACTGAGCACTGCATTTAACATTGCGAGTTGATACCAGACGCGCCGTACGCGTGGTATACGCCGTGGCGTTGACTGCTCACACCCTAAGATATCTTGTTCGGGCCGCGGTAGGTGGTACAGCCATACATTAATCATGATGGGCAAAAGAGACCCTCGAAAACTTGACTTTTTGAGGAGCCAGAAAATGGACCCCTTTAAGTGCATGGGAGTCAAATTCCGCATGTGTTTCAGCTAAGACAAAACATGTGGAAGCGGTTTTCAGTCGTGTCTCCTGAATCGGTGCTATGAAACGGAAACTGTGGATTTGGGAATGTGCCAGACTATTTATTTGTTCCCAGCCTCGTCTTTACATCGAGGCTTGGTATGCAAACAGTTGATGCTAAGTTCGCGGCGAGAGCCCCGCATGCCATTTTGTACGACGTATACCAGTGATCTCCGAGTCGTTTCAATTTCTTAATGATTGTCTCGCAAAACTTTCGAATCAGCTTATGGTTATTCCTTTCAACGACTGGGAAATCCTCTTAGATGGTTTTTTTTTTTTTTTACTCTGCGATCGATTCGGAATGACCGCCGGCCAGGTCAATACAGTTACTACAGAGTACACACGCATTTCCCTGTCAACTTAGACCATTTTAGAAGTAGCGCCTTGGGAGACGTCTAGAAGATGAGATTAAAACCACGAGGGATTACAAGGGGGCGTTATTCACACTACACGAGGTTAAGCGTTGGCAAATAGTCTCCTCTCGTGTCTGAGGGGACATTTCATATTCTGTTAGGTGTGAAATCATAACCAATTGCCTAGGCACATATTAGAGCTGATGCAATATTTTAAACTGAACTCTTAATAATCATTCGCTCGTTTCAAATTACCGTTTTCGTTTGACACCGAAATTTTGAACGAGCGCCGTGCGAAAAATTACTATTAATTTTTCCCGAGTGCGAATGTTCATTAAATGTGAAAGGATTTGTTTCACTTGTCATGCAATGTGAAGTATTGAATGAGCTTATCACCAAGCAGGGGGAAATGAAATTATTCAGTTGGTTGCCCACTTTAAGCCACGCCCACACAGAAATGTATCTTTGTAATTTGTCTCCGCGGGGTCCGTGAATTGTTAACCAGATGTGAATAGCTTTATACTATACTTATATTAGATTACATTTTAATCGCAATCATTACCTTTTATTCATTGGACCGGCTAAAATAATTAAGGCACCATCTCTATAGTAATATATGTAGTTTTAATGGCTATTTCCTAAAATTGTAATTTTATTATTTAATTTCATGCAAGTCGCCTGGTGTATGGTTTCTGTATTCTGTTTTTAAATTTAAAATGGAATTTCACTCGGCCATGGCAATAAATCACCTTGATTTACACCGTGAAATCGGGTGGCTAAGGCTAGATCCGAAATAGTGGCTTTGGCTGTGGCTATGGCTGTTGCTATGCTGTTGCTATGAGCGGACAATTAAATTCCTTTAAAAAAACAGCATAGCAACAGCCACAGTCACAGCCAAAGCCACTAATTCGGATCCAGCCTTGCACTAAAAAGAAAATACCGAGAACACGACGAACGAAGCTATTAACTCGTCCAGTCCTCGTACCGGTAATTGCCTGACACGCCGTGTGTGTCTCGAGTGCGAGTGTCCATTTTGGTGAAGCATTGCCAAGTGTTGGCTTACTGTCGCCTCGTGTGACGTGTTAACGGCAGGTGAACCCAATGGTGCTATACGCAGTCAACCACGCGGTCTCATAACGTTAATGATGGCTTACACCTGGCTTGTTTAAGGAATTGCATTTGAAATATTAATCAATGTTGGCTGTGAGGCCTTGTCGATACCTTGTGTCATGATAATTATGAAAGTGGTGAATTGAAGAAATACTTTAGATAAGTCTACAACGTGTGTTGGGAGAAAATACATCGGGATTTGAACCCAAGGCCTCCGACACTCTGGGCAGATGCTCTACCAACTGAGCTATGAGGCTCAGTACTCCCTCGGGTTTTTCCTTAAGACCTCTGATACACTGGGTAGATGCTCTACAAGCTGAGCTATGAGACACATTGGTATACTCCCCCAGGCCTCTCCTAAGAACCCAACTTTTCTCTCAGTGTTGCATCTTTGTGCAACTAAACGCAATTTCTTTAAGGGTTCCAGTCAAACAATTTGGGTATGCCAAAACAGCATTTACGAGCGGGAAACTCGTTATCCCAAATCGGAACGTTTGAGCTTAATTGTTGGATTTCATTAAAAGGATAACCCTCAGATCGACTTGAATGAGAATACACATGTCTGAATTACAAGTTAAATGGCCCTCCGTGAAACGGAAATTGCCGTTTATAGGAGTCGAAAGTAATAACGCCGATTGCAAAATCGCCATGCTCGTTATTTTAACGATCGTTTTTGTAAGTCTCAAATTCCCTTGGTGAATTCATTGAACTTTTGCCGGGTGGTTTATAATTAACGAATCGGTCTATTGGTTGGGTGCCGGCGAGGTAGCTTAATTGCTAAGTGCTTATATGACTTGGTAATATACGAGGCACTGCAATTGTTTGTCTAGTTTGAGGTAGACCATAAAAATAATTACTCTGTGGCAATTCGAAACGACCCTAAAACTAAGCTTGATAGCTTGACGTTGGCAGAGCACTATTCGTTACATCGGAATGCCAACGTTCGATATAAACTCCTCCAAAACGTTTTGCTATTGTCAAAACGTGTATTGACACATTCCCATTCCCCAAGCAAAAGGGGAATGCACTGTATGACAATAGCAGTGAATGTTGTGACATTTTACTTTACACCCACCCCCATATTCAGCTGTGCTGCACATCCCGTAATTGCTTAATCATAACAAATGACACATCATTGTAAAGAGGAATAACAGGGCTTTCAAATGATATAAAATTCAAGGAAAATGACTTGGTAACAAGAGAGAAATTGTCAGTCAAACTTGAGTTTCTGAACTTTTTTGTATACATGTAGTTGTATTACTTTACTTTACTAATGTTTTATAAAGGTGTAACACGCTGTCACTTTTAGCAAAACATAGGAGTTGTCTAAGGCCAGGAGTTGTCTGATTCTGCATGTTAAGTTTAACATTTGTGCGTGTAAAAGAAAAAGGCAGTGGTTCTGCTTTCAAAACGAGTAATTTGAGCACGGTTGCTCTCTGTGGAGAAAATATAAACGGCATCACTTCTTATTGACATTTTAAGGGATTCGAACTTAAGTATTCATGTATTCCCGAGGTAGATATCATGTATGAAACATGCAGAACAACTAAAAACATGTGGCGTGTGAAGTCAAACACGAGATTTAATATTCAGAACACGTCCGCTCCTCGGGGCACTTTATTAATGAAAAAGCCTCAGCACCACGCCGCCCGAACGCACCGCAGCACGTACGGTGTTCAAAGACGCTTCGTCCGGTCCGGCTTATTTCGCCGTAGTTCGCGCTACGTGGATTGTTTTGTAACCTTGTCACGATCTTAATAGAAACAGCCGTAGTGTTGCCTCTCACACTTTGTACCTAAAACGTCTATTTTCATATCCTCACTGATTTTCCCATAGTCTTCTTTTTACATCCGGGAGGAACACAGAAACTCAACCGGCGCTACTCGCACGAAATGACTAGCGGTGCTTCTTCGCACCCCACCGGTCAAGATCTTAATCTTTTCTCGGTATACTGACGAATGTAGGTCTTTTGATGTGAAATCCGAATAATGTATTAGAAAGACCGGTAGAAAATGGTTCATTTAGCCGATGGCAAAGTATTCTAAGACGTGGATTGAATTGGATCTCGCTAGAGAGCTTCGTGTGTCGGAATAATTTCAAAAGCTTCGCATGCTGGCAAAAAGGAAATTGGCGAACAAGTACAGGTACATACGTCAGTCATAATAATAAGCGAGAATATAAACCGACAGCATACGTGTATTATGTACATGTATCAAACTATTATTTGAATATTCACGAAATGACGTATGTACCGCTACGTGTATACCTTTTCCTTCAACTCCACATTTTACAAGTTGCCTTTGCGAAAATGGACGCGATCGGCTCGCGGACCGTATTCTAATTAATGGAACTATAATCTAATTTATTTGCTAATGGGAGGGCACTTAAAGGTCCCGAAGTATTCAAACTTACATTTGCCTTTTCCACAGGGACTGTTTGACCTCGAGTTTTGGCTTCACGCCTAGTTGGTATTTCATTGTGGAAGATACTAAAGGACATTTTATAATTTGAAAGGTGGTCGTCGATGCTCTTAAATAATGTAAAGCCCTGCTGTGTTGTTTGCATATTTTCTGTGTTGTATAAATACGAATTTGTAACAGACCAGGAGCCAATTTCATAAAGCTGTTTAGCAGAAAAATTTGCTTAATCAAAAATTTGTTTGCTTTATAAAAATGGGTTAATAGTCAAAATTGTATGTCAACTTGTGTTCTCGGCAAAAATAGCAGATATTCTTGTGAGAAACACAAATTAACATGCAATTTTGACTATTAACCCATTTTTTATAAACATAAGCAAACAAATTTTTGATTAAGCAAACTTTTCTGCTAAACAGCTTTATAAAATTGGCCACATGTGAAATGCGTGAACGCGCATTTTACATTTTTCGACCATAACATTCATCCTTTTGCAAACTTTTAAGAGTTAAATCCCCTTTGATGTGATTGAAATAGAAGTATAGGGTGTTCCTGTATACGCCACAAACGTTTCATAAAAATATGTACACTCATTTGGTTATCAGATTCGAAATTTGAGCATGCGCTGCACGGGAGACTTCCATATCGAGTCTGCTGCCACCAATAGTTCAACCGTAACCATTCAACACGAACTATACAAAGACTGCAGCATTTTTAAATTAGAAGACGAGAAATAAAATTCAACTGTGCGTGAATGCGCATTGAGAATGTGACGGTCCCTCTGTAATCAACACCGTGTGGTTTGAGACGTGAAATGTTGGAATAAATTGCAAAATCAATATCGTCAGGGGCTCGCCAATCGATGAGGCGAACCGCGTACAACCGAATTATGCCCGGTCTAGACGCGCCGTTGGCCCCGGGCAAAAATCCGGGCAAGCGCGCTGTCGATCCGGAACCGATAAAATTGGTTTATCTTTGGTCACTTCGAGTATAATCTACCGTGTGATTCAAACTGTATAAGACACAGATAAAGGGTGAAATTCTTCCCGTATATGAAGGGCATTCAGTCATCATTCATTCAGAAATTAGGTTTTGCTTCTGCAACGCAGCCGAATCATGCCCTCTTTGTAATCGGGTGATCACAAACGAAATCTGAAATTGCATTTATTTTTTCTTTGTCCCTTTTTATTACCTCATTTTTGCAGTCCAGCAGGGTTTAGATACTCCAGGTTCCGATGGTCTAGCGGACGACTTCAGAGCGTGCGTCCCCAGGCCAACCACCCCGGGCACTCGGCAGGTTTTCCCCGCTGGGTTCTTCACGTCTGCGCCCAAGATGACGGTCGATTCCTGCGTCACAACATGTTTCGAAAGGGTAAATATTCAAATTCGTAAAAGTTCTAGAACAAAAAGAGGAATTCATAAAACTTTGCTGATATAGGACCTCCCCTATAGAAAATAATGTGGGGGTTCATCTAAACAGAGCAAGTACCCACAAACATTAAAACATTGAAAAACATGAATTTATAAAAAATAAGAAAATAGAATTAAGTAACGATTTATCAAAGCACTGCTAAACTACCGCAACGACACCTGAGACATTTTTAACTGTTTCTTGGTGATTTAACTTTTCAGACATGCCACTAGTTTCTAGTGAAATTTACTAAACTGATAAAATAGCGATTATGAACAATTTGGGTAACAACAGGGCCGTTCCCAACTGAAAAGTCAAGACATGCGTTGACTTGACGTTCACTTTGGGTAACCAGAGACGTACCTCATACATTTTAGTAGGGGAAAAGAGGAAAAATCGGTGTTTTGCCTTGTAAATATGCACGAGAAATTGGTGTATACGGATGACACCAGTTCAAAAATCCACCGAAACGCTTTAACGCTGCGTGAGAAACATTACTAACCAAGTCATTGCAATACTTATATCGGTATAAATAAAGTGGGAAATGCAATTAACTGTGCAATTAACAACAACACTAAAAGCGGCAATAACGAATCAATATGCAGCTGGACTTTCCCTTTGTAACACTCATAACCGCTTATGGTGTCCCTTCGGGATTACTTGGCTCCTAAATCATGTTTTCCTTAAAGATAGTATACATGATTGGTAAACTGTTACAAATAGTTTTATTCCCCTGTGTGATTGAAGATATGCATGATTAAAACCAACCTGAGCAAAAACCAGCTACGTACTTCGTCTATTAACATTTGAGAAAAAGGGTTTGCAGTCATTTCGCCCCAAAACTACTTCGCCCTGAACCACGAAGTGGTTTTTTGGCGAAGTGGCATTTGGGCGATGTAGTGTTTGGACGAAGTAATTTGGGGCGAAATGGCACTCGGGCGAAGTGGTTTGGGGCGAAATGGCACTTGGGCAAAATGGTTTTGGGGCGAATTGAATTTTCGTCTCATGAGACGAAAACTAATTGTTTTACTCATTTCTCAAAGACTATATCACTTCGGACAAAACCATCTAAGGGGAAGTTTTCTACGGTCATCATTTTTATATTGTGTAAGTTAGGCGTACATCTGTGAACATTTCTGATTTTCGAGATTACCAATGATGTATACTGCCTTTAAGCATCATCCTTTAATTTGCCGAGTCCCTATCTGATGTCTGCTTCCCATAGCTGAGTAAACACACTTCATGCTCCCTTGGTCCCGGGACCATCTCGGGCTTAAATATTGACGCAAGCCCGCTAAAGCCTTGCCGTGACCTCGCCCATCCATTTGCTATCAAAATACAATCACTTTATGAAAATACATCCATCGGTAAATGAGTAGAAATACTATAGCTATAAATAGTACATGGACTGGTTTGTTAATAAGATGTCCCCCTTTCTTAATATGTGGAATATATTTCCTTCGAAACGTCAGTAGGTATTGAATTAAGCGGCCTTTGCCACCCCTCCCTCCCCCTTCCCCCGCCCCCAAGTTGTGAGGTATACAGTGGCCGGTTGGTTTGGGTCGTTGCCTCGCGGCACACGGGTGAAAACTTGGTGTTGCGAATTCGATACCCGGCCGTGTTACCTGTGCCCTTGAGTAAGACATTTAACTACAATTGATCCATCCTTCGGAAAGGATGTAAAGCGATTGGTCCAGTTTGTTGTGTAACGCACTTAATAGATCCCAGAGGATTCTTTCGTGAAGAGTAAGGAGATTACACAGTGTCTATGGCCGTTGGCTGCCAATGGCGCCACCCACCTATGTATCTCAATGTTTAGGTGGAAGACACTTGCAAGCTTCGTGCAATTCAGCCTACGGGTTGCGGAATGAAGTTTCCTAAACCCATAATGTGCAGCGCACGTGGACATATTCATATGAAATATGCGCTATATAAATGTACTCCAATGGCTGCCAATGGCGCCACCCACCCATGTATCTCGACGTTTAGATGGAAGACACTTAGCTTCATAAATCCCATTATGATGTGCAGTTGAATGCCTGTAAACCTATCCACATACGCTATAATATATTATAATTAATATAACATTGTTAACCATATCTTATTCCACCCCTAAAGCTCTTCCCCGTAGCGGTACTAGCAGTCGGTACGGAGTGTCACTGCGGCCGGTTTACCAGAGACTTCCGCATGGAGGACGTTCTTTCCCCGCGTGACTGCAACACGCCGTGCGGTGGGAACTCGGAGTATTACTGCGGAGGAGAGAACGCGCTATCCGTGTATCAGACAACAGCAGAAGGTAGATATTTCACTGAGACTTGTCGAATTTCTTAAAAAAACAGCTAAAACGTGACTAGGTTGTCATGTTATTGGCTCTAAACATTGAGCCGCCCATTGCAAACGTATACGAAGAAAACGGTTGAGTCGATTTTGTGAGAGCTATATACTATACTTGAAGTTATGTGTTCACTTCGGCACGCTGTTTCCCAATAAAACTTTCACCCCAAATGTGTGATACTTTCAAGCAAAATCAAACTAAAGAAGGCCCTTGGCAATTTTGAAATGTTTATACATTCATTTGTATAGGGTTCTTTGCGCTCATATTAGAGCAAAACCCATGTAAATATTACAACGTTTAGTTAAATACAGGATTCGTTTTTGACAATCGTCTAAACAATGTTTATAATTTATAGCTCCTAATATAGTATTACCTTCTTTTCCAGATAATCGCTGCAATAACATAACACTGGCCCCAGTTGGTACTCTACCATTCGTGGCACTGGCCAGCTTCCCTGGCTCCGGTAACACATGGGTCCGTTACTTAATCGAGAGAGCCACCGGCATGTACACGGGGAGTTTTTATAATGATGGCGATCTTTTCAAAAAAGGTTCGTCTTTTTAACTTTTGAACGTAATTTTAATTAACATGAAAACAATTTGTGTGTGTTGAAAACAATCTTTGTAAGCATCTGGGCAAAAAGTTATTTGCGCAAATTAAGTAAAATTAGTTATAATGAATCCATTAATTAACATTCCAAATTCTCGTTCACTGATAATCATAATGTCAAAATACCTATTCTTTATCTTTCTTCTTCTGTTACTTCAAATGTCAATGATGGATTTGGCGCATAACGTTTTTTGTCTTATTCGTACAAAAGAGGACTTTGAGCTCCCAAATAAACTGAGACCGCAACGACTTTTGTAATTGAAATATTATCCTTATAACATCCACAGTTTAGCAAGGCACCGTCGTTGGATACTATGCTCAATTTGTTGTTTTTAGTCATATTTGCCATATTTTGGCGGCACTTTTCCCGCCAAAACCAGATCGAACTGACCGGCCGATGCTTTTTGTCATCTATCCCAGGATTCATAGGTGAAAAGGAGAAATGGAGCAAGGGCAACACCATCGCTGTGAAGACCCATCGCTTCGACGAGGAACACGTCAGGAATTTTCATCGCGCTATTTTAATCATCAGAAACCCGTATCGCGCCATCATCTCGGAACACAACCGGAAGTTCGGCGGCCATGTTGGATTTGCACCGGAAACGCAGTACACAAAAGGAACAGGTGAGAGCGAGGGAAATGAGACTCGATGCCTCTGTGCCGAGTTCATCCTGTTTTGGTTCAGATGACGCCATTTGGCTAAATGGCCGGCACCTGGCTGCCGGTTTTATTCAAACGGCGTAAATAATTAAAATTTCGCAAGCTCTAAGTGTTACCACAATTAGCTTATGTGTGTAACCTTGGATGACGCCCTTAAATTCATGAATTTTAAATGGAGGTGTCGTTTAAAAGTCCACGAACGTTGTTACTGCGTATAGTGCGCGTCAATGCCTAGCAACCAACAGTCTTGTTGCTTTATGCCCTTCTCTCCTATACGATGAACATGTATTTATACTATACTTCACATGCATCTGCCGCGTGCACCCGGTCGCATTACTTAGCAATACCAATTTAGTTTGGTCCTTATAGATTTGGACGGGATACGGAGCGTCTTAACTCTCTTTTTCTTAAGGCTTACTTGAGAAAGGCTTCAATATTTATTTATTTTATTTTCTCAGAGTGGATCGCCTTTGTGACGGGCAAATCACGAACGTGGGCCAACACAGCACTGAACTTTATGCAATACAGCAAAGCCATCCACGTGGTTTACTACGAGGACTTACAAACTCGACTTTACGACGTCTTAAAAGGATTGGTCAAATTCTTAAACGTTCCTGTAGACGAAGAGAGATTATTATGCGTACTAAGCAGTCCTCATGGGAAGTTCAAGAGGTCAGGCAAGCGGAAGCCACCCTTGACATTTGACCCATACACGGATGAGATGCATGAAATGGTGGAGCTAGCCTTGAAGGCGGTATCTATGGGACTGAAACTGAAAGACTGTCCGCCGCTACCGGTCGAGTATAACCCAAGACTTCTAATTTAGGCGCCGGGAATCCTGAGACGCTTTCTACCCATGGAGTCTTTCCTCCGGTGTGATTGCAAAACAGAAGTCGTGGGTTCGATCTTCACCCAAGAACGCTTATCAGTGTCTCGGGGAAAAAGCGAGAAAACTTGAAAAAATTAATGTACAATGGCAATTTTGACTCATCTTTCAGATTACACATTCCATTAAATTTAGTATAAAATATAGTGCTGCTTTTGCCAGTGAGCTGTCAGGACGCCAGACGGTTGGTATAGCGCCTGATCTCATTGACCAATAAAACCAGGACCTCGGAGTCACGTGCTTAATATTGACCAACCTGCTGTATCGCCGTCTTCGTTGCCAATTAAAGACCATCGTTTTGGTTTATCTTGCTTCCATTTTGTGATCTTCAAACGCGCGCCGATCTCAGTGCACGCTCTTTTGAAGTAATGTGCGAAAACTGCCAAATTCAAATTGTCATGCGTTCTTTCAACATTTGAGGGAATTTGACAGAGATCCAAATCCGCCAAAATGTAAAATATGACTTATTTTTGTTTTCTAAATCTTTGTAGGCTTAAAAAATACAAAAACGACCAAAAAGATACCTGAAAATGTATAGTTTTCTTTAAATTCCCAAAACTGACCAACTTCAACTTTGCAATGAAACGTCCCCTTTCCAAAATTAAATTATAGAACCTTAAAAGAATAATAATCGTTGTTAACAAAAGTCATGTCTGATCCCCGCCCACTTCCGTAATTTTAACAGAACATGTCAGAATTTGCCAGTTTTTGATAAATTATAAATATCTGCTCCATACACGCATTTAAAAACATATAGCCAATTGTCATGAATAAGCTATCCGTTGCCACATATATAGGACAGATGGTCTGTCTAACTGATTGCGGTACTTACAATATAAATCTCTCCCCAGAAAAATGCAAGTGTTGAACTTTCCCCATGCTTGCTCAGTTCATGTTTGATCGTGTGCATTTGTTGTGTACACATTCCACGAATAGTATGGTCTCAGAGACGTGCGGTTGAACAAAATTCCAGACTTCAACGACCCCGGAATGGCCAAACCAGCTGTCCATCCAGTCCTTTTCAACTTGATCTTATTTTAAATTAATTAGCTCTACGTCCCTCGGTTTGACAAAATTTATGAAACGACTTTGAATCGTTAGTCGCAGATAGGCCTATGGTGGTTCAGATCTGCTTGGCCTGAAAATGTCATAGGATGCGATATATCTGGACGCAATGGATAGGGTATAAGGGATTTTCGTAATGCATCCAGATTTCATGCATACTTTAATAATTATTAACAAAAGGTTGCTCTTAACGACCATAAAATTAGAATGGGGCTTGTCCTACCTAGCAACAACTAATGTATGCAAAATAAATTCCAATCATAGAAATCGAATTTAAAATAACAGGTGAATGAAAAAGCTCATCACTAGGCAATGTCACAAAAAACATGAATTTGGATACATTAAATCGGAAACAGCCTGTACCAATATGGTGGTTCTGCGTGTAAGAAGCGAATGGTGCATATTAGTGAAGTTTTAAAGTATAGATCTATAAGTTTCCACCAAACAATCGAGCGGTAACATAATGTGTATAGCTATTATCAAAATCAGAAGTTTATTTAGCTTGTTTTCTCTGTTCAGTATCCGTTTTATTATCAAAATGAACTAATTTTTGAACGTTTGAGGACAATCTTGAGCACTGAGCTTACCGAGTCTATAGCCGAATCATTGCCCGTCTGCCACGGCGCCACCATGCAATGATGATGACGGCAACCTTGTCTTTGACTACCAAGAATCTGTTTTTAACTTCTCAGCAACAACATTCCTCGTAGATCACTCTTATCATGAATGTTGCCGGCTGTTGGCCATCCCCTTGCACATTTCACGTTTATTCCATCTTTGATTTTCACAAATTTAAAAACAGACACTTTATATTTCAGCCATAACTTCAAACTTGAGAAAAATTCAAGGCCGGAAAAAATCCACAATGTACTGAAATTGGCTCTCCATTAAAATGTCGCCCGGGATTAAATTTTATCCGAACCCGTGGCATTTCTGCCGATAATTTAAGATTTCATCCACAAGTCTTGCCATACGGCGTTTTAGGCTAAATCTAATCCGCCAAATCAATCAACGCGTCCCTATTGCGACCGGCGTCTCAGCGCAAAAAACGCAACTCAACCAACTTTAAAGTTAATCAAATGTAACAACGTTTTTCTCTTTTCTATACGTCGAGAGAAGTGAAGCTTAATAATCTTGCCGGCGAAACCAATTTAATCTGATTTCTTCTGAGGGGATGAAAGCGAGACTGTATTAGTCTTGATGACGAACGCATGGTCGATTGTCCCACAGGGAGGACGTGCAATTACAGTAATGGCTCGTCTTAATTAATTTAAGAGGTTTCGATCTATCCGAAGCTTCTTCGCTCCTCTTTCTTGACGATGTATGAAGTGACGTCTGAAAACAGACTCTATTCAAGAGACGCCAGACAATCAGCGTTTTTGATGGCATGCAGACACAATAGGACGGCGCACTTTGGATTGGTACATGCAAATGTAAATTGGTTATTTATTTATTTTATTTACAATTCTGTCTCTCTAACAAACTGCAAGAATTAAAGTAAATCAAGTTTTTAGAAATAAATACCTATTTTTACGAATACAATTGCGCGCTCTCGTTTTGTCCCGCCAAATTGTTTTCCACAATAGGCTATAATGATTATAATTGCCCTCATACCCGACTTTACAAATAAAAAAATGTTGGTGTCACGTGGTCTTTTTTTCAAGCCGTACTAAAGTAGTAATCTATTTTGTTTGTATATTTATTACTCTTTTGTCAACTTAATTAACTTTAATTAAATGAACGTATGACGTCACGGTTTGTTTACATCTATTGTAGCAATGGAAACGTCTAAAGCAGTAGGTTAAATATCTGTTTTATAGGTCAATATAAATTATTTCACGTTTCATATTCGCGTGTTCTCGATGCCTTCTATTGTAGGGATCTTCTCTGCTTATTTTAAATCTTATAGCGATAGTTTTCAAAATGTGTCCCTCGTGTATATCACACACCAAGTACTATACGTATATGCTGTATTCATTTTTACGTGCAATTTCCCCAAAAGATATACAGTTTTAGAATTGTATTGGTGAACATAAATTATGAAATAATTGGCAAATAAACTGACCAAAGATTTGAAATGAGTTGGAATTTATATATGCGCTATTATTTTTCAAAGTGACTATTTTCTTCAGATTTCTTCATTGGAATATTTTATCATGTCTTCTTTAGAAAATTAATACAAGTGTTACACGTTATGAAATAACTAAGAACCTCGCTACTTATGCACAGTCTCAGCTTGTTCCGGTCGTCGATAAGGCCGTTGTGTGTTTTATCAGATCCTACAAATTTCAAGATTACAAAGACATATCACCATTTGTTCTATTCTCATCCGAATTTTTACTCTATTTCGATTAAATGGAGTTTAAAGGGAAAATGGGGGAAAATATTCGCCAAATATCCAGACGGAGTAGGCCGTATCGAATAGCTGCCATCTTAATTGTTAAATGAAAGATTTGACTAACTCAGAAAAACTGTTTTCATCAGCTCTGGTCAAAACTAAAATGTTGGTCATTTTATATCTGGCCGAATGCACAATTTCTAAGATACCCTTTCCTACACTATACTAACTCTAAAACACTATACGTACACAATAATAGCACTAGCCTGGATCAAGGCGTTGGGCTTGTCTTTAAGACGGCCCACCGAAAATGAAACATAACAGTGCCAAGATAGTGCTGACCAGCTGTGGCATTCTGTTGTGTATACATGTGTCATACTGACTATGAACAAGTACGTAAAGTACTGTACACGTATCGGTCCGTAAAGCGAACAGAATGAAAGGCTCAACATCCATTCGAAACCAATGAATGCCTTATGGGACATGACATCAAACTTTTTATGTATTCGCACGTCGGAATGAAAAACCATTTTACCACACTGGAATTATGAGTTCAGAGTCCAATGATTTATTAATATAATCCAACAAATGATTACCAAAACATCGTCAACTGATTAGAATTAAATATCTTTATCAGTTGGTCCCCCTGTACTAAGATATATATGGAACAACGAATGACCAACAGATAACTCACATGTAGCTAACAGTCTGGTTTATCAATGAAAACCCATTATCACAAAAATGGAATAAATCGGAGAAGCAAGAATCCAAACACATCAAGGGTTTTCTTAAACCTCAAACGGCACTTGAAAATAGGAATACTGCAATGACGTTTAGAGAGTTGTTTTCGTGGGGCCGAACCGCCACAAGACAGAATACAGTAATATAACAAACTTGACACAATGACTATTTCGCATTTTTAAACAATGAATAACCATACAACCGTAAAATGTTCTTTTATAATTTAAATACTTGTATAGACTCAAGACACATCTTCACTTTTCTGACCCGGCTCTGAACTGAAGTCACATCTCAAGTATACTTTCGAAAAACGACATAATTATGTTCAGCCACCATAATGATTAAAGAACATGCCACCAAAACCGAGAAAAAAAACCAACCATGACATCATGGCAGGAGGGGTAGGAGGTGCATGGTTAAATTTGTCGCAGCGACATTTATATGCTGAACCAAGAATCATTGAACCGTGAACCCATCTGGTACTGCATTGCTGGGCTGCACCCATGACAAAGAATGGTTATGAAGGAGACATACCAAAGGGTGCAATCGGTAAAGGTCTCGGAATTGCAAACACACAAATCGACGCACTCTCCATAAACCTGATTAAAATTCATTAATCTCGTATCTGTACTTATTAAAGGAAACATAAACCTTTTAGCATCTTCTTGAGGCATATTACAAAACGGAGACTTTAGAGCACAGGTTCCCTAAGCTAGACATCCTGGACTAAACAGAAAACAGGACCAGAAAATGTGCACCTTTTCAAATAGGCGCGCGGCACTTCATGTGCTCAGTGCTGAAGTGTGTTTTTGGTGCAATGACCAAACAAATAACCGTTATAACATGCCCTACCTACCCGACTGCAACAACGTTGGGAGGTCAACCTGACTCCTTATTTTAGCTTGTAAATTATTCTTGCCATGCATCCGATAACGTGTTGCTTGTCGTCTGATCGAACCACGACGACACAAGACGCCATGTTGCCATCTGTGGTAAATGCTGCCACCAAGCGTCCAAGATGGATCCACCCTTTCTCTGGTTCCTACTGCTATTTCACAAAGACACGTGTATCATTGTACATCTGCTTCAATTCTCAGTCCCAATTAGAAGGCAGGACAACGGTTCAATTGACAGACAAAACAAATCTAGTTGCAAATTTTATTTTATTTAAGATTTAATAATTTGTTCCAATGTTATCACCGTCTTGCCTTATATCGGAGTTTAATAGGATTACATGTACATACATTGTACTTAGTCAAAACTACAAATGAACTAAATTTCTACCATGTACAGTTCGGCAGTTACAAACGTGGCGGGTTTTCCCCTTCTTATACAGCATTCCCTCAAATTTCGTCGCATTTGGTTTATTCTTCGGTTCGTTGATCTCAGATCTCAAGTATCAAATTATCGGCTGTAGCCGCGTTCCTTCAGTTTGTTTTGGAAAGGAAATGCTGATAGACCAGTATATACTCATGTTATGCCAGTTAGCATCTTTGATTTTTCTTTGTGTTGTTTCTTGAAGAAATCTGTGAAAAACAATTGGAAAAAAATAGTGTGAACATTTTATCGTTAAGACCGATTAAAGTCAATTCCCAGTGGAATACTGTTCTAGAAATTAATTTGCTGACGAAATTTTTAATATTCTGATCTCCTCTTGTCTTGAAATATATATTTACTAGTCTTATAACATGTGAAATCCTCCATATTTCTATGGGTATACTTTTCCAGCCTCACTAACAACTTGAAACATTACTGATTATTTCGCAATACTCTATTATATGCAGGAAGAAACAAAATGTCATATTCCGTAAGCAACTTATTCCATAAGCCTTATCCCCTTTTCGTTTTGATACCTTCGAACTGCATGGGTATTCACTGTATACGTATAGCTGCCACCGGGCCAGACTCGTGTAGCAAGTGATGGCTAAAAGAACGCTCCGGTGTACTAAGTTGGTGTTACCCGGTGTCAGCATCTCGAACGCCCCTTTTGTTCTGTCCTAGACTCATTGAAGGCCACATATGGTGTGTCTATAGCTTGGGATTAGCAGTTTTATTACATACCAGTACTTCATGAATATTCATTCTTGTAAAACCATGCGATTCAGAACTGTTCCCTGTCCTAGACTCATTGAAGGTCACATATGGTGTGTCTAGCTGCATGGGGATTAGCAGTTTTATTACATACTACTTCATGAATATTCATTAGTGTAAAACCATGTTATTCCTAATGTTGCCTGTCCTAGACTCATTGAAGGTCACATATGGTGTGTCTAGCTGGGGATTAGCAGTTTTATTACATACTTCATGAATATTCATTAGTGTAAAACCATGTTATTCCTAATGTTGCCTGTCCTAGACTCAATGAAGGCCACATATGGTGGGGATTAGCAGTTTTATTACATACCAGTACTTCATGAATATTCATTAGTGTAAAACCATGTTTTTTAAAAATGTTCCTTTGTTCTGTCTTAGACTCATTGAAGGCCACATATGGGCCTATAGCTGATTAGCAGTTTTATTACATACCAGTACTTATCATGAATATTCATTAGTGCATACATAGGTCCCTTGTTTAGTTTATTGCCCCCTCCCTGGCTCCACTGTACCATTCCTCCATGACTGTACATGTATAATGTATATATTCATGTAATGAACTATTTTGCTCTTTTTGTTTTGTTTGTTAACATGTTCCCTGATTGTCCACTAGGTTTTTACTGTACACTGTAGGTCATAAGTTGGTTGCTTTTAGTTGGTTTTAAAGAGGAAGAATCCCCCTTGACGAAAATCCAGCATTTAGGCTTTTTTCGATAGTCTAAACATTTCTCTTGCCGACGTGGATTTTTTTTATTTTTTATTTGTCTGTTTTAAGTGGATAAACTGCAAGCAAAAGTGCGCTTTTCGAAATGAGATCTTCGCGATTTCTGAAACGCTCAATAAGTATTCATGATATGCGCGTGACCCCGTGACGCAATCCTGAGAAAGAGAAGTCAACACGATTGTTAGCTCCATACGTTTACACGCAAAAAAACTTGGAAAACCGTCTCTGTTAGATGGTGTTTTTTGAAGAATTGTTTTGGTCCAAAAAGCCAGAGATATGCCCAGTAGTTGCGTGGTTGTATGTTTTACCAGACATCATGAAAAAAAAAGAGCAGAAGCTAAGATCCTTTTTTATTACGAAGAGAGAGAAAAATGAGTCGCTCATTCTAACTTGTACCAGCCGATGTGCATATACCGTGTGCCAATTTCAAACACGTGGGAACTACTACGGCGCGGCCCACAGGCACTATTCCCATGCACTGCTGTACACGGACCGCTGTTCGTTCCGTGACAAACACCGGTCGCAATGCACTAGTGTTTCCTTCAAAAGACTCGACTTCATTGTGAGCCACAATTTTACGGTTTTTTTTCACAAAAAAAGGTAATAGTAGATTATTGTCGTTTTACATCAGGTGTTTTCACGTTTGTATTTTGAATTACAAGGACAAAACAGGCATGATGAACATACACTTCGTATATTTAGCCATTCAATACTGCACAGGCCGTTTTGTGTGTTTCTCAGGATGACGTATCGCCCCTGTTTGTAAATAGACCAAGTGACCTCGAGCGTTTTAGAATTTCGGGTGAAGAGGGTCGAAACTGAATTTCGTTTTAAACAAATAATGTCGGTTTTTGGCGGAAAACACGTTGTAATCGCGTTGTAGAAACATAACCCTCCATGATAAACAGGAAAACTAAAAAAATGTTGATGGGGGGATTCTAGCTGTTTAAGTTCAAGTTTTAGTTTAGTTAATCATTTTAAGTAATTACTACGACAGACGACAAAACGCCATTACCGTCCTGCTGAATGTTTACGTGAGCCGCTGAGCGCGCAGCTGCATATTGTTGGTGCACAGCTATGCTACACATGTTATGCGCGCATCCGGAACCCACTAAATGACTATGCACACGGGCATAGCAATTAAAGACTATATGCCCGGTGAGCATAGTCAGAATTCTACACGCACCGGGTCGAGCTGATTCAATACCCTCACTTTTAACAAATCAGATGACAGTAATCTACGCATGAGATATATAGGCCTTTTTCCAAATCTCGACTTGGGCTCAGGCTCAGGCTCCGGCTCCATGTAAACCCTATGGAGACGGAGACGGAGACGGAGACGGAGACGAAGCCGACATTTGGAAAATCCCCATAATGTTTGATATTGACAAATATGTTTGCACATTGTGGGAGGTTGCTATATAACGCCCAAGGTTTGCAAGCCATGGGTTATTCCGGTGTTGAAGATGTCCGTGTTTCGCTCGATTCTCCTGGTTGGTCTCTTAGGCCTTTGCCTCGCCAAGAAGCGATATGATGGGTAAGTGGCGATACCAACTTGCCAAAATGCTACTTTTATTGGCTTTCTCTGTGTCTTACCTCCGGTTTCGCTTTCTTACATTCTGCCAGTTGTCTCTGCAAATACCAGTCTTCTGTCCAGTCGCTGAGTTCAGACCGCCAGAATCCTGCATTACGAACACAAATAGAAGGGCAAACTTGTAAACCTTTTGCTAACATTTTCTCTTGCTATCTTAACTTGTAATCGGTATGTACTTAGAAATCGGTCCAATTAATAAAGAAAGAAAACTTTAAACTCTACATGGACAAAGTATGTGACATAAAACAGCACAATGCTGTGTCTAGTGATTGCTAGAAAAAAAATATGCAAGAGGATCCGGTTTTAACATTCCAAACAAATGGTGGTTTCCTTAGGTACAAGGTTCTTCGTGTGACACCCACAGACGATTCCGAGGTGGATTTCATTGTTGCACTAAAGCCCCACCTAGAGGGCAGGGTGAGTTTTCATAATCAAACTCCGTCGATTTATGTGAATTTGTTTGGGTAATTGTGGTAGAAATGAATCAACTATTTGATACTCGACGGTTCCTCTTTATTATATCAGGAATCATTTACAATATTGTCTGTACACCCTAAACCGTTTTAAAGCAACGAATGATTATTACAGTAATTTCCCTGTTCCGTACCCTCTGCCAAAACCCACCCTTCCACCTCTCCCGGCTAGGTTGACTTCTGGACCGAGCCTCGCGCCCCCGGGGCGTCAGTGGACATCATGGTGGCTCCCGATGACGTGGACTCCTTCCAGGCTCTACTGACTAAACACGGGCTCAAGTCCACGGTTACTATCGAGGATGTACAGAAGCTAATCGACCAGACGATTCCCGAACAAAGAAGCATCGCGGCACAGTCCACGTTCAGATACAATGTTTATCACACATTCGATGAGGTATATGATCGGTGAAAACAATAATACCCAAAGACCTAAAAAAGCGTCCAAGTCTAGCCACTTTACGGCCCGATTTAGTCCCCTTTTACGAGAATGTCTGGATGCCCATCTGTCTAACAGGTACTCATTTTACTCCTGGGTGGAGATATAGGAAATTTATGACAACCCTGTTCAAAGGCATAAGTATCGCACCCACAGCTAGAACTCGAAATCACAAATTTACAATCTCCAAAATTCGGGCGGTCGGGTTGGCGTACGGGTTTTTTCTCGCCTTTCACCTCTGGGGTCCCGAGTTCGAATCCGGGGCGTGTATGTGGATTGGGTTTGCAGTCCCTACTTGACCGCGTGGGTTTTCCCCTGGGGCATTTCTCTGGGGGTTTTCCTCCCACTTCTAAAACTGCAACTCCTTCTTCGTCATCTCAAGTTGATAATATATAGTATAGTTAAAGCTAAAACCGTATAGTTGATGGCATAAAGGGCCTTAGTTGCCGAAGATGCCATAAAATATACAACAACAACAACAACAACAACTCCAAAATTCAGTATAAGGCAGCGGCGTTAAAGGCACAGGCTCGTCAGCAATGCGCGCGCGCCAAATTCGTACCATGAAATACGCAGATCCATAGCGCGCGCATTGCTGACAAGCATGTGCCTGGTACTACAGTGTAACCGAAACCAAACATTTCTCAATACCTTTTGCGGCCTGAAAAAAAAAACATGTAAAGAAGAAGAAATGCTCAGTTGTCAAAGCGTTGTAAGAATTGTTACGAGTACATTTGGGTGTGTTTTGTCTTCTTAGATCACGGCTTGGATGGATGATTTGTCAGCTGACCATACCATCGTGACCCTTCAGGATCTCCCTGGCTACTCGACTGAGGGTAGAAAACTCAGCTACCTCAAGGTACCCATATAGGACTGGTTTAAAATTGATTGCTCAAATAATTATTGTTTAATCAATTATTAATCAAATAATTATTGTTTAATCAATTATTAATCAAATAATTATTGTTTAATCAATTATTAATCAAATAATTATTGTTTAATAATTATTGTTTAACAAACTAGTTGTCGAATACCTTTGTTCGATTTTAAGATGACTATATACTCCTAATTGAATTTAAGTAGTGATCAGTAGTCGATCAGAAATCACGTTTTACAAGAAGTGGCGTCGCCGGAGGTCCGCTAGAGGGTACGGGTACGTGCACCACGGCCTACTTTCTGACGACCGGAAAAAGCAGTGATCTGCTATCATTTTTATTCCAACAGATTGGGAAATCAGACCCCGGTAATCCCAACAAACCGATCTTCTGGATGATGGGTGGAACTCATTCCAGAGAATGGCTGGCATCTGCAACGGTGATTAGGATTGTTGGCATGGTATGTATAGTAGGCTCTGGTGTAAAAAGGACTTAAAGGCCTGTAGATGATCTGTTTTGAGCTATTCTGCGAATAAAACCATTATAAATCAAAAGAAAGACATCAACAAACTCATCCGAAGAAAGTTCAGCTTTGTCAAATGTACCATGTTTTAAAAAAAACATGAAAATCCATATGCATTTTCCTGGTCTTGGCGGGGTGTTTCAAATATTCGTTCTCAGTTGATCGGGTACGTACTATGAGGCTTGCGTCACGTCGTCATGCACTCTGTGCGTGGCGCACATCATATACTGCGTGTGCGCGCGATCCATAAAAAAGCATCGCGTTGGAACAGCTATACACGGAGTACACAGCGCCCATGCATTTTGGACCGCGTAGCTGCGAACCAAAAATAAGTAATTTTTTTGCAAACGATCTAAATAATTTCATCTTTACGGATTATTTTCTGGTAAAATTATATCATTTTGAGCGAAAACCTTTCATTGGGTAGTTGCTATTAATTCAATCTTTACTTTCAGAACTTTTCCCCAGTAAACTCGTCGATTACTTTTTGGGGTCATTGCAAATGATCCACTGGGCCTTTAAAGGGTAAAAAGGACGCCGGCGCAACCATACATTTGACCCGGCATACGTTTGGAGACATTCTGATAAAGCATCTGCCCGGAGTGTCGGAGGTTTCGGAATCAAAACCCACAATGCGATTTGTTTCTCATATCCCATGTCTGGGTATTAGATATACAGACCCAAATAGTGCAAAACAAGTTGGCAATTTTGAAACATTTTTACCAAATACTTCGTCATATATAATAGAAAAACAAACCAAAATCTTGATAACAGTCAATTCTTTCATCTCCAAATACAAATGCGTCCTGGCCTTGTGGCGGCCGGTTCATATATAGATCCACATCAGCCCGGGAATGAGATGCAGAGGGTATAGATTGAACGATGAGCATATTATATCGTTGTTTTCTCTCTTTTCCTTGCAGTTGGTTAATGATTACGAAGCGGGTGATGCCGAGATCGTGAGCTTGTTAGATGCGGTGGATTTCTACATTATGCCCATCTCCAACCCAGATGGATATGTGTACTCCCACGAGGTATGAGTTATGCAGTTGCGGATCCAGAGAGGGGTTTGGGGGGCGGGGGGTGAGGAGTCAACACCCGCCTCCTGATCCGACTAAAAATATATAATGCGTTATCTGTGTGTCCGCAACAAGCTGAAACAAATGAATGGCAACACTCCCCCCAAATCCAAATAATAATTGGGGGTGTGGGTGGGAAGGGGGTGGGGTGCGGGGGGGGGGGGGGGGGGGGCGGGGGGGGGGGAGCAACTTCTTATTGTTTTCTGTCCAAATACCTTCGGGATGAGAGTGTATTTGTGTTTGGCCTGGCATGCATGGGTTAAAGGCACAGGCTCGTCAATGCGCGCGTGAGGCCAAATTCGTGCCACAAAATACGCAGCTCCATGTCTTTTCCGTTTCAGGTTGATCGTCTTTGGCGGAAAACAAGAAGCTCCAATCCTCGTACTCGGGGGTGCAACGGCACGGACCCCAACAGAAACTGGGACGATCACTGGGATGGTAAATTTCATTCAGTAGTATTTTTTTCCGAAACTGTGCAATAAAAATCATATTTTTCACCAGGTGTTTCTGACAGGGATGTAGTCAAGTCCAATGTTAATAATAAAATTTCAGTTAGAAGTAGAAATGGTGTAAGTGTTTAACACACAAAATAACGTCGTTGTTGCAGTCTGGATTTTGAATACAGACAGCTTGTAATTTGATTTAAAACTTGCCTCCCACTATGCAATATATTTGCTATGAATTTCCCTCGACATTCTCTGGTAAGATGGACTCATGAAGGCTTGTGAGGACTTGTACTCATACATCAGTGTCGTTATTGGTGTCAGTCTATCCTTGTGTTTCGTTGGTCTGGGTCTACAGCCTTGCTCGTGATCGAAGGTTTATGGGTTCGAGCCCCACTTGTGCCAACGTGTTTCTGTCCGTGGGCAAGACACTTAATCTCAATTGCCTCGTCAACCCAAGCGATGTATGGGGAGCCACAATCTAACTGCTGATAGGGTTGTGTGCCTTGGCCAGGTTTGAAGCGAAATGGTTCCGGTGATTCCCTGATGGCAGCGGTAATAATGGCAACAGCGGCAGAAGCACCCCCGTATAGGGCGGACATGTATCCACCATTATTATTATTAATTATTTATTCTCATGCTACAGACCCCGACTCGGAGACCTGGCCGTGTGCGGAAACATACCGTGGCTTAAGCGCCTTCTCCGAACCCGAGACCAATATCTTATCCAAACACATTATGGGCCTCTCCAACGTGCAAGTATTCATGGACGTGCACGCCTTCGGTAACATGTGGATGGTACCGTACGGGTGGACCTATAATCTCCCGCCTGATTACTTAAAAATGGTAAGCCAGTCTAAATCATCGAGCCTGTTCATGATCGTTCCGGCTCGTTGGGGAAATTACTCCCTCGAACGATAGCTGGAACGTTCGGCTCGTGCTTGCCACATTAGTATTACACGCCGATTGCTCTTGTTCGTTAATGTTCGGTACAACGCTCTAATTGCGTAAATTTCAGTTTCTGCTGCACTTTGATTATAGGGTGAGAGAAAAATCATATGGTCCTCATCAACATTGGAACCCGAGACCTCTAGCATGCACAGCGAGCAGATGCTCTATACCAGTTTAGATATGACGCACAGCGGTGGTATACTCCTTCAAGTTTTACCCAAGAACTCAACTTTGTATCCATCTTATATACCAAAAACTCGCCAATCCAGTTAACAGAACGCTACTATACTATAAACAATGTTGACAACTCCTGAGATAATTATTTCTAAATCCTTATTCCGTTCCTCTTACAGAAAAATTTGTCCGATATAGCGGTTGAAGCACTGAGATCGGTCAATGAAGAGGTCTTTGAGACTGGAAGCATCTCCGGGGTCATCTGTAAGTAACCTGTGGTTTTGAAGTCGCCCATCTCCTTAATATGTGTGTCTGTCTTTACTTAGTTGGTCATTACCAGCCTATACAGGGTGTCCCAAAAATGTCCAAGCCAAACCAGGCAACTTTATAATCTAGGTTTCCCCGGATCCTGATATAGGGAATCGTTTTACATCGTCTTTGGCCAAAAACACTAATAATAATAATAAAAGCAAAACACTTATTAGGCGCACAATATCTGGAGGCCATTCAAAGGCGCCAGGTCAAGAAAGAAAGTCACTAGTTGTTGTGAAAAGCTTGGTGAAAAAGAAATTTCTTTAAATGACGTTTAAAGACAGAAAGATCACGTGTGGCTCTCAGCTCATCTGGCAAAGAATTCCAAAGACGGGGTGCATAACTAGAGAATGCCCTATCCCCATAGGTTACCAGACGGGTTCTGGGGACATAGAGCGTGTTACCTGTTGACCTGAGACTCGGTCTCACTGTGCGGACTTGTAGCAAGTCTTGAATGTAAGATGGTGCATATCCATGAAGGGCTTTAAATGTCAACAATGCAACTTTAAATTGAATCCTGTACCTAATAGGTAGCCAATGAAGTTTGAGCAGAATGGGAGTTATGTGATCTGAAATCCTACTACCCTAAGTGCTCGTCCCTGTCGATATGTAATACCCCCTCTTGTATGCTCATTCCCTCCATACTCCAGGGGTGGGAATGACATTGCGCCAACATAATATAACCTTTTACACTCTTTGTTTTTGGTTTCTCCTCGCCATAGATATCGCCACAGGTTCTGGCACTGACTGGGCCTACACCAAGGCCGGGATCCCCTACAGTTTCGCCCTAGAGATCCGAGACACAGGAGACGGCTTCACGCCACCGAGCACCCAAATTTACCCCTCGAGCAATGAAATATACGCTGCGGTCAAGGTCGTCGGAAACCACATCAAGCCTTAAAGCTAGACTGATGGGACGTACTGGCATCACTAATCGCACAACGAATGAAACTCAAACTTATATTCATTTTAGTCCATTTCTTCCATTTTCCGCCAATTATTTGAGTTATATAGCTGTGTACATGTATAATAAAAGGATTTAGCCAGACGAGGATCACTTAGGTATACACCCTCAGTTCAAAATGGTTTTCAGTAGCAAATTTGTTTGAAAGGAAATACAGCAGTCATCTTCTATTTGGAAGCATGGTTGGGGCCAGATGATTACAGAAGCACCGACTCCCTCGTTCACTGACTATTCTTTAATAGACTGTAATGGCAAGAGTGTTGAATTCACGTCTGCAAAATCTTCATATAATATCAACTTAAAAGAGGGCTTAGGATGAAGAAATCTTACAATTGTTAATTGTCTAAAATTGAAACGAATAAGGGCCAATAGCGCCACCAAGGTCAATTTTTCTCTGTTTACTTTGGCTTCACAGTAGCGCGCGCACGGTATGTTACAACATGGAGCTATAAAAAGGATACAACAACCGGATTTTAAAAACAAAATGCGACATTTGCAAGGGAAAAACACATGGAAGGATACCTTAAAATCACCTGAGCTGTCCATGGCAACAGTTAAACTGTTTTCATCAGCTCTCGTCAAAACTAAAATGTTGGGCATTTTATATCTGGCCGAATTGACAATTTCTAAGATACCCTTTCCTACACTACTCTAAATACGAGATTAATGAATATTAATCAGGTTTATGGAGAGTGCGTCGATCTGTGTGTTTGCAATTCCGAGACCTTTACCGATTGCACCCTTTGGTATGTCTCCTTCATAACCATTCTTTGTCAAGTTCTTTTGTCATGGGTGCAGCCCTGCAATGACGTCTTGTAAAACAAAAACTTATCCACCTCCCACCCTTCCTGCCATGATGTCACGGTTGTTTTTTTCTCGGGTTGGGTCTGGCATGTTCTTTAATCATTTTAGTGGCTGAACTTGAGATGTGACTTCAGTTCAGAGCCGGGTCAGAAAAGTGAAGATGTGTCTTGTAGGTATATAAGTATTTAAATTATAAAAAATAACATTTCACGGTTGTATGGTTATCCATTGTTTAAAAATACGAAATAGTCCTTGTATCAAATTTGTTATATTACTGTATTCTGTCTTGTGGCGGTTCGGCCCCACAAAAACAACTCTCTTAAGTTATTGCAGTATTCCTATTTTCAAATGCCTTTTGAGGTTTAAGAACACCCTTGATGTGTTTGGATTCTTGCTTCTCCGATTTGTTCCATTTTGTGATCATGGGTTTTCATTGATAAACCAGACTGTTAGCTACATGTGAGTTATCATGCAGTTGGTCCTTCGTTGTTCCATATAAATCTTAGTACAGGGGACCGACTGATAAAGATATTTGATTCAGTTGACGATGTTTTGGTAATCATTTGTTAGATTATATTAATAAATCATTGGACTTTGAGCCGCATAATTCCAGTTTTGTAAAATGGTTTTTCATTCCGACGTGCGAATACATAAAACACTATATACGTACACAATAATAGCACACAAAAGAAAAGGGTCAACAATTAAAACCAATGAATGCCTTATGGGGCATGACATTAAACTTTCTGTAGCTAGCTATAGGGAAACCTAATCTTCTTGAGGCATATTACAAGACGAAAACTGTAGAGCACAGGTTCCCTAAGCTACTAGACATTCTGTACTAAACAGAAAACAGGACCATAAAATGTGCACCAGACCTTTCCAAATTGGCGCACTTTATGTGCTCAATGCTGAAGTGGTGTTCTTGGTGCACTGACCAAACAAATAACCGTCATAACATAATGCCCTACCTACCCGACTGCAGCAACGTTGGGAGGTCAACCTGACTCCTTATTTTAGCTTGTAAATTATTCTTGCCATGCATCCGATAACGTGCAGTGTTGCTTGTCGTCTGATTGAACCACCAAGCGTCCAAGATGGATCCAACCTTTCTCTGGTTCCTACTGCTATTTCACAAAGACACGTTATCATTGTACATCTGCTTCAATTCTCAGTCCCAATTAGAAGGCAAGACAACGGTTCAATTGACAGACAAAACAAATCTAGTTGCAAATTTCAATTTATTCAAGATTCAATAATTTGTTCAAAATTTATCACCGTGTTTCCTGATATCGGAGTTCAATAGGATTACACGTACATATGTCACATGCAAATGTACTGCATACCAATCGACAATTATTATGAACCGTCATACAACCTGAACGTGTTGTATCAACACAAGTGATTACTTAAAGTCACAGGCGCAGCTCGTCACTGCGTGCGTGAGGCCAAATTCGTGCCACGAAATACGCAGCTCCATATGCCTTTGCTATGGAGCTGCGTATTTCGTGGCACGGATTTGGCCTCACGCGCGCAATGACGAGCCTCTGCCTTTAACTTGGCACTGAATAAAATAAGATATACATGTAGTATCTCGTTTTTATGATTGTTGGCTGTATTATACAGTGTATTTTTTTACACAAAATCTTTGATGGTGCTGAAAATGTTCATCAAACTGGTCATCAAGAAGGGCAGATTATCTCAAGTCAACGAGACTAGTTATTAACTTGTAATATGTATTTGATTCATGGTTCCTAAATTACGATTGTAACTTTTGAAGATCAATAAAAACAAAAATAGATAAGTTTGATTAATCATCTATTAAGCCCATTTAATTCCATCAATAATTATAATTCGTGATCAATTGAGTTATAGATGGCTGTGCCCCATTGCGAAGCAGATGCCGGCATTTTTTTTTAGCATACGCCTAAAAACCAAAATTGAAGACTTGTATATTTTTAGTGTTTTGGTGTTTTTGGTTCCTTTGCCCCTGGTCCATGTTGGCCCTCAGCGGCGTGACCTTTGTCCTTGGGTTTCTTTGGTTGTGCGTCTTTTAGACGGATCGTCTTCGCGACTTTCTGTCGGAGATCATCGAGTGTTAAAGGTTGTACGTCGTCTGCTACTTGTTCCTCCACCCCGTCCGTTACAGCGCCCTCCAGAGTTCTTAAGTGAAAGACAGAAGAAAATGACCGATGCTATTCAGTGACACGTTGGTGAAAGAATGCAACAAAATTTCATGGTTTATTTTGTTTTACAAGGTGTCAAGCTAAGGCTTTTAATTGTGACTCTGAAGGGTCTTCAGCTAAAATATAAAAAGGAAGCCCGAAAATGTTGGTGACTTACTCGAGAGAGGGCGGTAAAATGGCAATGGTAACAGGTGGTGCTGGACGAAGCTTAGCCGCTACGACGCTTCCAGTCTGTTTGGGTTGGACGGAGGGTTGGACTGCGTCGCCCTTTGAAACATGTGTCTCCTGTATGACGACACAAAGGTCAAATGTCGAGAGAAAATGACCTTGTTGTCCCAGTTCGTAGATCATTATACAAATAATGAATGAAGTTTGATTTAAGTTGATTGCAAGAGTTGTTTCAGAGAACGATAATTATTTTTCTTTCAAATCGCCAAGTGCGATATCTCATCCACCACCCGGCCCAGCAAACAACGGCTGTAAAACCAGCATTGCGCTGGTAACACGAACCTTGAGGTGTAGGAAATTCTGTATCAGCAGCAAATCGTTGGTGATCTGCTCGATCTGGCCCAGGTACATCATGATGTTTCGTGTGGATATACCACGCCCGGACCCCAGGAGATCGCAAATTGCCGAATCATCACAGCCTAGTCGGCGGAATGTTCGCTCTACCGCCGTCTTTAGATGTCCTAGGTGCTTAGTGGTGCGTTTGAAATGCTTCTCCTTTCTTTTGCATTGCTGCTGGGCGGCCGTGAGCCTTGCCTAGACAGAAAGAAGGGACCAATGTCAACTAAAGATGACTCCAATCTCTCCGTTTACCTTTCACAGAGAACTGCCACATTGGCGGGGTAGCCAAGATAAAAATGAAACTCCTCCGTGTTGTTCATGTTACTACGACATTGTGCTATGGCCTAAGAATCTTTGAAATAGATTTTAATAGGAGACTGTTTGCTTGGTGGCAGCAAATAGATCGATCCTTTTCCATTGTCTATACGTCTTACCGAGCATGCGCACTATAGCTCACACGTGACGTAAACAATGGAAAAGGACCGGTCTGTTTGCTGCCACCGAGCGTCTCAAAAGTCCCCCATTGTCTTGGTTACTTTTTCAGCACAATGGTGCCAGAAGAGGTCGCCACTCCCTATGTTAGCTACTACTGCGGACGACATCAGCGGTATCTGGCATCTAAGCAAACTTTAGATTCGTTTGTAGTGTTCAAACTGAACCCTTCACGAAATTAAGATGTTGTTGATTTATTTAGAATTTCAAAGATGGCTGAATCTCCTTCATACCTCAAGTTCCTTCAATATATCCTGTCTGCTCTTATCCAACTTCGTTCCCTGCTTCTTGAATTCCTCAATGTCACCGTTGAGGGCGCTGATGTCCTCCTGCAGTACTTCTGCGTCGTCATTCAACTCGTTCACGTAGTTGAAGAGGGCAAAGTTGATGTCTTCTTTCTCGATGAAGCCGTGGACCAGTTCGTCCAGGTCTGTCTTGCCTGTCACGTTCCGGATTCGCTCGAAGGCTTGCTCGAAGAGCTCTATCTCCTCCTTGTGGGCTCTCTCGCTGGCCTTCTTTTCCTCTGAGAGGACCAAAGGCCAAAGACGAAGATTTTTGTTAAATTTCTAGGAGTTATGTATTATATGAGTTCTATGAATGTTCATCCTTAAAGACACAGGCTCGTCAGCAATGCGCGCCCGCCAAATGTGTGCCACGCAATACGCAGCTCCATAGCAAAGGCATGGAGCTGCGTGTTTCGAGCACGAATTATGCGGGCGCGCATTGCTGACGAGCCTGTGCCTTTAACCCCAGGTGGCTGTGGTCCAAAGGGTGTACTCGGTATAAAGAGATACATACGCATCAGATCGAACCAAACGATGTTATAGGCCTACGTTGGGATCGAATACTATTTGGTACTTTCGGGCCGCGCCGAACCACAAAATAATGTTTTTTATTATTTTTGGTATGGATGGGTTCTTTTTCTTCTAACCTTTCTTCTTTCTCTTGGCAGCTTCAATGGCCTTCATCTCTGTCCGTTCCTGACATTTGACAGACATGAAGTGTTTTAGCTTCTGTTCGTGATCGATGATACGTTTTAGTTCCTTGATCTCAACGCCATACAGGGTTTGTTCCCGATCGCTTCGCTCTCGTAAGGACGTCATCTTGGTCTGAGCTTCATCTCTAGGTATCAAATAATGACGTCATTCGTGAAAAATGCGATCACTTACAGTCATGTGCCAAAGGGTCAGACTGTGTCCGAATAGATCCAAAACATCGTTACGTCATGATGTGTTTACATACGTGACTGTTTTCATATGGCCCTATACCGTCTGGTACCCAGAGACACCACATAAAATTGTGCGCATGTAAAGCATATAGAGTTGTATAGCCGTAAACTCTATGATGGAAAGTGATCTTGCCGTCTACCTTGCGTCTTCCATTTAGTCGTGTGTAATTTCAATAAATGGTCATGGATTCGGATACTCTATGCCTTTCGAACTTTTTAGAGCACGATCATGCAAAACGAATAATACCCAACGTGAAGGTAGCCATATCTGACCAACTCGTCCCTCACCTGGTGTCGTATGCACCAGTCGCCTCGTCTATCATGTCCGTTATCTCGCATTTCAGCTGGTTCTGCTCTCTGCTCAAAACGCGGTACAGCTTGTCGTAAATGTCGCGCTCTCGTCGCAAATGTTCGATCCGATCTCGCAACTCGTGGTTGTTTGTCAGCATGGTGTTGAAGGCCACGGTAATCTGTACGACACGAACAAACGAATCAAGATGGCTTCAATTGGTTCGGTTACAGATTAATTCTTTCAGTTGTCGAGAGAAAGAAAATTATTTGAATTGAGGAGAAATGGTGCCGGCCAATTATTAGTAGGCCTACTGTAACAGATGAAAACCAAATTGGATTTGTATTATGATTATTTTACAATTACAAAGATGTGAAAGGCATATTGTTCCGTTTAATCAGTAACCATGAAATCTGGACAAGCTAAGCAAGGCAAGCACTTCGGCAAGCTCTTCTAGAAAGGGTTCGTTTAAGAAAGTTACAAATCATTGTGCTCAAGCTTACCTTATCAAGCCGATTTTCCAGGATCCTGATTTGCTTACGGGTGCTCACGTGACGAATACCATCCACTTGAAAACCGCCCAAATCTTTGTACTTCTGTTGAAGTGTGCTCTCCAGACTTCTCGTCTAAAGTAAAAACAAATAATTTCATTTGTTGAGTAATAAATCACAACTTGTTTGCCATTTGACAGCCCACAAGAAGATTTCGTCTGCGGTTGCTCTTCTTTCTTACCATCTCATCCAACTTGTCAATAGTGCCCTCTTCGTCTTTAACGGCAGCCTCGTGTTGCTCACAGCCTGCCAGTAGTTTCTTAAGACCTCTGACGTTAGCCTGGTCCTTTTTGACGTTGGTTCGATTCCCGGCCAGCTTTAGGTCCGTGTTGATTTCTTGTTTCTCCTCGTTCAGGGAGTCGACATGGGACCTGAGCAAAATGTGGATTTGTCGACATAAATGTTAGGGAAACAATGTGATGGTTTAAGGGGCATGGACAATAAAGTATGATCGGATTCGGAAATGAGATCCAAACTTTGAATTATTTCTTAGCTTTATGTGACAAGAAAGAAACTGAGATGAAGTTATTTCTGTATTCCCTAGCTCATCTCAGAGTACAGTGTCTATGTTCAGGGTACCCAAAATAGCAAAGCTAAGGGCAGCCAACTGTCATCTTCTTGTGAATTCACTTATTTTTTGCAAAACGGAATAGACAACATTAAAGCGCAGATTTCAGAAACCTCAAAAGGTAAATTTAAAAGCTACAAAGATTTGTAGACATCTTCACTCACATCTGTTTCCTGATAATGTTTCGAGCCTCCTCAAAGTACGCCTTGCGTTGTCCCTCCACGATACGATACTGGCGATTCAGACGGGCCAGCTCCTCCTCCGCCATTCGCTGGTCGTTCTCTTGCTCCGTCGGTGATTCAACGCAATTCCTTCCACCTCGCTTCATTTTGTCAAAATTATGTATCAAAAAACAAGTTTACTTCAGACAAATGTTGAATAGTACCGACTTTCGTGCTCTCGAGTTGATTTGTGTTTGGATTATGTTGGTTTGTTTTGAAACTCTGTGATGTTGCCTGCCGTTTTGCGCGTTTTACCACATTGCATTGTTACGTAACAATACGCGCGTTGCGAGTGCGCCTGTTTCGCGCACGTTTTGGGCCACGTGCGGGCCGCGTAATTTTTTTTTACACCACTGCGAGGGGAGAACAATGGGGTTTGTACCTTTTTAGCGTCTTGAGAGGAGACTATATAATAGGTTAGGGTTCAGGGTTAGGGTTTAGGGTTGGTTGTTTTAAAGGAATTTAGGGTTTTGAATGCGGTCGGTTTGCAACCAGCTTCGTGGTCTGGTTAGAAGAGAGCTCGACTTGTAATCATAAGGTCCCTGGTTCGAATCTATGCATATTTGGGATTTTCCGAAATTTCTCGGTTTCTTCTTTTTCTCTAATAGTGAGATTAAGAGTTGTCACTATTTCCAAGATTGTCACTCGAGAAGTGTCAGTCATTGGAAACTTAGACTCTATTCGGGTTGACAAATTGGGGTGTACCCCTCGCTGCGGTGTAAAAAAAAAACACGCTGGCCATGTCTTAGTGCAACACGAGAGGGCGCTACCTCCCGAGTCCACAGGGAAGACTGGAGGAGTCGGAACTTGGCTCAGTCGTTTGTTCCCAAAAAGACTAAATTATTTCCAAAATGTCGAAATATTATATTGCATGTGTTGCTGTCTTCTTATTCTAAATTTTAAAAAGAATCATTTCCCGAATCATTTTCCGGTATTAATTGAAAATTCAATTATTCCAAACCTCGCTGCTAAATAATGTTGGTGGCCTAGAAGAAAAAAAGGCCAGAATTATAACTTTTATTCAGTTTTATTAACAACATTTAAAACAAACTAAATCTAAGTTTCAATGTTGATTTAACCTTAGAGTGCTATGCTAAAAAACATTGGAGAAAAATATTCAACTTTTCCTCACATAATATTTGCACACTAGACAACACCCAGTCTAAACAAGTTTAGACATTCTTTTCATAAAAACTCTCGTGATTTTCCAAAGCCGGATAACTTGGCGATTTTTATGTGGATAATTCATTTCTGTATCGAATTAATTTATCATTTACGTTGAAACCAACCAGGGATATATAATAAAGTTATAAAAATCCCAGAAATATATTTTTTTAAGAAATTAATTATTTTACACTATGAATTGTCACATGTCCCAAACGGTCCAATGGCGTTGCGTTATTGAGCCCTCATCTTTACATGTACGTAGAAACATGGCGGCGTCCGCATCTTCAAGACCGGAGGGTCAAACAAAAATCCCTGAAACTGTGCGTGGTCAGTCTTTTGATGTAGGGCCTAGATATTACGGATTGTCTTACATCGGGGAGGGGGCCTATGGCATGGTTTGGTAAGTGTTTGAAGGATATTTTGGCTGCAGTTTGGTGTTGTAGTGTACGTTTTTGTGTTGCCGTACGAATCTGCACGAAAGTACAGTCATGACAGTCAGTTGACAGTGCAGTGCAAGTGGCAGTGGGGGCGGGCGGGGCCGGGGGGAGGGGGGGCTGGGCTTTCGAGTCAACTCGGTCCCAAGTCAACTTGGTCCCAACAAACTAAGGCCCAGGACAACTCGAGCGCTTTTGAAAAATGTATAGTCAGGGTTCTGCCCACGCCGGGCGGCGCCGGGCGGCGCCGGGCGGGACTGCCCTGGACCTGTATTGCCCGCCCAGCACTCAAGATGATATGTGTAAATGCCGCCCAGAACCGATTTCTACGTGTGCGCGCTGGAAATAAAAAAAATACTCACGGTTCTCCGAGGAATCACTTTTTTCCTGTTTTTTCTACCAGTCGTTCGAGCGCGAGAACATTATTGTTTACGTGTAGACAACACATGCACACCGCCCGAATTTGCCCGATCCACAGTCGGGCTATGCGCTAGCTACATGTATACGGGCTATGCGCTAGTTTAATATACGGACACTGCATTGACACCCGTCAACGCAGTGTCCGTATAATAGCTAGCGCATAGCCGGCTACAAACCGCGCGGTACCGTATACTATGTACAGATCAAGATTCACATTTGGGCTGTGTGTGTACCGTATTGGTACAGTAGATGGTTCTGGATTCAGCCAGCCTCGCGCATGTGGTGTGACTCGCACACATGTGTACACTGTGTACGTACACGCGCATCGTTTAGGAATGAATTACATGTATCATGTGTATTGTCAACCGGACATGCAGTCGGCGCGGTCAAAGTTTCTTAACGTGTAAATATGGCAAACTCGCTGTTGAAATGTGGCTTCTTTGTCATGAAAATAAAATAAAAGCAAACAGGGCTGTGAAATTGTGGGCTACTATGAAAAACGGGCGTCTAAAACTGAGTGTGAGTCTGAGCCATTGTCAACTGATTGGTTCATCAATCAGGTCACACGTTTATTTTTTTTATTTAAGACTACCCTTAATAGACCATATTCACCAACAGAGGGCGCCCTTCTGCAATGCACTATGGGATTAAATATGGGGCAAACTACCCATATTCAATCCCATACTAGTGCATTGCGATAGTTTGACCCATATTCAATCCCATAGTGCATTGCAGAAGGGCGCCCTCTGTTGGTGAAACACAATTGGCGAATATTGCCCCGGCCCACCCCCGGCTTTGCCACCCGGCACTCAAATTATCCTGGGCGGAACCCTGTATAGTGATGGCCCCTAACTTGGCGCACTTCGACAACTCACTGGAAATCCTCTACATATACTACATAGCAAAACCCCCTAGCAGATTTACACAGATTTACACACCGTGCAGTAGAATTCGTCAGGCTACAAGAACAACTAATACTTTAATATTTTGACTCATCAACAAGTACAAAATAACAAATGCGAGGGCTTGTGAAACGAACTTAATGCGAATTTAACAATTTGTGCCACAAATTCGCTTAAGTTCAACCAGGCCTAATTGGGCAAATGTTCACCGCAAATTGTTTGACGTCAAATTTACATTTGTGATTTGTGTTTGAAATGAATTGCGTTCACGTTCCTTTGCTGTGTCACGGCGGGCAATGGCGCTAGCTCCTTCGTCACGGTTTTGGCGGGGCGGGATTGCATTAAACGCCGGGATTAAATGGTATAATTTTCGTCTCATGAGACGAAAATTCACTTCACCCTAAAACCACTTCGCCCCAAAACCACTTCATATCATGCACAGGCGGTGGTTCAGGGCAAAGGTGTTTTAGTAAGAATTTAGTACTCGGACGTCACTAATTTTGCCTTTAAAAAGTGCAAATCTAATGAAGAAACCAAATTTTGGAGGGGGAAAACAATGAAGAATTTACTAGGACAAATTTCTGAGTTGTCCCATAGGCTTAGTGCATGAGGGCTTATGTGACGTCCGACTTGTAAGTTCTTTCTGGTGTTTTTGGGCGAAGTTACTGTAAAACCTTTTTTTTTTTTTTACGGTTTTCTCAAAGTGTTAGATAAAGTACGGAGCTGACTTTTACTCAGGTTGGTTTTAATCATGCATATCCTCAATCACACAGTGGGATAAAACTATTTGTAACTGTTTACCAATCATGTAGACTAGCTTTAACCATGACAAAAAAAATTCACTGTTGGGAACTGCCTTGGATTTCAATTTCAAACGGATTTTTAACCTATTTTGAGGTTTCCTGCATGTACAAGTACTTGATACAATTCAAGGTCGTAAAAAAAGGCCGTCCCTTTTTGCACTGTTGTAATAGTACATACACTTTATGCATACCTAACCCCGGCACACGTGATGACTGCAGCACAACGGAAGCAGGAAGTGTAGTTATTGTATTATAAATGGAAACCAGTGGTTCCCCACCTGTGACATTGTGCGTACACAACTGTCTATAGTATGTCTATAATAGGCACAAACCAGGAAGCGATCATGTGGGACATTTCAGTATACAGGCTAAATGTGTTTGCATATATAGATAGTGAGCATTGACCTTGATAATCAAGTCTGCCCTTTTGTCAGAAATCCAAGAAAAAAAACAGCACATGTGTTTTGGTTTTTTCCATCGTAAACAAAACTATATTTTTATACAAAACACATTTTGTCTCGCAACAAAAGATGTAACTTTAGGTTGTTCTGAAGAGATGACGTAAATGTCAAAAGGGCAACAAATACTGTGACAATATCCCTTTATGAAACCTCCCTGCATGAATTTCCCATGCAACGGTCCGTACATGTATGTAGCGAAGACAGACAATTTGTGACATTTTTGTTGGTCCAGGTTACATATGTTAATGTGTAAACGTATGTTAACTGGCAAGTCGTACAGAGCACCCTCATACATTGTATAGCAAACATGAGAGCAGCCACCATGCCACTCATTGCGCTTTACTTGAGTAAAAAATCTGAGATGCCACCCTGCCAAAAGTTTGCCTTGTCAAGAACATTTCTATGGGATGATAGAGCATCTGCCCGGAGTGTCGGAGGTCTTGGGGAAAACCTAAAGGAGTATACCACTGTGCCTCATACATGTAGCTCAGCTGGTAGAGCATCTGCCCAGTGTGTCAGAGGACTTGGGGGAAACCTGAGGAGTATACCACTGTGCCTCATAGCTCAGATGGTAGAGCATCTGCCTGGTGTGTCAGAGGTCTCGGGTTCGAATCCCATTAAGGTGATGAGACACCATGCCATATATTGCATGTATGTTCAGTCATTTTGTTGAATTATCTCATTTCAATGCGTGCTAATTGATGAATTAAGTACTAAACTCGACATTTCTCTTGCAAGCTGCACAGCATTTCGCACTTATGAGGTACCGTGGCCGAGTGGTTTGGGTCACTGACTCACAATAACAGGTGAAAACGTGGGGTTGCGGGTTTGAAACTCACCCCGGCTGGAGTCCCTATGCCCTTGAACAAGGCAATTACATACCGGTAGTAACACTTGCTCTAATCCTTCGGAAGGGATGTAAAGCCGTTGGTCCAGTGTGTTAGTTTTCGGTAATGCACTTTAAAGATCCTCCGGTATCTCTGGCCATTTCTAATTCGTCACGGGTTTCCTCACGCTTGCGAGCGACGGTGTAATGGGCGCTTTTGAAGAATCCTTGGTTTCAGTACCAGAAAAAAAAAAAAATAATAATAATAACTATTTTGAAAATTTACCACCATTTGGCAAAATCATGATTAAAATTACATAGCCCCATAAATATCAGAGAGACGGGGGTGAAAGTGATTAGTTGCAAACCCAGGGACACAAGGCAACATGCAGGGTGATTATTCATGAACATGCATGCTCATTTGACAGAAAGCGGTGATGCATTTTTTATTTTCTGGATGATTAATTGAGGAGAAAAATGCTAATCATTAGCTTTGATGTTCCTAATTGGTTGGGCATAGTGTTACTTTCTCTAATAGAAGCTTGTATTACATCATGTATCCTGTGTGTTATTATTGGATCCCATCTCTTACTGTGTACTGGGACTACATTTGGGCGATTCCAACATTTGGTGTATATTTATAGGGGGTACAAGTACCCCACCTTTCACCCCCTCCTTTCTTCTAACACCCCTCCAGCCAACAAACACATGCATTCAAACACTGTTATAAATACAGTCACACCTGCTAACAGGGGTCGAAATTAACCTGAATTTCATGCTGGTCAGAAGGACCAGTAGGTTAGAGAATTCTATTGGTCCTGCTGAAAATTTAATGGTCCACTAGTGCTTTTCAAAATAGCACTGATGAGATACTGCAACACTTTCTGGTTTAAATGTCATTGAGTGCAGGATGGATGGGATTGCTTTTTGATCCAACACTGGGGCATGTCTGGAGAGATCGGAGAAAGAAATGTAGTTATATGAAAATGTCTAAAGCAATCAGGAATTGTTTGTGGTAACCAGGAATTATTTGTATTGTGTAAGAAATGTTTACTGTTGATTAGGCATCGGGGAATGTTTCCATGAGTTATGAAATGTTTTCACTGGTCCATCGGACCAGTGTTTTTGACAAATCTAATGGTCCTTCTGATTTTTTTTACTGGTCTCAAACCACGGGACCAGTGTTAATTTCGACCCCTGTGCTAATAAGACCACCTTTATAAAGGGGCCACCTGCTTATAGTGGCCATCCATCTTTGGTCCAAAATGCTATGTGTATAATGCTTAAGCAACCTCTATAAAGAGGCCACCTGTTTACAGTGGCCAGTATTTTACGGTCTCGAGGGGTGGCCACTATAGACAAGTTTTTCTTTTCTGATAATACAAGGTTCCTGTTATAGCAAGGTAATCTGCAAAGTCCCAAGAACCTCGTAATAATACGGTTTGTCTGGAATAATGTCAGAAGTCATTCTGGCCCTCGTGAGACTGCTCTAGCATGACTGTGCTTGCCATGACACTAGTTACCAACCACTGAGTATGAACTAGACTGCCATCCCTCAAGATACTGATCTCCCACACACTCTGTATTATCTTTTGTTGATTGAGAGAGCGGCGAAGCATTTATGATTATAAGACTAGGTGATTTAGAGGCACAAGTTAAAGGGAAATCAAATACATAATAATTTTGCTTTGCAATCAAAGCAAGTTGCATCAATTCCACAAGTTGCAGTAAGGACAGCGGGCTCTGTAGATAGTCTGGGCCTTGCTGCCCTTTTGCAATCCTCCATGGACTTTTTGATTTTGTAATAATGGAAGTGCCTTGTGCAATTACCAAAAATACCTGTGCCTGTACAAAAACTGGCAATGGCCCTTTGGTGATGAAATTGCCATTGACCCTTTGCACGGGCGGCCATGACAGGGGTCAGTCACATTGTCACCGTGTGTCAAGCACGAGTAGCACCCCGTTTACACTCGATTCGCCTTTGCCAAAAAGGGGAGTTGAAGCCGGGTAGGCACTAAGTGTAAACGCAAAAGGTGAATTGAAAAAGGGGGATCAGACCCGGGTCTGATTCGCCTTTTTCAAGTCACCTTTGGGGTAGGGTTGAACCCCGCAATTGCGGGGTTGAACCCTGCAATCGTCAAGGTCGCTTGTAGTGTAAACGCTACCCGAATACAGATTCGGCAATTTGAGTGTCCTTGGGGCGGTGCCCGCAGTGTAGTAGATTTAATTGACCAATCTGGCACTAGTGCAGCAACACCTAACACCTAACAGCTCACGCATGCGCTGCAGTTACATTTAGTGGTGACTTTTGCGGTTTCTGAAGCGATTTGGGGTGTAGTGTAAACGCGGCAAATGTTCAGTTTTGTGGTCGCAATAAAAATGCTGGATCTGTATCCACCTTTGCCGATTCGAGTGTAAACGCGGTGTACGTGCCTTGTGGATCTACCGGTATTGTCACATCATTTAGATATGAAAACCTGCCCCCTGTCATGGCCGTCGGTGCAAAAGTTATATTCTGTGTTTACCAGTATACACTTGTGTAGGGATTTGGGGTGGGAGGGTGGATGGAAATGGGAGAGGTGGGACCAACTTGTTAAATTCATGATCTTATTGTTTTAACGTATGTCATGATTTCTGTTTTGTCGTTATAATGCAAAACACTCACTTGTTATGATGCATATTAGACACATACACATACATGTACATATGAAGATCATCACAGACTAAGTATCATGTTCCGAGATTTTGACAAATTCACACCTGTGCAACGCGAGTCATGGACTAATTTAAATCTCCCCAGCAGTGTCATGGAAAAATCTTTCATGTGTGACCAATATTTCATTTTAATTAGTGACTGTCTGTGTACCGTACATGTAGGTTGTGCTTGTCAATAGATTTTTATTGAATATGACATGTTTGGGAAAAAAAATAATAATCATGTTCGTTGCCATTTTGTGTTCTTTGTGGATTTGCAGCTAAATTATGTAAGACAGACATGTGAAGGAATTTTTACTTTAACCACGACAAAAATAAAAATGTTTAAAATTACAATACCTATTATTTTCAGTTAAAATGTTTCATATATTATTATACAAATAATGAATGTTTATGAGTTCAATGGTGCAAATATTATCATGAGTTGAAAGATGGAATGTTTCATTCAATGAGGCTGAGCCGTGTTGAATGGAATAATTCCATCTTTCAACGAATGAAAATATTTGTTCCATTGAACAAATCAGAAACGTCTTTTATTTGTTTTATATAATGCCCAAAGAGATATTGTCGTTTGATTGGAAACGTCTGACGGCATGAGAATATTCATGAAATCCCTCGCATCACAATGACCGAATCAGACTCGTCTACCACACGTTCGTCTTACGCAAATGCGTCTGCTTCGGCGTCATGCAACGTCACGCGCGTACGTACACGAACACGCGCACGTACACGAACACGCGCTTGCAGTAAAAAATACATGCTGTGCGCGTGATGTGCAATGGAAAAAAATCGTGTGGAATAAAAATGCACGGTTAGTGACGTAGCATTAAATGGTTCAATTATTTAACGCCATGTGACCTGCTATCGTCCAATCAAATAACAGGGATCTACTTATATAAATGCCAAGGTTATACATGTAGATTTCACAATTTTTATTTGTTGTGAGATTGCAATACCTTTTGACAGCCCAATGTTTTGTGCCTCTTTCAGAGAAAAAGAGGGAGAAAGAGATGCTTTGCTAATAAGCTGAATAGCTCAAGATAAAGATAAACAGCTCTCAGATATTTGCAGATTATTTTTAGATTGTAAACTGAGATTTGATGAGTGTTGCATTACTTCGTTTGTGAATGGGACGCATGTTATGCAGCCCCTATGAATGGGATGCGTGTTATGCAGCCTAGTAGCAATGAACTGAAATCGGCTATTTCTCCCTCGTGATGTGAGAAGGGATATATTTAGGGGTTTGGGTAACACGTTGTTCTCTCACGCTCTGCCACATCTGGAGAAGTGTGTAAACAAACTACAAGTACCCAGATGGGATTATTTTGTAGTTAAGAATTTATGGAAAAGGTCATGCATAGTTTTGAAGCATATTTGCTCTTAGGGGAGAAAATTTAAAAATGTAGTCAGGTCCTGGGACTTTTGCTTTTTAAGCTTTCCAACAAGACATCAGTACAGTGAATGTTCATTGTTACGCTCTCTGATGTAATAAAGCTCTTGCGATATAAAGTTCCTTTTTTGCAAAAACTTGGCCCTTGCTGTGCAAGAAATGACGCATTTTTGTAAAGCATGCCACATACATGTACATGTATGGTGGTTTTGTGCAAGGACTGAATAGTATCAACTGCTTATCTTACATGTCTGTGTTTTTCTTTTCTTCCTCATCCTGTATTAACTCTAAATTCTTCATCTAAAAGTTTATTAGAGATGAATTTAGAAACATGAAAAAATTGCAATGCCCCGACTGGGATTCGAACCCAGATCCTTGGCATACATGGCCAACTGAGCTATCTGGGCATCCCGTCGGAGCATCACAACAATCTCGTTCTTGCCACTTGCCCCGAGATTGTTGTGATGCTCCGACGGGATGCCCAGATAGCTCAGTTGGTAGAGCAGTTGGCCATGTATGCCAAGGACCTGGGGCCAATTTCATGGCGTTGCTTAGCACAAAAATTTGCTTAGCACAGGATTTATTTGCTTTATAAAATGGATTACAAGCCAAAATTATACACCAACTTGTGTTCTTCGAAAGAGTAGGAGAATACCTTTCAAAACACATCACTTACGATTTTGGCTGGCAATCCATTTTTGGCAAAATAGAGCAAACAAATCTTGTGCTAAGCAAATTTTTGTGCTAAGCAACGCCATGAAATTGGCCCCAGGGTTCAAATCCCAGTCGGGGCATTGCAATTTTCTCGTGTTTGTAAATTCATCTCTAATTGTCAATCCTATCATATACCCTATTATAAAAGTTTATTGTTAAATCCTGATGTTCCTTTTTTTATTTCCAGTTCAGCAAAAGACATAAAAACTGGTGGGAAGGTAGCGATTAAGAAGATTAGTCCGTTTGAGCATCAAACTTACTGCCAACGCACTCTGCGAGAAATTAAAATACTAACACGCTTCCGCCATGAAAACGTAAGTATTTAAGTAGTTCCAACAATTTTCAAAAATTATGTCTCTAACACACTCGTAGTCAATAGACCGACCCAGTAAGCCCCGCCTACATAGATACGCGTCTAGCAACATCAAAGTGCACAGAATCATTAGATTGTTCAAATCACCAAAAGGCCATGTGGATCATCATTGTCCTTAAAAATTATTGGTTGGTGGAAATTTCGAGGGCGGAGCTTAAATGCTCCTGGATTACTGTAAAAGCCAATATTTTCGCGTACAGATATTTTCGCGCATTTTAACATCACTGACATTTTCGCGAGTTGTTATTTTCGCGGATGGAAATTATGTTTTGTTTCAGGGATCGCCACAATTGTTGCAAACAATATTTTCGCGGGCTCTGTCTGGTGCGCGAAATGCGCGAAAATAAAACCACCGCGAATATTTCAGCTTTTACAGTAGTCAATCGCCTTGCATGAAAAAACTTAAGACCAAAATAGGATGCAGAATTTTTGGGGAAACCCTTCATTGACTTTATAAGAGTATTGCAGTTCAGATGAATAATATTCTCCCTTTCCCAAGTTCATTTCAACAGTTTGTGACTTGTATTAAACCCTAGGGAGTTGTGATGAATTGATGATGGAGTTATTTTTATACACAGTGGTAAGCAGCACATGTCCTCAATTCACAGGTCATTGCTAAACAAAAATGGGAGAACTGAAGTCTCTTAAAAGCTTTATTAGGCCAAATACATGTAAGAAAGAACTATGTTTAGCATAAGTTAAAGTCTCCAAAAATGACATGGTCACGCGTTTGTTTTTTTGTTTGTTTTTTTCCTTCCGTTTGTTTGTCTTTTTTGGTTTTTTAAAGTATATTCCAAGCAATAAAGTCAAGTTGACATGAAGCCAACAGGCATGTTTTTTTATCGAAATACTCAAAACAAAACAAAAAACCTTTGACGCGCAGGGCTGAAAGTGGCGTGCGCTAACGATATACACTGAGCAAAAATATAAACGCCCCATGTAAATTATTTATGTAACATGGGGCGTTTATAATTTTGTTCAGTGTAGTTTTTGTTTTTATTGTGTTTTTGAAGAAAAAAAACTTTAACGCGCAGAGTTGAAAGTGTCGCGCGCGCTAACGCTTAAAAAAAAATTTTGTTTTTGGCCTTAACTGTTTAAAAATTATATCAACAGCACACAATTTTTGCAGCAAACACTGCTTAAGTACAGCGATCATTTCATGTTGTTCCAAAAAGTCACAGTGTAAATAAAGGTCAGAATTTGCCACAAGTGGACATATGATATAGAAAACGCTCTGTTCATTTTTGACAAGGCACTTTGTGAGCGTGCTCCTCAAGAGAGTTGTTGCTATGGATACATCTCAGAGTGGAATATTAGAGTCATTGCCTGCAATGGGCTGTCTTGAAAGTAAAACGCTCTCAGCAAGATCAGTGTAGGAGTATTCCTTAGAAATTGCAGCGTAGTGCGTATAATCATGGTATTGTATACGGTTGCAATTCAGGACAAATGGCTTGAAGTAGGCCCTACATGTAACTTGTTTATTTAACAGGCAACTGCTCACACACAAATCTAGATGAAAAGAAAAACTCTTTCAGTGAATGAGTGCTGGAACAAGTTTATTTGAAACTTGCAATTCATAATTCTTGTGACAAACTAATTTGTTCTTAATCGTTCATATTTTATAAGCAATGCCAACAAGTAAAATTCTTCCAAGTCAATTCTCAAGTCAAAAATAAAAAATGAAAAAGGGGTAATTCCCAAAATTAGGGGTCCAAAACGTTTGGTGTCCCAGTTATGTACATGTACGACACCCTGAGCTTCAAAAATCGTCACTCCTGATCACAAATTCTCAGTAATAGACTGGTCTGTGATTATAGGGGACAGCATAATTTTCTTGAATATTTGTTTCTCTGATTACTGACAAATATTCGAAACAAAAAACAAAAGCTCAATTTGTTCCATGATATTGAATAGGAATTTGGTGTCCCAGGTTACATACGCCAATAAAATTGGCTGTAGAATGAGTTTGCATTAACCTGGGTGCCTTATCTACATGTACACACAAACATTAAATTTGAATGGCGCTTGTGGAAATAAAAAATAAATATTTTCTGAAGGGAAACCACTTTCAATCACTATTAAAAAACACTTTAAAATCTTTAAAAGAATGTCACACTTTTGGACCCCTAATTTTGAGAATTACCACAAAAACAAAAACAAATTCATTGAGTCACTCAATTTTGCGTTAGTCATAGTATGATTTCTGCATTTTTTTAGATTAATGTTTTGTACCTTTAGCTTCACTTGTGTTTGAGTGACATATTCAAGACACTGAAAGGTCCACTTATAATTATAAAAGTGCACACTTGTGTGTTGAGTAATCTCACAGTGACCCTTGTTGCCTTTACAAGAAAGTACTGACACGCACGCACAAAATGGCAACGTTAATCAAGTGACGCTGTCGGCGCTCCGTGGAGTGCCCATCCTACATGTAACAATAATTGGATTTCTGCTCTGAATATCAGTTTGGGAATCTACCCAGGCCATTGCGCGTAAAGGTCCCATGAAATCTCCACTGAATTCAGATTTAACGATATCTCTGGAGTATTGTACAGTACGTGAAAGATTAGTCTAAGAATAGTTCAGATGTCATTTGGTTGTCAGTATTATCTCATAGGAATTCTACAGTGAAAAATAAGGATTCAAAAATCTATGTACTTTTTGCTTTAAATAGCAAAGAACTTACAAGCACACGTACATGTAAGTCAACTGCGTGTATTTAGAGAAAATCAAAAATCAAAAAATCACAGTCTTGCAATAAAACTGCGGATTTAAAGATTTTTTGGCATACAGGGATGTACACCTATTGATTGCTTTCTGGTGACGTCACGCCTTCCACATTTTTGAGTGTCATTTGGCCCGAGTGCTAACCAGCAAAAAGAACAAGAAAAGCGCAATTGGTTGCACTTACCTCTGTTGCTTAACCTTGCTTTATGTTGTTGTGCCATGGCTGTTGTATCGAGAAAGATAAAACGGTCTTCCTTCAGGCTAAATCGTGATCAAGTAAAAACACTTTAATTTTTTACAAGCCGAGTACATGCTCAATAATTTGAACGTACCGCAACATGCGCATGTGGCATTTTCGAATGAAAATACACTGGTAGATATTTTTTACGCATGTTCATGTGCGTCTATTTTTGCGCGCGTGTATGCACGTGGCTGGTGACACCCAAACATTCCCGGATGTTGCACGTGGTCGAAAGCTATCAATATTAAAAACAACGTTAACATTTCAAACTGTACTTTTAAACACACTTTCAATGATAACTTTGAAGAACAGTTTTGCTCAAATTGACTTTTGCTACAATGTATGCAAAGTAGAAAGCAATACATGTATGTGTAGCAACAGTGTTAAATGATGATAATATGATAATATGGATTTACATGTACCGTATACCGCGCACTTATCCGGAGAAACCCCGATCAAGGTGCCTACATTATCATTACCCCGATCATAGGGCTCCATTAAATCACTCCATAAACCATTTCAGCTCCCTGGGGACTATACAGCCCCCGGCTGCCTTAGGCGCTCAACGGTTAATCAAACACATCAACTTTCGCTACCCTCTCGGTACCCATTTTACTTCCTGGGTGGAGATAAGCAATACGTGGCAAAGTACCTTGCTCAAGGGCACATGTGCCATGGATGGACTGGACCAGGATTCGTACCCACTACCTTTTGAATACAATCCACTAGACCGCTCCGCCACAGCACTCCACATGATGGCCTATGCTATCAATTCAGGACCTGGCACTCTTCAAGTAATGACCGCTGAAACGTAAATCACTGCGGAGGTTATTACATGTTTGTCTGACTTAATGATACGGCAAGGGCAATAAGACTGCCATTTACATCCAACTGACGGCATAAGATAATGCACTATTTGTTGCTGTCGGGCTATGCTGTCTGGCAAATTATAGGAGATATGGGCATTCTGTGTTTAAATGTCACAGGAATAATCGCAATCATTTTAATTGCGTAAAGCAATTTGTGTTCATTTCATTTGACATTAGTGTCGTACATCTCGGAATATGGTTTAAAAATATACTTTGCACTTTGAATTTTTCGTTTCAGAGATTTGAGATTTCTTTGCTTGTTGACAAACATTTTGAGGCACAGCGTGTTTACAGACGTTTGTGTGGGTTTTACAAACATGTTCATTTATTTAAAAAATAGTTTATTTATGAATTTTGTTTTCTCTCTCTCATTCTACAGATTATCAACATCCAGGACATCATTCATGCTCTAACAGTTGATGACATGAAAGATGTGTATCCTTGCTTACATGAATATAATTCCTATGATTGTAGAACCTATCATGTCCCCCTTGAATCAGTCCTATATAATGTAATATGCTGATTGGTTCTAGACTGTTTATGGGCAATTCCACGGTTAGTAATGTTACATACAGTTGTAGTCAGAAGTTTACATACAACTGTGTTAAAACTGGTGTGCTTAAACTTGCGTTGTCACCATTTTTTAAACAGTCTTTACTAGAGTTGTGATTTTTGTGGAATTCCTCACACCCATGCAGTACTTAAAACATAGCTTGCACACCTTGCAATGGTTCCAGTGATCTCCACTACCGGTTTTGTCCGGGCGCGCCGCCCGCACAAAATCATCAGAGGTACCGTTAGCGCCCGGACAAAAATTTGCCGCCCGGACAAAACATTGTGCCGCCTGGACAAAATAAATTTAATTTCTCCTCCAAAACACTATAAAATTACAGCCAAGTCATTCCAAGATGAGGTGTAAATTCACCTAACGTAATTTGGTAGCCACTGGTGTCATTATCGGTTATTTACCACGCATATCTATCGGATCGGCGACTCAAATCCGCATCGATAACGGCAATGACAGTATGCATTTGTTCAACAGTGCCCTCAATAGGCAAATTTGTTGACCTCTTGAGAGCGCTGCCTGCCAAGCACTGTGCCGCGGCGCACGGGTGCGTTCGTGGTTGTGTGTTTGGGTTGGTGTGTGCGTGCACACCTACCCCCCCCCCCCCCCCCCCCCCCCCCCCCCCCCCTCCCCCTGTTAACCCAATTTTATTAAGCAAACAAATTTTTAATTAAGCATATTGTTTTTCTAAACAGCTTTATGAAATTGGCCCAGCTTAGTCAAGACACTACGCATAACCATTTACTTTACATTTAGCTATGATGTATTGTCATAGACGTCCTATCACATTGTTCTTAACTCTTTGTACCTCAGCTACATCGTTCAGAGTCTCATGGAGACAGATCTCTACAAACTGCTCAAAACCCAGAAGCTGAGCAACGATCACATATGCTACTTCCTTTATCAGATATTGAGAGGCTTAAAGTACATCCACTCTGCCAATGTATTGCATCGAGATCTTAAACCTAGTAATCTCCTTCTCAACACGACCTGCGATCTTAAGGCAAGCCAAAGTTTGTTTTTCTTCATTCGATACAAATGTGGACAAATGTCCATGAGTTTGGGAAATCTGGATGCAGTGAAAAGCAACTTGGCTTCACCGGGATTCGAACCGCGGACCTTCTGCTTAAAGCCTAGCGTACATCGACATTGCAACTGGAAGCAACTAGTGGCAACTGGAAGCAACTAGTGGCAACTGGTGTTTCCGGGAACTAGAAGCAACTCGCGGCAACTGGAAGCAACTGATCAGTTGCTCAAAAAGGTTGATGTACGCGCACTTGCAACTAAAATCCCAGTTTCCGCGAGTTGCTCATGTTCTACTTTCTGGCAACTAGTTGTACCCAGTTGCGTCGATATACGCATACTTGCAACTAGTTGCCGTCAGTTGCACGCGTGCATCTGACTACGTGCGCGCACATCGACAGCAACTTCAAGCAACAGTTGCTTCCAGTTGCTTCCAGTTGCAAGGTCAATGTACTCTAGGCTTTTCCGAGTTGCCATGTCGATGTGCGCGCTCTGGAAATGCTCCCAGTTGCCGCTAGTTGCGCAACTGATCAGTTGCTGTCATCTAAGGTGGTAGAACATCTGCCCGGTGTGTCACAGGTCTCGGGTGATTTTGCCCTCAACCCAGGCAACGGTCTTTGCAGCAATTCTTTGCAGCCCATCTTTCGAACCCGTTTGTTGAAATTTTTAGATCACAGTCCCTTGTTCTTCATTGATTTCATTCCTGATAATACAAGGTTTCTGTTATAACAAGGTAATCTGCAAAGTCCCCGGGACCTCTTATTGAAAAGGCCCAACTTTATAAACGACTTTATAAACCATTTAATTATTGTTACTTTTCTCAACAGATCTGCGATTTTGGGTTGGCCCGGATAGCCGACCCAGGCCACGACCATACAGGGTTTCTGACGGAGTACGTCGCAACGCGCTGGTATCGCGCTCCCGAGATTATGCTCAACTCAAAAGGGTACAGCAAGGACATCGATATATGGTCCGTTGGCTGCATTCTAGCTGAGATGTTTACGTGCAAACCCATATTCCCTGGAAAACACTGTATCCTTTAAATATTCCACCTCGGATGTTTGTTTTTCAAAACCCTGGATGGGCAATTTTTATTGATTCTCTTCGACATATTAATGACTTTTTCTGTAATAAGGGAAAAAGAAACAAGTTAAGTGTTTTTATTTTACATGTACACTGCTCACACAAATAAGACTCAAAAAATAAATTTCCCAAAGTTAACATTTTTTCAACTTTTATGTTTTTTCAAGTTTTCTACAGTAATTGATATGAGTACAAAATTTTGGGAAAATTTAGTTTGAATCTGTTTTTGTGTGTGTGTGAATAGTACACATTTCAACATGATTACAAAGGTATCATAGTGTGAAATGATCTTAAGCATGCTAAGAGGGACACACTAATTTCCACAAAGCAGCGTAAACATGCTATTTTTCAAACCTCCCATCTCATTAAGGGAGTACTAGGGGACAAAACATTGTTCACAGGAAGGGGGTGGGGGTGTCACCATCCTAATGTGGTATCACTCTACATGTACTTAGTTTTCCATACTGTAGAGCGTGATCCAATTCTGTCCCTCACAAATCAAGAGAAAAATGCCTTTACTTAGTCGACAACAAATGAAAACTAAAGTGAACCGGTTTGTTTACCCACACCCAGTTTATCACATGTTTTACACCCACACCCAGTTTTATGCGGAGGTTGTTTTTATGTGTGAGGGACAGATAATCAATAAAATTGACAAAAAGGTATTTTTTTAACATGTATTTTCAACTTTTTTTTGAAAATGTGATGGCACAGTGTGCCCAGTCAAATTTATTATGTTGATTTTTGTAATATGATTGTAAAATACGGACATTTTTTTACAGATCGAGGTATTAATTGATTAATTTAAGAAATTTTGAAATCTTCATCCAGTGTTTACCCGTTTTGGATTACGCTCTCGACAAAGTTTAAAACAATGGTATTTTTAACATGTCTTGCAAAATTAAACCGTACTTTGTGGACTATTCAGAAACAAAACAGGAAATTCAAACGTGCTCACAAACACTGCATTATCATGGGCATAGGACACACTCACAGTAAATGGCCTTCATGCCTCATTAACAAAACACCACTTACAAAACGGAATTAATGAGTATGTACAATGTACATGCACAACTCAAACGCTGATCAGTAAAAAGTGAATTTGTCCTTAACCATCCACCTTTCCTTCGTACAGACTTAGATCAGTTGAATCACATTCTCAACTACCTAGGCTCTCCATCCTCCGACGACCTTCAGTGTATCTCTAATGAAAAAGCTCGTGGCTACATGCAGTCGTTAGCTTTCAAGCCCAAGGTACCATGGCACAGCACCTACCCAAAAGCAGACGCCAAAGGTTGGTATAGAAATCTAGACATTCAGATGGACCTTTCAGAGACTTTGAGGGCTTGTAATGCTTCACGTATTCAAGTTGTTTGATTTTAAACGCATGTTCTTCAAGCATCCTTGATGGAAGTGTAATTCCTGAAAAACTGATTGTAATGTCATTCTCGGTAAGTCATCATCGTCATCACTGCCGCTTGACACGAGCATGGCGATCCTAGGAAGGGTTATCCAGGCATCTAGCTGGGAAGCTGCCCCAGTTTGAGAGCTTCAGCAGCCTTTCGTCTGACGCGTCTCTCCTCCTCAGCTTTTCGTCGATTGAATTCAAAAGTCTTGACGCCGTCATGAACTGCTCTCCTCCACGTCAGTCTATCTCCTGCGGCTGTAACCAATTCAGCAATCCCACAGTCTCTAAAGGTCTTTTTCAGGGCGTCCTTATATCTCTTCTTGGGAAAAGATAATAGGTTAAAAAAACCTCTGATTTACACTATTTAAATCAAACAACTAGAATATGTGAAGCATTTCAAGACCTCAAAGTCTGCGAAATATAAATCTCAAGTTTTGAAATTACCCACATACAGAACTGGTCAAAATTATTTGAACATGTGGATGATGTGGTCTAAGCAGCAAAACTACAATGTTTATGAGAAAACGAGTGCTTAATTTCAAATTATAGCAACTGTAGTAGGTAAATTAAATCATTTTTTCATTTTTATCTTTTTATCGTTATTTTTGCAGCATTGGAGCTACTGGACATGATGTTGACCTTTAACCCGAACAAGAGAATAACCGTGGAACAAGCACTGATGCATCCATATTTGGAACAATACCACGATCCCTCGGATGAAGTAAGTTAGATCCATCAACCATCGAAATCACCATCACCTGACCCTCAAGTTTTCAGAAGTATTACTGCACCTACCTGGCCAACATTTCTACAGGGCAGTTTTATCAGCGTTGGCTTCTAATTATGAGTGGAAATAATGCCCCTTTTACCAGTTTACCAATCATGTGTTCTACCTTTAAAGAAGCCTTTTTAATTAAGATTTTCTCCCAATTTCTGCAGCCTGTTGCTGAGGAGCCATTTTGCTTTGAGACGGAACTTGACGATCTTCCCAAGGAACAACTCAAGATGCTCATCTTTCAGGAATCTCTTAAGTTTGAGCGGATTGACTGCTCACAATTGAGTTAGGTTGTCCGGGGGAGTCAGTACAGGCTAGAGAACGGCTCCAAGGGTTTTAAGTGTAGCAGGAACGGACCTTTTATCAGCACATTCAATATCGCTTATGCCCGACGTCAACGACAGAATGCCGTTGGGTTTTTGTTCAGTGTGCATGGAGGAATTGCATTGTGTAATTATTCTACCAATTGATTGCTTTCCGGTGACGTCACGCCTTCTATCCACCATTTTGGGTGACATTTTTCATGACACACATGGCTCGAGTGATTAACGGCAAAATAAGCAAGAAAAGCGCATTGGTTGCACTTACATTTGTTGCTTAACCTTGCTTTATGTTGTTGCCCCGTGGCCGTTGTATCGAGAAAGATAAAATGTATTTCTTCAGGCTAAAAATCGTGATCAAGTAAAAGCACTTTTGTTTTTACAAGCTGAGTGCATGCTCAATAATTTCAACATATCTCAATGCGCGCGTGCGGCATTCTCGAATGAAAATACGCTGGTGAGTATTTTTTACACATGTTCATGTATGTCTATTGGCGCGCGCGTGACCGGTGACACCCAAACATTCCCGGATGTTCTATGTCACGGAAAGCAATCAATATGTGTATTTTTGTTTTGTTTATACTTTTGTGTTTGTTTGTTTGTTTATCGCCTTCCAAACTGAATGCTGTGTTGCATTCGGTTCTCTCTCATTACAAACTGCATAGATTACTAAAGTGAAAACGTCGCGTCGTCGCCCCTTGTGTGTTGCCAAGGTCACTGGGTCTACACTAAAACCAGTGAACTGTTTGCCTGTGCTTTAGCAATAGACTTTTCAGATTACCAGTGAATGTTTAGACCCTGTTACCCTAGCACCTGATGTCTCACTTTAGTAGACTATTGCACCAGACGTGCACATGCCATTTGGGTATACACGTACACGTGCCACTAGCATTTGCTTTGTGAAACCAGTATACTGCTTCTAGGTATTTTTTAAAAAGAGAAATTAACTAATGTTTAGTGTAAAACGAATTTTTGCTTACATAAACTTATATATGAATTTATTAAGACAAATATAAAAAACAATTATTAAAATTATTAAAATTGTAAACAAAATGAACACTTAATTATGTAGATAATGCTTGGTACCATTGAACAAAAAGTCAATCAAAGGGTTGTCAATTTCATTCTCAGTCATAGACAAGAAGTGTCAAAATTATATTTCTTGAAATTTTTCCGCAGCTGTAAAATTATTCATCAATACTGCTGCTCATCAATTTTTTGTTAACACAAACTTTATTTTCTTTGTGGGCGACGCGGCTTTTGCTGGAACAAAGATGCTAGCATGATGCCATTTTTGTGCAAAATCTAGCAACAGACGGACACATGGCACGTGTCAAAAACATCTAATAGCATTTTCTTATTTTGACTGCTGAATCTTTTGTATTGGTCATCTACAATGTAAATCCGTCTTCAAACTATAGACGCCGTTTGTTTTTCCCCCACCCTCCCTACCCCAACACTTTTTCTTCAGCTATTTTTGTACTTCTAATGACTGACCAAATATCAATTCAAATGCTTGTACATACAATAAAAAAAAAAAGATCGGCAAAACTATATCGAGGTAAAAAAAGGTCATGATAGTGTCAATATATATTTACATGATACTAAATAAACTAAGTGATTCGTTGGTATTTTTGTGTTTTGTAGTGCTGAGTACTAATACATATATATCTCAACAATGTATACTAATATATCTAAGATTTATGGTAGGTGAGGAAAATGTTTAGAGAATTGGAAAGGGTATGTGTTATGGTGTCGTTCTGCTATACAGCCTTTTCACGGGCGGCCATGACGCGGGACAGTTACATTATCACCGTGCGTCATGCACGAGTAGGCACTTTGTGGATCTATTGTCACATCATTTAAATAATAAAACCTGCCCCTGTCATGGCCGCCAGTGCAAATGATCTATAGTATAGGTTGGATAGGTCTGGAAAATCATGTAAGAGAAAGATTTATAAGTATTGCTAGGGTACAATTGTAATCATGACAAGAATATGTGAGTGAAATGTAGAAGATTTGGCTGCTAATAAGCAGTAGTCGCGCAGTGTTGATACGATGTAAACTGATGGTTACATTAATGAAATGGTCCTTTGGTATGTGGCACGTACATTTCAGGCAAGCGTTCCAACTCTAAACACATCAACAACAACAAATGTGTGTTTGCATCATAGCGTAGTGTTGAACTGTTTTTCTGCTCACCGCGGCTTGAGAAACATTTAATTCCCATGTAGTGACTCTAGGCACGGTACCAAATATTGCACCTATTGCACCTATTGCTTATTGTTAAACACCCATACAACATTGGGAGAAACGTTGGGTTCTTGGGAAAGCCTGAGGTGCCTCATAGCTCAGCTGGTAAAGCATCTGCCTGGGGTGTTGGAGGTCTTGGGGGAAACCTGAGGGAGTATACCACTGCCTCATAGCTCAGCTGGTAGAGCATCTGTCCAGTGTATCAGAGGTCTTCGGGAAAACCTGAGGGGAGTATACCACTGTGCCTCATAGCTCAGCTGGTAGAGCATCTGCCTGGCGTGTCGGAGGTCTTGGGGGAAAACATAAGGGAGTATATAACTGTGCCTCATAGCTCAGCTGGTAGAGCAGCTTTCCCGGTGTGTTGGAGGTCTTGGGGGAAAACATGAGAGAGTATACGACTGTGCCTCATAGCTCGGCTGGTAGAGCAGCTTTCCCGGTGTGTTGGAGGTCTTAGGTTCCAATCCCTATGAGAACCATATGTTTTCTCCTCGGGTTGTTTCTGATAATTCTTTCTATGGTGACCATGTGCCACTTCAAATGTTTTTTTTATATTTAACCGAGTAAGTTTTACTATTGTGATGTCATTTGACAATTTTGTAACCAAATTAGCTGTATATTAAATACATGTAGCTGAACCTTAAAACTTTGTGAGCTTGTGTACTGGAGCCAATTTCATAGAGCTGCTTTTAAGTGCAAACAGTAACGACGTGCTTACTATAGCAGACGAGTTAAGCGCTATTTCATGGTCGCGGTGTGGTTAAGCATGCACGCGCTTCGAGACAGTTATTGTTGCGTATCTAAGTTTGGTCCTGCAGTTAATGCACATTTTCAGTTGCTTACCGTTAACAATGTCTATGAAATAGCCTGATGCTCGGGAAATGGGCTGTTAAACAGCTCTATGAAAGTGGCCCCTGGTGATGAACCAAAAAATGAGAAATGTGTCTCGGACAAAAACAAACTGTCGACTGTCTTGTGGAATCATGTGATATCAAAATTTATATAAGGAAGAAGGGTGTTAGAGGATATACACTGTTGGGTTTTAGGAGTGGCTTCTTGGTGGTGGCTTCTGACTTTTGGGGGGTGAGGGTGGGGTGGGTGGTGTCTTGCATTCAAATACAGCTTAATTCAAAATACTTGCTCGTTTAAAACTAACCGGAAACGCTCTTTGTTTTGCATTAGAAGTGAAGTGAAGTGATGGAAGAAAGATTTGGGTTTATATATTGAAGAGAAAAGTGAAATATTTTTAATTTTAGAAAGATGATAGATATTTTCTACAAAGGATATAGCAGAAACCTCATTTTATCTTGAAGCAGTGTTATTGTACATTGTGTAGATTGTTATTGATACATGTAGATCCGTAGTGTAAACATTTTGGTTTGCCTTTGTGGCCATTAAAACGCTTCCCAGTCCTATTCAAACAGTTGATGTGATCATGTTCTTTTGCTTCCGCGTAATGATTAAAAGAAATGTTCAAAATGAGAAATGGACAAGAATGATTTATTGAGAAAAAGTGACCCTTTCTAAAGGTTCGAGAGTCCCATTCCAAGTGACCTTTTCTATGGACCTCCCAAGAGACTGCCATAATGACCCCGCCCCTTTTTGTCTTCCCTTCATATAAGTTATACAGCGCCCTCTGCAGTTTCGTGTTGGCTATGTGAAAAAACAAAATTTGCGTAATCACATATGACGTGCACGCATATATATATATGCATGCAGACATGCATCGTCAAAACCGGGGCTGACGATGATAATGTTGTTGTTTGTTTGGCATTCATTTTAATCAATGTTAATCTAAATCATTGATTCTACATCGACAGGTTGTTGTTGTGCAAACACTGGTGGATTCCTGAGTGTGAAAGTCGTCGAGAAAGTTAGCCTACCCGAAACAGTACGCATGATTGAATCAGACTTTTCAGAGACACACACGGCCAGGTTGACCGTACCGGCACATGCTACAAAAACTGTAGTGTAGTAGGCTGGGCTACTCTGTCAGAAAAGAATGTTTGCGCATTTTGTGAACATTTTAACATGGTTATGTTCTTGTATTAAAAATAATTTTAGGAAAGAATTGAGAAGTTGATCATGGCTTCAGAGTTCAGTCCTTGTGTGCAAAACATGTGAGACCGGCTGAAAGATTTTCCTCACAAAATCGTAAATTTTTCCCACTGAAATATTTGAGTTTTTCCATCAAATCTGCACTTACCAATGCTAGATGATTCATTTAAAAAAAAAAAAATTATGATCAACTTCTCAACTCTTTAACAAAAAGGGAAATCTGAATATTGATCAGCCTAATTTTTTCTGTCATGTCTGTCATGTATCTTTAATTGTAGGCCGTCGCATTATTCTCACTGTTGACCATTGGCAAGATTCACAATGTCCGCAGCGTGGATTGTGCCGTTATCTCTAGTCGGAGGCTACGCTGTCCTGTCGGTAGTGTTGCTACGTTTTCCTCTGCTGATTCACCGCCGAAAACAAACCAAGATTAAAGCTAGACTCATCGCTCATCGAGGGGGTTAGTACTAAAACTTGCATCACCCTGGTCCCCTACAGTCTTGTAATACATTATGTAAATCAGGTACCAAGTTCTCAATTCTTGGCCTCGGATTTAAAATCTAAATTGTTAAAAAGGAAAAAAATATGTTGTTTTGTCATTCAAGGTGCTGGTGAAAATTTGGAGAATACGATCACAGCGTATAAACAGTAAGTTTTATTTTCGTTGGTTTTTATTTGATCTGATTGTTCAAGCTTCATAAGGAAGATTTTGTTTGGAGCTTTGGATCAAAGTCTATGGCTTAGAAAGGGTCCAAGTTGAGAGAATTAGGAAGTTGACGATTACTGTTTTTTCTTCTTAAAATTACATGTACCATGTGTACTTTAAGCATCGGTAAGTGCAGATTTGATAGAAAACACATTTTAGGTTTTTTCAGGAAACGCTTCAAAATTTGTCAGGCAGTCTTATAAGTTTTGTGTACAAGGTCTGAAGCCATGATCAACTAATCATTACTTTGCGATTTTGTTTTAGCCAGTCTCATGTTTTGTACACAAGGGCAGAAGCCAAGGTCAACTACTCAATTCTTTTTGCTTTTACTGTCGTATTCTTACCATTCCAGACAGCATTGTCATTCTGTAAAGTGTAATACTGAAAACATATTGTAGTATCAGTAATTTATTTAGCTTGCGTCGGGGAGAATGAATGTTAATTAGGGTTTGTTTTGCCCTTACCCGACGTAATTATTAACACTGTATATCAGTGCTTTCCCGAGAAACTATGAAAACTTCATAGCGTTCTCGGGTGGGACTCGAACCCACGACCTCCTGATCATGGCTTAAGACGTCTGCCTTGTTTGCAGGAGGTCGTGGGTTCGAGTCCTACCCGAGTACGCTATGAAGTTTTCATAATGTCTCGGGAAAGCACTGAGTATACAGTCGGGTAAGGGCAAAACAAACGCTAATTAAGGTTGTAGTATGTCAGTTTCAACAACTTTGGCCAAGAAGCAAACGTTTGAGTTAAATCATTGATTGTGTTCTGTTGTTTCTTAATCAGTGCCGTCACGTCGGGAATGGACATGTTGGAATTGGACTGTCAGATGACAAAGGACGGAGAAGTTGTAGTTGCACATGATAATTACCTGGGGAGAATAACAGACGTCAATTCCAAAATCAGCGACGTGAAATACAAGGTATGTCATCGACTACTACCGTGCCATGAAATGAAAATCCATCAAAACTTTGTCACATACACTAACAAACTAATCATTTATGAAGTACACAACATACTTTTACTGTATGTGTTCTATAAAACGGTTAATAACAACTGAAATACAAGAACCAAAAGAATCAAAAGCTTATGTTTATTTTATGTTTTTGACCTGTAAAAAAAAATAAACCACCCCTGCCTTCCTTTAAAGTGTTTTCATTTTTTAAAAATCTGCTTTTGTTATTGTCATTGTCTCATTCGCCACATTTTTTTTATGAAACTTAATGCGTTTTCTTCTCCTTTTCAGGACCTTCCCTTAATCTCAAAACAGCTGGCAGTCCACTTCTGCAAAGGTGAGCAAAATATATTCCTTCATCTTGTAAACAAGCACCTTCATGATCAGATTATCCACTTCGCGAAGGATATACATTTTCCAAGTTATTCCCCTGGAGCGGGAGACTGCACTAGCAGTCGGGTATGCAGTATACATGTATGTCTCTGGGGCTGGAGACTTTATGACTAGTTTTTATTTCAAGTCGTAAATCAATCTTATTTCCCAAGTCCAATCACAAGTCATTTTCTCCAGAGTCAAGTCACAGATCAAAAACCAAAAACTGACTTGACCCCAAGCCAACAAGATAAGAGACCAGCTCTGCCCTGGTCTAATTCATGGGCTAATTCTGTATAACCGCCCCAAGACACTCACACTTAGAACTGCATGTGCGGTTCCCCCATCGCGAAGTGGTTGTGCAGCCAGTAGGAATGCACAAATGCCAACAGACTTTTAAAATTGTAGTTTATATTCCAACATTCTTGATTTTTTTTTTCCTGAACATTTTTAAAGGTAAAACAGTTTGTGGGAACGAGAATGACCGGAAGATACCACTGTTGAAGGAAGTGTTTGACAAGTTTGGTGGAGTCGCTATAAACCTGGATATCAAACGAGATGATGATAAACTCATACACAAGGTTGGTTGCTCTTAGTCTCTGTGGGGTGTTATGGCCGAGCAGTCTAGTGCGTCGGACTCGAGTTCCTGCCAGTACTAGAATGTGGGTTCGATTCCGGGCCGCGACAGGTTGTGGCACTTGTGCTCTTGAGCAAGGCACTTAATCACACTTTCTCCATCCTTCGGAAGGGATGTAAAGCCGTTGGTCCGGTGTGTTAGGTAAGGTAACGCACTTTAAAGATCCCAGAGCATTTCTTCGAGAAGAGAAGGGGAGGGATTCCCCGGTGTCTCTGGCCATATCTAATTCATCATGGGTTTCCTCACGCTTGCGAGCGACGGTGCAATGGGCGCTTTTGAGGAATCCTTGGTTTCAGTACCAGAAAGAAATAATAAAAAATAATAATACACTACTCACAATAAGTTGTCAGTAAGATGGCCCCAAAGAGGACTAACCCAGGCCTAACAGACCTACGTGACTTGGGTGACACGACTTGATGATGCGACCTGAGATGCGACATGTGACTGGCTTTTTATTTAACCCTAATCACAACCGTCTTCCACACAGGTTATAGACATGATCATCGAATACAAGAGGGAGGACATCACGGCAGTGGGTAATTTCTCAGAAGCAGTCGTCCAGAAATGCCATAAATTGGTACGTCAAATTCTGTCTAAAGTGCACTTTAGCTGGTAACCCCAGCAAATTCCTGTTTATTGATTGCTTTTCGGTGACGTCACGCCTACCATCCGTATTTTGGTTGTCATTTTTCATCACCCACGTGGCTCAGTGATAACCGGCCAAAAAAGCAATAAAAGCGCATTGGTTGCACTTACCTCTGTTACTTGCTTTATGTTGTTGCGCCATGGCTGTTGTATCGATAAAGATAAAAATGTATTTCTTCAGGCTAAAAATTTGGATCAAGCAAAAGCACTTTCGTTTTTACAAGCTGCAGTGCATGCTCAATAATTTGAACGTATCGCAACGCGCGCTTGCAACATCTATGAATGAAAGTACGCTGGTGAGTATATTTTACGCGTGCCCATGTGCGTCTAGTGGCGCGCGTGTGACCGTTGACCACCGAACATTCCCGGATGTTCTACGTCACGGAAAGCAATCAATAACAGCAAATTTGAGTTTCCTGAAATAATAATGAGACCCACTTTATGGAAAGATTCGTCTCAAGAAATGTTTGCCAAATCAACATTTATCAGAAACCAAAATAGGTCAGACGTTGTACACATCTGGGCCGAGTGTCCGTGGCAAAACCAGAAATTATGGATGAATCCAGGTCTATTAAAATAGCCGCTGATATCTAGAACTGGTCGCAAAATTTCAACTGAGACTACACGACATCCAACTCATTTTGTTAGTCGTTTCAAGAGCCAAGCTGGTTCATACGGCCGGTACTCATCCCCGGTTTCCATGGCATGGAGTGACTAGGAGCATTGTTACTCCCCCTGGATGGGATGCCAGTCTATCGCAAGTTTACCCCCAGCAGTTAGTTGGGTTTCCCAACCAATATTTGCCGGTACCCATTTATGTTAGAGTGGATCACATTTTAGACTAAACCAATGGTGCTAAAAGTGAGTTATTCAATGACATTGTAACCTTTAACCTTTGCCCTCATCCCTCCCCAAGGGTCATATCCACCCCCTATTTTTCAGCGTTGCAGGCATCACCAAGGTCTTACTACTCTTCTACACTGGACTTCTCCCATTCTGGCCTCTCAAAGAAACTTTGGTTGAAATTCCTTTTGATTGTGTCACATTAAACCTGTAAGATGTTTCTTATATTGCATGCTTTTAAGAAACCACCCCAAATAACCCAGATCAGTGTTGGTAATATAATCAGTACAAATCAGCATATTATTTTTGGACCAGTCGGGAAAGTTTGGTGAGGACAGGGCTGCGTTCCACTTACGCAAACGTTGCCAACGTTCGCTACTGGTTAGTGCCTTTGTTCACTCATCTATGGAAAGCCGGGTACCTGTTGTTGGCGAATGTTGCAGACCTGGTGACGGAAAAGCCTGGCCTGGGTTAAGATCTTGCCCGGGCCGGCCTTCTGAATTTTCAGTAGGTTCTCTTGGATGCTAACCAAAATGCTTAAGCCTAAACATCAGGCCTGAAATTCTGAGCCAGGCTGGGCTTTTCACCGATTTGCCCTTACCAAACATTTTTGACTAACCACTTAGCGACACCAACACTTCACAGAGCTTATCGCAACCTGTCCGTCCGTTGTATGTCGCACCTCATTTGAATTTTTGAACCCACAGGCTCCTCAAATCCCAACCATTATGAGCAGGAGGACGTCTGTTAAAATGCTCGTTGCATTCTACCTTGGGTTGTTGCCGTTCATTCGTTTTAAGGAGGAGTTTCTGGAGATTCCCATGGGGAGAGAATTAATCAAGAACTTGTAAGACATATCCATTAAAAGCAGTAGACTTGCAGTGCTTCTGTAGTGGTATGCTTAGTTGCTGACTGGTTGTGGGCGCTCTTTTTGAATTCTGCTTATCTGGCCAAGTAACATTCAATAACTGTGTGTGTTGCAGTGTTATTGGTGTTCTTGGAACCTTTGGGGAGCACACACCTGTAGAGTAGTGGGAGGGGGTTACTTGGGCTCCGAGCCATAAAATTCACAAATTCATGTTCTATGCACAGTAGCCTTGTTTAGTCCCTTTTTTAAATGATAATGATAATGATAATGATAATGATAATGCTGGACAAAGCTTGCAAACACCAGATTTTTCCCTCAAAATATACGTACAAGAGTGCTGTTTTGCTTGTAAATTTTAAAAGTGTGCAGTGCTTTCTCCATAATAAATTAAATGTCATGCCAGTTTTTTTCATTTTTACATTTTCTTGCAATTCTCTCCCCTTTATTTGTCACATACATGTATGCTTGCTTTCCATGCTAAGATCACTTGTCCATGCTGTGTTGCTTGAATTATTTGATTTGTCGGGTCTCGGGGGCCGTCCAAAGTAGTCAATATTTTCACGGTTCTACAAAGCGTAGGAAGAGGAGAGGGGGTGGGGTGTCGAGGGCTGCGTAGGACTTTACATGCACTGTAAAATGTTGACATTTCATGGAAGTGACAAACAAATGTTGATAAGTTGTATTTCAGGGGTGGGGGGGGGGGGGGGGGGGGTCTTGAAAAATAATTCTCTCTGTGGGACTGTGAAAATATTGACTACTTTGGATGGCTCTAAGCCCGTAACCTTGCATGTAAATACTGCTTACTTGACTAATCACTTGGCGATATCTTTCAGTGCACTTTTATTTGACTCTTACTTTTGGCACATAAATTTAATTTGTTAATTTTTCTTTTAAAATAATCTGCCATTGCAATGACATTCACTGCAGTGCCTTCTACTCGGAGACATTAATTTGCTTTAATGTTGTTTTTCTCTCTCTTTCTCTCGTTCTCTCTCTCAGTGGAGTTGAGAAACGTTGGGTCAAGGTTTTGATATGGATGCTAGACTTCTTCCTGGTTAATCGAGTCTTATTCAGACATCTACAGAGGAGAGGAATAAAGGTACAATAGGCAACTGGAAATGAAATGTTTTTGATGGTATTTATTCATTGACTTGTCCCGAGGTTCTTGGTATATTACCCTCCTTGTCCCAAGGTTCTTGGTATATTACCCTACTGTTTCAGTTACAAATCCAGAGTTTTTCAGGGCTTAATTTTCCCGGTTACGAGCGTATATTGGAAATTTGTACACAGTGTTTTTAGAAAGACATGTTGGGCCTAAGTTATCTCGTCAGAACAACTGAAACTTATTTCTTTTATTTTAAGACCAGACCAAGGTATTTTCTGGAAAATATGGTCTGTGTTGCCAAAATGTCCCCTTTACCGTGGATAGACTCACTTATGTTCTTGATCAAGAATTGATGTTTAATGTTTTAAGAAAATATTAAAACAAACACCAAATCCAGTTGCAATAAATTGTTGTACAATTCTTTTCCAATGATAGGTATATGTATGGGTTCTGAACAACGAAGCACAGTGGGACCGTGCCATGAGTAAAGGCGTTGATGGCATCATGACCGATTACCCAGCCAAATTGGCCGAGTATATGCGCAAAGACGGACGCTGGCTTGCGGAGGACAAAACACAGCAAAGCAACGGTGCGTATGAAGCATTAACCAGTGGTGGAGACGATTAAACGGTAAGCTCAGATGGTACTTAAAGAAGATCTTTAACGTAATGCCAACGGGAATTTGACCTATGACCTCATTTCAAATTCAAATTTATGCACAAAATGGTGCATTGTTTTGATGCCTACAGTGGTGTCGGAGGTCACACCATCTGTAGACTAAAAAACAAAACAAAAAAAAGACTATTCATAGTGTAAATATTCAATATCTTTTAAGACCATTGTTCGCACATCATTGTTTAAACACATACAAATTGAGGTCAAACTCAAAGTGCAGAGCTGCCAACCCTCCCGAATTTTACAACATATTTCCTGAAAAAAGACTGATCTCGCGACTCCCGACACAGATGAAAACCCTCCTGGATTGTCAATAGACCTTATGCACGGCGGCCATGACAGAGGGCAGTCACATTGTCACAGTGCGTCATGCACGAGTAGGCACATTGTGGATCAATTGTCACATCATTTAAATATGAAAACCTGTCCTCTGTCATGGCTGCCGTGCATAAGATCTATTAACAACCTCAGAGATTTATACATTGATCAGGAGATCAACCTACTTTTCATGCGACAGCGTCTTCTTTAAAATCCGGGAAAGTTGACCGTTCTGAAAGTGTACTAAAGGTGTTGAATTTGTGTAGGAATTCCAACTGAAATAATCCGGGTTTTCAAATGGTTAGCAGTTGGAAAAACGAATAAATAAATATTTATCTCATAGCTGAAATATAAAATAGAAAGTAGTCTTCCAAGATAACGGGCCGAATTGATTGCTTTCCGGTGACGTCACCCCTTCCATCCACCATTTTGGTGGGCATTTTTCATGATCCACGTGGCTCGAGTAATAACCGGCAAAAAGAGCAAGAAACGCGCATTGGTTGCACTTACTGTTGCTTGAACTTGCTTTATGTTGTTGCGCCATGGCTGTTGTATCGAGAAAGATAAAAACGCATTTCTTCAGGCTAAAAATCGCCATCAAGTAAAAGCACTTTCGTTTTTACATGCCGAGTGCATGCTCAATAATTTGAACGTATCACAACGCCCGCGTGCGGCATCTTCGAATGAAAATACGCTGGTGAGTATTTTTTTACGCGTGTTCATGTGCATCTATTGGCGCGCGCGTGTACGCGCGTGACTGTTGACCACCACACATTCCCGGATGTTCTACGTCATCAAAAGCAATCAATACATAAAAACTAGCAACTGCTTAGAAGAAGAAGCACTGAGCAAAAGTATAAGCTCACCAAGCAGAAGCAAACGCAAAAGCAATTGCTTGAAAACATATTCATAACCCTTTGCTTTGGCCGACGGCTTTTTCTTAAGCTTCCTCAGCAATGCATAGTTCCGAGATTGCCCAGTTAACCCCGACCCTTAGATATTGTTGCTATGTGCTCACAAGCCATCGCCAAAAAATGGCGACACAATGTACAAAGCAACAGGACTCGGCATGGAAAGCACAGATTCATTGGAGAAAACTCGAAGGTATTTATGTTTTAGGGTCGACAGTTACCGTAGCACACACTGAGCGAAGGGCTAGTAATGCAGGGATGCCATATATTCATAAAAATGCGCTTTCCTACCTTTGAACAGCGAATCGCCCGACATTGAAACCAAAATTCACCCGGTCACTGCATACAACACTGTACAAACTGTATATGGGCAGAAAATCGCGTGATTGTTTGTGATGCAATGTACTTTGACCTATGTGGGTGCTGTCTGCTAGCTCTGTTGTGATTAGTCGGCGGGTTCGGCTTGATTGACGGGTCGGAACTATGCATTGCTTGGGGTTCTGTACAATAGCGCTAATTAATCAAGGGGTGTGCATATTATGTAACAGCTTTGTATAGACGCATGGTTCGCTTTTAGTCCTCATCCGGGGTACCCTACCATTCTCAGGCATACATTTTTGCGCCATGTAGCCGTTCAACGTGCATGTTGTTCGTCGAAACAAAACAGTTAGCGATAGGTTTCTTGTGAGATATCTTAGCGAATAATCCTGCTTCTGTATATTTTAGACCTGTACTGACCATTTCTGAAGGTAGATAACGATTGATAAGGGTTAATAACAGTAAATCTTGCATGATAAGCAAGAGCTCAAGATCCTATTTGGGGATCTTGAAACACGACAAGCAAAAGCTGGTTTTTATGTTACGTTTTTAAGCAATTGCTAATCTAGGAAGCTTTTGCTTGAAGAAATTAGTTCTTGCTTTTGCTTAAAAGTAGAAGCTTTTGCTTGTTAGCACTTGCTTATTTTTATGTATAAGAATGTAAGTAAAAGCCTAGAAAAAGCAATTGCTAGTTTTTATGTGTTCGGTCCAATTTGTCATTCTGCCTGAAAATGCAAAATTTAATAAAAACATTCTGTCTCCTGTGTTAGATGAGATTGAAAATTTGAATTTAAAAAAATCTACTTCTCTTTCTATCGCAAGTTCTACGTAGCATGTACTATACATTCTGTCGGTATGCAGAGATAAATAAACATTCCTGTCAAACAGTTCGGTGACATCAAAACTATTGAACCAAAATATAAATGCACAAAGTTCGAATATGAACATTTTAAATGCCTAATGGTTCACATAATGAAATCAATCTTTCAGTGTACATTTATTTATCATTCATAAATACCTTAGACAGTTTGTGCATCCCTATTGGCTGAGAGCATGTCACGTGGCCAGTCTTAAACAGAAGATAAAGACCGACCAGTCTTAAACATTTTTTAGCCTGACCCTTGTCAGCGCGTATGGAACATGCACACAGAAACTGCACGCCCCCGAAGGCGAAATGTGCACTGTGATAAATACCGAGTCGTGTGTGTGCGCGTAATATGCGTAACGCATGCATCGAGCCATCGAGCGAACAGCAGTTTAGACGAACGCACATCATGCATGTAACAGTACAATGCAAAACATTATCGAAGAATTTTTGTGAGTTCTACTGATTTAAACAAAAAAGGTATTTATGAATGGAAATAAAAGGGGGTTTGGCCAGTCTTAAACAATCCATTTAAAACCGGCTAGGGTCCTGGACACTGATAATTATCACTCATCCAGGGCCCCTATCCGGTTTTAAACGCATGCTTAAGACTGGCCAAACCCATTTTTATTCCCTAAATATCTTATAGAGTTTGCACAGTTTGATCGGGATATTGACTATTGGTGATTGATTAGGCCAACAAAAAAAATAGTTCTGCTTCCGGTTTCCCGACCGACCCTATTTTTAGGCTGCGACCCTATTTTTTTTATCGGAAAAAAAAATGGGAAAAAAAACAAAACAAAAAAACAAAGTGAGTCGATACATGTATATAAACGAATAAATAAATTTCTAACGACGCGCTTCATGTATTGTAGAAGTTATTTGGTAGTCTTGTTTCCATTGTTTTACTGTTACCCTTAAGCCTTGACTACACGCAGATGCCTCCATATGATTGTGCACAAAAAAAATTGGCAAAAAAAAAAAAATTCCCTACCTACTACCCTATTTTGAAATGCCATGTAATCGGAAGCAGAACTATTTTTTTTTTTGGCCTTATAAGCGCTTGCACAGGGGGTCAAAAGGTCACTGTTGGCTATTGCTTGTCTTCCAGATCGGGAGAGAACAATAGAGCCACATGGGGAAACGCACGTGGCTGCTAGCAGAAAAGCATGTGGCTCTATTGTTCTCAATATACAAGCAATAGTGACCCGTGACCTTTTGACCCCCTGTGCAAGTACCCTATTGGCAATAGACCGTATCGAATGGCTGCATCTTGTGGGGCAGTTTCTTTGTTCCTTGCGGACATGCATGGTTGCACCGTTTGTGCTTACATTGTTGAACAGCCTAAGTAACAAAAGGTACCCCACAAGATGGCAGCTATTTGATACGGTCTATTATTGGAATACAGTAGGGGTCTCAATTTCATGAGTTAGTATCTGGCACACACACATGTAACTTTGTGTGTTCATATTTTGGTTCAATATAGATTTCTGAAGCTCCCATGCTTGTATATCAGAATTTAGATTGTATTTTGTGCACAAAACATTTCTTTTGTGTTGTCAAATAAGCATGTATCGTGTGTGATATTTATACTTTTTTTCAAATTTACTCGGATTTTGTAGTTGACGTCATAGCAATGTGATTTTTTGGTTATCTTTCAAACAGCACTTAGTGCAGTCGTGTAAATGTTATTACAAGCAGCTAAGTCAGTTAGCGAAGTTAAATTATATTATTAAAGCCTGACAAGAACAAAAAGTAATTAATTTACCATTTTATTTTCATTTTTAGGCCCATTTAGATTTTTTCAAAATGTTACTGAAATTATTGCTGAAGGTTAAAGGAAACTTGTAGTACATGTATTTTATTTATTTATTATATTATTTTTTTAGATTTTGACAAATTATAAGGTCAGATTTAGTGACTTTCTTTTTTTTAAATTTTCATTTTGTTGATTTGATCATCGGATGTTTTTGTTTTATCAAGTTACTTTGTGCAAAATGTGAATTATGTTTGAGGAGAATAGATGAGAAAAATGGCAATTTAAATTGTGTTTTTCTACAAACTGTAATGATGAAAGTTGACAATTTAAATGTTAACACTTCAGTAATCTTTTACTCTAATTGTACCACCCACCTCAAAGGAGATATGGGTATACTAATAGACCGTATACCTGAACGTGTAAGGGTGCTCGAACTAGTGGTGATTTGGAGAAAAATGTGGGGGGGAAAGGCGCGGACCCCTGGCACGGGCTCAGATTTCCATTAAAAGTTAAAGGCACAGGCTCGTCAGCAATGCGCCGTCAAATTCGTGCCACGAAATACACAGCACCATAGCACGTTTGTGTTCGAACATAACGCCCGATGGGCCACTTGACAGCGCCCTCATGCATTCAGGAATACAGTCCATTAATCTTATTGAGAACGTATAAAGCTTCTAGCACAGTATTATCTGGTTATAGCAATGAAATTTGAAGATTTTTGAATTTTATAGAAGAGTAATAAACTATCCATCTTCAACATCAGCGAGTAGTTTGGACCAATTTTTTTAGTCCAGCATGTTTATTAAATATCAAGAAAGTGGGGGATTAGATACGCAACCAATTTCTATACTCTAAACTTTATCATTTTGTATAATTTTTTTAACTACAGGGACAGATTGCTAACCTACTAAAACAATACATATGATACTTGGAGGATGCTGGCTGCCTTCAGGCATATACTTCTGCGTCCGCGAACGGCAATAATAATGACATTCGGGTCAGTAAGAGTATGCTCTTACTCCTGACGAGTGCCATGTGGTTTGTACGAAGATGGCAGAATACGGGTGAATTTGTTTAACATAATAACCCAATGAGGTAACAACGCACTGAGGTTTGTTCTAGACGGGAAAAAGTCCCTTCCATTTCTGTTGTATTTAGAGTCGGTGATAAAGCATTGTTATCTGCAGAATTGACAAGAGACGGCCATTTTGACTGCTCAACTATTTCTATACCCAGCATGATGTGGCAAAAGGACTCCCACCTAACGCCCCTATACCTCAACACACTCTTCCCTTTTGTTAAAGCACCAACTCTCCCCTAAAAACTGAAAGGAATTCCTTGGATGTTTGAGACACAATGGGGGAACAATGGTAGGGGGGATACCCTCTGCCACATATGACTATTTCACCCATAGGAAACTAAACTTGCCCCTTCATTCACAAAATTCCTGCCCTGTGCATTACACAAGGAGTCGTGTGACTTGATAAGGCATCTGTGGAGTTAGGGCCATTGTACCATTCTTTCAATGTCTGGGGTTAGCAGAGTGTGGTCACATTAGTTCTGGGTGTGGTACTGGTGGTGATGGGTGTGCACTGCTGTGCTGTTTTGGACCTGAGCGTGGTGGTTAGGACACTTCGTCCATCCATCTTGACAAAGTAAGTTTCACAATTTGAGTGTTTACAAGAGTACTAGTATAACCTTTTAACCAGCAATTGGGAAAAGTTTGTACCATAACTCTATGCAAATAGCAAAACGACGGTTACAAGGTAAAGGGAAAAGAATTTCGGTATAAATACCATACATGTTCGCCACTAATTCTTCCTCATATGACATGATAATGTCCCAGAAAGTGTAAATTTGGTTAGGCAACATGATTTTAGCAATGACAAAATATCAAATTTTTCTTAAAAGGCACAGGCTCGTCAGCAATGCGCGCCCGCCAAATTCGTGCACGAAACACGCAGCTCCATGCCTTTGCTATGGAGCTGCGTATTGCGTGGCACAAATTTGGCGGGCGCGCATTGCTGACGAGCCTGTGCCTTAAATGCATGGAGTCTCAACTGGCGAACATGTATGGTAGTTTTTCCAGAATTTCATACCTGGCCACTGTCTGGAACCTAATGTAGAAAACCTATGGGACAACTTGGAATAATTCTGTTTTACCGTGTAAATTATTGACATTTCTCTGTATTTTTGCTTTTTTTTACCATCAAGATAGCACTTTTACATGATTTATAGGTCGTAAAAAGACATCCTTCGTAATCGGATATTGAAATCAACACAAATATTGGAAACACTTGGCAAAGCATTTCCCAGGTACATGTACAACCTACATGTATTTCAGATTAACTCTATAAAACGTAAAGTGTGACAAATTTCAAAAATTCACATGTGGTCAAGTCCCTTTCAGCATATGTAAACATGTGATCAAAGGCGATATCTTGATAAAAAACACTTGTACAAAAACTAATTATTTTTGTTTAATCCTGTTTCGGTTTTCTCTTGGTTTTCATCCACTTCAGCACCTTGTAAACTGAACCCAGTACTGGGATTCCCACAGGTAGAAACAATGGAATGTAGATGGCAAATCTGGAAAAATAATAAAGACGGTGTTAAATAAAAGCACGTTTAAGGACTGACTGTCGAGATTTTCAGGTAAAAATTTACAAATCGGACAATATTTGTATATTTTTCCTTACCAAATTATATATTTTTTATTATATCTTCACTTTCTGAAAGCAAAGAGATCATTTTAAAGACACAGGCTCGTCAGCAATGTGCGCGCGCCAAATTCATGCCAACGAAATACGCAGCTCTATGCCTTTGCTATGGAGCTGCGCATTTCGTGGCATAGATTTGGCGCACGCGCATTGCTGATGGAGCCTGTGCCTTCAAGGGAAATTTTACTTGAAAAAGCATTTTCTGTAAAAAAAAAAGAAAAAAAGTTTCTAACTTGTCCCAGGCAGTGTCCGTGTATGGTAATCATTCCATTTTAGGCACACTGCACATGTCTTGTATTAAATATCCACATTTCAAACAGTATGTTCACTTTGCCTTCAGCAGATCACGATAACTCACTTTTGATCATCAGGGAAGTACAGAAGCTCCAATAACGAGGGATCAAAAAACGCCGTCTCGGAGGCAGCGATGGCCCTCTTGCTATCGTAAAACGCTCTGTAGAGGGTGCCCTGTTGGAGATGGGCGTGGCTTAGCTTGATGGCAGCTACGGCCTGGTACACCTGATAGAGTACAACATGAGATGGGTTAGGAGAAGGCTAGATTCCATACCGAGCATTGTGCACACCGTAAGGTGACATGGGCCTTTTTCCAAATCTCGACTTGGGCTCAGGCTCCATGTAAACCACATGGAGACGGAGACGAAGCAGAGATTTGGAAAAGCCCCATGATTCTGATAATTTAACAATGGTTACACTTACTTGATCAGCTATATCATCCCGTATGACAATGTTTCCAATTTGGCTCAGTAAATGGGCTAGGGAAATAAGAGTAGAACTTGCTGTAGCCAGGTTCTCGAGTGTTCTGCCTCGCAGTAGCACATCATACTCCTGGGAACAAGACGGTATATGCATGTTTTTAGTTCGTTTTCCATCCACATCCTGTGCACTGTTGTGCTGAAGTAAACTCATGCTAAACACACGCAAACGGACTGAAAAGGCACCTTTTTAACACAGAAAAACCGTTTTAAAATAAAATTGTTTTTCACACAAGCTGCATTTTTTACAATTCTGTGACAAAATAAAAACAAACAGTGACCTACCCAATCAGTAATTGCAGTTTTGTCCGGTTGAGCTAGGGTGATTTTATCTGAAACAGGCTGGGAAAATAAGAAATAACACGTGACCATATTTGGTAGGTTTGTTCGAAAAATGAAAAAAATAACACCCCAACTCTTAAACTAATCTATGTGCAAATTTGTTAGGACAGCACCATGTAAATATCTCATGTAAATATCTCATTTAAAAAGAACCAGTGAGTGTGAACTCTGTTCATTTTCAGGAGAAGACTAAACTGATGTAGACACTAAGCAGCATTTATTAATATTGACTTGACTCGACTAACCTGTTGTGGGATTCCAATCAATAGCCTTAGCTGAGCCAAGAAGACCTCCATGGCGCGTCGCGTGTCGACCTTAACGGTCATTGGGAGACTGTCATTCTCTGTGGGCCGAGGGACATTGTGGACCACCACGCCACCCCAACGGGGGCTTAAGAAGGCGTTGGTACGTACAGGCTCACCTGATATAGACAAACCAAATCAGGTTCAACATTTGAGGGGAAATGTTTGCTCGGTAGAAAAATTTGCTGTGCAAAGATTGGGTGTAAGTATGCGTATGTGACACACAAGAAATAGAAATGAGAAATGTTACCAGTGCATGCTAATAAATAATAAGTTCTTATATCATGTACAAATACACTAAGCAAGGTGCTCAGGGCACTCGGATCAAACCATTACCCCTAGGCACAATGATCATTCCATTAAACCTCGACTCCCTGGGCAGTATGCAGCCCCAGCTGCCTATTGATCACATTCAAATGATGTCACTTCCTACAAATCGCCACGTGCATCAGAATTTTGAGCGTATTTTTTTTGTGACGCGCATCGGCTGTGCCGCATTTCGAACAAATTTAGAGCAACATGCGCGCGTGTTTGGAACATGTTACAGCGTGTGCGTGCGCGTACTTGATGGCGTTTAATAAGCGGTAGCATTTTTTCCTACGAAGATGGCGTCTGTGAACGTGATCAATTAGGCACTCATGAGCTAATCAAACACATAACACCTTCACTACCCTAACAGGTACCCATTTTCTCTTCTGGTGGAGAGAGGCAATTAATGGCAAAGTGCCTTGCCCAAGGGCACATACTCTATGGCATGTCCTGGATTTGAACTCACAACCTGTATAATTCAACAGGTCTTGAGTTTGATGCACTTCACAGATGGTTAAGAGACCCTTGTTCACATAACTACATTTTTATCTAAGATTACAGATTTGAATAAACTTGTCAGTCATACCTTTGCTGTCGGTTATGTAGAGAGGTAGGTGACGTGCACGTGGAATGTACAGTAGAAAGTTGAGACTTGGATTTGTAGAGACATGAGAACCTGGAGAAAAGGAAACAAATATTTAAATGTGGATTGTTTAGTCGGTACAGCACTGGAACATTAACCCAGGAAGCTGCAGTTCAAATCTCAACTGTGCCAGATTTTGTTTCCTCAATTTGTGTTTGTATTTTTTGTAGAAATAATGTTGACCCCATATAAAGCATAAACCAAAATGTTATACTGCATATTCATAAGCTAATTTGAGTAGCTTCCTTGCGTCCACTCGCTCTGGGAATGATCCCGTGAGCTATGATTAATTGAGCAGACAATGGAAATGAGGTTAACCCGATGCCTTACCTAACTTTGCCTCTACAGGGTTAATGACGACAGGCAACGCACTCTGAGCAAGCCGATAGCTGTCGTCCGTTTCGTTGTGTTTGGGTTTGAAGGAGAGGCCCGTGTAGTACAACACCTGGGAGTCCACGGTAAACGTCGCAAACTCGGACAGTTTGTGAAGAAACGGGTTCAGGTATGCTGTGGAATAAACAAAATATTGTAAAGTCACTAAGGCAGCTTCAAGAGGGTTTTTCAAATTGACAGTCTTCTACAGCCGATTTCACAAAAAAAGTGCTTCGCTTGCACAACTTTTGAAAATGACACAACTTGTGTGAAATTACTGCAAGATTATTGCTCAGTTTACACTTGCACAAAACGTGCGCAAGCAGTCATAAAAATACGTAGTTGAGTAAGGTTTCATGAAATTGACCTCTGTACCTGTAACTGCTTGCTGTATATTCCACTGTGCATTGAACGTCTCTGGTTCTGGATTGAGTAAACTAAACGACAACTCGTAGCCTGGTGTAGACAGAAACGATCTCATGCTGTTCACATCTGCCTGTATCCAACACAAAAGAGATATGTGAAAGTGGTCCAAGTCTGTCACACAGTTTTTTGGGGTTCCAAGTCAATATGTTTTTAGAATTCATGCAGAAGGCTATTGGATATATACATGTAGTGCAGGCCTGGACTTGGCCACCAAGGCCAATGGCCCTGCTGTGTTGGCACTGATGCCTCTTCAAGATACACACTTTCTGAGGCTAACTTGGCCAGCATGCCTTATCTCAGGCCCTGCTGAGTTGGCCCCAATACCCCTTCAAGATGTACACTTTCTGAGGCCAACTTGGCCAGCATGCCTTATCACAGGCCCTGATTGGGGTGTACAATGACAGTGCATTAACATAACAATATTTTACCGCACATGGTTAATGAGTTCAGTTGTTTTCCTTCCTCCATGCTTCAACTAAGATAAACCCGCGCCAAGGGACAGCAATGTTTGAAATAATCCTGGCATTAACTGGTTAACCAAGGCCACCAAGGCCAATGGCCTAATGCCCTGCTGAGTTGGCCCCAATGCCCTTTTCAAGATATTTTCAATTTAGCCTAAACTTGTGATCTTTTTTACTAACCCCCACTCCATACCTTTTGGTGTATGACTCCTGCTGCATTCTGATATGCCCTGATCATGGCTGCTTCATTTACCAGTCGAGTCTTAACAAGGGATGCTACAACAGAAGCTAGAAGAAAAAAATGTAGAAATTTCAATCAAAAGTCAAAAGAACTTCAAGCATAACCTTGTACTACCAATCTGATTTGCAAATATTTCACCTTTAAGGGTTGCTATGGCGATTCTTCCTGTTCCCACAAAGATGTCTGCAGATTTGATTAGTCTATAGCCTTGTTGGACAAGGTAGACTACGGAGTGACCATGTGGTATTTCTCTGGTAGAACTCAGACGTTTGTCAAGTTCTGCAAAAAAGATTTACACATGAATTACAGAATTAGTACCTGACTTGGACCCAAGCTGTACTAGAGTCGCAATATTTTGAGGGGGTTTAGAGTTTACGGGATCAGCAACAGTATTGTACCTGATAGAGCTGTGCTCGTTTCTAGAACTTGTCGTTCCTCAGTGGAACATGTCGTCCATTCAACCACGTACTGTATATTTAGTAGCGAACCCTGATCTGTAAGGAAGAAAGATTTTATAAAACAAGGATGCATTATGTTTCTGCTGTTCTTTTGCCAAATGGTTCATCTGGCATAAAACAAAAACAATCTCAGAAAATATTTTAAACTTATTGGAGCATACCTGGTTCCAACAAGGCACTGACTTCGGCTTTAAACTTGTCCAAGTCTGTTGTTCCTTCTTTGCTCGGACACGAAACAAATGTGATAGGGATGAAGCACTTGATCTGTGAAGAGAAAATGCGAATGAGAGCACTGTTAAAGTCTAGCAATGCAACTGTGACAAGGAATTTAAATCAATATTTTTTAATGGTCGCATATAGCTGAGTTAGCAAGTCTCTATTTAATAAGATAACATTCCAACTTACTTGTATTCAAAGAAAATATGCAAATTAGATTTTACAAAAATATAAGTGGTAAGCCATGGATACCAAAATAAAACTGTACTGCTTTGTTATGGCCGAGCGGTCTAGTGCGTCGAACTTAAGTTCCTGTGCTAGTACTAGAATGTAGGTTCGATTCCTGGCCGTGACGGGTTGTGGCACCTGTGCCTTTGAGCAAGGCACTCAACCACACTTGCTCCCATTCCTGTAATTGGCGGTCCCTCCGCTGTAGGATGTGGTATATAAATAAAATAAATATGCAAGTTCTGTAAAAGAAACAAAGAGCTGTCAACTATCCCAAATTTTTGAGAGTTGATAGATCTGCAAATTGTTTGACTTTCGAATTAATAAACGTCTGAAAACAAATCTAGACGTTACACAGGTCTTGCCAAAGCTTATAAGTTAGTTGGTAATTCGTAGATCTGCTATATGAAATTCACCTCTACTTTAGCTAGATCTTGTATTTCCTGGTAGGGTAGGGTCGCTCTGTACGTTGTGGTAGTCAGCCACCAAACTGGAAGGCCTAGGACGACGCCCATGAATGCTACGGCCAACGCTGCATACATTGGACTTCTTACATCCTGATCATCATCTGCGGATGTAGATGGATTTTCAGAAAGTATAACTTTACAGGAAATGATTTCAGGCACTGAAAAGAAGACGAAGATAATTAAGAAGTTGATTCATGGCTTTAGACCTTGTGTGCAAAATATATGAGACAGGCTGCAAAATTGCCAAGTGTATTTCCTCACAAAATGTTAAATTTTTCTCACTCTTAAATTTTGGTTTTTCCATCAAATTTGCACCTCCATCACATGCCTTTGCATAGAGCTGCGTATTTCGTGGCATGAATTTGGCGCGCGCGCATTGCTGACGAGCCTGTGCCTTTAACGATGCTTGAGGAGTTATTTTAAAAATTATATAAACTTCTCTACTCTTAGGCAACGCTACAGGAAATTCCAGCAACCTGAGCTGCATTTTATATTATAATATTGTTATGCTAAAAAATTAACTGCTATGGCTGTCACTGTACATGCTGTAGCACATTTGCAAAGGTGCAAGTTTTTAACTGACCATGCTGACCGGCACGTTCCTTCTGCGCTTTCTTCTTACGTCCTTGATCGACCGCAACCATGATAACGAGCCCTATTCCTCGACGATAATTTCAAAATCCTATCAAAAGTTGAGCGGCATCGGAGCACAGAATAAATTTTCCCCACTTCGCTTCTGCCCTTCCGTCCGTGTGTTTGTAAACAAATCGAGTCAAGAAAAAATATGCACGTGCTTGGTGTTGGGTGATGGTTTACTAGACCAGCACCAGCCTGTACGGTATCAACGCTTGGTGGCGCTATTGCAGGCAGACGTGATCGTAGGATTTCAGCGTGAGAAAACTGAAAACTTGACTTGTGGTCGCCAAAATTGATCTAAAGGGTGTGAAACGATGCAATTTAATTGGGCATGTTCTAGTGTTTTAAAAATAGAGCATTTATATTGAGTTAGGCCTATGTGTTAAATGGTTAAGGGAGCGAGGAATGTTGTATGTCTAGGCCTAGGCCGCCCTAGGCTAGGGGTGGGGCGGGGCGGGGCGGGGCTTGGGGCTTGGGGAGGTTTGGGGGTTGTGCAGCCGGTCAGCTGGGGACAGGGTCAGGGGAAAGTTTTTATCCTCGATCCTCCATAATCTGTGCACCTAACGCTTATGCACACGCGCGCATTGGCCGGCAAACATCAAGGTGAGTGCGTAGAAATAGGACCGCGTGGATTTAGGGGTTCTGACGATAAATATAATGGCATCATCTCAACATTTATTTAGGCACGTTTTGCTGAATACCACAAAGTCAAGGTTGCTTGGGTCATCATGCAGGATTATGCCATTTTTATCATGTTTATTGTCAATAAACCTTATCGACGTTCTCAATGCATTATGGGATTGGATGACAAAATTGCCCGGCCAAATGTGCATAAACCTATGAGGCGAACACCAACTCGGCAACTTTTTTACTCATTTTCACGAAAACCAAAAAGAGTTCAAGAAGCAACCTCCCACCACTTTATCTTTGACACATAGCAAACATTCTGACAAACATGTCCCGAAACAGAAATGTTGCAAATGCGAGAAATCTTTGGGGATTCCCTTCGTATCGGTAGAGTCCGAGTACCACGCTCGCAGCTCGGTATGCGCTATGCAACACACGCCGTATCGGCACGGCGCTGGACGGATTGAGTGTGCTGCACTGCAAGTCCGTGAGTGCGGACTCCCCTGGTAAAACTCTTGAGTTTCACAACACATTCCTGCCGTTTCTGAAATAGCGCATCTTGAAAAACATCCTCTAAAATATCACAACATTGTGCAATTCAAACCTTTTAAATAGGAACTGAAAATGAAGCATCATTTCTGACGATATGCATTTTTTTAAACGATTTTTAAAAATTTATATTGGTGGGGGAGTCCGTGTACACGGACTCGCAGTGCAGCACACTCAATCCGTCCAGCGCCGTGCCGATACGGCGTGTGTTGCATAGCGCATACCGATCTGCGAGCGTGGTACTCGGACTCTACCGATACGAAGGGAATCCCCAAAGATTTCTCGCATTTGCAACATTTCTGTTTCGGGACATGTTTGTCAGAATGTTTGATATGTGTCAAAGATAAAGTGGTGGGAGGTTGATTCTTGAACTCTTTTTGGTTTTCGTGAAAATGAGTAAAAAAGTTGCCGAGTTCGCGTCCGCCTTATAGGTTTATGCACAATTGGCCGGGCAATTTTGTCATCCAATCCCATAATGCATTGAGAACGTCGATAAGGTTTATTGTCCCCTTTATTATGTTATATTATACAACACAGGCTGCAGACTACAGTATATTTGACGGAAGCAACGGCGACGTTTTTAACGCCCCGCCACAACAAACCAAGTCGGTTATAATGGAGTCTGCAACAGTTTCAGATGGGACTACACTTCCCAAAGACTGGGACTCACTGGTACCCGACATGCCAACCGGTCCCCTTAGTGTGTATCGACAAAAGGCCTCATTCAACTGGAAGGAAATGAAATTTCTGATGCAGGGAGAGAAACAAGTCCGATTTCTGGTAAAGTCTTGAAAAGCAGACCTGTTTTTGTTAAGGAATACACTTAAGTTTCGGTTTTCTTTTTTTTTGAAAAAAAAAACCAAATAATAATAATAATTATATTTGGCAAAATACTTAAAAACTGTTTGCTAGGATAGGGCGACAATTTGTGTGTAAAAAAGCTATATTAGGGCGACACGCTAAATAGGGCGACAATTTGGTGTCGCCCTAATATTTTTGAGATTAAAAACAATTTTTTTAGGTCAAAAACTATTTTTTTTTAAATCGAGAACCATTTTTATTAGGTCTAGAACGATTTTATTAGGTCTGTAACCATTTTTGGAAGCTTCGGGTAGAGAAATTTAGTGTCAATTTGAGTGATTATTCCCGAAATTTTGGTGGTTCCCGGGAAAGGCTTCCCGAATTGTCGCCCTATTGCTGCATTCAGAGTTTTTTAAACACGAATGTTATACCCTAACTATGCCACTGGGTCCAACTTACTGTTAAAGGCACAGGCTTGTCAGCAATGCGCACGTGCCAAATTCGTGCCACGAAATATGCACCTCCATGCCTTTGCTATGGAGCTGCTTATTTCGTGGCACGAATTTGGCGCGCGCACATTACTGACGAGCCTGTGCCTTTAACTTAAGGCCTTCCAAACAATGAATTAGGATTACCCCAGCATTTAGCAATAGTTAGGCCAACTTATTGTTGGGGAAATCTTGATACTTGCGACTGTTGGCGTAGTTGGGCTTATCACCTATAAACCATGTATCGATGTTAGTTTAATGATGATAAACAATTTTACTTTTCAGCTTTGAGTGTCGCCCAAAAATCTTTACTACATGCATTTTGCCTTTTTGATTTCCCAAACAGCACAATCTGTGGTCTATAATGGAGCGGGAACCAGTTTTCCAACATGTAACACAGGATACCACATTGGCTGATGAAAGGGCAATCACACAGGCACGCCTCCATCGCTTGATGCAACTAAACCTCATGCCATGGGATGAGATATTGGGACAAATCTGGAAGCTTCAGTTGTTGTTCAATGGATTGGGAGTCTACAGCTGGTCGTTGGGTGCTAAATACAGCCTTAATTATCAGGTGGGTATATGTATGTACCAGGGCTTGAAATTAGCGGAGGCCACGGAGGACATTGCCTCTGTTGCCCCTGCTCTTGGCCTTGGTGCCCTTTTGCAGTCTGCCCATAGATTTTTCATTTTCCAACGGAAGTGCCCTCTTTAAACTCCAAAAGACGACTCTAAAAACAGAAATGGCAGTGCCCTTTCAGTGACGAATTTCAAGCCCTGATGTACATATGTAACTTCCCTCGATCGGTGCCGCATCACAGCCAGTAGGAATGGTGTGAAAAACGCCTGTGACCATGGTGACAAGCGAAGGAACAAGCGACACATACAAGTATAAAAACGGACGAATGTGATTTCACTCTCGGTGCGTTTCTATATTCGCATACAAAGACATTGACACAGGGCTACAAAAATGCCAGGATGTCCCACCGACAGAATAGGCACCAAAGGTTTCAATGTCTAATCTGTGCTTTTTTTTACGAAATACAGTACTGTTTAGCAGTAATGATCAGTATTGCTTTGGATAGGTACTGCAATGTTTTCTGCTAAACAGTTTCCAATTGAACAAGCTGGGATATGTGTTTAACAGCTGACCAAACTTGATACATCCTTCGGGTGGGTACACTCCTTTCTCAGTGGTTTGCACGCCCAGTTCGGCTGCTCCAACCACTGCTCAACTTGGCAATGTTTCCAGCGAAGCGCGTGCGTGACGTCACCCAAGACTAGGGCTGGACAACACTTGCCATTATTGGCCAGATTCTGTCACCTGACACAGTAAACATGACAGTTTGTCCAGTGTGTCACCTGATGACACTGTGTCATGTGACAGAATCCAGCCCTGGTCTCACACACGCGCTTCGCAGGAAACATTGCCAAGTAGAGCAGTGGTCGGAGCGGACAAACTAGGGGCGCGCAAACCACTGCGAAAGGAGTCTATCGGGTGGGATGTTTAATATTACACTGGGGATTTTATTTGTATAGACTATGTAAGTTGACCTCGCGAACGTACGAGAACGCGCGAGACCACGGTTATTTCCGGGCACAAGACCCTATCTCTTCAACGCACGTCGCGAGCGAAATTCTTGGATTATTCTGTTAACGCAGGTTTTTGTAAACTCAGACGGCCAAAAACGCGTATCTCTAAATAAAATCTTGCATTCCAATTGATGAAGTGGGGTATATAATCAAAAATAAGCAATCGAAATGTAAAAATTCACGATCTTTTCTGAGCCGACAAGTCAATCTTTGAAGATCGTAAACTACATACAGTATGATATGCAACACGCACAGCAGCTGACGTACGTAGGCCTACAGTGTACATACAGACCTCGCTAGCGATAGGTGAAACGCCATCTACCAAAAGTAGAGCTTGCAGACTTTTTCTTAGATTGCCCAAGTTCGAAGCATTAATTTTCACATGAATCCACACTTGGGTCATCCATTCCAAATTGGATTAAGAATATGCTAGCAGAGACATTTATTCAGGTCATAATTATGCATGTATTATATATTGTGAAAAGACATTTTAGTTACCCGAATCACTTTCGGGTCGGTTGTATACTTAAGATTGCACAGAAATATTTATATACAAAAAACAAAATCTCGCCCGTGTTATAGGAATAGGCGTTTTAGTCGTGTTGTGCCCGGAAGCTCAGATTTGACCTTTGCCGCGAGACTTACATAGTCTATTGCCGTATAGAGATCGTAATTTATAAGAATGTTCATTTACCAAAGAAAGATTTGGCAATCCCAAAATATTTCTTACAAAGTGTCTCAAGAGACGGAATATTTACTATTTTCTCCCATAATTTGGTTTCCTTTTTCCAAGATGTTTGGCGGCTCTATCATGACCCTTGGCACAGAGCGTCATCTTAAATTCAGAGATCAATCTGCAGCTTTTGAAGTAAGTGTCATCACTTGCCTTCACTGACTCTTTAATAAATCGGTCACTGTTATCATTTTCTTAAAAATCAAGTTAATAACACCACCTGAAGTCTTTATGCTGTTTGTTGCATATTTCTTTTTACATTCCTTGTGGCACTGAAGTCGAGGATTCCTTAAAAGTCACTTGCGGTACTTTTGCTCATAAGCCCAAAGAAACATGTGAAGAGAAGACAGTGCCGAAATGTTTTAGACTGTCTTGGGGGTAGGACGAAAATTTCCAGTGTGGGGTGCCGTGGCCGTGTGGTTTAGGTCACTGACTCACAAAACTTGGGGTTGCGGGTTCGATACCCGATACCTGTGCCCTTGAGCAAGGCACTCAACCACACTTGCTCCATCCTCTGGAAGGGATGTAAAGCCGTTGGTCCAGTGTGTTGTGTAACGCACTCTAAAGATCCCAGAGCATTCTTTCGTGAAGAGTTAGGGGATTCCCCGGTGTTTCTGGCCGTCGGCTGCCAATGGTGCCACCCACCTATGTATCTTGATGTTTAAGTGGAAGACACTTGTAAGCTTCATGCAATTCAGCCTACAGGCTGCGAATTGAAGCGCATTAAAACCCAAAAATTAAATTAAAAATTAAAAATGGTGTATTGGGAAAATCCACTGAATTAATCAGGTAATAAAAACAATCAACATACTGACCCAGATGGGATTTGAACCAGGGACACAGACGTGAAAGGTTTGAAAAATATCGCAACACCAACCTAATAATTATCTTGTTTTGTCCACCAGATCTGCGGCTGTTTTTCTATCACAGAGCTTTCCCACGGCAGCAACACCAAAGCAATCCGCACCACGGCAACGTATGATCCTAAAACACAGGTTAGTCTCTCGAACCAACTGGCATATTCAGACCCCCTTGTGCTGGAAGTCAAAATGCACTCAGCACAATTTGTGTCATAGGGTCTCCCCTACTGCCCTTATACCTTAATTGACTCCACCCTTCCACCTAATAGACAGCCGAAGTGTGACGTGGTTGCCATGGTAATTGGCTCTAAGCTATCATGGCCGTCGGCAAAAGTACCATTGCAAAAGCACAGGGACACGGTTCAGTGATTTTTAGTTTAGAGCCATTGCCTAGGCAACCAACAAAAGGTGACGTCTATACCGGTAAGTCAAAGGGTTAACTAAAACAAATCCATAAATTGTATGTATTTATCCTGGAACGCACATTCCTGCAATGCCATTTTTATACAGTGCTAAATACGTTTTTGTTTTAGCAAAATGCTAAAGAATGCAGTAAATTTTGTAAAATAATTAGCCATCTGGCTCAAAATAGTTGTAGGTAGGACTTGTGACGCACTTGTGACGCACTTGTGGCACACTTGTGGCACACTTGTGGCACACTTGTGGCACACTTGTGATGCACTCGTGATGCACTTGCATCACATTTGTGACAATCAACTTCATCCCTGACGCCAAATCTTTTTCATCCATTTTATACATCAAGCGCTTTTAAAATCTTTCTAATTTTAACACCCAGGAGTTCATCTTTAACACACCCGATCTGGAGGCTACAAAATGCTGGGTTGGAGTCATGGGTAAAACAGCTACCCATACCCTACTCTACGCCCAGCTGTACACCTCCGATGGGGTGTGTCACGGAATGCACCCCTTCATCGTACCCTTGAGGGACCCTAAGACACTCCTGAGCTACCCTGGGGTCGTGGTTGGAGACATGGGGAAGAAAATAGGCCAGAATGGTCTGGACAATGGGTGAGATTAAGCTGACAGTTCTGTGTCTGTCAAGGTCCATAATTTGGTAGTTTGAATCTTAATCATTTATGTTATTTCAAATTAGTCTGCGACAATCTCTGGTAATGGCTTGTAACTTGCATCCCATGTACGAAGACAAGACAAGAATAAAAATGGAAACTTATTGTTGACTTACATGTGATTACTGATCTGAAGTAATAAGAGCCATTACTTGCCCAAGGATAAGCTGTTCTGGTCGCACAGAAACTGAAATAGACTGTATAGACCGTATAAAATAGCTGCCATCTTGTAGGGCAGTCTTTGTTCCGTGAGGACATGCATGGTTGTACATTTTGTGCTAATATTTTTGACAATTTAAATATCAAAAGTTGCCCCACAAGAGGGCAGCTATTTGATGATAGTCTATAAAAAGAGTTGAAAATAAGTTGAGAAAATAAGAAAATATTGAGATATTTTTCATCTTTGTTTCCTTTTCCTTTCAGATTTGTGTCTTTCAACAATTACCACATACCAAGGGTCAACCTCTTGAACAGGGGAGGTGATGTTACGCCAGATGGGAAATATGTCACGCCGTACAAGGTTGTCAGAGATCACTTGGTCTATCCGTGGCACCTTTGCTGTAAAATGAATGACTAAAACACTTATGAATGCATTATTTGGTATGGTGACCATTCACCTTTGAAATGAAACAAAGATGGTGTGAACAAAATCATACGATCCTCATCAGGATTTGAACCCAATACCTCTGACACACCAGGCAGATGCTTTACCAGCTGAGCTATGAGGCACAGTGGTATACTCCCTCATGTTTTCCCCAAGACCTCTGACACACTGGGCAGATGTTCTACCAGCTGATCTTTTAGGCTCAGATGTATACTACCTCAGGTTTTCTCAATTAACCAATATTTTGTATACTGCTTAATCACCATATTGCCCACAGTGTCAGAGGTCTCGGGTTCAAATCCTGATAAAGACCATATGATTGTGTTTCTGATCCCATGTTTTGGCTAAGACACTGAATTCTTTTGTCCTACCTGAAATGAATTTTAAGACATTAAATCAGGATTGTCAGTTTTCTGATTATACTGTACCCTACGTCGTCCCTCAGGATCCGACCAAGCGATTCAGCTTAGCTCTCGGAGCCCTGTCCTCGGGCCGTGTTGGAATCATCAGCATGGCGGTCATCAATCTGAAGAAAGCATTGACGATTGCTGTCCGCTACTCGGCCGTCAGGAAACAGTTTGGGCCAAGTGATGACAAGGAGATCCCGGTTATAGAATATCAGTTACAAGTAAGCTTGGAAGAATCCAATCAGGAACCGAGTAGAATTGATTCAACTTTGGGAATTGGGGTTGCGATTCCAAATTTGTGAGGAATCAATTCCCTTTCATCTAAACTCCTCAAAAAAAGTTCGGAAAGTCAAGTTTGACTAATGATTTCTCTCTTGTTGCAAAATAATTGTCCTTGAATTATATATCATTGGAAAGCCCTGTTATTCCTCTTTAAGCAATTGGGGGATGTGCAGCACAGCTGAATACGGAGGCGGGTGTAAAGTGAAATGTCACAAAATGCATTGCTATTGTCAAAAAGTGCATTGACACATTCCCATCCTCCAAGCAAAAGGGGAACGCACTGCATGACAATAGCAGTGAATTTTGTGACATTTCACTTTCCACCCACCCCTGTATTCCGCTATAATACTGCACATCCCCCAATTGATTAATCATAACAAATGACACATCACTGTAAAGAGGAATAACAGGGCTTTCCAATGATACCAAATTCAAGGGAAATGATTTAGTAACAAGAGAGAAATCGTCAGTCAAACTTGACCTTCCGAACTTTTTTTGAGGAGTTTAGATTTGATTCCGAGTGGTAGCTTGCCAGAAACTACCTGGCAAAGAAATGTTTTTATGAATGATTTTGTGAGTTGTGAGCTTCGAACCCCTTGCCATCTATTTTAACTCCTGGTACGAATGGGCAGGACATTCTTGTATTTCTTTCTTTGTCTAGACAGTATTTTGGGACGCTATACCAAATGTTACTTTCAAGGACCATTTCATAATAAAATAGCATTTATAACGTCCTATTTCGGAAGCAAAAGTGGTCTACAGTTCACCAGTTTCTTATAGATAAGCAACATTGAAACTTGTGAGATTATCTGTTGGGTCACACTAGGGGGAGGGGGGAGGGAGGATTGTGTCGGGAAAACGTGAGATGCGGTACTAACTTGTCATATTACACATTGCATACATTGATGGGGTATGTCTGTGAATCGTTTACCATTCAGCAATGGCGTCTTATCCCATACGTGACAGCTATGTACGTCCAGCACGTCTTCAGTGAATACTTTGGTGAGAGATACCAGGAGTTTATGGTCGGTAATGTCTTGGGGGACAAGAATGAACGACAGGTAAGGATGCCAATTTCTTGGTTTTTGGAAAACTTATATCTTCTGTGCAATAGATTAATTGAGGTTGATGTTAGTGGACTCGGTAGCCTAGAGGCCCTCGTGGTGACTCTTTCACTTCAGCACGTTGTATCTGTAGTTTTATCGATGCTTGTCTAATTCTCTCTGTCTACATGTATTTCTATCATCTCTGTACTTTTTAAGGGTATTGTCGAAAGTATGTTGTTGCTTATTCTTGCCAGTGTGAAATTTGTATTTTTTTGGGAATAGTTGTATGTAAATTCGAACATAATTCAGCCTTTGGGCTACAGTGTTTGAAGTTAATAAACCATGAATGAATAATAATTCTGGGTTAATATACACCTTGATGCCATGCACTTCTCTGGAAGACACATGGATCCAGATGTCAGCTCATCCCACGCAGGTTCAATGAGTTTGAAAACCCAACAAAATTGGTTTTCCCAGGATTTTCTGCAGGATTCTCCCAGAAACGGAAAATGTCACATTTTTTTAATTGTGGGAATCACTTTGTTCAAGCGGTTCCTCTTGGACCTGGACGAAATCACTTAAGTCGAACAGTCTTGAAAGTGATTCCAAAGTGATTGGTCGATGTTATCCACAATTTTACAAACTTTTGTTTTAAGAAAATTTCAATTCTTTTAAAGTAGGGTAAATATAATCAGTTCCATATTTTCTAATTTTCTGCAATTGGTTGGCATTTACAGGCTAGGTTCAGTAAAGAATGTCACGCCATTTCTTGTGCCGGAAAGCCACTGACTACTTGGACAGCGCGAGATGCCGTGCAGGAGTGTCGAGAGGCTTGCGGTGGTCACGGCTTCCTTTGGGGTAAATCTTAAGTCGACCTTAAAGATTTTCAGATGTCTTAAGTCAAAAGATCAACCTATTTCTAGATGTTTTCTCGAAAATTTGGAAAAGTTATTTTGAGGCTTTGTGCGTGTGTTAAAGGGACACACCGGCTTTGTTGGGCTATTTTGGGCTCGAAATAGACCCATACAGTATTCTAAAGCACTTTCCAGAGTAAATTAGATATATCCTGAAAAGACGCCAACAAATTTGTCTGTTTTTGAGCATTTTTCAAAAACTCAAGGTCACGTGACTTTTCGGAACCAGATTCTGGTTCCGAAAAGTCACGTGGTCTTGTGAGTTGGTTGTATTTTCAGCCGTATAAAAGTTTGTTACTGCAGAACTGCACCAAATTCAACTCTGATTTTCCCCCAATAATAAGTAATTGACAAAAGAGAGACTATTTATACAGGTATGAAACGAAGTTAAACAGAAGTATGAACATTCGAACATAATTGTTTGTTTCGAGAGTCCGGAGAACGGGAGCGAGCGCGTGCTACGGCAGGCTACCGTGGAGTGTAGGATATTTGCCCCGCGCAGCACGGCAAATATTCCGAGTGCACACACGGCCGGGTGTGTTGCTCCGGTGTACGTTCGTGAAGAAAAAACATGATGCCAACTCCTCAAAAGAAAACGGAAATTCATATTCGGTCGTCCGGGCTGTAACGGCTGGTAAAGCGTATAACCCGTCTTTTGACCGTTTTTGTTAATTTTGCACTTCTTTAGTAAATTACGGGATATTTTGATCTTTTTTCACAACGACCATCAAAAAAGTATTGTCAATTAATGCTGCTACATCACTAAATCATGTAAACAGTAGGCTGGTGTGTACCTTTAAGTCATCTCTCTCGTCCGCTGTGGAATCAAAAATGATTTTGCCTTTCTCACCAAACCTCAACTTGACTTCATCACGTCTCGGACCACAAAGTTGGTTTGACAATTTAAAAGTCACAAACAATCATCATAATCTTCGTTGTTCTTTTTCACAGCAAGTGGCCTTGGTGAGATACGCAACGATAACGACCCTAACTGTACCTATGAGGGCGACAACAACGTTCTACTGATACAAACCAGCAACTACTTGATGGGTCTCGTCCAAGCGAAAAGAACGCGGGGAGAAGCGATTTGGTCACCGATAGAAACGGTGGACTTCCTTGATAATATGGAGTCAATCCGAAGGCAACGCTTTGAGTGCAAGACGGAAAGTGACGTAACATCGCCAAAAGGTGAGGAACTTGTCTTCCTTAAGCTGGGAACATTTGAAAAAATTTTGTAATGTATTGAAGTAATGAATTATTGCGTCAGTCCAAGTAATTTGCGTCAGTGAAAGTAATTTTGCCCATTCACGACTCGGTATACGTCGTGAATGTCTCATAAAATGTCTCCTAAAATGTCTCATAAAAATAAGTAAATCTTACAAGATGAAATACTTTAAAATGAAGCAATTTTCTTTTCTGGAAAACTTAAATTGCATCATCTTCAAGACTAAGGGAAGCAGAGACCTCAGGCTCCATATGCTTTTTAATTCTCAAGCCCTGTGGATATTTTTAAAAGTGCAGCAAAGTCGAAAATCGCTCCCAAACAGACTTGAGGTTATTCAGTTTTGTGCAGATACATTGTTAGCTGAAACGTTTAGTGGCCATTTTGCAATCTCGCCCAGGTGCAAGCAATTTGAATTGAAACAGTTTGGCACTAGTTGCCCCGTTTAGCTTGCAAGAGCCCTCTAATACTAAAATAAGACTTGCAAGAGGCTTAAAGGCAGTATACATCATTGGTAATCTCGAAAATCAGAAATGTTCACAGATTTACGCCTAACTTACACAATATAAACATGATGACCGTAGAAAACTTCCCCTGAAATTGTTTTGTCGGAAGTGCTATAGTCTTTGAGAAATGAGTAAAAGAATTAGTTTTCGTCTCATGAGACAAATTCAATTCGCCCCAAAACCATTTCGCCCAAGTGCCATTTCGCCCCAAAACCAATTCGCCCGAGTGCCATTTCGCCCCAAACTACTTCGTCCAAACACTACATCGCCCAAATGCCACTTCGCCCCAAAACCACTTCGTGCACAGGCCGTGGTTCAGGGCGAAGTGGTTTTGGGGCAAAATAACTGCAAACCCTTTTTTGACTGTTTTCTCAAAAGTTAGACGAAGTACGGAGCTGGTTTTTGCTCAGGTTGGTTTTAATCATGCATATCTTCAATCACACATGGGGATAAAACTATTTGTAACAGTTTACCAATCATGTATACTATCTTTAATGATGAATCTTTGTCTTTGTTTACCCTAGCTCTCCTATCAGCTTACAAGTGGCTTGTGGTGTACCTGCTTCATGAGAGCATGGCTAAGCTTGAAGCGGAAACTCGGAAGGGTAAAGATCCATTCACAGCTCGCAATGACAGTCAGGTTTACTACTGTCGATCTCTGGCAATCGCATACATAGAGGTATGTGTTTAATAATAATAATAATAATAATGAAAATTTATAATGCGCCGGTATCCATCAAAAAAGATGCTCATGGCGCAGCGAGACACATTAAAAATCTAATATCACAATCATGGAGTTCAGTCAGTTAATGAGATTTCATCAAATGTGTTTTAAGTGATGTTTTAAAAGTTGCAAGTGATGGCGATAGCTTGATGTGTTCTGGTAACTTGTTCCACAAGGATGAAGCTGCTGAGGCAAAGGACCTTTCACCCCACGATCTCTTGGAATAAACTTTCGCTAGGAGGAGTTTGTTGTTGGATCTCATGGATTCACGATTTGAATGATGCCGTTGGACTAGTTTGGAAAGATATGATGGTAGCCTGCCTGTAGTGGAGCCTGTGTTTACGGCCTCCTGAAAATATAAATGCAAAGCATACTCTATTAAAATTAATGACAAAGAGGTCTTTAGTCCACCTTCTTCATCCGTTCTCCTCCTCCTTTGACCATTTATCCCCTGCCCCCTGTCTAGGAGGGGCAAGTTTAAGGGCTTCACATGAACCCTCCCTCTCTCAACTGGCCAACACTCTCACTTCTCAAAGTTTGTGTATCAGACCCGCTTCAAACGTCGCGCTTATGCAGTGTCGAATTAAATTAAACTTGATTTTTTAAATTCAACACAGCACAAGCACGACGTTTGAAGCCATTTGGCTCGGCAAAATGAGTTCGACACGGCAGAAGATTTTAGCTCGACAGGGTCTATTTAGTACGGCACAAGAACGGCTTGGCTTCAAACGTCGTGCTTCTGCCGTGTCGAATTTAATTCCAGTTCGAAGTTGGTCCGCAATTTTGTTCACAACTAGGAATGCGCATGCTCGCAGCGCGTATGTGAGTAAAGAAATAACCAACAAACAAGTGCAGCAAAATAATAAAATGGTGACGTACAATGGACAGAATGGAAAACACACGTGTACAACGTCCACGACGTGCACAATACTCATCCGCCATGTTGGATGTATTTAAGCTCGACTGGGAGTTTGCAATTAAGTTCGACGTTTGAAGCCACTGCCGTGCTAACGTCGTGACAACGTCGTGCCAAGTCGAATTTAATTCAACACAGCATAAGCACGACATTTGAAGCGGGCCTAAGCTTCTCGCTATGCTAAAGACTATTCCAAGAGCAATTGGTTCAGAGCAAAATTCTCCAGTTTTGTTCAGTTGTCAGTTATGACATCAGTGTGTCAATTCAAGTCCTTTGTCTATCTTTTTCACAGCATGCTGTCCTGGACATTTTCATGAGGTTTTGTCGCGATCAAGAAATGCCGTCTTCACTCAGAGCTATACTCCTCAAGATGTGTAGCTTGTACGGGTTGTGGAGTCTTGAGAAACACATTGCTACACTCTACCAAGGTAAGAACTGTGAACTCTGTCACCCGCTCAAGTAGAAATCTGTTGCAGATCCATGCTCATTGAAATACAAAAACACAATGCAATTTCCAGGCGAAACACGGACATTCCAGTTGGTATATGGGCACCACCAGGAATTTCTATTGTGTTTTTGCATTTCAATGAGCGTGGATCTGCCGCAGATTTCTTTTTATGGTCGTGAAAACTCGACTTAAGGGCCTTTTTCATATGAACCGTGTGAAGGATAGAGATTTTGTGCCCATTTGATGTGATGTATCCAAAATTATTATCTGTGTATAAGGGTAATTCCCAAAATTAGGGGTCCAAAAGTGTGACATGCTTTTTAAGATTTCCAAGTGTTTTTAATGATTGAAAGTGGTTTCCCAGTAGAAAATAATTATTTTTATTTGAACAAATGCCACTCAAATTTAATGTTTGTGTGTAGATATGGCACAAAGGTTAATGCAAACTCATTGTACAGCCAATTTTCATTGGCGTAGGTAACCCGGGACACCAAACTCCTATTCAATACCATGGAACAAATTATAAGCCTTTATGGTCTTTTGTTTTGAATATTTTTCAGGAATCAGAAAACAAAATATTGAAGAAAATGATGCTGCCCCCTATAATCACAGGCCACAGTCCATTACTGATAATTTGTGGTCATAAGTGGTGATTTTTGAAGCAGAGAGTGTCGTACATAACTGGGACACCAAACATTTTGGACCCCTAATTTTTGGAATTACCCATAAGATTTTGTCTGGACCATGTGACCAATTTTGTCATAGTTTGTCATTTTCTATTCATGCTATTTGTCCGGCAGTATTTGATAATTCCATTTGCCTGTTGTTATTACAGGAGGCTATTTGTCCGGCAGTCGTCCAAGCCATTTAATCCGTAATGCCATCGTGACCCTCTGCTCTCAGCTCAAAGACGAAGCAGTAGCCCTTGTTGATGTCTTTGCCCCTCCTGATTTCATCCTCAACTCGCCCATCGGAGCGGCGGATGGACAGGTTAGATCATTCTCGGGGTGCATCCAATATTGAATAATATAGGATTTGAATCAAGCCTTTGGTTTATAGACCTAGGCTTTATTAAATTTCTTAAAGGTGTATTGTTTCTGCTGCCACAGACCAGTGTTTCAGAGGTCTCGGGTTCAAATCCCAGTTAGGACAATATGACTTTTTTCACCCCATATATGGTTATATATGGATCAGGACCATATCGAATAGCTGCCATCTTGTAGGGCAACTTTTGACATTTAAATTGTTTAACAATGTAACCACAAAATGTGCAACCATGTATATTCTCATGGAACAAAGAAACTGCCCTACAAAATGGCAGCTATTCAATACGGTCTATTGTTTAGAGAGAAACATCACATCAAACTTTGAATTGACTTTTTTCATCTGGCCATCAAAATATTGTACAAAATAACATCATCTACCCTTTTCCTAACCCCAGGTGTACCAGCGTCTCTACGCTTCGTTTCTCCAAACACCACAATGTCTTGAACGACCCTCCTGGTGGAAGGAATTTGTCAAGAAACCTGTCATTGCTAAACTCTAATGCAGACGGTTTTACACGGGCCCTTTTCCAAATCTCGACTCCTTCTTCAGGCTCCAGCTTCATGCGGCTCCGGCTCCAACCGCCCCAGGCTTCACTTTTAATAGCGCTAGCAGACGAGTTTTGTCGGCGGCAAAGTTTAGCAAACCTGCAAAAGTTCACAAAGTTTTTGTTGCTGTCACGTGATTTTCCAGTTCATGACGTCACGAAGCCGGCCGGAGTCACCTCTTTAGTTGACTTCGTTTTGGAGCCTCATTTGGGCCAAAACGAAGCCTCAAAATGAAGCCTGAAGCCGAGCCGAAGTTTGGTATGCGGCTTCAAGATGGCGGAATGGAGACGGAGCCGGAGACGGAGACGAAGCCGAGATTTGGAAAAAGGCCTTGGTGTTAAAGGCAAGGCTCGTCAGCTATGCGCGTGCGCCAAATTCGTGCCACGAAATACGCAGCTCCATAGCAAAGGCATTGAGCTGCGTATTTCGTGGCACGAATTTGGCGCGCGCGCATTGCTGACGAGCCTTGCCTTTAATGCTGCAGGCGAGGCCAATATAATTATTTCGTCAGACCAACAACACAAATCAAGAGTCATTAAAATTACAGACACAATGATGTACATAGGCAAGGGTGCCTTTGTTCATTAAAATAGCTCGTTAGTTGAATTACATGTATCAGAACCACCGACTTGTGAGGATTTGCAGGGACTTGTAAAGACTCATGGTAGATTTGTGAGAGACTTGTGGTGGACTTGTAGGTTCTTGTAGGTTCTTGCGATGAAACTATGAAGACTTGCGGGGATTTGTTAAGAGATTGTATATTATATATGACTGATATTGAAAATAATTTTTACTAAAGAGTCGCTAAATACTACATGGAACATTCGGCTGTAAACAAACTTGCACTTGAAATCAGTTACATTGTTATACAAATAGAGAATATGATCTAGGTAAGAATTTTTTTCAACAGACAATTTTACTGCTTAAAGTTAGAACACATTGGTAATCTCGAAAATCAGAAATGTTCACAGATTTACAAATAACTTACACAATATAAACATGATGACGGTAGTAAACTTCCCCTAAAATGGTTTTGTCTAAAGTGCTATAGTTTTTGAAAAATTAGTAAAACAATTATTTTTCGTCTCATGAGACGGGATAAAACTATTTGTAACAGTTTACCAATCATGTATACTATCTTTAGTAAGAAGCTATAGATATTCCTGATATTGAAAATAATTATTACTAAAGAATGGAACATTTGGCTGTAAACAAAAACTTGCACTTCAAATCAGTTATATTGTTTTAAAAATGTAAAATATGATCTAGGTAAGAATTTTTACTGCTTAAAAATCTATGTTGTTTTAGTGCTAATAAATTTAGCAATACCCTGACAATTAGTTGCAATATAAAAGCACGGGTATCCCTAATAAAATAACTAAAATGTTTTAACAATTACCATGGGACATGTTGACGAACCTTGAATTTAAAAGAAACTCTAAATTGTATTTATTCTGTCGGTCGCACATCCTGGCACTTTTGTGACCTGGTGTCATATGCCTTTGTATACATGTGCAAAGCACCGTGACTGTAGTGAAAACAAATTCGTTGATGCTTAGATACATGTACGTGTTGCGTAGACAACGGCTTTGTTCCTTCGCTTGTCACCATGGGCACACTGTTGTGATGTGGCACCGAAGCTAATTCAAATATACAATCTTATATTGGATATTTTTTATAACAATTGCCTTGAACACTCCACATGACCCAGTATTTCTGTAACTATTCCTAATTAATATACTGGGTCATGTGAGAGTGTAAGGGGCTCATATTTACAAGCTTTGCTTTTAATGAGTTCGTCTACAGCGTCAATTCTTGTATTTATGATTTAAAGAAGACTATTTCTTTTGCTTTAGAGTAAGTGAATTGTAACATTGAAGAATATTATCTATGATCGTTGTAGAAATAAAAGAATCTTGACAATATGGTTTGGAAATAAATATTTTCTCGTGGTCAATTAATGATATTTCAGTCCAGTGTATTCTACCCAATAAAGCTTTGAAGTTTCATGTTTGTGTGCTAGCCTTAAAAAAAAAAAAAGCACAGAGAAACATTTGGGTGATTAAGCCATTTCCTTTGGATAAAGTTTAGAACCGACACTGGTGTGACGTAATACTTTGGTTGTTTATAGATATAGCGCTGCTGGTAGAGGGCGCTCGTCACTGCACAACGGCGCGGCGCGTGAGCCACGGACACGTGAGGTGAGCTGAGCTGAGAGAGAGGAAAAAGGACCAAAATAAAGTCAATAAAACTGGTCGGAGCAAAGGCCAATTTATTGATTGCTAAAAATAAGCATTGTGCATGCTATGTAAATAAAGAGTTCAATAAACGTGTTGGCTTTGTCACGCCACGTCAACTTCAACTTCAATGCACGTGCGCTGGGAGAGTGTCTTGGAGACTTACTTCATTTTCATGTACTTGGTGTTCGCTGATGTTGCATGTGCATGTGTGTATACAGTGTAGCGCTTGGTAAGCTTCGTGCGGGCGTAGTCGTGGCTTCCAAAGATTTGGAACATCCTTGTAAAACTCTCCCATGTTTGACCTTGAGAACGAGGAAGAGAACAATAGAATTAAAACCACAGAAATGTTTCAGGTGCAGCAGGTGAAGGTATTGTTCTCTTCCTTCTCTACTTGGAGGACAAACATTGGAGAGTTAGCAAGGTTAAAGTACTCCACCGGTGTGAAGTTGGTTACTTATTCGACGTTCGACGTTCAATATTCAATAAGGAGCTGTTACTTATTCAACATTCAATAAGGAGCTGTTACTTATTCAACATTCAATAAGGTTTCCACACCCCCATCGGGGGCGCTCCCGCCCCCCATCCCCCGCGCTGCCCCATCCCCTAGGTGGGGGTTTGGTCACGTTTTCATGCCCCTGGGTGGGGCATTTGACCCTTTGAAATAAAATTGTCTGTGCCTTTGTATGTCGAATAAGTAACAGCTCCTTATTGAATGTTGAATAAGTAACAGCTCCTTATTGAATATTGAACGTCGAACGTCGAATAAGTAACCAACTTCACATCGGTAAATACTCCCAGTGTAGTGCGGCTCACCATCAATGTGCTCTTACTTAGATTTACTTGGGAACATTAAAATTGTACAGTTACTTCCAGATGGAGGATTTCAACATCGAAATTTAGTGGATTTTTGGTGCAATGTTTACCATTTCCTTTCACATTTTTTCCCCTGTAGTCCGGTGCGAGACTATTCTCTATGTACATGATGTATGGCACCCTCTCTTGGTGACTGTCGGTGTTTAATAATATGGCGTGGCGGTTAGTGAATAATTCACACAGACCCATCTTGCAGTAACACTACACTTTGATTAGCATAGTTAGTCACCCGTGAACCACTCCAGTCGGGTAGAATCTAAGTTAGGCCTACTTGGACTTGCTCACAAGTGATGTCCAGCTAAGATTAAGAATTAAAGAAGCTCTTCTTTTTTTTTTCTCCAGAATTTAAGTCACAACATCAGTTGGTACATCCACCGTCACACACTGAAACTGAAAGTTTAACCAAACAATGGAAGCTCCCACAGAAACAAGGATAAGTATCACCCCCGAAGATTGGGATTCACTGGTACCCGACCAGCCCACCGGTCCCCTGCAGGAGTACAGGAAGCGAGCATCATTCAACTGGAAGGATATGAAATTGGTGGTAGATGGGGAGGAAGCTGTTAGATTTAAGGTGAAAAAGATGTCAAAAGTCGTTTTATACAAACCTTATCGCAGTTATCCAGGGATGTGATTTTTCAGGTTTTTTCCTGAAATAAGTTTTTTTTATCAAAAAAACATGACCCCTGTGAATCGTGTGAATCCCACGCCGTAATAGCTTCACGCTGCGCGCTCGCAATTTCAGGGTTTTTTTCAAACATCCAATCACATCCCTGAGTTATCACTTGGGTGAGTTTGTAAAAGAGCAGAACTGTATCGTGGGAAGGAAAACAGGGCAAAACCTGCCCTGACATTGTGACAACCTTTCCACAAATTGACCGCAATACATTTCTACTTTTGTGCCAACTTGCCTTAGAAGTAATAAGCCTTATTGACGTTCTCAATGCATCATGGGATTGGATGACAAATTATGTCGGGGAAGTGTGCGTAAACCTATTGGAGGGCAACTCTGCAACTTTTTCACTAGTTTTCACAAAAACCAAAAAGAGTTCAAGAATCAACCTTTCATCTCGTTTTCTTTGAGACATATCAAACATGCTGACAAAAATGTCCCGAAACACAAATGTTGCAGATGCGAGATCATCGGGGATTCCCTTTGTGGCGGGAGAGTCGGTGCTGTACACGGACTCGCAGTGCAGCACACTCAATCAAACCGCCGTACGGCGCGTGTTGCATTGCGCAGGTACTCTGACTATCCCACTACGGAGCGAAACCCCAATGATTTCTTGCATTTCTGTTTTGGGACATGTTTGTCAGTGAAAATGAGTAAAAAGGTTGCTGAGTTTATTTATTTTATTTATTTATTCACCACATCCAACGGCGGAAGGACTGCCAATTACAGGAATGGGATCAATTAACATAGATATTTGAATAACTATCAACTTCTAAGTTGAATTAGAAACGGCCAGAGACACCAGGGAATCCCTCCCCTTGCTCTTCACAAAAGAATGCTCTGGGATCTTTAAAGTGCGTTACCTAACACACTGGACCAACGGCTTTACATCCCTTCTGAAAGACCGAACAAGTGTGATTAAGTGCCTTGCTCAAGAGCACAAGTGCCACAACCCGTCACGGCCCGGAATCGGACCCACATTCTAGTACTGGCACAGGAACTTAAGTTCGACGCACTTGACCGCTCGGCCATAACACCCCACAGTTGGCCTTCTCCTTTGCTGGCAATATTTGTCATCCAATCCCATGATGCATTGAGAACGTCGATAAGGTTTATTGCGATAAGGTCTATGTCCTTGTAATTAAACTGTTAAACCATGTTCAAAGAAATGTCATAATTCTTCAGCGTATGCTTTTTCCTCCATGAGGCATATTTTACAGTTTCCCCATTGTTCTTCCAGCACCATTTATGGTCTCTGATGGAGAATGAGACCATTTTCCAGCATGCATACCACGATGTGAGTTTAGCCGAGGATCGTGAAATCACCCACTTACGTCTTAAACGCATCGTGGAGTTTAACATCTTGCCGGTTGAGAAGTTAGTGACAAACATGACCCAACTGCAATGGATGGTAGATGGTATGGGAGCCTATGACATGTCGCTTTCTATCAAGTATCTACTCAATTATCTGGTATGTCTGGCCAAAAATAGATTTTTCATTTATTTAGTATGTGTACTTCCTTTCACATGCACACATTTCCTTTCACATTTTTGTTGCTATGTGGCGCATGAGGCAGGTATGAAATGCATTGCTATTGTCAAAAAGTGTATTGACACACTCCCATCCCCCAAGCAAAAGGGGAATGCACTGTATGACAATAGCAGTGAATTTTGTGACATTTCACTTTACACCCACCCCCATATTCAGCTGCGTTGCACATCCCCTAATTGCTTAATCATAACAAATGACACATCATTGTAAAGAGGAAAAACGGGGCTTTCCAATGATACCAAATTCAAGGGAAGTGAATTGGTAACAAGAGAGAAATTGTCAATCAAACTTGAGTTTCCGAATATTTTTTGTGGAGTTTAGTTTCATATAAGCTCTTGGTCAGCTGGTATATTCTTGGACTTTTACAGGTGTTTTTGAGTTCCATTGTGGCTCTTGGTAAAGACCATCACTTGATATATGCACAGCAGTCACAGGCATTGGAGGTAAGACACTTCTACAGAAGACTACTTTAACAAAATGGCTTGGTATCCACAAATGTGAGCCGCTCCACCGAAAGTAGGCTCTTGCATAACAAATTGAATATGGAGCTATATTATAAGCTTCACAAAACTACAAACATTGTGTCAATCCGTCAAATATTAACAAAGTTATGACCATTTCCGTGATGACCAAGAGCACAATTTGTTAAGAAGTACTTCTGTTAAGGCATAAAGTCCTTAGCAACCACGTTGGAGCCTTCTGTTGTATGGGATATATTGCCAACCCCTGCCAAAGGCAATGAAAATAAGCATGGAATATCGGGGACTTTCCCATTGTTTTAGCCAAATTAGCCTAGTTTCATGAAGGTCTATGCTTTAGAAAAACACTGAAAAAACTGTTTTATGGTAGTATTTATTCACTTAAAGGCACAGGCTCGTCAGCTATGCGCGCGCGCCAATTTCGTGTCGCGAAATACGCAGCACTGTGCCTTTGCTATGGCGCGCGCGCATTGCTGACGAGCCTGTGCCTTTAAACTTCTTTAGGTGATAGATGGATACTTAATAGGTGGTCTCATGCAGAAATCCTGGTATCGATAAAAAATGCCCTACTTGACATACATACATAAATTAGCCATTATCTCAGTTCCGGCCTGTGCGACAAACGCCTACTTTCGGTGGAGCGGCTCACAAATATCTATTATGCCCAGCCTTCATATGGACCTAGTTTCCTCAAACACACCTTTGGTGTCTAATTTTCATGACAGATTTGCGGCTGCTTTGCCCTGACGGAACTTTCTCACGGTAGCAACACAAAGGCCCTGAGAACTACAGCGACCTTTGACCCTAAAACACAGGTATGTCATCCATAAAAAGAAAATCCATGTATATCGGAGTTTCGAATAACATGCATCTGGAGTTACGAAGGACCGCAGCGCTTCGCGAAATCGACCCCATTACTCTCAATTTAGACTAGATATTTTAGATGAGATTTTTAAAAATAGATATATTAGCTCATTAACCCTTTAACCATCAAATGTACAAATTTGTACTATAACTCTATGCATTAGACAAAATTCTGTATTTCTCTTTTTCATTCAATTTACTATCAGGAGTTTGTACTAAACACCCCTGATATTGAAGCAGCCAAGTGCTGGGTGGGCCTCATGGGTAAAACAGCAACGCACGCCGTTCTTTACGCTCAGCTTTACACTCCCGATAATGTCTGCCACGGACTTCATGTTTTTATTGTCCCATTGCGAGATCCTAAAACCCTGCATGCTCTGCCGGGGTTGGTCGTGGGTGACATGGGGAAGAAAATGGGTCTGAATGGACTGGACAATGGGTAAGATTGTTGTGGAGATTATTTTTCAAAATGGAATTGTAATTTCTAAGTGGAATTGGCACCGATTTCAAAAATGTTAAAATCTCCCAAGCCTAGAATCAACCATAACTGAGTTTAAATCTAATTTTTAAATTGTTTTTAATCTTACAATTACAATTCAGCGTGGGAAGCATTTACAAGGAAAAGTCTTCTGGTGAGGCACATTGGTCTTGTGCAAAAGGTCTCAAGTAATGCCCCAGTACAATTTTTTTTCCTTTGTTCTTTAGCTTGAATTTCATAAAATATACTTTAAAAACAAAGTTATTTTTCTCTTGCAGGTTTGTGATTTTCAATAATTACCGCATTCCTAGAGAGAACCTTCTCAACAAAATGGCCGATGTGTCTCGAGACGGCAAATACATCTCGCCTCACACAGTGAGTAGATTATGTTTAATGCATCTATTTTTATCAAATTGTTCTGCTCAAATTTTATCAACTTGTCTTTCCCAAGCTACTTCAGTCCGTTGCCTGATTGATGAATGCTAATCGACTATTAAAGTAAAATGTCAGTCATTACGCCTTTTCCCAATAGACCAAATCCTGTGGGTGGCCCTGATGTGGGGGTGAAAATAAGCCCCGATTCTCACTTGAAATTCTCACCCCTGTGCTATCCCTGAGCAACCCCCGAGATTGCTTTGTCCTTGGATAGAGTATAAGCCTGCTACACTACTTGGCCAATCATATTGTACAAACTATCAATTTATCAATCATTGATCTGACATTGATTTTGCTGCAGGATCCCAATAAGCGTTTCAGTGCGTCATTGGGCTCGCTCTCGGCTGGTCGTATCGGTATCGCGAGTATCGGTGTTTGTAACTTGAAGAAGGCCATGACAATAGCTGTCCGCTACTCGGCTGTTAGGAGACAGTTTGGACCAACGGATGATGGGCAGGAGATTCCTGTTATTGATTACCAATTGCAGGTTTGTATTACATGTATTGACAACCATATGCTGGCTTGTATTTACTGATTACCAATTGCACATTTATGTTATTGATTACCAATTGTCGGTTTGTCTTATTGATTACCAATTGCATGTTTTTCTCATCGATTACTAGTTATTGATCACCAATTGCATGTTTGTTGCATTGATTACCGGTTATTGATTACCAATTGCAGGTTTGTCTTATTGATGACTAATTATTGATTACCAATTGCAGGTTTGTCTTATTGATGACTAGTTATTGATTACCAATTGCAGGTTTGTCTTATTGAGCACTAGTTATTGATTACCAATTGCATGTTTGTTGCATTGATTACCGGTTATTGATTACCAATTATAGGTTTGTCTCATTCATGACTAGTTATTGATTACCAATTGTACGTTTGTCTCATTGATGACTAGTTATTGATTACCAATTGTAGGTTTGTCTTATTGATCACTAGTTATTGATTACCAATTGCAGGTTTGTCTTATTGATTAGCAGTTTTTGATTGCCAGTTGCAAGTCAGATCTGTCATTAACTGCATGACTTGTAATTGTTCTCGTTTGCAGCAATGGCGTTTATTACCCTACGTAGCTGCTGTGTACGCGAATGACTGCTTTCTCAACTTCCTATTTGGTCAATTCCATGATTTCACCATGGTAACACTGTCCGGAGAAACTGACCAACGCCATGTAAGTCCAATGTTTACAGTTGGTTGCCTTTCTGCTTTACGTTTTGAGAATGCCTTTGAGCAGTAGGTATAGATGTTCAGTTTTGACCGAGTGTTATAGACTGCCAAAGTGAATACGTTATCCACAACAACAACAAGCGACAAGCCACAACAACAACAAGCCACAAGCCACAACAACAACAAGCCACAAGCCACAACAACAACAACAAGCCACAAGCCACAACAACCCACAAGCCACAACAACCCACAAGCCACAAGCCACAACAAGCCACAAGCCACAACAAGCAACAAGCAACAAGCCACAAGCCACAACCCACAACAACAACAACAACAAGCCACAACAACAACAACAACAACAACAAGCCACAACCCACAACAACAACAACAACAAGCCACAACTTACAACAACAACAACAACAAGCCACAACCCACAACAACAACAACAACAAGCCACAACCCACAACAACAACAACAACAACAAGCCACAACCCACAACAACAACAAGCCACAACCCACAACAACAACAACAACAAGCCACAACAACAACAACAACAAGCCACAACCCACAACAACAACAACAACAAGCCACAACCCACAACAACAACAAGCCACAACCCACAACAACAACAACAACAAGCCACAACCCACAACAACAACAACAACAAGCCACAACCCACAACAACAACAAGCCACAACCCACAACAACAACAACAAGCCACAACCCACAACAACAACAACAAGCCACAACCCACAACAACAACAACAACAAGCCACAACCCACAACAACAACAACAACAACCCACAACCCACAACAACAACAACAACAAGCCACAACCCACAACAACAACAACAAGCCACAACAACAACAACAACAAGCCACAACCCACAACAACAACAACAAGCCACAACCCACAACAACAACAAGCCACAACCCACAACAACAACAAGCCACAACCCACAACAACAACAAGCCACAACCCACAACAACAACAAGCCACAACCCACAACAACAAGCCACAACCCACAACCAACAACAAGCCACAACCCACAACCAACAACAAGCCACAACCCACAACCAACAACAAGCCACAACCCACAACCAACAACAAGCCACAACCCACAACAAGCCACAACCCACAACCAACAACAAGCCACAACCCACAACAACAACAAGCCACAACCCACAACAACAACCTACAACCCACAACCAACAACAACAACAACAACCCACAACAACAACAACAAGCCACAACAACAACAAGCCACAACCCACAACCAACAACAAGCCACAACCCACAACCAACAACAAGCCACAACCCACAACCAACAAGCCACAACCCACAACCAACAACAAGCCACAACCCACAACCAACAACAAGCCACAACCCACAACCAACAACAACAAGCCACAAACAACAACAACAACAAGCCACAACCAACAACAACAACAACAAGCCACAACCCACAACCCACAACAACAACAACAAGCCACAACCAACAACAACAACAAGCCACAACCCACAACAACAACAACAACAACAAGCCACAACAACAACAACAACAAGCCACAACCCACAACAACAACAACAACAAGCCACAACCCACAACAACAACAAGCCACAACCCACAACCAACAACAAGCCACAACCCACAACCAACAACAAGCCACAACCCACAACCAACAACAAGCCACAACCCACAACCAACAACAAGCCACAACCAGCCACAACCAACAACAAGCCACAACCCACAACCAACAACAAGCCACAACCAGCCACAACCAACAACAAGCCACAACCAGCCACAACCAACAACAAGCCACAACAAGCCACAACCAGCCACAACCAACAACAAGCCACAACCAGCCACAACCAACAACAAGCCACAACCAGCCACAACCAACAACAAGCCACAACCAGCCACAACCAACAACAAGCCACAACCAGCCACAACCAACAACAAGCCACAACCCACAACCAACAACAAGCCACAACCAGCCACAACCAACAACAAGCCACAACCAGCCACAACCAACAACAAGCCACAACCAGCCACAACCAACAACAAGCCACAACAAGCCACAACCAACAACAAGCCACAACCAGCCACAACCAACAACAAGCCACAACCAGCCACAACCAACAACCAGCCACAACCCACAACCAACAACAAGCCACAACCCACAACCAACAACAAGCCACAACCCACAACAACAACAAGCCACAACCCACAACAACAACAACCCACAACCCACAACAACAACAACCCACAACCCACAACCAACAACAACAACAACCCACAACAACAACAACAAGCCACAACAACAACAAGCCACAACCCACAACCAACAACAAGCCACAACCCACAACCAACAACAAGCCACAACCCACAACCAACAACAAGCCACAACCCACAACCAACAACAAGCCACAACCAACAACAAGCCACAAGCCACAACCAACAACAAGCCACAACCCACAACCAACAACAAGCCACAACCCACAACCAACAACAAGCCACAACCCACAACCAACAACAAGCCACAACCCACAACCAACAACAAACCACAACCAGCCACAACCAACAACAAGCCACAACCCACAACCAACAACAAGCCACAACCAGCCACAACAACAACAAGCCACAACAACAACAAGCCACAACCCACAACCAACAACAAGCCACAACCCACAACCAACAACAAGCCACAACCAACAACAAGCCACAACCCACAACCAACAACAAGCCACAACCCACAACCAACAACAAACCACAACCAGCCACAACCAACAACAAGCCACAACCCACAACCAACAACAAGCCACAACCAGCCACAACAACAACAAGCCACAACAACAACAAGCCACAACCCACAACCAACAACAAGCCACAACCCACAACCAACAACAAGCCACAACCAACAACAAGCCACAACCCACAACCAACAACAAGCCACAACCCACAACCAACAACAAGCCACAACCCACAACCAACAACAAGCCACAACCAGCCACAACCAACAACAAGCCACAACCAGCCACAACCAACAACAAGCCACAACCAGCCACAACCAACAACAAGCCACAACAAGCCACAACCAACAACAAGCCACAACCAGCCACAACCAACAACAAGCCACAACCAGCCACAACCAACAACCAGCCACAACCCACAACCAACAACAAGCCACAACCCACAACAACAACAAGCCACAACCCACAACAACAACAACCCACAACAACAACAACCCACAACCCACAACCAACAACAACAACAACCCACAACAACAACCCACAACAACAACAACAAGCCACAACAACAACAAGCCACAACCCACAACCAACAACAAGCCACAACCCACAACCAACAACAAGCCACAACCCACAACCAACAACAAGCCACAACCCACAACCAACAACAAGCCACAACCAACAACAAGCCACAACCCACAACCAACAACAAGCCACAACCCACAACCAACAACAAGCCACAACCCACAACCAACAACAAGCCACAACCCACAACCAACAACAAGCCACAACCCACAACCAACAACAAACCACAACCAGCCACAACCAACAACAAGCCACAACCCACAACCAACAACAAGCCACAACCAGCCACAACAACAACAAGCCACAACAACAACAAGCCACAACCCACAACCAACAACAAGCCACAACCCACAACCAACAACAAGCCACAACCAACAACAAGCCACAACCCACAACCAACAACAAGCCACAACCCACAACCAACAACAAACCACAACCAGCCACAACCAACAACAAGCCACAACCCACAACCAACAACAAGCCACAACCAGCCACAACAACAACAAGCCACAACAACAACAAGCCACAACCCACAACCAACAACAAGCCACAACCCACAACCAACAACAAGCCACAACCAACAACAAGCCACAACCCACAACCAACAACAAGCCACAACCCACAACCAACAACAAGCCACAACCCACAACCAACAACAAGCCACAACCAGCCACAACCAACAACAAGCCACAACCAGCCACAACCAACAACAAGCCACAACCAGCCACAACCAACAACAAGCCACAACCAACAACAAGCCACAACCAGCCACAACCAACAACAAGCCACAACCAGCCACAACCAACAACAAGCCACAACCAACAACAAGCCACAACCACCCACAACCAACAACAAGCCACAACCAGCCACAACCAACAACCAGCCACAACCAGCCACAACCAACAACCAGCCACAACAAGCCACAACAAGCCACAACCAACAACAAGCCACAACCAACAACAAGCCACAACCAACACAAGCCACAACCAACAACAAGCCACAACCCACAACAAGCCACAACCCACAACAAGCCACAACCAACAACAAGCCACAACCAGCCACAACCAACAACAAGCCACAACCAACAACAAGCCACAACCAGCCACAACCAACAACAAGCCACAACCAGCCACAACCAACAACAAGCCACAACCAACAACAAGCCACAACCAGCCACAACCAACAACAAGCCACAACCAGCCACAACCAACAACCAGCCACAACCAGCCACAACCAGCCACAACCAACAACCAGCCACAACAAGCCACAACAAGCCACAACCAACAACAAGCCACAACCAACAACAAGCCACAACCAACAACAAGCCACAACCCACAACCAACAACAAGCCACAACCAACAACAAGCCACAACCCACAACAAGCCACAACCCACAACAAGCCACAACAAGCCACAACCAACAACAAGCCACAACAAGCCACAACCAACAACAAGCCACAACCAACAACAAGCCACAACCAACAACAAGCCACAACCCACAACCAACAACAAGCCACAACCAACAACAAGCCACAACCCACAACAAGCCACAACCCACAACAAGCCACAACAAGCCACAACCAACAACAAGCCACAACCAGCCACAACCAACAACAAGCCACAACCAACAACAAGCCACAACCAGCCACAACCAACAACAAGCCACAACCAGCCACAACCAACAACAAGCCACAACCAACAACAAGCCACAACCAACAACAAACCACAACCAGCCACAACCAACAACCAGCCACAACCAACAACCAGCCACAACAAGCCACAACAAGCCACAACCAACAACAAGCCACAACCAACAACAAGCCACAACCAACACAAGCCACAACCAACAACAAGCCACAACCCACAACAAGCCACAACCCACAACAAGCCACAACAAGCCACAACCAACAACAAGCCACAACCAGCCACAACCAACAACAAGCCACAACCAACAACAAGCCACAACCAACAACAAGCCACAACAAGCCACAACCAACAACAAGCCACAACCAACAACAAGCCACAACCCACAACCAACAACAAGCCACAACCCACAACCAACAACAAGCCACAACCCACAACCAACAACAACAACAACAAGCCACAAACAACAACAACAACAAGCCACAACCCACAACAACAACAACAAGCCACAACCCACAACAACAACAACAACAAGCCACAACCCACAACCCACAACAACAACAACAACAAGCCACAACCAACAACAACAACAACAACCCACAACCCACAACAACAACAAGCCACAACAACAACAACAACAAGCCACAACCAACAACAAGCCACAACCAACAACAAGCCACAACCCACAACAAGCCACAACAAGCCACAACCAACAACAAGCCACAACCAGCCACAACCAACAACAAGCCACAACCAACAACAAGCCACAACCAGCCACAACCAACAACAAGCCACAACCAGCCACAACCAACAACAAGCCACAACCAACAACAAGCCACAACCAGCCACAACCAACAACAAGCCACAACCAGCCACAACCAACAACCAGCCACAACCAGCCACAACCAACAACCAGCCACAACAAGCCACAACAAGCCACAACCAACAACAAGCCACAACAAGCCACAACCAACAACAAGCCACAACCCACAACCAACAACAAGCCACAACCAACAACAAGCCACAACCCACAACCAACAACCAACAACAAGCCACAACCCACAACCAACAACAAGCCACAACCCACAACCAACAACAAGCCACAACCCACAACCAACAACAAGCCACAACCCACAACCAACAACAAGCCACAACCCACAACCAACAACAACAACAACAAGCCACAAACAACAACAACAACAAGCCACAACCCACAACAACAACAACAACAAGCCACAACCCACAACAACAACAACAAGCCACAACCCACAACCCACAACAACAACAACAACAAGCCACAACCAACAACAACAACAAGCCACAACCCACAACAACAACAACAACAAGCCACAACAACAACAACAACAAGCCACAACCCACAACCAGCCACAACCAACAACAAGCCACAACCAACAACAAGCCACAACCAGCCACAACCAACAACAAGCCACAACCAGCCACAACCAACAACCAGCCACAACCAGCCACAACCAACAACCAGCCACAACAAGCCACAACAAGCCACAACCAACAACAAGCCACAACCAGCCACAACCAACAACAAGCCACAACCAACAACAAGCCACAACCAGCCACAACCAACAACAAGCCACAACCAGCCACAACCAACAACAAGCCACAACCAACAACAAGCCACAACCAACAACAAGCCACAACCAGCCACAACCAACAACAAGCCACAACCAACAACAAGCCACAACCCACAACCAACAACAAGCCACAACCCACAACCAACAACAAGCCACAACCCACAACCAACAACAAGCCACAACCCACAACCAACAACAACAACAACAAGCCACAAACAACAACAACAACAAGCCACAACCCACAACAACAACAACAAGCCACAACCCACAACAACAACAACAACAAGCCACAACCCACAACAACAACAACAACAAGCCACAACCAACAACAACAACAACAACCCACAACCCACAACAACAACAAGCCACAACAACAACAACAACAAGCCACAACCAACAACAAGCCACAACCAACAACAAGCCACAACCCACAACAAGCCACAACCCACAACAAGCCACAACAAGCCACAACCCACAACAAGCCACAACAAGCCACAACCAACAACAAGCCACAACCAGCCACAACCAACAACAAGCCACAACCAACAACAAGCCACAACCAGCCACAACCAACAACCAGCCACAACCAGCCACAACCAACAACCAGCCACAACAAGCCACAACCAACAACAAGCCACAACCAACAACAAGCCACAACCAACAACAAGCCACAACCAACAACAAGCCACAACCCACAACAAGCCACAACCCACAACAAGCCACAACAAGCCACAACCAACAACAAGCCACAACAAGCCACAACCAACAACAAGCCACAACCCACAACCAACAACAAGCCACAACCCACAACCAACAACAAGCCACAACCCACAACCAACAACAAGCCACAACCCACAACCAACAACAAGCCACAACCCACAACCAACAACAACAACAACAAGCCACAACCAACAACAACAACAAGCCACAACCCACAACAACAACAACAAGCCACAACAACAACAACAACAAGCCACAACCCACAACAACAACAACAACAAGCCACAACCCACAACAACAACAAGCCACAACCCACAACAACAACAAGCCACAACCCACAACAACAACAAGCCACAACCCACAACCAACAACAAGCCACAACCCACAACCAACAACAAGCCACAAGCCACAACCAACAAGCCACAACCAGCCACAACCAACAACAAGCCACAACCAGCCACAACCAACAACAAGCCACAACCAACAACAAGCCACAACCAACAACAAGCCACAACCAGCCACAACCAACAACAAGCCACAACCAGCCACAACCAGCCACAACCAACAACCAGCCACAACCAGCCACAACCAACAACCAGCCACAACAAGCCACAACAAGCCACAACCAACAACCAACAACCAGCCACAACCAGCCACAACCAACAACCAGCCACAACAAGCCACAACAAGCCACAACCAACAACAAGCCACAACCCACAACAAGCCACAACCCACAACAAGCCACAACAAGCCACAACCAACAACAAGCCACAACCAGCCACAACCAACAACAACAACAAGCCACAACCAGCCACAACCAACAACAAGCCACAACCAGCCACAACCAACAACAAGCCACAACCAGCCACAACCAGCCACAACCAACAACAAGCCACAACCAGCCACAACCAACAACAAGCCACAACCAGCCACAACCAACAACAAGCCACAACCAGCCACAACCATGCAACAACAAGCCACAACCAGCCACAACCAACAACAAGCCACAACCAGCCACAACCAACAACAAGCCACAACCAGCCACAACCAACAACAAGCCACAACCCACAACCAACAACAAGCCACAACCCACAACAAGCCACAACCCACAACCAACAACAAGCCACAACCCACAACAACAACAAGCCACAACCCACAACAACCACAACCCACAACCCACAACCAACAACAACAACAACCCACAACAACAACAACAACAAGCCACAACAACAACAAGCCACAACCCACAACCAACAACAAGCCACAACCCACAACCAACAACAAGCCACAACCCACAACCAACAACAAGCCACAACCCACAACCAACAACAAGCCACAACCCACAACCAACAACAAGCCACAACCCACAACCAACAACAAGCCACAACCCACAACCAACAACAAGCCACAACCCACAACCAACAACAAGCCACAACCAGCCACAACCAACAACAAGCCACAACCAGCCACAACCAACAACAAGCCACAACCAGCCACAACCAACAACAAGCCACAACCAGCCACAACCAACAACAAGCCACAACCAGCCACAACCAACAACAAGCCACAACCAGCCACAACCAACAACAAGCCACAACAAGCCACAACCAGCCACAACCAACAACAAGCCACAACCAGCCACAACCAACAACAAGCCACAACCAGCCACAACCAACAACCAGCCACAACCAGCCACAACCAACAACCAGCCACAACAAGCCACAACCAGCCACAACCAACAACAAGCCACAACCAGCCACAACCAACAACAAGCCACAACCAGCCACAACCAACAACAAGCCACAACCAGCCACAACCAACAACAAGCCACAACCAGCCACAACCAACAACAACAAGCCACAAACAACAACAACAACAAGCCACAACCCACAACAACAACAACAAGCCACAACCCACAACAACAACAACAACAAGCCACAACCCACAACCAACAACAACAACAAGCCACAACCAACAACAACAACAAGCCACAACCCACAACAACAACAACAACAAGCCACAACAACAACAACAACAAGCCACAACCCACAACAACAACAACAACAAGCCACAACCCACAACAACAACAAGCCACAACCCACAACAACAACAAGCCACAACCCACAAAAACAACAAGCCACAACCAACAACAAGCCACAACCCACAACCAACAACAAGCCACAAGCCACAACCAACAACAAGCCACAACCAGCCACAACCAACAACCAGCCACAACCCACAACCAACAACAAGCCACAACCAGCCACAACCAACAACAAGCCACAACCAGCCACAACCAACAACAAGCCACAACCAGCCACAACCAACAACCAGCCACAACAAGCCACAACAAGCCACAACCAACAACAAGCCACAACCAACAACAAGCCACAACCAACAACAAGCCACAACCCACAACAAGCCACAACCCACAACAAGCCACAACCCACAACAAGCCACAACAAGCCACAACCAACAACAAGCCACAACCAGCCACAACCAACAACAAGCCACAACCAGCCACAACCAACAGGCCCAACAACAACAACAACAACAACAACAGGCCCAACAACAACAACAACAACAGGCCCAACAACAACAACAACAACAACAGGCCCAACAACAACAACAACAGGCCCTGCAAGCCCTTCCAAATTGATGGTTTAAAGCTGCAACTATGATTTTTGTTTTGTGCATGTTTATTCTGTGATGGGATTTGTCGATTTGTCGTAACCGGTTTTGTGGGGATATTTCAGGGCCTTGTGACGACATTGTAGCGGCCCTATTCAGGGGTGTGAAATTCAGATTTTTAGCTGATTTCAGGTTTTTTTCAATGTGCCAAAACTTAACTTTTTTTCCCCCATGCGTAAGCGTTGATTTTATTTTCCGCTTTTTTTCTACAGTACAGTACTTGCCACTTGCTAGCGCACGCCATGTGCAAGCCAGCATTCAGTACAAAAATCCATTCTCGAAGCCATAAAATGCACCAACTGGGGACATTAATTCATTAAGATGTCAGTGCAACTTAAGCGGGCCCTGGATCCCACGCCGTTAAGTCTTTGGGCTTCACTCTTGCAATTTCAGCTTCGTGATTGCAGTTTCAGATTTTTTCAGATTTTTGGGGGGTTCTCCACTCACACCCTGAATATACTGAGCAGCAAAAGAAATGCAAATTGTCAGTTTAACCAAAATTTGAAAATTTCTTTTGTAAATTTTATTAAGTTGACAGCAAAATTTACTGCTTCCATATGTGAGAAAACAAAATGTCTTTAGGGATAGTGGAATAGAAATTTAAAATTGAAGGTTTTAATTTTGATTATTTTTAGGCCGAGATGGGCAAGGAGTTCCACACCCTGACATGCTCCAGTAAGCCACTGACGACGTGGATAGCTCGCGATGCGATACAAGAAGGAAGGGAGGCATGTGGGGGACATGGATTTCTATATGGTAAGAACGCCATACATTTCACTTTCTACCCACCCCTGTATTCCGCTATACTGCACATCCCCCAATTGATTAATCATAACAAATGACACATCACTGTAAAGAGGAATAACAGGGCTTTCTAATAATACCAAATTCAAGGGAAATGATTCAGTAACAAGAGAGAAATCCTCAGTCAAACTTGACTTTCCGAACTTTTTTTAAGGAGTTTATATTTTATATTCAGTTGTCCTAGATAACTATTTTATGAGGTGGTTGCTTTCTTGGAAATTATTTTTCTTTTGATCCAGAGCAGTGAGTGACATTTAATGTGACAACAGCCAACACAAATTTTGAACTATTTCAGCTCCAAGCTTATTTCTTTTGTCGTTTCTAGCCAGTGGTTTCGGCCAGTTGCGCAACGACCATGACCCTAACTGTACCTATGAGGGCGACAACAACGTTCTACTGATACAAACCAGCAACTACTTGATGGTCTTTGCTCAGGCTAAGAAAGAAGGTAAGGCGCACAAGACCAATTGTGACATTAGTTGGAAAAGTAACTAATTTGGCGATTTGGTTAATGTTTGCTAAAGTGTGGGAAAATGGTTGAGCCATACTTGTGTCGGGTCGCTCATGCAAAAGATTGACCAAACATAACAAAAAATATCACATGGTCCTCGTAAGGTTTCGAACCCGAGACCTCTGACACTTCAAGCAAATGCTCTACCATTCTTTAAAGACAAATAATTTGACTGTAAAATCTATTTAAATAGTTGCAGTCTTCTTGTTTATGTTTATTTTATTTATTTATTTATTTATTTATATACCACATCCAACAGCGGAGGGACCGCCAATTACAGGAATGGGAGCAAGTGTGGTTGAGTGCCTTGCTCAAGAGAACAGGTGCCACAACCCGTCGCGGCCCGGAATCGAACCTACATTCTAGTACTAGCACAGGAACTTAAATTCGATGCACTAGACCGCTCGGCCATAACACCCCACATGTTTCCCCAAATGTTTCAATCTCTTGTGTTTTTTTTTTCTTCAGGTGAGACCATAAGCTCCCCAATGGGCACGGTAGATTTTCTGGACAACATGCATGACATCGCCAAGCAACGCTTCACGTGCATGACTGAGCAAGAGGTTCTGGATCCACAGGGTAAAGGCGTCTTACAATTTGTCAATTGTTTGATCCATGTCACATTTATGTTCATTCATGCATTCCATCTTTGCAGACACAAATGTTGCACACATCTCTTTTCGAAGGCCAACTGATATGAACATTCTTAACCTGATACCGATACCAATATTTGGCAAGTACAAATGCTGATAACCGATATTATTATATAAAATGAAGCGTTTGCGGATACCGTGCGTTTCTGATACTGTGCAGCACAGAGCCCTAATCTGATGAGCGTGCACGCTGGGCACACCCAAGCACACGCGTATGCCCGCGTCGTGCATCGATAATGATAATGATAATAATGGCATCTTATATACCGCACATATCTTTTCATGGCGCTTTACACATCGAGTGAATGGGTTGCGCGTGTGTGCTAGGCGTGCAAGAGTACAGTAACAAAAAATACTGTACAACAATAACAAAAGCACATGCAGTTGTAAACTGAAGTTTTCAACACCAAACAGACAATCTTGCAAACAAAGCTTCATTTTATATAACAATAATAATATGAGATGTCTTTTCAGGTGATATGAGAATATACCGCACCAGTCATGAAAATACCGAACTCGCCTTCGGCTCGTTCTGTATTTTCATGACTGGTGCGGTATATTCTCATATCGCCCTCATTAAGCCATCCATATTATATCATTATTGGCCGAGCAGATGCTCAACCAGCTGAGCTATGAGAGGCACAGAAGGATATTCCCTCAAATTTTCTCTGAGGACCACACAAATTGGGAAAACTACCACAGTACTTGTCTAATATGCAACCTCTTTTCCCCCCGTCTTCAGTCTCCATCGCAGCCTATCAATGGTTAACAGTCTACCTCCTTCGTGAGAGTGTGGCTAAGCTTGAAGCCGAGACTCGGAAGGGCAAAGATCCATTTACAGCTCGTAACGACAGTCAAGTCTACTACTGCCGATCACTCGCACTAGCATACATAGAGGTAAGGTCAACGCATAGTAACATATGTTGTTGGCTTTCATTATTGTGAATAAAAATGAGATTGTTAATTGAGAAAAAACAAATTGTCTGAAAAATGCATATCTTTCGATTCTAATAATGGCTTTCTCTCAGATTAAAAAGTCTGAATTCAGACAAATTGTGAAAAATCTCATGTTTGGTGTTAATTTTGGATAATTTGTTAGTAGTTGGGCATTTTCTGAGAGTTATGCGCTGTCAGTGTGCAAAGTTCACAATTATTTTCAGAAGTACCACAGAGCTATAAGCAGCCTTCCAAACACTTTCGGAAGACAATATTATTCTTTGAAATCACTCTATGTATTTTTTGCAGTGGTTGTATTTGCTACACGTGAACCACACCAAATACTGTGCTTGGCTTTAGCCATTATGTGAGACAGTGTTACATATTCTTGTGTTTTGAACGATTCATTTGTACAGCACACTACACTGGATGTATTCTACAAGTTTATCCAGAAAACTAACATGGCTCCCGAGTTGAGAACCATTCTTCTGAAACTCTGCAGTTTGTATGGATTATGGAGTTTAGATAAACACTCGACTACCCTCTATCAAGGTAATAATAAGCCCCAATTTGGACACATTCATCTGTGACCAGTTCCACAAAAATCAAGAATAATTTCGAATAATTTGCTTATTTTTCACAGTTTTTAAAAAAACTATGTACAGTGTATATCACTCTTCTGAATAGACGGCCGAAGTGTGACGTGAGTTGCCATGGTAATTGGCTCTAAACATCATGGCCGTCGGAAAAAGTACCATTGCAAAAGCACAGGGACACGGTTTAGTGATTTTTCGTGTAGAGCCATTGCCTTGGCAACTAACAAAAGATGACATATTCACTTTGTTTTTCTCCCATGAGGCTATTTTTCTGGCAGTACCGGATGGTTTCTTTTGCCCATAATTGTCATTACAGACGGCTATTTGTCCGGCAGTATCTGATGATTCCATTTGCCTATTGTCATTACAGCAGGCTATTTGTCCGGCAGTCCCTGATGATTCCATTTGCTCATTGTCTTTATAGGAGGCTATTTGTCCGGCAGTCGTCCAAGCCTTCTAATCCGTAACGCCATCGTAACCCTCTGCTCTCAGCTCAAAGACGAAGCAGTAGCCCTTGTTGATGTCTTTGCCCCTCCTGATTTCATCTTAAACTCGCCCATCGGAGCGGCAGATGGACAGGTAAACCTCAAGTGCTTACAGGTCTCTGCAAGTCCGTGCAAGTCAATCTTGCACCTTTGCAAGTCCTCACAAGTCAATCACATGACCCTGCAGGGCCTCACAAGTCCGTCGTATGTCCCTGCAAGTCCACACAATTCCATCACAAGTTCCCACAAGTTCTCACAAGCACCTTCAAGTCTCCACATACTCAACACTAGTCCTCACGGGTTCGAATCCGGCTGCGGTACCTGTGCCCTTGGGCAAGGCACTCAATCATACTTGCTCCATCCTTCGGAAGGGATGTAAAGTCGTTGGTCCAGTGTGTTAGGTATTAATGGTAACGCACTCTAAAGATCCCAGAGCATTCTTTCTTGAAGAGCAAGGGGATTCCCCGGTGTCTCTGGCCATTTCTAATTCTAATTCTTCAGGTTTCCTCACGCTTGCGAGTGACAGTGCAATGAGCACTATTGAGAAATCCTTGGTATGAATACCAGAAATAAATAATAATAAATAATAATAATACAAGTCCTTACCAGTCCATTACAAGGTTTATCATTTTTGAATAAGTTTGTTTCTTTGCTTGTTTGTTTTCAGGTGTACAAGCGTCTTTACGCCTCGTTCCTGCAGACCCCAGGCAGCTTAGAGCGCCCTCATTGGTGGAAAGAGTTTGTGGACAAGCCAGTTATAGCCAAGCTGTGAAGTGTTCGTTTTCAAACTTCAGAAAAAGTGAGTGAGAGCAATGCTGAAAATTGTTTTAATCGAGTAAGAAAATTTGGATCAAAATTGGTTTATTGTGCAAGCTCAGTTGGTGGAGTGATGGTATGTTAAATATTCACCCCAAAATGGGCCCCAAAACTAGAAACATTTTTGGGTTTTGGAAAGGAGTGTTAAGCAAAGCGTACATCGACATTGCAACTGGAAGCAATTCAACTGATTAGTTGCTGTTGATGTGTGCGTAGCACAACTAGCGGCAACTGGGAGCATCCAGCCTTGTCTACATTTCCAGAGCGGGCACATCGACACGGCAACTCGGTAAAGCCTAGAGTACATTGACCTCGCAACTGGAAGCAACTGTTGCTTGCAGTTGCTGTCGATGTGCGTGCATGTGGTCAGATGCACGCGAGCAACTGACGGCAACTAGTTGCAAGTGCATGTACATCGAACTTTTTAAGCAACTGATCAGTTGCTCCCAGTTGCCGCGAGTTGCTTCCAGTTGCCAGAAACACCAGTTGCCACTAGTTGCTTCCAGTTGCAATGTCGATGTACGCTAGGCTTTACAGATTACGATCCAGAACAATTAAATAAACAAATAAAGAGATAAACAAAGAAATCCACTATGTATTATGCTAACAGTATTGGATATTTTAGCGAGTTTTTCATTCACAATATTATTACACAGATCGTGCACAGTACTCCATCCCAGTTGGTGCTACGTACATTTCTAATAAATACAAGCCCATCGAAACAAAGTATTACCGTGGGCCTCTGATGTGACATTGTATGCCAAAGTATTATGTGAGTAGGTTTAGAATTTTAATAATCGACATGTGTGCAGTACTTTCACTGGTAAGTTCAAGGAAATTTATGGTTGAGGTATACTGGGAATATTTCAGAATATAAACTCCTCAAAAAAAGTTTGGAAAGTCAAGTTTGACTGACGATTTCTCTCTTGTTGCAAAATAATTTTCCTTGAATTGATATCATTGGAAAGCCCTGTTATTCCTCTTTACGATGTGTCATTTGTTATGATTAAGCAATTGGGGGATGTGCAGCACAGCTGAATACGGGGTCGGGTGTAAAGTGAAATGTCAAAAAGTGCATTGACACATTCCCATCCTCCAAGCAAAAGGGGAATGTACTGCATGACAATAGCAGTGAATTTTGTGACATTTCACTTTCCACCCACCCCTGTATTCCGCTATACTGCACATCCCCCAATTTATTAATCATAATAAATGACACATCACTGTAAAGAGGTATAACGGGGCTTTCCAATGATACCAAATTCAAGGGAAATGATTTAGTAACAAGAGAGAAATCGTCAGTCAAACTTGACTTTCCGAACTTTTTTTGAGGAGTTTATTTTAGCCATATAATTCTTTGGTTACCTGAAATAAGCCATAGAGAGTTACATTAAGAAATTTATTAAGTATGCAGGAGGTCTTGGGTTCGAGTCCCACCTGAGCACGCTAGGGGGTTTTTCCTCGGGGGAGCACCATGTATACAGTGCAAACTAGGTTACCTCGGGTAAGGGTACAACAAACCCTAATTAACATACATGTATAATAGTTTTACTGAAATAGTAAATGAAATAATCTGAAAATGTTTTCTTTTCAAATTTGTGTCTTAATTTATTGTGATTTCAAAAATTGTACTGCCTTGGAAATTTGAGTGCTATGTTAAATGTACTGTTTTGGAATAATATTTTGTTATTTATATTATGAAAATGTTAAGATTTTTTATACGTAAATTTTCCAATTTGATATTTCCAATGTTAAGATTTTTTTATGCGTAAATTTGGCAATTTCCAATTTGATATTTTGTGAACAAAAACTCAATCAAGAACAATGTCGTTAATGTTAACGAATCGTCATTTATTGTCAATTGTATCCTTAATTATTATGTTAATGTCATTCATTCCATAGTACTGGACCATTGCTGCAAATGGCAGTTAGTGCAGAAGTTATGCGGTGTATAAATTACTCAAATAAGGGCTGAGCGAAAATAAGACTTGATTTCAAACTGAGGTCGTGCAAATTCGAATAATTTACCGTTCGTTTAAACTGACATGGTCACAATTTGTGTGTGTATAAATTTAAAATCAACAAGTGCGATGCAGTAGAGAAACTTTTTAAATGTAGAAAGGAATAGATTCCTCTACACACAGTTTTGAGGATTGAAATGTTGAATGTTAATTACATAAAGCAGCTACAGTTTTTTAAACTTGGTCAAAATCTCCAGAATTATAGTGGAAATAGACGTGGTGTTAGTTTTCAACAGGGTTGTAACGAGTCTCCCTCTGCTCGAGTCCCAAGTCAAGTCAAGTTGCCTCTGTGTCTCAAGTCAAGTCAAACTGTCTTCGAGTTTGAGACTCAAGTCAAGTCGAGTTGAGTCGGGTCAAGTAGTCACGACAGTAAATTTGTTCAAGCTAATTTCAAAATGAATCTAAACACTGAAACTTATGTTGCTCTGGCCAATGTTTCTGTAGTGCTGTAATACAATTCAACCCCCAAAAAATGCACAAAAGATCTATTCTAATTTTGACAGACTCAAGTCAAAAAGTCTGAGTCAAGTCGAGTCATTTGAGGTTTGAGTCTCAAGTCAAGTCAGTGAAAATCGGGACTCGAGTTGAGTCCATATATACAGCACGATATGTGGCAAACGGACTCGCCCTTACCATTGTTCCCCTATTGTGTCTCAAACATCCAAGGAATTTCCAAGGAATTCCTTTCAGTTTTTAGGGGGGTTTGGTGCGTTAACAAAAAGGGAAGAGTGTGTTGAGGTTAGGGGGAGTCCCTCTGCCACATATCGTGCTGGGTATACAAATGGGTCATTCTATAAATTTGGGGTCCAACGTGTGACATTTTTTCTGTCCCCGTTACACCTGACATACTGCTATTTGCCATACAAGTATCATTAAAAATGCCTTCAAACCATATTTTTATGAATTGTATTTTATGTAATCACTCTTTGAAATAGAAGGCATTCAAAGAATATGTCCTGAATTTACAAAATACAACATTTTTACAAGATGTCAGATGTAACGGGGACAGAAAAAGTGGACCCCAAATTTATAGAATGACCCAAGTCCGAGTCGTTACAACCCTGGTTTTCTATAAGTGATTGACGGCATCGAGTTGAAGCTCTGTTTCTGGCTTTTAAGGGAACCTAAGAATGTAATATTGCTTAATGTTATTAGCCTGACCACTTACAAATTGTCAAGTGACATGAACATATTGAAGCGATGATTCTTTTTATGAATCAAGCAACTACAACTCTCCTAATGTGTGCTACTACTCTACCTCACAAAATACTGACGTAATGATGTTATATGCTACGTATAGCCTTAAATAACTAAAATATCTTACGAGATACCATCGCATGGAAATCACCCAGTAGATTTTATGTTTTAGAATGTATTCACGCGCAGCTGTCCCTGGCACCTTACAGTGTTGTAGTCGAGGAGTTGTTATTGATTTCCTTCAAACCAAGTATATTAATTGAAGTACAGTTCTTTATTGTACAGCGAGTTTGACATTGTCTGTGTAATCTTAACTTATATTAGACATTTCCTTCGAGTACTTTTCAAGTACTCGACTACTACACTGACTGTTGAAACGTGATATTAGTGGAAATAGTTTTTTTAAATGCATAATTGTAAAAACATTGCATTTAAAACGAGCAGTGCCTACTTATAACGTAACGTGGGCCATTAAACTGGTAGATTAATTGTTGTATGCCTTGTTACCAAACTCTTTCAAACTCGAAAACGATGTGAATTATCAAACACGGTTTTTTTTCGGAACAAATTTTAAAATCAGCATCTTATTTCAATCTTCTCAAAGGTTTGGTGACGTCACGCAAAGACACATGATGAATGTCTTTTGAAAAACGTTGCCAAGACTTTGCCAAGATGTTTCATGTTTGAAGATGATTTCCTCTGCAAAGTGTATCTCTTATCATTTATGTAATTATGCAGCATTTCCGTTCTAAAATGATTTAAATAAATGGAAGAGTTTTTACAAAACGGTAACTAATATTTACAAAGTAATGTGGTCTCCCTATATAGCTAATGGATATTAAAATAATGTCGACGAAAGGAGGTTGGATGTTATTGCCTTGGATTTAGGTCACATTGCGTTGTTTTCACGAGAATACCAGTACTAGGCCTACTGTTCCCTGACTTGGCAATATAAGCTAGTACGCAAACTAACAAATGTCATGCTGTTTGGAGTAGGATCCAGGCTAGACTGGTTCCCGTCCACATATTCAACACAGGAGAATATAGCGAACCAATCTATAGGGATCGGGAACCAATCTAGATCCAGGCTAACTTCATCGTACAATCAAGCGCGCGCGTTACGCGTTTTATGCGAACGCACATCGCTACACCAATGACGTGCCTTTATTTTTAGTCCCAAAATCGCAATCTGTGAATGTGGGTGATAGGTGTTCAACGCCTGATTGTACTTTACAAGATGAAGGAGTTTGAATCATTGTACTCTAATACCAAGAAATCTTAACTTCCTAATCTTAAAGGCAGACCACATGATTGGTAAACCGTTGCAAAGGGTTTAATCTCCCTGTGTGATTGAAGATATGCATGATTAAAACCAACCTGAGCAAAAACCAGCTCCGTACTTCGTCTAACTTTTGAGAAAACAGTCATGTTTATATTGTGTAAATCTGTGAACATTTCTGATTTTCGAGATTACCAACGATGTGTTCTAACTTTAAGACTAAATATCTGTGAAACGGGAAATATTTGGAGGGTAGGGCCTAGTTTAATTGTCATCGGCTTATACTGAAAAGAATAAAATATAGTAAAAGAAAAGTTTTTGAGGAGTCCTTTCTCAAGGACCATTTCTCAAGGAACATTTCGATGATCCTTTTTGCCATTTTGGATTTCTGACTCCTTTGGAGACAACACAGCGAGCGGATGAATATCAAGATGCCCTCTACCGTCCACTACAGGAAGAATGCCCAATCGGTCACTCTCTCCATCCCCTGAGTATTCCAGCGTCCGTTCGGTGGGGGATGATTTCAACTCTGTGTTTAGATCAGGCAAACTTGGGCGATTATCCCGGCCGGGGGCCTGGGTGGGTTGATGCGGGGGACGCTGGGTGCTCGATTTAAAGATGATGGTGCGGTTCGTGGATGCGTCAGTTTTGGTTTCAGGAACACCACCTGGTAACAGAAAAAGGCACGTGTAAGACTGGAGCCCACAACGAGCAAATACCTGTGCCAAATTCTTCCCGAAACGTGACCAGGAGAAAATTTGCTTCGAAACAACCGCGAGTAGGTGTTACTAGTGAGCTGGTATTGACAACGAGGAAATTGAACTCACCCGGATTGATAAGAATAACTTGTTCTAGGAGGGACACTCTATTCCTGAGTTCAGCTATCTCCTGTAAGAGAGCCGCTAGCTCCGCAGCCTAAGATAAGAAAGAAGTAAGGGTTAGCTGGAAACTCATGAGCTGAGACACTCGAGACAATACAGAAGACGAAATAAGGTAATTGTTGATTTTTTAACACAGAAGACGCAGGTCTAAGACATATTTTCCCAGAGGGTGTCGTAAACATGGCGGTAAACATGGCGTTTACCTCAGGTCATGTGATTATCCATTGACACTGGACGGCATGTATATAACCGTCCACTGACGTCCAAGTATATGAACCATAGTGTCAAAAGGTCACGGGTCATATTGGTTGTCTCCAACGGGAGATGACAATAGAGCCACGGGGGAAACGCACGTGGCTGATAGCAGAAAAGCTCTACAGCCGAAGTGTGACGTGCGTTGCCATGGTAATTGGCTCTAAACTATCATGGCCGTCGGAAAAATACCATTGCAAAAGCACAGGGACAGGGTTGAGTGATTTTCAGTTTAGAGCCCATTGCCTATAGGCAACTAACAAATGATGACGTATTCCCTTCGGCAGTCTATTGTTCTCTCCCGTTCTGGAAAACAAGCAATAATGACCAGGGACCAATTTCATGGCGTTGCTTAGCACGACAATTTGCTAAGCACAGGATTTATTTGCTTTATAAAATGGATTACAAGCCAAAATTATACACCAACTTGTGTTCTTCGCAAGAGTAGAAGAATACCTTTCAATACACATCACTTACGATTTTGGCTGGCAATCCATTTTTACAAAATAAAGCAAACAAATCCTGTGCTAAGCAAATTTTTGTGCTAAGCAACGCCATGAAATTGGCCCCTGTAGTCTTTTGACCCCCTGTGAAAGCGCCCTATAAACATTGTTTGGGATTCCCACTTATGATTGACCGATAGAAACTCTAATGATTGATGAGCGTTTAAGAGATTTAGTACCAAGACAGGAATAGGACATTGATGTAGAAGCTAAATGTACATGTAGATAAAAATAAAACAAAGACACAAATTCTTACAGACACATTCCCTGGCGAGCCCCCGTTAAAGCCCGGTTCGGAGCCAGGTGGACCTGGGGTGCCAGGCGTCTCTTGAATTCCTGACAATAGGATAAAACATTAACTGTTGTCAAATAAGAAACGTGTCGTCAAATAAAATAATAAACTTACTATACATGGACTCAATGCATGTACATTTTGACACAATTAACTGAACGAAAGATCGGAAACAACAAAACAGTTAACGACTAACTCACCCCAAGATTATAATAATAATAATAATAAGATTATTCACTACATGTCAGTCAAATAAATAAGTAAAGCAACCCTCCCCCGATAAAAACATAACCAGTTTTTGAATAAAACAATTAATATAAATTAATATAAAATAAATGTACAAATGAAAAGTTATTTGCCAAAATCCTGAACGCACCAGGTGCAGCTGGGCCGGGAGGCCCAGGCGGGCCTTGCATTCCCCTAGGACCCGGTTTACCCTCTTCTCCCGGCACCCCGTTTCGTCCAGGAGGTCCTACATGACCCGGGGGACCTACAGGCCCCCGTGGGCCCCTGGGGCCCGTTGGCCCAGGCGGACCTGGGGAACCCCTGGCAGGTGTGACTTGATGATTGGTCTCCAGGGGCAGGTTGTTGAGGTGACTCGTGGCTAAAGGGAACGACCGCGGACTTTTCATCTGTCGAAAGATTTTAAATGTCATTACTGTACATTCAAACATTTATTCAGTTTACATGTTCGAAACCGAGGTGTATACTTTGTAAAATTTATTCTTGTGAGACAAATAAAATGACCAATATTTATGGTTCAAAAGAATGACCCGGATGAATAACATCACGGAAAATTAATATAGTTATAAATTTCCGCACCTCCTCGATAGCAGGAGGAATTTAATTTTATTTCTTGTCACTTTTTTTCTAAGTTCATCAGTGTGCCAATCTTTTAAAGCAATATATTTTTAAGAAATTTGAATTTAATAAAAGTGCTTACCAAACTGTCAACCTTTTGCTGCAGATCGTCAATTTGGGAACAGTTAAAGCAAACTGTGGAAAAACAAGCACTAGTCAGGTGTTTTCAAAACAGAAACTTCAATTTTCCAGAACTTAAACAGTGAATAAGAAAATATGTAGCCCTACAAAAGAATGCGCAAGCCCTAACAATAAGCGCGTGCTTTAAATTTGCATACGCACACTAGCTGTGCTGTGATTGGCTGAAAGTCCGTCAACAGGTGTTGAGTGCGCGCACCGTGACAAAGCAACACAACAAGGCATTCAACCGTAATTTCGCAAGGAATGTTCAATGTACAAACCAGAATGAAAAGTGGCGCCATTTTTTCGCAATGTTGTGCTAAGCTGTGAGGGATTTTATGTCTTGTAAGTACGTGGAATTCCCATCGCTAGCATGGCTAGGTCTTTTACTGGAACGTTGGTGTCTTCGTATCGAGCTTGAGGATATAGCCTAGTTTCCGCAACAAATCAACAATTTTTGGTCCTAATTTTGGAGCTAATGTTGGAAACGAAGGACGACGCGCGGTGTGGTGTGGGTGTGTGCGCTACACTGGACGGTAGTATTTCTGTAGGTACGTATTATATTATCCTTTATTAAATCGGTTGAATTCCATATCCGGTCACTGGGAACTTGTCTTATTATGACCTAGTACCTGTCAACCATGTACAAAAGCTACAGTTTGATAATAAAAACACAAAATTAGGAGGGCAAAAGTCAAGATTTTACTAAGGGAAAACTGGAAGGAATGCCATACTCGGCCACCGTCCAGGGACCTCATGCACACAACCTATGGAGAAAGTTAGAAAGGTTTTTCCTACGTACAGTCTGGAAATTTTCCCTCTCAATTTTGTATTAATATCAGCATCAAACCTAGATATTTTACATGGCTTATAGGCCGGGCTATAACAAATCCTCAGTGGCCGGATATGGAATTCAACCCTATTGATACTAAGGCCGGGGGCCTATTTTTCTGTACCTCTATCACAATTTTGCCCCACAAAACCAGGACAGCATCTTCGCTCGGTCGTCTCCACCGTGCGCAGCCCGATGTAGTACCGTGGACGGAACATTAGTCTTCAGGGGGGAAAAAGCAAAACATTCCAAATTCAAAAAGTGAGGAAAGAACACATGGCATGCAGTTGATTAAAATGCTGATTATTAATAAATAAACGGCGTACAGATTAATAGTTAAATGTATTTTTTATTTTGCGGGGAAATGTAAATGCACTCGGTTGGTGTAAATTGTGTAAGAATTCGTGTTATGCCCCATAGACCTTTGTGTGTCCCAAACACACAACACTAGGCCGGCATTACTTGATCATTTTTATTTCTTCTATTTCCATTTTTAAAATCTGTTTGTATATTAATTTGTGAATAATTCACATTTCGTACTGCTCATTGGGCATGAATAAGACAAGGGCGCCCTCTGTGAGCAAGTATCGGGCTTTATAAAGTTCAAGGCCGTACGCGGAGGATGAGAATTCTGGAATTAGGGTTGTGCAAAAAACACTCGTGCTATTAAAGTAGGGCCGTGTGATTTGTACTTGTCTGTTAGTTTGACCCTCATGGCGTTTGTAAGAGTATTCTACATCATTATCACAAATTGTCGCCGTCCCTTCAACCTGTCAGTAATTTGTGTTGACATAATGAACCCCTTACATTGTGTACCTCACGTCCGCCACACTTACACCCATGAAGTTCACGTACAGACACTTGCCAGAGTTCTTTATTTTGTCTGATTGGCAGTTAGGGATTTACTCTGAAAGGGTGTCGCCTATACTAAGGTTTTCACTAGAAACGTCTTTTGACATACGAAGAGCAAAGTGGGTTCACTGTACCCTTGGCGATGAAACGGTATTGTTTTCGTATACATTGAACAAAGATTTTAAGGAAATTACCTCCTGGAATCAACAGATAATGTAATTTTAAGATATACTTTCCACTTGCACTTTTGTCGCAAATGTTGCTTTTCTGTAGAAAAATCAAATTTTTTCCTTCAACAATTGTCGTCAGTTAGCCTATTGCACAAGATAACCATTCACGCGCGGGCGCAGCGCCCTCTGTTGTCATGTCGCGCTTACATTTGCGACAGAAGTGCAAGTGGGAAGTATATCTTATAATTTGATTATCTGTTGATTCCATGAGGTAATTTCCTTAAAATCTTTGTTCAATGTATACGAAAAAAATACCGATGAAACTAAAGAATTCCCTCTATGCTCTTCAACCGTTAAATCTCAGAATATATAGACGATGCGCCCTCTGACGTCGCATCACAGCAAACAAAAACAAGCGAGGCGTTGTGCCACGCATCGTTGTTTGCATAAATTGGTTAAAGAATGAGACAACCTATTCATTCAAAAGATAATAGCACGGTTGAATTTCTAGGCATACCTCCGAATTCCTTAACCCCAGTCAGAATTGGCAAACTTTCTTATCTCCCATTAAGTTTGCACGGCGCTCCGACTTAGGTTGTTTGATGCTTCATGCTTTCTTATTTATCGACTCCTTCAAAGAATTAGTCAATCTGAGCCTTGGTTTTCGATTGGAAAAGCGGGAAATCCAATCCGAGCACATAAACTGCAATTAAGTTATCCTTAATTAATTGTTTAATCAAAGTAAGCCCGGATTCTTTTTTACCTGTACGATGTTTTTCCACAATCTTTCCTGCCGTAAGACCCGTATAGCGATTGTAGCTGGTAGTTGCACCAATTAGGCGATGTCCGTTGTACATACATTTCGGTACCGTTCCGTATAGTGCACGTGATCTGTCGTGCGACGACCAAATCACACCAGTTGCTACCCCTAAACAACAGAGCAGATGAATAATTTCGTGAAACTAAAATTTCGCATAATTACAAAATCGGTGCAACCCCAGCAGATCCAATACAGGAATACAATGGGAAAAACCCGGCGTAACCCAGCGTATTCCTTTGTATTTCTGTATATTAATGAAACTGGAACCGTATGAAATTTGTTGGGTCATTCAATTTTTCACTAATAAATTTGAATCTGTCATTTGAGCTTATCCAAGTCCGAACAAAATACCCAAAACATCAGATGATCAGTAATTACTGATTGATAACATTACTCAACCACGAGCTCCAACCTGGCATTGGAGCCTGACCTATCAGTCACCGGGTTACGATGGCCGAAAGCAAACCCGTGAGCTTGCTTCCGTCAAAACAATGACACTAGTGTTCGGCTCATCACTCGACGGAGTGATCCACGTCCTAGCCGGTCACTGAGTCCCTGGGAAATTAACGGCCAGGTGATGACGAGATTATACGATTTGGGGACATTTAGAGTTATAAGGTTTGTTTTCATTGGTTCTTGAGAGGCACCGTAGAAGGTTGCTTACGGTGCGACCAATAAAAGATGCTCTCTGATTAGTGGTTGAAGTTATACCTACAGTTTAGACGCGATCTGATTGGTCAATACCTCCAACATGGCAACCGATACCTGATCATAATTATGCAAAATAATGTTAGGAAAACCGACCCCACGCGCGACAGGCACGATAATGACATACACTTTTTTTCACGGTATTGCTGACTAAGTTGGAGTTTTTGGTGTTTCTTTTCATTTTGTGTTAAACTTCTTTTGCTCTCAAACTACCAAACCTGCCACGCCTTGTCAACTTTTCAGAGCATCGTGTTTATGAGTCAGTCATGAATCTTCATGCTGACGTTATGTCTGAGGATGGGTCATTGATTACCATGAAGGGAAAGAGGGGGCAAGTAGCCCCTAGCGACTGCTTACAAAGCATGCAGTTTGGGTTACCACAATTGGTTGTTGCTACGCACACCGACTCCACGGATGAAGTCTATTTAATTTAAAGCTGATTAAAACTGCATGGCCACAAATACATTACCACTACCAGGGGGTGAAGTGGGGTGTGCATTGTCACTTTCGTTTAAAAGGGAGCTTGTATGCAATGGCTGGGGTGTGCTTGTAACGGACGATCCGACATCTTTGGGGGATTACTTGCCTATACCCTAGTGAGCAAATTGCACCTACTACTGTTAGTAAAAACAACATTAAGCTTCTGTCATTGCAAGAATGTTGGGGTTTTACTTGTCGAAGGACATAATGGCGTAGGCCTAAAGATTTTGACTTGGCAAAAACTACTTAGTTGTCTTGGTTTGTTTAAATTCACTATAATTGTCTTTAGAGACACCGCTCTGTTCGAAGCAAAATACATTTTCGCTTCCCTGTATCATTGAAGAATAAAATGCCTGTATCATGCCTTTACCCAGTTTCAGTCGACATCTGGGTGGTTTCTGTATCAAAAAAATTTAAAAATGCAATGTCACACGTGCGGTAAGGAGGGAACACTTCGATAAAAGCCGCTGAGGTATGTAACCGCGAAACTGACATGTTATCCCCAGGGATTCAGCCCCGTGCCGCCGGTGCCGTCTACTCGGGCACCGCGCGTGCTAACTCATTTAGGCTGACCTTGGAGACAGCCGTATGACTCTTGTTCATTTCCGTAGTAAGGAGTGTTCAACGAACATTGATTGTACAAAGTAAAGGAAAAATCTTAGAAGATAACAACCCAACTTGACAGTTTGGCACTTCAACCTGTTCCTTGCTCTATATATGCTTCAACTTGCCCCAAATTCTGCAACATGAATGCATTTGACAAGCTATCTTTCTTTATCTATGCTCTGTTCGACGTAAGGAGACTGCCGTGGTGTCGAAAACATTCTGAAAGAATTTCAAGACTTCAGCTTGGTTTATCTAACGTATATACACCCAAAAAGATACCCCTGTATTTGGAATGCTGTTTCATCGAAATAGTTAGAGTTTATGTAATTGAACCGGCAAACGACTTTGACCCGAAGTCGATATCAAAGTGGGCCCGCAAGAATGTTTGAGTTATTGGGACACGTCAAAATAAAGTTGATCGAGTGGTTGTGCGAGACCAGTTTGGACGACTCGGAGGTATTGACATCTTGACAATTTAGTTGAAGCACCCTCGGTTATTCACCAAATCCTTAAAGATTGATTTGGGTCCTTATATATTAAGGCTTTTAAAATACCAAACGAAACTAAACACAAATTCTGCAACGCGATGACCCAAGCCAGCATCTGTCGGCCCAGAGGCTGCAAAATAACCGATCTTACCCCATCTCCCGTGGGAACCATCATTACTCCTTGGAGAACCCTTCCTCGGGCATTTTCCTTTTCTAAAAGGATGGTCCACGTAAGGAATTCAGTCATCACCTTACGTAGTTTCAAGACGACGGGCGAATGCATCCGTAGATTTCTCTGACCACGTTCGGTCCGATTTCTTCTCAGTAAATATGGTAACCAGGAATGAATCCTGTCTCACTACTTGTTTTATGACTTTAAAGGTTTGACACGAGACATTTATAAACACTTGTGGCTGCATGTGCGTCTAAAGCAGCCACGGGGCTGTAACATGACGGAAACATGGCTCGGAACCCGGCTACAATCAATTAGCTTCAGTTTCCAAGCCATGAAATTTGACAATCTTTAGGCTCGAGTTGAATGTCAGAGGGGACTCTTTCATTATGGCGGTAGGCTAAGGATATTGCGTACTGTCATGTTACACAGCATGCTGGGCGTTCATTTCCTAATACTGCATCCGTTCAGTCTCAAGGTTATACGCCTTTGCGGAATTCATAAGAAGTAAAATGATGCAATGTTCTCAATACCCGGGTCTCAGTGTTAAGGAATATATGCTGCTTGATAACTCACGAGGAAATGCAGACAACAAACCGACAGTATAAAACAGATGGATAGGAAGGGAGATGGGGATCTGATTATAAGGCTAAGGCAAATCCTCCCTTGAATCGGTTAGAATCGATTCCAAGCTGGGAGTCGAAATCGCGATACCGTCTTTTGGAGGAATCGATTCCCATTATCTTGGTGACTCCACAGCTATATAGGAAATATACCGGGGATTCTGAATGTTGAAAGACGCAGACATTACGAGATTCGAATAATCGATGGTTAGTGTTTTGTATCAGGTTTGCGAGATAAACGTTACTTTTCAAATTATATAGGGAATCGAATCCTAAATGAGATCGGAATCGCGAATCCTAAATGAGATCAGAATTGATCCCCAAAAAATGTTGGAATCACCCATCTAAGCCCGCCGAATTCCCCTTCTCTGTTCACCTTAACACCTCTCTAATGTTTCCCCATCCTCAATAAGACTATACCAGTCCTCTTGTAGATAACTAAGCCCTGTGCAAATTCCGACACTCTCCCCAGGTCGTTGCCCCAATCATTTCGCAAAGAGGATCACAAAACGAAAACACGGGAGTGTCGCGGATTAATTTAAGTGATTTCAGGAAATCCTCAAATGTCAAATTCAGTTAAAAGATGAGGCTTGTTAATTTGAGCTAGCCCGAATCACAACAGGTTGACGGATTAAGGAAATGGTTTAAGTGGTTCAACCTTGATCCCATCGAGATTGTGACATTGCGTTCACAAACAAATTAGTGTTCGGTTCGGCGCCACTGATCGTTCTCAGTGGAACATTAGTTATCTTTTAATTTGATCACTTAAAAACTTTCCCCGTTGTCGAGTCGTCAGCCCCCGGATTAAAAGAATTTCGCACGTATTTTGATGTTATTGCTTTGAAATACCAAGCACTGATTTTCTTGAACTGCGACTTGCCTTACAGAATACAAAGTCTTGCGGCTGTCTCGGTTGTTTTTCTTTAAGTGTGGTTATTTTAATTAACCATATTTCCTTTCCATTTCCAGGCCTAAATGGTGTTTTTGCGGAAGGACTTTTTGGTAGACGGAATTCTTGGGATAGGCTGTGTTATCTCGGTCGTCGAGGACTTGGGTGAGTACGCCTCACATTATTTGTGCACTAGGCCCTATTACTGGTTGCATTTACACATGAAGTACACTAATTGAACAATATGTCTACTTTGTTTGCATGTGCTCTTTTTCTATGGAGCTACGAATCCGGCTCTCATACAAAAACCGCACATGTAACAACTTTGACGTCATATATAGGGTAATTTAGTTTTAAATCCTTTACAATCTTCTGGTATGTTACTGCACCCTAAAGTATGGCGCCTGTTCATTCTGTTTCCTTATCTGTGTGTGACCCCTGCGGCTGTTTTACCATGTAAGGTCCTTGTTTGTCTATATTGAACAGGTGCTGTTCCGGAACTTGCCTACCCTTATTTTGTGTCCTTATTCGTTCGTTTACATGATCTTTGTTTCGGAATTGCATAGCTGTCAAAATATAGACGCCCAAACGCAAGATGCTCAATATCTCGTGGTGTTGCAAATGTTTCTCGAAGGAGCACATTAATCTATCGTGTAAGATTTTAGTGAGATACTTTATACAGATTTGTAAACAAGGGCGTCAAATTGCGATCCTCGTACTCCCTTGAAAAGCGAACCGTCGTGATAATAACCAAACGGCGTTCGATTTTGAAAATGATTATAGCCTTCCACCCGTCAGTTAAAGAAATTATCGTAGATCGTGCGTTTTGTATTTATCACTTAATGTACACTTGTCTAACAGGACCCTGTTTTAAGTTGGCATTCCCCAGCGGTACTTATAATCGAACTTGGCATTCCGATTTAGTGTCACAGTGGTAGTTCCCATCACCCTGTCCTCCACATCCAGCAGCGAAATTTTTATTCCGAAACGACACAGCATAGGCAGAGGATTCTGTGCCTTCTAATTGGTGCATTTAAAATGGATATTGATACCCTTTATAGCGCCCTCAAGGAGTTGTTTAAATAAAGGAAAAAAGGAACGAAAATGAGAGGCTTTGGGGAGTTTCTTGGAGGTCTAGTGAATTAGTAATGATAAAGCAAATGACTCGAGCAGAAGGACCGAGATCTATTCTTTTTCATAAGTGCGGCCGAAAAACTTTAAAACATTTCCGAACTGCAGTGCCATGGGTTTGAAGAACGTGCATTAGTATGCATGTGATCCACCAATCAGAAAACAAGAGGTGTTATGTCGTTTAGAAGAAGAAATAAATGCGCATCCCAGCATTCCCGGCCCGGCACCAAAACCCAGCAGGAAGTAATAGTATACTATTGGTCGTTTTGACAGCTACTTCCAAAGCAGTTTGCAGCCGCCACTCGGTGTCAAACCTAAATCCTCTGCGATAGTTGAGTAGAATTCACTGTTTCATCGCAACTCCAAATCCAAAAATCCCTCTAAACCCTACCCCATGCCTAGCCCGCGGAGACCATTATAGATATAGTACAGAGACCCACTCGGGTCAGTGACACAATACACACAAATAAAATTGTGACTGATCCCCGATCAAAAGTCTGTATCATGATACTTTTTTTGTACATTTTTCGTGCCTAATTGGGCTATATTTTGACGATAAGAGGCGCCCAAAATAGACGCTGCCTAGGCGCAACGGTCTGATTCGCCAAACTTTGAAATACATGTTACCACATATATCTTATTTTTGGATCTCAAAATTCTGAAGACTTATTGGATGCTGTAAAATGATAACCAAAATGATTGAGTTTTGGCGCTCAATTTAGCGAGCGTTGCGCACTGCACGCGCAAATCAGCCAATCAGGAGCTTCGTGTCGCCACGCATGCATGCTCACACCGCGCATGCTCACTCACTCCCATGCCTGCCATCATGCAAGATGTCAGGCTAGATCTGACAGATAATGGAGCGGATCAACAGCAGGGGACTAATTGCTGTACAAACTACTGAACGCGTCGTTAAAGAGTTGGTGATAAACAACGCAAGCCCCTCGAGCTATGAAAGTGATTGGCGCCCGCTATCATTGCATTATTTGCCCGTGAAAATAAACACAGCATAACCACCTTGCATCCGGCCATCGTGTACGCAATGGCCCATTAGCGAGCTTATCATGTTTTTGTGGTGTTATCTTGTCTCACGTCGTCTGGCGTTGAGGAATGGGAAGTAAACAAGGTTATGACATTCGTTTTAGATGTCGTAACTTAATTTGGTTGTGTATAGTTTTTTTTTTTCCCCACAATTTTATGTAGGCATATGGGGTGTTTCAAAATAACGTGAAATATCTTTCAACCAGAATTTTAAATTTTAAGTGACTTTAAATGTCTTTACAGATTTTAAACCAATTTACACCAAATATTCTGAGAAGTTGCAATGTTTGAAGTATTTTTCATCAAGGTCATCATTTGTTTCTTCAGATAATGGATATCAAAGTGACAAATCAGCAAAATTGGTGTTATGCATGGGACATTCTCTGGTTGATGCGAAAAGTTTTACGCATGGGACACAAGTCATGTATAGGCCTACATTTATTTCCAAAACGAAATATTTCTAGAATGAAATTTGTGGGTGATGCACATAAGCTTAGCAAAGACCAACATACAAGATATTTCAAAAATAAACTGGGGCCAATTTCATAAAGCTGTTTAGCAAAAAACTTGCTTAATCAAAAATTTGTTTGCTTTATAAAAATAGTTTAATAGTCAAAATTGTTTGCCAACTTGTGTTTTTAGCAAAAATAGCACAACACCAGTCAACTGTAAACACAACACATAATATTTTGACTGATAACCCATTTTTATAAAGCAAACTAATTTTTTATTAAGCAATTTGTTTTGCTAAACAGCTTCATGAAATTGGCCCCTGGTGAAATAACTAACAGTTATTTCTAAACAGCCTGTTAAAGGGCATAACCTTGAAATGTATTTGGAATAACCCCCTGTAGGATTGAAGTCATGTTTTTGGTTGATACATTTGAATGGTGATGAGGTACCATATCAAATATTTTGACAACAACTTGATAATTCTTGACACAGATTCGTGGTTCTGCCACATGACAATACAACAAACAACCGCACGGCAAAAACAATATACAATGTATTGAGTTACACTTCCAGTTATCAAAACCAAAGTGCCATTGTGTCTTTATTACATGGGTTTCTGGCAATGTAACTCGCTAAACAAAACAAAACCTGTATGAAATCTTGATAATGCCATTTAGCCGCAAATTTATTTTCTATTGTGTAAAGACCATTAGAAATAATGTCCTTTTGTGTTATGCCATTGGGCGAAAGTAAAGTGTTTACCACGAGAAGCCATAATGGCGACCGCATGGTCAATGTCATGTCGTGATAATGTCGTCCGTGTAATTTGTGGTCGTTCCATCTTCATTGTTTTTATGCCACAAGAATCTTTCTTCCGGTGCTTGGAAACAGATTGTTTATCTTTAAGTCATTACATGCGTTTCCTTCCTCCAGGGATAAACTTTGCCCGACTAAAAATGGACGACTTCAAGTTCACAGTAAAAGAAAAACATTGGCAACTTAACAGAGTTGGACTCAAATCGATTCAAGACTTTCCTTTTTCTTTTCATTTATTTCCCTTTAAGAAACTACAGGATTGACTTTGGTCAAGAATATGTCTCGTCCGCTCTAAAGCGAAATGTTCTTATTGTCCTCTCCCTCAAACTAAAATTTCCAACAAATGTTGTTGTTTTCTATACTAAGCCCATTGGTCTTATAAGGAAGATCGCCTACAAATTGGAGGTTTTGGTACCCTCCAAAGATAGTGAAAATTCACAAAAGTGTTCATCGCATTTGGAACTCTACCTCCATGATTGAACAAACTCGAGTACATCAACTTGTACCAGTCCCAATGCCTGACAATCAACGTCCTTGAACCATACCCGGGAACACATTTTACTCATCACTGGTTCATGTCAAAGGTATAATAAATATTTCTTTCACGTGAAAAGTGCAATAAATTCCTTCGTTCCGCGAACATTGTCTTCGTAATGTAAACATCAGCGGTAGGGGTCTGACAAGTCGCTCAGAGGGGCGATTCGGGGTTGAAACTCGTCATAACAAACATGACCTTCACTGAACGGTACTCGCTCAGTATGTTTGTTTGCTTTTCGACAACTTCACGCCATAACTGTTGGACAGATAAGTCGTATGACGAAATGTTGTTTCCTTGGGCCAGCCGAGATGGTATTGTAAAAAAAAGTCTTCTGCAACCGCAGTGACTGTTTGAAAATTAGACTTTAGATTTAAGAGAACTCGGAGGGAACTTTGATCCGTGACAACTTCTAAGATGTTGAGCTGAACTCAAGATCCGTTGTTTCTCACCTGCAACCTGTGTAATTAGAGCCACGTAATGCTGTAAACAGGGAGTAACTTATAGTATGGACATTCTTTGTTTCCTTTTCCGGCAAGACAGTTAACTTGGCACTTACAAGTTCAGGTTACTGGTTGAGCAGTATTTCATTGGTTACAGATTTATTGGATTACCTAAAATGCCGCCATTTCGAGCAGGGAAGAAATACTACTACTATAAATTAAATCGAGTTAATGCGAAGGCCCGTTTTTTTTATTTTAAAGTTAGCTATAATGAGCGGTGCGTTCGCTGACTGTGTGACATCAGCTGAGATTTTTACTCTTGAACTGAAAACTGATCGCTGTGGGATTATTTCCCGTGGGAAGGATTTCCAAAATTGAATTTGTGGCGCAAAATTTACTTGCGCTGACCCCGGCCGAAAGGTGATGCCCCTTGTAGGCCTATATCTAAGATGACGAGTTGAAACAATGCCGCACGTTCATTGCAGATAGTTGAACTTGTTACGGGGCGTAACTTAAGCCATTGCGCCAACTGTGTCAATTTGCAAAGAGTCATTAAAGAGGCATTATTTTGGCAGTTTATAAAATCATGATTTTCCCCAAATGGTTTAAAAGTGTACGTCGTAGTGATGATTTATTTTGAGTCTGTGCGTGGTCGTCTCGCATAATACCACGAAAGAAACCAGCTCTGAGACATTCAGGACTATAAGATGCCTTTTTGCACCACCTCACCAAACCCCAAAAAAACTTGAGAAATAAAACCTTGAAGATACAAGGGACTGTTGAATTAAACATCCTACAAGTTTGTCTTTGTCGTTATGGTCTTACAACGGACAACCCAAAATAGTGACCTGGATGTGCGTGACTCATGCACTCCGTACAAGATGGTGCAAATGTTCCTTTTTATAGAAAAGCGGGTTTCCTTCATTTTCTTTGAGCCAAGAATGCAGACTAGAGTGCTCTGGGTGTGCCCAATCGAAAATCGGAGTCTAAATGGACGAGTGTGCGTTGAGTTTTAGACGGATTCTAAGCAGGATGGTTCGGTCATATATATATATCCGCTGTTGACCCTATATTACAGATGTAGGTTAGAGCAAATGTTAAATGAGTCTCGCAAAGATTGGCTGCGTGAGTTATTGACATTTCAAATTATTACTGGCAGCCTCGTTTCAGATGCTGAGCCATTGTATTGCGTCAATTTCATCACAATAGAAAGCACTGAGAAGCCCTCGTTTTCGATAACTATTCTGGACCTCTATTTTGTCACCCATACGGCGACCGATTGTAGCACACACTTCATCAGACTTTTAAGTACCCAAATCTGGCCACGCATGTAATAAATATGTGCACGAGTGTGAAAATCTGCAAAACTTAGGCCAGTGATGTTTACACTTGCTGACACGTTGACAAGGGCAGCCGAAATACTCGCCCAAAGGTAGTCGGGCTTGAATGGCCTTTCACAAAGGTCATTTTAGTAATTCTTACTCCCAATTTCCCCTTCAGAAAAACAAATTACATTGCAAAGTTGTCAGAATTAATAACATTGGTGTTTTTCTCCATTTGACGGGGGAGCTCGTAAATTGTCAATGCTCTGTTAATCACTTAATTAGTGCAATGCATTAATTGTCACTTTCCTTAATTGTTTCACAATCTCAACCAAATTGGATATGACGGCTTTTTAGCAAGTTTGTTTTGCACGAATTTGAGGGCCGGGCAGCGATATTTTTTTCCGTACCACATATTCGCTATGGGGCTTCATCGATTGGTGCATTGTAAATGAATATTCATATTTTCTATATAGCGCCTCCAAGAGTTATTAAGGATTTGTCGAGTCGTTTGGTAGTCTAGGTTAAGACGTAGTGCTATCAATCGAGAGATGGCAGGATCGAATCTCCTCAGAGTCGTATTAATATTTTTTACTATTAATTGAGGAAAGAGTGTGGTATGGTGTGGGGTTATGTTGAGGTAGTTAATCAACGAAACACATCAGTATTCAACATATGCATGGGGGTTAAACCAATCAGAAGCAATGTTCGCTAAACAACGGTACGGAAAAAAATATCGCGGCCGGGCACAGATAGGTAAATCCGTAACTTAGTAGGTACAAACCACGTAGGCTATGTAAAAGTTTGCAGGTATTGTCGTATAGACATAATTTGTTAAAACTCAACACCGGACTTTTTGAAATTTTGAATAGGTTGACTTAGCTTCATGCGCATGCATGCTAAATCGGATGACGCGCAAGCACAACGTGCAAATGTTTTATACGGGAAAAGAAAATACTTCTGTAAACCTGCAGAACTGTCCGATTGCGTTCAGAGGACGGTAAATTTAATTTTTAAAAACAGCTCGGTAACGAGGATTTTGTTTGGAAATCAGTAGGTGCGCACCTGTGAACTGTCGATCACAAAGTCGGCTTGACCTAGTAGAAGACGATTCACCGAGATAACTAGTCTCTAGCCCTCACATTGAGAGGTCAGGCTAACGCCTCGATAACGCAGGAAACTAAGCATTCGCACCAGGACACATGTTGCACTTGCTCAAACAAATTGGTTGACCTCAAATTTTCTTTCAAAACAACTTGAAAACGGCAGCAGCGGGCTTATCGTGGCAAATGTTTACACGGTTTCGATGGAACGTTAGCCACAAGACCGTGCAATTATTCTGAACTTGAACCCGAATGGGAACAAAATCCATTCTTGGAGGTTACTTTTACAAGGCCACAGTTTTGGCATTTTCCTACATATTTTGAATGCACAATGCATGTATATATTTGAATACAATTTGTTATTTTGGTATAGTGGGTCTTATGTTCGACTGCGAATTTAGGTTTGTAGGCCAATGGACAAAAGGTATGATTCCACAACTTCAGTTGAATAAAAATGTAGAGAAATCGAATGTTGGTTTCAGTTATACACGAATCCGGTAACTGAGGACTCCTTCCCTGCGCGTCCGCCATAACTGGGGGCCATCCAGTGCCATGAAGTGTGCGCTTCCCTTGTATGCACAGGCTTCAACAAAGAATGCGAAAATTACAGTTCATGGCACTGGGTGGCCCCCAGTTATGGCGAACGTAGAGGGAACAGGTCCTCGGCACTCGGATTGGTGTATAGGTGCATCATGACAAAACACGCAACATGACAAAACTTAAAATCACCGCGGCAAAAATGCCCCCCAAAACAAATTAATAAATAAGTCGAAACGCAACGCGGCAGGACGCGCGACAGTATAAAAACGCGCGAGGAAGAAGTGTTTAGTTTTTAAAGGGAAAAAAAAAGACTATTATGATACGAACGTCAGACCAGATTTTGTTCATTACCTGACCTTCACAAATATATTTTACACAATAAATTCATGACTACTGCTCTCTAAAGATATCGTCCATGTTGCAACCATTGCACCGACTGGTATTCTGTCATAACATTATGTCCGTCCCCGCGGCGTCAGACTATAGCTCCATGGTCAAACCACTGCTTATACTGCTACCGAAATGTTGTTTCAGTTGTCGTCTCATGCTGAAACAATCGTGAGAATGGCGCCGAAATGCAGTCACGTTTATTTTAGAACATTCACAACTACAAAGGAGGTAGGGGTGATGTCAATGAGTGGCACCTCTCAATGCTCCAACGTACGTCTTATATCACGGTACTACCATTCTTTCTCCATGGTACTACAGATATTTGATTGTCTAGTGCCGTCCAAAATCAGTCCATAATAACGTGACTGCGCGTCCTCGTATTGACCCCTTTCGAACACGTGCGAATATGCCATTTTGGGAGTCAAATAATGCTGAGTCATTGTGGAAGCAATGTGCGTGCGCGTTGTGTGTGTCTCTGGTGGGCGTAACGCGGTTTAGTTCACCAATGGGAGCCTCAGCATAGCGCGTTACGCGCGCTATGGACACACACAACGCGCACGCACATTGCTTCCACAACGACGCGGCATTGTTTTACTCCCAAAATGACGTCATTGGCACGAGCTCAATACGTGCTTGTGAACAATGGCCATTGTTCTCGCGCCAGATGTTTGTAATTTTCATTTCTGTCCCAAAACATTTTCAAAGTCAAATGTATGCGATATCACAGCTGGAACAAATTAACTGCGTTTGTTTATTCGTTGTAAGGTCCGGTTAAGGTCGGTTAATTGACCTCGATCATGTCTCGCTTTGTGACCTCCCAGATGGGTCAAAGGTTAATTACATTTCTCCATGATACAGAAACAATGAATTCTCCTTTTCAAATTGCCCGCTTCTTTTCAATGATTTGCGGTTTTAATCGAGTGGAGATATTAATTTGTTTCTATATCCAGAACAAGTCGGTCTTCCTCGTGAGTGGGCTGTGCTCACCATCCCTGTAAATAAATGGCGGTCACGTGATCCAATGGCTCCATTATAGCACCACTCGAATTTGTAAAACCTAATAAGTTTCTAAATTACAAATCAATGATCGAACGGTGCCCCACTTTTACACCCGGCGTCTTTCTAACCTCCCGCCAGACACTCTAGTTGCAAGAATTACCAGATTATATTGGCGTAAAACCGAAATTCCTCACAAATTACTCAGATTTGGTATGATTATGATGTCAGCTTGGTCTTCATTTGAACTCTACGGGTGCGCAAGATCCGTATAAAAATGTTAGCATCGATGCAATTGTACTTCGGATGTATAGGACAACAAGAGCTGTCCTCCTAGACAAGCACCTGTTGTCTCAGTTTAAAGGAGCATCGTTAGTCCCAAGTGGCGCCAAAAACAGTGGCGCCAAAAACAGTGGCGCCAAAAACAGGTTGATAATCGACCTTTTCCCAGAGGTATGATTCAACAAATCTTCAGGCAATGCAGCAACAGTATAGACCCTTTGCACTGGTAGCCATGACAGGGGATAGGTTTTAAGGGTCTGTTCAGCACGCATTGCTGTGCGACTAGTTTAATATCTGGGTCTTTCCCAGTTTTAGAGGGGAATATGATTGTTTAACCCTGTCCCTGGCCCTGCCAGTATTAGATAGAAACATGTTCAATTGGTAAATGAAAACAAATTTGCAAGCAACGACAAGAAAGGAATATTTAAATGGCCGACACAGGTACGAAATACGCAGCTCCATAGCAAAGGCATGGAGCTGCGTATTTCGTGGCACGAATTTGGCGCGCGCGCATTGCTGACGAGCCTGTGCCTTTTTAAACTTCGGTTATCAGATGAGAACCGGTGTATTCAATGTGGTATGGTCGTAGACGATTGCTTAAGAAAGTGTGCAGAATTTTAAGAATTTACTTATAAGAACAATGTTATCCTGGATAAAAAGAAATGCCTATATACGACACTCAGTATTCCCAGGTGGTCTCCGCCCACCGAAGTACTGACCGAGCTTAACTGCGGGGATCAGACGGGAAACGGTGTTTTTAATGTGGTATGGTCGTAGACGATTGCTTAAGAAAGTGTGCAGAATTTTAAAAGATTACTGAAGAACAATATTATCCTGGATGAAAACAAAAACCTACGACACTCGGTATTCCAAGGTGCACGGTCAAGCTAAAAGTATGTACATAATTATCGCATATTGCGTGCCGATATTATTGGAGCCGATTGTTCCTCGGGTTATTTGGACATACATTGTATACTATGTTCAAAGTTCAAACTATGGCCAATGTCCTGAAATGTTGATGTGAATTTGATCAGGGTTCGCACCTGCTGCTTTTTATAGAAACTTGGTTTAATTTCCTGCACATTCTGTGCAGGAAATAAATGCTAGTGGGTTTGTTTCATTGTGTGATGTAGTACTATAGTACTGTGTCTGAGCTGTATAAGGGAAAGGATTATGAATCTGGTAAAATGTCGAGACAGCTTTGTGTATACAGCTGCTATGTGAAAGGCTTATGGTGTGCGGGCACAAACCTAAAAGCACGAATTCCTGATCTAAAAACAGTGTAGGCCTAAAGCATGTATTTACCTCGGAATCTAGTGTTTATCTTTCTAATATTGGATCATTGGTCAACTATAATATCAACACGTCGGAGCAGATCGGATTAGAATTTAGAAAACTTTTCCGTTCTTGAACATACAAATTCCATTCACAATGTCCTTTGTCCATGATGGGAAAGATAAAAGAAAGTAATTAAATGTAAGGGATTAGGGGGAGGGGGTACTATATAGTAGGAAGGAACATGAAAGGACGGTCTAAAGAGATCGCGGAAGATCTGTAGTTGTGGCGAGAATGCGAAGATGAAGGCTTGAATAATTGAGCAGGCGATGAGCTGAGGTACAGATAAGCATCTTGGATCTTACCTGGTACGTGTGTGACGGCTACGATGCCCGCTCGACGTTGAGTACCCGGAGCCTTGGACAAGATGGAAGACGGAGAGAGCAAGGAGGCATGTCCAGACGATCCGCCGGACGGCCGTAGCTAAGACGATGATGTTGCACGTCTTAGATGCAGTGGATCTTAATTCCATCGCTCAGATGTAAAGTTTATCAACTTTGGAAATGCTTAAAATTCAGATGTTCCCAGTGCCGCTGGCTCAAGTCGTGTTAAATGCTGGGGAAAGGATTTGGTATCTTTGTCAGCTTGTTTGCACCGAAAGTTAGCACTTCTAAAAAGAGCAATGATCCTCACCACAACACACCGGTGTTGGTTAATGCGCATCACCGGGGCGCTCGGCAACAAAGCCACAGGGGAACCTACAGCTCCAGCTACCGGTGTTGCGCTGGCAAATTATCGGCACACTGAGCTACGACCTGCAGCAACCCGGTCAAGACACTGCTGTTACGTTAGTGGCTGCAATGCAGATAATGATTGACTGGTTGTTGATAGTTCCAACGACAGGGAACACGGGAAAAGGTTTCCCAAATGAGCAGCGCGGGACGCCCACTGGTGGTGACGCGACGAGACACCGCTACAAAAGCCGGGAATGAGTCAGCTTCCAGCTGGGTTCCCGGTTTACATCAATGATTTACACGTAACGTAGTGGCGCTATATACAACCTTCGGTTTGTCAAAACTGCATTATCGGAGTCCTATATCAATACATGCATATGTCACCCTGTTTATCCATCCAAGGTACGAACGCAATATAGTAGGGTTATCTTTTGTGAAGTTCAGTCAACTTCATTTAACCTCGGTACGCCGCGCCGCTGCGTTAAACTGAAGGTTTTGAGGTGCAGTCAGTTTTATCTTCACTTATTTTCTGAGACTTTCAAGTTGGTGGGGTCATTGATAATTTAGAAGATATAGGGCGTGTGAGGAGTAAGCAGACAGGAACAAGTGGGTACTTATAGTTCTTGAGAAAGTGACAGGACCTTTGGATAGGGTTCAAAATGTGAATTGTGAAGGTCATGCAAATGTCTGTATGTTGCTTTTAAGGACTCGGGCAGGAACAGGTGGGCACTTGTTATGGTTCTTGAGAAAGAAACAGTACCTTTGGATCGGAACAAGACGCCAGATAAATCTCTTAACTTGTCGCTTGTACGTTCCACAACATGAGACAACAAATTTGACAAAAAGACGGCTACCAAGTCAAGGTCAATAAACCACTGCCAGTGTCTTATAAAATATAAAAACCGCTATGAGCGCGTTATTTCTCTTCAAGTTCGGGGAATGCGCCCCGGCCCCACCACTTGTACGAAGAGACCCTGCTGTTCAGTGTTCTGAACAAAATGAACAAAAGAGGGCGCTATGCAGCCCCACCGGACTCCATTTTATATTACTGTATTTATTAAGGGCAAAGAATAAAAATACTAAAATAAAAATACAATGTACTAAAATAAAATTTAAGTAAATGTACTTGGTTTCCTAATGAAATTTTAAAAACTGCTTCATGAATACTTGTTACTGCAAATAATGATCCCGAATTGACAATTTTGGCCCTTTAAATGTGTAATTTGACAAACTAATGAATATTAACCACCATAGTCTGGTATTATTTCATTGCAAGTGAATGCTCTTGGGTATTTTAAGTGCATTACACAAAACACTGGACCTACGGCTTTACGTCCCAGCTGAAGGATGAAGCAATTGGGGTTAATTAGCGCCTTGCTTAGTCAAGGGTGAAAGTACATTCAGTTGTTTTGAATCCATAACGCAGGGATGTGAGTGTTCCGGTTTTTCACGGAACTTACTTTTGTCTCGTTGGTTTGTGACAAAGATTATTACGGGAAAAACTGGAACGAATCACATCCCTGATAACCTTAGGGTGCTTACCTGAAGTTTGCAAGTCAGTGACCCAATCCGCACGACCATATGTGACCAGCAGCCGATTTCACGAAACTTTACGCAATTGCGTAAGTCCACTTATGCCATAAGTTATTGCGTAACTTGCGCAATAAGTTAATAAGCGTTTCACGAAAGATGCGCCACATCAGGATGTGGCGCAACTCGCCGACTTACGCCATAAAATGTGGCGTAACTTGCGCAATGGTTTTTGGTGGCGTAAGTTGGGAAAATGTGTCGTAGGACAGTGGAAAATGGCGATAATGCAGCTAGCTACACGTGCTTATTTACCGCATCGTCAACGAACTGAACCCCAGCCTTCCGTTTGTAGAAAACGGCCTTTATCGGTGAAATCTGCGACTCGACGCATTATGACTCGCGACGGCAGCCATGATGACCGTGCAAAATTTGTGAAAAACAACGACGTATGTTTTATGTACGACTATTTTATCAAGCGCAAGCATCAAATAGTCGTTGATAAACTAGAAATTAGCCTCGTCCTAGAAGTTACAAGTGCTAAAGTGAAAAAATAAACGTTGCGCAGCTAAGAAGAGTTTCGTGAAATCGATTTTAAGTAATTGCGCAGCTACGGCATAACTTTATGGCGTAAGTCTTGCGCCATAACCGTTTATGGCGCAAGTTACGCACTGTTTCGTGAAATCGGCTGCGGCTCCAGCAAAACCCAACACTTGTGATGAAAATTCAAAATTTAAGTTTTGGTATCAGCTTATAGTGTGCATACAAAAAGGTATCTTTTAAAACATGTTTGAGGAAATTCTGATAATTTTTGGCGAAGTTATGACCAATTAAAGTATGACAGATCAGAAAAAGTGAAATGGAGCTATTGGTCTTTAAAGTTTGATTATTTAATTTTGTCAATAAATGAGGAATTTTGAGACAGTTCAAACAACAAAACAAATCTTGAATAAATCCCGATGTTGATTCTGCCAAATTTTCAAGTTGGTCCCAGAGGCCATTTTTTAAGGTTGTGGGCCCATATCACGTAATGGGAAATGCCGAGAAGCGTCGGGTTTTGCCAGAGTCGGTCACATATGGTACTCCCAAGAATAAAAAGTAACACTTTCACATTCAGCTTGATTAAACAAATTTTTGAAATATTTGATTGATTTCATTTTTTTTTTATTTCATTGGTATTATTAATAGAAAATATTTCTGAATTTTAGTTTTCAGCAACAGGTTAATCTATACGATTATGACTTAATTTCGGCCGATTGACTTGGTTTCCTCCCGAGAAGGAGGACAACTAGAGCTCGAGCATGCACCTCCGCATCGTCTGCAGGTGCCTTCAAACCAAGTATTGCTGTTAATCTGGGGAGAAAATGTCGGTATTAATGCATATCGCATGGGAGAATCTGGGAAAATGTCAGTGTGAAGTGAACGTATATCGCATGGGAGAATCTGGGGAGAAAATGTCAGTGTGAAGTGAACGTATGTCACATGGGAAAATCTGGGGAGAAAATGTCAGCGCAAGTGCATATTACATGGGAAAATCTAGGAAGAAAATGTCAGTGTGAACGCATATCACATGGGAGATCAGTTAGATTGTCGATGAATGGGCTTATCTGTTTGAGACCCAGAGTTTCTGACAAGCCCTCAAACAAGTAATTGTGCAGTCATTGCTATGGGAGAATCAGGTTGGCATAGTGGTTGTTTCCTCGCCTTCCACCTCTGTGGCCCTGGTTCGAATCCAGTCTCGGTCAGTATGTGGATTGGGTTCTCAGTCCCTGCTTGATTCTGTGGGTTTTTCCACACGTTCGTGTGTGGGGTTTTCCTTCCACCTCTAAAACTGAGCATTTATTCCTGTTCTCTCGCACTTCGTGGCTACAGGTTGGCTAACCTTACCAACTTGATTCCTTTAAGCCTAGCGTACATTGACCTTGCAACTGGAAGCAACTAGTGGCAACTGGTGTTTTCGGCAACTGGAAGCAACTCGCGGCAATTGATCAGTTGCTCAAAAAGGTAGATGTGCGCATACTTTGCCGCGAGTTGCTCATGTTCTACTTTCTGGCAACTAGTTGTACCCAGTTGTGGTCAGATGCACGTGTGTGTGTCTGAATACGTGTGCGCACATCGACAGCAACTGCAAGCAACAGTTGATTCCAGTTGCAAGGTTAATGTACTGTAGGCTTTACCGAGTTGCCGTGTCGATGTGCGCGCTTTGAAAACTGGAGGTTCTCAGTTGCCGCTAGTTGCGCAACTGTATGGAATTCAGTTGCTGTCGATGAGCGCACTACACGCACATCGACAGCAACTGTGTTGCTTCCAGTTGCATTGTCGATGTACGCTAGGCATTAGGGGATCATACGATCGATGGAAGTCATTATCATGGCAACTGGTTTTTCTTCCCTATTCTGGTTGCCATTTACACATACCTTTCTTGGACCTCAACCAATGGATCTGATGCATGAGGATTTTTCTTTTTAAATTCCTGGTAGTACGACCAGGACTTGATGTAACCTATGTATGAACTCATCGAAGTGTCAAGATGAATGAACATCGTATCGTCTCTTGATAAAAAAAATGGAGAAATGACACATTTGTGACTCTGAGATTAAACTTTGCACTTTGCAAAGAATCAGAATCCTTCCTGAAAAATTGCCAAGTATTGCGTAGACAAATCTAAAACTTGAACCAGACAAAATATCACAGCCGAGTGAGAACTGTTTAAAACATGACCTCCACACAGAGTCAATAAGTTTCAAACTAAACTGTTAATAGTGCTTTTAAAGTGTTCTTAAAGGAAAACCTTTCACTGAAAAAATCATTGTTGCAGACTTGGGTATTTAATAGTAACAATTGTAGGGCCTAGAAAAGGCAACATTTTAAAACAGTAGTGGTGTAATTTCACACACTTCAACTGTTGATAAGGCAGTTTGACTTCCCTTAGAATCTAACTCGTTATTTAAGCAAAACAAGGCAAGATCATTCGGATTTGATTGTGCCACTGTATATCATCTAGTCTAAGGAATGTCTAGAAATGCATACCTTATCGTTTCTTCATACGGCATGTGAACGTCGACCAGCTTGTCATGAATAAGCTTGATACGAGGACTGGTGTATGGTCCCAGTGTTATACGGCTTAACTGGGGATTGGACAGAACAAAATGATATTTGATTGATCTCTGGGAGAGGTGGTTATCTTATTGAAGGGTTTATCCCTCTGTAAGGCTTGCTAAGCTTACGAAGCACTACGATTCTTTTGTTACTCGAGATGTACAATATGGTGGTTTACACATTGCAACTGGTGTTACGAATTATCGTAGCGCTTTGTGAAATTGGCCCCTGGCCCTGGACATCAGAAATTTTATTAATATAAAAAACAAAAGGCGAAGGTAATGCATAGTTCCGAGATTGCCCAGTTAACCCCGCCCCCCTTAGATATTGTTGCTATGTGCTCACAAGCCATCGCAAAAAATGGCGACAACGTGTAAAGCAACGGGACTCGGCATGGAAAGCAGATTCATTGGAGAAAATTTGGTATTGATGTTTTAGGGTCGACAGTTACCGTAGCACACACTGAGCGAAGGGCTAGTAATGCAGGGATGACATATATTCATAAAAATGCGCTTTCCTACCTTTGAACAGCGAATCGCCTGACATTGAAACCAAAATTCACCCGGTCACTGGCGCATACAACATACAAACTATATATGGGCAGAAAATCGCGTGATTGTGTAATGATTGCATCACTTTGACCTTTGTGGGCGCCGTCTGCTGGCTCTGTTGTGATTGGTCGGCGGGTTCGGCTTGATTGACGGGCCGGAATTATGCATTCAGTCTTATTTCAATCGGCTGCCTTCTGGCCATTTTGAAGACCTCACCTCATGCATAATCTTCTTAAGTTGTTTACTCTTCTCATCATCCCCATCCACCCAAGGCCATATGCCGCTGCAGGAGTAAATAGCCACACATCCTGAAGGTTTGAGAATCCTGTCAACTTCCTTGAAGAAGGAATCCAGGTCGAACCAATGGATGGATTCAGCGCAGGTGACGAGGTCTACAGAGCTGTCGGCAACTGGAATGTTCTCTGCACTTCCTAGCCTGTAAGAAAGAAGACGGTTGTCTAAGATTGCTTTAAGACGGTTAATGGGATGGGTACATCCTTATTGGGTGAGTTGGTCTTGGAGTGTGGAAGATGGGGGCCAAGCTTGCTTTCTAAGATTGATATGACTTGATAGGACGTCTTTAAGACACAGGACAAGTGGGGAGGACAGTCTTTTGAGACAGTCTTTTGAGACAGTCTTCTGAGACAGTCTTTGCCAAGTGGTTATTAGTGGGTTGGTCTTGTAATTTAGAGGTTGCAGGTTTTTTTGTGGATCTTCACAAGATGGCTGCGTCTTTTGGTGTTTTATAAGAGGCATTCTTCAAAATAGGTTGATTTTTCACTGATTTTCACTATCCTTCAAAATATTGACTTACGGTTCAACACCGGGTTGTGGTACCTGTGCCCTTGAGCAAGGCACTTGACCACAATTGCTCCATCCTCCAGTGCTTAAAAGATCCCGGAGCACTCTTCTGTGAAGAGTAATAATATTGCTAGGTGTCTCTGGCTATTGGCTGCCAATGGCACCACCCACCTATATACCTCTCAGTGTGGAAGACATTTGTAATTGTCTATGTAAGCCCATAATATTGTGCACGTGAGCATATTCATATGAAATGTGCGTTATCATTTAACAATAACCAAATCTGACAATTTTTCAAGCAACTTACACATATTCCACGTTGGGGAGACTGTCAGTTCTTTTCGCGGCGGCTATTTGAGCCTCACTCACGTCCACGCCTATAACCCTTTTAAAATAAGGGCTCAAAGGTTGCGTATTTTGACCCGATCCGCATCCGACATCAACTGCAAGATGGAAAGGCTTTGACATCTATAACAAAAAAAATGCATATAGTTCAAGAAAGGACGAGTACACTAGCTCATGTCACTGCTTGCAGGTTAGTGGATTAGGGTGTGGGTGAAAAACGAACCCTCCGGATCCTTCCGGATCTTTTTTAAAAATAGCTATTTAATGAACAGAAAGTGCCTAGTTTGACTTCTTAATACGCTTCCAAACCTTTTACCGCCATGTACAGGCGTTATTTTTAAAGATCCGGCGAGGAAAAAAAAAATATATATTTTTTCTTACTGTCCTGCACTTCCTTATACGCCTATCTCTTCGAAAATTTCACTTTGTTGATAGTCGATGTGGTGTATGATTACAAATTGGTGCAATACATGGTGGTAAAAGGTATGTAGGCCCCTAAGCGTATTTAGAAGTCAAACTAGTTACTTTCTGTTAGTTAAATATCAATTTTTAACAAAGATCCGGAAGATCCGGAGGGTCCGACTTTCACAAACTGCCGTGGATGAACAGTAAAACTACGCTTTTGTACAATGACACGCCCCCCACTGCCCCATGCATGCCTACAATGCCGGTTCTGGTTACGCAACCTTTTTGTGTAGAAACGACAAGCTTTTCTGAATGATTTCTGGCGGCCATGTCGGTCGATATTTCAAATACTCATCGGCATGGTCGGTTCCTTCAAATAACTTGGCGTCACTGAGCGAACTTGAATAAACTGCCATATCGAAACATGTTTCGGTCAGCTGGAGATCGGTGAATAAATAATTGAGTCTTTTGTAGACGATCTTCGCCGCGCCAAAAATATCAAAAGCGCCCTCTGTTGAGCAACAACTTGCAGATATCACAACAAAAACCGAAAAACGAAATGGCCAAATCGAGTTGGACCAGTAATCCCCGGCAATTTGAAGGAACCGACCATGCCAACATCTACCTTAAATATCGGCCTGTATGGCCGCCAGAAGTCATTCAGAAAAGCTTGTCCTTTCTGCACGACAAGGTGGCGTTTACGCGTGGTCGAGTCAACCTCATCATCATGTTGAAAGTGGGAGGGGGCGGGGCAAGAGGCGGGGGCAAGGGGTGGCACAAAACGTTGGAATGGGGTAACACTTTAACCATGGAGCTAATCCTTTTATAGCTCCATGCTTTAACAAAGAAGCAGCTTAGGCCTACACACATGTAGTTTTCTTTATTTAATTTGGAGGCAGCTTGGGGGCTAAAGAATTTGTTGACACCTTTTTGGGGGATGGGGGGGGTACTAGGCCTAGTTCTGCGGCATTATTATTATTATTATTATTATTTCTTTCTGGTATTCATACCAAGGATTCCTCAATAGTGCTCATTGCACTGTCACTCGCAAGCGTGAGGAAACCCATGAAGAATTAGAATTAGAAATGGCCAGAGACACCGGGGATGATCCCCCTTGCTCTTCACGAAAGAATGCTCTGGGATCTTTAGAGTGCATTTCCATTACCTAACACACTGGACCAACGGCTTTACATCCCTTCCGAAGGATGGAGCAAGTGTGGTTGAGTGCCTTGCCCAAGGGCACAGGTACCGTAGCCGTGGGGAGGTTCGAACCTGCAACCCCAAGTTTTCACCTATGATTGCGAGTCAATGACCTAAACCTATTAAATATTTATCTCCCTCTTTCCCCCACCCACTGACAAAAACCCCACCCTGGATGTTTAAAGAAGGAGCTAGACCAAATCGCCACTTAGCTGAGGCTTAAGTTAGGGGCTTGGAACTGTTCGAGGCTCATTAAAGCATGGAGGGCTTCCTCCATGATTAAAGTAATGGAAATTCCTGGCAATGCGTGGAATTTCCGGGTACCGCGCAAAATTTCCATTGTAAAAATATCATTTTTCTTTTACTCATTTTTATTATAGATGCCGAAGCCTTTCGATCTTGCAGTTGACGTTGGATGTGGATCAGGTCAAAACATGTTACCTTTGAGTCCACACTTTAAAAAGGTCATTGGCGTTGACGTTAGTGAGGCTCAAATAGCTGCAGGAAAACAAGCTGACAATCCGCCCAATGTTGAGTTTATGTAAGATGCTTGTAAATATTGTTGTTTATACAATTGTAGAGATATTTCAGAAACAAGTCTTTGAAAATTGCACAGTTTCAAATTTTGTTAAGCTCCACAAAACCTTTTACATGTGGTAATATCAAGTCAAAGCAAAATAACTGATTTAAAAAAAATATTGTTGAAAAACAAGTTATTTCTTTCTGGTACTGAAACCAAGGATTCCTCAAAAGCGGCCATTGCACTGTCGCTCACAAGCGTGAGGAAACCCATGAGCAACTAACAATGGAAATTGGGCACACATTGTTAATAATGGTTTGTGCACGATTTCCATTGTTAGTTGCTCATAGTGTGATGAATTAGAAACGGCCAGAGACACTGGGGAATCCCCTTGCTCTTCACGAAAGAATGCTCTGGGATCTTTAAAGTGCCAATGGCTTTACATCCCTTCCGAATGATGGAGCAAGTGTGATTAAGTGCCTTGCTCAAGGGCACAGGTACCCCAGCCGGGACGAGTTTGGAACCCGCAACCCCAAGTTTTTACCTGTGATTGCGAGTCAGTGACCCAAACCACTCGGCCACGGTACCTTACAATGAAAGGGAGCGATTCAATTGTTTTTTTCATAATTTTACATTATTAGGGAGTTACCATGGTTACTGCTCCCCCTGAAAATAGTTCAGTTGCACTCCCAGGTGCCCTCTCGGATGTCTCACCCTAGTTATGCAGCTGGAGGTGATTTGCAGAATTACATTGTACCCCTAGTGGCCCTGTATAGTGAAGCATTTTTCACCAAGTAAAAACATGGGGCATGTTCAATGACGCAATACGTACGCTGGGATGCAGCATTTTTCTATACTTTCAGCATTGAAGGTATTGGTGGTATGTGTACATTGCACTATCAAACGCTCAGACCTCTATATTATACCACTTTGCAGAGATGCTCTTAAAACCATCTTCCACGGTTACCCCATGTCTTAAAGACGTTTTGTAAAGTAAGTCGCATCTATCTCGGAAAGAATTTTATTTTAAAAGCTGTGCCTAAACCTTCCACAGTCCAACTATATGCAACAAGAAATTAATGTCCATGCAATGTCTCGGAGTCGGAGCACCCTTTTTCAACAACCTTCTTCATTCTTACAGGATGGGAAGTGGGGAGAACATTCCAGTTGCCGATGGCTCCGTAGACCTCATCACCTGCGCCCAGGCGGTCCATTGGTTTGACCTTGAGACATTCTTCAAGGAAGTTGACAGGGTTCTCAAACCATCTGGATGCGTGGCCCTCTACACATATCACGTCTTATGGCCGTGGATTGACGGTGATGTTGAAAAGAATAAACAACTTGAGAAGATTATTATTGAGGTGAGATCTTCCTAATTTGTTTTATTATTAAAACAAAGGCAACTAATTGTAATTTGATGTCAAATTTGTGAATTTAGAGGAATCTCTTGGTACTCGAAGAATAATTGCTAATTATTGTAATAATATCACTTAATGCTGCAAAGGGACGACCCGCCGGTAAGACTCTGCCAGACGACCACCGAAATTTCGGCTAAACGACATCGATTGGACACCAAATTTCTGTAAACCAAAGGTTCCAAAAATGGTTCGAGACCTAATAAAAATGCTTCTAGACCTAATAAAAATGGTTCAATGGTAAAAATGATTTTTGACTTTCAAAATATTGGGGCTACACCAAATTGTCGCCCTAACCAACCGCGTCGCCCTAATAGGGCTCTCTACACAAAAAGTGTCGCCCCATTGGATAAAATAGAGAAATATTACTGACCTTTGTTTTTTTGTGCACTGCCTTTAAAGCATTTGAATATAACCCAATCTTATGTTGGTATTCTTTACCCTATTAACAGCATAGTTATTTGATTTTATTTCAACTTGCAGCATGACTTCATAACGTTGGCACCGTACTCCAGTTTTCATCTCAAGCACCTACGGAACATGATGGCCGACATTCATGTCCCTTACAAAGAAACAATAAGGTAGTCTTTTCCAGGCTTTCTGTACTCTCCTTAAAGGAGCGTGTCCAGATCACGTTTTGAGCCCCCAATTTTTCACATGGGTGATGAGATTTTGATACCATTTCATTTGTCATTTTTTTCTGCTTCACACCCAGAGACAACTCAATGTTCATTTGTCTTGATTCCACGATGCGTTCATACATGGGCTACCTCAGATCACGATGTGGTTATCAGGGATTTAGAGAGGATAATCCCAATGCACCAGACCCATTGGTTGAAGTTCAAGAAAGGTACGTGTCAAAACGACCAATAGAAATTAAATGTAATTTGCCATGGTTGGGCCCACTCTCCAGGTAAAATGTCATTGTGAAGACAGCGGTGTCGACAAGGGGGGCCCTGGGGGAACATGTGCCCCTTCCCCCCACCCCCTCCCACCACCCACCCCCCCCCCCCCCCCCCCTCCCCCTCCCCCTCCCCCCCCCTCCCCCTCCCCCTCCCCCTCCCCCCCCCCCCCTCCTCCCACCCCCTCCCACCCCCCCCCCCCCCCCACCCCCTCCCACCCCCCCCTCAGGCCTTATGCCTCCCCAAATGTGCACTACTGTATGTGTAAGCTGCTTTGCGTGTTCCCCTTCCAATGAGTTATGAAAAGTCTGGCAACATCGCTCTGTGAAGATGCCGTGAGCACCTTGCTCGGATTTGTACACGATATAAGATCTTATTTTGTTGTCATAGCATCTAGCAAGAAAATGGTCATATTTGACAGATCCCAAGTATCTTATTATATTTCTTTGTATTTGGGTGGCCCATTAAGTGTCACTCTTACTGATCTCCCGTGTGATATGCATTCACACTGACATTTTCTCCCTAGATTCTCCCATGTGATACGTGTTCACACTGAAATTTTCTCCCAAGTGATTTGCGTTCACACTGAAATTTTCTCCTCAGATTAACAGCAATACTTGGTGTAGAGGCACACGCAGACGATGCGGAGGTAAATGCTAGAGCTCCAGTTGCCTTCCTACTCGGGAGAAAACCAAGTCACTCGGCCGAAAATAAGCCATGATTAACGAGATCAACTAAAAACACATAGCGTGCTTAGGTGAGACTCGAACCCACGACCTCCTACATACAAGGCAGACGTCTTAAACAAAAATCCCGACCGTCTGTGATGAGAATTTTGGTCACAGACCCGAGACGACTTCAGAAACAAGTATTGATACTTATCGTCAAGCACGCTTGAATTCGTGATTCTTATTGGTGGATCCATTGCAACAACAGTGTGACCTTGTACCGTTTTTTTTGTCGCACTCTGCATGATGCGCCCTGGTAATCTAAATGCACTGCATCCCCTACACAGAGCTGACTGAATTCAAACGTGACGTGTGTGCATCCGATGTGGCGCGCGGTACTCTGCATGTTGTGCTCCTCGCCCTCAACCGTGCATTTGTGTCAAGTTTGCTTGAAGATAAATTTGTTATCCCAGTCGCGCTCGTTGAATATGGCATAATGTAGTGCGTCTGTGTCCAATATATATTCGGCCTTGTGCTATATGAGACACAGATGCACTACATAATGCCGTATTCCACTCGCGCTCGTGGGATAACACTGATATTACCTTAAAGCAAACTTGAATCCATGCTCTTAACCCCTTCCAATTTTTTGAGACACTTTGCGTAATGCATTCAAGTTTTTTTTATCACACTCGCGCTCGTAGGATAACTAATAACGTGTATAGTGTTTACATAAACAAGGCAGACCCAACTACAAATGAACTGGAAGTTAGAATACTACAGCATGTACACTACAGGTGTATTTATACTTTGTAACTCCTGACTACTCCAAACTATATTTTTCATGCTATCATTGAGTTAACTACTGAAGTATTAACAGGTATATTTCAATGTACTTTTTTTAATATGTTAACTGCCATAAACACAAATTTAAAAAAATAAAAATAAAATGTGAATTCCTGTAAAAATATTCAAGACTGTCCCATGTCATAAATTTGGTGACTCTGATTGACTACTCTGATTTCAAGTCCCTCTATCAATGTGACTCGTCTTGAGTCACGTTGGAGTTGCTAAAACTTACTCAAAAGGGCCTCCACTTCAATTAGTAGACATGCTGTTTAATTTGTTTTACTGTTTTTTTTTGTCAAAATATAAAGTACTGTACTGTTAAAATATCTTCAGGTTTTTCCTAATTTAAGTACATGTTCCGTTAAGTATTTTCACACGTCAAATCTGATTGAGGAAAATTGGTTCTACAGTGTTAACAATTCTTAATCTTTAGCAGCTGGTACAACTAGATTTTTTTGTAATCATAATTTGAAAGACACTTAATCATGGTAATCAAACTTTTAAAAAATGTAAAAATCTCTACAAACTAAGTACTGTATACTACTGACCCGACTATAGTTGGGATGGGTGTCGTCAAATATTATACAAATATGACCTAAGGTCAGTATAAAGAGTTTTTTTCTGTATTAACATTCAAGATTAGTGGAAATCAATAATGTGAGTAGTACATTTCATCTTTCATTGCTAATATCTACATCAATATAAAACTGTTGTACAGCATTGTAATTTTTAAAAATATATAAATTTGGAAGCTGATCCTTTTAAAAAGATACATTTCAGTGCTGTTTGTTACAATTTGTACACAGGCTACCGTGTTTTCTACTCGCGCTGGGCGGCTGGCATAATAGTGCATGCATGGTTGCATTCCACAGCATTAAGCTATAGTGCCACAGCCAGCACTGCCCGTTCACATATATGTCACAAATTCTAATTGCGTGGCAAATTTCACGGAGTTTGCCTCTGAGTTATCATGCACAATAATGTGCTAAGATATTTCATTCTTAAATACTAGCAAATTTTGTATATACACAACACACCGTCGTAAACCATCACATGAATGTGACGGAAAGGCACTTTTTTGGGGAGGGGGAGGGGGAGGTTGTAGGGTGGGGGGTGATGTTGCACGAGACGATGTAAAATGCATTGCCCAACCAGGTTTTACTAAAAATTCCAATTTCACATGGAATCCGATGTTTAAATTGTGGGCCATTGAGGTCACCTCAACATAATTTTGGAAAAATTCACGTAAATTATTTGACTTCGTGTAGAAATGCTGACGTTAAGGCAACTTAAAAGCCCCCTTTATTTTTTTGTTATATGCTTAGTGATTTGAATGGCCAACTTATTCCAATTTACCTTTTTACCAATGGCACGGAAGGGAATTAAAACACCTTTGATTTCTTCTGGCATTGGCGCATCTTCAACTGTAATCGGAATGACGGCATGACCACTCTGGTTTTTGAGTTTCAACGCATATTGCATGGCAAACACACACTCCCTGGAGTTACTGAAACGATCTGTAATGATAAGGACGACACAAGCACTGCGGCTCATTAGGTTGAGCTGCTCCGTGTAGACAAATAAACCCGCCAAAGCATCTGCATCAAGAGTGCATCCCTGAAGGCCGCACTTCTTGAGCTCAGGAAGGAATGTTTTGTTCACCCAATCCTCGTCCCCGTCTGCATGCACCACGTAGAAATCATATTCTATGGCTTCTTGTTCCTCATTCTGTTCGGCCAGTGTGTCTTTAATGTCCATTTGGCCGATTCTGCTCACGAGGGATGCTGCGCATGCACCCCCATCCATTCCGCTTTGTTGCTCCTCCGTGGAAGGAATGGTGGGATTCTCTGCATCTTTCAGGGCTTCAGAATACAATTTCTGCAGGGAGTTTGGTCCACCTGTCGCGCTCTTTGATTCACCCGTCGCGCTCTCCGATTCACATGTCGCACTCACCAGTTCACCTGTAGGACTTGACAGGTGATCTGATGAGGTCTCAGTTGCCTCTGCCTTCATCTTTCCAGATTCTGCCTCCACTTGCGTAGGGGATTTTAATGTCGTCTTGAGGGTGCCTCCAGCGCGAGGTGGCGGCGATAGGGCTGATACTGGCTCTCTTGATCTCGTGCTACATTCTTCCAGAAGATGAAGGACTTGAGCCATGTTTGACAGATCCCATACAGCATTTCTGAAGTCTATGGCCTGCTGACAGTCTATCTTTGCCAACTCAAGAAGGTTTGTGTCTGGAGGTGTACACCTTGTACGGTCTCCCTTCACCCTTCGTTGGTTCCACTTGAAGACCTTCAGACGTACCATACCTCTTGTACTGAAGGCGTAGTAGTTATGCGGACTTTTATCGATACGGATTGATCTGTCCAGCATCTTAAGTGCATCTTTGGTGCCTTTTCGGAACGAATACACAAAATTTCCGTAGCGAGCAAGAAGCCGTGCATTATCGGGGGCTATTTCCATTGCCTTTTTCATGCATTTTTCAGGTTTCTTTGCAAATTCATTAAACTTACTTGGTAAATAGGCAGTGGTGCAATGCTTTGTCATCCTGACCTTACGGAAGACATCAGCCAAATGGCGCCAGCTCTCCCAACGGTATTCAACATGACTGAAATCTGCAGTTGCTATTTCATGAAACAGCTTTACGGCTTTGTGCATATAGTCATTCAGTTGACTGTAGTCGTCCACATATCTGAGCTTGTTGAATATTTTGTGTGCATTCTTAGCTATGCTGAACTTCCAAAGGACTTTTTCTGTTTCTTGAACCTTATCACCACCCAGCTTAAGAGCCTTTTCAAAGATGACATTAGAGTCCACAAACCTGTCTTTAGAAACACTGGCGTCTTCGTCACTATGCATATCACAGGCATAGGTGTAAGCCTGTTCAGCAAGGCACCGTGCCCTTGCCTCCACATTCTCAGAATTGTCTAGCAGACATTTCAGTTTCTTTTGAATGACTTCAGCATCTTTCTTTCTGAAAAGAAAATCCTTCAAGACATGTTGCTTGTTAGCTAGTGCATTCAGGTTGTGTTTGTCCTTAGCGAGGACCGCACTGAAGTTAGCTTCCGCATCTCTGTATTTCACAAGACGACAATTAAGAAGCCCAATCAGGTTGATAATAGCAAGTTCCTCTGGTAATCCTTCTCTCGCCTTCAAGTCATCTTGAATGTCGATTAGCTTTTTCCTGATGACATCTTTATCTAAATATCTATCATTAACGGGGAGGCGCAAATGGAAAAGACCTGGCGAAATATCATTCTCCATGATGGTGTTTAGAGCAGAGGATACGTTGGTGAATGTAGAATGGAGCCGTAATCTAGTCAAGAAATAAACAAATGAAAACAAAAGCCATAAAATGTATAATTTGCTGAAACACCAGTGATTTTGTTGTCATAAGTAGGCCGAAGAGTTAGGAAAGAAAAGGTCAGCTTCAAAAAACGTTATTGTTAATTTGAATTACGGTTTAAAATGAAATAGGCCTACATGTATTTACATGAACGTTAAAACTCAAACAAACGGCGTTTTTCTTCATCGACAGTCATTTTTAGTATAGGCTGTGCTTTGATGGTAAATATTACTCGATGTGGACAAATGTCCATATGAGTTTGGGAAATCTGGATGCAGTGAAAAGCAATTTGGCTCCACCGGGATTCGAACCGCGCGCAGACCTTCTCCTTAACGTGCAGACGCCCTATAATAATCAAATCAGAGGAGTAGCCTTCAATACTAGGAGTAGGTAAATGTTATTCCGTGCAAGCTTCGAAACCTGGTATTGCATACCATAATTTATTACGAAAAACCTTGGCTTATTTATTGGTAGCCGTGACCATGAAAGAATACACGGAAACTGTGCCTCGCTTATAAAGTCAACTTGCATGATATGACTGACGAGCAACACGGCATTTAATATTCTGCTTTTATAGAATGTCTGCACTCGAACGCTGGAAAAAAAATACTTTAATCGATTTACAGAGGCCAATAGCCTCATCTATTTACATATCCTGAAGATGACTTACAGACGGAAGCCCGAAACGGGGAATTTTGTGCTTGCCCTGGCGATGGCCCGGCGCTTGTCTAGTGAACATACTGATGACTAATTTTGTTCTCGTCTAGCTCGCGGTCAGAGCTCAGAGGTCGACATTTTAAACTTGCTTCAAGTCCTGTGCCGGGTTCACGTGACCTAAAAATCCGGGCCTGTACTATCCCCGTATACATGGACCCGACGCCGAGGAAAAAGTACCCTAAACGCGGATATTTTTCTCTGGCTAATTGACACCTTGTTAAGTATTATGTACCTATCAGTTGTTTTCTCTACCCTAAGGAAAAATTTAGGTGACAAATAAAATCCCCACCCACGGTTGAAAAACGGCATGCATATTTTGCTCCCAGGTGCGCTGAAAATTTCATTTTCTCTGTGTCAAAATCCCCACCGTTGGGCATGAAAATCGTGAACAAATTCCACCGAAGGGTTGGGGCAGCCTGGGGGAGGAACAATGTGTGCATTATTTTACGACTACATGCAACACCTATATAAATTTCTCCAGTCCATCACTATTAAAGGCAGTATACATCATTGGTAAGCCCTTACAAACAGTGTCATCTTCCTGTATGAATAAAGATATGCATTATTAAAACCAACCTCAGTAAAATCTAGCTCCATACCTCGTCAAACTTTTGAGAAAACAGTGAAAAACCGTGTCGTTTTTCTTCCGAAATTGTGTGAAACAAAATGTCGAGGCGAGTTTTTGTACTAGCGCCCTCTTGCGATAAAATACATTACTGCAGGGATAAGCAGGCACTGTTTCATGTTTACGTAGTTTCTTCTAATACAACAGCCGTTTGATATGTGCGCAAATCAAGTAATCCGACACCGTCTGTACGCGCGCTAGTTGGCCGGCTGGTTGGCAGCCGAGGTCAATTATATATACAGTGTACTAGTATATGGCACATGCACAGTATAGTAAACCGTATTCGTTGTACACGGTACGTGTTTTTTAGTAAATGTGTGTGTCATTACAAAAAAAGAGGAAAATGCAGAAATTTTTTTTTATTTTCCGTATAAATACCATACACCCGCGCCACTAATCCTTCATAATATGACATAACACCCCACTGAGAAAGTGTAAATATGGCGAGGAAACATGAATTTAGGGGTTAAAATGTAATGTTTTTCTTTGAATTTTTATCCCATATGTTCCATAGATTTAGTGCATGAAGTCAATTTTCAATGGGATATGAGGAAACAAGAGGAAATCAGCTGATCAACTGAAAAGTTTTGTGAATTTTTTACAACTTTTGTGAAAACAAGGTGACGAGTTTGTTGAAAAACGCATGTTTTTGTGAATTTCAAACTCTCGGCCGGTTTTGTAGAATATTGGCAATTTTTGTGACATTTTCACAAAAGTGGTAAATTAATTTCACAAAACACTTACATGTACTTCTGCACCGCTAACAAAAAGAGACAAAGACCAAAGACATTCTTTATTTTTCTTAAATTGTGTTTATTTCAAATAAAGGCAGTATACATGATTGGTCAAATAGTGTAATCTCCCTGTGTGATTGAAAAACAACCCGAGTAAAAAAATCAGCTCTTTACTTCGTCTAACTTTTGAGAAAAGTCAAAAACCGGGCCGTTATTGTCCTAAAATATTGCGTGGTTATTAATCTGAGAATTTCACATCAATATAGGCCTATGTACATCTACACTTTCGCTCACTTCTTGAATAAACACGCAACATTTTGATACAACCACCCGATTTTTCCGAGCTGCATACGTTTCCCGTACGCGTATCATGGTCCCTTGCGATGATGTCACGCGTACGGGAAACGTATGCGGCTCGGAAAAACTCGGTGGTAATAGACAGTTTCGGCAAGCTCAAAATCCACGCGCGTATAGCTATCTGCCATGCATTATCTAACCTACATACAAAGTGACTTGCATTCATATTTTTGATAGAAGGTTCACAATGTCTACTAAGCTCCATATGGGACTAAACTTCAAGCTCGTGACAAAATCCCATTCCTGTGTAAAGTTTGTGCACTCCCAGTAGATTAGTGCACTGGAAATGTCGATTTAGTTTGTTTTGCGGAAAATAGGCCTAGTCACACCCGTCTATTGAGATAGGCATGATAGGTGCTTGTACATTTTTTAATATTAGTGGTTATTGATTGCAATCCAGATCATCAGTCCCAAGGAAACAACCAAACTTGAGATGAGAGAAAAATCGTGAGGGCCTAATCAGGATTTGAACCTGATACCTCCGACTCGCTAGACAGATGCTGTACTAGCTGAGCTATAAGGCACAGTTAATATTAATCCTGAGGGGGTATTACCATATAGTATTTCATATCAATGGTGATCGGGCAACATACCACACATGTATGTTGTGTTCAGTCCCAAGTAAAAGAACGTATGATGTCAATTGCCATATTGATTAGCCGAAAATATGAAACACCAATTAGTATTATACAGTCAACATGGTCAAACACTAATAATAAGAGCACTGTTAAATACAAAGTAGTCATGCCTCTAACAAGGAAACATTTAGGTCCCAAGTCTTTGTTTTCGTTTGTTTTTAAGACTGATAATACTTGATTACTCTTATAACAAAGTAATTTATCAGTGTTATACTGTATTTGGTAACACACAAAGGGTGGCGCTTTCACTTGAGTAGATTTATGCACATATCAATTGCATCTGGAAAATTGTATTGAATTATGTATAAATCTGTACCTATCTTGGCAGCCTGAAGGTGCTAAATCCGTCACTGGAAGGGGAAGGGGAAGGGGGAGAGGTAGGCCTTCCAGAGGAAGGGGTCAAAAAGGCAGCCAGGGGAGGGCCAGAGAAGGCCTAGAGGCAGAAGAGCTGCTCTCCAACCTGTTAGACAAGGCCAACCAGTCATCGATTTACCAGATCAGCGACGGCAAAGACTTAAGGGGCGTTCACACTATCGCGGAAAATTCACACTTTCGCGCTGCGCTCACCGCATTGCATGAGTTCCTAATCGCCGATTATTCAAAAATAGAAAATTCCACTCTGGTAACTTAGGGCTTCTCTGATACCTCACTGGCTGCGCGTTGGAAAGGTCAGCGCACCGCGGTCAAAGTTCAACAAATTTGAACTTTGACCCAGCTCAAAACGTTTTGCGCATCGCGATAGGCCGCGCACAAGCGGCAAACCAGTTTGTGTACAAACCAATGGAACAGTGTGATTTTTCCGCGATAGTGTGAACGCCCCTTAAGAGTATGCAAAACTTAGACTGGGTGAAATAACACAGTAAACTCTTGTCATAACACCCCTGATATAAAGCTCTTCTTGATATAAAGCGCCCTGCCATTATTCTCCGCATCGTGTATGCATTGGTTATAGCACTCTCTGGATATAAAGCTCAAATTATTCCGGTCTCTTGAAGAAAGCTATAATGAGAGTTTACTGTAACCCCAGAGCTCATTACCCAGAGCTCATATATATACCATATATATACTCTCCAACAAAAGAAACTGTGCATGGTAAAAATTGCTGTATTTTTTCAAGAAGGTAGAAAATAAACACCAAATTCACAGACAATATTCTCTGACATTGTTAGAAAAAGGTTATGCACTCAAAACCTGCTCATGGCATAGTGCAGGACTTAGGCATGCCTGGGTGTTGATTTTACAATAGGGGTCCTACAGGTTGTTATGCAACAGAATTCCATAAAGTTCAGGTCTCGTTAGCAAGCCGTATAAAATGACTACCCAAATGCCAGAAGAGCATTTTGCAAGATTGTGTCCAGTACTCAAAACGTCATGCCGCGTCTGTCCTTAGCTGACGGTCATCAGGCCATTGAGCATGTTTGGGATGAGATGGAGCGCCGATTATGTCATCTTCCTCAGCAGCCAACAAACCTGCAACAGCTTGGTAGAGATCTCGTCCAGGTGTGGAATGACATCCCACAAGACTTTCATGCGCGTGTCATTGGCTCCATGAGGCGAAGATGCACAGCAAAGATTTTGTAAGCATATGTTCATGTACTGTTATTGTGTAAAGGAAAAGAGATTATACAGTCAAACACTGATAATTAGAGCACTGTTAATACAAAGTAATGCCTATAACAAGCAAAAGTTTAAGTCCAAAGTCTTTTGTTTTCAAGACTTATATTACAAGATTATTTCCAAGGACCTCGTATTATCAGTGTTCCATCGATATGAAGTTTGCAATTGATCACGTTCAAATGACATCACTTCCTACAAGATGTCATGGCATCAGGATTTTCAGCGTAATTTTTGGTGACGCGCTTCGGTTGCGCCGTGTTTCGAACAAATTTCGAGCAACACGCACGCATGTTTGGAACAATTTTCAGGGTGTGCGTGCGCGTACTTGATGGCGTTTAATACGCAGTAGCATTTTTCCTACGAAGATGGCATCTGTGAACGTGATCAATTAGTGGCCAGTTTGCATTAGAAGAGTTATGTTGCATTATGAAAATTATATATTATGCTGTAAGAAAGATTCAGAAAAGTTGCGCAAACAAAATAGGCATCATACCGGAAATTGACATAGTACTCCATGTTGTTCAAGAACCGCTTGTCCATGGTGATAGACATCAGTGCTGAATGGGGAGCTTCTCCTGGTGTCAGGTAGTCTTCCCGGGGCTTTTCCAGTGGCTCATGCTCACACTGACCTAACCCAACAGACCCACCCAATGCCCATTCATGTTTTCCACACACATGGTGGAGTAGGCCCCTCCATTTCTCCTGAAAGGTACGGGAAAATTCACTTATTAACCCTCGTAGCAGGTGATCCTTGGGACTGTTTTGAACAGTCTGTTTGTATTACGTGTACGGTATACACATATAAGCTTGCCGTGGGTTAGCGCAGGCACGGGCACACACCCCATAGGGGTGCAAAAACCATTTTCGTATCTGTATACAAATTGGAGGAACAAAAATCTGCATGATACATCTTGAATTCGGATTTTCGAGTAGTCCCATCGAGTTGTTACTGAACTTGTCTATCGACCGTGCCTGGATGAAGAGCTTTTCTTCTTCATTCAAAAAATTTGTTTTTCGTTATAAATTTAGCTTTGCGGTGCTTTAGAAGCCATGCCTTTGTTGGGAGAGCAAAAATATTCACGTGCGTAACTATATGATGTACGCCAGCGCAGCACGCGCTAACCCAGAGATTGCCTGTGAACCCTTACATGTTACCCCTGGTTTCCCTCTACAATGCTAACCCTGGGGTTTTGGCCGTTAACCCCGAGATTGCCCTCCTTAATCCTGGTCACTGGCAGGGTTAACCAACCCCGGCGTAACCGTCTTATTTTGTCTTAACCCGGGGCGGAAAAACAGTAGTGGCCCCCGGGCATCTCGGGGTTAAGGATTGCAAGTACCTTACATCCTGATTAAATTGGCCTTTGTAAGGGCCCGATTGCAGATTTTGTTTCGGCAGGGTGGCAAAGTGATGATGGGATGAAGAAGTGATGGGCATATTAGCAATGGTGCAAAGTGGATGTGGGGTAAATTCACTCATACATTCCTATATTTTTTGGCGGCATTCACTAATGACTGATGTGTCTCTGACAAATTTTGCAATGTGTTCACTGACTTGGAATGAAATGCATAGCACATGCATTCTACTCTTTATAACAACCCTAAATACAGTTTGCCTTTTGAGTTACATACCTGGCAGATGTCTTTTTTTCTCGGAAGGGTTCCACTCCAGACACCCCTGAGCTGTAAGAGGACAATATATTTGGAAATACTCAGCTCTGGCAAATGGTAAAAGAACGAGAGAGCTTGGCTGAAGCATACCTCATATAATTTTCTCAAATATAGTTAGAGGTCCAAGTGCTCGATAAAAGCCTACGAAACACAAATATACATCAGACAGTTTTTTTTAGACAAAGACTGGACAGTTTTAAACCCTTTTTAGCTTGGCACGTGCTCATGCCCAATTCAGCGAATATGGAACATGCCCACATACAAACTACATGTACATGCCCCCATAAGCAAAACTGGAATAAACATGATACAATACAGACAAGACAATACCTGTCAGTAGAGTGGGCCATTTCTCCTCCATGTTATTGGCTCTCAAAGGCGATACACCTATCATGGGACTACAAAGAAAAAACCCATAAATTTTTAATGAACTGTTGTCAGCTATGTGTTTCAATCACTGTAGCACAATCCCACTCAATTAATTTAAATTATGCATACACCAACCAAAAAGGTGCATAGTGCAATGTGAACATGTAGACTTGTTAGAAAATAACCAATGATTCTTAATCTGTTTTCCTTATGTCCGCCCCAAAACAACTTTGTGCACAGGCAATCAGGAGTGCAGGCCGTGGTTTAGGATGAAGTACATGTAGTTCAGGGCGAAGTGGTTTTGGGGACGGTTAACCCTTATTTGACAGTTTTCTTAAAAGTTAGACGAAGTACAGAGCTTATTTTTGCTTAGGTTGGTTTTTATCATGAATATCTAATAACGACACAGAGGGATAAAACTATTTGTAATGGTTTACCAATCATGTATACCGCCTTTAAGTGTTTACTGAGAAAAGGCATTATCTGATTTTCTTCAACTCATAGTCTTACCTGGGAGCTACACCGGATAGATGTGCAGGGGTGGATGTGGCAAATTTTAGTCCTGCAGATGAACTTGGTCCTGGAATGCTTGGTGAAGAACTCCTAAATGCACAGTAAAACATGTTAGCAAAAAGTTAAACCATGCAAGATTCCAACTTTGCCTTGTCCCATGTTTTTCAGAAAGACATCGATTTGGAGGTTAGAGCCACAGTCACAAACCATTCTGCACCAAAACAGAATGAGTTGACATATTATTACAGTCAGAATACCCTAAATGTTATTTTTACAATATGACAGTTCCATTTTTCAACAGCTAAATTTAAATGCCTCAGACGTGTGGCTTAACTTCCTCCTTGCCAGGGCTAAATATGGAAGTTCAGCAACAAGATCAAAATGTATTTTATTTGCCGTTAATTTCATTACTTTATGCCTTGGGTAAGACAACAAAATACATGAAACAAAAGTACTGGTTTGTAATACTACATGCATATTTGTTTAACAAGACCTCCAACACTGTACCTTGTACCTGTACACACACTAAATCACTGCATCATGATATAGGGCGATATAACTGATAGATTAGAAGCATATAATGTCGCAAGGCAAACTCAAGATTCGGGTGCTTCATATTTTGGCGCATGAGGGCTATTCAAGGCTACTATTTCCGGTAGAAAATATAAATGTTCACCCATGATGCGGAAGACAGAGTTCCGCAGCCTTGGAAAGCCCCCTGCCAATGTGGAATTCGCAAGAAACAGGACAAATCGTACCGGGGACAACTTGCAGCGAATTTACCGGGACATTTTGTCGGGACATTCAGACTTTTGGCAAGAGTTTTAGTGCCACTTTTGCCGGTACTAAATTCTTATCAACGCTCCAGTTGGTATTTTTTTAGTTTATGCCACAACTCGAATTTAAGGAAAATAATTATTGGAATCGATAACTTGGACGATTTTAAAATACCTTTTCCATTGGCATTTCCGTCGCAAATGTTGCGTTTCCATGAAAATTCTGTTTTTGTCACGCCCGCCTCCATACAAAAGTGTGTGAAACTGCTGCCGGCCGAGCAGTGTGTAAAGAAATAGGGCGTGCGCGTGATGATCTGTTTGGTTTATGGCCGGCCGCTTTGCGTGCAATCATATGCAATTTTTTTTTTCCGTGATTTTTCTCTAAAACTAAGCTTTTGCGACGGAAATGCAACTTATTCTAAAATTGTCAAAGCTATCGATTCCAATAGTTATTTTCCTTAAATTCGAGTTGTGGCATAAACTAACAAAATACCGACTCGACTGTGAAGTCGAGTTGGTACGACGGTCGAGTTGGTACGACGGTCGAGTTGGCAGGCAAACGGTCCACTGTAAACCTTTCAATATAACTTTATAAGTGGAGACTAGCTAAGATAATCTCAGCTCTTGCTTTATCATTTTTCATTGGGATGTGGTCTTTTCACCAGTAGAGCTGAGGGATGTCAGACAAGTCGACCGTTGAGACAACTCGACTTGAGACAAGTCGACCGTTGAGACAACTCGACCGTTGAGACATCTCGACCGTTGAGACAACTCGACTCGAGACAAGTCGACCGCTGAGACAACTCAGCGGACACACTTAAATTTTGAAATTAAAATAACATATTTTATTTTCAAACAATAAAAACATGTCGACCAGAACGGCCGTGTCACTGAATGGGTAAGCACCATCACCTCTCCCCTTTCATGCCTTTGACTTGTCTCAACGGTCGACTTGTCTCAACGGTCGACTTGTCTTTCTATTTATCGCACATACGGTCGAGTTGTCTCAACGGTCGAGTTGTCTCAACGGTCGACTTGTCTCGAGTCGAGTTGTCTCAACGGTCGACTTGTCTCGAGTCGAGTTGTCTCAACGGTCGACTTGTCTGACCCCCGAGCTGAGAAGCATTAGGCCATCGGAATGAAAGTCATAGAATACCGTCCTCCGCCCGCATGACCAAATGGCCGCCGCCGAAATTTTTCATTATTCAAATTTTTTTCATTATTTCAAAAAATTTGGAACTTCAACGTACTTTCAATACTTGTTCATGAAAGAAATCGATATATATGGCGCCAAACCGAGAAATTCCGATCAATCAACCAGATTTTTCGAAATCAGACGGCAGACGATAGTCTTGAGCGCGAGATCCAAGTGCTGACACACAATTCCACTGTTCGTGTTTCGGTGTAGCCGCGCGAGACTGCAAATCCGACTGAAGTCCCGGGGCGCGTTCAATAGCGCAATACGTATGCATACCGACAATACCTTCAACGGTGAAGGTATAGGAAAATACCCATACCGGCGTACGTATGTATTGTGCTATTGAACGCGCCCCCGATCTCACTTCGGCAATCTTCGGACGTACACGTATGTATTCCGTCATCTGATTGGCTGTTGCCATCGCGACATCGAATTTTGGCCAATGAAAAATTACGTCTCATCGGTCCGCGGTGTCTGCCTGTCATGCAATGATGGCAGACGTGAAAACGTAAGAAAAGTCCCGATTTCCAAAATTTCGTCCACTTTATGATCAATATGAAAGAAAAATAATGAAACCAAATCGTAAATAGAATACTAAAGAAACCATAAGAATATGAATTGATGGTGAGAATAAACCGTGGTATTTGGCGATTGATCTGATTAATCCGTAAGTCCCGTTTCATGTAGGAAGTGCACCTCTATCATTGTCTATGTACCCCTCGGGCACCTGTTTTACAAAATAATGAAAAATGAATAATGAAAAAGCCTCATGTGTTTTTGAAATCTTCCGGACGGTATTCTATGACTTTCATTCCGATGGCCTTAAGAACATGAACACGTGCGCGCACGCCATCACAAAAACAGGACAAAACAAATCATGTCATTTTCTCACCGTGACACACTAATTCCCCCTAAAACTCACCCAAACCTTGTCAGGCATAACCCCTACGCAGGTCCTTGAGGGAAATAACCAGCCACGATGATTATTTTGCCAACAATTCTAGCAAAACAAACCGGTATGCTCACTCTATGCTCACAGCCTAACCGTTGTCATGTTTGTGAAGTCTATCTGCCTAGTCTGTGTACAAAGGAATACCAATGCGCATTGGTTACCAGACTTGACCTTATCGCTATTATCGGTCGTGTGAGGGCAGCATTCAACGAAATGTTTAAAAAAAACGGCTTTTTGTCTCATGAGACAAAAACTATTTCTTTTGCTCATCTCTCAAAGACTATAACACTTCAGACCAAATCATTTCAGGGGAAGTTTTCTACGGTCATCATGTTTATATTGTGTAAGTTAGGCGTAAATCTGTGAACATTTCTGATTTTCGAATTACCAATGATGTATACTGCCTTTAACTGATTTTCTTGTCCAACATTTCTTCGTCCATGCTTATACGGAGGAAGGAACAATCGTTTTACCCCTGTAAATTGACGTCAAAGACGTATAAAAGACGCAAACACAGGAATGTCCCATGTTTTGCAAATTTTTTGATGTAAAAAATCAGTTTTGTAAAAAGAAAAAAGAAGACAAAAAAAGATCCCACTCGACAGACTGAAGCAAGTTTAGTCATGACGTTGTTTGCCACGCCCACGCACTGTGATTTCACAGAATGGGGAATTCCCACATTGTTTAGTCTTTTGTTAGCGCAGCTAGTGCGTACGTACGTACTCGAGCTTGATTGGGCCTTTTTTTCCCCCCCGAGTGCTATCGTGCAAACAGAAATGGGAAGTGTTCTCTTTTACTTCCAAATTATACTATAACTTCACGGAGTTGAAAATTAATGTACACCGTTGTGAAAGACCATATAATTAAAGGCACAGGCTCGTCGCTGTGGCAAAACCCCTCCCTCGAAAAATTCCTGGATCCGCCGCTGTTAAATGATAGCATCATTTAACGTAGCAGTTCTTGCTAAAACCCCAGTGGAGTAGGCAAATTCAGCAAAGAAAGCCATTATTAGGTGATCGGGCCAACAGCCCCGATCACCTATTGCTCTCGTACGATTTCTTTGTCTTTTTTAGGTGATCGGAACTCATTCCGATCACCTATTACTATTGTACGATTTCTTTTTTTTTTTTCTTCTTTTTCCACTCAAACGTTTCCAGAGCTTTTCTTCAAAACGGTTCAAGCTATCAACTTGAAACTTGGTAGGAACATCAATCCCAATGTGAAGGTGTGCACTGAAGTGTGACGTCATTGTGACGTCATCGGGTATCAAATTACAACCCAAATATGACTAAAATATGCATGTTTTAAAATGCTTCCGTCTAGAAAACCACGTGACCCATGATCTTCGTATTTGACAGGCTTATATATCAGATCATGGCCTACAATTTTCTTCGTGTGGGCATTTTCATCTGACCCTTCCTTCTGGGGTCAATCTGAGGTCAAAGTTCAACGAAAACGAAAATCTCAATTTTTGCACTTATTGAGCAACAATGCCCATCAAACCAAGCTGAATCTTTAAGTAACTAGGTACAGGCATAGGTCCTATGGCAGACTTTCACCAGCGTGTATAATATTATGATGGCATCAAGCGTGACGTCATCGTGACGTCATCAAGTATCAAATTACACACCCAAAAAAACCAAAATATGCATATTTTAAAATGCTTCCGTCTTGAAAACCACGTGACCCATGATCTTCGTATTTGGCAGGTTTATAGATGACATTCTGTTCTACAATTTTCTTTGTGTGGGCATTGTCATCTGACCCTTCCTTCTGGGGTCAATTGGAGGTCAAAGTTCAACGAAACTGAGAATCTCAGTTTTTACACTTACCAGTAACAATGCCCATCAAACCAAGCTGAATCGTTAGTAAATTAGATACAGACATAGGCCCTACGGCAGACTTTCACCAGAATGTATAGTATCATGATGGCATCAAGTGTGACGTAATAAAGACGTCATCAGGTGTCAAATTACAAAAATTCAAAGGTTATTATTTTCAAAATTCATATCTCAAGAACCGTAATAGATACTTGAACAATTCTTTCACAACATGATAAGTCTAAATGAACTGAACAAATCATACGATGTCATGACCCCTGTGTGACGCCTACTTCCGGTCCAAACCAGAAGTTGTTCGAAAATGTGCAATTTTTTAGCATTTTGAATGCAAATAGATTCAAAGTGGTAGTGAATTTGACCATATTTCTACGGAACGAAATGTTTCCACACATGTGGACCTTTTGACTATACCATTGGTGACGTCATTACATGGACGGTGGTTACGTAATGTGGTGTCAAATCACGCAAATTTGGAGCTGAGATGTTTTAAAATGCTGTATCTTGAGAACTACAGCAGATATTTGCATGATTCTTTCGCCACATTTAAGAACTTGACGTTTATCAAATTGTTGAACAATTTGTGCACAACATTGTGACGTCATGATATCGTCACAGGTGTCAAATTACAAAAATTAAATGGTTATTATTTCAAAAATTCATATCTCAAGAATCGTAATAGATACTTGAACAATTCTTTCACAGCATGATAGGTCGCAATGAACTGAACAAATCATACAATGGCATGACCCCTGTGTGACCCAAACCTGCGGTCCAAACCGGAAGAGGTTCGAAAATGTACACTTTTTTAGCACTTTGAATGCAAATAGAGCCAAAGTGGTAGGGAATTTGACCATAGTTCTACGGAACGAAATGTTCCCTCACATGTGGACTTTATGACTACATATATACCACTGATGACGTCATCACGTGCACGGTGGTTACGTAATGTGGAGAAATTATTTGTTGGGTCCCTTGATAATTAAGCTAACTCAGTCGTTTGAGGGCGCTATACCAAGCCTTCACTAATCTGACGATTTGCGCCCATATATAGTGCTCGACTTCTAATAATAGAACTTGTATCTAGGCGCCTGTCTCGGGTCAGAGGTCATTTATGTATCTTTTTAAGGAGGATGTCTGGGCTACACGGCCAATGATATACACGTACGTGCGCGAGTAGTGAATAAGTCAGACAGACGAGACATAATAAGCAGGGCATCATCGCCAGGAAAGTTGAATAAACACTAGATAGCACAAGGACATTTACTTTTGGTGACTTATGTACGGCTAGCCTTAGTCGGCGGACCAGAGTAAATATGTCTTCTCCCCGAAAACTGTGAATGTGACATGCTGGAAATCGTTGCTGTGTTGGAAATAAAATAAACATGGTGGACCGCAACTCAAGTTGACTGGAGCGTCAGTTTATTCTAGATGCACACACAGCGCACAGCCCGCACCAAAATCTTACTATTTTTCATCTCAAAAATTCATCCACTTTTACCTGTCCAAATCTAACGAGCAACAGTTCATTAGAAAGCTTAGAGTTTCAGTCATTCACTAACGGACATACAACAGCCGTCGGAGGTATGACCGACAGCCCAGGCTTTTATGAATGAACTACTCTCGCCCCGACCAGCTTTTCCCGAAGCGTTGCGATCGGGAGTATTCGGCCCTTAAAAATTGCCGCTCGGCTGGGCGCGCATGCACTTCGGGTGCTTTCCGCGGATCCGAATACTTGTGACGTACATGAAAATGGTTTCCCTGAATTACTAGCTGAAGCGGTACTGTACACGTCATTGCGTCCTCGTTATCGGTAGGTGGTCTACAACCGAAGTTACGAAAAAGGGAAAAGTAAACTCAATTTCTTGAGGTGAAATCTTCATTTTGAAAGGTAGGAGGTTTCACTGAATGAATTTTACATGTCTTAACAATTATTTGTGCGAGTTTGGAATGTTAAATGTGTTTATTTTTTTACAGAGAGCGTATTTTCTATACCCTTTCAAAAGTCTTTTGATAGAAACGAACGCCACGCTGTAGGTGTGTGTGTTGGCCTATTGAATGGGGCACTCGCCCGTGAAAGCACGGCGTGATGCATGGCGTGACCCCGGTCGTTGGAATCTGGTTGTGTCAACCACTAAGTCGTAAAATCATGCTGTTTTGGTAATTTTATAACAAAATACACATCTCACATATATGCAGGATATATTTCTAGGGACGTCAGAATTACAATTAGCCCAATTTTTTAGGCCTCCTGTCCGTTAAATTTTGAAAGGAAGGTATAACCCTCCCCATATTTAAAAAAAATGGTACAATCGTAGTTCGTACATAGGATGCACAATGCCTTTTTTGGGCGATACCATTATTACTAGAGGTGTGTTTTTTTGCGCATTCCTGGAGTTGCAGATCTAAGTAATCAAAATTCAAATTGAATTTGTTTTTTTGGTTGTCGAATTGATGTTTTATTTTGTTCACTATATCAGCTGTAAATACAATTAAAACAATAAATACAAACCAAACTTTAAGTATTAAAGAGAATAGGCCTACAACTTACAAGTTTTTAAAAGTCATACTCATAGCCGCCCTAATTGTTTCAGTCAGGTCATTAAAAAAAGAAAAGGAAAAAAAAGGAGAAAGTTAACTAAATCTTAAGTGAGGGCATGGTATAATAAACTATCCTGTTGTCTCTACTTAATAAACTACCCTGTTGTCTCTACTTCCAGTATCAAGATTAAAGACTATGGCCGAGCCAGAAGAAAACCAGGAAAACCCTCCACCTGGAGTATCACACTAGCATCCGCATCCTCCACTTCTTTAAATTGACTTTTGACCTTGAAGATGAGTAATACAATACCTCAAATAATGTTACTGGCCTTTATTTATCACTTGTTCAGCTATATCATTGCCAGTAACTGTTATTTCATCTGAAGTTTGTGGAGACGTCAAATTATATTGTTTTCTTTGGAGAAAATGTGCTTGTTTCCATGGCAACCATTAATTTTATTAAAATAAAATGCTTGTTTCCATGGCAACCATTCATTTTATTAAAATAATTTATACTTTTTCTGAAAGACCATACCACATTACCCTTATGCAGAAAGTTTTATGAGAATACTTCAATTATAGCAGAGGTTATACTGATTTATGTTACTAAAATCATTCAAATTATGTCGTTTTGGGGCCATTGTGGGGTATACGCAGTGAATGTATGGTCGGGCTTCATCGAATGATAGATATTTTAATACATATAACAGGATATCTCAAAAAGTACTTGTCCAATTTTCTTCATTTAAAGAGCATTGTATTTCTGTCATCAAGACCTTTCATTTGATATATAGTTTGGGTGTTTGGGACAAGGAATAAATTTTGGCCTGAAAACCTAGTAGTACAATTTTAGCGTTGAATAGTCAGAGTCATGTCTTGAGAATTCCAATACTTTTTTCAACATCAAACAACTCAAGTTTTCAAACAATCTCAAAACTGTGTCGTCATCATCATTTCAATGTTTATGTCACCCGATCACCTTGCGTTTGTAAAAAACACAAACGCGAAGCTCTAGTTTTTTTTTTTTTTTTTTCCCTTTTCTTTTTCTTCTTTTTCCACTCAAACGTTTCCAGAGGTTTTCTTCCAAACGGTTCAAGCTATCAACTTAAAACTTGGTAGGAACATCAACCCCAATGTGAAGATGTGCATACAAGTGTGACGTCATTGTGACGTCATTAGGTATCAAATTACAAACCAAAAATGACCAAAATATGCATGTTTTAAAATGCTTCCGTCTGGAAAACCACGTGACCCATGATCTTCGTATTTGACAGGCTTATATATCAGATCATGGCCTACAATTTTCTTCGTGTGGGCATTTTCATCTGACCCTTCCTTCTGGGGTCAATCTGAGGTCAAAGTTCAACGAAAACGAAAATCTCAATTTTTGCACTTATTGAGCAACAATGCCCATCAAACCATGCTGAATCTTTAAGAAACTTAGTACAGGCATAGGTCCTATAGCAGACTTTCACCAGCGTGTTTAATATTATGATGGCATCAAGCGTGACGTCATCGTGACGTCATCAAGTATCAAATTACACCTCCCAAAAAACCAAAATATGCATATTTTAAAATGCTTCCGTCTCGAAAACCACGTGACCCAGGATCTTCGTATTTGGCAGGTTTATAGATGACATTCTGTGCTACAACTTTCTTTGTGTGGGCATTTTCATCTGACCCTTCCTTCTGGGGTCAATTGGAGGTCAAAGTTCAACGAAAACGGAAATCTCAGTTTTTACACTTACCAGTAACAATGCCCATCAAACCAAGCTGAATCGTTAGTAAATTAGATACAGACATAGGCCCTACGGCAGACTTTCACCAGCATGTATAGTATCATGACGTCATCAGGTGTCAAATTACAAAAATTCAAAGGTTATTATTTTCAAAATTCATATCTCAAGAACCGTAATACTTAGTCTACACCCTTATGGCGTAAAAATATCATTTGTGTGCAACTTCGGGTACAATCTTTGATTTTTTCATGGATTACTCCTTGGTTAGTGGGAAACCCAAATCCGCTTGTTGCCTAATTTTGCTGACCCCGAAAAGGTGCTTTTTCGAGGTTTTTTGGAAATAAAAATGCAGACGACGCGACGTGGAATTTAGCGCACGAAGAAATATTACCCAATCACGAAGATGCCCAACTAGGAACCCTTCCGTATTAAGAACTGTACATACTGCGTTCGAATTTGGGTTCAATTCGCAAAGTGATCAGGTGATGGTATCGCACACTACAGACAAGGCTAGTTTCTACTAACAGTTGATGCAGTCACAAGATACGTGTTAATTTTGGCCGTGCCGTATCGCCATATGTGAAATCACGTCTGTGAAGTTGGTATAGTGTCATAATATCGGGTTTGTTTATGCTTGTATAATCATGGAGGTAGGAACTTTCTTTTCCTACCTCCATGGTAGGCCCTAGAGTGTGACATTGAATCGAGTCATTTTTTGTGAAAGAAAGTTTGCAATAATCGGGTTTTGATATCGTTTCGTCCTCAATGTTTCTCACACTTATTAACAACATTGCGACAACCATCGACTGTCCATTTCGTGGGGCAGTTTCTTCAGTTTGTTCCTCGAGGACATCATGCATGGTTGCGCTTTGCACATATCGTGCTTCCATTGTTAAACGGTCTAAGTGTGTCCCACGAAATGCGGCTATTCGATACGGTCTATACGGAAACAGGATAAAGCTGTGGTTACTTTGGGGGAGGTGGGTTGTTTTCATACATGGGAATAAAGTTGTCTGGAGAGACGAGATGTACAAGTCGAGCTGTCTTAATGTATAGCTATAGGCCTACAGTATATGTTTATATTTCGCTGATCATTCGTGGCGAATTTGTAGTTGTACCCTTTGCTTAATTCAAGCGAATAAATACCTGATGAGGGTATCATTTTCAGTGACCCCATTTTTTCTGAGTTTACAAGAAAAACCGGAACGAACACTCAACACTGTACCCAGACGTTATTAATTTTCCTTCAAACGATCTTTTAAACATTGAAAAGGGGATTTCGTCTTTTGTCATTCATTTTAATAGCACTTTGGTTTTTACGTTCGTTTCTGGTTCATAATGGTTTTTTTTTCAATCGTTACATAGTTTCAAAATGTGTCCAGGACAGTTTTATCAATGGGCTTCTAGTAGAAATAGGCCTAACCCCCTTTTAACAGTTTACCAATCATCTGTTCTGCCTTTAAAACCCAGTGTTGTTTAGTTTTCTAATCCTGGTCAAAATTTTGTATGTCATCGCACATTTAAAAGGACCATATTTTCAGTTCACATAGTTTGAGTATAACGTCGACTGCACTTATCACTTTTTTTCTAAATATTTGGACTAGTAGATGATATTATGGCAAAATAAAAGCCTAATAAGCCCGAACAAAATACCGTTCTGAATTTTTCTGGTACACAAATCATGCACAAGTGACTCCAGTCTCTATTATAGGGAGCATGCTGTTTTAGTATGATTAAGTGATTACTACTTTTATAGGGATTATTACCCAGGGACCGCTGGGGTGAATGAATTCGATACAAATGTGGACAAATCCATATGAGTTTGGGAAATCTGGATGCAGTGAAAAGCAACTTGGCTCCACCGGGATTCGAACCGCATTCCTTCTGCTTAACGTGCAGACGCCCTACCGGAGCTATGAAGCCAACTGGTGGTCTCGAATCACGGTAGTACAGTTGTTCCTCACTGATTGGGATTTGCTATTACGTGAGCTTAGCAAGGCATACAGAGAAATAACCACCCCTCCCAGAGATTAAGTTTTGTTAGTTTTGTTTTCATAAAAATCGTCTATAAAACACTAATTTATTACAGAAAAACAACTCTAACAAGCCTGAAATTATTCATACCCTTACCATATTTTGAATCGTGTAAATTTTGAGGAATGGGAGTCTTTTGGCTTAAGTTACAAGAGTGTGAGAGGCAGCTGAAGAAATGACTGCAAAGAGACATTTCAAGAAATACATGTACATCATTTCGGGGGTATTTTATTGACAGATTTGCTGAAAATATGTCTAGCCTCCTTAGATCAGTTCAAAGTCCTTTTTACAATCAATGGAAAATGCCTTGTGGTACTGGCTCACAACGTATCTGCGTGGAATTTGGCCAACTCCGCTAGTCTCCAGGTCCGGCATTGAAGTTGAAAGGCTCTCCCCCATCTCGATTGAGTTGAGGTCCCGACTTTGGCCTGGCCACTCTACGCCTGCAGCATTATCCCGGAACCATTTCGTGACTGACTTGGCAGTGTGTTTTGGATCGTTGTCCTGCTGATATGTCAAAATGCTCCCTGAGTTTCTCTGCGGACTGCTTGATGTTTTTCTTCAGGATCTTAATTGATATACTCAGTCACACACTTTGGCGGGCTATAATGTTAAATATCTTCATTACGAGTTAATTGAAAAAATCATTACAAGTTCTGCTAGACAGTTGTCCTTATATGCGTTAGCCGGCATAGTTATGAATAATAGTTTTCGAAGTTCCACGTATATTATTAATCTTGATCACATGAATCCAAAATTTATTCATCTTAAGACTTTCAAAAATAAATAAACTTGGCATTCTCAGAACCTTGAAAGAACCTCTCTCCTCCCATCAAACATTCTGCTAATGGAGCCCAGTACGATCTAAGATAACCTTTTCCTTATTCACACGACCCTGACTTGTCTTTAGATATTCACTTGGCATTTTCAAACTCCGAGAAAGAAATCACCAAAATTACCCAAATTGTGCCAGTGAAGCCCAAAAAATGCAATACACAATTTCCATCGACCTCAGCCAGGTAAGTCCGATGTCTAAATTGACCTTGATCACTGACCTTAGTCACATGACCCTGACATATAAACATCCTGGAATCTAGACTTCATAAATAAACTCTACATCACCATACTGTACACCTTGCAAAAAACGTTCTTAACATCTAAATGGATCAACCGAGGTATACAATTTTCATCACTCCGATCCATGGGGAGCCAGCGGTCCTATTAAAGTGGCCTTGACCCTGGCCCTAGTTAAATGAACGCAGCATCCTGTAAATCGTAGTACAGACAACATGATTGTTGAAATTGACCAAACAGGGACCGACAAAGTACAATTTTTTTTATGATTAGTGACCCCTTGTAACCTTTACATTAACCTTTGACCTTGAAGATGTCCTTAAAAAATTGGAGACTTTAATAAATAAAGTCAGCATCCTGTAAATCCTATACAACGGACACCACGATTCTTAAAATTGACCAACGAGGGGCCGTCAAAGTTTAATTTTAAGATTTTTTACCCTAGTTGTGACCTTTAAATTGACTTTTGACCTTGAAGATGACCATATGAATCTTAAAGACTTTAATAAATGAACTCAGCATCCTGTAAATCACACCACGATTGTTGAAATTGACTTGGGAAAGGGCCGTCAGAGTGCAATTTTGTGATTGTTGACCCACTGTGACCTTTAAATTGACTTTTGACCTTGAAGATGACCATAAAAATATTAAATACTTTAATAAATGAACTCAGCATCCTGTAAATCATAGAATAGACACCACGATTGTTAAAATTGACCAGGGAAAGGGTCGTCAGAGTGCAATTTTGTGATTGTTGACCCTCTGTGACCTTTAAATTGACTTTTGACCTTGAAGATGACCATAAAAATATTAAATACTTTAATAAATGAACTCAGCATCCTGTAAATCATAGAATAGACACCACGATTGTTAAAATTGACCAGGGAAAGGGTCGTCAGAGTGCAATTTTGTGATTGTTGACCCTCTGTGACCTTTAAATTGACTTTTGACCTTGAAGATGACCTTAACAATCTTGGAGACTATAAAAAATGAACTTAGCATCCTGTAAATCCTCGAATGGGTGCCCGATTGTTAAAATTGACCAACGAGGGGCCGCCAAAGTGCAATTTTATGGTGTTGACCCTTTATGACCTTTAAATTGACCTTTGACCTTGAAGATGACCTCTTAAAAATTGGCAACAACCGGATTTGAATTCCTTGATATGAAATTAACTTATCCTCAAATTTGCCAAGATTGTACCCGAAAATGCATATGGGGTCCCTTAGTGCTGTAGACTAACTGTTCCACAGACGGACTACTTCTGTTATCGTAAACAGAGAGCCCCATATACTCCACACACAGCCCCCGTGGTTACTGCACATTCCTATGGGCACACACAACTTCCGGCGAGTTCGTGTCAGTGGTACACACTTCAACGCTAAAACGAATCGGGCTAAATAAGATCGGAACACTTCGGGTAAAGATTTGCGCGTTCTGATTGGCCGGTTGGCTTAGAAACGTCATCATCGGAAAAGAGTATGCTTCCAGCTAGCCTGGGGTCCATTCGCGTACAAAATCGACCGCGGGTTGCAACTTTTGCGATCAAAAACATTTTTTTCTCGTCCATAAAGCGATCCATAATCAACGTGAATCACCAAGCGACAAGGTATGTATACAAAAGTAGACATTAAACAATCCTACCATACTGACAAAAAGTCCGTAAGGCCTACCATTTGTCGCAAAAATGTACTTTTAGGAGGGCATGTTGAGCAGGAATCCGAGACTTCGCTCGCGTGCAATGTCCACACCGACGTACGACCGAGTTCCACGCCGTGTGTAGGGCCGGGACGTACGGCGGTGGTGTGCCCACTGCATACGCGATGATCTCGTAATTCCCGTGAAACAAGCAATGATGCAGCGTTAGAAAACCTGCGTTTTACGTCAATCTGTGCAAAATTGTGTGCCAATTTTGTAACTGATATTGAATTTATTAACATTCAAAGACAATACGTGATATCAGATACACCAATTAAAGATATTTAGTTGTTACTTAACAAATGAAGGCAAATAATTTGTTGAGTAATATTATTCTTTGTCAATTATTTTTGCAGCTTTTCTGTGGTCCTCGTCCTGTGACATACCACCAGTGAGCCTGAAGATGAAAAAGGGTAGTACGAGTCCCTTGATGATGCAGAATCGTCATCCATAGTTGAGCCTCCTGCCCGTAGTAACATCTGTAATTACTATTATTTGTAAAGATTTAAATATAACCTCTAGGCTCCACATCCGTTTGTTTTGATCAAAACATAAATTATTTATCTCTGAAGAATAATACGTCATTCTCTTCTCTGTTTTGTATTTAATGTAACTTTGTAAGCAATTTGGAAAGTTGTACAGTTTGTGTGTGGATGCGCTTCCTGTCATTCTTTTTTGCTGCCCTCAATCCACACCTCTCCAAAATAGTATTGGCTTGGTAATTAACACATACAGTGATTGATTATGTCAATTAAATTATTGATGCAAGTCCCAATCTTGACAATAGACAGATTTGATTATATCAGTATCTCTTATCAATCTATTTTTCAACATTAATTGGGGAAAAATAAGGTTCCCTTAACAATCAACATTTTTGCATAAATTATGCAAGTTATGGGATTTCAATATAAACTAATTATCTGTAGTTAAGCAGGTTTGATTATTACAATGTCTTGCATCATTTAATTAAAGTAAATACTTTCAATTATCCAAACCGACTGTAGCTTCGCAATGCAAAACCCGATTTGAAAAAAATAAACAGATTTCTTCTAGTCAATAACCACTCTTTCAATTGACACTGATTTTAAATCGATGTGGGCTTTAAAATAAAAGGGTTGAAACTGCCTAAATTATAATTATAGATACTTGAACAATTCTTTCACAACATGATAAGTCTAAATGAACTGAACAAATCATACGATGTCATGACCCCTGTGTGACGCCTACTTCCGGTCCAAACCGGAAGTTCTTCGAAAATGTGCAAATTTTTAGCATTTTTAATGCAAATAGATTCAAAGTGGTAGTGAATTTGACCATATTTCTACGGAACGAAATGTTTCCACACATGTGGACCTTTTGACTATACCATTGGTGACGTCATGACATGGACGGTGGTTACGTAATGTGGTGTCAAATTACGCAAATTTGGAGCTGAGATGTTTTAAAATGCTGTATCTTGAAAACTACAACAGATATTGGTATGATTCCTTCGCCACATTTAAGAACTTGATGTTCAACATATTGTTCAACAATTTGTGCACAAAATTGTGACGTCATGATGTCGTCACAGGTGTCACATTACAAGATTTCAAAGATTATTATTTCAACAATTCATATCTCAAAACGGTGCAAGCTATCAACCCCCCAGCTATGGCGGATATGCAGGGAGGAGATATTAGTTACCGGATTAGTGTATACAGCAGCCGATTTCACGAAACTTTACGCAATTGCGCAAGTCCACCTACGCCATAAGTTATTGCGCAAGTAATGGCGTAAGTGGACTTGCGCAATTGAGTAAAGTTTCGTGAAATCGGCTGCTGAACTTCCATTTTTGCCATTCCACAGGTGATAACAACGTCTGAAATTCATCACAAAATGTTCATTTACCCCGATCACCTGGCGTTTGTAACAACAAACGTCATACCTCTAGTTCTTTCTAGATTTTCCATTTTTGTATCCGCTTTTACTTGTCTTTATTTTTATTGGGTAACTAATAAAACCAAGATGGCGGCAAGATGGAAACCATGCCAGGACTTTTTATGCTTCCTCTGCCAATGAACAAGTTGGTAAACATTGAGTTTGACAAGGATGTTGTGCTGACCAAAATGAAGGAACTGAAACACGATGCGAAGGCAAGGCATGGGCTTCCTGAGGAGCTGGCAATCATTTTTTTTTTAAGTGTGCACTGTCATTAAAGCATGTAAATATAACCCAATCTTATGTTGGTATTTTTTACCCCATTATCAGGATAATTATTTGATTGTATTTCAACTTGCAGCATGACTTCATAACGTTGGCACCGTACTCCAGTTTTCATCTCAAGCACCTACGGAACATGATGGCCGACATTCATGTCCCTTACAAAGAAACAATAAGGTAGTCTTTTCAAGGCTTTCTGTACTCTCCTTAAAGGAGCGTATCCAGATCACGTTTTGAGCCCCCAATTTTTCACAAGGGTGTTGAGATTTTGTTACCATATCATTTGTCATTTGTTTCCTCATTACCATTCTGAAATTTCGCGCTTCCAATCCACATATTTCCATGGATATCGTTTTTAAAAAACCACTGATATTTTGTAAACTAATTTATCCAGTTACATAAAGCGGTGTATTGATTACACCAACATTTTTTGCTTCCACATCCAAATTAAAGATTGCAGGTTTTCTGTTGTTAAAAGTTAGAACGAAATCCATTATCTGGAAAAATCTGAACAAGCTCCTTTAAAGGCCCATTGTATCATTTGCAATGACCCAATTTTGTTTTTCATGAGTTGACAAGAAAAACCTTACTCAAAGTGTTGATAGCAATGGTAACAAACACCACATGAATTTATTTCCGTCCAAAATGGTATTTCATGTTTTCAAAAAAAATGTCTCGTGCACGGTACTTTTTCACCATTCACTTGTACACAATATCCATAGATTGTCAAGGTTTTCTGAAGCATTGATGCATCTATGTAGCTAAAATTTCTTCAGGCTAGTTTACCAACATTCTTCCTTAGATGTTACACTCTTATTCCACGAATCTGTAAAACGTTTTATCTTGCAAATGATACATAGGGTCGTTAAGCCTGAATACTGCATAATCCAAAGCGTTTGTCCAACCTACATATACCATAGTTAATCATGTGGTCCTTATAAGGATTCAAATCCATGAAGAAGTGCAATAAAATAAAATGAAAAAGTCCTTTAATAACGGGATCAACTAAAAACATATACTAAAAACACATAGCGTGCTCAGGTGAGACTCAAACCCACAACCTCCTACATACAAGGCAGACGTCTTAAACAAAAATCCCGACTGTCTGTGATGAGAATTTTGGTCACGGACCTGAGACGACTTCCGAAACAAGTATTGATACTTATCTTCAAGCACACTTGAATTCGTGATTCTGATTGGTGGATCCATTGCAACAACAGTTTGACCTTGTACTGTGTACCGTCTTCCGATTTTTATGTCGCACTCTGCATGATGCGCCCTGGTATTCTAAATGCACTGCGTCTCCTACACAGAGCTAACTGAATTCAAACGTGACATGTGTGCGTCCGATGTGGCGCGCGGTACTCTGCATTTTGAGCTCCTCGCCCTCAACCGCGCATTTGTGTGTCAAGTTTGCTTGAAGATAAATTTGTTATCCCAGTCGCGTTCGTTGAATATGGCATGATGTAGTGCGTCTGTGTCCAATATATATTCGGCCTTGTGCTATGTGAGACACAGATGCACTACATAATGCCGTATTCCACTCGCGCTCGTGGGATAACACTGATATTACCTTAAAGCAAACTTGAATCCATGATTCGGATCTATGGAAATGCACAGTGTGACATTGTGCTCTTAACCCCTTCCAATTTTGAGACACTTTGCGTAATGCATTCAAGTTTTCCAAGTTTTCTTTATCACACTCGCGCTCGTAGGATAACTAATAACGTGTATAGTGTTTACATTGTAAACAAAGCAGACACAACTACAAATAGACTGGAAGTTAGAATACTACAGCATGTACACTACAGGTGTATTTATACTTTATAACTCCCGACTACTCCAAACTAGGTATTTTTTACAGGATCATTGAGTTAACTACTGAAGTATTAACACCTGTATATTTCAATGTACTTTTTAAAAATATGTTAACTACCATAAACAAAAAATAAAATGTGAATTCCTGTAAAAATATTCAAGACTGTCCCAGGTCATAAATTTGGTGACTCTGATTGACTACTCTGATTTCAAGTCCCTCTATCAATGTGACTCATCTTGAGTCACGTTGGAGTTGCTAAAACTGACTCAAAAGGGCCTCTACTTCAATTCTTAGACATGCTGTTTAATTTGTTTTACTGTTTGATCTCGTTATTAACGTGTCAATTTGGTGTCAAAATATAAAGTACTGTTGAAATATCTTAAGGTTTTTCCTAATTTAAGTACATGTTCCGTTAAGTATTTTCACACGTAAAATCTGATTGAGAAAAAATTTGTTCTACAGTGTTAACAATTCTTAATCTTTAGCAGCTGGTACAACTATATTCTTTTGTAATCATAATTTGAAAGACACTTAATCATGGTAATCAAACTTTTAAAAAATGTAAAAAATATCTCTACAAACTTAGTACTGTATACTACTGACCCGACTATAGTTGGGATGGGTGTCGTAAAATATAATACAAATATGACCTAAGGTCAGTATAAAGAGTTTTTTCTGTATTATCATTAAAGATTAGTGGAAATCAATAATGTGAGTAGTACATTTCATCTTTCATTGCTAATATCTACATCAATATAAAACTGTTGTACAGCATTGTAATTTTAAAAAATATATAAATTTGGAGGCTGTTCATTTTAAAAAGATACATTTCAGTGCTGTTTTTACAATTTGTACGCAGGCTACCGTGTTTTCAACTCGCGCTTTGCGGCTGGCATAACAATGCATACATTTGTAATAATGGTCGCATGCCACAGCCAGCACTGCTCGTTCACACATATCACAAAAATTATAATTGCCCGGCAAATTTCACAAAGTTTGCCTCTGAATTATGTAAAATAATGTGGATATTTCATCCTCAAATACATTTACACAACACACACCATCGTAAACCGCCACATGAATGTGACTGAAAGGCACTTTTTTCTTTAGAAATATTTCGGCACTTTTGTGCCAAAATATCAGACGGGACTAAGTTAAATGCATTTCACACGGAGTCCGATGTTGTGCTGTTTGCCATTGAGGTCACCCCTACAGAATTTTGGGAAACTCATGTCAGTTATTTGACTTTATGTCATTTGTAGAAATGCTGACGCAACTTAAAAGCCCCCTTTACTTTTTTGGTTATATGCTCAGTGATTTGACCGGCCAGCCTATCATAATTTACCTTTTTACCAATGGCATTGAAGAGAGTTAAAGCACCTTTAAGCTCTTTTCGTACTGGCGAATCGTCAATTCTAATCGGAATAACGGCACTACCACTGTTGGTTTTTAGTTTTAGTGCATGTTGCATGGCAAACAAACAGTCCTCTGAGCTATTGAAACTTTCGCTCAGGATGAGGACGACACAGGCACTACGGCTCATTAAGTCGACTTGTTCTGTGTAGACGTATGAACCTGCCAAAGCATGTGCATCAGGAGTGCATCCCTGAAGGCTGCGGTTCTGGAGCTTGGGAAGGAATGTTTCGTTCACCCAATCCTGTTCCTCGTCTGCATACACCACATAGAAATCGTATACTATGGCTTCTTGTTCCTCATTCTGTTCGGCTGGTTTGTCTGTGATGGCCATCTGGCTGATACTGCTTAAGAGGGACGCTGCACCCCCATCCGGTCCACTTCGTTGCTCATCGGTGGAAGGAATGGTTTTATTCTTTGCATCCTTCATGGCTTCAGGATATGATTTCTGCTTTGATTTACCTGTCGCGCTCTTCGATTTACCTGTTGCGCTCTCTGATATACCTGTACGACTTGACAGGTGATCTGATGAGGTCTCAGTTGCCTCTGCCTTCATCTTTCCAGAGTCTGCCTCCTCTTGCGTAGGGGATTCCCATGCCATCTTGAGGGTGCCTCCAGCGCGAGGTGGCGGCGATAGAGCTGATGCTGGCTCTCTTGATCTCAACACCTCCAAAAGATCATCGTTGTTAGGAATCGTTTGGCAGTGGTCTGTTAACACCCGCAGTTCCCTTGGGTATTCTTTTCGCAAGGGACCAAAGCAGTGCTTTAGTAGGCAGCTACTCCCAAATTTGGAGATTGCCTTCCTCAAAGAGTTTGCTACTTTATCTAGACAGGCTAGGTCTGCCGTGTTATCTCGAATCAAACAAAGGTAGCAGCGAAAATATTCATGGAAGTAGCCCGTGTACTGTTCGGTGGAAGATTGTAATTCCAAGCAAACTTCAAAATGTATAATGGCATCTTGGTACTCGCCTAAATCGAACAGGCATCGTCCAAGAGCCCGCCTGGCATGCTTGTCTCTGCCACCAGGTTTGCAATCTATGGCTATTTTCAGGAACTCGAGTTCCCTTTCCAAATAGCGTCTGAATTCATTTGATTCTTCTGTGCTACATTCTGCCAGAAGATGAAGGACTTTAGCAATGTTCAACAGGTCCCATGCAGCATTTCTGAAGTATATGGCCTGCCGACAGTCTATCATGGCCAACTCAAGGAGGTTTCTGTCTGGCGGTGTATACCTTGTACAATCCTCCTTCACCTTTCGTTGCTTCCACTCAAAGAACTTCAGACGTACCATACCTCTTGTACTGAAGGCGTAGTAGTTGTACTGAGTGCCATCGATATCGATTGATCTGTCCAGCAACTTCAGGGCTTCTTGGGTGTTTAGTCGGAGCGAATACACAAAGTTTGCGTAGCGAGCAAGAAGCCGTGCATTATTGGGGGCTAATTCCACTGCCTTTTTCATGCATTCTTCAGGGTCCCTTACAAATGCTTTGAACTCACTTGGCAAATGGTTAGGAGTGCAATGCTTTGTCATCTTGATCTTACGGAAGACATCAGCCAAATGGCGCCAGCTCTCCCAACGGTATTCGACAAGACCGGAATCTGCAGTTGCTATTTTATGAAACCGATTTACAGCCATGTCCATGTATTTATTAAGTTGACTGTAGTCGTCTGCATATCTGAGCTTGTTGAATATTTTGTGTGCATTCTTAGCCATGCTGAACTCCCACATGACTTTTTCTGTTTCTTGAACCTTATCACCACCCAGGTCAAGAGCTTCTTGAAAGATGTCATTAGAGTCCACAAACCTGTCTTTAGAAGCACTGTCTTCGTCACTATGCATATCACAGGCATAAGTGTAAGCCTGTTCAGCAAGACACCGTGCCCTTGCCTCCACATTCTCAGAATTGTCTAGCAGACATTTCAGTTTCTTTTGAATGACTTCAGCATCTTTCTTTCTGAAAAGAAAATCCTTCAAGACATGTTGCTTGTTAGCTAGTGCATTCAGGTTGTGTTTGTCCTTAGCGAGGACCGCACTGAAGTTAGCTTCCGCATCTCTGTATTTCACAAGACGACAATTAAGAAGCCCAATCAGGTTGATAATAGCGAGTTCCTCTGGTAATCCTCTTCTTGTCTTCAAGTCATCTTGAATGTCAATTAGCTTTTTCCTGATGACATCTTTATCTAAATGTCTATCATTAACGGGGAGGGGCAAATGGAAAAGACCTGGCGAAATATCGTTCTCCATGATGGTGTTTAGAGCAGAGAATACGCTGGCGAATGTAGAATGGAGCCGTATAATCTAGTCAAGAAATAAACAAATGAAAACAAAAAGAAAACAATGAAAACAATGAAAACAAAAGCCATAAAATGTATAATTTGCTGAAACACCAGTAATTTTGTTGTCATAAGTAGGCCGAAGAGTTACGAAAGACATGGTCAGCTTCAAAAAACGTTATTGTTAATTTGAATTGAGGTTTAAAATGAAATACATGTATTTATTTTATTTTGTGTAACGCATTCGTTGAAACTCAAACCAACGGCGTTTTTCTTTATCAAATGACAGTCATTTTAGTACTAGGCTGTGCTTTGATGGTAAATATTACTCAATGTGGACAAAGTATGAGTTTGGGAAATCTGGATGAAGTGAAAAGCAATTTGGCTCCACTGAGATTTGAACCGCGGACCTTCTCCTTAATGTGCAGACGCCCTATAATCAGAGGGCCTTACAGTCACTTCGCCCCATGTCAGTTTGCCACTTCGCCCCACCTATGCTATTTAGCCGGCAGTCAGTCGATAACAAAATTAACATAGGAAGAAAAGTAACTTACTGTAACACTTTTTTAAAATTTAAATTGTTAAAATTATTTTTATGTTGATTAATTTAACCTTTTCACATTAAACTTTAAAAATTAACCTTTAGAGGCCTACTTAGTTACTTTTTTATTTAAATTAAACTAGGCCTATATTACATTCAATTTTAAATTTTAAAAATACCTAATTTAACTTTAAAAATGAAACTTTGATTTTTTTTTTTAATATCTTTAATGTCCATACATGTATTTTCACTAGGCTAGGCCTAAAATTGATTTGGAAGTAAAAAAAAAACTTGTGCTTTAATATTTTGAAAAACAAGTATTAATTTCCTTGACGTTTTTTGACTACTTCCCGACGGTTCCCGACTGCTCCTGGCTCCTTTCTCTATTTTATTGACTGCCAGCTAAATAGCATAGCCTAGGTGGGGCGAAGTGGTATGGGGCGAACTGACATGGGGCGAAGCGTCTGACACCCATCAGAGGAGTAGCCTTCAATAAACCTTATCGAAGTTCTCAATGCATTAATGGGATTGGATGACAGATGAAGCAGGGAATAAAATCGATGAACATTGTCATGTCCCCAGAGCCCCATAGGTTTGTGTGAACATTGCCAGCTTCACTTGTCATCCAATCCCATGATGCTTTGAGAACGTCGATAGGGTTTATTCTAGGACTAGGCCTATTATTATTAAGTAGGTAAATGTTATTCCGTGCAAGCTTTGAAACATTGGACAGAATCGTTCCAAGCATGATATTGCAGACCATAATTTAAAATTACGAAAAACAATTGATAGGTGCATTAGTCGTGACCATGTCAAGACCGGTAGTACTATTTACCGGAAAACACCGGAAAACAGTATTTTTATGGTGTTTTCTGTAGGTTGTGGGGGTGGTGTTTTAGGTACTTTCGGGTGTTTTCCGGTATTTAGTGTGTTTTCCGGTGTTTTCCGGTATTTAGTGTTTTCCGGTATTTAGTATGTTTTCCGGTGAGTTTTCCGGTATTTTCCGGTGTTTTCCGGTATATAGTATCACCCTGTCAAGACACGGAAACTGCGCCTCGCATTGCGTGACCGACGGCGCGGTGCATGCTACAGGGTCACGGCATTTAATTCTGCTTTTAAAATAGAATGTCCGCACTCGAACGCTGGGAAAAAGATACTTTAATCGATTTACAGAGGCCAATAGCCTCATCTATTTACATATCATACAGATGACTTACAGACGGAAGCCCGAAACGGGTAATTTTGTGCTTTCCCCGGCCCGGGGCTCGCGCTTGCGCTTGTTCTCGTCTAGATTGGTTCCCGATCCCTATAGATTGGTTCGCTTATTGCGAAAATATAGGGATCGGTAAAGGGCAGCCATGACGGGCAGAATTCTGCCCGTCACGTGGTTATTATTATTTTTATATTTTTAGTAAGTGCGCAGATTTTGAATAATAATAATAATAATAATGAAAATGCGCCGGTATCCATCAAAAAAGATGCTCATGGCTCATTGACATTTGTAACTTGGCCGTGCGTGTCGAACATATCCAATTATGTAAATAAAGTACATTGCCTAAAGCAAAGGACTTGGCCAATTTTTAAATATAAAAAACACAATGCGCACGCGCAAAGACGACCAATTACAGATCAATATGAAGCGCCCTTTACCTGTCCTTATATTCTCCTGCGTGGAATATGTGGACGGGAACTAGTCTAGTTCTCGTCTCGCGGTCGTCGGAGCTCAGAGGTCGATATTTTAAAGTTGCTTCAAGTCCTGCGCTGCCGGGTTTGCGTTAGACTGGTTCCCGCTCCACATATTCCACATACGACTATGAGGACCATCCTGAGATCTCAGGGAATTTATACTCTGCAAAGCGACGTGACAATACCCTGAGGAAATACACGCAAATCTGTGGAGCGAGCCGGCTGTTGTCTTGAGCCAACTCACGCCCGAGTCATTTTGATGTAATTTAATCAATTCGGTCATGTTATGCCGAAAAGAAACATTTTCTATACTTTCCAGAAATTGTATTGGGTTCCGGTTCCGTTCCTTATGACTGTCCCATTCCCACCAAACTTTCAAACGACGAACCTTATTTACTCCGCAGTTTTTCAAATTAATAACAGGGATGCATGCTGACGAATGTAATGGAACGGATTCCCCAGTATGCTTTAAATAGCAGCCAATCGCCGACGCGGACAACGGCCAGCATTACCGAGTACATGTATCACATGCATGCACGGTGTTTACAATCTGTGCGCGTTACATTTGAATGCCTGCAATCGTGCTACAATGCACTGCAAGCGTCTTGATTGGTCCAGCAGAGGCGACAAGATTTATGTCGCTAGTCCCACCGCCAAATGGGCCCTTTTTCAACAGGGCCACTGTACGCAGGAGTTAGGGAGTGCGTTAAAGGGGCACTGTTGCAAGAGGATGATGAGGACCGGCTACTGTGGTGTTTAAAATAGCACTAAGCATTACGTCATGCGTTTATTTTTAGGAGCGCATAACCGTTAATTTTCAAAAGAGTGTATAACAATTTGAAAAGGGTTATTCCATATTTGGCAAATAAAACACATGCCCATTATAGCATCAAAATTCAAATTCAAACCTTGTCTGCATAATCGTAAAATAAACACGCGGCGAAACACATGTCTGACTGTCCACGAATCGTACCCGACGATTAACGATAACGTCCAGACGACCGGACGTGCATTCGGGTAACTTCGGGAACCTTCGGAAAAGGAGGAATTCCTCCTGTTTCAAAATGGCGGAATTGGCGGTTGCCGGACCTTAAAATCAGTCTAGTCCAAACATTTTTGGTCCGGGTACCAGACTAGGTTAACGTGACCTACAAATCCGGGCCTTACGCCGGGGAAAAGTACCCTAAACGCGGATATTTTTATCTGGGTAAATGACACCTTGTTAAGTATTATGCACCTATCTATTGTTCCCCCCCCCCTCCCCCCCCCCCCCCCCCCCCCCCTTATGTCTGCGCGTGACAACATCGGCTCCACCCTTGAGGCAAAATTTGGGTGATAAATAAAATTCCCCACCCAAGGTTGCAGAACATGCACGTTTTGCTAGTCTCCCCCCCCCCCCCCCCCCCCAGCCCCCCCCCCCCCCCACACCCCATTAAAAAAAAATCCCCTTGACCCTGGTGCATAAAAATCGTGATTAAATCCCACCTAAGTGGGGCAGACTGGGGCCGGGGAGGAGGCCTGGGTGGAGGGAAACAATATTTATTGATAGGTGCATTATTTTATAGTCTGGTTCCCGGACCAAAAAATTCGATCACTAGACTGATTTTAAGGTCGGCAACCGCTAGTATACATGTTTGTCCGCCATATTGAAACAGGAGGAATTCCTCCTTTTTCCGAAGGTTCCCGAAGTTACCCGAATGCACGTCCGGACGTTATCGTTAATCGTCGGGTATGATTCGTCAGCGTTTCGCCGCGTGTTTATTTACGATAATACAAACAAGGTTTGAATTTGATTTTGGCCAAATATGGAATAACCCTTTTTAAATTGTTATACACTCGTGACGCGCTATGAATGCGCTCCTAAAAATAAATGCATGACGTAATGATTAGTGCTATTTTAAACACCGCAGTAGCCGGTCCTCATATTCAGTCGTTGTATGTCGAATATGTGGAGCGGGAACCAGTCTAATCCGCGATCTCTGTCACGCTTTCCACTCGACAGACTGAAGCAAGTTTAGTTATGACGTTGTTTGCTACGCCCACGCACTTGTGATTTCACAAAACGGGAATTCCCACATTTTTTAGTTTTTGTTAAAAAATGGGAAATGTTCTCTTTTTCTTCCAAATTATACTCCAACTTATTGGTCAAATATGGAATAACTATTTCAAATTGTTATACACTCGTGCCGTATACCGCGCGCAGCGCGCTTTGAAAGTTAACGGTCACGCGCTCCTAAAAATAAATGCATGACGTAATGCTTAATGCTATTTTAAACACCACAGTAGCCGGTCCTCACATTCAGTCGTTGTGTATATATATATATATATATATATATATATATATATATATGTGGAACGGGATGCATCGCGGCTAGGGTGACGTCAGTAAACGCTCGCTGGTAATCTGAAACGTCAATTGCTCCAACGCAGGTAAATAGTAACTGGTTTCACCCAGTAACCTTGGAAACACACAAAAGGGTGACGATATTTCGGTAAACATTGGTAAATAACATAAAATACCACAGATACACATCGCGCACTACATTTGATAAAGAACAAGGAAGCATGCAACTTGGCAAGGTATACCTTTAAGTTTAACTGCACAAGATCAAACTACGCTAAAAACGTCCTGGGCAAAAACGACGCCCAAACTAAAACCGGATATTATGTCTAAATACAAGTATGACTTCTACGTTGTCTATGCAGACGCTGTCAAAGATTGGGTTTTGAAGACACTACTCCCAGAATTAGAAGGTAGGAAATTAAAGGGTTGCATAACGGGGGATGCTATAAAACCCGGAAAATACAAAATAAAAAAAGAAATTAGACGGATGGAGAAAAGTGCCAGTATTTTAGTGGTTATTGGCAAAGATTTCGCGGAGTTTGAGAAACATTTAATGAACCAAGCACTAAACATGCTAAAACCGGAAAATAAATGTAGGCTTATTCCGGTTATACAAAATGTGGAAGCAACAATGCCGACAGAACTGCGTGTGTTTACTCCATTTGATGCAACGAGGGGTTTTACATGGGATAAATTGGCCAATGTAATTAATTGTAAAGAACTACCCAGCATACATTATGACTTCTATGTTGTATATGGAGACACTGTCAAAGATTGGGTTTTGAAGACAATACTCCCAGAATTAGAAGGCATTGGGAGATTAAAATGTTGCGTAAGAGACAGGGATGCTGAACCCGGAACATACAAATACGAAGAAGCGATTAGACAGATGGAGAAAAGTGCCAGTATTTTGGTGGTTATTAGCAAAGATTTCACGGAGAAATATTCCACACACCAAGCACTGAAACTGGAAAATAAATGTATTATTATTCCAGTTGTACAAAATGTGGAAGCAAAAATGCCGAAAGAATTGGATGTTGGCCTATTTACTCCATTTGATGCAACTAGTGGTTTTAAATGGGATGAATTTAGCCAAGAATTCAATTCGTATGAGCTTACCATGCAATATCCATCGAGTTTAAAAGAGAAATGTATTATGCCAGTTGAGCAAAATGTAGACATGCAAATTATGCCAAAATTAGCCAATGATCTGCTTAGACAACAAAGTCATAAGAAATCCCAAACTTGCCAAGCAATGGCATTGAACAAGGGAGTGCACCCTCTTTCGGTATCCTAGGATGCACCCACGTTTCCTCCTAAAAAGATAAAGAAAAAAGAAAAGGAGGTTTTTCGTGGCCTCCGAGAACCAGCAGCGTGCTGTATGGGCTGATGCCGAAAGCTTTGCCATATTCCTAAAAAATGCAATAAAGATTGTAAACAATGACTTGGATTGGAGAATAAATGCTTCCTTTGTTTATTAAGAACAATTCCTTTTTTGTGTTTCCTTTATTTGGTTTCTTTCTACATGAGGTAAATAATTATGTGACCCTCAAATACAAAACCAGTTGTACAAGTCGCATGGTCATAACGTAAGTTATGTCTAATTTTTATAATGTACAGTGGGTTTTATGAAAGTGTATGGAAATGCCGAAATTTGTTACTTTTTTATGTGGCATATATAAATTTAAAAAAAATTTAAAAAAACAATTATAATTGGTTTTTTTTGGTTTAAATAAGAAAAATAAACCCCAAACAAATAAAATGTAATTAAAATTTAATAAATCTTGTCTTTGAGACGGCACAAAGATGTCAAGAAAATGCCGTTTTTGACATCCCTTCCTCTCCATGGAAAAGCTCTGGTGGGCGGCATGCCATTTTCTTGATATTGGGAATATGGGTTTGTTTTTCAAATGTCGTCGGCCCATATATCTCGGCCAACGAATCGCCACAAGTGAAGTACCATTGGAAAGCGTATGTCATGCATCATTAAATATATTATTTGGCAATCATTACTTTGCGACTGATTTTGTGTTGGAGGGTCATATAGAAAACGAAATTATAGTTTCTGACGAAGGAATAAAGTCACAAAATGCACCTTTTTTTGTTCGTGGAGTGGGAAGATTTCTCAAACATCCAGTGTTTTAATTCATACTACACAAGGATGTGAATTAGAACATTATAATATTGTCAATGCTTTTACAAAACTACTTACTCATATTACGCTCGATGATGCTTGGTGAATTAACTTTAAAAAAAAAAAAATACCAAACTACATATTGCTGCTTGAATTTGGCTTAAGAATCAATGTGATTCCATAGACAGCCGAAGTGTGACGTGCGTTGCCATGGTAATTGGCTCTAAACATCATGGCCGTCGGAATAAGTACCATTGCAAAAGCACAGGGACACAGTTCAGTGATTTTTTAGTGTAGAGCCATTGCCTAGGCAACTAACAAAAGATGACGTATTTCTTCGGCAGTCTATTCCCCTGCAACATGAAAGCCGAAGCCAAAGCTGCAGTTTCTAAATGTCGCCATTCCAGCTAAGCTTAAAGCCATGCACTTTGAACAAGTTTATCGACAGAGAAACCATTTATCTAATTCTTAGTGATATTAAGTAAACGTAAGGATGTACATGTACTAAAAAGTACTGTCACAAACCGCCCGGCAATTTGTGTGGATAATTATATTAAATTATTTCATCGGTGGTGATTTTATCAACTGCATTATGCACACGTTAAAAAAAAAGATACAAATCACATTTTCTCGTTCATAATCTGGAACAGTTGAACCTCGATACGAAAAGACGAAAAGACATGAATATCGAGGCTTGACTGCATTTTTAAAAAGTAGTGCATTAAGATACTCCATGATCAAAGCTAATTCTACAAAAACCAAATTTCTATTGTTTTTTATTTTTGTACATTTTGAAGACAGAATTTCCAGAAACATCAGAAATGTAATGTAAACTGTTTAAGTTCTCGTGACTAAAATATTTTCGCCAAAAATCTTAATAAATAGAAACAAATCTGTTCAATACATGTACATGTATCTACAACATAATACACAATACTGTAGCTGTGATTAGTAATAGACCGATCCAGTAAGCTCCGCCCATTTTGGAATTGACCAATCACAGCCTCGGGTTTAGGTAGCCAAAAAGTGGATCTCCATTTTGGCTACCTGAGTCCTAAAAATGTTGTGCACAGAGCTATACGGCGAAATGCAGCACGAGTGACGCAAAAACACCATAAACATCATTTATATCAGCGCAGAGGACTCTAGCCGGTTTAAAACGGATTGTATAAGACTGACCAAACCTACTTTTAATCCCTTCATAAATGTGTTTTGTGTAAATCGGTAAAACTCACCAAAATTAGCTTGTCGTTTTGCTGTGTTGTGCATTCATTGCGTTCTAGATGTGGGTCGGGTTGTTTTTGTTCGATCGCGCGCGTAATGCAGGCGTGTTGTTCGTGCACGCACACGACCGGATACTTTAAATCCCGCCCACACACCTTTGCGATTTACCGGATAATCGGATCATCGACCACATACCGGAAAGGTGTGCGCTAAAACTATTCGGGCCGGTCTGACCGTAGACTGGTTCCCTTGTCCACATATTTACTTCCCCTCCGTCGTATATGAGGACAGGTACACGCCGCCATGTTTGGCATAAATATCCAGGAATTCCTGGATGTTTATGCAAATTAAAAGGACTGTGTCACGGTTTGCGCAAGCGCCAAGCAGGCGCCCAGAATACAGCGTGTTGCGCGCCTTCGTTCGATTTGGCATCGCGCGCGCTACGCAATCAATGTCTGGGAAAATTACAGCGGCGGCAGCAGCGGTATTTTTGCATCGACAGCAGAAGATATGCCTGTAAAATTGCTGTCAGAACCAAATAAACATACTGGTTTCGGTGGGAATCAAGGTTGAACAAATAGCTCTATATCCAACCATGTCATTCATATCATTCGATGGGGTTTCTGTCATGTTTTTTTATGCGATGAAAAACTTTTTTTGAACAACGGCCGCACTGTGATATTGATGTTTGGCGGCTTAAAAATACGGCAAACAGCGCCATTTCAAGTAAAAAGTAATGTATCAGTACAAACCTGGGCGTTGACGAGTACACCACTGCCAAAATTACTAAATAATTATAAGGGATGGCAAAGATTGAATAGGATATGCAAAACCCAGCGACAAAACTAACGATTACTCGCCGTTGAGCAAACTCTAAAAATAGATCATGCATATATTTAATACAACGACCAATCACGCGTGGTTATACAACGGCCAATCACCCGTGGTTATTGCTCGGCGTGTGCCTGTCCTTGTATAGCGAGAGCAGCGTAGTGCACATGGACAGGGGACCAGTCTAGTCTGACCGTACACCATAGACCGGAGCAAATCAAACTTGTTTGATTTTTCCGGATCCGATGGTCCAGTGTCTGATGGGCCGGTAAATCGCAAACGTACGTGTGCATGCAGTTTCTGTGTGCGTGTGCGTGTTTCAATTTCAATACGCGCGGCGCGGTCACGCGACTCTACTGCACACGTGCCTCACATGTGTGGCATGTTGCTAGGCAATAGACCGATCCAGTAAGCTCCGCCCATTTTGGAATTGACCAATTACAGCCTCAGGTTCAGGTAACCAAAATCTTTGGTTACCTGTACCTGAGTCCTCAAAATTTTGTGCACAGAGCTACGGCAAATGCAGCACGAGTGACGCAAAAACACCATGAACATCATTTTTATCAGCGCAGAGGAGGCTAGCGGGTTTAAAACGGATGGTATAAGACTATCCTAACCTACTTTTAATCCCTTCATAAATGTGTTTTTGTGTAAATGTGAAAAACGTACCAAAATTAGCTTGTCGTTTTCCTAAGTTTTGCATTCATTTCGTTTTAAATGTGTGTCCAGATGTTTTTGTTCGATGGCGCGCGTTACGCGTATTGCAGGCGTGTTGTACGTGCACGCACACGACTGGATACTTAAGTGCACATTTTGCTTCCGAGCGTGCAGTTTCTGTGTGCGTGTGCGTGTTTCAATACGCGCTGACCAGGACGCGGACGCTGACGCACGGCACGGCCACGCGACTCCACTGCACACGTGCATCGCACGTGTGGCATGTTGCTAGGCAATTTCTAAATGGGCGGAGCTTACTGGATCGGTCTATTGCTAAATGGGCGGAACTTACTGGATCGGTCTATTCAAGATCAATAGACCTTTTGCACCAGAAGCCATGTTTGTGAGTAGGTTGAATTTTGTTAGTTTTAAATGCGACAATGGAGGCACAAAGTGCCTAATCATGACTGATGCATGGGAACAAAGTGCTTGGCCTCACAGATGGCTGACATGCAAACGGTCTATGAGCCCAAGTCGCTCTTTGGTCTGAAGTCGGCTTCCCACTCTGCGATTTTTCTTAGGTAAGATTTCTTGAGATTACCCAAGACTGCCTATAGAGTCCATACACACTCCCACGCAATCTCACCAAATTTTACCTAATCATGGAAAGTTTACAGCAAAAAATCGCAAAGTGATAGATCAGCTTTAAGCCTCTGTCTTAAGATAATCCATAGTTGTCTTGTCGACATCACGATGGAGTTCATTTGCAAAAACAGATCCAAGCTATTCAAGTTGTTTTGTGTACCTCTTGAAACATTTTGTTATGCCTTTCAGACGTTTTTTGCAAAGTGTGTACAAGTGACTCACCTTGATATATTTTTGTTAAATTTTGCTGGTATTTTGCTGTTTTCTATAAGGCCTAATCGAAATGTAACTAAAATATCTTGAGTGGTTCTATCTGATTTGGCAAATGAACTCTTAAAATGTCAACTCGAGTACTTCATAAATACTGATAACTGAATACATGATGCTACATAAAGTGGGGTTAGCAGCCTCTCATTAGAAACCATCTTGTAGGGCAACTTTTGTTCAAATTGGTCAACAATGCAAGCACAATGTGCAACCATGCATGACCTCACGGAACAAAGAAACTGCCCTACAAGATGGCAGCTATTCGATACGGTCTATACAGCACCTTTGAACTCTTAATTCCAAACTCCAACTGCAACATTATATTGGCTAAACAGCAATGCTATTTGCATGAACAATGACTCCCTCGCGTCGTTACCATGTCGGTTGATGTGAAGTTGGCTTTCATGACATAGTGATCCACTGTAAAACATGGAGTTTGCACGCAGAGCCTCCTTTTGAACGCTGCCGTACAAGGAGCCATTATAATGCCATCGTGAACACAATACGCTTTGGAGCCAAGTGTTCTTTCAGAAGGTTGCACATTCGGTCTAGAACATCAGTACCAAAAGCAACTTTCTTTAAACATATTTCTCAAGCTTCTTACCCTGCAGTTGTTTTTTTGATCCATGAAGTATTAACAACAATCACACATCAATATCTGCAGCATTTTGGACACTGTTAATAAGCACTATTTGTTCAAACACACATTTGCGTAGACGTCACAATTATTTTAAAAATTGTCTCATCATCCAGTGATAAATAGCGAAAATAAGACAAGCAGTAATATGTGTGTTAGGCAGCAAGCAACGTGGGGTGATCCGGAGCCGGGGCTGGTTGCCTTCTGTGTCTTGGGCGGTTCAATGGAATCTCCGTCGTCCTTCACTGTCGAATCTTCAACAAGATTGGCTTGATCCATGCATCCCATCCAATCCTCATCAAATGACCTTGGGTAACCTTTGTCCACTTTGCCACGGCTTTCGTCAAATTGCCAGTACTTCTTGTTCCGCACAAAGTATGTGTACCACGTCTCGGTCTCCGCTGTTGAATTGACATGAAAAATAAAAGATAATTATTTTTTATTTTTTCTATGTTGAAACCAAGGATTCCTTAAAAATGCCCATGGCACTGCAGCTCATAAGTACTGAGCACCTAAAAGGGTGAGCGCGAAAAATAATTAAAGAGAGATCAATATTTTCTAGCAATTATATTCGAAATCATTCAGTGTGCACGAAATCATTTCGTGCGATTTAATTATTTATTTCGTGTGCTCGAAAACAATCCGCTCACGAAATCTTTTCGTGCGCTCGAATACATTAATTCTATAGCACGAAATGATTTCGTGGCACGAAATAATTGCTTAAAAATAGTTCTCACACTTGAATTACATTTCACGCCCGTCCCTTTAAGGGCCCCATACATAAGCCTGAAGAAACCTGTGAAAAGAAGATGATGAAGAAATGCTCAGTTTTAGAGGAAAGAAGAAAACCTCTACGAAATTCTGTATAGGGGGAAAACCCACGGAATCAAGCAGGGACTGAGAACCCCATCCACATACTGACACGGACGGGATTCGAACCAGGGCCAAAGGTAAGGAAAGTACCGCTACCCCATAGCAGGACCACTACGCAAACCTCGTAAAAACATGTCCCTGACATAATTACTGATTGAGCAAAGTTAACCATTGTCTCAACTTGTGATTGCGTTATAAACATTTTGGTTGCAAAAACGGTCCCCTAGCTGACTAGTTATACACCAATTTTCAGTTGTACTCGGTCTTTATACCAGCTGTCTATCATTCTAATATGTTGGATATTTTGACTGAGGTTTTTTAGTGTCCCAAACGACAAATTCCTTTCCAGCCATCGGAAACTTGTGATCTGCCCCGATTACAAATATCTTCAGCTCTATACACGGAGTCCCCTTTGCTATTGAAGTCAGTTTCCTCAAGTGGAATCTAAACTTGAAGCAAAGTTGGTCAAAATTTGAAAAAAAATACCTACCATCAACAAATCTGAAAGCCGTGTCCATGTCGAGTGGGACCTGCGAACCCCAGTTTCTATGAATGCTTTTAGGGTAGCCCATGTCCACTTGTCGTTCAAGTTCGTCATATCGCCAGTATTGATCACCCTTGAAGAAGTATGTTTTGCCTTTATGAGAACAGGGGGAAAGACAAAATTAATGAGTTGATCAATAATATTGGAGATGCTTTTATTGCATACATCCCAAGGATGATCAAGGTGCTGTCACACTATTACCCCTGGTCAATGGGCTCAATTAATATCATTCCTTGATCCTTCTCAACACCATGGGGAGCAGTCTTGTGTAGCCACAGTGACTAATCAAACACATCAGCAGTTTAGTAGATTGTATCCAAGACCTTGATTCTAAAGGTTGTTTGAATCCCGATCTGGTCCATCTATAATACATCCCTCCCTAAGCAAGGCACTTTGCCACGTATTGCTTACCTCCACTTAGGTGTAATAGACCGATCCAGTAAGCCCCGCCCGCCTAGTTACGCGTCTAGCAACATCAAAGTGCGCAGAATCATTAGATTGTTTGGATCACCAAAACACCACATGGATCACCATTGTCCTTTAGAATGATTGGTTAGTGGAAATGTTGGGAGTGGGGCTTAAACGCGTCCAGTTCGGTCTATATTGGTTACTTGAGAAGGCAGTAAATATTGATATGTTTTTTTCCTTCCTCCATGGTTTGATTAGCCATTGAGTGCCTAATAAGCAGCCCAGGTTGTTCACTCCCCAGGGAGCTGAGAGGGTATATAGAGGGATTTAATGGAGCCCGGGATCAAGGGTAATAATAATGCAGGTGGCTTGTTCAGGTTTCCCGGATAAGCGCATAATACAAATGGGTATATTATTTTTATTTTTACCCACCTGTGTCTCCCCAAGGTAGAGCTGCATCGATGTCATCGGGTAGCCCAAGTTCTCTGATTGGTCTTGGGAAGGATGGGTCACGACTCGTTCCTGAGTACTCCCAATAACTCGCTCCTGAGTGGTTGAACCAAAATGTAACAAATTAATCAGTCACTTTGTACTCGTGTGTTTTAAGCCGGCCTCCAACTGTGCTTTTATTTGCTACAAATTTCTCATGATTAGATAAGATATGTTGAGATTAACCAAGACTGTCTACAGACTCTATACACAGTTTCAGGTAATCTCAAATTTTACATGATTGTGAACATTTCTGAGCAAAATTCACACAGTGGGAGGTTGGCACAAAGTAATAGCTCACAGTCGATAAATCAGTTTGTTTCCTATGTATCTTATTAATTTGGCTTCCATTCTTGAGATCATTCTGCCGCCTCCAAAAAGTTAGAAAATGAGTGTGAAAAATTTAAAGCTTCTTAAGCATCAACTTTTCACAACCAAAACGGTTCTACCACTTCTTTGGATGATGTTGTGATGTTTCCAAAGGCTCGAGGACACTTCTATTAGAAAAACTAAATCTATAGGATGATTACAAAGTGGCAAAAGCCAGAGCTAATTTGCCTTCCTCCCTCAATAACATTTGAGCCATATGTACCTTTGAAGAATATGATCTTGCTGTCGATTCTCTCATAAGAAGCATCCAATCTGGACGGCAGTTGATCCCAAAACCTGGCCGTGTCGATAGGATAACCTTCCAGAGGGTTACCTTTCTCAAGCATCCGCCAGAAACTTTTACCCTGTGGGAGATGGATTGAATGATCAGAACCAATTATTGTTTGGTCTTGTTTCAGAAATTGATGTAATCCTGCAAGTCGGATAACTGATTTTGAATGATTATTCCAGGAAGTATTTGCGCAACAGGATATTTCATTTGGAAATTGTTGTGAAGGTTCATTCAACTGATTCCAGAGGTAAATTACTGTGTATCTCAGATGAACATAATTACAGATTGGAGATTAACACATTCAACGAAATATTTTGTTCCCGACATTATCATCAGAATGTGTAAATTGGTAGTGCCTAGTATATTTAGACACGAGTCGACATTGAATGGACTTTCTAATGCCTGCTTTGCTGTTGACCTTTAGAAACTTGGGTGCGGCTTTAAGATGTCCTTTTAGGAACTTTAAGATGGGTGCGGCTTTGAGATGGGTGCAGCTCTAAGATGGGTGCAGCTCTAAGATGGGTGCGGCTTTAAGATGTCCTTTTAGAAACTTGGGTGCGGCTTTAAGATGTTTTTTAGAAACTTGGGTGCGGCTTTAAGATGTTACCTTAAAAAGCATGAGTTCCCCTCGTATTTTAGCGATGGTATTGTAAGAACTACCGCATCGTGGATTCTGATTTGGGTCCGGCGTGACAGTCTCCGGTTGCCGAGGTCCTGGGGCTGCATCTACCGGACGGGATGGAACGGATCCCGGTCGTGCACCTGTTAATTAAAATACGATCGAGATTGCTATACAATCGACGGAAGCCGTTCACACGGTTACAAATAAAATTTTCTTTAATCTACCATACTGAACTGAAACCTTGGGGGGGAGGGGGGGCGGTTTAGTACTCTGATTAACTAATAACTATTTATTTGGCATCTGTATACTTTTATTCCTAAGAAACTTATAGAGTAATTAAGAAAATTATAAATTCGCGATGCCTTCTTTTCTCTGTAGATGTTAAGAAAATGTTACACGAATCTATCCAGCCATTTCCCTTCTTATATACAGTTGAAGTCGGACGTTTACATACATGTTCACCACTACCATCATCACCCAAAATGGTAAACATGCCTACCCGAACCATTGCAAAGTGTGCAAGCTATGTTTTAAGTACTGCAAGCACGTGAGGAATTCTACAAAATCACAACTTTAGTAAAAACTGTTACAAAAACGGTGACAACGCAAGTTTAAGCACACCAGTTTTAACACAGTTGTATTGTAAACTTCTAAATTCAACTGTACCTCCCACATGATGCTTTTGTTAAAGCCTAAAATAGCCAAGTTCCCTTGGATCAATCAGCGACGATGAAGGCAGTTGAGATTCCGGAAAGTGGGGCATTTAGAGGGCAACAGTCCTGACAGGAATTGTCACGGAAATTTAATTACCTGTACTCGTTTCCTCAGCTCATGTATTCAAGTTATAATGTACTATAATGTGCAGCTTGGATTTATTGGTAACATTCGCTTTGAAAGTTTATTTTGATGTGAAATCTTTCTTGTAATTGTTCCACAAACATGATTATGAACTAGGATTCATGCCTTGATTATGCATCATTTCAAGTCGGGCATTGCTAATGTGGAATTATTTTTGTTAAATTCAACTTTTAAAAAATTCCATAGACATTATAGAAAGTTTCAGGTAATCTCCACAAATCTTGGTATAGGCAAATTGTGGGCAATTCGTAGCTAAGATCACACAGTGGGAAGCCGGCTTAATGTTTTTAATCCAAAGTTTTTTTAAAATGCAGATATACCTTTAACTTTAAAGTCAGCATATTATTTTGATGGAAAATCAGCACATCTTTTCAGGTATTCGTCCGAGTGCTTACCATAAAGGTTCTGTATTCCCAGGTGGTCATCGTACGGGAGGAGGTAGTTAGGTTTATAACCTTGGTAGAAAGCCGCCATAAGTGACGTCAGATCAGATGAATGCCCCATGCCTAGACTATGGCCAAACTCATGCGCTGCTACAATGAACAGATTCGTGCCTGGAAAACAAGAGAAACGTATGAAGTACATTTGTTATCATCTATACACAAATAAAATTCCATCTGCTTGAGTCTAAGATCATTGTGACGTCAGCTGTATAAGTTCTATACCTGTATACGACTTGACCGTAAACTCCTCATCGTCATCAAAGTGGGCGTCTCCCCCAAGATCGACCCCGGGAAAGAAAGCATGTGCTAGCGTGCCTCCAGGCCCGTCGAAGGGGTAATCATCGCGGTGTGAACCTGAGGCAAAACTGGGAGACAAACAGGCCGTTTTCGTTGACATTGCCTAGTGATGAGCTATTTCATGTACCCGTTACTTTAAATTCGGTTTCTATGGCTGGAATTCATTTTGCATGCATTAGTTGTTGCTAGGTAGGACAAGCCCCGGACAAGCTTTGTGGTCTTTAAAAGCAACCTTTTGCTGTTAAAGTATGCATGGACTTTGCATGCATTACGAAAATCCACTAACACCGGTCTGTTGAAAAGATGGCTAGTTTAGCTGTTCACAAAATGTACGTTCACAAGATAATCTTTTAAAAATCCATGGAAACATGAAATATGCACCCGAAATGGATCTGATTGAGACAGTCTAGTTAAAGTCCTGCTGGCATTGGCAGTGAATTCCAAAACTCCATACCTAATTTCGATATCGGCCCCGCCAGTAGTTCGTCTGAGGAAGTTGACTGGTATAGCATCACTCCATAGTTTTAATGCCCGAGCGATTGCTTCGTCCGTCTCGGCCTCTGATAGGTCTTGTGAGTATTTCATTATTCTGGTAAAGGAAAAGGTATAATTGTATAAAACGTGAAGGCCATAGATAGATACACATTTGTTTAATGTCACACCACATGATAAAAATCAGCATTGCTGTCAAATCTAGTTCCCCCACTGCCTAAAACCAACTCGGGAAAACGAAAATTTGCTGCTCGTGGGGTCAACTCATTTAACCAACTCCCCCTTACACTAAAAAATCCCTTGCCATGCACTGTAGCAAGTTTTAAAGTACAATACAAAAATTTGAATTTTAAATAGATGGGTCATGTGGTGTTTTTTTCTGGCTGGACCAGATTTATTTATTGTATATTTTGCCTGTTGTAAAGATTTTGTGCTGTTGTCGTATATCCGTAGTCTTTATTTAAATGTGGCCGTTTTTCTAATTTTAATATTGCTTTTAATCAATATGTTATTATAAATATATTTTTATATTAACACAATTTTCAAATTTTAATGTGTTTGTAGTTGCTGGGCACCTCTGAAAAACAGTGTTTCACTGAGAGGTTTCCCCAGGGTAAAGAAGAAATAAATAAATAAATAAATAAATAAATAAATACATTCAGAGAGGCGTTATGCTTCCTTTACGTTTGCGTTTTAAGTTGCCTTTTTTATTTTATTTATGAGCTTAAGGGACTTCAATTCGCAGTCTGTGGGCAAAATTGCATGAAGCTTACAAGTGTCTTCAACCTAACATCGAGATACGATACACTGGTGAGTGGCGCCATTGGCAGTGGATGGCCAGAGACGCCGGGTAATCCCCTCAAGAAAGAGGACTGAGCCTCTGGGATCATTAGGACCAATTGCTTTACATCCCTAATATTACGAAGGATGGAGGCAGTGCCTTGCTCAAGGCACGTGTATACCACGACCGGATGGAACCTGCAACACCGTAATGCTGCTATAGTCAACGACCTAGGCTAAGCCACTTTACCACGGTACCCCACAATGAACTTAATTGTTATAATCACCACAGCACATGGGCGCAAGTCATAATATTCAGACCAACCTGTACGTTACATCTTCCTTTTTCCATTTCGCCCCCGTGTGGACGTATCTCCGTCTCCTCCTTCTGTCTTCACCGCTCTCATCCCTCATGATGTCCGGTAAACCGCAGCGTCGTTTACTCATCAAAACGGCCGTCTCCGAATCGAAAACCCCCGTAACCGGTAATCCGTAGAATTCCTGAAAAGCTTGGATGCCTTCAGTAAATTCCGCGAGCGATCGTAAGCTTCCCGCAATGGGGTTCGGTTTTGGTAGGAAGCCATATTTGATGAGGTAACCCTGGAGTTGAGGAGAAAAGGAAACATAAAAGGTATTAACAAGGACTACTGATAACCGTCTTTATCTATGCATATTCTATTTAGAACATTGAAAAAGATGTGGAAATGGTTTTGTAACTTTTTTTCGGCTTTCGATTTTCTTGTTAGTTTCGTCATGGATAACAAGTAGGCCTATTAAACATCATTTAGTGCAAAGAATTTTGAAGTTACTGAGCAAAACAATTATTTCTCCACTTAGATAGTTTTAACAACTAAAGTCGCATGTTTTTTTGGAGAAAAACCTTTCTTGGTCAAGATATTTCGGGCAAAGAGGCTCTCAATAAGCACCGTGTTTGCAGTTTTCAAATCATACACGTCGTCGGTTGTTCTTGTGCCATCTTCCTTGGTAAATTCAACTTCATGAGTTAGGTCAACAAACTGCACTACAACTCGACCGATGAGAATTATCCTATGGATGTCGATGGGTTTGTTTGTCACGGAAAATGATATTTATTCTTCAAACAGTAATTGCATTGCATGGCCTATATAGCATGCGTGCAGCAACAATAAAGTAGGTAATTAAAGCCAAATAAATATCGTACATGTTGCCTTCGTAATGATTTTCACAGAAGCATGAGGAATGTAGATCCCGTGCAATACGCTGAGCTAGAACGTAGTTTGATTGATCTTTTTGCGGTATAGGTAATTGTTTAATGTTCCAACCCAAGTACCAGGGAAAACCCTGATAACCCAAAAGAGCGTATCGTATGTGTGCAAGTCTTGCTTATTTGATATTCCATTGTTATTTAAATAGTTCTATTGTTATTCAAATTTTTCATGTGTACGACGCACCCACTGGACTATACTTTTACAACACAATTAAAAAGCGAGGAGAGATCTCCATACACTATGAGCAAGAACATGTACATGTTCATTGTAACCCCATTGTTAGTAACAATGGTGTGTGCCCAATTTCCATTGTTAGATGTTCATAGTGATAGTGGATGAGTGTGAACAATCCAGGACGTGTAAACGGTGTTTACGAATGAGTCACCAACGGTGTTTTCATTAAACCATTAAACTTTAATTAATTTTCGTTGATAAAAACCAGATGAGTGAAACACCAAACGCTAATATGAAAGCCTATCTCAGCTTGCAGGGCAGTCTAATTTTCAAGTCTGACAATTTTTGGAAGTATAGTGGCGCTATAAATGGAACTTTCTGTTCTTTATGGCTCCATATATCGTTTGCATGGTTAAAATTGGTTCAGAATTCTCCAAGGAGGTTTCTGTAAATTCTTGAGCCCCAAAATAGCAGACTTGTGTAAAATAGCTTCTTCCCTTCACACGTCTCTGTAATTCTGTAAAGCCTTATATGACCTCCCAATCATACGGCCCCGTTCAACGACGTCTCTCAAACAATTAAACAAAATGAAAAATTGGACGACGTTTTTGCTATTAAAAGTTCTCCGTGTGAATGAGCCGTTGGTCGCTAAATCAACCATGCAGTTGGAGTCGTCAGTTTAGTATCTTTTTTTGCAGTCAGTTTCTAAATGTATTGGTGGAAAGCAGTTGTAAATCGGGACATTTGCAATATAAAAAAAGTGTCGGCTATAAAAAAAAAAATGTTCCCATCCCTGCGGACCTGCATGCCACCTTACACCCCAAGTATCCACATGAGCAATTTGGGTAGAACCACCCTGACACTCCGGGCGACCAAGAAAACAATGGTCTCTCGAGTGAAACCAGTCAATCATGTGCATGGGCCTGAACATTTCCCTCTATAAGTATATAGGAATCTCCCGCCCGCACTGCTATCATGAGATGACTACACGGAACAATAGAAGCTACTTATGAGGCTTATCACAATAATTATTTGTCTATAGATGCCATCTGGAATATCAAACAACGATTTTACCGGCTTTCGCGTGTGTGATATATAGGCAAGCACTGCCATATTGTTCAGCTATTGAAACATAATATGTGAGCAAAGTCTGTGACAACATGAAACCATAGATGACACCACCCTTAACTCGGCAGGCGTTCATCCAGGGTAATCCTGAACCCAATACACCCGATGACTCATAACCCAGGAATCCCAGGGAACACCGCTGCCATTGTCTGGCGTTTTGCCAGGCAAGCCGGGCAGGCAAGTCACTGAGCACTTCGTCTACATCTTCCCACGACGCTGATAAAACAGGAGCCTCATGGTTTTCCGCTTCGTTTCCGGGACAACCTTTTCTTGGTTTCGCTCCAAGTACATGCTCTATCATAGGACACGACGCACACTGCATCTTCACAAAGGTGATTTGTGAATTACGAGCCATGTTATTGTAGGATCTCATCGGTCTTGGAAGGCAAACTAAGAGTGAGATCATAATTTGCAGTTTTACGTACGTGTGACGTCAAAGGTTCATTATTGGTTGATCCTTTCCGGGTCTTGAATTTGGAATTCGGATTTGGGTATGGCCGGCCAATGACGGTGTCCCTTTGCACAGAAACCTTATGTTATCTAATTTTGGCCAAAAGAACAATCATCGATGCAACTAATTCGATGGAACATCACATATAACCACATACTTTTTCATACCAGGATTTAACAAAAACGAACCTATAGGCTCCTTCCGCCAAAAAATAACTGACCCTGTAATAGAAATCCCAGGGTCAAGTTTGTACCATTTGTATCTGTCGGTCCATTTGGAAATGATTAGGTGTCTAACACGCAATTTGTTATTGATAGGCTTCGGTCTAATGGATTCCAGCCTTCGATTCCCAATTGGCTTATTACTGACAAATTGCCGCGTTTTAATCTTTGACCAAGCAGCCATATATTTGACAGCAATTTATTACCTGTTTTTCGTTTTACGAAATGATTTTAAAACGTAATTTCACACTATCATGGTCTAAAAAGTCCCACCAAGACATTGTCTCTGCCGTCCTCCCCTTTCGTGCATATTTTCCACGAGGTTGTAACGCATCATTTGATACTCGGATGGACACTCCATGCACTTCAATCCGTCATCCAAGATATGGAATCTTGCAACAGAGAGAGCACACTCGGTCGTTGGCCAATGCCCCTAGCGCTCTTTTACACACCACATCAAACACTTGAAGAAGCGGTAGAGTTTGAAAAATGGCTCTAAATCGAAAACCACACCAAACCGATGCAACGTCAATTCAATAGGACCACTGATTATCTTCTGCATAATCATGTCTTTAAAAAAAAACCACGATGTCAAAATAATACACAACTACGAACCATCTCTCATCAGAGTATAGGCCTACCAGTGCATATTTTGGTAAAAATTATAATTCTGAATCCCTTCCACTAAAGCACTGAGAATTTAATCGTTTGTACACATGTGAAGAGCGACATTAATAATCACGGCGATCGCGAGCAGGCGATATTTCGGGTGCCCTGTTCATGTTTTTTTCCGGTCTAACCATGGAGCTATCCTTTTTATAGCTCCATGGTCTAACTGCCGATACCCATTTCCTCGATTGCAACTTGAAAGAAATTCTCTCCGATACCTAATACCGCGAAGAGAACGGTTCAGCTTCATCGTCCATCGGATATGCGTACAAGTATAATGTGCAGATACATCCCTAGAGATTATTTACTGGGGTTGGAGGAATAATGATTCCATCTCATCACTGCACAGACAGCGAAGAGTCCGCGACCCTAATGACGACCTGGATTTTTTTACAAGGATGTCGGGTCACTTGGGAGGCGATCTCTGCAAAGTGTATTAAGTCTTAATGATTACAAATGCAGATGATGCATCGCCCTGCCAGCGCCATGTCTGCTCTTATTTGTCTTTTTACCACTGGTTTACCGCGTCCTTCAACTACACATGCACACAAATGCTGCTCAAGAATTGGTCCTTCAACTACTAAAGAGGTTATCATTGTTAAGTTTCCTGTAAATGTATACACCTTAATTAGGCTGACCGGAAATTTAAAGGCCAACTAAAACAAGGGGTTTGTAGTTTGTGTCAAAACGTATCGTGTACTCCTTATGGCGGATGTGCTCGTTTATGGCTGTGGTTTTTGCCAAATCATCCGAAGCGTAATGTGATGAACGTATATAATGGGGTCGTCCTGTGCAGTTTGCGTTCAATAATTTCTAGGACCAAAATCTAATAAAACCGAATGAAGTTTAAGGTGATTGCAACCGGGATAATGCGTATATACATGTAGAAAACTTGACCCGTGTGAATAAGCTTTTTCCTGAGGAATGCGACACATGCAAGGCTGATTAAACATGTACCTGGAAATCTTATGTTCCTAACACAGTGGATTACAAAAGTGCCAAATATTTTCTAAAATGTGTGCAGCGAAGCTGAGCGGGATATTATGTTGGTGGTTATGGTGGATATTCTTTACGGCTTCGCGGGTCACCAATAACAATGAAGCCTCGAAGGTACTTTCGAACAAAATCTCCCCTTCCCACAACCGCACATTTTGATGAAAGAGGAGTCGGCCTTTTGCGTGTTTCGCATGAATACGGACTAATTTTGTGTTGCTATCTGGTGCACGCGGTAGGTGTGAAATATGGAATCAATACCGTATTCACCGTAGGAGAGAATGGCATAAAGCAGCCAGTCTGTTGTTTGCTAGGCAATGGCTTGCACCACGTAGCAACAACGGCTTAGTATGTATCTAAACAGCACCTCCGTTTGAAAGCGGATACTTCGGGGCACCAGCCATTATACAAATGATACACGCCAAAGACTAATCGGGATTACCACGATATACCGCAGTGACTTCATCCAGCTGTTTCAATGATATCGATTAGAATTCACGACATACATGAAAGGCTGATGACTTCCAAATCCATCTCCGGCATTATATAACGACATCCACGGCGTACCTCATTCCAGAATTTCCGCTCGGGGTAAAGTAAGAGAAATCACTCCAGGCAATCATGATTCCACGCAGACGTCACGACAATGCCACGAATTCCTGGCCAAAGTTTGCTTCTGATTAGTGTCTGAAATCCTAGTAAAAACACATGTCGTCTTGAGACGACAGATGTGCTTAATAGTCGAAGTTGTTCCTGTACAAGTGCTTGAAATTGTCTAAGACTAAGAGCATATGTGATGATGTGAGGGCTATATAGCAATGGCGCAGGGGTGGATTCCGATAAAGAAGGTCAAGATGTCTTCACTCTCAAGACGTCTTAACTAAGACATCACAGGTCGATTTAGTCTAGCAATAAAAGTTTATGTGCCATAACTTGTATCTCGAAACACATGAAATTTAAGACACCCAATTTCAGTTATGATGCGTCTTATATATTGCAGTCCACTGCAGAGTTTAAGCTGCTTGTGCAATATGGCAGCCAGCTCAAACAGCCGTGCCACATACTTTAGTTTACCACAATTTAACGGGAACCCCTTGGTCCTGTGAAAATCGTGTACAGATTAAACATTGAAGAATTTGGTACCGTCAGGGTTAATTAATCATCCAACGCTTTCATGTTTCACTAAAATGGCTGAAAATTATGCTGAAACATGCGAAACAACAGAAAGATACTTCCGGAATTATAGAAAAACCGACCAAACAGCCGCTTCCAGCTCGCGTCATGTTCTGATTGAAACAAGTTTTATTGCCGAATGGGATGTTCCTTTTAAGTGATCCCGTGGGTTTTGTTTTCTGCGGTAAGAATTTGTACTCTTCTCACTTTCTACTGACCTCTTGAGAGGGATCTTGACTGAAACCGGGGTGGGTCAGAGGGGCGTTAGGGGAGATCGGTTTGATCGATCGCAGAACCACTTAGCTCCACTTACAGTGGCTCCATTGTGTCATAATATTTACGGAGTTTGTGAATGGGATATTCATACGCAAACCGATTTTGGTGACACCGCAGCACAGTGTGTCCGATGCCTCTTCCTTGACCTCTTAAGCGGACGTGATTAAAAAGGGCAGTCTTTGTTTTTAGCCCGTAACAATGCCACTAGTGTTTGCTCGTCGTTAAAGGATAATTTGTCGATTTAAAGTAATCTAAATTGGAATATAACGGTAGGCCATGAGGTCAAGGTACAAGGTTCATATGAGATCGGTGTCTTTATGACAAAGCTCGGTCTTAAATGTTAGGGAGACCAGAAGGCAGTTGTCCTGGTCCTAACCTGGTTGCTCTTTGCAGTATTCCTAAGGAGTTCTTGATTTTCTAATTGAAGAGTCTTTTGCAACCGCCACAAGTGCCTCTCAGAAAGAACATTGCTCTTTCTGCGGTGGAATTTAGGTTGACAAGGCAAAATGAACTCCACAAAACTTGAATCTGCTGTAGTTGTTAGTTTTAGGAAAAAGTGGGCGGATCCACGCGGTATCCATGCAGCCAGAGTTTGGGCAACAGGAGTACAAATAAACAGACTGAGGAAGCATGAAAGTAACTTTAACAGTTTCATTTTTCCTTTCGCGGAATCTCATGCACCAGAACCTCGTGAATAATTTATTTCCTGGAAATTCTCAGCTTTCACTTTGGTTTGTAAAAATGGAACATACTCTGGAGGAGGCAGTTTGTGGAAGATCAGCTCAGTGTCTATAAGAACAGCTCAGTTAGTTTTGCTTACTGAATTAATAAAGGGTAAACGATGCGGCCATATTTTCTCATAATGAACACATTCTCTTATTTGAATAATTATTTTAAAGAAAAATTAGGTATCTTGTTTATTTTCGATTCGTAAACAAATCGTTGTTCATAACGAAAAGTGACATGAATGTGTTCTGCAACTTTTATTACGAGGTGGGAAATATGTTGAAGCCTGTATCATTTCATTAAAATTCTACGCTGTCCAGACTTTCCTTTCTCAGTGAATATTTACGTGATTGAAAAACGAGATAGCTACAAGAAAAAGAAACAATTTTGACGATAAGAATATTCTACATTAAGACGAAGAGGAAATCCTACTTGAGTTGAAGACTCAACATGCATCTTTTAGTCCTTTGCGGATATCACCGTCACCTACTTTAAGCAAGAAAGCCCTATAGGCAAAGCCACTGACAGATATGCGGCCCAGAAAACCAGATTGGCGCGCAGCTGAGGCGAGATGAAGTGATATTAGCGGTTTGAGACGTTGTCCAAAGAATGAATATACTTTACATGTAGGTCTTGTGGAAGAGAACATCCTCTTTAATGACACACAAGCACCTTATACATAAAACTGAGCGGAATAATGGTTTGATCGACTGGTGTCCGGCCAGAGTTTATTAGGCTGATATAGACCCTTTCCACGGGTGGCCATAACAGGGGTTGGTCGCGTTCATCATGCACGAGTAGGCACTAACATCATTTAAATATGGAAACCTGCCCCCCTGTCATGGCCGCCGGTGGAAATGATATACCCAAACCGTCGCAAATACTGGCGCTAAATCTATACAAGTGACAAAATTACAATGCATCACACACGCCACCTGCTTAATTTTTATGAGAAATAAAACAATGATTAAATTGAACAGGACAGAAAATGAGTACGGTAACAATTATGCAATCGCTTCGCGTCGGAGCATGCGAGTGCAAGAAACGCGACGCGACGAAGCTTAACGAGCTCGTGTGGCGTTCGTTAATGACCGTCCACGTCTCCTCGCTCAAGACGCCAAGTAGATCCTTAAAGGAAATGAATCCCTGTAAAAGGGAGGCCCTGAGACACCCCAAGACAAATTACTCATCCAACTCCCAAGGAATGAGGCTATTTCAAGCAGACAACGCGAACATGGGAAGTCGCCTTGGACTTGAATGTGAAAAGAAAACACATTACGGAAGTGACACTCATAAAATTAGAGTTGCCCAGTGAAGAATAAAAGACGAACACTTCCTTGATGTTGTTATCCGGTTGCTATCTTAGAATGATGGAGCATAGTCCATGCTCTTCTTTTAAAGTTGCACCTTGAAATATAAGTGAGATACAGCAGATCCTTGCGTTACTTTTTTGACTTCAATATACCATGCACTGAAGAAAATAATACATATACAAGTAACCATATAAGGATCTCGCCCCGTACATTGCCTCGAGCAGTGCACATACATAAGCAAACCTCTCTTTGAGTCATCAAAGAGAATATGATCGAATGTACATTTTGCCAATATCTTAACTCCCTTTACTAGTACTATTCAGCCAGATTGGAAGCTACTTAAAACTCTTCCTTAATTGTCCTTAAACCCGAAGCAAGGAAGGCCGTCTTGGACACTTCATCACTCCACATCGGAAGCTATGTACTACTTCATCATGTACTACTACAAGAAGAACTCTCTCAATGTCCTTGAAACCGAAGGAAGACATTATTCGGCACTTCACATACAATCACACCCTACTTTTTGAAGTGCTAAGCTCGGAAATGAGCTTACAGCACGGGAAAAACCTCCACCTCCTCCCCACCCTCACCCTGCTTCTTGGTAATCCATGTGATTTTGACATTAATATATGCATTAGCAGTTGGGTATAATTAGTATTCACTGCTTATAAATCAATAGACAATAATGTCGACAAACACTATCACATCAGTGATGGATTTTAGGGGCTGAAGCTCCCGCTTTTCCTTTATATTCCTGTATTTTAATGAGACTGTATCCGCCACTCTGCACATTTCTTCAACTTTATGGATCACTGATCACCTCATCCCACTATCTATGCATTATTTGTGTGTGAAACAAAGTCTTAATATTTTGGAAGACTCGCCACAGGTGCGTGCACTGAAGCATGGAGATGATGTGCCTAAATGCTTCTTAAGGATGTCGGAGAAAGCACAGTCTGTATTCCGATTCGTGACTCATGCTCAGGGATTCACCCCAGACGGTAATTCACGGTTGTAAAAATAGTAGACAAAATATTTAACCGCACAGGAACCTGTAGGAACCTGTGTATAAACAAGGCTACTGTGTGTCCATCTGAAAAGACAACCTACGGATTCGTGAACAGTTTAATGTGCGTCTACAATAGTATTTTCGTCATAAGGGTTTATGCAAAGGGTTATTCAAGTGGGTTATTTCCGAAAATGTGTTGGGATTATATTTGCAAAGTAGGCGGGCATTTTAGACGAGCACGATTCATAAAATTCATACCTTTATTTAAAGTATTATATGATACAAGAAAGGGAACAATAACCACTTAGATCCACTTACATATCCAGTCCTTAGCTCTCCTGGTGTGACAAGATCCGCTCCCCCTGGTAGATGTGTGCTCGTAGGAGCACCTTGTACTTGTGAGAATGTACCTAGTAAAAGAACTCCAAGTGTAACTCGTAGTAGTACTAGTAGACATGTCCGTAATAAAGCATCTAAGACAGTCGGTGTGCGCTTCTCTTTAGCGTTCAATTGTGTATCGTTCTTGAGAGAAATGGCAGCCATTTCAACGACTCCTGTGATGTCGTCCTACACCGCCCTTTCCACTGCGGGTAATTAACGGTGAGTTGCTCGCACCGTATCGTGCCCTGCTCAACACGGGTCGTTCGTCAGCAAAACCCGGTCCTTCCTCGCGGTAAAGACTCGCCGATCGGTCTTCATGTACCTACACCACCGCCACACTGGTCCTACTCAATTCATACGTCCGGCTCGTTGCTAAAGCCAGCTGCTATGGTCCAAACACATGATACTTCCGTCCAGTACCACTCGTTTGAGGGTCGACTTTATCAGCTGACATCACCTGAAGATGGATGTGTTGCAACTGACCGCACTCTGATGAGCAACCATCGAACGCTTCATGTTCCCTCTGTGATACACCACTTTGGATTGTGTGGCCTTGGATTTATAGGCCTACACACAACCTACCTTTGCCTACTCAGTTGCCTGTGGGTGTTCTAACGTCACACTGAAAGAATAGCCTTCATTGTTAGTGTTAGGTGCTATGTGGGTTGGGTGAACCATGGAGTATGGGTGAACTGGGTACACTGGCTTGCCCTGCTACACGCGTTCGGTACACTGTCGATGTAGTCAAGATAACACTGTGCTGATCGAGTGTGGTGTATAATTATGGAAACCTCTACGCTGATGTGCAGCAGTGGGTAACGGGGTATCCTTACTTGGCCGTCTTATAAACCGTCTTCTACAGTACTCTACTTAAATAAAACTGCTGTATATCTTTGGTAATACAATTAATGGAATTGTGTAAGCCTACTATACTAATCACCTTGCCGCAATTGTAATGACGGAGTGAAAAACTTAAGTTCAATATTTATCTGCCATGCATGCGGTCACGGAATATATTACTATTAGTCATCCCCTTGGCGGCACGTACCATTCTCACGTGGCCGGTTATATCTTGTATACGTGTGGACACATCCACTCTAAAATGGGGTAGGTCGCTTGGTGAGTGCTGCAATCAAAGAACTGCAGCAAAAATAGCTAATTGCGACTTTCCGGCAATGTATTGGACTGGGTTAGATGTAGTACCTATTTTGCGATCATGGCAATTGTTTGGAAGCAGGTTTAAGTGGAAGCAGGAATAGACCCGTCGCATGACGGTCATCACAAACATGGCAGTTGGTGCAAAGGGCCTAGGAACCGGTCTTCTATACTCGAGGAAGGCCCTATGTGGTCGGATCGCCTGATGTCTATCCTAATTCAAGCGATGTGGTCAGTGGGTATGAAGCGGGACTCCCAATCAGAGGTTGTGGGTTCAAGCCCCACTATTACCAACTGTGTCCCTGGGCAAGGCACTTAATCCTAGTTGCCTCGTCAACCCAAGCGATATTTGGGAAGCTGTTAGGGGGAACTGCTGATAGGGTTGAGCGCCTGGCCAGCAGCCACAGCGAAATGGTTCTGGTTATTCCCTGATGGCAGCGGTAATGATGGCAACAGCGCCAGGAGCACCCCGAAGGTTGGACATGTGCGCTATAAGAATCCACCATTATTATTTATTACTTTATATTGTTAAACAACTCTCCAATTATTATTGTGCTACGGACTGACAAAGAAGACGTACGTACTACTAGGGCCTTTTTGTCTCAACCTAGTTCTCATTAGCGTCTCAGTGGCCGTTCCCTGGGCTCCTGGTGAGTGGTTATTCGCGGTCACTGCTTTACCAGCGCCAGTGATGCAGTGACCCATCCATCACCCAGGGAAAAACTTCCATCATCAACAAGATAGTCACAGATTTAACTTTTCCAGCAAATCTTTAAATGCCAGAATCCCAGAATCTTCCCTTAGGCACCATCATCTTATAGCAATCGTAAAGAGGGTGGACAACATATAAAAGCTGTCCTGAAGACGGAAGATTATGGATAGATGATGACGGTAGGTTATTATTCCATCCAGTGAATTATGTTTCTTGGGAAGAAACCCGGGGGTGGTGGCGACGTCCCTTCCCGGTATAGGTTAAAAATAATCATGTTTTCTTCCTCCATGGGTTAACTTTCCACTCAGGCCGTCTCATGTAGATGGACCATGGCATGGATGGACCTAACGGTGTAAAATCATGCGAGCAAATTATCCCGGCAACATGTTTATGGCTCATCAATTACGGCCAAAAGGTCAACTTGGCGAATGCCTAGGGTAGGGTCACGCCCTCATCAGGGCAGCTGACCCCGGTGCTCCTGTCGAACAATACCCTCCTTGTGTCCAAGATGGAGTAATTTGAGATGTCGGAGTGCATCAGTGTTGACTATGGGTCATGGGTGGATTACAACAAAGAAAGTTTAAGATCTCTTAACTAAGATATCTTACCTAAGACATCATAGGTAATTTGTTTTCTTGCAATAAAAGTGTGTGTCATAAGCCATGGAGGAAGAAATGCATAAGCTGCATCTCGAGACGCATATACAAGATACCTATTTAGTTGATATATGATGAGCGTAATACTAGACTTCCCTAAGCTTCCACCGTACACAAATCAATCAATCCCAACAACAAGTAGTTGACTTTGGCAAGTCTAATATTAAAGATGGCGGCTTCCGTGGACAGCGAACATTTTGTGAGATGAAAAAATAACCCAGATTAACGCGAGTTTAAACCATTATTTATACAAGTTAGGCATGGCAAGTGAAAGAGCGAACAGTAGCCATACTTGGCAAGAAGTATCCATCGACACTGGGCCGTTTGAGACCGTTTATAGATGGAGACGAATGCCGGATTGTGACGAGTTCGTCGGTGCACGGTACGCTTATATTTTATGTGGTTGTGCATGTTGTGGCTTGTGCTTAAAAACAAATAAGGGGGCGGGGACTGGGGTGGGTGGGGAGCGCTTGGGTAGAGGTGGGAAGGGGTGATCTTGTTTCAGTAATGTAGTACTTGTACTCGTCCATCGCTTTTTCCCTTAAATTGACATCAATCATAAGAATGTTGTAAAATAGAAAGAAAATAGGCCTACTGAAAAGCATTTTAAAATTCGTCAAAATGTTCTTTTCTTTACACGGTCCATCTAATCTTTACAAGAAATACACAATACTTTTAGGCTCGGCCATGCACCTGCCTGTATACTAAACCGGTACTGAACTTGATGGCAGTTTTAACTTTCTTGAAGTTAACACAAATGAAACTAAGTTAGTATTACATACAAATCTTTTTCTTAAACAGACGAAGCAAGCACACATGTGTGGCGTACAAAGATGCCATCTATGTGTTTGGTGGTGACAATGGGTAAGTTGATGTTTCAGTCAATTATAAATTCATCTTACAAAAAAGAAAATAAAATCACAACTCTGAGTCCAATATTGTAATGCTTGTTCAAATTCTTAGTCCATGTAATATTTTATAAGCTCATCACAAGTCTGATAATGATGAAATCAGTTGACTAGATCACGAGTACCAACGTGTGTTTAATTACTACAGTTTGTTTTTCTGTATATTTCTTGAAAAAAAAAAAAAGAGTCGCGTTCAGGAAATTTGAAGGATCTCAAATTTACGGTTAATTAAAAAACCGGTTTGCAATTCTTTCAAGTGTTGGTTAACTGTTCGGCCGACACTAAAGATTGTTGCTGGTTATAGATGCATGTATACAATACCCCTAGGCCCTCAAAATAATAATTGAACCTTTATCTGGTCAAAATTTTATTACGACCCCATATAAATGTATTTAAATTTCATTAAGTCATTGTAAATAACCCTCTGAAAACTATTGTAAATTCTTTAAAATTGGGTTTCGTTTAAACGTTTGGCAAAACCGGTTTTTCAATCTTTTTCGGTTAACCAGTTAAACCCATCCCTAATTGATATACTTTTCTATGTCAAGATCCTTAAAATGTTGTCATTGTTTATATTATACCCTTGTGTATTTTGTATTTAACAGGAGGAAGAATATGCTGAATGATGTCTTACGATTTGATGTTAAGGAATGCTCCTGGGGAAGGTGAGCAGACTCTCTCTGAAATTGTTTTTAATAAATTAATTTTCTCGCTTTGCCATGGTCCAGTAGTTTTTGTTTTTTATTTCATTGTGTTCTTTGTTTAGTATTACTCAGTGTTATTTGCAATTTTTTTTTCTCAAATTATGGGGGGAGCATTTTTTCATGAAATTGATAAGCATTAGTTGTTTATTTGGATTTTTAAGATGTCCCTGTGGGTGACCCAAACATTCAGTTTGTGACACCTGTTTATGACATTGTAAACTGTAAGGGCAAAAATATAAATTATTTTTTTATGTATGGAAAAAGGAACACAATGGAAAGGGAACACAATGACTGCAGATAAATAAACTGTTTGGGGAGATAAAAACCTCTTTGACCTTTTCCAGCATTTTTTAGCATATTGTGGGCACTTAATGGTGTCGTTTAAATGACATTTGTTTATTAAATTGTTGCCGAGCGTTGGAAATTTTTTGAAGAATAAAATGAACCAACTATGATTGCAAATTTGTACATACTGACAGGAAAAGAAATATGCAAGTTCCATTTTCAGAGATTGGATGCCAAAAACCATTGTTTGAATTGTGTGGGCAAAACTTGGGAAGGTCAAAAGTGAGGATATAAAATTCCAATTCAGAAAACCACAAACTCATCTTTGTGAATAGGACAGACAAAAATTTGTCACTTTAGTAGGGGCCGTCCATAAAGTACCTATGTACAAAATGCCGACTTTGTCCAATCTGCACACCAACCAGACAAGAGTCCATCCTTGTCAACAAGCTAGGGTGTGATACATTACCAATTTCTAACCACCCAATAAAGAATAGCAGGCTTCAGTCATAAATCTTCTGCTTTGTACTTCCTGATTTTTGGCTTGTTCCTGTATTCCTTGAGGGAATGTCCCAGCCTGATACTTGCTAATAGTCTTGATGCTTGATTTATCCCTTTAGTTAAAAATAAAACCTTTTTAGCACAAGTCAGGCCGGCAGCTGGTGATCTTGTCATCAAATGTTACCTAAATTATCAACAACCGCCACTGACTCCAGCCCCCAACTACTCTTTTTGTTTATATAGCCTATCTAAACTCATGATTTTTATTATTTTTTTTTCAAACCAGAATCACTCAGCAGACAAGCCCCCATGCTGTGATCGAGGTCATGACCTTTCCCATGATTCCATTCGGCAGGTCATGACCTTTGAAAGTTTGTGAAACTTGGCCCCAGTTTCGTCCTAACCTGAAGGGGAAACCCCATTTCCAAAATGTCTAGCTTCATTACTTGGCGTGTGTCCTATCATGGAGGAAGAAACCTTGGTCCTATACAGCAGTGTTCTGCCTTTCAATGTGTATTCCTTCCTTTATGTTTTTTACTCCTCATTTGGCAACAGTTTATTTCAGAGGCTTGAAAGAGGAACACATTATTACAAAAACTCTGTTCTTATCTTGTTTTGACATACAAATGTTGTCTGGATATTTGTGATTGATTAATTTGTTGGGATATTTGGTAATTGTCCATGACATTTTTGGAGTGTTTTTCAGCCAAAATAATCTTCCACCTAGCCTTCAGCTAAAAGCTGTTTTCAACTAAAATGGAATGACTTATGTCAACACATTTTAGGTTAACTTTCACCTGCATTTGAACGTGTCAGATATTGTTAGAAATACTACAGGTGAATGCATTGCACTTGCTGCCATTTTGGAGTATAGCCCCAGTATGGTTGACCTCTTGACCTCTTGTACTAGGGCTATATTCTTGATTTTGATGGTGGGAGACACAAGTAATTGCAGCCATATCATGAGGACAAATAAGTTAATTCCCTCACTCATCAAATGCAGGGCTCCATTTAGCCTACCAAACAGAAATTGTCATAAATTCTGTTAATGGGCTTCCAGCATAGTCTAAACAAAACCAGAAAAATGTGGGGCCTCCAGTAAATTTCAGAATGTTTTGACAAACTCTAAATACTGTCAAACCTCGATGATAAGAACATTGTTAATACGGCAGGACAATTTTAGGCCCCATGCGCAATCCCCCGTTTTTCATTGTTTTCATTCCTGATAATACAAGGTTCATGTTATAACAAGGTAATATGCAACTAAGTCCCAAGGACCTCTTGGGTCTTTCTATAAATTAGGGGTCCAATGTTGGTGTCCCCGTTACATTCTACATCTTGTTTTTGTAAATTCAGGACACATTCTTCAAATACTTTCCATCTCAAAGAGTGAGTACATAAAGTACAATTCATACAAAATGGTTTAAAAGCCATTTTAATTATTTTTGTAGGAGAAATAACACATATCAGGTGTAACAGGGGACACTAAATGTCACACTTTTGGACCCCTAATTTATAGAATAAACCTCTTATTACAGGGTTCAACTATATTCATCCTTCATCGAAGGAAATTTTGTAATATAATTATTTGTTCTTTTTTAAATCCCTGTTTTTTAATCCCTGTTTTTTTTCTTTCTATAATTTTGGCAGGGCTTTCACAACGGGAACCCCTCCAGCTCCAAGGTACCACCATTCAGCTGTCGTCTACAATGGAAGCATGTTCATTTTTGGTAAAAATCATTTTGTTTCTTTTAATTTTTCTGTTGTGGTAGGTTCACATGGTTCTGTTGGAGAACATTTATTTTTAAATTTATTATTTATAGAGCAAGGAATGCTACTTGTAAAAATGTCATGCAATATGAAAGCAAACAGTGGAACGTTTGTACACGCGTGTTTATTATCATTTTATTCGAATGTATTAACTTTGACAGTGCCTGACAAATTACGCGGCCAAGTGTGTCTCGACGTGCAAAACAGGATGTAAAATAGAGCGGTTTTGTACGTTCGGGCATAAATTGCTATTTGGATTTGAAAACAACAGGATGCCCAGAATCTACCTTTAAGATACATGTGCATTACCCGGACGCCCCTCTGGCTCCAAGACAGTCTTTTCCCCAACGGTAAATTTTTGTTTGGGTTCCAGAATTGCGAATGAAGGAACATCCTTGTCAGTTTCATTAATCTTGCTTTGATTTGACAAAAACCACACTGTGGTGATCTATTTTTACGTTCGAAGATGTCTCGGGGAAATTTGAGGCACGGGTCTCCCCTAGAGAGGGACATAAGGAAGGATGACTCATCATAAATCATCACCTCGGTTCCTAAAAACGGACGACTGAACACCAATCATCTTTTTCTTTTTACTTATAATATTCCTGCCTTTGAGGTGTCTATCGGTATATCGAAGCGGGGATTTTGCTGCACGGTCTGATTGCGAGACTGTTTCCGCACATGAACAAATTTCCTACCAGACATTCTTCGCTCATCTTCTGTCATATGGCTGTCAGATTCAGCTCATAATTGGCTGAAACATGTCCCTTAAGAATCTGTATGGGTGTAATCATGGGCGTATTTTTGATGAAGCTCCATAGATAAACAGAAAGCACACAGTGCTGTTGTAGAAAACTTCACGACAGGGATTTTTCTTTGTTTAGGAAAGCAACTATAATATAGGAAATTTTATACAAATTTTATACAAATTTTATACAAATTCACAAATTTAATTCACATTAATTCATTAAGACGTCAGAAAAAGGTGACATTTATATTATGAGTGCTGTTGTTATCCAGTTTCCACAGGTTTCCATCATTATTTTCTCAAGACGCAATGTTAATTCGTCCACTATGCCTAGATTTTCTCTCAAGACACAAAATTGATAAAATGGATCATCGCAAAAATCTCAATTTCAGCAAGAAAATTTAAAATGCGACGCCCATCTCTAGGAATCCCCGCTGCTGGCCTCTCAAAGCGCATCTTCTGATTAGGGCTGTGGTTTTAGATTTCAACATGGCCATGTGCAATCACTTATCTCTCGACAGCGGATGAGAGAGACTTAAATCCCATCGACAGAACATGGAATGCAGAAAAAATTACCTTCGCAGACGACCAAGCTATTTATATATTAAGCTCTACTTTAGTTTTCATTTTAAATAAATGTTAGGTTGGATATAGCATCTCTTTTTTTCCTCAAAAAAAAAAGAAGTAAAATAAAAAAGAGGGGAAATGCAGTCACAAATATTTCTAGAACATGACCCGGTTTTTCAAGTTGAAAAGGAAGGGAACTGAAATAAAACTGTTTATTTAAAATATTTTTCTTTCCCTTTTTTATTTTGTCTTTTAGTAAATTTTTTTATGATAATTTCTGTTTATTCTTAAGAAATTGTTTAATATGTTCCTTGTTTCTGTTGTAGTTTCATTTCTTTAAATTACCCTGTTCCAGTTTTCGGTTTTGAGAAATAATTAATAGTTTGTTTAGCAAGTGAGTTTGCAAATCTGTGCCAAAAATGTATCAAAAGCACTGATTAACCATGTGCAATGTGATTGAGGTCACAGAGTCATTAATTTGCAGAAATTATCAACTGATTTTTGGTTTGCAAACTTCCTCTATAGCCGTGTCCACATTGGACTTGTTTTTTGGGAGGTTTTACCTAAATTTTACTGCTGTCCGCATTTGGACGTTTTGACGCGGGAAAATTTTACCAAGACCTTTGAAGAGCATGCGCAATGTCCCTTTACAGTAGGACCTTCACGGCCCGGACGTGCGCTTCCAGAGCGCTTTTACCGACTCGCTGTGTCCTCACTGGAATTATTGTCTCAGGGAAAGTTCCCTGGTCAATTTTCCTGGGCAGCAGTTGGGCAGGAAAAGTAACCGCTGGACTCAGGAAAAGTTACTGAGAGGAAAACGTCCTAGGCTGTTCGCATTGGAATTAAAATGGGAAAAGTACCCATCGTCTCAGTAAGTTTTCCCCCAAAAAAGTCCAATGCGGAAAAGCCTTATGTTGTTTTTTACTTTAGAGAAAAAATTCAGGACATGTGTAAACGGAAGGTTGGGTAGCTGGTAAAAACATTATGTCCTGGAAAGAGATTAAATTTTCATCCAGAGTTTGATTGTGGGTTTTGGGGGTGGGGGGGGGGGGGGGATGGGGGGGGTGGGGGGGGGGGGGGATGGGGGGGGGTGGGGGGGGGGATGGGGGGGGTGGGGGGGGGGGGGGTGTTGGGAGTGATGATTATGGTCACCCTCTACCATGCCTTCAGGCTATGGTACCAACTCCACCAAGCAAGCATTTCCGTTCTGTGACAGTCGGCCAAAAGTCAATCAGTCCTTTGGAATTGCTGTAATTTGTCTACTGATGGTTTTCTCATTTTGTGCTTTTCCCAGATGTTCATGAATTTTTAAATGTGGTCAAGAGGACTGCTGGCATCACAGCCAAAATGGTCCTCAGCTTTTTAAAACTTAAATGTACGGTAGCTTTAATAATGTCAGTTATCTTTTTACCTAAACGGACTTGAAAACATTGTGCCTCCTCTGCAGTGAACAGAGACCCTTCGAAAAAGATCACAAAAAACATTTCAGTCCTTGGCATGCACGTGTTCATAATTTCCTACATCTTTTCCCCAAAATCTGCAAACGTCATTCGAAGTAGCTCTGGTCGTTCAACAAAACATGGAGTAGGAACTTGAATCTGTCAACTACGTCCCCCCCTCTTTGCCCCTTTTAAACACACATTCACGATTTGCGTACTTGATAAGAGAAAATGAGAGATTGCTACGCCCTTTCCAACTTCCAATGGACACTTCTGTCAGTATGGATTGAACAGATTGGCAGTGTCCGACTAAAATAACAAGCCGTAATTGATCTTTCTTTTCCTGACGGGACTAAAATTAGAATTGACAAGTGTTTTGTAAATTTGTTGTAACTGTACACATGGGCAAAGTTGTGTTGTCATCCATATTTCAGTGGTACACCGTGGTACAAAAATATAAGTCTTAGTCAGTCTTTGGTCAAGACGTTTTTCATTATATTTGTGAAACCCGCCACTTCATGCAAGAGGGCATTATCACAATGAAATGCTGTCACACTATTTCGTGGCAGTTCGCCTGGCAGTTTGTTGAAAAAACAAAACCCTTTCATAATGAATGGACTCTCTGAATCCAATATCAAAACGATGTCTTGACCACGCACAAAGTAAATAATGAGTAACGAGTTTGCAAATTGCATTGTATATGTTTTTCCTCAGAGGCCACAAATCTTCATTTTGAGATTAATAGATTTTGACATATTACATGGACATGCCCACTGACCTTTGACCTTCAGGAACCTCTGATATCCTAACCTGTGGAAAACATTAAATCTCGGATGCCCAAACATGGATAGTCTAATTAGAGACATGTTGGGCAGTGTGCAATAAACACATGAATGGGGTGTTTATCCCAAATCGGTCATACAATGAACTAAGCAGCCATGTTAGCTAGTCTATGACATACAAAATAAAATACAGTTTTAGAGGTGAGAGGAAACCCCTACACTCCAGGGGAAACCACAGAATCGAGCAGGGACTGAGAACCCAATCCACATACTGACTTGTACGGGATTCGAACCAGGGCCACAGAGGTAGAAGGCAGGCAAATTACCACTACGCCAATCTGATTCCTTCTTTTCTCTTTCTCTCTTAGGTGGCTATACTGGAGACATCTACTCCAATTCCAACTTACAGAACAAGAATGACTTGTTTGAGTACAAGTTGTCTAACGGCCAATGGGTGGAATGGAAGTTTGAAGGAAGGTAATAATCAAGCCGTGTCCGCATTGGACTTGTTTTTCAGGAGGTTTTACCAAGACGATGGTAAAATGGCAACATAATTTTACTGCTGTCCGCATTTGGACTTTTTCGACACGGGAAAATTTTAACGAGACTGTGGGAGAGCATGCACAGTGACCCTTCGCAGTATGAACTTTACGGCCTGGATGTACGCTTCCAGAGCGCTTTTACCACTTTCGCTGTGTCCGCACTGGACTCGGGAAAAGTTCCCTGGTCAATTTTCCTGGGCAGCAGTTGGACAGGAAAAGTAACCGCTGGACTCGGGGAAAAGTTACTGAGAGGAAAGCTTCCTAGGCTGTCCACATTGGATTAAAAATGGGAAAAGTACCCATCGTCTCGGTAAATTTGACCAATAATAGTCCAATGCGGACGGCCTTTAGTCTGACCTTTAGTCTGACCTTGAGTCTGACCTTGAGTCAAGACTGATTAGGGAGGTTTGGATACACTTTAAAATGCAAACGTGAATGCAAAATGCGTTGAGCACTTGTTCGTTACTTTGAGGAAGTCTTAGAACAGAAGGAAACAAAAATCCACAAATGTAACTTGCATGGCAAGATAACTCTTTTGCCGTGACCAGAAAGCTCAACCCATTTCGCATTCACATTCGCATTTCACTTGCATTTAAACCTCCCTATTTTCTTGATAACTTTGCCCTCAATTATCTGGCATTTCTGAAGTCTTGTTGAGGTCTTGAGTAAGTGATGTGATGTGCAGCTAACGGGACCAATCCAGTAATTAGCCCCGCCCACGTAGAAACGCATCTAGCAACTTCAAAGTGCGCACAATCATTAGATTGTTTAGATCCCCATAAAACCACGTGGATTACCTCTGTCCTTTAAAATGATTGATTGGTGGGAAATTTGGGGGTGGGGCTTAAATGTTTCTGGATCAGTGTAACTCCATTCTGTAATTCAGGAATGTAGTTGAAACCTTTTTTGAGAACTTTTAAATAAATCAGAATAATTTAGCGATAATCAAGAAATGAAATAAGATTTGTAATTGTGTATATCTTGCTTTTACTAAGGCATGATTGTTTTAAGTAATACTTACGACAAATTTAGTTAGGAAATAAATCTCAAAAGGTCGTGGCAAACCATGTGCCATAAAGATCGATTAAACTGAAAGACTGGGGACTTCCTTCCCTGGAAGTAGTTTATGGATTACGTCCGTTTAGCCAAATTCAGAACACTGTACTACATTATTGATTGGCCTACGGTCAATTTAGTGGTGCTTGAAACGAAGAACATCCTTGCGAAGTCATGATCCTCGTAAATATACCAGGGGTTCTAGGGGTAAGGGAGGGTGTTGGTGGTAGGGTTGTTGAAGAAAGGTAAAGGTATACAGTAGTATAGAGGAAGGGGTAAGGGGGGGAGGGCGTTCAGGTGGTGTAGGGGTGACACAGATAGCTCAACATTGCTTACAGGTGTGGATTTTTCTTGAAGGAACACCAGGGATATGTTTATGAGTGGAACTTGGAAACACCCAATTTCTAGTTCTGGAGTTATCAGGAGCCAATTTCATAAAGCTGTTTAGCAGAAATTTGTGCTTTTAAAATCAAACATTTGTTTTCACAAGAATATCTGCTATTTTTGCTAAGAACACAAGTTGACATAAAATGTTGACTATTAACCCATTTTTATAAAGCAAACAAATTTTTGATTAAGCAATTTTTTTTGCTAAACAGCTTTATGAAATTGGCCCCTGAACTATTGACTGTCACCAATCTCAAACCAATTATAAGCCTCTTTACATAATCACAAACAAGTTAAAACTCACAAATGAGTGCCTATGTTGCAGTTAAGCATCTTGTGGCTTAAATTAGGACATGGGACTGGTGTTGGATTTGAAATGGTTTGTGGGGTTTTAAATACGTGTAGATCCATGGGAATCTACAGTGATTTGAGATGGGATTGTAAAGAATTGCAGGGACTTTGTAATGGACCTGTGAGGACTTGCAGGGATGTATTATGGACTAGCAGGGACTTGTGATTGACTTGTGGGACTCGTGATGTACTTGTTAGGACTTAATAATAATAATGGTGGATACTTATATAGCGCTCATGTCCGCCCCACCGGGGTGCTCCTGGCGCTGTTGCCATTATTACCACTGCCATCAGGAAATTACCAGAACCATTTCGCTTCAACTAGGTGGCAACCTGGCTAAGGCACACAACCCTATCAGCAGTTAGATTATGGCATTTCCCATAACAGCTCCCCATATATCGCTTGGGTTGACGAGGCAATTGAGATTAAGTGTCTTGCCCACAGACACAAACACATTGGCACAAGTGGGGCTCGAACCCATCAACCTTCGATCACGAGCACGGCTGTATACCCACTAGACCACACGTGCGGGGAAAGCCTGCAGAGATAACGTGTCTGTGGCTACAACACTAGAGATTTGCATCGAGGGGTTATCAAGGAAATGAGACCAGGAAGCAGCTGAGAATATTTTTCTATTTCTCTATCTCATCAAAGTGTCGTTGAGATGCACATCCTGCCCTGACCAAGTAATTGGTAGTTGTCCAATTTCCCATGAGGTTGCATTTTGGATGTCCCCGTGGACCACGGACTTCACTTGAAGAATAATCGCTTTTCCTTCCTTCCTTGCTCGTACCTGACCAACATGATTTATTACTTGTCTCTTCAAGAAACTGCAGGTACTGCTAAATTGTGCAACACCATACCTTCATGAAAAGATAATGCTTAGCAGTAATGTGTGTACAAGAATGTTTTTGTTTATTTTTGGACCACACTTTAAATTAGGGGTCCAAATGTCTAAATTTCAGAGGTCACTGGGGCCAACTGGAGGGGCACCATGGCCAACTTTGTTTTGAATGTGTACTGTACTGGTTATTATTGTATGCAGGCCTCATGACGTTTTAGAGGATTGGGCATGCTGGCCAATTTGGCCTTAGAAAGTGTATATCTTGAAGGGGCATCGGGGCCAACACAGCAGGGCATGAGGCCATTGGTCTCAGTGGTCTAAGTTAATAGGGAGCTTTCAATTACACGACGGAGAGAGACACAACAGGAAAAAAGCTGACCGCAAGCGTCATTGCACAAAAATTCCTGTGCTATCTTAAACCCATTTCGACTTTCACAACGACGTGTACTCAGCCACATAACCCGAAATTGCATTGTCTGACATCCTTGGACCACCCCACGTCGCCGTTCTCTACACAAAGCCAAAATACCCCAAAGCACGTCGTGAAATTTGGGAGAGAACGAAGAGTTAAGGTCGTCGCATGCGCAGTAGATTTGTGTGACGTCATTGCGTTGTGTTTCACGTCGCCGTCGTGTAATCGAAAGCTCCCTACTGTCAAAGCCTGTACGTGGTTCTCCTGGAAAACTTTCACATCTTATGGTTTTTTCGTCTTTTCTTAGACTCCCCCCAGCAAGGTCTGCCCATGGAGCGGCTGTCTACGACGGCAAACTGTGGATATTTGCTGGTTACGATGGCAACGCAAGGTACGATCAATTTTGATCACATGTTTCTTGATTCCTGTCAAGATTATAAAACAAACCAATAGCAGAGTAGAACGCTTGTCATGTGACGGCAGCAGCCAACTGCAGTCAAAATATGCTGGATCATGTTGGGTCGTGTGGACGAGCGCATCCATGCCCAACAAGTTCCAACTTCATGTTGGTCCTTGTTGGCCGACAAAAAAATGAAATGCAAAAATAAATAAAATGAAAAATGTTGGCTCGTGTAGACGGGCCTTAGGTTTCCAAACTGCCATGTTGCTGCTTTAAAATGATCTGCCACATTTGCTAATTTCCTGAACTTTTACATTCAAACATTTTCCAAAAATAAAAAAGGGTCTAAAAGAATGCAAATGGTTTCTAAAAGACACCCCTCTGGCTTAAACCATGTTCCCCATCTCAACTCCCTTTAGGCCATTTTCATGACTCGGCTAAACATTATACAGATGCAACATGGTTTGAAAGGAAACACTGAACACTAACGGTCCCTCGGCGTTGGATGACTGGGACTACATTAACCTCTCAAGAGAGTCCCAATTATCCAATATGGACAAGTGAGGACAAACAGTTACCGGTACATATGATGGAATCCTTAAAGAACAGAAAAATGTGAAATGTCATTTTAACTTGAAACTCAAGGGAATAAGTTAAAAGCAGAGGTTTGAGTTTAATGTGGTGAAAAACTCTGTTTGCTAGGATAGGGCGACAATTTGTGTGTAAAAAAGCTATATTAGGGCGACACGCTCAATAGGGCGACAATTTGGTGTCGCCCTAATATTTTTGAGATTAAAAACCATTTTTTTAATGTCAAAAACCATTTTTATTAGGACTAGAACCGTTTCTCTTAGGTCTGGAACCATTTTTGGAAGCTTTGGGTAAAAAAATAAGGTGTCAATTTGAGTGATTCTTGCCGAAATTTTGGTGGTCCCCGGGGAAAGGCTTCCCGAATTGTCGCCCTATTGCTGCATCCAGAGTTCTTGGAATTTTATTGTTATTCTTTTGGAGAGAATTAATATTTGATTCAAATAAAAAGGGGTTTTCTTATCGAGAATTCACTGAAAAATTCCAGCACAATGTGTACTTCATTCATGTGTGAATAGACCATTTGCATGGGCGGCCATGACAGGGGCAGTCACATTGTCACCGTGCATTATGCACGAGTAGGCACTTTGTGGATCTATTGTTACATCATTTAAATATGAAAACCTGCCCCCTGTCATGGCCGCCGGTGCAAAGTATCCATTGTGCAATTACATTTCAGGTTAAATGACATGTGGTGTGTTTCTCTGAACGGAGATGGCAAGAGTTGGAAGGAGGTGAGTAATGGTCTGCATCCAATCTGCACCCAGTGGTGTGTGTCCTTAGGCAAGGCACTTTATGATGAATTGCATCTTCATCTAGGCTATTAGCACTTAACAGGCAGCTGGGGTTGTGTAATCCACCGGGAGCTGATCTCAGAAGGATATAGACTGCCGAAGTGAATACGTCATCATTTTTTAGTTGCCTAGGCAATTGGCTCTAAACTAAAAATCACTCAACTGTGTCCCTGTGCTTTTGCAATGGTACTTTTTCCGACGGTCATGATAGTTTGGAGCCAATTACCATGGCAACTCATGTCACACTCCGGCTGTCTATTTACTCGTAGATTTCATTGTATGGCTTTTAATAGCAGGTGACTCGTATGCCCCAGATAGTATGAACACAACTTAAAGTCCGGAGGTCGATTTCACAAAGAACAAATTTGCGGCGCATCGTAAAAACTGATGAACCCTTCGCAAAGTTACAACTACCAAATAGGTAATCACAATTTTGCGAAGGGTTCTGCCATTGCGCTGCGTAGTGGTTCTGCCCACAAATTGCGACGTGTACCCGTTGTAAGTATTTTGTGAAATGCAACTATAAAACCCATCGTAAACTTACGAAGAGTTCGGCGAGTTGCGATGGATTTGAGAAATCGACCCCAGAGTAGGTAGTAATAATTAAACTGTCAAAGAGCCTACATACCATAATATTTTGACAAGATAAATAAAAAGGAAATAAAAATCAAATCAAATCAGATCAGATCAGATCAAATCAGATCAAATCAGATCAATGGACTACTGATTAAAGCCCAAGTAAGATGTTATCAGTGTCAGGAAGGCCCTTGATGAATAGTGACAGGTGAATTACTGACTGGCAGGTGGATTTAATGAGCCACAGTGTATCTGTTAAAGGTAATACAAGCTAGCTTGAGTAGATGGACTCCAGGCACGTGTCATGTAACAAGAAATTAAAACACCTGCAAACCACTCAGTAATACCAAAATGGCTGTTTTAATTCGGTGACACAGCTTGTGACATGAACTAGAAGTGTAAGATGTTTGATTGAGTTGTGAGAACTTGTAGAGACTTGTGATGGACAGGTGAAGGCTTTTAGGGACTTGTGAGGTCTTGTGGAGACTTGCAAAGAATTTAAGTGTAATTACTTGTAAGGACAGGGATTTTGGATGGACTCAGTGTATCTTATCATGGACTTAGCAGACAAGCAGTGTACAATTTGGCAGACTTTTTCCCTTCCACAGCATTCCATCAGTTAGAAGTTGTACATGAAACAAACATCTTCCGAGGGAGGCGGGGGCAATGTTTGTTGGTGTTGTATAAGTCATTTTCGAGCCAATATTGGCTTATACGGCCGGTACTCTTCGCCGGTTTCCGTGGCATGAAGTGACTAGGAGCAATGCTACATGTACTCCTCCTGGATGGGATGCCAGTCCATCGCAGGTCTACCCCCAGCAATTAGTTGGGTTTCCCCAACTGTATTTGCTGGTACCCATTTATACACCTGGGTGGAGCGAGACAACATGGAGTGAAGTGTCTTGTCACAGCACACAATGCGGTGCAATGACCAAGGCCCAATTTCATAGAGCTGCTTAAGCGCTAGCTGAAAACGTGTGCTTACTGTAGCAGAAAAGTTGCTATTTCATGGCCGCAGCATGCTTAAGCATGCGCATGCTTGGAAACCGCCATTGTTGCGTCACTATCTTAAGCAAAATTTGGCTCTGCGGTTAAGGCAGGTTTTCAGTTGCTTACCGTTAACGATGTCTATAAAATAGCCCGACGCTCGGTTAATGGAAAATGGGCTGTTAAACAGCTCTATGAAATTTGGCCCAGGTTTCGAACCATGAACCTCCTAGACCGAAAGTCTGACACGCTATCCACTAGACCACTACGTCTCAAGTTGTACATGAAACCAACATCTTCCTAGGGAGGCGGGGGCAATGTTTGAAGTGTTGAATTGGGCATAATTGATCAAATTTGACATTACGGCAACACTCCCGTGTGAGTCATACTCCCGTAATCCATGCACATTAACGTATGTGTACATTATTGACTTGAGAAAAAAGAAATATGCATGACTCCATGGTGATGTTTTAATTGACAATCATGTCGAGGCGCCGTTTGTAGAAAGATGGAATTTCCTGAATTCAATTCAATTAATGTTCGAGTTTGATGTGCAGTCTTTATACTTAGGGGAGTGTAACCTAAGAAATCTAAATGCATTAATCAGCTGGCCGGGTCCCTTGATAACCTAATTATAGACAAAGCTGTATATGGAATGGTACATGTATCTCGTGGGGGGTGGGGGGGGGGGGGGGGGGGGGTGCTGGAAGGCTCAGTGCCATTTGTGTAAAGGGTATTTTGGAGTTTGCTAGGGGCGCTTCCATTAGAAAATCAAAAATGGCTCGTGAGAGGATCGTAAAAGGGTACTAAGAGGACAGGTGAAAATATGGTTCACTGAGAGCCGTGACCTCCGTGAATTTCCTGCTCTGCTAAAGACAATAAACTCGATCTACTAAGAGAGCGAACAGCCACCTGCAAATTAGACTACTGAAACGAGCATCCTATACGTCAAACGAGGTCACATTATGTAAATGAGGTAGGGGGTGGAGTCACATTGCGCTACAGTGCACGAGAGGAAAAAGGCATTACGTCATGTGACTTTTAGTCATGAGGGGCCAATAGTTCAGATCTAAAAGCGGGATACTTGTCTGAGATCTTAAAGTCCATCCTGTATTGGTCGCCCTTTTTGCCTCTCTCCATAATCAAACCAAATTACTAGGAAATCATTGGGAAATTCACATAGCCCGAGAAGGTTCCCCAAGGAGTGGCCTTCGTATGTTATCTTAGCTGCCATGCTCCGCAACCCATGGTTTGGTTGCTTGGGGGTTCCTTTTCTTAATTTTTTGTGCAAGGGTGGTAAGAAGTTTGGGGGTGGGGGTGGGGGTGGGGGTTGGAGAAAAGACAATGAGAACTACAGTTCCCCCGAGGTAAATATTGAAAATGTAGCTAAAAATACTGAAATGGTCACTATGTAGTATAATACAATTAAGAAACTTTGATAAGAGTTCCTTGTGACTTTTGCAGATTATCCTGTCAGAACATGAACCTTGTATTGTCAGGAATGAAATCAAAGAATTGGGACATGTGAGGCTACAGAGGCAGAAGGAGATGGCAACCTGAGCTCTAGGGGAACAAATAGTTATTTCACAAAATCCATCTTTTGCCATCTTGTAGTCAAGTCCTTTATTTACCAACATTGAAATTGAATCCATTTAATAAGGAATAAAGGCAGAAGATTGACAGATAAATGCCTTTTTGGAATTTCATCTAAATATCTTGTGACATGAATTGAGACTTGAGGTCTCGTGAGGGAATTGTGAGGGCTTGCAGGAAAGGACTTGTGATGTTAGGGGTACCTTTAAGCATCCGTTGGTCCCTGGATCCGCGGTATGGAAACCCTGGATTATGTCTGAGAACCACATGAATGCTGTAGACTTCCACTTTTGGGGCTCATCCTGAAGCCAATTTATAACCCCTTGGAATTGAGCTCCAAGCTGAGAATTGCTAAAGGAAGTATCACCTGCAAGCCCAGAACAGTATTTCTGTCCACAATAATCTCGCTTACCACAATTGAAACAGTTTAAGTGGTTTGATTAGCTTAAATCAACTGGAACTTTATTTCTCTCCAGGGCAATTCCACAGCAATAGAGCCTTTGCACGGCGGCCATGACAGGGGGCAGTCACATTGTTACCATGTGTCATGCATGCGTAGGTGCTTTGTGGTTCTATTTTTACATCATTTAAATTAGAAAACCTGCCCCATGTCATGGTCGCTGGTGCAGAAGCTCTATAGAGACAAAACTAAAACAAAAATACAAAAAATTCACATACTTTTATATGTTTTTTTGAAGTTTGGATTGCATTCTACAACATTAACATGATTAATTATTAGACCTTCCCTTTTGTTTAATAGTACAGTACATGCCTACAATTCAATTATAGCTCCTGTCATCATGAAAAATATTATCCTTTTCTAGTAACGTTAGTGACGGCCAATAAATTGCTTGTTCTGAAACAGCAACCCGAGTTGTGAGTTGTTCTTTGAGTCTCTTGGTAGGCCTCATCTCCCTTTTGTGTTATGGCAGTTTTGCCTCATATTGATCAAAATGTTGTGGGGTTGTGTGAGATGAAAGTGACATGCCAGTCTATAAATGTAACATTAGTGACGGTGGAATTGCCGTCCACGGACTGTAGATTCTTGCCACTCGCCTTTAAAGATACAGTAAACTCTCATTATAGCGCTCTTCAAGGGACCAAAATAATTTGAGCTTTATATCCAGAGAGCGCTATAATTAGTGCATACACAATGCAGAAAATAATGGCTAGGACTTTATAAAGGAGCTTTATATGGAGAGGAGCTTTATATCAGGGGGTGTTATAACGATAGTTTACTGTAGCTCTACTTTTAGAAACAGATAGCCAGACACTGATTTTTTCAAATTTTTCTTGGGGCATTTGTAACTTGTATCTCTCCTCATCGGGTGTTATGGCCGAGCGGTCTAGTGCGTCAAACATAAGTTCCTGTGCTAGTACTAGAATGTAGGTTCGACTCCTGGCTGTGACGGGTTGTGGCACCTGTGCCCTTGAGCAAGGCACTCAACCACACTTGCTCCTATTCCTGTAATTGGCGGTCCCTCCGCTGTTGGATGTGGTATATAAATAAATAAATAAAATAAAATAATAATGTCCTCCCTGCCCCAATCTCTATATTTCTCAGCAGGGATGTAGTTGAGTCCATCTCGGGTCTGGTGATGTTAAAATCACAAGTCTTTCACAAGTCCTTAAAGACTCCTCTACAAGTTCAGTTACAAACAACAGAGGATTAACGCACTAAAAAAATGCCTTTGTTGCACTTCATTTGAAAAGCTTTTGACTTAAATAAAGACCAAGGGACTTGTGAAGGTTTATGAGGACTTTGTGGAGTTTTATGAGGACTTTGTGGAGTTTTATGAGGACTTGAGAAGGTTTGTGGGGACTAGTGATGGACTTGTGAGGACTTTTGAGGACTTGTGAAGGATTGTGAGGACTTGTGTAGTTTTGTGAGGACTTGTGATGGCTTGTGAGGACTTGTAATGGCTTGTGAGGAGTTGTGAAGGATTGTGAGGGGTTGTGAGGACTTGTGATGGTTTGTGAGGACTTGTGATGGCTTGTGAGGACTTGTGATGGCTTGTGAGGACTTGTGATGGCTTGTGAGGACTTGTGATGGCTTGTGAGGACTTGTGATTGTTTGTGAGGACTTGTGATTGTTTGTGAGGACCTGCAAGGAACTGTGATAGACTTGACTACAACCTTACTGCTTTAAGCAGTTCTGATCCAAACAAACCAGTATATGGTGACCTATTTTTGGCTTTTTCTTGACATGATATTAGTCATCCGTTTAGCAGACGTGCTCTAAGGACACACTGTCTGGACTCGCTGTCGTCTTCTCGCTTCGATAAAGATCAAACAGTCGTCTTACAACTTGTAATTCAACAACTAATTGTGCCAGCGGCCGGATCTTTCAGCCAAATTATACATGTCTTCTTTCTTCCTTTATGTTTTTTACGCAGGTTAAACTTGGGTTAAACAGTGTGACCTTCTGTGACCTTTGAGTCAGACATGTTTGTCGAAATATAAAGCGTAGCCCAAAATGGTTGTCGGACTGCTCCGGGATTTAACCCTATTTCAAATCAGATGTCAAGTAGTTTATTCATATTTTTAAATAGTGAGAAAAAGTACAATTTTTTAAAACTTATATTGTTGCTAACTGTTGCTCCACCGTTGCATTGTTGGCAATCGATACCCATGAACTTAAAGCATTTTACGACATAAAAATGTGTTCATTTTTATTCTCCTCAGATCCAGCAGGAGGGTGATAACCCCCCAACCTGCTGTAATTTCCCAGTTGCCGTCGCCAGGGACAGCATGTTCGTCTTTTCAGGACAGAGTGGTGCCAAGATCACCAACGACTTGTACAGGTTCTGCTTTCAGGAGAAGAGGTAGGGTTCCAGACAAACGAATTTTAGTCTCTGATTGATCAGTAGTTACGGCAATCCATTTAGTTTTGGGGTTTATTTTAACACTAACCTTCCCAAATCTATCAAACTCCAACATCGGGAGTTGCCAGAATTTTCCTGGGGAGGGCGAGATTAAAAAATGAAAGACAAGAATAAAAAACAATCAAGCAAAAAAGGGAGTGGGAAAAAATAGAAGAATGGTGGTTGTGGAGGGGCATGAGGGAGATAGCACAATTTGTCCACCAGTGTCAGATTTTTATTTCATTTTTCGATTGACTTGGTTCATTGAGCTCATCAAGTATTAATTAGCATGGGACATGAAATTCCAAAGTTGTGTTAGAAGAATGTGTTAGACTTTGATAATTTGATCTCTTCAACCAGGGTTCAAATCATGGATCTTTGAACACCATGTTGTGCATATCTTTAAACCATCCAAACTTTGCTTGTTTTTCTGATTAGGTGGCGTAAGATTCAGTCTGACCACATCTTGAAGGGAACACCGCCTCCGCCCCAGCGCCGCTATGGACACACTATGGTGGCCCATGATAGACATCTGTATGTCTTCGGAGGAGCAGCCGATAACACGCTACCTAGTGAGCAGTATTGGTAAGCATGATTAAAATCCAATGTTTAATAAGCTAATGTCATGCCAAGTCTTCATCACACAATGAAATAAACGCTAAAGTAAAAAACTAAAATGAATTTAGAAACACGAGAAAATTGCAATTCCCCGACTGGGATTCAAACCCAGATTCCTTGGCATACATGGCCAACTGCTCTACCAACTGAGCTATATCTGGACATCTCGTCGGAGCATCACAACAATCTCGTGCTTGCCACTCTTTTTCAACAATGCAGTGCTTAGCACAGAAAACCTTGTGCTTAGTAGAAATTCTTTACCAGCTAAAATCATATCGGTTAGTATATGATTTTAGTTAGTATGTACTCTGCAAATTTTGTCCATTGGCAAGGCAGTACAATGGCTAACAATATTTGTTGTGCATGTTTATCTTTTGTTGCTTGTGGCAAGAATGTGATAAGACTTGTGCTGACTTTCACTTCAGCATTGAAAATGTTAGATCATAAAATGACTTAGTGTTTCTTTGACAATCTTACAGCTATGATCTGGATGCTGAAGAATGGCAAGTCATCAAAGTTTCATCTGACAGTCAGGTACCACTCATATTCAGTGTTGTAGTCGAGTCACCAATATCGAGTCCAAGTCCGAGTCTCAAGTCACCAGCCTCGAGTCCGCGTCCGAGTCACGAGTCACTAGCCTCGAGTCTGAGTCACTTTCTTCAAGTCCGAGTCACGAGTCACTTGTTCGCCAAATTAATGAAACTGAATCTGCTATATTTCGTTCACACAATATGTGAAATGATGACGTACTCATGTACTCTTTGCCGGCCTGGTGGGGCAGTGTACATATTCACGCATCAGACTTTTTTTTCCAAGAATCCTGCATTAAGCGCTCAAGTATATATCTTTTTTCTTTTTTGGAAATATGTGACTCGTGAGTCACGAGTCACCATGTCCAAGTCCGAGTCATCATGGCCGAGTCCGAGTCCAAGTCCGAGTCATTTTCCAATGTGACTTGAGTCGAGTCCGAGTCACAAAAATTGTGACTTGAGTCGGACTCAAGTCCGAGTCCTGGACTCAAGTACTACAACAGTGCTCATATCTGGTTTGCATTCCTTCAGTATTTCCCCAGCATCTTATTTTCTTCTGCATTTTGTTGGATTTTCTCTATTTTCTCTAAGTTTTCATGTACTCCCCAAAGTTTTCTTCAGTCCTGATTTGTCCTGTGTCCTGTAGCCAGATTCTTCCTTGTTTGGGAACTGTTAAATCCTTTCTCATTTCTCGTTTGAATTCAGAGTCCTTCAGGCAGACTTTTCCACGCTGCGGCTGTCATCGGAGACGCCATGTTTATTTTTGGAGGGACCGTGGATAACAATGTCCGAAGCTCAGAAATGTACAGATTTCAGGTAACAAGTGAATTTTGTTTAAATAGGTCGCAAACAAATGATATATAGCTCCAGAATTTTCTCATACAACCAACCATGAGATGACAGAAAATCATGTAGTTCTTAATGGGAATTGCACCAGAGACCTCTGACACTGTGAGCAGATGCTCTACCAGCTGCGCTATGACGCACAGTGGTATACTCCTTCAGGTTTCCCCAAGACTTCTGACACACCGGGCAGAAGCTCTACCAGCTGAGCTATGACTATGAGGCATAGTGGTATACTGCCCCAGGTTTCCCCAAGACCTCTGACATACTAAGCAGATGCTCTACCAGCTGAGCTATGAGGCACAGCGGTATACCTCTCAGGTTTTCCCCCAAGACCTCTGACATACTAAGCAGATGCTCTACCAGCTGCGCTAAGAGGCATAGTGGTATACTCCCTCAGGTTTTCCCCCCAAGACCTCTGACACACCGGGCAGATGTTCTACCAGCTGAGCTATGAGGCATAGTGGTATACTCCTTCAGGTTTCCCCAAGACCTCTGACACACCGGGCAGATGTTCTACCAGCTGAGCTATGAGGCACAGTGGTATATACTGCACCAGGTTTCCCCAAGAACCTAAATTTTCTTTTGGTGTTGCATGGATGCGCAACTGAGCAAAGTAACGGACATAATTGGTATCGTGGCTAATCACCATAGAAATGAAATAACCAAACATGGGATAAGAAAAGAAATACTGTCTTTATATGACCCTCATTTAAAGGCACAGGCTCGTCAGCAATGCGTGTGCGCCAAACTTGTGCCACGAAATACGCAGCTCCATAGCAAAGACATGGAGCCGCGCATTGCTGACGAGCCTGTGCTTTTATGTTGAACTAAAATGGAAAGGTTACAGAAATATGCTCCATAAGGCTTGCAACAGCTTGAAACCTTTCCCTTTTTCTTTCGCAGCTTTCCTCCTACCCACGATGCACACTCAAAGACGACTTGGGACGACTTCTTTTAAATCAGCAGTTCACTGATGTTGACTTCCTAGTTGGAGAGGTCAGTTTTTCTATATATTAGGAACTTTAATGGAATTTCTTTGTCATGATGTAAATTGCTTTTACACCCAAGGATTCTATGAATTGTTAGTGTATGTCTCGGAAAATGCACTATACTATTCACACGGAGTTGGGTAAGGGCAAATTCCCTTTAAAGATTATGTAGTCTGACACACAAATTACATATTTCTTACCCGCTATAAGATTCCAACCATGGCTTAGATGTTTGCTCTCATATGCAGGATGTCGTAGGTTCAATTTAAAAACTTGCATTGACTCAACAAGAGTTGAAATAGTGTTATTGACACAAAAATTGTAATCACAGTAATCATGCCTTTAGATTTCATTTTACAGATAAAATGACTTTTAATTTTGTAAATTTTATTTTTATTTTATTTTATTTTGTTGTTGTTGCAGAAAGCCACCGTAGTTCCTGGACATACCGCCATCATTGTTCCAAGATGTCGCTATCTACGACACAAGATAGCACAGGCTAAAGAGCAGGTGGGTGGAATTAAGGGAACGGAATGACAATGTCAAATATCGGTTGGAAATTGGGTTTGAGATTTATAATAGGTGTATATCTGACTCCTTTGCAGTACTGGGGCCAATTTAACAGCTCCGTGAATTTGGCCAATGAGCACTGACATCACAGATTATTGAGACTTTCCCCTATCACTTCAGTCCTGATAAAATGCTGGACTATGCTAGTAAACTGACATTTTACGCATTCAACTTTAGTCATTAACTAGACTACATTTGGGCCAATTTGTTAAAATCTTTAACGAGTTATGCCCAAATTTGTTCCTAGTCCCTCCTTGCTACATAATCTGGGAATACTTACCAACTGCATGATCCACCAATCTTATGAAATGACTCTTTTTTTTCTGAAGGGTGACCGTAACACTGAGGACCCAGAGAACACAAATTCAGAGGGTGATAAAGATGAATCGGAGTCTGTTCTCATCAAGAAATCTTACCAAATTGTCATCAAGAACACAAGACCAGAGGCCTTCCAACTGCTCTTATGGTTTCTATATACGGATAAGGCCGACCACAGACCCCAACATGTACAGAGTAAGTAGGATATTGGCACAAAGGCTCGGTTTGGGTTTGGTAAAAGGGGCACTAGGGGGCACTAGGGGACTACCAAATTGTCATCAAGAACATGGGACCAGAGGCCTTTCAACATGCTCTTATGGTTTCTATGTGGATAAAGCTGACCACAGGCCTTAGCAGATACAGAGTAAGTAAATAGACCCTTTGCACCAGCGGCCATGACAGGGGGCAGATTTGCATATTTAAATGATGTGACAGTGTGACTTACCCTTTGTCATGGCCGTGGGTGGAAAGGCATGGGGGCCATGACAGGGGACAGTCACATTGTCACTGTGTGTCATGCATGAGTAGGCACTTTGTGGATCTATTGTCACATCATTTAAATATGAAAACCTGCCCCCTGTCATAGCCACGGATGCAAAGGGTCTATTAACACATACTGCTTGTAAACACTACAAAGAAAATGTTTTAGCCAGATTCAATTGCCTTGCATAATTCAGTTTCACAAGAAAAAGATAGCATGTATATATTTAAAGATAGTATACATGATTGGTTAACTGTTACAAATAGTTTTATCCCCCTGTATGATTGAAGATATGCATGATTAAAACCAACCTGAGCAAAAACCAGCTCCGTACTTCGTCTAACTTTTGAGAAAACGGTCAAAAAAGGGTTTGCAGTCATTTGGCCCCAAAACCACTTCGCCCTGAACCATTTCGCCCTGAACCACGGCCTGTGCACGAAGTGGTTTTGGGGCGATGTAGTGTTTGGACGAAGTGGTTTGGGGCGAAATGGCACTTGGGCGAAATGGTTTTGGGGCGAAATGAATTTTCGTCTCATGAGACGAAAACTAATTGTTTTACTCATTTCTCAAAGACTATAGCACTTCAGACAAAACCATTTGAGGGGAAGTTTTCTACGGTCATTATGTTTATATTGTTTAAGTTAGGCATAAAACTGAACATTTCTGATTTTCGAGATTACCAATGATGTATACTGCCTTTAGATGTGCAGAGGAATAAATTGTTTTTGTAACATGTATATTGTTCTCCAAGATTCTGCAGATGGGATGACGGAATTCCTCCTTCTACTCATGGACGTGTACAAACTGGCATTAGAGGTAAAATGTTTGTTTTACAAGTTCGATCAAGTGACTATAGTTCACTACAGTCCCTCGAACAACAGAAATTATCCGTCGTTCGAGGGACTCTAGTAGACGATAGTTAACTATAGTCACTTGATCGAACTTGGCTTAAATTGTTTTCAGTCTCTACATTATTCCGTGGGTTTCTCCCTAGGCGGCCCTATACCTTCACAGGTTTCTTTAGGCTTACAAGCTACAGAGCCTCGGGCACTTTTGAGGAATCCTTGGTTTCAGTACCAGAATGAATTAATCATAATAATCAAAGTCTGCTATGTTGTCAGTTATTATTTCCCAAAGTAAGAATTTACTCCCATAAAAATGTGTTGAAAACTACATTTATGTAAAACTAGGCTTAGCTCAAAAACCGCTTGGAAATTTTGAATTCTTATTCCTTTGAAGTTCAACATCGAGATTTACGTGTAATGACCTGCTTTGTACTATTTGCAGTTTTCCATGAGTCGTCTGGAGCACATGTGCATTCACTACCTGTGGGTATCCATCACCAACTCCAACGTGCTACAAGTACTGCAGGGGGCTAGTAAACTGAAATTAGATCTCATCAAGGTAAAATCTTATAGTCCTCGTTGGGATTCGAACCAGAGACCTTTTACACACTGGGCTCTACCAGCTGAGCTCTAAGCTACAGCGGTATACTTCCTATGATCCCAACGTTTCTGTCGATGTTAGAGAGTAGGGCTTGGCTTATACTACATACACAAAAGGCAAATTTGACGTCACGGCAAAGTTGACGTGCTGCAAATTCACAGAAAGTTTAACTAGTTTCCACATGTACGAAAGTTCACCACAAAATGTTTGATGTCAGATTTGCATTTATGTTCACTTTCTCGTGAAGTATGAACCTAGCTTAACTGAGCAATGTAACAACTACATTTATGAAAATGTTATTGGAAACGGTTTTAAACAAATCACAGTAGTTTGAGCATGAGGTTAATTTTGGCGTCAACTTATCCATGTGCCCGGGTATAATTTCAAGTTTAGTTCTAATAAAATTTCAAATTCATCAATTTTGTAAAATGTAAAACCAAACACATGCAAATTTTTACAATTCATTTGACTTGACTTTCTAGTTTCCAAAGCTTGAAGATTTGTTGGTAAAGCTGTAAAATTTGCCCTTTTTTCAACAACAGGAATTCTGCATGAACTACATAGTGAAAGACAACAACTACAGCGCCATTGTCATGAGCAAGGAGTTTGAGTGTTTGAGCCAGCCGCTCATGGTTGAAGTGGTTAGGCGAAGACAACTGGCCACTGGTCGACCGTACCAACATGAGAAATTGCCGGACTTCACCAAATTGAGTAAGTAGTGGATATGACCACCCAGATGCGAATCTAAATAATTTAATTTTCATGGATTTTTTCTGATACAATTATATAACCTCGGGCGGAAACATTTTATTGGATAGTTGCTACAGATTCATTCTTTACTTTAAGGAAGTTTTTTTTTAATCAACTCGTTCATCAACTTTTTGGGTCATTAATTGCAAATGATACAGTGGGCCTTTAAAGATAGTATACATGATTGGTAAACTGTTACAAATAGTTGTATCCCCCTGTGTGATTAAAGATATGCATGATTAAAACCAACCTGAGCAAAAACCAGCTCCGTACTTCGTCTAACTTTTGAGAAAACAGTCAAAAAAGGGTTTGCAGTCATTTCTCTCCAAAACCACTTCGCCCTGAATCATTTCGCCCTGAACCACGGCCTGTGCACGAAGTGGTTTTGGGGCGAAGTAGCATTTGGGCGATGAAGTGTTTGGACGAAGTAATTTGGGGCGAAATGGCACTCGGGCTAAGTGGTTTAGGGGAGAAATGGCACTTGGGAGAAATAGTTTTGGGGCGAATTGAATTTTCGTCTCATGAGACGAAAACTAATTGTTTTATTTATTTCTCAAAGACTATAGCACTTCAGACAAAACCATTTATGGGGAAGTTTTCTACGGTCATCATGTTTATATTGTGTAAGTTAGGCGTAAATCTGAGAACATTTCTGATTTTCGAGACACCAATCATGTATACCGCCTTTAACCATTAGTGTTCTGTAGAAGCACTCGGGCTAAACATAGTGATTTGCAGGCATTTCCACAATAACATGAAACATGCATCATTATAATTTGTCAGGTGAAACGTCTCTTGAGCAGGACATGGAATCGTTTCTGAAGGGCAAGTTGGGCCAAGAATACACAGACATCACGTTGATGCTGGGTGACGTGTCCATCCCAGCTCACAAGGCCGTGCTTGCTGCAAGGAGCAAGTTCTTTGAAGCGATGTTCCGTTCATTTATGCCGGAGGATGACACCGTCAATGTAAGTGGTCATTTAGTGCATGGTATATGACATTGTTCCCGTTGTGTCTCAAACATCCAAAGAATTTTAAGTGAATTTCTTTCAGGTTTTGGGGGGCCGTTGGTGCGTTAACGAAAGGGAAGTTTGTGTTGAGGTACAGGGGTAGTAGGAGAGAGTCCCTTGGTCATGTATTGTGCTTGGTATATGTAATGAACATTGAGAGCTGGGCCCAATTTCATAGAGCTGCTTAAGCGCTAGCTGAAAACGTGTGCTTACTGTAGCAGAAAAGTTGTGCTGATGTTAAGGCTATTTCACGGCCGCGGCGTACTAAAGCATGCGCGCGCTTGGAAACTGCCATTATTGCGTCACTATCTTAAGCAAATTTTGGCTCTGCCGTTAAGGCAGGTTTTCAGTTGCTAACCGTTAACGATGTCTTTGAAATAGCCTCGCGCTCGGTTAACGGAAAATGGGCTGTTAAACAGCTCTATGAAATTGGGCCCAGAGCATAGAATAAAACCCCTTACTTCTTGGATATTTTGCTAAGCTTTAGATCAAATCCGTTGAGATTCAACTCGACAGCAACACCACAGGGCAATTCATGGATTAAAACATATGATGTACCCTGTTTATTGCCAAGTGATAGGAAATTAAAGTACAGTCGAGCCTCGTTATTAAGAGGTCCTTCTAAAGAAACTTCAAACCCCAGCTTCTAGCTTTTTAATCTAACTCAACTGTGTATTATTATACAAATACAACATGGTTTGATGGGAAATAGTGAAAACTAATGACCCTGAGGGGAAGATGCTGGGAAATAGTAAAAACTATCACACGGCCAAGTTGCTGGAATGGACCAACGAAATACCGCAGCTGCCTGGTGAATATTTGAGGTATAGTAAATATATTTGTCTTTTTTTGTTTTGTTGTTGTTGAAATAACCCAATTTGTTTGTCTGTCTTTTCAGGTAAGCATCGGCGATATGATTCCGTCACGTCAAGCCTTTCAGTCCCTCCTTCAGTACATCTATTACGGAGCGGTCTCAATGCCGCCTGAAGATTCACTGTATCCTTTGCTAGTCCAAGAGACACCCCAACTAAGACAATGGGTGTGAATGCCTTTAATTGGAAGCCTCCTACTGTCTTTCATTTCTTTCAACTTTTTTTAGGCGGACGAGAGTGATAGTACTGCCCAAAATTTACATGTTCATTTTCTAATGTCTTCCAAGCGTCCTTTTAAAATTAGGACTTTATAAGATGTTTTGATTACTGAAAAGATAACCATGTATCGTTGCCTGGCAGAAGGGCATAACTGATTTTTGGCACCAGAGCGCTTATATGTCCTGCCAGGCTCATGACGGTATACTCTTCTAAGAAAGAAATGCAATTTTAAACGTAATCTTAAAGGCAGTATACATCATTGTTAATCTCGAAAATCAGAAATTTTCACAGATTTACCATATCGCCCCAAATCAATTCGTCCAAACACTACATCCCCCAAATGCCACTTCGCCCCAAAACGACTTCGTACACAGGCCGTGGTTCAGGGCGAAGTGGTTTTGGGGCGAAATGACTGCAAACCCTTTTTTGACTGTTTTCTCAAAAGTTAGACGGAGCTGGTTTTTGCTCAGGTTGGTTTTAATTATGCATATCTTTAATCAAACAGGGGGATAAAACTATTTGTAACAGTTTACCAATCATGTATACTATCTTTAAAATATCAATTCTTGATCAGAAGTTTTTTGAATGCAGTGAACTTGTGGATAACAAGGCACTGATCGCCCAATCATTTGGAAATGCTTTTAAAACTGTTCTGCTTCAGTGATATCCTCTAGGTCCAAGAGGACTTGTTTGAACAAAGTGATTCGCACAGTAATGATATGAAGTACTTCATTGCCCACCAAGGGATGTTGACAAGATTTTCCATGCAATTCCTTAACCCAATCCACCCCAGCTATCTCTTCGCAGCACCAGACTACTATAGTTTTTACAACAACCGCCTGCAAGCATTCTGCAAAGAGAACCTTGAAATTAACATCTCAGTGCAGAATGTAGTCCAGATACTAGACGCGGCCGATAGAGTTGGGGCCAAAGATATGAAGGACCACGCCCTTAAGATTATCGTCAGAAATTTCACTAAGGTAAGAATAATCTGTCTTACAATTTCTGGTCAGATATAAGTTGAGTGATAAATCGTTTGGCTGAGTGTAAAAAAAATATGCTCTACCAGGTGAGGCTCAATATTGCCACACAATTGTATCGGAAATGTTTCGGTATAGTGGGGTACCGTGGCCGAGTGGTTTAGGTCGTTGACTCGTAACGTTCTGGTAACAACTTGGTTTTGAGTGTGTAATGCCCAATCGTGGTACCTGTATCCTTAAGCAAGGCACTTTACTACGTGCTCTACTTCGGAAGGGATGTAAAGCCATTGGTCCAGTGTGTTTTGTAACGCACTCATTAAAAGATCCCAGAACACTTTTACTCATGAAGAGTAAGGAGATGACCAAATGTCTCTGGCCTCTGGCTGCCAATGGCACCACCCACCTATGTATCTCGATAATCAGGTGGAAGACACCTGTAAGCTTCATTCAATTCAGCCTACGGGCTGCAAATTTAAGTCTTATACAGCGAGACTTGTATATAATAGCCACCCTTAGGACCATAAAAAAATGGCCTCTATAAATGGATAGCCTCTTTATAGGGGTTGCTTAAGCATTGAACACATGGCATTTTGGACCAAAAATGGGTGGACACTATAAACAGGTGGCCTGTTTATCAAGGTGGTCCTATTAGCAGGTTTGACTGTATAAACCAATTAATAAAATTCACCTGCTGTGTTTAATTGTACAACAGGTGGCAGAAAACCCTAAGATGAAGAACCTGAGTCACGGCCTTCTGCTGGAGATCATCTTAGCCCTAGCAGCTCGTCTACAGAAGGTTAACATGAAACAACAAGCTATTGAAGAGCCAACACATGCACTGTGGGACAAGTACGGGCCAGACAATTGGTAGGTCAACCAGGGTAGCGCCACGTCTTCAGAAGGTGAACTTACAGCAGCAAGCCATTGACGAACCAACACGTGCACTGTGGGACAAATACGGGCCAGACAATTGGTAGGTCAACCAGGGTAGCGGCACGTCTTCAGAAGGTTAACATGAAACAGCAAGCCATTGAGGAACCAACACATGCACTGTGGGACAAGTACGGGCCAGACAATTGGTAGGTCAACCAGGGTAGCGGCACGTCCTCAGAAGGTGAACTTGAAACAACAATTAAGCGATTGAAGAACCAACACATGCATTGTGGGACAAGTACGGGCCAGACAATTAGTAGGTCCACCAGGGTAGCGGCACGTCTTCAGAAGGTGAACTTGAAACAACAATTAAGCATTTTCAGAAGGTGAATTTAAAGCAGCAAGCCGAGGGATCTCTCAATGCGCTTTCTGCATTATCACCACGCTCATTGGGCTCAGTAGTATCATTCCTTAATCCTTCTCAACTCCCTGGGGAGTATACAGTCCCGTGCAGCTTACGCACACAGGGACTAATCAAACACATCAGCTTTCACTACCCTCACAGGTACCCATTTCCTCCTGGGTGGAGAGAGAAAATTCGTGGCAAAATGCCTTGCCCAAGGGCACATGCACCATGGACGAGCAGGGGTGGGATTCGAACCCACAATCTGTAGATTTACCACAATCTTGGAATCAACACGCTACACCAATCATGTACATGTAGGTGTGAACTCACCAGACGTCCCATTGTTCCTCTTTTGTTTGGACATTTCTTTTTTTTCTTTCTTACTCTTGTTTGTTTTGTACACGAGCGAATCAAGGACGTTCGCTTGGCAATCGCGGACGATATTGTTCTCTTTGTCAAACCTCCCCAAAACGTCTCCCATTGTTTGGGAAAACCCGCGCATTTCTACGTACATTAGCCTAAATAAATCAATCAATCAATCAAAAATACAGCAACGGTTAAAAGTAAACTTGACTGTATTTATCTTACATGATCCGAACTAAAATCACAGGAACATTATTTAGTACCTTTTAATTAGTGCAAGAAATATTATACTATGTGCTGTTATTCAATACATTTATTTATTGTTTTAAGTGTAGATATGTACATGTGTATTTTGAGCATAATCTTTCATTTAAAATGAGTAATTTGCTTATGACTGTCGAAGTTTGTAAGCATACATGTATTTAAAAAATATATAATTATTGCTGCCTTTAAAACGTAGCTAGCAGCTTTGCAGGGAAATTATTTTGACAGCTATATAAAACAAAAACAGTTATTGTTAACTGTCCATGTGTTAATATTGTATTATTCTTACAAATAAAATGACCTTGAAGTGAATTATCTGTTTTATTCAATTTAATGGTGGTTTTGTTCAAGATTCGGCATTATACACAACACAAAGAACCTTAGATAGGAGTCTTATCACTCGAAGAAATTATTATTATTATTATTATTTATTTCTGGTATTCATACCAAGGATTCCTCAATAGTGCTCATTGCACTGTCACTCGCAAGCGTGAGGAAACCCATGAAGAATTAGAATTAGCCAGAGACACCGGGGATGATCCCCTTGCTCTTCACGAAAGAATGCTCTGGGATCTTTAGAGTGCTTTCCAAATTACCTAACACACTGGACCAACGGCTTTACATCCCTTCCGAAGGATGGAGCAAGTGTGGTTGAGTGCCTTGCCCAAGGGCACAGGTACCGTAGCCGTGGGGAGGTTCGAACCTGCAACCCCAAGTTTTCACCTATGATTGCGAGTCAATGACCTAAACCGCTCGGCCACGGTACCCCACAAATATGAGTAGGAATCGGATTTTAATGTAAAAAAAATCTTATTTTGTAACAATGTGATCACGTTTTGCTCCTGCCAAAAAGTACCACATTTTAAAAAGGTTTGGAAAAAGAAACACGAGTTTCCTCCAATGCACTCAATGCAGCACCCACCTGTATTTTCAAACAGCGCCACCACACGTTTGCCCTTCATTAAATCCCCGAGACAACATGGCGGCCCCCAGTAGACGTGTTTCACATCGAGCTCTGACTTCTTTGAAACAATTAGTGACCAAAATCCGTTTGCATTCCACCGCTGAGGTGGAAAACGCACTACAAGACGTACAGGGCCTTGTTCGTAAAAGCAAGGGGCTTGATCTTGTTGGGGAATTTCGAAAATTGGGAGGTTTAGATGAAGTTGTAAAGATCGTAAAATCTGATCGCGAAGAGAAAATTACCGATCTTGCACTGAGTGTTTTGGCTACGTGTTGCCGGGAGGAAGAGTCAAAATTACGGGTGAGAATGTGTTATTGTACAAGTTGTATACAAGAGAACGTTTTATTTTTGTGTCCTTTAAATTACCTATCAACTAGGCCTATCAGAAAGTGCAAAAAAGAAAAATAAACATGATCAAGTTGTAAATTTGGGACGTTGGTAAAACGCTGAACGGTGGAACAGAAGCAAGGGTGGAACAGAATGCGGAACATGGTACAGTTCCACGTTTTACCAACATCCGTAAATTTGTTATATTTCCTACGTATTTTTATATTTTAAAAATATTACCAGAAATATTTATGAAACTTAGTGGAAATTGTGGAATCGAAAGTTAAACAGAAATGTTCGTTTCCTTATTTTAGGAACAAAATCAGAGGACAGCTCCAAGCTACTTCTAGAATCGGAGGCTAACTCCGTCAGCGGAGTTAGCCTCCGATTCTAGAACTAGAAGTAATAGCTCCAAGTGTAAAGACTAAGGCCTGTACCTTTTATGGTTAAAACAAAAACAGAAAATTTATAAATATTTTGTCTTCTTTAACAGGTTTATCAACTTGAGGGTATATCAACATTAGGTAAAGAAAATTCTTTGTTTTAAATAGCCGCTATTTTTGCAAAGTTGTATTTTATTTTTTTTATTTCTAATGACTTTGAAATTTGGTCCACTTAATCTTGTGGCTTGTCTGAGACCCATAATAGGACAGTACTTGAGATGGTCTCATGGAAGTCTTCACTACCACGCCTTTTTTTATATTTGTTTTATTTCAGTTGATATTCTCAACACTTGCACTTCAGTGAGTGTCATCAACAGAGCATCCAGAGCTCTCGCTAACCTCGCAGAAACACCCAAGCTCAGTGCAGCAATACACGACAAAGATGCCGCACCCCTGCTCATCAAGTTATTTAAAGAAAACACAGACTCAAATTGCCGGCAGAGCATCCTGCGTACGGTACGGATGCTTGCAGATACTTGTCAACACTCCTGGGAGATCCTTCACTCAGAAGGACTTGTCGCGGTTCTTAGCTGTATGGACTCGGATGATGATAAGCTTATTGGAAATGCTGCTCACACTGCTGCTCGGCTGACGAGTAATCTGGGGTCGGGGCGAAGTACAGAGGCACTCAAGTCTTACTTGGAAGCAGGAAAGCAAGCTGTAGAGGACAATGGAGTCGAGCATCTTGTAGGGCTTCTGTCTCACTCCAAGACCTCCATCCAAGAAAACGTCTTGATGACCATTCTTAACCTGATGGTGTCGGAAGATGTGAGAGTCGCTACAGGCAAGGCTGGTGCTGTTGAAACCTTTATCGATCGTGGAAATATTAAGAAATCTACGTCATCTAGTTGGGCCACCTACGTCCACTGCTTGTGCTTCTGCTGTCGGGAGGCTGTGAACAGAGTCAGAGTTCGGGACTTGGAAGGATTTCAAGTACTCCTCAGTGTCTTAAAGAGCTCCAGTGAGGATTGTCAAAAACTTCATGAGACGGTTCTTGTCGCTCTCATGGACTTCTACTACGATGAGCAAAGCCTCAATTATCTTGCTGTATGTGGATTTATTCAGATTCTCGTTTCTCAGCTCAGACTTGAGACTTGCCAGGCAAAGAAATTTGTTTCCAGCACATACTCAAGTAAGTGACTAGGTGCAAATTCCACTGTATTTCTGATTGTTTTAATTCCCATTCATATAGAGATTTGACTAAAAAGTACAATTATAAAATGCAGGGGTACTTGGAAGTTGACCCTCTAGGTCAGTTAAGAATTGTGTTTAACTGGCTTATTGAATTAACACATGGTGACGGATGTTTTTTAATGGCACATTTTGCCAGTAACCTAGGGAGGTGGTCAATTTCTAAGTGGCCCTGTATTCTAAAATTACTCTGACGAAAATTTATTTTTAAGCTTTCAGTTTTAATTTAAAGCATTTTTAAAAACATTTATCCTGTTTAGAATCTCAAAAAGAGGTCTCGGCAGAACCAGATTCAGCAGATAACCGGCCATCAACTTCATCCGGTAATACGCAACAGGAAAAGCTGCAGGTAAAACCACAAGTAGGTGGTCGTACTCGTACCAAACGAGTGCGAGCACTGAGCGTAGATTCTGATGAAGTAACCCACACCAGCAAACAACAATGCTCCTCAAAGGGTTTATCCAAAGGATCCAAAAGATCAACAGAAAGCAAAACTGATTCATCTGTACCAGCAACCAAGAAGGCCAGATTGATGTCGCATCCTCAAGAAAAGGTTCAACCTAGCAAGACTTCTACCGAGTCTCTTGTACCCTCGGCTATCCACAGCGAATCTCAACATTCCCACGAATCAGCACCAAAGCTTGAACCCAGCTTACACATACCATCTAAACTTTCCAGCTCTTCAGGCATGTCGCCTGAGGGTGATTCCACCAACTATCAGTCGTATCTCAATCCAGAAGCTACACTCTACTCGCCACCTAGAATCGACTGGGAGTGTTTCTTGCAGCATCGTGAGCAGATGGGCCAAGACTTGTCACCTCGGAGCTTCTCAAGTTTCTCGTCACCTTTCTCCCTTAGTCCTCCGAGGTATTTATTCTTGGTCGTTTGTTTCTTTAAAAGTTTAATTGCACTTCATTTTAGGCATCTCAAAATCTTTTTAAAAAATTGGCGTTTGTCATAATTTCACAGTTAAAGCCACAGGCTCGTCAGCAATGCGCCCGCGCCAGGATCGTGCCACAAAATACGCAGCTCCATGCATTTGCTATGGAGCTGCATATTTCGTGGCACGAATTTGGCGCGCACGCATTGCTGACGAGCCTGTGCCTTTAAGTTTGACAAGTGATACTTATTTGCTTGAGGGTGTTTCTATAACTAAGGATATACTATACAGGGTCTCCCAAAATGTCCAGACCAAACCAAGCAATCTTATGATCTACGTTTCCCAGATCCTTATAAGGAATCTTCTCACATGAAAAATAATTTGTAAGCGGGCTAAAATTGAGTAGGGCCGGCCAGTGACTGCTTTTGACAAGACCTGGGCAGCCAGCTCCTGTCAATCAGATCTAGTTTATGAACGATGACATAATTTCTGATTATCTCGATTGATTTTGATCTTTAATGTACGTCGATTCCCTTGTTAGGATACGGGGAAACTTAAATTCTGAGGCTGCCTGGACATTTTGGGTATACTCTGCATATTTTTTATTTTATTTTTATCTTGTCATTGTAAACTTGCCCCGATTAATATTCTGTAATTTTGATTTTCCATCATTTCAACCCCTAGGTATGATTTCTCACCATCCTCCTCCCCACAATGGTCCCCCCAATGGTCGCCGGAGCAGTCGCCCCAGCATCCCTCTAATTGGTCCTCACCCCAACACTCTGTCAACTGGTCCCCTCAACATGCCCCACAGTGGTCTCCGATACAGTCGCCCCAATGGGAGCATCCTGACCCTGATGACTGCGATGTTCCCTCTGAGCTTAATCCAGGCATTGAGTTACCAGTAAATGAAGAAAGTAGCAAGTCTATGCCGTTTCCAACTGGAGAGGAGGCCAAGAGGAACCAGAAAGACGTGTTACTTCCAATTGTGGGGCGTCTTTCAGAGGGTTTATCGTCAGAAATAGCAAAGTCTGAAGGTGGGAGTTCAAAATCTTCAAATCCTAAAATCCTAAAGTCTGTATGTAGGATTTGCAATATAGTAACATTTTACTTCATGAAATAACGAAAAACTTAGTTGAAAGATGAATTTAGAAACATAAGAAAATTGCAGTGCCCTGACTGGGATTCGAACCCAGGTCCTCGGCTTACATGGCCAATTGCTCTACCAACTGAGCTATCTGGGCATCCCGCCGGAGCACCACAACAATCTCGTGTTTGCCTCTCTTTTTCCAACAATGCAGTGGGGCAAATCCATGCCAACCAATTGGCTAAACTGCATTTTTGGAAAAAGAGATGCAAACACGAAATTTATCTTTTGAAAAACTTAGTGTTGACACCAGTAGTAATAGACACCACATTAATTTATTTCTGTCCAATGTGGTACTTTCTGTGTGATATTAACAACTGAAGGTGTTTTTCTTAATGTGTGTTCACACATTATTTTATCATTCACTTTACACAAAAACCATGCACAGATTTAAAGGTTTTCCAAAGCATGTCTGCATCTTTGTATCTGAAATTGCTGCAGGCTAGTTTACCAACATCCTTTTTTGTTTTATGTACTTATTCCAGGAATTATCAGTTAAAAAGTTCATCTTCCTGAGGATACATTGGGCTTACAACCTAGAAAAACTGCAACTGTCACTAAGACTATTGTGAAGTCACCTAATGTGAAAGTTTTAATATTTATCCTTTAGGTCACGATAAAGCTGTGTTATCAAGTAAAGTATCCACAACAAGCAAGCCTTCTAAGAAATCGGAGAAAGCAACATCAGATGGCTCTAGACCCTCTGAATTTAATAAGAAAGACAAGAACTTTGCCTTTGCAGGATCTTCCAAGGAAGAGCGATCTAAGAGCAATGTAGAGGCGGGAGAGGAATCTGACAAGTTCCGTGAGCCTAGTTCAGCCAGCATGAAAATGAGAACTGGGAAGAGCCGAACCACTTCCGTTAATCGCCAGACACCAAAAAGTAATCCTGCTGAAAATGTTGAGTCTGAAACGGATCTTCTTTCTTCCTTGGAATCGAAAGAGCCTAAAGAATGCCTTGCGGCTAAATTTGAAAGGAATATGGAAATACGTCGAGCAAAGGATAAAGGGAAACTTAGGAGAAGGGAGTACGCTGTGGTGACGCTCTTGTCTCGTTATTCTCACATGGAGGACCCGAGCACCCACATGGCTAAAGCATCGGTGATCAAGGTCCTTATGGACTATCGTCCAACTTCCGAGTATCTCCAGTTTAAGAGCCAACGGACTCTGCACAGGATCTTAAAAAATCGGCTCTGCTTTGAACAGTTCATCTTGGAACATGTGCCCATGTTGATTGCAAGGGAAGCGACAATTAGAGAGAATCAAGCAAAATTGAGCAAGTCTGAAGAAGAAATGACTCCGGACGAACGTGAAAAGATTGAGACAAAATTCAGAAGGAGGCATAGTGCTGATGGCGTCGGCGCCTCCAAGAACAAAATACATTCTGGAAACATTTCTCCACAACTAATGCACAAGCAAACTGGAAATAGACCATCTAGACGAAATTCAGTGATAGATCGATCGTCGGATCAAATCCTCCAGGATTTAGATGGTGACTTTGCAGATTGCTTCGAGGACTCGATATCCGACACAACCTCCGAGTGTAGCACAGATATTCTGGAGTTGGCGAAGACCAAACATTTTGGGGATGCAGCGTCACTGCTGGACGTCATGATGGTTTCAAGTTGCCCGTACAGACAAGGCATCATGCAACGCCTTATGATGTTGGACTCCTTAAAGGGGAAAATAGCTTGCATCTTCGCTGTGCCCTACATCTGTCAGTAAGTAAAGCATTTTTATTTCTCATTCATTGGCTGTATCTTGATGCAGAACCCTATCAGTATTTAGATTTCCCCTTCCCAAAAAGTGCTTAGGTTAATGAGGCAATTGAGATAAAGTTACTATTATCAGTTTGGGTAGGCCCTTTGTGGATCTATTTTGCATCATTTAAATAAGAAAACCTGCCCCTAACATGGCTACCATTGCAAAAGATCTATACTACTCAAAATAAGTTTGGGATAATGTGGGATGTATGCAGATATTTTATTGAGAGTATGCATTCTGCTGGAATGATTTTGTATATGATCAGACAATTGTATCTGCATGACAGACACACCTTGTCACAGGAATAGGTGAAAACAATCATTTAAAAAAAGAAATCCAAAATTGACAACATACCAATATCCCTAACTTATTGTGAGTAGTGTATTTAGTGCCCTGTCTCTTTACATACATATAATTTTCACTCTTGTCGATTTACAGATCTAGTAGTCTAAAGAGACAACTTCTCATCAAACACAAAGGGCTTGAGATCCTCACTGATTATCTCCAGAAGGGGAACGAGGTTCCTGACATGTTTACCAAGGCTGTGCAGTGTCTGCTTGATCTGTCGTCTTCACTCTTTAAAAAGAAGGAAGTTGGACCTACCTCGAAAGATCCTGGAAGGTTTGTCAAGTCTAGTGATCAAGAAACATTTAGCAGAGGGGACGGTTTAGTGATGGATCATCTACATCAAGGGGAATGTAGCCAGGACATTAAGGATTCATTTGTGTGTGAAATGATTTCCAAAGCACCTTCAATCAAGGAGCAACTGGCGACAGATCAGAGACCTTTGAAGGCAGATTGTCTTGGTAAAGCTTCTGGTAATCCGTCTATCATCTTGCCTCGCAAACATATCTGCTGTGTAGACGCAACTGAACAAAAACCAGATGTTCAATTCCTCCTGGATGGGGATATTGTGATTGAATTCCATCGAGACGTCCTTACAAGACATTCCGAGTACTTCAAGTGTCTTCTTGAGGGTCCCTTCATGGAATCCGGCCAAAGTGCAGTTCCAATTAAAGAAATCTCTGAGGAAGCCTTTGTCATGGTTGTACATGTTCTGCATGGATGCCGCCTCAGACAGTGCTCCCACATGCAGGATGCAGTAGCTCAAAATAGCAGCTCGGTCCTAGAGGCGATCGCTTGTTCAGGACGATTCCTTCTCGAATCAGTCCAAAATCAACTGTGTGTCATCCTGACCGAAGGCTTTCAAGATGCATACAATGTTCTTAGTCACTACCAGTTTGGTTTGAAGCACGATTGTTCAAGACTGACCACGGCATGTCTGATGTACTTGCTGACCAGTGATTCGGTTTCGGAGAAACACTTCCTGAAGTTGATTGATCGAGGATGCTCAAGAGACGCATTTATATCCATCAAACAACTGATAACTGATGCACTCAATTGATCACGTCCACAGACGCCATCGTCGCAGGAAAAAATTATAGTGCGTATTAAACGCCATAAAGTACGCGCATGCACACGCTGGAACATGTTCTAAACGCACGCGTGTTGCTCGAAATTTGTTCAAAATACGGCGCTAGTGATGCGCGTCACAACAAAAATACGCTCAAAATCATGATGCACGTGGCAATTTGTAGGAAGTGATGTCATTTGAACCTAATCAATTCCAAATGTTAACCACTTGACGACGGAGGCCGTGTAAACACGCTAAGATTTCCGCATCGGTATAGCGGAGGACTAGTAAACACGTTTAGGAGAAATTCGTTTGTTACTGCATCTGACGTCTACAATCGCAGTTATTTCCGAGAGAAATGGCCAAAAAGGTTGATAACAAAGCAACATTGCGGTGTACAATGACGGTGCATTGACATAGCAACAATACTTCACTGCACAGTTCAGTTGTTTTCCTTCCTCCATGCTTTAACTAAAAATAAACATGTCTTACGGACAGCAGTGTTTTAAATAATCCCGGTGTTTACTGGTTTACCTGTAAAAGAAAGAACACTCAAAGCAGTTGTTTTATTTCTATACATGTAAATAATTTGAAGAAAAGTTATTAAGTCAAACGTGAAGGCCAATAGATCAAGACCAGATTTTGAGGGTTTTTTTTTTAACAAGAATTAATAATTGTTTTTAGGTAACTTTCTGCTTTGTTTTTATTTTGTTTTATTTTGGCAAATAGCATTCCAAAGATGACAAAGATTTGTTTCCCTCGAATGTATGAAAACTATAGAAAATTTAAAAAAAAAGAGAAAAAAAAGCACAATTATAAGCAGTAGGAAATGACCAGAGGATCTGGCGGTTATGTTTAAATTTGTTTATATCCGAAAATGGGTAAACAATTTTTGTTTTGAATGATAAAATGAGGCGCAGGAGTTTACTTCCCTTAATTCATAATATTTTACAAGATATAATTGAAGATATAAAGAAAAAATAGCAAATGAAAAATAAACTTAAATACATGTACATGTATAATACTAATAGGGTACCGGTATGATTTCTCTTTAGAAAAAAAGATACTTTGACAAAGTAAATAATATTTTCCGAAATAAATCCCATATATTATTTATTTTAGTTTTAATGAACTGATCAAGTAAGAGGGTCTTTAAAGCAAAGAATAAAACTTTAAATTAAGATTTCAGAACTATTGGTTTGTAATTTTATTTTATTAATTACAACTTTAATTTTTGTACATTTTGCACACAAATTTGTTTGTGCATGCCGAACCACGCCGCACGGTGGCGCTATAACATTCTACCGATAACGTGCTTTCAAGATGGCGGCGCGCAGGGCGCACGAGGGTGGCGACGAACCGAACAAGAAAAAGTCCAAAATCATCAAGACACTACACGAAAAACACACAAAGAAGAGGCTCATCGTTGTGCTAGAAAGGTCATCCCTTGAATCCGTTAAGGTAATTGTGGTCATTGCAAAGATACATTCTTATTTGCCGGCATAAGTTGTACTAGGCCTATGCCTATGCCGCCTGTTGCAGTGTTGGGCGCAATCTTCATGCTCGGCGCAAATTCTGAATTTGCGGAAGCAGATTCAAAACTTGCGCGCGCAAATTTTGAGCTAGATGTACTGAATCAAATTGCGCACCGAAATTAAAACTGCGCTTGGGAGCATATCTTGCGCAGATTCTGAAATTGCGTTCGAAATCAAAATTTGCGCTGCGCATAAAGATTGCGTCAACATGCTTCTTTACTGATTTTCACAACTCATTTTCTTTATCAGGCTGGTAAGGATTATGAGTTGCTCAACTGTGATCGCCACAAACACTTGATGAAGAAATTCAACAAAAATCCGTCAGAATGCCGTCCAGATATCACACACCAGGTAAGACTAGAACTTAGAAGTTACAAGATCTAGGTGAAAAGAATGAAGTTGTAATGGTCATCTTACAAACATGCAGTTCGCACTGCTCCACTAAGTTTACAGCCGTATTTTTAATTAGGTGATGTGTTCAGATTTCCCTGTACTTATATCACCGGTGTGAAGTTGGTTTGATATTCGACGTTCGATATTCAATATTGAACGTGCAGCCAGACGCACGTTCGATATTCAAACGGGAAAAAATGGTGTGTGTTTTGGCGCGCCATACCTCTTCCTTTATATCGCACGTAACTATTAGACTGGTAGTATGTCCCCCATAATCTGGCCTTGGGCACATTCGGTTGCACCACATGCAATAAAGGCCCTGTAAGCTACTAAGACCCCTTTGGACCAGGCAAGGCTAGTCGGGCCTGACGAGACCAGACCTTTAGGAACCCAAAACTCAATAGCCTGACCCGGCTCGAAGGGTTAGAGTATTTTTAAATAATATTTGAAAACACCCATATTTTCTAATAGCAACGAATAAACGCCCATAAATAGGGCGGGCCCGACGATAGCAGACACCTAGGAACCCAGAACCCAATAGCCTGACCCGGCTAAAAGGAGTAAAGTATTTTTAAATAATTTGTTAAAACACCCATATTTCCTAATATGCGCATTCTCAACATAACACCGCGCAACGAATAAACGCCCTTTAAGCGGGTAACACCCCTTTGGACCAGGCAAGGCCAGTCGGGCCTGACGAGGGCAGAACCCTAGGAACCCAGAACCCAATAGCCTGACCCGACACAAAGGGTTAGAGTATTTTTAAATAATTTTAGAAAACGCCCATATTTCCTAATATGCGCATTCTCAATATACTAAACCAGTGCAACAAATAAACGCCCTTTAAGCGGGTAACACCCCTTTGGACCAGGCAAGGCTAGTCGGGCCTGACTAGGGCAGACCCCTAGAAACTCAGAACCTAATAGCCTGACCCGACACAAAGGGTTAGAGTATTTTTAAATAATTTTAGAAAACACCCATATTTCCTAATATGCGCATTCTCAATATACTAAACCCGTGCAACAAATAAACGCCCTTTAAGCGCGTTAGACCCCTTTGGACCAGGCAAAACTAGTCGGGCCTGACAAGAGCAGACCCTTAGGAACCCAGAACCCAATAGCCTGACCCGACACAAAGGGTTAGAGTCTTTTTAAATAATTTTAGAAAACACCCATATTTCCTAATATGCGCATTCTCAATATACTAAACCCGTGCAACGAATAAACGCCCTTTAAGCGGGTAACACCCCTTTGGACCAGGCAAGGCTAGTCGGACCTGACTAGGGCAGACCCCTAGAAACTCAGAACCCAATAGCCTGACCCGACACAAAGGGTTAGAGTATTTTTAAATAATTTTAGAAAACACCCATATTTCCTAATATGTGCATTCTCAATATACTAAACCCGTGCAACAAATAAACGCCCTTTAAGCGGGTAACACCCCTTTGGACCAGGCAAGGCTAGTCGGGCCTGACTAGGGCAGACCCCTAGAAACTCAGAACCCAATAGCCTGACCCGACACAAAGGGTTAGAGTATTTTTAAATAATTTTAGAAAACACCCATATTTCCTAATATGCGCATTCTCAATATACTAAACCCGTGCAACGAATAAACGCCCTTTAAGCGGGTAACACCCCTTTGGACCAGGCAAGGCTAGTCGGGCCTGACTAGGGCAGACCCCTAGAAACTCAGAACCCAATAGCCTGACCCGACACAAAGGGTTAGAGTATTTTTAAATAATTTTAGAAAACACCCATATTTCCTAATATGCGCATTCTCAATATACTAAACCCGTGCAACGAATAAACGCCCTTTAAGCGGGTAACACCCCTTTGGACCAGGCAAGGCTAGTCGGGCCTGACTAGGGCAGACCCCTAGAAACTCAGAACCCAATAGCCTGACCCGACACAAAGGGTTAGAGTATTTTTAAATAATTTTAGAAAACACCCATATTTCCTAATATGCGCATTCTCAATATACTAAACCCGTGCAGCAAATAAACGCCCTTTAAGCGCGTTAGACCCCTTTGGACCAGGCAAGGCTAGTCGGGCCTGACAAGAGCAGACCCCTAGAAACTCAGAACCCAATAGCCTGACCCGACACAAAGGGTTAGAGTATTTTTAAATAATTTTAGAAAACACCCATATTTCCTAATATGCGCATTCTCAATATACTAAACCCGTGCAACGAATAAACGCCCTTTAAGCGGATAACACCCCTTTGGACCAGGCAAGGCTATTCGGGCCTGACTAGGGCAGACCCCTAGAAACTCAGAACCCAATAGCCTGACCCGACACAAAGGGTTAGAGTATTTTTAAATAATTTTAGAAAACACCCATATTTCCTAATATGCGCATTCTCAATATACTAAACCCGTGCAGCAAATAAACGCCCTTTAAGCGCGTTAGACCCCTTTGGACCAGGCAAGGCTAGTCGGGCCTGACTAGGGCAGACCCCTAGAAACTCAGAACCCAATAGCCTGACCCGACACAAAGGGTTAGAGTATTTTTAAATAATTTTAGAAAACACCCATATTTCCTAATAGGGCCTATGCGCATTCTCAATATACTAAACCCGTGCAACGAATAAACGCCCTTTAAGCGGGTAACACCCCTTTGGACCAGGCAAGGCTAGTCGGGCCTGACTAGGGCAGACCCCTAGAAACTCAGAACCCAATAGCCTGACCCGACACAAAGGGTTAGAGTATTTTTTAATAATTTTAGAAAACACCCATATTTCCTAATATGCGCATTCTCAATATACTAAACCCGTGCAACAAATAAACGCCCTTTAAGCGGGTAACACCCCTTTGGACCAGGCAAGGCTAGTCGGGCCTGACTAGGGCAGACCCCTAGAAACTCAGAACCCAATAGCCTGACCCGACACAAAGGGTTAGAGTATTTTTAAATAATTTTAGAAAACACCCATATTTCCTAATATGCGCATTCTCAATATACTAAACCCGTGCAACGAATAAACGCCCTTTAAGCGGGTAACACCCCTTTGGACCAGGCAAGGCTAGTCGGGCCTGACTAGGGCAGACCCCTAGAAACTCAGAACCCAATAGCCTGACCCGACACAAAGGGTTAGAGTATTTTTAAATAATTTTAGAAAACACCCATATTTCCTAATATGCGCATTCTCAATATACTAAACCCGTGCAACGAATAAACGCCCTTTAAGCGGATAACACCCCTTTGGACCAGGCAAGGCTAGTCGGGCCTGACTAGGGCAGACCCCTAGAAACTCAGAACCCAATAGCCTGACCCGACACAAAGGGTTAGAGTATTTTTAAATAATTTTAGAAAACACCCATATTTCCTAATATGCGCATTCTCAATATACTAAACCCGTGCAACGAATAAACGCCCTTTAAGCGGGTAACACCCCTTTGGACCAGGCAAGGCTAGTCGGGCCTGACTATAGGGCAGACCCCTAGAAACTCAGAACCCAATAGCCTGACCCGACACAAAGGGTTAGAGTATTTTTAAATAATTTTAGAAAACACCCATATTTCCTAATATGTGCATTCTCAATATACTAAACCCGTGCAACAAATAAACGCCCTTTAAGCGGGTAACACCCCTTTGGACCAGGCAAGGCTAGTCGGGCCTGACTAGGGCAGACCCCTAGAAACTCAGAATCCAATAGCCTGACCCGACACAAAGGGTTAGAGTATTTTTAAATAATTTTAGAAAACACCCATATTTCCTAATATGCGCATCCTCAATATACTAAACCCGTGCAACGAATAAACGCCCTTTAAGCGGGTAACACCCCTTTGGACCAGGCAAGGCTAGTCGGGCCTGACTAGGGCAGACCCCTAGAAACTCAGAACCCAATAGCCTGACCCGACACAAAGGGTTAGAGTATTTTTAAATAATTTTAGAAAACACCCATATTTCCTAATATGTGCATTCTCAATATACTAAACCCGTGCAACAAATAAACGCCCTTTAAGCGGGTAACACCCCTTTGGACCAGGCAAGGCTGGTCGGGCCTGACTAGGGCAGACCCCTAGAAACTCAGAACCCAATAGCCTGACCCGACACAAAGGGTTAGAGTATTTTTAAATAATTTTAGAAAACACCCATATTTCCTAATATGCGCATTCTCAATATACTAAACCCGTGCAACGAATAAACGCCCTTTAAACGGGTAACACCCCTTTGGACCAGGCAAGGCTAGTCGGGCCTGACTAGGGCAGACCCCTAGAAACTCAGAACCCAATAGCCTGACCCGACACAAAGGGTTAGAGTATTTTTAAATAATTTTAGAAAACACCCATATTTCCTAATATGCGCATTCTCAATATACTAAACCCGTGCAACGAATAAACGCCCTTTAAGCGGGTAACACCCCTTTGGACCAGGCAAGGCTAATCGGGCCTGACTAGGGCAGACCCCTAGAAACTCAGAACCTAATAGCCTGACCCGACACAAAGGGTTAGAGTATTTTTAAATAATTTTAGAAAACACCCATATTTCCTAATATGCGCATTCTCAATATACTAAACCCGTGCAACAAATAAACGCCCTTTAAGCGCGTTAGACCCCTTTGGACCAGGCAAAACTAGTCGGGCCTGACAAGAGCAGACCCTTAGGAACCCAGAACCCAATAGCCTGACCCGACACAAAGGGTTAGAGTCTTTTTAAATAATTTTAGAAAACACCCATATTTCCTAATATGCGCATTCTCAATATACTAAACCCGTGCAACGAATAAACGCCCTTTAAGCGGGTAACACCCCTTTGGACCAGGCAAGGCTAGTCGGGCCTGACTAGGGCAGACCCCTAGAAACTCAGAACCCAATAGCCTGACCCGACACAAAGGGTTAGAGTCTTTTTAAATAATTTTAGAAAACACCCATATTTCCTAATATGCGCATTCTCAATATACTAAACCCGTGCAACGAATAAACGCCCTTTAAGCGGGTAACACCCCTTTGGACCAGGCAAGGCTAGTCGGGCCTGACTAGGGCAGACCCCTAGTAACTCAGAACCCAATAGCCTGACCCGACACAAAGGGTTAGAGTATTTTTTAATAATTTTAGAAAACACCCATATTTCCTAATATGCGCATTCTCAATATACTAAACCCGTGCAACAAATAAACGCCCTTTAAGCGGGTAACACCCCTTTGGACCAGGCAAGGCTAGTCGGGCCTGACTAGGGCAGACCCCTAGAAACTCAGAACCCAATAGCCTGACCCGACACAAAGGGTTAGAGTATTTTTAAATAATTTTAGAAAACACCCATATTTCCTAATATGCGCATTCTCAATATACTAAACCCGTGCAACGAATAAACGCCCTTTAAGCGGGATTGAGGCCCGCGCAGAAACGGAAAAGAAAGAACAATGACGACGACAACGACAACCCAGAGGAAGTGTGGAAAAGGCCGCAAAGGAAACAAGCGAAATATTTCTCAAGACCTTTCACCATGCCAGCACCAAAACATGAGCCACGCCCTTTGCCGAAGAAGGGCACCCCAGCCGTGCCGAAGAAGGGCACTCCAGCCGTGCCGAAGAAGGGCACTTCAGCCGTGCCGAAGCAGGGCACTTCAGCCGTGCCGAAGAAGGGCACTTCAGCCGTGCCGAAGCAGGGCACTCCAGCCGTGCCGAAGAAGGGCACTTCAGCCGTGCCGAAGCAGGGCACTCCAGCCGTGCCGAAGAAGGGCACTCCAACCGTGCCGAAGAAGGGCACTCCTGCTGTGCCGAAAACGGGCACTCCTGTAGAGAGAATGAGAGAGTTTCCACTATGGGGGGGGGGGGGGGGGGGGGGGGGGGGGGGGGGGGGGGGGGGGGGGGGGCGGGTCTTATATATGGGTAAAATGATTCATCTCGATAACACATGCACCATTGACAATATGTTACTTATCCTCTCAAGAATGATCGACGACTTTCCACAGATAAGGAGGGCTCTAAATGAAAGTAGGCTGGAGAGTTGCATGCAAATTTTGATGATTTGCAATTATTGTTCACTAGGGCACTGGGACATGGGAAAAGTCTCATGGCTACACAAAATGTGTCAAAAGGAAGTAAGCGGTCTTAAGCATCAGACGTGGAATGCATACGGTACCGAGTTTGATATGTTCGTAAAGTACCTGACAGTTTTCCACACCAGTCGACGGACAATGACCTGCTCAAATCCGATGTGCATACGGTTGAGGACAACGGTAACTCCGGATATTCTCCTAAGGTAATTTTATATTAAGACGAACACGCACCCTTCCACTTTGTTTTAACAACAGGTCCCACCTAAAGACAAAACGGTATGCCTATTGTCAGTGACAATGGAACAAAAAACCCTTTAATTTTGAAGACAACAGTTTGTTTCAAAAATTTATAATATCTTATAAAGTTGTTTAATTATTGTTATTTGCCATGATCGATGTTTATCTTCGTAAATAACATGTAAGGAATTGGATATAAACAAAGCAGGGAATTTCAGCCCAAAATACTATAATAATTTTATATATTACATGTACCTGACTCAAACAAGAACACGTACATTTGCATAGGCCTATTTATATTTGTACCTGTTTGGGCTTCCCTGTCATCTCATTCACAAGTGTATTTAGCATTCAAGTTATAATGCATTATTCACAATAACACCACACGCATTCTAAGTTTTGTTTAATGTATCGCTTCGTATTAATCGTCTACAGTTTCAGATTTTCAAAAAGGTAAAATTTCACGTACATGTATTATATTTCAGTGCACCGCCAGAAGCAAATATAGGGACTATCCAAGATGCCGCTAGCTACTGGATTGCTCCTTATATTACACCAAGATGTGGCTTACCTCTTGAGGCAGGAGGGTAAATATATAGTAATTTTTTCCTTTGCAAGCGAAATACAATATTTCGTATGGTGCCTAATCATCGTGGAATGTAAACGGCTAAATATGAGCAAGCTGATATTTGGCACATTAGAATTTGAACCTGAGACAGATGCTCTACCAGCTAAGCTTTGAGGCACAGTGGTATACCGGTAGGGAAAACCTGAGGTAGTATATCACTGTGCCTTATAGCACATGTTAGTATATAGAGCATCTACCTGGTGTGTCACGTCTCCGGTTCAATTCCAGCATGTTAGGTCTTTGCAAGTTGATACCCTTTTTTATCCACACACGGAGGATTTGATGACAAACAAGGACAACATTAAGAAAGCATTTTGCTATTCCAGTTTATTCCATGGTTTTAAATATGTTCCTGCAAAAATAAAATAAAGCTGTCACTGTCCCATATTTTCAGGCCCATTCGCCGTTTATTCAACGGGAACTGTACTTTTACAAGGTATAGCCATGGTTTTACAGTATTCAAACCTTTTATGGTGTATGTGTGCATTTATGCTGCCCTAAAAAAATAGGGCAAACTTATTTTCTGAAGATATTTGTCCTCAATAAAAGGATGTGGCAACACTTTTTGTATGAGCTGCAATACGGTGAAATTATAGTGCACATTTTAAAGTGAGAAACATTCCAAATTTTCAGAAATTATTATTTCCACTTCTCTTCTTGTATTCTTTTATTTACCACATTGTAATATCCTATGTGCATGTACAGCCACTGCAGGGGCAGCAAAACGTGGAGTCCACGTGTTTTCGAAAACTTCGATACCACGCCACCAATGCTGTTCATCAGTCCCTCGGTTTTTTCTGTCAGTCATCGCATGGATGTACATTTGATGTACCAGCACACAATCAAGATATATTCAGAGAGGTAAAATAATTACATTAAGCAAGGTCATTCTTCTAGATGCAAACAAAGAAATCAATAAGATTATGCAAAAAAAGTATCGTAAAGCCCGGGGCACAACGGATCGTACGAAATGTTTTCGTGGTAGACCCATATACAATATTTGTCGTGGCCAGATCTTGCAACGTCATGCCCGAAATCTAATTCAAGTGGTCACAAGGGCTACACATTAAAGATGGTTTGGCGATGGGGACGCGACAGAAAAATAAAATATTTCGTGGTTATGTCGTTGGTGTGTCGCAAGTCAGTCGTCCGACAGTCGTAGGACAATCGTGAGTTGTCGGGCATTGTCGGGGGGCTGTTTTTCACGTGATCAGGTCGTGGTTCACTCGTGGAATGCGCATGCGACAGTCGTGCGACTGTCGCAAGACTGTCGCACAACAGTCGTGGGTCAATCGTGGGAGGCTCGCGCGTCCGTCTCCCGACGATATAACGCAAGACTGTCGTAGGACAGACTCACGAAAGCCACAAGACATAGATACCACAAAATATCGTCCAGCTAAAAAGGTGCATGTCCAAATTTGCCTCACGACGGCAAGTCGATGCCACGATGTTCAAACTGTCTTGCGACGACGACTCACGATTTGCCCAAATTTTCTGTCGTGTCGTGGCACAAATGCGTCGTGGGTTCGTTGTGACTGGAGCTTAACAGAAAAACTAGACCAGATAACCAGATTTACCGGTTTGTGGTTTATTACAAGGGTAATGTTGATTGATGTAGTTAAAAAAACGAGTCTGCACCTGAAATAAAAAAAGGAAAATTATATTGACAGGTTATCCTAGCACAAGTACTTGTGGGTAATAATAGACAAGAAGTAACTTGGGCATAAACTTGTACATATTGTTTTATAAAACTGTCTGAATTTATTGTTTAGTGTGGCGAGGCAATCATGCACAAACTGAGAAAGATCGTTTGCACAGGCTCGTCATCAATGCGCGCCGCGCGGCACATTTGTGCCACGGAATAGCCTACGCATTTCACAGTCGCGGCGTTTTTAAGCATGCGCGTGCTTAGAAACGGGCAGTGTTGCATTTACTGGTGTTTAATAAATTTGTCTCCATGAAATAGCCAGCCTCCGTTAGCACAAAATCGGCTGCTATACAGCTCCATGAAATTGGCCCATGGTCTACGATCATTGTTGACCAGTCTTATCATGAAAGTTTAGACGGACAAATCATTCCTCTTGTGTTGTCTATTGACGGGCAGTTTGAGCTTTACCCGTTGTGCTTATATGATAATGAGCGACGAAATACGCAGCTCCATAGCAAAGGCATGGAGCTGCGTATTTCGTGGCACGAATTTGGCGCGCCCGCATTGCTGCCGAGCCTGTGCCTTTAAAGGGACACACCGGTTTTGTTTGAAAATTCGAACATAAATGTTTGTTTCGAGAGTCCAGAGAACGAGAGCGAGCGCGTGCTACGGCAGGCTACGGTGGAGTGTAGGATATTTGCCCCGCGCAGCACGGCAAATAGCCTGCGTGCACACACGGCCGGCCGGGTTGGAAAAAACATCATGCCAACTCCTCCAAAGAAATGAATACGACCTTTACAAGGAATGGCAGTTTTATAGCGACGCGTCGCACAATATGGGCGCCGCCATTTTGTCCGAATACTGGGCAAAGTATGATGTATTTATACATACAAGTCCTTCATGCATTTCTATGACTATAGGCCTAAACGGAAAGGTTGTCTGCAAATATTCATTCTTTGCCCAGTACTCGGACAAAATGGCGGTGCTCATAGCGATGCATCGCTAAAATTGCCAACTTTGTGAAGTTTGTAACCAATCAATCAATCAATCAATTTATTTCAACCTCCCTTGGGAGAAATACAATAGGCATACATTAAAAAATGTTTAAAACAGTTTAAATTGCTCAACCCTTCAACAAGGTCTTTGAAAAACATGTTAAAAATAAAAGTATTGTATTGTATTCACTCTCAGTTGGTAATATTTGTGGTTCCTTGCATTAAATTTTTGTATAATTTCTCTTTAAGTCATTTACGATTATACAATGACATTTTGTTACAGGTATGTGCTGTATGCCATGACAATTCACAGTGGGGACCACTTCCATTGCTGTTTCAGAGACACTGGTGACTCCTGGGTTTGTTACGATGCCATGACGGGTTCCCTGTTTGACCGTGCTTCGTCACCAACGATCAAAAAAGGCCAGACCATTGGATATTTGATTTACATTCGGCAGTGTCTCACACTGTGAAGTCAGATTTAATTCAGTAGCCATCTACGGACTGATTGTTCATCAGCTGTTGGTCAATATTGTATTCTCCAATATAACCAAATACAGTATAGGGAGGTTTCACATTTATTTTATTTTGTTTTAAGGCCTAGGGTTTTGTGATGTTTTGTAAACTACTTAAAAATCTGCAGCCGATTTAACGAAACTTTACGCAATTGCGCAAGTCCACTTACGCCATTACTTGCGCAATAATTTATGGCGTAAGTGGACTTGCGCAATTGCGTAAAATGTTGTGAAATCGGCTGCTGGTTATATAAAGCACTGCAGTGATCACACAAACCTTTTTACTACATGTCCAAATTAGACATTGGAAATTTCGTGTTTTCCGTTGATAGTATTTTGGGGATGTATTGATTGCTTTCCGTGACGTATAACATCCGGGAATGTTTGGGTGTCAATGGTCACGCGCGTACAGGCGCGCGCGAACAGACGCACATAGACACGCGTAAAACATATTCACCAGCGCATTTTCATTCGAAGATGCTGCATGTGCGCATTGCAATACGTTCAAATTATTAATTATGCACTCGGCTTGTAAAAATTTACTTGATCACAATTTTTAGCCTGGAGAAATATATGTTTATATCTTTATCGATGCAACAGCCATGGCGCAACAACATAAAACAAGGTTAATGAACAGAAGTAGGGGGGCCTACATGTAAGTGCCACCAATGTGCTGTTCTTGCTTTTTTTGCCGGTTATCACTCGGGCCACTTGGGTCATGAAAAATGACACCCAAAATGGCGGATGCAAAGCTTGACGTCACCGGAAAGCAATCAATAGGGGCGTGGCGTTCGAGATGTTTACTTCGTGTAACACCAACTTACACCGGAGCATTTTTTTAGCAATCACGTGATACACGTGTCTGCCCGCTGGCAGCCACCACTACCCGACTCCGCGGCAGGGTACAAAATGGTCGACTGTTTGGAATCGTGACTTGAGTACGAAGAAAAACACAGATTTATGACACAAAATAGGAGGAAATACATTTTGTTTAATCAGTAGATGTCTGTGGGCATTGACATACTTTACTGCGGTATTTTAGCCTGGGGAAATTTGGTTTTGCGTGGTGCCGTCTTCATTTTTCATCGAAGTCAATCGGTAAGAGCGTTTATAAAGCGCCACCTGGCAACAACCATGACGTGTGTTCTCAGAATTTAAAGCGAATCCTGTGTCGTTCGTTTTGCATCTTCCGGGGGCCTCCCCGGTGTAAACCCCCTGTTACATGGTGTAAGCTTCTTGAACGCCCCTTATCACGGTGCGTCAATCTTTCTCTTGTTCCCTAAGTCGGGCACAATCAGTGCGTGTGCGCGACCACGTGATAGCCCATGCAATCTGACGTTAGCCATGTTCAGACAAAAGGAATTTATCCCACTATGCTACTCATAATATTTCTCGAGGAGGAGGGTGGGGGCGAGGAGGGAGAGAGAAGAGGGAGAGAAGAGGGAGGGAAGAGGGAGGGGGGAGAGGGCGGCGGAGGTTCGAACCCACAACCCCAAGTTTTCACCTATGATTGCAAGTCAATGACCCCAAACCTCTCGGCCACGGTATAAGCCACTCAACACTTCATAGCGTGCTCGGGTGAGACTCGAACCCACGACCTCCTGCAAACAAGGCAGACGTCTTAACCACGTACTCGACCACCGACCTAGGTATGTGTGTACTTGTGGCATTTACAACATACATCCCAAGTGTAGTTATGTTGTCAACACTGGTACAGACCTTGGTTTGGCTAATCATATAGTCGTAATCACTAACCATTGCTAACCGCGCACACGTACTGAAACATCACTAGTAAAGCCCGGTTTCCATATAGACGTAACAACTACCATCGCAAACAGTAACGCAGACAGTCGGCAAAGTTGAACCAAGTTCAACTTTGCCGACTGTTTCCGTCAGTGTTTGCGTCTAGTCTGCGTGCGCGCGTTACGATTACATGGAAACCAGGCTTAAGTGCATCCACACGGTAACTACAATGAAACAACGATTGTCTGAACGCACCTGTTGTTATTTTGAGAGAATCACTGTCCGCGTTTTCTTGTAGATCGAGCTGCGCGCATGTCAGTGTGATGCAGACAATGAAAACTGTTTCCCTGCAAGCCTTGCTTTTAGTTGGGGAAAAGGGAAGACGGATGCACCATGATAAAGGTCTATTGTGATTGTTAGAAATCTATTTTCTAAGTTCCTTTAAAAAACATGGTCACATGAAAGACCAAGCTAGGGCATGATTGGTCGATACATTACTATAGTTAACCATTCTTCGACTCGACCATTTCGAACCAGCCCACATGGCACGGTTCCGCTTGTAACGGTTACACATCAGGCATTGCGTGATGTAGAGATTGGGCGGATGTCGAAGGTGATTGAGCTTTCTAAAGTGGTTACCTCGTCACTTGGAAGGGCGTCCTTTACCAACAATTGTTTCTTTAGCCCCAGAGGCAGCCACTACTGCCCGAGCAGGGTCTCTGGTGTAAAGCTCAGTGTAATGACATCATAGTAACTGTATGGAAGTTGTGTGTATATAGTAAAACACTTCGGACAGTTTTTAATCGCTACATGAGTACGAATAAAAACAAATTTATGGCACAATGGTCCAACTTATTCAATCGAAAGTTAAAAGGTTACAAGTCCGAGGCACATTAACTCCGAGTCCGCGAGCCTTTAAAGTAATCAGTACGCACACATAGGTTTTGTATGCGGCTATGATGTCATAGAATCCCGCATTGTCCAAAAGATAACTAATGTCAAACTTTGTTGTCCACTCCATTCAATGAATGAATATGGAGAGTGCTGGATGAAGGGACTTTAATGTCTTTTCTGTAGACAACTGACGGACATGCCATGCCAAGATTGGTTATCCTGTTTTCACTACATGTGTTTGTTTCACGACAGATCCGAATAAAGATGCCGAGTGGTTTTACCGCGCAGAAAAAAACCGAAACTGCTCTCAAGTAGGTTATCAAGTCACGTGAATTGCAATTTATTTACAAAATTTGTGAAATTTCGGTTCAAAATTTGGAAAATTTCACCCACGACATTTATCGTAAATAAACAAGCAGCCTTAATTTGTTTGCATCGTGTGTTGCCTCTGAAAATTTAAACGAACAATTTTATCGCCATGGATCTAGAGCTGAGTTATATCTTGAGAAGGATTCCACAGATCTCAATCATGATCTGCGCAAATGGATCGAGATCACCTTGGATATGCGCAGATTTGGATCCGTCCGAAACAAACGCATGGATCGGAACCACTTGGCAATGCAATAGACTACTAAAGGGTGACGTCGGTTGTCATGGTAATTGGGTCTAAACATTCGCTGGTGATCTGAAATGTCCATTGGTATAGCGCAGGGAAACAGTTCGTTGTTTTTAGTGTATACCCAAAAACCATGGCAACACACGAAGGGTGACGTTTTCACTTTAGTAGTCTATGAAGCTACCTATGGTAAGTTGGCCGACGCTTGTACTTTGTTCACACGTCAATATGAATGCATGAATAAGCAATAATGTTCTACATTTTAAAAACTGCGATATTGTTTATTATAAACAAGGACAAGGACGCTAAAGAGAGTATACATGATTGGTTAACTGTTACAAATAGTTTTATCACACTGTGTGATTACATAAATTATATGCATGATTAAAACCAACCTGAGCAAAAACGTAGGGGCCTACATCGTTTAACTTTTGAGAAAACAGTCAAAAAAAGGTTTGCAGTAATTTCGCCCCAAAACCAGTTCGCCCTGGACCATTTCGAAATGGTTTTGGGGCGAAGTAGCATTTGGGCGATGAAGTGTCTAGACGAAGTGATTTGGGCGAAATGACACTCGGGCGAAGTGGTTTGGGGGCGAAATGGCACTTGGGCGAAATGGTTCTGGGTCGAAATGAATTTTCGTCTCATGAGACGAAAACAAATTGTTTTACTAAATTCTATAAAATTTTCGATATACCAATCAAGTATGCTGTCTTTAAGGGGGGAGAGGGTGAGGTTTGGGGGAAATAGGGAGAAAAGTACATTTGAGCAGTTTAACTTAGGAACAAACGATAATATCGTTAAACGTGTTTAATACACAAAAACACCGTTTTTTGTACAAATTCTTTGGAAATATTCCATATTTTTGTTGTTTCTTTTCCATAAATAAAAACGATTTAAGGTTGTCCTTAAACTAGTTAATTATATATGATCTGTAAATTTGACCTTCACAGACAATCTTTCATCTAAAATTCCAGATTTAACAAAGCATTTTACAAACATCATACTGGGGACTACCTTAAGCTATATTGTATAAATATATATATATATATATAATCAAATATACTTGAGACAATATACCTTTACTGGGGACTACCTTTAATACTGGGGACTACCTTTAAGCTATATCCCAAAATTCTACTACATGTACTATCTTTTCAGTAGAACTATTTCGTCCCGATTAATTTTCTCAACAGTGTTTCAAAAAAAATAAAAGCGTTGAAAGTAAAACTACAATAAATAAACAGGTGTTCGTGTGATTCTTGCTTTGTTTTACAAAGAGGACATTGAACATCACTGATATTACCAATTTTGTGGAGAACCTTCAGGCACAATTGGACAATTTAATTTGTACCATTATTCTTTATCATCGGGATCCATCAAAACGTTTTCCAAAATATTATAACAAACACTTAGACCAATCCAGCTCTCTGCCTAGATTAAAGATGTTCTGCCAAACATTTTGAGATGCAGGTATATACAAAACTTTGGCGGCACCATGGCCGAGCGGTGTAGCGTGTTGAATCCAAGACTATAGTCAATCCACAGGTCGTGGGTCAATCCACAGGTCGTGGGTTCAAATCCTATCCCGGATTGTCCATGGTACGTGTGCTCTTGGGCAAGGCACTTTGCCATGAATTGCCTCTCTCCACCCAGGAGGAAATGGGTACCTGTGGGGGTAGAGAAAGCTAATGTGTTTGATATAGCCCCTGTGCGCATAAGCAGCACGGGGCTGTATACTCAGGGAGCTGAGAAGGATTAAGGAATGATATTACTGAGCCCAATGACCAGTTGTAATAATGCAGAAAGCCCATTGAGAGATCCGTCGGATCTGTAATGCGCTATATAAGAACTGCATTATTATTATGATTATAAGCTCTTTGGAAATTTATAGGTTTCTAGGGGTCTGCTTTCGTCAGCCCCGACCAGACTGCATGTATATTCTTTGAGATTCTGGCATACAATAATGGTTCTGCATGGAGCATTATTCGTTGTTTTTACAGACCCTATCAGAACGTCTTGAGAAGAGACTAGGCCAGGGGTAAAGGGTCAGGGATTAGGTTTGAATTCATTAAAACCTATTCTGAGTATTAAATGTGTTAAAGAAACCAAACCGCATATGGTCCAGGACCAGTATTGTAGGCCAGAATATCACGCGTGCGACCAGCTTTGCCTGGTCCAGATCCAAAGGGCCAGGGGTGTTACCCGATTAAAGGGCGTTTATTCGTTGCGCGAGTTTTTATATTGAAAATGCGCATATTAGGAGATATGGGTGTTTTAAAAAAATTATTTAAAAATACTTTACCCCTTTTAGCCGGGTCAGCCTATTGGGTTCTGGGTTCCTAGGGGTCTGCCCTCGTCGGGCCCGACTGGCCTTGCCTGGTCCAAAGGGGGTGTTACCCACTTAAAGGGCGTTTATTCGTTGCGCGGGTTTTTATGTTGAAAATGCGCATATTAGGAGATATGGGTGTTTTAAAAAATTATTTAAAAATACTTTACCCCTTTTAGCCGGGTCAGCCTATTGGGTTCTGGGTTCCTAGGGGTCTGCCCTCGTCAGGCCCGACTGGCCTTGCCTGGTCCAAAGGGGTGTTACCCGCTTAAAGGGCGTTTATTTGTTGCACGGGTTTAGTATATTGAGAATGCGCATATTAGGAAATATGGGTGTTTTCTAAAATTATTTAAAAATACTCTAACCCTTTGTGTCGGGTCAGGCTATTGGGTTCTGAGTTTCTAGGGGTCTGCCCTAGTCAGGCCCGACTAGCCTTGCCTGGTCCAAAGGGGTGTTACCCGCTTAAAGGGCGTTTATTCGTTGCACGGGTTTAGTATATTGAGAATGCGCAAAGGCCTTATTAGGAAATATGGGTGTTTTCTAAAATTATTTAAAAATACTCTAACCCTTTGTGTCGGGTCAGGCTATTGGGTTCTGAGTTTCTAGGGGTCTGCCCTAGTCAGGCCCGACTAGCCTTGCCTGGTCCAAAGGGGTGTTATCCGCTTAAAGGGCGTTTATTCGTTGCACGGGTTTAGTATATTGAGAATGCGCATATTAGGAAATATGGGTGTTTTCTAAAATTATTTAAAAATACTCTAACCCTTTGTGTCGGGTCAGGCTATTGGGTTCTGAGTTTCTAGGGGTCTGCCCTAGTCAGGCCCGACTAGCCTTGCCTGGTCCAAAGGGGTGTTACCCGCTTAAAGGGCGTTTATTCGTTGCACGGGTTTAGTATATTGAGAATGCGCATATTAGGAAATATGGGTGTTTTCTAAAATTATTTAAAAATACTCTAACCCTTTGTGTCGGGTCAGGCTATTGGGTTCTGAGTTTCTAGGGGTCTGCCCTAGTCAGGCCCGACTAGCCTTGCCTGGTCCAAAGGGGTGTTACCCGCTTAAAGGGCGTTTATTTGTTGCACGGGTTTAGTATATTGAGAATGCGCATATTAGGAAATATGGGTGTTTTCTAAAATTATTAAAAAATACTCTAACCCTTTGTGTCGGGTCAGGCTATTGGGTTCTGAGTTTCTAGGGGTCTGCCCTAGTCAGGCCCGACTAGCCTTGCCTGGTCCAAAGGGGTGTTACCCGCTTAAAGGGCGTTTATTCGTTGCACGGGTTTAGTATATTGAGAATGCGCATAGGCCCTATTAGGAAATATGGGTGTTTTCTAAAATTATTTAAAAATACTCTAACCCTTTGTGTCGGGTCAGGCTATTGGGTTCTGAGTTTCTAGGGGTCTGCCCTAGTCAGGCCCGACTAGCCTTGCCTGGTCCAAAGGGGTCTAACGCGCTTAAAGGGCGTTTATTTGCTGCACGGGTTTAGTATATTGAGAATGCGCATATTAGGAAATATGGGTGTTTTCTAAAATTATTTAAAAATACTCTAACCCTTTGTGTCGGGTCAGGCTATTGGGTTCTGAGTTTCTAGGGGTCTGCCCTAGTCAGGCCCGACAGCCTTGCCTGGTCCAAAGGGGTGTTATCCGCTTAAAGGGCGTTTATTCGTTGCACGGGTTTAGTATATTGAGAATGCGCATATTAGGAAATATGGGTGTTTTCTAAAATTATTTAAAAATACTCTAACCCTTTGTGTCGGGTCAGGCTATTGGGTTCTGAGTTTCTAGGGGTCTGCCCTAGTCAGGCCCGACTAGCCTTGCCTGGTCCAAAGGGGTGTTATCCGCTTAAAGGGCGTTTATTCGTTGCACGGGTTTAGTATATTGAGAATGCGCATATTAGGAAATATGGGTGTTTTCTAAAATTATTTAAAAATACTCTAACCCTTTGTGTCGGGTCAGGCTATTGGGTTCTGAGTTTCTAGGGGTCTGCCCTAGTCAGGCCCGACTAGCCTTGCCTGGTCCAAAGGGGTGTTACCCGCTTAAAGGGCGTTTATTCGTTGCACGGGTTTAGTATATTGAGAATGCGCAAAGGCCTTATTAGGAAATATGGGTGTTTTCTAAAATTATTTAAAAATACTCTAACCCTTTGTGTCGGGTCAGGCTATTGGGTTCTGAGTTTCTAGGGGTCTGCCCTAGTCAGGCCCGACTAGCCTTGCCTGGTCCAAAGGGGTGTTATCCGCTTAAAGGGCGTTTATTCGTTGCACGGGTTTAGTATATTGAGAATGCGCATATTAGGAAATATGGGTGTTTTCTAAAATTATTTAAAAATACTCTAACCCTTTGTGTCGGGTCAGGCTATTGGGTTCTGAGTTTCTAGGGGTCTGCCCTAGTCAGGCCCGACTAGCCTTGCCTGGTCCAAAGGGGTGTTACCCGCTTAAAGGGCGTTTATTCGTTGCACGGGTTTAGTATATTGAGAATGCGCATATTAGGAAATATGGGTGTTTTCTAAAATTATTTAAAAATACTCTAACCCTTTGTGTCGGGTCAGGCTATTGGGTTCTGAGTTTCTAGGGGTCTGCCCTAGTCAGGCCCGACTAGCCTTGCCTGGTCCAAAGGGGTGTTACCCGCTTAAAGGGCGTTTATTTGTTGCACGGGTTTAGTATATTGAGAATGCGCATATTAGGAAATATGGGTGTTTTCTAAAATTATTAAAAAATACTCTAACCCTTTGTGTCGGGTCAGGCTATTGGGTTCTGAGTTTCTAGGGGTCTGCCCTAGTCAGGCCCGACTAGCCTTGCCTGGTCCAAAGGGGTGTTACCCGCTTAAAGGGCGTTTATTCGTTGCACGGGTTTAGTATATTGAGAATGCGCATAGGCCCTATTAGGAAATATGGGTGTTTTCTAAAATTATTTAAAAATACTCTAACCCTTTGTGTCGGGTCAGGCTATTGGGTTCTGAGTTTCTAGGGGTCTGCCCTAGTCAGGCCCGACTAGCCTTGCCTGGTCCAAAGGGGTCTAACGCGCTTAAAGGGCGTTTATTTGCTGCACGGGTTTAGTATATTGAGAATGCGCATATTAGGAAATATGGGTGTTTTCTAAAATTATTTAAAAATACTCTAACCCTTTGTGTCGGGTCAGGCTATTGGGTTCTGAGTTTCTAGGGGTCTGCCCTAGTCAGGCCCGACAGCCTTGCCTGGTCCAAAGGGGTGTTATCCGCTTAAAGGGCGTTTATTCGTTGCACGGGTTTAGTATATTGAGAATGCGCATATTAGGAAATATGGGTGTTTTCTAAAATTATTTAAAAATACTCTAACCCTTTGTGTCGGGTCAGGCTATTGGGTTCTGAGTTTCTAGGGGTCTGCCCTAGTCAGGCCCGACTAGCCTTGCCTGGTCCAAAGGGGTGTTACCCGCTTAAAGGGCGTTTATTCGTTGCACGGGTTTAGTATATTGAGAATGCGCATAGGCCCTATTAGGAAATATGGGTGTTTTCTAAAATTATTTAAAAATACTCTAACCCTTTGTGTCGGGTCATCAGGCTATTGGGTTCTGAGTTTCTAGGGGTCTGCCCTCGTCAGGCCCGACTAGCCTTGCCTGGTCCAAAGGGGTGTTACCCGCTTAAAGGGCGTTTATTCGTTGCACGGGTTTAGTATATTGAGAATGCGCATATTAGGAAATATGGGTGTTTTCTAAAATTATTTAAAAATACTCTAACCCTTTGTGTCGGGTCAGGCTATTGGGTTCTGAGTTTTTAGGGGTCTGCCCTAGTCAGGCCCGACTAGCCTTGCCTGGTCCAAAGGGGTGTTACCCGCTTAAAGGGCGTTTATTCGTTGCACGGGTTTAGTATATTGAGAATGCGCATATTAGGAAATATGGGTGTTTTCTAAAATTATTTAAAAATACTCTAACCCTTTGTGTCGGGTCAGGCTATTGGGTTCTGAGTTTCTAGGGGTCTGCCCTAGTCAGGCCCGACTAGCCTTGCCTGGTCCAAAGGGGTGTTACCCGCTTAAAGGGCGTTTATTCGTTGCACGGGTTTAGTATATTGAGAATGCGCATATTAGGAAATATGGGTGTTTTCTAAAATTATTTAAAAATACTCTAACCCTTTGTGTCGGGTCAGGCTATTGGGTTCTGAGTTTCTAGGGGTCTGCCCTCGTCAGGCCCGACTAGCCTTGCCTGGTCCAAAGGGGTGTTACCCGCTTAAAGGGCGTTTATTCGTTGCACGGGTTTAGTATATTGAGAATGCGCATATTAGGAAATATGGGTGTTTTCTAAAATTATTTAAAAATACTCTAACCCTTTGTGTCGGGTCAGGCTATTGGGTTCTGAGTTTCTAGGGGTCTGCCCTAGTCAGGCCCGACTATAAGCCTTGCCTGGTCCAAAGGGGTGTTACCCGCTTAAAGGGCGTTTATTCGTTGCACGGGTTTATAGTATATTGAGAATGCGCATATTAGGAAATATGGGTGTTTTCTAAAATTATTTAAAAATACTCTAACCCTTTGTGTCGGGTCAGGCTATTGGGTTCTGAGTTTCTAGGGGTCTGCCCTAGTCAGGCCCGACTAGCCTTGCCTGGTCCAAAGGGGTGTTACCCGCTTAAAGGGCGTTTATTCGTTGCACGGGTTTAGTATATTGAGAATGCGCATATTAGGAAATATGGGTGTTTTCTAAAATTATTTAAAAATACTCTAACCCTTTGTGTCGGGTCAGGCTATTGGGTTCTGAGTTTCTAGGGGTCTGCCCTAGTCAGGCCCGACTAGCCTTGCCTGGTCCAAAGGGGTGTTACCCGCTTAAAGGGCGTTAATTTGTTGCACGGGTTTAGTATATTGAGAATGCACATATTAGGAAATATGGGTGTTTTCTAAAATTATTTAAAAATACTCTAACCCTTTGTGTCGGGTCAGGCTATTGGGTTCTGAGTTTCTAGGGGTCTGCCCTAGTCAGGCCCGACTAGCCTTGCCTGGTCCAAAGGGGTGTTACCCGCTTAAAGGGCGTTTATTCGTTGCACGGGTTTAGTATATTGAGAATACGCATATTAGGAAATATGGGTGTTTTCTAAAATTATTTAAAAAGACTCTAACCCTTTGTGTCGGGTCAGGCTATTGGGTTCTGGGTTCCTAAGGGTCTGCTCTTGTCAGGCCCGACTAGTTTTGCCTGGTCCAAAGGGGTCTAACGCGCTTAAAGGGCGTTTATTTGTTGCACGGGTTTAGTATATTGAGAATGCGCATATTAGGAAATATGGGTGTTTTCTAAAATTATTTAAAAATACTCTAACCCTTTGTGTCGGGTCAGGCTATTAGGTTCTGAGTTTCTAGGGGTCTGCCCTAGTCAGGCCCGACTAGCCTTGCCTGGTCCAAAGGGGTGTTACCCGCTTAAAGGGCGTTTATTTGTTGCACGGGTTTAGTATATTGAGAATGCGCATATTAGGAAATATGGGCGTTTTCTAAAATTATTTAAAAATACTCTAACCCTTTGTGTCGGGTCAGGCTATTGGGTTCTGAGTTTCTAGGGGTCTGCCCTAGTCAGGCCGGACTAGCCTTGCCTGGTCCAAAGGGGTGTTACCCGCTTAAAGGGCGTTTATTCGTTGCACGGGTTTTTATGTTGAGAATGCGCATATTAGGAAATATGGGTGTTTTAACAAATTATTTAAAAATACTTTACCCATTTTAGCCAGGTCAGGGTATTGGGTTCTGGGTTCCTAGGGTTCTGCCCTCGTCAGGCCCGACTGGCCTTGCCTGGTCCAAAGGGGTGTTACCCGCTTAAAGGGCGTTTATTCGTTGCGCGGTGTTATGTTGAGAATGCGCATATTATAGGAAATATGGGTGTTTTAACAAATTATTTAAAAATACTTTACTCCTTTTAGCCGGGTCAGGCTATTGGGTTCTGGGTTCCTAGGTGTCTGCTATCGTCGGGCCCGCCCTATTTATGGGCGTTTATTCGTTGCTATTAGAAAATATGGGTGTTTTCAAATATTATTTAAAAATACTCTAACCCTTCGAGCCGGGTCAGGCTATTGAGTTTTGGGTTCCTAAAGGTCTGGTCTCGTCAGGCCCGACTTGCCTGGTCCAAAGGGGTCTTAGTAGCTTACAGGGCCTCTATTGCATGTGGTGCAACCGAATGTGCCCAAGGCCAGATTATGGGGACATACTACCAGTCTAATAGTTACGTGCGATATAAAGGAAGAGGTATGGCGCGCCAAAACACACACCATTTTTTTCCGTTTGAATATCGAACGTGCGTCTGGCTGCACGTTCAATATTGAATATCGAACGTCGAATATCAAACCAACTTCACACCGGTACTTATATCTTGGTTTTTGTTTCTCTTTGTCATTTCTTGTGAAGTGTCTACTGATGCTATTTGACAGTCCACTCAACCGTGCTGGTCTTCTTGAAGTTTTTGTTCACACCGAGAAGAACGTTCTGATCCAGATTAGTCCTCAAACAAGAATACCAAGGACATTTGACCGCTTTTGCGGTCTTATTGGTGAGTTGAATTCGGCTACCTTACCAAACGGGTGTTACAGGGACCCTGAAATATGGCGAGGATTGGATTAATTATTAAAAAGCATAGTTTTCCTTGGACAACAAACTTTACACATCCTGGCTGGTTGGCCAGCTGTCATTGTTAACACTGATGCTATTAACAGTTAAGTGACCTTTGACCTTTAACCTTTAACAATGCCTTGGCATAATTTGAAATATTGTTTCCTGTTTTACAGCGGACGGCAGAAAGATATCGGGCCTGATGCCCCCATCAAGCTCAGCTTTTTTATTGGAAATGTTTTTTAAAAATCTTTCTTTTCTCAACTGTTTCAGTTCAACTTCTTCACAAACTGAGCATCAGCGCCGCCGATGGCCCCCAGAAACTACTGAGAGTAGTCAAGAACCCCGTCTCGGATCATTTACCTGCAGGCTGCAAGAAGATAGGCACCAGCTTCAGTGCTGAAAAGTGCGTTCACCCCAGGGAGTTGGCATCCAGCCAAGAACCTGTTGTCATGGTGATTGGAGCAATGGCTCATGGGAAGGTAAATATTTTCAGAGATAATTTTGATAATGAAAAATTTGCTGACATTTTCAAGATGGGATAAAGTAGGCATTGTTGGAGAGAACGTTTATAGTTTTGCAATCAGTTTTAATCAGTTGAACACATAATAGTTTTAAATTTAGTGCAATTTGTCGACTTTATTTATACATTTTTTTGGCACAAAGAAATCATCTGACCTGTTAAATCTTAAAACCAGGGTTGCATTCCACCTACGCGAACGTTACTAATGTTCAGCACTTGTACAGTGCTTTTGTGCACGTCTTTATAAAGCCGGATGCCTGTTGCTGGCGAACGTTGCAAATGTTTGCAATTATTGAGCACAGGTATTTGGAGCGCAGCCAAGTATTAAACTTGAACCCTGTGGTGTGTGTAAAATTATCTGCCGTTATACACACTACTTACATTGTGGTTTGCATAAAGGTTCAGTGATGAGGTCAGATTATCTGTAAATTGTGCAACCTTTGACAGCTGCGTGTAAAGCAGATAGATTTCAATGTAAATGGTTTACTCCTTTTGTCTGTTTTTGTGTATAAAAATGCAGGTGGATGTTGATTACACAGAGGAAGAAGTTGCAATAAGCTTGTATCCGCTGTCTGCTGCCCTCACGTGTGCAAAGATCTGTTCAGGATTTGAGGAGGCCTGGGGAGTGAATTGATTGTGACCTTTGACACCAGCTTTGGATGAATATTCATGAAGTGACATATGTTTTTGACAACTGTTGTGTACTTTTGTGCACACAAATGTACAAACTGAATAATGATTGTCTTTATGCGGCAGAGATGGATGTGTTTCTGCATATTTTATCTGTAAATCTAAAGAAAGAATCATTTCTGGGATAGAGAAAAAATACCAGTTTTCTTTAAGAACTTATTTTATTTCTCTTACAAATACATTACAATCTGTATATGTAAACAGAAATAAAATGTGCAGGCAAGACTAAATAGGAAAATGTTCTCTCACCAAAAGGTTTAGTCTGCTATTTTACTTTTGTGAATACCATGCTTTCATATTTCCTTATTCTGTATATATGTCAACTTTCGGACTATGCAAGTTCATAGTACAGTCAATCATAGCTGGCCTGGGGCACCAAACCTAATTATCTGTAGGTTTTGTAGCGTTTTTGGCGGGAACAAAAGTGGAAAATATGTTCTGAGTTAACACAAAATGCTACATAAGGGCTCCACACAAAAGTACCACTATGCACTAAATGCACTAAATGCACCCAGCCATACATACTAACAAGGGAAAGGATGGATTAGTGTGTGTGTGTGAAAGGAACACATTGGCGGCTGTGGAAATAGCATTTTTGTAATTCAGTGTGCCGTCTTGTAAAAGTTGGTGTACATTTTGAACATGTTACAGTTGAACTTGGGACTTTGCGGATTACCTTGTATTATCAAGAATAAAAACAATGAAGAATAGGAGTTAACATTTTGCATTGTGTTATGGTTATACAGTCTGTAAGAGCACTGTTATCAAGCAGCTGCCATCTTGTGGGGCACCTTTTGTTACTTAAACTAGTCAACAATGTAAAAACAAAAGGTGCAACCATGCATGTCCTCAAGGAACAAGAAACTGCCCCACAAGATGGCAGCTATTCGATATGGTCTATTATCGAGGTTTCTGACTGTATTTTGATGCAATAAATCGCCGTTCCTCTTATTCTTACTGTCTAGCTTATATTGGCTTTTGATTTTGTTATGGATGTGCCCTGAGCAAGTACCCAAAAAACTGGAAGTGCCACAAGAAATTCCAAACTAAGGTAACAAAGAATTGTAAATCAAGACTTGGAATAAATTGATAACGTGTTGTAAAAAAAAAAACTTCCTCTGATTTTTTTTTCCCTCTGCTATCAGAACTGTATGCTCCATTTACCGAAAAGGAAAAAAAAACCACTTTGGCGGCCTTTTGTAAGTTGGACGACTAATAAACTATCGAATAGCCGCCATCTTGTGGGGCAGTTTCTCCTTAAGGACATGCATGGTTACACATATTGTGCTTACATTGTTGAACAGTTTAAGTAACAAAAGGTGCCCCACAAGATGGCAGCTTTTCGATACGGTCTATTGCAATGGAGTGGTTTACGGAACTGGACTTTGAATTGATGAATTTGAGTGGTGCACGTGCAAGAAATGAAATAGTCATTTAAGATGAGTCATTCGATGTTGGATTCAACCTTGATTTTAAATATTTTATTGGCAGTTAATTGCCAAGTGCAAGGCAAGTGGCCACTTTCGGGCAAGGGTTATTTAGGTTGGGGGGGGGGAGGGAGGCACTTTGAAGTTTTGGTTTGGGTTCGAATTCGAAGTAGGCTAAATGCCAAAAAACCCACAGCTTTTTAAAACTTTGCATATACATGTAAATGTTGTTTCATTTCAATGGTGATTAGGCACCATACCAGATGTTGTGTTTATGTATTAAATATAATTGCACCAGATAAATCGGGTTTAATTGTTCAACCGATGTGTTCAACTGTGACATGGTTTGTCCATAAGGTTTTTCAACTCTGTGTCAACCACACACCCCCACTGGCTCCACCCAACCTCCACCACACCCCCACTGGCTCCACCCAACCCCCGCCACACCCCCACTGGCTCCACCCACCGCATATATTATACATGCACAATGATATGCAAGTTTGTTTACATGCACTTGTTTGTGTGCATTGTGCATGTTAGTAAAATTAAATTGATTACTTGGGGTGATAGTACTATGACAGAAATAATGAATTTATGACTTGTTTTTACACAAAGCCTAGCCCAGCCCGAGCATAGGGATTGTACCATTAAGTAAAGAGGTTTTCTTTGATTTTGCATTTCATTTTGCACGCAAAAACTCGACCTGGTGACAACACTATACAGCATTAATATGCAATTTCTTATGGAGTATAAAAATATCTCCCGTTCTCTACCGAAAAATAGGACATTCTGACAATAGAAAGGTATTTTAATGTGAATTTTCCCGGGATTTTACACTTGATTACACCCCAATAATATTTGGTGACGTCATGCATTTTGCGCAGTGCATGACATTGTGCAGTATACAGTGCAGTGCTTTTTTTATTACCAACGTGCGCGAAAAACGACAGAACAGAACAATATGGAGGACGAGAAAGTTTGATGTTGCGGATGTTTTTAACAAATTTACCCATTCTTCCGAAGTAGATTTCACCATCATGGCGAGGGACGATTTCCTGATGTCGAAGGCACCAAGTGGATCGACGAATTTCGACAGAAGCAATTGGAGAAAGACGGAAGATCCCTTTGAAAAGGCACCGAGCCCGAACAGTTCTGGCGAGAGTCCGCCAAACACGACCGGGGACTCTGTGATCATTCACTCGGGTCATTTTATGGTCAGTAACCCGCACAAGGTGAAGCAAAAACACAACAGCGGGAACAGTGGCGATGCAAGTGGCGGCTACAATTTTGACAATGCCCCAACGGAACCTAGTTCGAGCTACCAGTTTCTGAATTCCCAGGGTCTAAACACGGACATCTCCTTTTCCAAGTTATTCGAGTGCATGAGTTTGGCATACACTGGGTGAGTGAAACAATCCTGTGACCTTGCTGCATTTATTTACATAACGTCATGCATTGGCAATTGCCAGAAAACATGGAAAACGGAAAGAAACATTAGGTATTCTATCGGTCGCCGCAACGTCACTTCAGGTAGGGTTGGAGTGAAAATAACGGTGTGCCGATGGTGATGAGCGAAGGAACAAAGCCGTTGTCTACGCGGAAACCGTCTACGCAACACGTACACGTATCTAAGCATGAACAAATTTGTTTTCACTCCAGTCACGGTGCTATGCCCATATACAAAGGTTTATGACACCGGGTCACAAAAGTGCCAGGATGTGCGACCGACAGAATAAAGTTAGTCGGCACTATAGATTTTGTACGGAAAGTCGCAAGTTTTCCAAGAAGAAATATTTTCCGATTGAGAAGATGCCATCTGCTTGAAGCCCCTGAAGAACACAAAGAATTATAGTAGGCCTATAGACAAAAAGAGGTTATGCCATGAAAAACTGGTTTTTATTTATTTTTTGATTTTAAAGGAGCGTGTTCAGATTTTTCCAGAAAATGGATTTCGTTTTAAAGGAGTGTGACCAGATCACTTTTTTTTACCCATAACTCCCCGGGACTTACCTTATGGGTCATGAGATTTTTATATCATAACATCCGTTATATTTTTCTGATTACGAAACTGAAACTCCCGCGCTTCTAGGCCGCATATTTCCGAAGATATCGTCGAAAATCCACCGATTATTTGTAAACTAATTTTCCAGTATCAACGTTTATCCGCTGAAAGCCGACTCGATAGTTTTGTTGAATTTTTTACTGGAAATTGCGAATGTTTTCGGGTTTTTGGGACATGGGAGGTGTGTATGGGAGTTACTTGATAATATTGGTAAGTTACATCGAAAACTATTTTCCAGAAACTCTGGTCACGCTCCTTTAAGCCTAAAATTCATACATTGTCATATAAAATACATCCCTGAAATATTATCCATGGGAAGGGAACAGGAAATGGTAAGAGCATTGTTCCTTCCTCCATGGTAAGAGTTGAGAAGTTGATCAGAATTTGTTTCTTTGAAATTACTAATCAAGCATCGGTAAGTGCAGATTTGATAGGAAAAACCCACATTTTTGAGTGGGAAAAGTTATGATTTTGTGAGGAAACACATGTTTTGCACAAGGACTGAAGCCATGATCAATTCTTTCTGACAAATGATGTGGTATCAAAATCTCAACACACATAGGAAAAATTGGGAGGTTCAAAAATATTATCTGCCTTTCACACTCCTTTAAAGTATTGTTTGCTGACTATTTAGGAAAAAATACCACAAATGTTTGCCAGACTCCATGCACTAATAATATGGAGCATGACATAAAACTTGAGCTTTTTCACTGCTTCATCATTAAAATTATGTCATATGAAGAACACCCATTTTTATAAAGACCTTGATCTCTGAATATGGTGGACCATTGTTTGCATCAATCAATGCTCTTTGTTTCCTTTCTACAGAGCCAAGCTTGTGTCACCAAAATGGAAGACGTTCAAAGGGATGCAGTTAAGCTGGAAGGACAAGATCAGATTAAACAATGCAATCTGGAGAGAATGGCACCAACAATGTAAGTTGGTTTCTTGTTATCTCCAAAATGTTCAAGAGCAGTGGTGTCTGTACGTCCTAACGACGTCAACTATTGTTGGGAGAGTCCCAACATATTCAGTGAAACCTGCTATTAAGGCCACCTGCCTAAAGTGGCCACATCCGTTCGGTCCCAAATCAGTTTGTACACAAACAAATGGAGGCTCATGTACGACCCTGATATTATTGTGGGGTGTTATGGCCGAGCGGTCTAGTGCGTCGAACTTAAGTTCCTGTGCTAGTAGTACTAGAATGTAGGTTCGATTCCTGGCCGTGACGGGTTGTGGCACCTGTGCCCTTGAGCAAGGCACTCAACCACACTTGCTCCCATTCCTGTAATTGGCGGTCCCTCCGCTGTTGGATGTGGTATATAAATATTTAAAAAAAATTAGGGCCCCTGTCTGACGCGGCCAGTGGCCAGAGCACTTGGATTCCTGTGTGTACAATCCTATGGCAATTAAACCTGGATAATCTGGCCACACAGTAAATACCTTAATGAACCAAGCTACTGTGGGAAATTTTATGTGGAGTTTTAAAAAGGTTTTTAAAAACTTTTACAAAACAATCCTTTGATGCACTTCAGTTTTAGCCGTTTTTCAACTATAGACATGCATCGTAGTACTAGTTTTATGGTGTTTGTATATCCATGCATTTTCTCACTGAACCTCTATATAAGGGCCACCTGCTTATTCTGGCCATATTTTGTCGGTCCCTTGGGTGGCCGCTATACAAGTTTCACTGTTGGTAGGAAAGCCTAAATTAGGACTGTTGGTACTAAATAGTGAATCCGTTATGTAGTGAATCCGTTATGTAGCAATCGTCCAACTACTATTTTCTAATTTCACATTCGGGGGGTCCTTTAACAACTTTCTCAAAGAATATTGCTTCTTCAAGATCAATTGGCAATAAAACTGACAATTGTACAATAAATTCTAGAAACTCTCCATTAACCACCCCAACCTGGAAAATCCTTGTTGTTAAAACCCAGATTTTTAAATTCTCAAAACCCTTTTTTACCTCCCCTAGTAAAAGCTTGAAAAGTGGCATGTTTGTCTTTGTATGTCCACAATCGCCCACTTTCCAAATTCAGAAAGTGAAATTCATCAGAGAATTTTGTTTGTAAACAAAAGAATCTAAATTGCATGTTTTCAGCCTCTTAAGGCCCGTTTACACTCGATTCGCCTTTGCCGAATCGAAGTCTGCAATTTCCAAAAAGGGGAGTTGAAGCTGGGTAGGCGCTAAGTCTAAACACAAGGGTGAATTGAAAAAGGTGGATCATACCCGGGTCTGATTCACCTTTTTCAAGTCACTTTTGGGTAGGGTTGAACCCCGCAATTGCGGGGTTGTACCCCGTAATTGTCAAGGTCGCTTGTAGTGTAAACGCTACCCGAATACATGTTGGGCAATTTGAGTGTCCTTGGGGCGGTGCCCACCGTGAAGTAGATTTAATTGACCAATCTGGCACTAGCGCTGCAACACCTAACAGCTCACGCATGCTCTGCAGTTACAATTAGTGGTGACTTTTGCAGTTTCTGAAGGTGAGTTGAAGCCAAATCGAGGTGTACATGTAGTGTAAACACGACAAATGTTCAGTTTTGCGGTCGCAATAAAAATGCTGGGTCGGTACCCACCTTTGCCGTTCGAGTGTAAACATGCTGTAAGTCCCTAGGCTATGTATCACTATCACTTGGGATTTGACCTATTTTACAGTCATAATACATGTTGGCCTGCCCAGGAAATCCTGTGGTTTCATGTTGATGTTATGTTCCAAGTGCCTGGAAAACCATAAATCAATCAGTGGTTTATGCTGCTGTATACCCCTGGATTTGAAATTGGAGTACCTGTACTCAAATTGTTACTGTGAAATCTGGGGTCGATTTCACAAAGAAATATTTTGCAACGTTGTTATATCAACTGATGAACCCATCGTAAAGTTATGACTGCCAAAATAGTGCAACTTTGTGAAGGGTTCTTCTACCTAAAGATTGTATACCACTGCTCGTAAACTTACAAAGGGTTTGGCAAGTTGAGATGGATTTGAGCACTTACGACGTGTCTCAAGTCTTTGTGAAATAGACCCCTGGACTTATACCCAAAACAAGAATTTACTTCAATCAAAAGAAATAAGTTTCAGTTGTTTTGAAGGGATAACTTAGGCCCCAAAAAAGTTACAAATAGTGTGATAACATGCCTTTCTAAAAAACTCTGTGTCAAAATTTTCAATATAATGTACGCTCGTAACCGGGACGGACACTTTTTACATTTTAGGCTGTCCCAGTACGAGCGTATATTGGAAATTTGTTCACATGGTTTTTAGAAAGGCATGTTGTCACACTATTTTTAACCATTTTTGGGCCTAAGTTATCTCTTTAGAACAACTGAAACTTATTTTGTTTATTTTGAGACCAGACAAAGGTGTTTTTCTGGAAAATATGGTCTGTGTTGCCAAAATTCCCCTTTTACCGTGGAAAGACTTTGAGATTTCACATTTCACAAATACATGTACAGTACAAATTTCACAAAATACATGTTACACAAACTTTTAAAAATACATCTTTACAAATAAAAAAATACAAATTTACCGGTAGATTTGTAAACAGTACTTGTAATCACGGCTTTCTCAGGTACAAATGTAGGTGTTCTTTTAAGTCAAAATGGAACCACCACCCCCACTAAAGGAACTGGTTTTTAAATCAAATGTCACTTGAAAACATCTTGACTGTAGGAAATCAGCATTAATTTTCATCTCGGGTCAAGGCCAGTTTGTTTTGAAAATGCCCAGATGCATAGCTCCATGATGTAGCTATCCTTCATTGTATGATAATTATTATATGCTAGTATTAAAAGGGTTATAGAAATCCATTTGAAGTTATAATCCAGGTTGATCCATTTATCATATAGCACAAACATTTTTCATAGCACTGCTTTAAGAAAGGCTGCAAAATTTGTATTTAGCTGAAACTTTGACATTTATTTTGACATTTATTTTGATATTTACATGTACGGTACCATGCGCGCCTAAACCCCTACAAATCTTCCCTTAACAATGTGTATAATACATGCATGTATCGTGCACCTGTGTACACTGTACAGTACACTGTACAAAAAGTGAGGAAGTGCCAGAAAATGGAAAATGCAACGTGCGTTTAATTCCACGTCTTGTCTAATTCCACGTCTTGTCTACATGTATGTAGATGTAGTTTGTGACAAACACTGATAATGTACAAAGAACTCTGTTCTCTTTTATACAAATAATGAATGTTTATGAGTGCAAAAGATGGAATGTTCCATGAATGGAACAAATTCCTCCCATTGCACGAATTAAAACATTCATTATTTGTTTTACCCGATAACGCCCAAGTACAGGTCCTTGTCAGCCTACCGGTACTTTTTAAACAAATGATTAAGGCTTACCCTTCAAGTTTATTTCATCGTCCGTCATAAGTACAAAACCCGCAATGTCGCTTGTGAGTTTTTGCGTCAGGGGTCACGTTCACTGGTCGCGCTCACGTCATACATTCGACACGCACAATACCGCGCATGCGCTATAAGGTGGGCGCGGACGCACCGTGCAATAAAAAAAGAAAACGTATGGAACAAAATTGCTCAGTTAGTGACGTATTATTGAATGGATAAAATATTGAATGACACGTGACCTGCTATCATCCAATCAGATCACAAGGATCTACTTCAGCATTATATAGTATTGGTCAACTGAACAGAACCATCAGTTCACTGCCTCAATATGAAGCCAAGAGGGAAAAAAAGCCGTTTTCTTGTTACATGGGTACATGTAAAACAAAATTCAGAGTGGGTACCGTAGGTGGGAATTATACCCCCATTCCCCAAGATATACAAGCTTAAGCCGTGTCCGCATTAGACTTGTTTTTGGGAAGGTTTTACCGAGACGATGGTAAAATGAAAAATTGCTAAATTTTACTGCTGTCCGCATTTGGACTTTTTGACCATGGGAGAGCATGCGCAGTGTCCCTTTGCAGTTTGACCTTCACGGCCCGGACGTACGCTTCCACTGCGCTTTTACCGACTCGCTGTGTCCGCATTGGACTTTTCGTCTCGGGAAAAGTTCCCTGGTCAATTTTCCTGGACTCGGGAAAAGTTACTGAGAGGAATACGTCCTAGGCTGTCCGCATTGGACTTAAAATGGGAAGAGTACCCATCGCCTCAACTGGTAAGTTTTCCCCAAAAAATCAGGTCATTGTTATTATTATTATTATTATTTATTTCTGGTACTGAAACCAAGGATTCCTCAATAGTGCCCATTGCACTGTCGCTCGCGCGGCAAGCGTGAGGAAACCCATGATGAATTAGATACGGCCAGAGACACCGGGGAATCCCTCCCCTTCTCTTCACGAAGAAATGCTCTGGGATCTTTAAAGTGCGTTACCTTACCTAACACACCGGACCAACGGCTTTACATCCCTTCCGAAGGATGGAGAAAGTGTGATTAAGTGCCTTTCTCAAGAGCACAAGTGTCACAACCCGTCGCGGCCCGGAATCGAACCCACATTCTAGTACTGGCAGGAACTTGAGTTCGGCGCACTAGACCTTGGAGTCTCTTGGTGGCAGGGCCTTCTCCTGTGTCGCTCCAAGGTTGTGGAACCAGCTGCTCTCATGTGACATCGATTGTATAAATGCCAATAAACTCCTGCATTTCCGCACTGAACTAAAAACAACATTGTTCAGGTCAAGCTTCATGGAGTAACTTTCTTCAGCGCATCTGAACAGTTTTTCACTGGAAATTGCGCTTTACAAATGACAATTTCATTCATTCATTCATAGACCGCTCGGCCATATTAAACACCCCACCGTACATAGTATGGCATTGTATGCAATTCATGGTGCATCAGTGATAGCACCATGAATTTGCTTTGACATGTGGTCTAGATACTGGTACCAGCATCAGCAAGAAAACAAAATGATGTGCAACTGGCAATCAACAATGTAGTAACATTTTATCCAGGTTTTATTTTGCCTGCATCAATGCCCAGACAACTGGCTTAAGGTTACAAGGAGTATTGTGCATGCTGTGACTGTGACCGGCATTAGAGACCATTATAATGCACTTTTGTGTTATAAGTAGGATCATTTTTTTTTTTTCGTCTGTAGCGCACAATAGAAAAATTAATATGCAAAGTATGTCACTGTGCTTTCATGCGCTCACCATGCCTTCCACGCCCCCTGGATCCGCCCCTGATCGGTACCAGCTATCGGACACCGTTGTACAGCGTACATGTATAGCCATTTTTTTCGTGGAGACAGACGAAACACTAAAAACTTTTAGCGCACTTCCGGACATTTGTCTTAATTGCAGCCACTAAGCAGGCACCTTGTACCTTAGCATTAAATAAAACAGTACATGGATGCACAAATATGGATTTGGCTAGAACATTGGTAATTATTTAAATTACCATTAAAAACTTAGCATTTGGTGGAAGAGTCGGCAAAAATAATGAATCATCTCAGACTGATACAGACTGATAAAAAATGCCATTAAGAGATAAATATTTAAACAAGCCGAGGTCAATGTCACACTGTTATGTTGTCTTGTTAGACCAAAGTACAGTAATATATTTTTTTCATTGACCCAAAGCATATGTCCTACTTGAATGGTGAGCACAATAAACTTACTATGCACCTGCATGCTAGACTGAGCTAGATAACAAGTTCTGTATGTAAACAGTGTTGAGTAAATGACAAATCCCCTTATATGGCCATTGTCTCTTTGTTAGTGTACAGTAAAATCCTATTACAGGCCTCGGGAATAAGCTCAATTTTTTATTTGAGCTTCGTTATAAATTGCTATACTTTTGCTGGAAACAACTTCTTGCTTTGTGTTAAGCTTATTTCTTGACTAATTTTCGACTAAGATTTCATGTAAAGTTACCAGTTTTTATCAACGGCAAGTTGAGATTTGGAGAACCTTTGGATTCGGAGATGTTCCTATTTTCAAACAGATGAACATTTTTGTTAATGGCAAGGTACTAGAGCACATTTTACTTCCTCATTTATATCGTCCGTTTCTTTTTCTCCATTCAAGCCTACCATGATTTGAGCATTAGCATATTCAGCTAGACTCGGGCTGGGAATCAATAGTCTGTGTTACTGTTATTTTTGTGTTTTGAGTTTACATGTTATTTGCAAAATACACACATTTTCCTTGTTAGTAAAAAGCTAAACCCTCTTTCGATGGCTTGTCCTTATAAGTACACAGTAACACATTTTTATGGAGTAGTTTAGCTGTGAAGCATTCATTTCATGTTTTCATGGCTAATAGTGAGGTTTCGGTGTGCACGGTTAGTGATTTCGACTACGATTAGCCAAACTTCAAAATCGTTACCTTTTGCTGTCCGTTTTTTACTAAGGTGTAGAGGCGTTGCTATCAGTGTGAACAACAAAACTACACTTGGGATATTTGTGTAAACGCCACAAGTACGCACAAATCGATGACGTAAAAATTCACTAATAGTCGTCGTTTTGCCTAACCGTATGCGACCGAAACCTCCCTAATGCTACCCAGGTCTCTTTTTGTTCCATTAGTCATGTAGCAGTTAACATGCCTGGAATGTAGTTAGCCAGATATTGCACTGGCCCACCCCAGGGACTTTAGTTAACCTCTGTACCAGTACATGTTGAAATTCCAGTGTGTGGCAGGACGCATGTAATGTGTGTTACTTTGACATTAGTAATTTGAAGAAATGTGCCAACTGCACTTGTGCATGTAGTCCTACATGAATGTATGTCAATGGATAGGGTTCAGTATCGCATTTACATTCAAGGCCAAGATAAAATTAATTGGTTTCCTGTTGGTTTCACTGTTTCTTCCTCCATGCTCTAACCTATCTGCAATGTACGGTACATGTACATGTACCAGTACTGTAGGTAGTGAACATGATACATGTACCAGGTTAATATACAGTACAGTATGTTACATGGACAATTTTTGCAGGGAGGTTTTATAAAGGTATGTTGTCAGTACACCCTAATTGTTGACCTTAAGATATTTCCCACCTACCCAACCTAACTATTTTTTATGAACTACATGTAGGAAGTACATTTTCCCCCCTTGGTTGACTCGAAAACTATATTTTTTTACTCAGTGGGATTTTTGACTCGAAAACTGGATTTTATGACTCGAAAACTGGACTTTTTGACTCAAATTGGACTTTTTTGACTCGAAGTGGGATTTTTGACAAAAAAACCTGGACTTTTCGACTCCAATTTGGAATTTCGACTCCAATTTGGAATTTCGACTCCAATTTGGAATTTCTGACTCAAACTGTCATTTCTGACTAGAAAACTGGACTTTATAACTCGAAAACTGGACTTTATAACTTGAAAACTGGATTTTTTGACTCAAAAAGTGATATTTTTTACTTAAAAACTGGACTTTTTGACTCGAAACTAGGAAATTTGACTCGAAACTCGATGAAAACGAACACACACTAAATTCTACACACAAATTCATAAATGGGGTGTTCAAAATAAAGTGAAATTTCAAGTTCATTCCCTGTTTTACAGGCTGTTTTACAATAACTGTCACTTATTTCACCAGTTTTTTATGAAATATCCTGTGTGTTGGACTTTGCCAAGCTTATGTACACCCACAAATTTCATTCTGGAAATAAATCTTAAATCTGTACATGTGTCCCATGCGTAATGCTTTTCGCATCAACCAGAGAATGGCCCTTGCATATTAGGCCAAACAAAAACAAGAACTATGTTTAGCGTAAGTTAAAGTCTCCCAAAATGACGTGGTGACGCGGCTTTTTAAAAAACAATTATTCCAAGCAAAATTTAGCCAAGTTGACATGAAGCAAACAGGCATGTTTTTAATTAAAACACTAAAAAAAATTAAAAAAACCTTGACTCGCAGGGTTAAAAGACCCAACATTTGTGACCGCAAAACTGAACGTTTGCCGCATTTACACTACACCTCGATTCAGCTTCAACTCTCCCTCAGAAACCGCAAAAGTCACCACTGATTGTAACTGCAGCGCATGCGTGAGCTGTTAGGTGTTGCGGCACTAGTGCCAGATTTGTCAATTAAATCTACTACATGGTGGGCACCAAAGACACTCAAATTACTGAATCTGTATTCGGATAGCATTTACACTAGGGGGGTTTAGATGCACGTAAAACGCGAACGTAAACGCAAAATTCTTTCAGCACCGGTCACCTCATGAGAAGGTCTTGGAACTCGGGCTCGAATCTTGGTCACATCAAAAGTTTTTATCTTGCCACGAAAGTCAAAGATGGAGGTTTTTGTTTCCGTCTGTTCTAAGATCTCCTTTGAACCAAGTGTTCAAAGCATTTCACGTTCGCAATCGCGTTTTACGTGCATCTAAACCTCCCTACTACAAGCGACCTTGACAATTGCGGGGTTCAACCCTACCCCAAAGGTGACTTGAAAAAGGCGAATCGGACCCGGGTCTGATCCGCCTTTTCCAATTCACCTTTTGCATTTACACTTAGTGCCTACAAGTACATTGTACCCGGCTTCAACTCCCATTTTTGAAAATTGTGGAGTTTGATTCTGCAAAGCTGAATCAGTGTAAACGGCCTAAATTGTCAATCAATGTGTGCTGACACCTCAGCACATTCCATGGTCTTGCATTTCTATCATCAAGGCCAATAATTATATAACCCTAACCCCCTTCAGGTGTCTAGGTGTGTGTGTGAAATTTTTGCAATTTGCAGGATTTAGTACCATTACAAATGGGTACAACTGGGTACAACTACATGTAGTTGCCAGAAAGTAGAACATGAGCAACTCGCGGCAACTGGGATTTTTCCAGTTGCTAGTAGTTGCAAGTGCGCATACATACATGTACATGTATCTTTTTAAGCAACTGATCAGTTGCTCCCAGTTACCTCGAGTTGCTTCCAGTTGCCAGAAACACCAGTTGCCACTAGTTGCAATGTCGATGTACGCTAGGCTTAAAGCCTGAGTATAGGCCTAACCAAATGGAGGCCACAGCAATTCCAAAGATTCCCAGAAAAAATATCACTAAATTCCACCCTCGCGCCCTAAAGGTACATATGTAAATGCCTGTAAAGAATTGAAAATTCTCTCACTGTTGACTTTGAAATAACATATTTTATTCGCAATTTGTCAATTTTGAATTTTCACCTTCCTCTTGTAGTCCGTAGGAAGCGGAAGCCAGTGGTGTGCCAGTTTGCATTCCCCATCGTCGATAATGTACATGCAGTGCCTCAGGTTAGTTAAATATTGGTAACAGTTATGTAGTTTATGAATCAACCAAGCCTAAGTCCCGTCAAGGCCTCACAAATCCCTAAAACAGGGATGTCAGAGTTCAGGCAATTCTTTTTCATTTTGTTCGTCTGTGCATAACTGCATATGTTTATGCACATTTCAGGCAAAAGTTCCTAAGATTTCAGGCAAAATTTTGACTGCCAACTGACATCCCTACTAAAAGTCTGTGCAAATCCTCACAAGTCTTTGCAAGTCCTCACAAGTCCAAGTCCCTTGCAAGACCTCACAAGTCCCTGCAAATTCTCACAAGTCCCTGCAAATTCTCAAGTCCCTGCAAGTCCTCAAGTCCCTGCAAGTCCTCAAGTCCCTGCAAGTCCCTGCAAGTCCCTGCAAGTCCCTGCAAGTCCCTGCAAGTCCCTGCAAGTCCCTGCAAGTCATCGCAAGTCCCTGCAAGTCATCGCAAGTCCTCGCAAGTCCTCGCAAGTCCCTCTAAGACCAAGTCGCAGAGTCCTAACTAATCTTTTCCAATGATTTCACAATCAGGCTGTAGTTCTCGAGGGCAAGTACTGGAAGCGAACACTGAGCACAGTTGTACGGGAATACCAAAAGTGGCGGATATATCATCGGAAAAAACGCAGTGCAAGCTCGCACAATGACAGAGCACAGGTAGAATCTGTTAACTTTCATTTCACATACTAATGAACTAAAAACATCCGTGTTAGTCTATAGTGGTGTTCCCATTGGACTAATTTTGGTAAAACCCCCGTGGTTGTGCGGGAGAGTAACAAAATTTAGTCCAATGGGGACGCACGGAGAATTAGCATCCCTGTAAAGCTACCGCGACCACGATGTAAAACTTACAGGGTGAGAGAGGCCGCGGAAACTTTCCGCTCAGCCGCGGGAGTTTTACAGGGCCATCGAAAAGTCCAATGGGAACAGTTTCGCCCTGTAAAATGAACACGACCTTGCAGTAAACTATGGGCCTGCACGGGAAAAGTTTACTGCAAGGTCGCGGTAGCTTTCCGCATGGGCACTGAAAACAATTGCAAATGGGAACGCATGGGAAGATTACACGAAGGAATGTTAACGAAGGTCGTGGTAACTTCCCGCGAGGCAGCGGAAAAGAAAGTCCAATGGGAACATGCCTTATGACATACAAAATTAAATACAAGGTAACATTTTAAAGACTAACTGTACATGTAGGAACAAATTATGCATGAGCTTACGTATCAACAACTACTTTATCAGATGCGCCTTGAACACCCAGCAGGGTGACCGGTGTGAAGATGGTTACTTATTCGACGTTTGACGTTCAATATTCAATAAGGAGCTGTTACTTATTCAACATTCAATAAGGAGCTGTTACTTATTCGACATTCAGCAAGGAGCTTATATAAGTTATGCACCTATCAATTGGTTCCCCCCCCACCCCACCCCCTCCCCCCATCCCCTCCCCCCATCCCCCGCACTGCCCCGTCCCCTAGGTGGGGGTTTGGTCACGTTTTTATGCCCCAGGGTGGGGCATTTGACCCTTTGAAATAAAATTGTCTGTGCATTTGTATGTCAAATAAGTAACAGGTCCTTATTGAATGTTGAATAAGTAACAGCTCCTTATTGAATATTAAACGTCAAACGTCGAATAAGTAACCAACTTCACACCGGTAGCAGGGTGGATATGTGCGCATTACAAATCTTATTATTATTATTATTATTGATTATTATTATTATTTGTGATTTGGAAATTAATTTGTAACACAGACAATGAGAAATTCCATTATATAAATTGGTTTATAAATTGGTTTATTAGTATAAAATCACATTGCAGCCAAAGGCTGAATTACATGAAATTTACAATATTAAAAATTACAATATTAAAACTCAGAACCAACAAGAGACACAAATATACAGAAATACACACTAGAAAAGACAACCAGTCCATAATATGTAGATGTAAATTTGATTAATTAAATTTGGGAGATAACATTAAAACAAACGGATAAAAATTATTAAAACTAGTTAATCATTTTTAACAGGGATTCGATGTGGCCGACTCGATCCTGGACCAAGTTGTTGAGAATTTTGGAGTCAGCAAATCGCCGTCCCCCGTGCCGATGATTCTGGATGAGGATGCGCTACTGTCGGAGTTTAACGACACGCTCTTCTCCAGTCTCAGTCATAACCAGTTTGCCTTCCCGTTGCCTCGCGAATTGTGTAAGTGGGATTTTTGGGTTTGGTCACTAAATGTCAGTTAAATGTCAGTTGATGTTAGTGAAATTATTCAACAGACTTTTTTGAACCGGACAAAAATTTAACTTGGAATCCTCAAATTCAGATTTTAAAGGTTTATTACAAATGTTGGTCGAGAACTGTGAGTTAATTTCAAATTTGATGAAAGTTGGAGTGAGATAGGTTCTTATGATACGAGCACATTAGAAAAGATAAGAAATCCCTCCGTCGTTGAAATACATGTACTTGAGTTGTCAGGCTTTCGTCATTCCACTTTAATTTTCATGTTCTTTCCCCAGTCCACGTTGGTGTAAACCCAGATATCATCCAGCCTGGACTAATCCAGCTACAACCAAATATTGAAGTTCTGCCTGAATCACTGGACACGTTGCAAGGTACAGCTCCCACCTGATATTTGTTTGTGTTTTTCTTTTTCTTGTTCCAAAAATAAAAACAATATCGTGATTCACAACATAAAAATGGTTTCCGAACATTATTGTCGGGGACCTAAAAGGCTAATAATGCCCCAAGCCAGTCTTTATCGTCCGTTTAAGACTGGCCATGTGACATGGTTTCAGCCAATGTAACTGTCTAAGGTATTTATTAATTCTTAAAGGGGATGGGAGTTGGTTGATCTCAACAAATTGAACTTAATTATCGTGTTTTTTAAATCCCAATACAGAGGTGAACCTAAGACCGTCTAGTGCCAACAGTGGACCCTTGGGTCCTGGGACATTCGTCTTCTCCAGCAATCGGCTGCAACATCAGGCACAAGTAATTTACTTTTTATTTGTATCAAAACGGTGGAAATTAATTTTTAAAAATCTGAATTTGTTTTTTCAATAATTTGTCTGATAGGAGACCAATCAGGAACCAAAAGTTAACAAATAAGTGCATGCTGTGTCGTGCTAAGAAGTGTTAACAAGTTTTAACATTTCTTGTAATCTACCCAGCTAGAATCCCTGAACAACTACCGTAATTTGTTTTACAAAATGGTAACAAAAACTAGAAAAGCAAGAAGGTTAAGTGCTTGGGTTTGAATCCCAGTACAAGCAAATATTCGTTTATACTGGTTTAAATTAAGGATAAGGTTAAATCACCAAGCCCAAATTATTTAATGATTTACTCCTGTGCTTCATAGCTTAGCTGGTAGAGTATCTAACTGGGGTATCAGAGGTCTCGGCTTTGAATCATGATGAGAACCATATGATTTTGCTCTCAACCCATATTTAATGATTTCCTCCAGGCATTATTTGGTAATGGATCGGATTCATCAGGAATCGCAGATGCCGCCATCTTGCAGCAGCAGCAGCAGCAAGTGCTGCCTGTTGCGGAGTCATATGAAGAAGCCATGGGTTGCCTTGGTCAGGCGCCAGTCCATCCCCGGGTTGAGCAACGAGAGGTGGCTATGCAAAGCCAGGAAGTTAGTGTGATGCAAGAAAATCTGCAGCCGTCACTTCTGCAACAGACTGATTCTTTGCAACAACAGCAGCAACAGCAGCAAGATTCATTGCAGATGCAGTTTAAAGAGCAGCAGTTGTTGCTGCAACAACTTCAACAACAGCAACAAGAATCGCTGCAGCAACAGATACACCAACAAACCACAAACACCATCACATTGCCGTTACTTCAACAAGGAGATGGTACCGCAGTGGCGCTGACCAATATTATCGCTGCAGCCACATCCTTGCAACAGCAACAGCAGCAGCAACAGCAGCAGCAGCAATCACAAGCTGTGGCCACAGACTTACAGCGAGTTGTCACATTACAAGTGCAATCGACGGAGCAACTCCAAGCGTCTGTTCACTCGGCGACCACTCAGGACACGATTCGCGGATCTAATTTGGCAATTAACCAATTGACGCCGCAGCAACAGCTTTTGTCGGGATTAAACTTTATCACATTTGAGCAACTCGCTCAGCAGCAGCAGCAACAGCAGCAACAACAATCACAGTTGCAGCAACAGCAGCAGCAGAGTTTAACAATTCAAAATCTCGCCCCCGCTGCTCCGAGCCAACAGGCCTTGAATCTTGGCGCTAATAGCTTCTCTGTCGAAGATACCCAAGCTGCTTTCAAACTGTTACAAGCTGTAGCAGCGCAGGTTCCAAATCAGCAACAGCAGCAGCAGCAAGCCAACCTTGGACAGATAACAGCCATTTCTGGCAGTAGAAAGCCAGTTCCAATTTTCGGACAAGCACTGATGACACAATGCCCTATTCAACAACCTCAACAACCGCAACCCTTACAGCCACAAAGAGCCGTCAAAGTACAACAGCCGACAATGTCACAACAGCCAGTTCCCATCCATCTTAGGAGAGCCGATCGAACAGAGCCCCCTGTAGTCGCTAAAAAAGCCTCGACAAAGACGCATGCCAGCTCCTCCACTAAGATCTCACAGATGATCAATAAACCTAAGACGCAGGTGATCAGGCCCAAACAGCCTGCTAAGATTGCCCCTGCACCAGCTCCTGCGCCTTTGAGCTCAGCTGTTGGTACTGGAAGCGCTGCTCTGCTCACTCAGTTACTGACACAAGGTATGTGTCCTTCAGTACTGTTCCCAAAATTCTCCTTGTTATAAGCATGTTTACTGTTACAAGCATAAAGAGTGCTCTTGTAATACATGTTCAACTGTATATCAAAAGCTATACAGTTTGGAGATTATACATGTAGGAGCATGTTCAAAAAAATGGATTTCGTTTTAACATAATCAAAAAAGTACCTCCCCAAAATACTATCCATGGGAAGAAAACAGGAAATTTGCAATCTCCAATTTGGATGTGGAACCAAAAAGGTTGGTGTAATTACTGCACTGCTTTATGGAACCAGATAAACTAGCTTACAAAAACATTGGTGGTTTTCCGATAATATCCCTTAATAGAGCCTTTGCACGGCGGCCATGACAGGGGGCATTCACATTGTCACCATGCGTCATGCATGAGTAGGTACTTTGTGGTTCTATTGTTACATCATTTAAATAAGAACCTGCCCCCTGTCATGGCCGCCGGTGCAGAATCTCTATACATATGGACTGAAAACGAAAAATGTTAGAACGGTATGAAAATTTCAACATCCATGGGGAAAATGGGAGGGTCAAAAATTTGAAATAGTAAGCTTATTTTTCCGGCTTTGGTTTTGTGAAATTCTTGTACCACTAGCCTGCCGCCTAGTGGATTTACACAAGAAATACGACCCCTAACTATAATGTGCTTTACCTCAATCACCTGTGGTTGTTTGAATCGGCAGTGTCTTCCAGTCCGGTGAGTACGCGAGCCCAAACGACGTCCGACATACTCTCTGCGGCGTCAGCTTCGGCCCCCACCGCAGTCTTGTATCAGCCAATCAAATCAGAGTTCCCTGCGACCGCGACGCAGCACAGTACGGTAAGATCAAAGCTCAATAATACTTCATGATTGAAGAAGCCAGGATCACATTTTTTGTATAAATCCATAACCACTAGTATATTACAAATAGCAATGCAGTAAATATTATCGTCATTCTGGAAAGGAATTAATCTTCATATATTTTTTAATTTAATAGCATAATTTCTTTCCTGTAGAAAATTGTAAAAAACACTTTGTTTTTGTATGCATTTGTTATTCAGATTCTAATTTGACAATTTCAATTTGAGTACTCAAATACATACATTTCAAACGGCCCTAGTTCCCTATTACCAGAGGGTTAATCATTTTGCCCCAAATCACCTTTCAGATTTCCGACATTACTGCCAGTATCTTTGCCTCGCCCAATACGGCTGTTTCAGCCACCGCTACGACGAGTACGTCGGCTCTCAGCTCCATCTTATCCAATGATGAGTCAACAGCAGGCCCTAGTACAAGTGAGTTGAAGTCGGGTGATAGCAATATACCTTATTTAATGGGCTGGCTAGAGCCAGTCCAGATTTTTAAAAATCAGTCCAAATATCAATATTTTGTCTATTTTGTTTTTAACAGTGAATTTTTGATAATGCTTACAGGTTTGCTGCAACATAAACTCCTAAAAAAAAGTTCGGAAAGTCAAGTTTGACTGACGATTTCTCTCAAATCATTTCCCTTGAATTTGGTATCATTTGAAAGCCCTGTTATTCCTCTTTACAGTGATGTGTCATTTGTTATGATTAATCAATTGGGGGATGTGCAGTATAGCGGAATACAGGGGTGGGTGGAAAGTGAAATGTCACAAAATTCACTGCTATTGTCATGCAGTGCATTCTCCTTTTGCTTGGAGGATGGGAATGTGTCAATGCACTTTTTGACAATAGCAATGCATTTTGTGACATTTCACTTTACACCCGCCCCCGTATTCAGCTGTGCTGCACATCCCCCAATTGCTTAATCATAACAAATGACACATCATCGTAAAGAGGAATAACGGGGCTTTCCAATGATATAAAATTCAAGGAAAATTATTTTGCAACAAGAGAGAAATCGTCAGTCAAACTTGACTTTCCGAACTTTTTTTGAGGAGTTTATTTGAAATATCCTTTGTCGATATACCATACTACATAGTGTTCAGCCTGGCCTTTCCAATGTCAAACTGCTTTTGAAGGGCCTGAAACGGCATTTGAAATCATAGTAATTTTCTCTGATTTCAAATTAAACCATTTTTGATGAAACAGAAATTATTGCCTCTATAAAAGAGTTGTTGAAAGCTTTTAAGGTCTTGAATTTACAGAGGGATTATATTTTTGATTGTATATTACAGGTTCAGGAATCACACGACCCGAATCTCCCATGTTCTGCTTGGGTGCCACTTCATCAGACGTAAGTCTCTTTAAGGATTTTGTTCACCCTTCCACTTTTCTTACTTTTCCAGAGCAAGTGTTAAAGGTCCTGTAGATGATCTGTTTTTGAGCGATTCTGCAAATAAAACCATTATAAATCAAAAGAAAGACATCAACAAACTCATCCGAAGAAATTTCAGCTTTGTCAAATGTACCACGTTTTAAAAAAACATGAAAATCCATATGCGTTTTCCTGGTCTTGGGGGGGGGGGTGTTTTAAATATTCGTTCTCAGTTGATCGGGTACTATGTGACTTGCGTCATGCACTCTGTGGCGCACATCATATACTGCATGTGTGCGCGATCCATAAGAATGCATCGCGTTGGAACACGTACACGCAGTACACAGCGCCCATGCATTTTGGACCGCGTAGATGCGAACCAAAAATAAGTAAATCGTTTGCAAACGATCTAAAAAATTTCATCTTTACGGATTATTTTCTTGTAAAATTATATCATTTTGAGCGGAAACCTTTCATTGGGTAGTTGCTATTAATTCAATCTTTACTTTCAGAACTTTCCCCTGTAAACTCGTCGATTACTTTTTCGGGTCATTGCAAATGATACACTGGGCCTTTAAATGAAAAAGAAGAAAAGTATTCTTTTGTTGACCAAGTTTTGAATTTTGACGCCAAAATACTGGAAGAAGGATAAACAGCAGAATAAACTACACAGACCAGCATACTAGATGTCTTCATAATTGACCATCTTCTAGAGTATGTTTTACAGTCAGATTATTTACTTATCACAGTATCCGAAGCAAGACTCTCACATATCGGCTGAACAGAAGAGGCGAGTTAACATCAAGGTACGAGTCTGATTACTTGAATCTTTTCCCAGTGTTGTAGTCGAGTACTTTTTGAGTACTCGAAGGAAATGTTGTTTAATATAAGTTGTAATTACACAGACAATGTCAAACTCGCTGTACATTAAGAACAGTACTTCAATTATACTTGGTCTAAAGATAATAAATTAATTTTCATGTTTATAAACACTCAAGGTCTTTGAGTACTTATCCGAGTACTTTAAAGGCACAGGCTCGTCAGCAACGCGCGCGCGCCAAATTCGTGCCATGAAATACGCAGCTCCATGCCTTTGCTATGGAGCTGCGTATTTCGTGGCACGAATTTGGCACACGCGCATTGCTGACGAGCCTGTGCCTTTCAGCATTTCAAAGACCCTAAGTAATTGTAAAAGCCAAACTGGGGCGATTACCTTCAAACCAAGTATAATTAAAGTACAATTCTTAATATACAGCGAGTTTGACATTGTCTGTGTAATTATAACTTATTTTAGACATTTCCTACAACAGTCTTTTCCATTGCTGAGGATATTTGTCATTAATCCCAGGCATCTTTTCATCAAATGAACAATGCACTGTTCTGCAGAGGCATCTAGCCAAACTGTCCTGTTTTTGTGGAATTCACAACGAAAAGCAGTTTGTGGTGCAGCTAGCACACCAGTCTGAGAAATCAGTCAAATCAAGCTTCTTAATAGACAGCCGACGTGCGTTGCCATAGTAATTGGCTCTAAACATCATGGCCGTCGGCAAAAGTAGCATTGCAAAAGCACAGGGACACGGTTCAGTGATTTTTAGTTTAGAGCCAACTGCCTAGGCAACTAACAAAAGATGACGTATTCACTTCGGCAGTCTATTCACTTCGGCAGTCTATTCAGTTTATGAGATTTCATTAAATATGTTTCAGCGATATTTTAAATAATGCTGGCAATATAGATACACATGTAGTTCGACTACAGCACACGAAAACAAATGTTATTGTAAACCTGACATTAAAATCTTTCATCAAACAGTTTGCGGCGAACATTTGCACAAGTTGAAACTGCCTCAACTTTCTGTGAATTTTGTGTGAAGTCTGATCCGGTCTTTACTTTTAGATGTCTTATTTGATTATTTTGTTTTCAGTGATGTTTAAAATAATGCTGGCAATAGTGATAGTTCCACTGCAGCAAATAGCAGGATTATAAGTCTTGTTTTTGTATCGTTTGTTCATTTGTTACAGTCTGGTTTTGAGGCACTCCACACCCTCATTCCATCGCTGAGCCAAAACCCTAACAGCAAGATCAGCAAGGCTGCTTTGCTGCAGAAAGGTAAGGACATTCCAGCGATCATTCAGAATGTCTTGCTTTGTCTATCACTTTATTGGGTCAATTACTCACACAATGAAGACGAAACAAAGTGGCAGTGAAACTTGTATATAATGTCCACCCTCGGAACCGTAAAAACTAGCCACTATAAACAGGTGGCCTCTTTCTCAAGGTGGGCTTAATAGCAGGTTTCACTGTGGTTATGTCTTCAAAAGGAATGAACTGGAGGTTAGGGTGCCACTGCTTGAAAACGGACATGGGGGCACAAATTTACATAAAGTTAAATGGCACTTCACAAATTTAAATAATGTTAATGGTACATGTAAATGATGCAAATAAAAAACTTCATAACAAGGTTTAAGTTAAAAAGGAAAAGTGGTTTGAGAATAGGGAGGTTTTGCACCGTCACGGATACTGATACCTCATGACGCTATGCGCTTCGTGTGACGCGTAACCGTAGAACACATGTTTAATACGCGTGAATAACGGGTATCAGCCTCCATACGCAAAGCATAAAAACAGATACCGGTTATGGGGATTTGTCGCTTTTTCCGTGATGGATTAATAAGTTGTATGCATTTTTGTTTCTTTGTGATGTATCTTCCATGAATACCGATCAAATTTATTGAGTAATGCCCACGAGAAAGTGAGCAAAATCAGCTGAAAACAAAGTGAACGGTTACTGTTATCTTTTCCGTATTCGTAACCGTATTCGTCACCTTGCGAAACCTCTCTATTATAACTGGCACAGCTGCATTTATAAATTCTTTGGGGGAACTTGTTTGCTTGTTTCCAGCTATTGACTACATGATGAAGGTCCAGGGAGAACGAGCCAAAGTGATTTCAGAGAAGGATGCATTACAACAGGAGATAAATGGACTCAAGGCAGCCATTAGGTAAGAGCCTGAGGCCGTTTATATTACTTTGGGGAGAAACACAAATTGGCAGTTGACTTGTATTGCAATCTTTTTCTGTCGAACCTGTCTGGGTTTTTTTTCTGTCCATAATGGTACCTTGTAGAAGAAAATTAACAGCTGATGGTGGTTTTTCCAAAACAAAAAAAATCATTAGAGCAAAAGGCAAGAATGGCGTGGGTGACGCTATCGATAATAATATAAGGCTAAAGGCGGGAATGACGTGTTCAGAATGCTGCGCGCTAATTGGTCAGCTGACAACAGCAGGGAGCATGCTACGGCGCATGCGCAGTTAGAGTACATGTAGTGTGTACAAATTCTTTCTGACGACATAACACAGGTTTTGTGAAGTGAATGTATGTAGCTTTGAGCATGTGCAGATGCATGATACTGCGTGCTCTGGCCAGTACAGTGAACTGCTGTTCGCTGTATTGTTTTGAGCACTCGGGGAGATCAAGCAAGTGTTGTCCTATAGCAGATACAAAAAACAGTGCACACTCAATTTCTTTAAGCATTGATTATCACAAAAAGCATGCATGGATTTCAGAGGTTTTCTGGTATATTGCTGCACCTATGTAGCTGAAATTTGTTCAGGGTAGTTTACAAACATTCTTCTGTAGATATGCAATGCTGCTGTTCCAGGATTTCGCAATAAAGTTTCATCTGATACAATGGGCCTTTAAATAGGGGTAGGAATTAACTCAATGCGTACTTTTTCCTGTTGATACTAAATACTTTATTTGCCTTGAATTTATTTATTTATTTATTTATTTTTGCAGTGAAAGTCAAAACCAGCTTCCAGCCAGCGGTGTTCCGTTGTCAGGACAACGGTTTAATCACATGAGAAACATTTTTGACGACTACGTCCGGGAACGCACAGAACACAACTGGAAATTTTGGATTGTATCCTTTTTGTATTTTCTGATGGAAATTGTATTTTAAAAGTTGATTTTAAGGAGTTTTGAGGTGGCTGATGTGGCTTTAGTGTCCCCAGATTTGGTTTCGGCATTCCATGCATACTTTAATAGTCTAGTGCCTCAACCACGACGAATATACGTTTTTAAAATTGCAGGCAAACAGACACAATAAAGTGACGATAATTAACCATAATCCCTTGGTCCTATGGAAAATTGTGTCCAAATTGGAGGACTTGGTACCGTTAGGGTTTTTTATGGCAAAACATGATCTGTTTCGAGAGAATGCGATTTGGCTTGCGTCGGGCAGAATGAATATTTATTAGGGTTTGTTTCGCCCTACCCGACGTAACGTGATTAGCACTGTATACTCTGTGCTTCGCCGGGACACTATGAGAAAAACATACAGCCAATGACGATCAGTATTGTGACATAATTCTAGAATGCATAGCTTCAAATGTGGGGTTTAAATATGGCTTGGGTGTAAGTTATAAAATCGGGTGCCCCGTGGCAAATTACTCTTTTTCAAATTGCAATGTTGGCATCTCTGTCATAGCGTGCTCGGGTGGGACTCGAACCCACGACCTCGTGCATACTAGGCAGGCGTTTTGCCTTTCGTCCGTTCATCCCTTAACCCAATTCCTACAGTTCAGCATCATCATCAGGCCACTGTTTGAATCCTACAACACATCCGTCTCCCAGACCAGTCCAGAGGAACTTTGCCAAACTGTGCTTACCTGGCTGGACCAACATTGCTCACTGCTTGCCCTTAGACCGAGTAAGTTAAACTACTAAAAACTCTTTCACTTTTACCACCTCCTGCCGTCTTTCAAAGTAAATGTCCTAATGCTCAAAACCACACATTCTTTGCGGTGTTTTTGTAAGGCCGTTGCAAGGTCATCGCTCTCGCGAGGATATAGCGTGGCCATTGCAAAACTGGAAATGATAAAATTATACCCAGTACGATATGTGACAAAGGGACTTTCCCCTACTGCCTTTATACCTCAACACACCCAGACCCTTCCCTCTTGTTAACGTATCAACTCCCCCTAAAACCTGAAAGGAATTCCTTTAAAATTCCTTGGATTTTTAAGACACAATGTGGGAACAATGGGAGAAGGGGGTGGGGGCATACCCTCTGTCACATCGTGCTGCATGTGAATAAACTTGCAGGTCCGCCACAACCCAAGCCTTGTAAAGAACCCCTGCTTTCTAGTATAGACCATTTGCACCAGTAGCCATATTTGTAATTTTTATTTTATTTTACAGCCGTTTTGTCCTCCCTGACACTGTTAAGTCGCACCACATCAATTCTTTCCGATCCCGCAGAGGTTCCCCAACAGGCTGCAGAAGCCGTCAGCAGAAGATCAGAGGCCAACGATAAGTGAATGCATTGAAAACATCGTATAATATGGAGGACAGTGTTAAAGCTCTATTTGTGTGTGTTTAATTTTGCTTTATTTCTACTATAGATGGGAATTTACGGTTAATTCAGAAACCGGTTTGCAATTCTTTTAAGTGTCAGTTAACCGTTTAACTGACATAAAAATATTGTTGCTGGTGTTTATAGATGCATGTGCACTGTACGCAATACCCCTAGTCCCCCAAAATAATACCGTAATTGAACCTTTATATGGTCAAATTTTGCTACGACCCCAAATGAATTTATTTCACTTTCATGAAGTCATTACAAAGTAGAAAATTATTGTAAATTCTTCAAAATTGGGTTTCGTTTAAATGTTTGGCAAAACCGGTTTTTAAATTTATTTTCGGTTAACATCCCTAATTTCTACCTAAACTTTGTTACTTAGTTTAGGCCTCTGATGCAGAGATTGTTCTTCTTTTTCCCCTTTGTTTTTGGCAGTCGCCAAAGAATTCCCTACGCTGCAAAGGTCTAGTAATACAGTAGTGTTCATTAAGTACTGAATCAGATGGTTAAATCCTAAGTACAGTACTTTTCTTCATGAGTACAAGTTTCTTGTATCCGGGTCTGAACACTTCCAGCCTGTTGACACTTGATCCTGAGCTCGGGGTCAAACACCGAGCTCGGGATCAGCCCCAGATCACAAACTGAGTGTAAAGGCTCTCGGACGAAAATTGGCCCCGGATCAGACCCGGAGATTTGGTCTCGCATCGGCGGAGGGTCGAACCATGAGCTCGGGATTAGTTTGCGGTTAGATAAGCAATTAAATAATTACTGCATTCGCTCCAGAGCCGTTGCGAGGGAAAAGCCCGCAAAATTCAAGTGGCCTTGCACACTGTACATGCACACACGGGTGTGAACTCACTGACAATCGCGGACGTCCCTTTGTTCCTCTTTTGTTTGGACATAGTCTATTTTTCCTTACTCTCGTTGGTTTTGTACAGGAGCGAATGGCGGACGTTCGCTTGCCAATCGCAGAAGATATTGTACTCATTGTTAGACCTCCCTAAAATGTCCACGATTGTTTGGGAGAACAAGCGCACATTGTTTTGCACATGCACACATAGAGCATGACCTTTTACTGCAACTTCTGGCGCCGCGCTCAACTACAGAATGTAAACGCCGCACTCCGAATCATTGCCGTTAACACCGACGCATTCTTATCAGGGGATCAATCTTGATCCTGAGCTCAGGACCAGTGTAAACACGGTCTTTAATGTCCCAGTACAAGTACATACATGTAGTAGAGTTTCCCCCAAAAGACTAAAGTAGTGATGCCATTATTCTTCAAAAAATGGTCACGACTCTTTAGTCACAATGTAGCTCATCCTGCATGCTATACTTTTATTACTATGCTTTAAAGGCCCCATTGTATCATTTGCAATGACCCAATTTTGTTTTTCATGAGTTGACAAAAAAAACCTTACTCAAAGTGTTGATAGCAATGGTAACAAACACCACATTAATTTATTTTCGTCCAAAATGGTATTTCATGTTGGAAATTGACAACCGATGGTGGTTTTCTTCTTTTTTACTATTAACTTGTACACAAAATCCATATATAGATTTTTAAGGTTTTCTGAAGCACTGATCTATGTAGCTAGCTAAAATTTCTTCAGGCTAGTTTACCAACATTCTTCCTTAGATATGTTACACTTTTATTCCACGAAGTTGTATCTTGCAAATGATACATAGGGCCTTTAACAATTTTTTATTGACTTTTCTCTCTTTTTGGCAGCAGGAAAGATTTTAAGCCATTACAATGCAAATGATCACATTAAGTTGATTACTTTATAGTGTGTTTTTGTTTTTGTTTTTAAAAATAAATTTTAGGTTTTCATAACGACTTGCGTGAGTGTGATTTTGGATCATTACAAAATAATAAAGAGAGCCTTTGAAATTTGTGCCTCTCGCTGTGGATTTTCCCCCTCATTTTGGGCAAAATGAAGACCTGCAGTTTGTAAATTCTTTAAGTGTATTCAAGAAGACCTTTTCTTTGTAATAATGCATTTAGTTTAACCACAATAACAAGTTTGTACATGTACATTATAAAAAGTAACATTTCTAAGCTGTAAGATATATGCTTTTCTTAAAAATTCTATAAGCTCCGAATGGACGTCAAAGGCGCAGCATTATTATTATTTTTTTTTTTCTCATGAGAAGCCGGTTAAAAGTATTCACAAAACAAGTTGGTGAAGAACGGTCTTGGTAATTGAGGGAAAAGATTAATTTTGACCACAAAATCCCATAAACTACCCATTATTTAACACAAAAGTCGTAAATGGTTAGTAGCGGTGTTTTATTTTACGAGATCAAATTTTTAGGACAAAGACCAGGATTAATTATATTTTATATTTTAGTGTTGAAAGCACAGCTGCATTTATTGGGGGGAAAATCCTCGGGGACATTTGAACAGACATTTCGTGGCCGACAAAAGGAGATGTTTTAGGTTTTCCACTCTCTATGTCCCAGATCCTTTTTATAAATTCACAAGATGTCAAATGTAGGTTGGGTATTGCAACAAAATACAAAATTTAAAAAAAATAATATAATGCATAGTTCCGACCTGTCAATCAAGCCGAACCCGCCGACCAATCACAACAGAGCTAGCAGACGGCGCCCACATAGGTCAAAGTGATGCAATCATCACAAACAATCGCCCGATTTTCTGCCCATACAGTTTGTATGTTGTATGCGCCAGTGACCGGGTGAATTTTGGTTTCAATGTCGGGCGATTTGCTGTTCAAAGTTAAGAAAGCGCATTTTTATGAATATATGGCATTCCTGCATTACTAGCTCTTTGCTCAGTGTGTGCTACGTGTGTGGTAACTGTCGACCCAAAAACATAAATACCTTTGAGTTTTCTCCAATGAATCTGTGCTTTCCATGTCGAGTCCCGTTGCTTTGTACGTTGTCGCCATTTTTTTGCGATGGCTTGTGAGCACATAGCAACAGTATCTAAGGGGCGGGGTTAACTGGGCAATCTCGCTACTATGCATTATCCAATGAGCCCAAACGAAGACATTTTTTCGGAGCTTTTTTGCAGGTAACATTTATAAAATAAAAAAAAGAATGATAAAAATTAGTGTACATTGATATTTCTTGCTCATCCAAAACAAGTATACCAAATTTAATTTCTTATATTTATGGTGCAGATTTCACTTGTATAAAGAAAAAACATTTCACAAGATGCATGTAGCAATTGCATTTGGTATTATCAAAATATTTAAATAGTCATAACAAGACAAACGGCACCCAATTACTGCATATTCTCCACAAAATGTTTAAACTTTAATTAGTTACAGTATACAAATATTGACCGCTCATGAGGGTGATGGTGCAAACTATCGTTTCAAGGTAATCTTGAGATAGCAGGCATGCTATTTTAAATAGACCTGCTGTCTCAAGATCAAAGAGGGGCGGTAGTTTGCACCATCACCAGAATAAAGAGCAGTCAATATGTTTTATATTGATTGCTTTCTGGTGACGTAACGCCTTCCATCCACCATTTTGGTTTCCATTTTTCATGACACGCGTGGAATGGGTTACTTACAAAAAAAGCAAGAAAAACGCATTGGTTTGCACTTACCTCTGTTACTTAACCTTGCTTTATGTTGCGTCATGGCTGTTGTATCGATAAAGATAAAAATAAAAATGTCTTTCTTCAGGCTAAAAATTGTGATCAAGTAAAACATTTTTGTTTTTACAAGCCGAGTGCATGCTCAATAATTTGAACGTATCGCAACGTGCGTTTGCGGCATCTTCGAATGAAAATACGCTGGCGAGTATTTTTTTTATGCGTGTTCATGTGCGTCTATTTGCACACGCGTGACCGTTGACCACCAAACATTCCCGGATGTTCTACGTCACGGATAGCAATCAATACCTCGTACATTTATTTTTTTTTTTGTGTCAAATGATTTTAGGACAAAATTGAGTTTTCCCAAGAGCCAAGCCAAAATGAACATTGTCTGCGTAAAGCGAACGCCACTTTTGGTTGCTTCACGCGTACGCCCACGCTCTTTCGCACGCGATATTCCATACTCACTTGGGAATAGTACTTAAAAATATACTATTCTTTGACCTGTGACGCAAAAGGTCAAACAATAGTACTTTTTTTAGTTGCACATGGAAATGGTTGAACTAATCCATGTCGCGTGATTTGCTTTGAACTAATCAGTGAACGAGAATCAATGTATGAGGTATATAATATATTCTTATAACTATCATTTAGTACTCAATGTTAACCTTATTTCAAAAGAAAGCGCAGAAAGCTTGTGGTTTGCATGCTAAAAGGTATTTTTCTAGAAAAGTAAATCCACCTTTACATAAATTTGACCTCTTTCTTTCTTAATATAAATTTCTGTCTCCCACACGGCCTTTTTTTATTGTTTAAACTTGTACAAGGCAAGCTGTTGCAATTTGAGGTTGAAGTATTTTGTTCTTTTATTTTGAGGGAGGGGGGTGGGGGGGAGAGGTAGTTTTCAAGAACAATGGATTTCACAGGGTATGTTTATTTGGGGATTTGGTGCCGTGCAGTTTTTTCTACATGGAATTTGAATTATTTTGGCTTCACATTTCGAATTTGTATGTATTTTGTGACCTTTTGACATGTACATAAAGAATTTCTACGTGCATTTTCAACTCCTGTAAAATAATTTAACACATTTAATATTCATTGTGTTGCTTTTGTCGTTGGTTGCTTTTTAAAGTGTTGTTTTTAAATTGCTTGCGAGGTCATACTTAATTGGCCTGAACGAAAATTGCGTAAACTGGACAGATTTTGGAGGATGTACACTTGGTTGTTTGGATGTTAATGAGCATACATGCCAATGACATCGCCTTTGCAGCGTTCGAATTAGCACTGGTCCGTTGGCCAAATGACAGTTGAAATGGTCTCGGGCCAGCTGGAAACCCCTCCCAGTGGTCTGGCTGTCCAGTTGAAATATAACAGACCCACACCGTACTAAATTTAAAGAAGTGATGAAATAACTTTGATCTTTCTTCAGACTCCCACGGCCGGTTCCAATTTATTCCCCTGGAGTGAGAGACTGCACTTGCAGTATACATACTTGTATATGTCTCTGGGGCCGAAGACTTGATGACTAGTTTTTATTTCAAGTCGTAAATCAATCTTATTTCCCAAGTCCAGTCAGAAGTCATTTTCTCCAGAGTCAAGTCACATGTCAAAAACCAAAAACTGACTTGACCCCAAGCCAACAGGTTTTAAAAAAACCAGCTCTGCCCAGGTAGTACTATGGGCTAATTCTGTATAACTGCCCCCAAGAGTACAATCACACTTTTATAGTCTGGAATGGGTTAATGTGCACAAAAACATGCATCCTTGAGAATTTATAACAAAAGAGCCTTTCAAGACTCCAAAATAGCTCTAAAATTCACCATAAAGCTCTAAAATGTACCACACATTTTCAAACTTTTAATGGGGAGAACCTTAGGACTACCAAATTTTCCTAATTTATTCACTCAAATGTGGTTTTTGCAAACATTAATGGTCGACTGTGTTTAAAAAGAACAACCATAAATGTTAACGTTATTAAACCGGGCCACTTGAAATGCCGGCGGGCCAGTGAAGATTTAATACAACTGGCCCCTGTTGGCCAGTTGGGGAAAAAGTTAAGGGCGAACGCTGCTTTGTTTAAATACATGTGCACGTCTCAGTGAGAATTTATAGACTAGTTCCCAATCCCACCTATTTCAAGATACGTGGTGACCATAGTTATATATAGTAAACTAGAGTGTGCACTGGCTATTCAAGCCACGTGTGTGGACCGTGCCGATGTGGGTGGCGCCATGCTTGCTTAACGCTATGAGTGCAAAGTGGGCAACACAGCTTTGCCCACGGAGCACCCATAGCGTTAAGCCAAAATGGCGGCGTCTATATCAGTACATGTATATGGAGTGCGCACTCTAGTTTACTATATATAACTCTATGGTGGCGACTTGGACTGGTTTTCAAAAGGACTGCCACACGTCTAATAATTGTTCCCGTATATTGTTGACTGGTACCAGAGACTCGACAAGTGGTCAATATATGTATGTCGCATGCTTGCACTGTCCATTATTATTCATTGATTCATTGATCTTTAAACGTTCATCCAATCAAAATCATTTGCCATTGATATAGTACAGTCCTCATTTACATAATTTTGCAATTATGTGGTCCAGGAACCGGTCTAAGAGCTCCAGTGAAATAAACCAGAAAGACGGTAGCTCCAAAGCAAAACGTACATGTAAGCAAAGAGTGATGTCATTTGTGCTTAGGCCTATTGCTAAAAGCAACGGTGAACGTTTCTAGATGTATGTTTTATGTATATAAACTAAAATGTGTGCTGAACTTTTTTTGTAAAAACTCATTTAATGATTTCTAATTCACAAACTGATTAATTTTAAACATTTGTGTCGATTATTTTTCAAGTACACACTATTTGCATCTGTTTTTCCATCAATTCTGCACTTACCGATGCTTGAGTCATTTTAAAGAAAAACAAATAGGGCGCTTTTACAGGTCAAAAGGTTACGGGTCACTATTGCTCGTCTTCCAGAAGGGAAGAGAACAATAGAGCCACATACTTTTCTGCTAGCAGCCACATGCGTTTCGATCCCCACGTAGCTCTATTGTTATCTTCCGATCTGGGCCCAATTTCATGGAACCCGTTAGCACAAAAATTTGTTTAGCACAGAATTTCTTTGCTTTATTTTACAAAACTGAGTTGCCAGCCAAAATCGTATGTGATGTGTTTTTACTGATATTTTGCTCCTGTTCCTAAAAATACAATTTGACATACAATTTTGGCTAGTAACTCATTTTACAGAGCAAAGAAATTCTGTGCTAAACAAATTTTTGTGCTAATGGGTTCCATGAAATTGGGCCCTGGAGGACAAGCAATAATGACCCGTGACCTTTTAACAGCGTTGGAGGTCTCGAGGCCGGCCTCGGCCTCGAGGCCGGCCTCGAGGCCGATTTTTGAGGCCTCGGCCTCGGCCTTGGCCTTGGACGTTGATGGTCTCGGCCTCGGCCTTGGCCTCGGAGCTTTCCGGCCTCGTGAAACTGGTCGAGGCCGGCTCGAGGCCGCCCAATTTCCACCAATTCAAATTTGTTTTCTGTTTCAAATTATTTATATTTTATTACCATATTAAAATTCCCGAAAGGCTGCAGTAATGGGTTCCTTCTGTGTCTCCCCTCCGTGTTAAACGAAATGAAAAAATACAGCACGCACGATCGAATGAATAAACTGGAACCCCGGCCTACAGTCGTACAATTACCGGTATGTACAATGTACACGTACGTTGCGTGCGTCCCTAGCATCATAATTTATGGACTTCTTTTAGTCCTCGGCGACCCAGTCGGCAATTCTACTCCCGCTATAGACTGGCTTCTGGTCCACCACGTCACCCATAAACTGTCACTCCTGTTTCATTGCACTATGCATCGCACATACTCACTGCATCATCTTCTTGTTATACAACCAGTCTAACTCCCGCTTCGCACTGGTTTCCGCTCTACGGTGTGCCTGAACGTGTGCAATAGGTACAGGGAACCTTCGCTGTACTGCGGATGCGTGCGTACATGTATGTACGTTCGCACAGTACATAATCACTCTGTACATGCATCACGCACTAACCGCTAACAAAACCTTGATAATTGTTTAAAATGTCTTCAAATTCCCGGATCATCCAGTTCGGGTTTGTCAACCACGAAGAATATGAAGAAAAGGGGAAAAGAAAACATAGAGCCTCCTGCAAGTTTTGCAAGGCAAAGTCTCAAAAACTCAGCGAGTTCTGCGGCACGACATCGAATTTTACAAGGCACCTTCAACGTGTTCACAAAGCAAAGTAAGTGTGTTCTTTACGTTCACAGGTTGTTTTGTCTCCTTGTTTTTGCCTAATCCTAGCTGTCATTTTTAAAATTGTTGGAATTTTGTTCATATACATTGAACAAAGATTTCCTCCTGGAATCAACACATAATGTAATTTTAAGATATACTTCCCACTTGCACTTTTGTTGCAAATGTTGCTTTTCTGTAGAAAAATCATGTTTTCTTCTTCAAAAATTGCCTTCAGTTTGTTTTTTTATATATGTGTGTGTGTACATAATATAACCGGCCTCGGCCTCGGCCTCGGCCTCGGACACTTTGGCCTTGGCCTCGGCCTTGGCCTCGAATGCTGTGACTCGGCCTTGGCCTCGGCCTCGGAGACCCATGACTCGGCCTCGGCCTCGGCCTCGGAGGTTGCGGCCTCGACTACAACCCTGCCTTTTAACCCCCTGTGAAAGTGCCCTATTCTGATCAACTTCTCAACTCTTCCCAAAGGATGTATTTGGGGCATAATACCTTTGTTTTATTAGCAGTATTTATTATTTTATCCAGTGGGGCTTTTGTTCATTATGAATTAATCCAATCCTTTATTCATTGTGTTTCGAGAGATCGAGGTTAATCTCTGTAAAGTGCATTCTCTTAATTTTTTGAGCAGAAAAAACATTTAATCTTTGTGCTACCAAATGACGGATATTAAGTAAACCGAATAAACATTGTGTAACAAATAATGACTCGTTCTCGTTAGTTTTATTTTGTGTTGGGCTTGATTTTATTTTGCAACCAATAATTTCTCAACTCGGTTTAATTTCTCAACTTTTTCTCAAAGTTCAGCTAATCGGGAAAGCTGCATTGAGACTTTTTCATTCATGTAAATGTTAAGAAAAATTAAAATTTCTTTGACACAATGTCTTGTAAAACTTTGGTTTTTCTCAAATTTGGAGATAAATCAGCCGTCGTGTCGATATAGTCGTGTCATGAAACAGTCGTTGAGTGAAACTAATGACAACATGGACGCAAGAATGTGGACGTGCGGTGAGTGAGTAGATTTTCCCGAAAATTTGGCAAATCATTTTGTAGGCTGTGTGGATGGTCTCGGTTAATAAATGTGACGAAAATTGTGCTGAAATATGTCAAGAAGTAGGGTAAAATGAGTAGTTGATCATCTGGCTTCAGGAGTTCAGCGCAGACTTTGTCAAGTTTGTGTACAAAACATGATGATAAATTAAATTATAAAATCACATGCATATCGATTTATTGAGACTGGCAAGTGTTTTCTTGTAATGTAAGGAAATCTTTATTTGTTCTCGCTCCTAAATTTTTGTTTTTTTTTATCAAATCTGCACTTAGTGGTGCTTGATAAATAATTTTAAAGAGAAATATTATTCATAAACTTCTCAATTCTACTTTTTTTTCCCCTATTAAACTAAAATTTAAAACATTGAGTGACAGAAAACTGTAAGGTGAAAGAATCAAAGATTTTCTTAGAAAACTCTTATTTTTCAAGAAGTGGCTGTTTATGTTTTGTAATAAAACCCACTGTCAACTACTCAGTTCTTTCCAACTTATCTTTAATGCTTTTTTTCCCCTTTCCTTTTTAGTTTCAGCAGCTGGCTGAAGAAAAAGCAACGCACCAAACACCAAATTACGAGTGGAACAAACGTCATGCCAGCACATCTCCTAAACTGTTCTTCCATCATTCCACATAAAACTAGCCCTGAAATTCTTCCAAAGACGAACTCGCAGCCCCAAACAGTATATTCATAGCAGTCTTTTATTTCTTGAATTTGCTCCAGAAGCTTGGAATAAATGTTTTATTAATTGTTAATAGGTTTTTAGAATGTAGCAAAATTGAAACTTCCATTCTTCCAAAAAGACAATTAGGCCTACTGTTACAGCAGCATTTCCTATGACTCGAGATCTCCCATTTAGTCCTGTAGCCTGGTGAAATTTGCATGTATGGTAAAAAAACTAGCCATCGTCGCACTTTTAAGGAGTTTTGAGTCCAACCATGGCATCTCGGCATAACTCCAAACGGAGCATTCGAGGTGGACCCCCGCTAGCTCCCAGTAAACGATGGTCAACAGTTGGTCAAGGAGGGGGCAAGGTAAACCAAAATACATGCTAATTAAATATGCTAATCGTTAAGTCTTGCTAACTCATTATGAACATCAAGTCCGAGTATAAATCATTGACGAACCTGTTGAATATTGGTTGCATTCTGATTTAAGGAAATGTTGTCAGATGTGTTTCATTATCAAAATAGATTGGTCACACTAAGAAAATAATTTGAGTTGTTATTGTCCCTATTCTCTGTTTTTATGAGGAGTTGGTAAAAGTGAGTTCAGATTAAAAGCACTTCTCTTTTTAGAGTGTTCAACATTTTCCAAAACTACCGGGGTAAATGAATGCATTTAAACAATTTGTGATTTAAATGTTTACTTTTTCAATGTTTTCTATTAAGGCAAATTACCGGCCGTTAACCAGCATGTCAAGACGACCTTCAAGGCTTCAGCAGCGACAGTCAACACTAGAGGGCGACATTCCTGAAGCAGAGGGTGATGTAGCCATGGACACCACTCGGCAGGAAAACAGACGAGAGGTAAAAATGCCTCGTTTCAAACCAGTCTAAGTAAAACAATTAAAAACTCTCTCAAAATATCACCATGGATGACAAAGTCATGTGATCGACAGTTATTTCTTCTGATTTCATTTCTCGTGAAACAAAATCTTAGAGCAAACTTGAGTGGCAAATTTAGTCCGGCTAGAGTCCCACAAATGGCGGGTAATATCTGTTATTTGGGAAAGTCTCGTGTGTTATTGGCACTTAATTGTGGCATTTCCCCAGCGGCTCCCTAAAATACATACAGTATTGCTAGGGTTGACGAGGCAAATAAATATCTTGCCTACAGACACAAATGTGACCGGCTCCAGCAAAACCCAACACTTGTGATGAAAATTCAAAATTTAAGTTTCGGTATCAGCTTAGTGAGCATACAAAAAGGTATCTTTTAAAACATGTTTGAGGAAATTCTGATAATTTTTGGCGAAGTCTAAGACCAATTAAAGTATGACAGATCAGAAAAAGTGAAATGGGGCTATTGGTCTTTAAAGTTTGACAAACTAGTTGATTATTTAATTTTTTGTCAATAATATGAGGAATTTTGAGACAGTTCATATGCAAACAACAAAACAAATCATGAATGTATCCCGATGTTGATTCTGCCAAATTTTCAAGTTGGTCCCAGAGGCCATTTTTTAAGGTTGTGGGCCCATATCACGTAATGGGAAATGCCGAGAAGCGTCGGGTTTTGCCAGAGTCGGTCACAAATATGTTGGCACTATAGTGAGGCTCAAACTCACGGTCTCTTAATTGTGAGAACGGCTGTGTACGCACTAGACCACACATGCTCTCTGCAAATTATTTGAAGCTCATCATGGATTTGTGAGGACTTGCAGGGCCTTGTGATCCTGTGGGAATGAGACATCATCTTTATTTTCTTTCCCAGACGAGGAACCCAGCACTTCCTTTCCCTTCCCCGAAGCGTTACTCCTACCGCCAACCTTCCGACCCTAAAGTGGCCTCGGAGATGGCAGTCTTGATTAAATATGTCAAGGATAAAAACCTGATGAACACCATGATGACGTGTTGTCAGTCCGTGCTGAAGCAAGACAGTCTACCGTACAATCCCTACCCGGAGTTTGTCACCAGTATTCGCCATGATGCAGAGAGGTATGGATAAAGAAAGTTAAGATGTCTTAACTCTTAAGACGTCTTCACCAAGACCACGTGAATAAATGTTTTCTTGCGATAAACATTTCTGTCACAATAGACAGTATATGGGTCTTTCTATAAATTGGGGGTCCAAAAGTGTGACATTTGGTGTCCCCCGTTACACCTGATATGTGTTATTTTTCGTACAAAAATCATTAAATTGGCTTTTAAACCATTTTGTATGAATTGTACTTTATGTACACACTCTTTGAGTATTTAAAGGATGTGTCCTGAATTTATAAAAATAAGATGTAAAATGTAACGGGGGACACCAAAGCTGGACCCCTAATTTATAGAAAGACCCATATATTTACTTATCATGCGATGTTGGGCTCGTGGAGCAACTTGCCATAGATTTTTGCCACTCTCGAGGTCTGTGTTCAACTTGCAGGTTCCACATGTTTGCCAAGACGGCAAGAGCCATCCGTGCAGAACTCACTAACAAACTCCAACCCACGACGACCCCACACATCTACGGGGTCAAAGGTTACAGCGGTGCCTGGGGACTGGAGCCATTGGTGAACGCTGTTAGTACGCAGGCTTTGAAGCAATATGATTGGCTGATAGAGGACGCTGCGCCACAACAGCTTGTTCTCTCAGACGAGCAAAAAGATTACAGCGTAAGTTGATTTTTGATCTATTACCCCCCGGATCTTTAAATACACTACATGGTTGGAAAACTTTTAAAAACAGGAAGAGCATCATTACATAACTAAAGAATAATGTTGATAAACTGCCTTGTAGAAATTTCAGCCACATAGATGCAGTAATACTTCAGAAAAATCCATGAATGGTAAAAAGTTGTCAACTTTTATGTTGTTATTATGTTGTTATTATGACAAAAAATAATGTGGTGTTTGTTTCCATTGCTATCAACACTTTTATTCATTTTATTTTTCTTGTCAACTCGTGATGTTAAATTATCAATTTTAATAACCTCAACACACCAATTGTAATAATTTTTTAAATAAGGTAAATATTGTCTTGGTCCATACACGTTGGGTAAGGACAAATTACTTCTATTTAACAACTTTAATAAAAATGTATTTGTTTCATTCTGGTCCTAGGGCCAGATATTAGTAGCTATAGTCGGGCCTGCCGTCTTCACAGGGACAATGTATCATGAAGCACCCACCGTTGATCTAAGACTCGAGTATGTCATCTACGGAGCTGATCTTGAGATGGTAAGTGGCATGTCTCGCAAGACCTAAAACATAATGACGTCACGTTTTGTTTACTTTTAAGTTTGTGACTTCAATTATTACCAGAATTTTTTTTTTAATTTGAATTAATCCAATAGGCATTTAGCATCTTCAATAGCTCCATATCGGAGGACATTGGTCAAATGAATTCTCCAAACTCTGCACACAAAATCCTGGGTAAGCATTACTGGCATACTGTTTAGATCTGCATCGCCAAACGTTCAGCTTAGGATATTTCTGTCAATCTCCCTTGCACCAAGTACATGTACTTTCAACCGATTTCAAGAAACACAAGAAATCTTTCTTTGAAGATTTTGTCCAGGAATAATTCTCAGTCTGCAAGACATCCTACAGACTCCTAGAACCACGACCTTAAAAATTACTGGTTAAAGTGATCTTCAAATTTCGCATTAAAAGACCAAACAAATGATGAAAAGCACAGCTTTTTTTCTACCTTGTACTGGTACAGTCCACATTGTGTATCATCAGACATGACATTTTTCAGATTTTGTCTAAAACCAGACTGTTTAAATCTGAGAAAAAGACATTATTAGTTTTGAAAGATATGCATTTTTTAAAACATTCCGCCAATTTTCAGATGTTTTTCAAGCGAAAATCTCATCCCTGGAGTATACTGGCTAAATTTTAACATTTAACGGTGTTTGTTTTCAGGAATCCACGTGCCAAAAACTCAGTCTTCTGAATCTAAGGGAAACCCGCAAACAGATGAGTTTTGGACGACTGTGAAGGCCAAGGATAATTGGGATGATTTCTGGTCGGCAGTCAGAGATGCCATAATGGCCAAAAAGCCTATCACACTTCAGGTATGTGCACTGCTCACCAAAAAGATAAGACTAAAAAAAAGTTATTTTCTTTTCATTTTGTCAGTCTTGAATTATTTTTTTGCAGTAAATGATATACATGTATTAAGACATATATGATGAGAGATAACATTTACTAACAGTCGCCTATAAATCCAGAATGAGCAAGAAATTTTTAAGTGAAGTGCCAAAAATCAGAAACCTTTAATTTTTATTATTATTAATTCTTTCTGGTATTGAAACCAAGGATTCCTTAAAAGTGCCCAAGGCATTGTAGCTCATATATAAGCCTGAAGAAACGTGTGAAGAGAAGACTATGAAGAAATGCTCATATTTAGAGAAGGAAGGAAAACCCATACGCAATTCTATATAGGGGGAAAACCCACGAAATCAAACAGGGACTGAGAATTACCCAATCCACATACTGACCCGGACGGGATTCGAACCAGTGCCACAGAGGTGGAAGACGAGGAAATACCGCTACACCAACCTGATTGCAACCTTTAATTTGTTCGTGTTTTTGTTTGCAGTGTGTGTTTTGTCTGGACAAAGAAAACAGTGTTTACCGGGCGGGTAACAAACAGTATGTCCTCCATTTTGTGCAAACTTCAGAACATTCTAACAAGGAAAAGTAAGTATTTATTAAAATTGAAATATGTGACGGGCTCTACGAAAATGAGTCACAAGTCGCGCTGGCTAGTATTCTTTTTGCGACCATAAAAAGAAATCTGTGGCATTTCTACGCTTATTAAAATACCTAAACACAAAAGAAATTCCAGGGGGAACACAGACATTCCAGGCGGTATCTGGGCACCGCCAGGAATTTCCATTGTGTTTTGGTATTTTATTGAGCGTGGATTTGCCGCGGATTTCTTTTTATGGTCGCAAAAAGAATACTAGCCAGCGCGACTTGTGACTCATTTTCGTAGAGCCCGTCACATATTATAATTTTTAAATAAAATTATGTCAAAATCGTGCAAACATGGGTATGATTATCATTTTTTCTGCAGATTCATGAGTTTTGCCGAGTTGCCCTACCTGACGCTGTATGAGGGTGTATTTATCAAGAAAGCTCACGCAGAGGCTTACGTGATGACATTGAAACGACATCAGGAGACAAATAGTCCCCAAACTGGTGCCCAAACCAGCAAGCAGAGACAACGCATGCAAGATAGTCTGGTTTCCCTACAGGAAGTAGATGAGGATGATGGGAATGACCTCATGAATAGTGATGTAGTCAGAGATCCAATCAGGTAAGTTGTGCTATGAATTATTCATATCTGACCTCTGCAGTTGTTATCCCTTGTCTCAAACATCCAAGGAATTTCAAAGGAATTCCTTTCCAGTTTTTTTTTGGGGGGTGGGGGCGGGGGGCACATTAACAAAAGGGAAGAGTGTGTTGCGGTACAGGGACAGTAGGGGAGTCCCTTTGTCACATATCGGGCTATAACCACACTTTTATTTCCATATAAATACTTTTTCGCATAATTCAGAAAAATTTCTTAATTTGTTTAGCATAAACTTTGTACTTTTCAATCATGAGCACAACATGTATTGTGTGCCTCATACTTCACACAGCAACATTTGATTTAAATAAATATTTAACCAAAAGTCTTAATCATCTAATCAAGACTTGCATGTTGCAGTCAAAACGTTGTGGTCCCCGTGCTGACCACATCATGAGATGGCAGATGAGTATTTGCTTGTTCCGATTGCCACAAAAACTGTGGATGCTAGGATAGGGCGACAATTTGTGTGTAAAAAAGGTATATTAGGGCAACACGCTCAATTGGGCGACATTTTGGTGTCGCCCTAATATTTTTGGTTTTTTTAAATCATTTTTTTAGGTCAAAAACCATTTTTTTAAAATCGAGAACCATTTTTATTAGGTCTAGAACCGTCTCTCTTAGGTCTGTAACCATCTTTGGAAGCTTCGGGTAGAAAAATAAGGTGTCATTTTGAGTGATTCTTGCCGAAATTTCGGTGGTCCCCGGGGAGAGTCTTCCCGAAATGTCGCCCTATTGCCGCCCGCATCCAGAGTTCTTACAATTAATATATGTCTGTTTCTTATTATTAACATTTTGTTATTTTTTTTTCTCACAGAAGAAAATGGCAGAAGAAAATCTCCCAGCTTCACCCTGTCAGAGATGCCTTCAAGTTGGCGCATTATGCACTGCTACTGGCTCTCTCAGACAAGTAAGAACTCAACAAAGCCTTGTAGCTTAAAGACAGAGTCTAGTGGTTCGTGTTCAAAACCTTGGTGGTTCGAATCTCATTCCGGTCCATCCATACATGTGCCCCTTTAGCAAGGCACTTTGCTACACATTGCTTCTCTCCACCCATAAGGGTACCTGAGAGGGCAGTGAATGTTGATGCTTGATTAGCCACTTAGGCAGTCAGGGCTGTATACTCCCCGGGGAGCTGAGATGGTGTATATGGAGTGATTTAATGGAGCCCTATGATAAGTCTATTATATTATTATCTTGTAAACTTTGTAGGTTTTTATTTCTTTTATGGGGTACCGTGGCCGAGTGGTTAGGGCCATTGACTCGCAATCATGGGTGAAAACTTGGGGTTGCGGGTTCGAATCCGGGTTCAAATCCGGCTGCGGTACCTGTGCCCTTGGGCAAGGCACTCAACCACACTTGCTCCATCCTTCGGAAGGGATGTAAAGCCGTTGGTCCAGTGTGTTAGGTAATGATAACGCACTCTAAAGATCCCAGAGCATTCTTTCGTGAAGAGCAAGGGGGATTCCCCGGTATCTCTGGCCATTTCTAATTCTAATTCTTCATGGGTTTCCTCACGCTTACGAGTGACAGTGCAATGAGCACTATTGAGGAATCCTTGGTATGAATACCAGAAAGAAATAATAATAATAATAATAATAATAATAATTTAAACAACGCTGATTGCCGCAATGGGGCGACATTTCGGGAAGACTCTCACCGGAGACCACCGAAATTTCGGCAAGAGTCACTCAAAATGACACCTTATTTTTTTACCCAAAGCTTCCGGAGATGGTCGCAGACCGAAGAGAAACGACTCCAGTCCCAATAAAAATGGTTCTCGACCTAAAAAAAATGTTTTTTGACCTAAAAAAATGAATTTTAAACTCAAAAATATTAGGGCGACACCAAAATGTCGCCCTATTGAGCAGGTCGCCCTAATATAGCTTTTTTACACACGATTTGTCGCCCTATTCTAGCATTGATAGTAATTACAAATGCTAGACCAGTGCAGAAGTATTGAAGAACAATCAGTGTAGACTAGCTTAATCTGTAGTACTTAATTTTCAAAAAATTTGTGAGTGTTAACTTTTGTTTACTAGAAGCGAAGAAAGCACGGAAGTCGAGGTTGAACTCTACCGATTCTTACACAGCACGACGGCATCTTGGCGCTCGGCCATGTTACTCAACTCAACACTGCAAATGCTTGCTGTAACTCTGAATAAAGAGGTAGCTATCGTTGTTCATCCCTCCTTGCCAAACGCTGCATCCGAATAAACCTCGTGGCGCGCTGCCATGTTACTCAATCCAACTCTGCAAATGTTTGCTGTCACTTATTATTATTTCTTTTTGGTATTCATACCAAGGATTCCTCAATAGTGCTCATTGCACTGTCACTCGTAAGCGTGAGGAAACCCATGAAGAATTAGAATTTGAACTGGCCAGAGACACCGGGGAATCCCCTTGCTGTTCACAAAAGAATGCTCTGGGATCTTTAGACCAACGGCTTTACATCCCTTCCGAAGGATGGAGCAAGTGTGGTTGAGTGCCTTGCCCAAGGGCACAGGTACCGCAGCCGGATTCGAACCTGCAACCCCAAGTTTTCACCCATGATTGCGAGTCAATGGCCCTAACCACTCAGCCACGGTACCCCACAAAAAAAAAAAGTATTACGACTGTTGTTCAACCCTCACTGCCCTTTGCTACATTTGAATAAATAAATATGGGTATCCATCTTTTGGATACCCATTATCTTGGCGATTACAGGAAGTACCCAGCGGTTATGAATGTTAATTAATGGATGCAGAGATTACACAATTCCAGGAATTTGGCAGTGTTTTGGTATCAGATTTGTGAGATTTGTTTTTAATTTTCAGACCAGCTTTTTCCAGTTTGAATCGAATGGATTGAAAGGAATCAAACCTGGGTCCTATTTCATAATGCCCACTTAGAATCATTCCTAAATAAACATTCTAAACTCATGTTTTTAAAGATAGGAAAAATTAGATTTATTGTTCCTAAATCCACTTAAGAATGTTTTTAACTTTTATGAAAAAAGACCCAGATTCGAGTCGCTATTCCTTAGTGGAATAGACCTTTTGGACGGGCGGCCATGATAGGGGGTAGTCACATTGTCACTGTGCGTCTTGAACAAGTAGACACTTTGTGGATTTATTGTCACTTCATTTAAATATGAAAACCCGCCCCCTGTTATGGCTGCCGACGCAAAGGATCTATAGGAATAATTTTTTAAAATGCTGGAAATAATAAAGCCTAATTTTTAGTCCTTCACTATTTTCGTCGCATTTCTGCAGAGCACTGAAGATCGAACCTTCTTAAGCCAACACTTCCAAGACTACAAGAAGAAGCTGTTAGCAGTCTTAGACCCTAAGCTACATGCAAGGTCATCTGAGTTCCACGTAGCTCATGCTGTCTTGGGGAAACTCATACAACGGATGCAGATGCCTGATCCATCAGATTCGACTACATACGTCTTAAAATCACTGGTAAGACAAGAAAACTGTTCCGTTCTTATAGTGCATTTCACACGCTGTCCCAATGCGCTTTCTGCATTATTACCCCTGGTCATTGGGCTCAGTAGTATCATTCCTTAATCCTTTTCAACTCCCTGGGGAGCATGCAGTCCCATGCAGCTTACGCACACAGAGACTAATCAAACACATCAGCTTTCACTACCCTCACAGGTACCCATTTGTTCCTAGGTGGAGAGAGGCGCAATCTGTGACAAAGTGCCTTGCCCAAAAGAACATGCACTATGGATGGCTAGGATGGGATTTGAACCCACAACCTATGATCGACTTACCAAAGTATTGGATTCTAGTAACGACATAGACATGCTAAAACTTTTCGACTTGCACTCATCGATCTGATAAGTGCAAGTCGAAAAGCTTTAGCATGTCTATGTTGCTACTTAATTCTATTTTCCGGTATTGGATTCTGTACACTGCACCACTCAGCCATATTTTGCCCTGTTAAGTGTGTTGCCGAGGGAAACGAGCTTTAGCCATACTCAAGCCCACAATCACCATTTTGTAGTTGTACGTAGATCAAATTCAAACTTAATGCCAGTGGCAAAACTTCAACAACTGTGAGAAATGTGATCTAAAAATCCATTCACAATGTCTTCACAGGACTTGAACAAATTTCAACTCATCCAAGACTACTGCACTTCCCTTCAGCTTCTGATGACGGAAGATGCCATGTTTTTCTTCAAAACGCTAAATTTCAAGGTAAGAAAATTCAGAAAATATTTGAAAACTTGAAAAATGTACATCGTCGTCTTAGAAACTTGACCTTAACGCTTATCCTGAATCCTCCAAAATCACCAAAAATGGTTTGGATTTTTTTCTTTCAGACTTTAGTAAGCGGATGTAAGGAAGCATTCAGCAAGACAAGTGTCAAAGTAGCGGATCCTGCTAAAAAGAAGGTACGTGCCGTGTGACCTCGCTAAATGAGCCAACGCTACACCCCATACACCCATAATATTTGATACCTGGACATTGTACCTATGCCCTTGAGCAAGATACTCAGGGGCGGACCAGGGGGGGGGGGGGGGGTTTGTGTTTCAAAAAAAAATTAAACTTTTCCTGCTTAAAGTGGTTAAATATTGCCCCAGATCGCACCACAGAGCATCTAGAATCCATCTACAAGCCGTTAGGGCTTCGCGCTACACGCTCGCTATCTCATTGTCATCAGCATTTCATGCTTAAATATTTCACGCCCCCTCCTTTTCAAAATCATGGATCCGCCTCTGGTACTTAACCAATTAAGGTTTCCCCATCATTTGGAAGGGATGTAAAGCCGTCGGTCCAGTGAGTTGTGCGACATACTTAACAGATCCCAGAGCATTCTTTCATGAGTAAGGGGATTCCTCGGTGTCTCTGGCCGTCGCCTGCCAATGGTGCCACCCACCTATGTATCTCAATGTTTAGGTGGAAGATACTTGTAAGTTTTATGCACTTCAGTCTATGGACTGTGAATTGAAGTTTTACAAACCAATTAAAAAATTAGTTATCCCACGAGAGTGAGTGGAATATAGCTTAGTACAGTGTGTCTGGGTGCCATATACCATAAGTATAAATGCAACTGTATGCAACCAAGTGTTAAAACTGGTGTGCTTACACCATTTTTGTAACAGTCTTTACTAAAGTCTTTATTTTGTGGAATTCCTTACGTGCATGCAGTACTTAAAAACATAGCTTGTACACCTTACAATGGTTCAGGTAGTCCTGTTTAGCATTTTGGGTGATGATGGTAGTGGTGTACATGTATTTATACTTCTGACTTCAACTGTAGCTTGTACACCTTGCAATGGTTCAGGTAGTCCTGTTTACCATTTTGGGCGATGATGGTAGTGGTGTACATGTATTTATACTTCTGACTTCAACTGTATGTGCAGTAATCTCGATCATATTTTGTTCTCTAAATTGTGGTTGTGTTTTTAGGGGCAGGCTGCAAAACCTACAAAGAGTAATGCCAGCGTCGCATCACAGGCCCCAAACACAAAGGTCAACCATGGAATGGAATGCAAGGAGATTATACAGCAGAGGAATATTGGTAGGTGTTTGGTAGTTTCAACACAATAGTTTACGGTGCTATAGTTGAGTCCACACTTCCCAAGTCCAAGTTTTGACTGGCCAATTCCTTGATTTCGAGTCAGTGCTGATATTTTACCACAAAATATTCAAATCTAATTATTATTATTATTATTATTATTTCTTTCTGGTATTCATACCAAGGATTCCTCAATAGTGCTCATTGCACTGTCACTCGCAAGCGTGAGGAAACCCATGAAGAATTAGAATTAGAAATGGCCAGAGACACCGGGGATGATTCCCCTTGCTCTTCACGAAAGAATGCTCTGGGATCTTTAGAGTGCGTTTCAATTACCTAACACACTGGACCAACGGCTTTACATCCCTTCCGAAGGATGGAGCAAGTGTAGTTGAGTGCCTTGCCCAAGGGCACAGGTACCGTAGCCGTGGGAAGGTTCGAACTTGCAACACCAAATTTTCAATTATGATTGCGAGTCAATGACCTAAACCGCTCGGCCACGGTACCCCACTGGTCAATGGTCTTGCATGTTTCGAGAAATATCAGATTCCGGTTCATGCGAAGACATTTTGTAAATTACAGCTTTGCAGTAGACTGCCGAAGTGAATACGTCATCTTTTGTTGGTTGTCTAGGCAATGGCTCTACACTAAAAAAAAAACTGAACCGTGTCCCTGTGCTTTGCAGTGGTACTTTTTCCGACGACCATGATAGTTTAGAGCCAATTGCCATGGCAACCCACATCACGTCTATTTTAATTGATTCATTCCTATTGTCATTTTTGGAAAACAAATGTGTAAAGAAGAATGCCCATTAATATTGTTTTTCAGTTGTACTTATTTATTTATTTTTTGTCTAGTGATTGATGTTGATGAAGTCAAATCATTCAGTAATTGGCCTCGTATCATGGTCACGGAAGCTGTTCTTATGCAGGTATGCATGCAGTACTTGAGCCTTTCCTTAACTATGAGAATAAAATGGTTTATGCCATTTGTTATAACGAAAGGGTTCATTCATAGAGTTGTAACAAGTCTCTTGAGACTTCAGTCAATAAGAATAACTTGTACCAGTGACTAGAGGCAAGTCTTCAAAAATTGTGACTCGGGTCAAACACAAATACAACGTACATTTCATAGCTGCCAACTTTCCCAAATTTTAGAGAAGACACATGGAAATTAGGCTGCTTCTTCTTTGGTATGATCCCCTAAAGGGATCTAGTTGCTGAAGGATTTTCCAACTTATGTCATTGCCCTGTAGCTACCTAGGACGTTCTTCAGCTCGGCCACAAAGTGCGGGAGAACAGGAAGAAATTCTCAGTTTTAGAGGTGGGAGGAAAACCCCAAACACGAATATGTGGGGGAAACCCACGGAATCAAGCAGGGATTGAGATAACCCAATCCACATACTGACCCGGACGGGATTCCAACCAGAGCCGCATTGGCGGAAGGCGAGTAAAGAAGCGCTACGCCAACCAGGCTGATCTCCTGACTTTAGACATGTCTATAAATCTCTGAGGTTGTTAATTGACAATCCAGGAGGGTTTTCATCTGTGTTAGGATTTGCGAGATCAGTCATTTTCCAGTAAATCTGTTGGAAAATCTGTGAGGGTAATTGGCAGTTCTGCTATTTCACAAGTCGTACCAAAATTTCATTTTGTATCTGCCTGAAAAAAAATGGATGTCGGTCTTGATTGATTATTTTCAGTACATGGTTGATATTAAGCTGGACCTCGTGTGGCATGAGTACTTACTGGAGTTGCTAAATGCTAGCCAGCTTGCTCCAAACCCATACCCCCGTCTCATTACTGTACTTCGCCGAGCCGCTCACAGGTAAGACAGGAAATGATCTCACTTATGTTTTAACCTCCTGAATGTTTTATTCTAATAATTGACAATATGCTCCTTTTGGGGATTTGAACCTGAGACCTCTGACACACCAAACAGATGCCCCAACAGCTGAGCTACGATTAGTATTATTTCCCTGCTGCATGGGCACATTCTATAAAAAAAGAACCTAACTATTGATTTTATTGGAAATGTTTTCAATCAAAAGATGATGCTGTATTTTGTGTGGAGTGTTCAGTTAACGATATAACAAGTGTCTTAAGTTATTGTAAAATTCAGGAGGACCCCTTTGGTCATAACTTCTTTATCTTTATCTTTCTCTTTATTCAACTTTATTTATCTCGCCAGATTGCAACTCTGCTCCGAGACCAACTCTACCCTTTCTTCTAAACTACTGCGACCAGATCAGACCAAACTTGTCGATCGTGTGAACACTGTTCATGGCGTGACTAGCATAGGAGCCTTTGGGTTGTCCCATCGCACACTGGCCGGAGTGGACACTGACCCTCGAGCCTTTGGCCGTGTGGTCAAGCTGTGCAGCCAGTTGACCAATCGGAACGTGCCCCCTAGGAGAGGACAGTTTCAGGTAATTTTGTTGAACACGCCATTCACGGCATTGCTGCAAGATTTTTAAAATGTAGCATTTTCTCTATTCTCGTGGTAAATTTAAATGACGGAAGTTGCCCCCAATTTGGTGGCTATAAAGCGTTTTATTGGATGGTGATTCAGATCATGAATAAAACGATGCGCAGACTTAATACTTGTACTCTAGTTAGTTTTTAGCTGCTAATGAGTTAGTGCATTTGGAATTTTAAGTGCCAATTTTATGATGAATTTTTTTCTAGATTTCAGTGAGTCAAGCACTTGGTCAAAGTGCTCCGTTTTATGGTCGTCTGGTGCCCTATCTCACCACAGTGCATTTATATGAGCATTACTACATGAGAGGTGGCATAGGAGCTGATGCGGATGCGATCCAACTCTATGCTAAATTAGGTGAGTGGAAAAAACACCAGCCTGTGTTGTTCAGCAACAAATCATGTGACTATAGACCGTATCGAATAGCCGCCATCTTGTGGGGCAGTTTCTTTGTTCCTTGAGGACATGCACGGTTGCACATATTGTGCTTCCAATTTGTTGTAAGTAACCAAAGGTGCCCCACAAGATGGCGACTATTCGATACGATCAATAACAAGTTATATTAACGGTCAACAGAGCATAACCAAATTTATCGTAAGCAAGTTGACAGCTAGGGGCAAGTATGATTATAGTTCACTGTAATTCGACATTCAAGGTACTCTAGTCAGCTATGGTTAACTAAAGTCAATCGGACTTGCTCAAGATGTTTGCTGAGAAAGAAGAGTTGCTAAATATACCGAGGTTCAAAATTTTGGAGACGGAGGGGAATTTTCCCATTTTTTGTTTTCTCCTAAAAAGAGTTTTTGCGGGTTTTTCGCCCTTCCCGTAATTAGCGTAAATTTTAGTGTCACGTGCATGTATAATAATTACTTGTGATGTTGTTCTTCTGTAACCATTAGTTTTTTGATGTTGTAGTTGTTGTACAAATGTATCTTATTCCAGTTTGTTTGTGATTGTGAAGTTGTTCAATTTAGTATATTTGTTCTATGTGTGTTTGCAGGGCCCCAATGGAAACCAGTTTTTGTAAACTGTTTGGGCACACCCTGGGTAAATAAATAAAATAAATAAATAAATTAATAAAGAAACATGATTTTTTTGGGGGGTACTTTTTTTGATATTTAACATCTAGTTCTTTGTCATGTTTCACCGCAGTGTATGACTACATCATGAGTATTTCCTCCAAGAACCATTACATCGTTCTTGGTGTCTGCTTCAATGACGGCGGCCGATTCATGAGTGAGACTGACTTGGTGACAGGCAAGGCGACGTTCTGCTCCCACATCGTGGACGCGGCGAGGAAGAAAGAGGATGTGTATCTCAAGGTATTGAGCTTGTGCACACGTATGCAGACTGTCAAAAATTGAGGCATCTCATTGGTGTTTTGCTGTGCGTCTTCATTTGAAAAGGCGCAACACTCCCTTAATGCATTGTGACGTGGTTCATTTGACTCCCAAAACAACACAGACAGTGCACGTGTGCGGGGTCTGCAAGAGCTCAGTGTGGCTGGAATGGCTATGGGTACAATTCCTGGGATACGTGCTCCTGAAGTGTACTTTGGCTCACATATTTTTGGGACAGGATTCTTTGTACATTAATTGACCACTCTCACAGACGCCATCCTTGTAGGAAAAATGCTTCTGCGTATCAAACGCCACAAAGTACGCACATGAACACCCTAAAAAATATTTCTCGAAATTTGTTTGAAACCGCAGCCGTTGCACGTCACAAAAAATTATGCTCAAGATCCTGATGCACGTGACAATTTGGGAGTGATTAATTGAGGCATGTGAAAACTCCTATACGTGTATTCTGCTTGTAATTTTCCTGTTTTTTCAAGTTTCGTTGCCTGTAAGAGGTTGCCTCTTTTCCTCCATTTTATATAGCTTGATTCCTATTTTCCACTTTTTCATTGTTTACTTCTCACATTCCTGATTTTGCACAATCTTTGCCTGGCTTTGTTCTTTTTTCCAGATTTATCAGCTAGTAGGCTGGCGCTACCTGTGTCTGCACAAACACTTTGTCCTGCACTATCTGTTTGTAGATAACACTGAAGACAGGTAGGTTTTATTGACTCGGAACTTTTTGGAGCCCATTTTGGCTGAGAATCTATCTGAAAACACCCTTTGCTTGAATGTGTTGACTTGTACATAAAAACATAATTCTTTAACGGAGCTCCTCTTACAAGGCATAGATGCAATTACCATTCTTTGTGAAGTTTGTATCTGTTTCATTGGGTCATATTTCTTACTCTTTATCTTTCCACGGTAAAGGGGGCATTTTGGAACACAGACCATATTTTCCAGAAAATACTTTTGTCTAGTCTCAAAATGAAAAATAAGTTTCAGTTGCTCTGACGAGATAACTTAGGCCTAAAAAGGGTTACAAATAGTGTGACAACATGCCTTTCTAAAAACCATGTGTACAAATTTCCAATATACGCTCGTAACCGGGACGGCCTAAAATGTAACACAAGTGTCCTCCCGGTTACGAGCGTATATTGGAATTTGTACACAACTGAAACGTATTTCTTTTATTTTGAGACCAGACAAATGTATTTCCTTGAAAATATGGTCTGTGTTGCCAAAATACCCCTTTTACTGTGGACTCATAACAATGTACGAGTTGCACTTATTTAGCACAATGTATTTTGTTTCCTACAGTGTAAAATACTACCTACAGTGCAATGTACGAAAGATTTAGTTAATTATTCAGTTCCTCTGTTTGGCTAGAAAATGAGTGCCACTATAAAATAGGAAAAGAAACATGGAGTCATTCAAAACTAACGTTAGAGGCCTCTTTTTCCCACCAATTTGCCATAATATTAAAAGTTGTTGATTTTGAAACATTAAATTCCATCTTGTATTTGTGGTCTTGGTTTCCCTGCAGGCACGAGTGTTACAGTCCTGATGACCCATCGACGGTCCACCAGTATGTTTATGTGTCATCAGAAGAGGTAGCAATGTACAGGGTGTTAAACAGTCTAAACATTAGATCGCTTATATTTCATATTAGGGCACCACAGTCAAAATTATGTGGTAGAAATAGAACATGCCCGCTTCAAGTGTCGAATTAAATTAAACTTAATTTTTTAAATTCGAAACGGCACAAGCACGACGTTTGAAGCCATTTGGCTCGGCAAAATGAGTTCGTCACGGCAGAAGATTTTAGCTCGACAGGGTCTGCCGTGCTAACTCTATTTAGTGCGGCACAAGCACGGCTTGGCTTCAAACGTCGTGCTTCTGCCGTGTCGAATTTAATTTCAGTTTCGAAGTTGATCCGCAATTCTGTTCACAACTAGGAATGCGCATGCTCGCAGCGCGTATGTGAGTAAAGAAATAACTAACAAACAAGTGCATCAAAATAATAAAATGGTGACGTACAGAGGACAGAATGGAAAACGCACGTGCACAACGTCCATGACGTGCACACTGGAAGTTTGCAATTAAGTTCGAGGTTTGAAGCCACTACCGTGCTAACGTCGTGCCAAGTTCAATTTAATTCGACACGGCATGAGCGCGACGTTTGAAGCGGGCCTAAGCAATTTTACCTATGAGAACTTAAGCCCAATTCCATTAACTGAGTGTTATATTACGGGTGCACAGAAGGAATGGTGATGTTCAGACCAATTCCAATACTTACAGTGGCCAGCTATAAATTAAGATTGTTTTGAACAAATTTTTTTTTTTCAGGCTGCTGCGCACAGTCGTGGAAGTGGAATACAGCTCCAAGGTAACCTAGAGGGCGTTGCCAGAATGAAAGCCGTCAATGATTATCTCAATAAGAAGATAGAGGGCGCACTTGAGGATCATAAAGTGACAAAGGCGTACGAGCTGATCCTTCGCAAAGCCCTTGTCAATAAGGTATTATTTAGTTTAATTTGTATTCTTTTTTATGAAAGTTTACCTACTGTATGCCAGCATTTCTTAATAGACCCTTGGAAGAAAATCGCATTGTTGCCGTGTGTCATACTGTAAAAGCTGAAATATTCGCGGTGGTTTTATTTTCGCGCATTTCGCGCACCAGACAGATCCCGCGAAAATATTGTTTGCAACAATTGTGACGATCCCTGTTAAGGTGACATCATTTCCATCCACGAAAATAACAACTCGCGAAAATGTTAGTGATGTTGAAATGCGCGAAAATATCTGTACGCGAAAATATTGGCTTTTACAGTACATGAGTAGGCACTTTGTGGATCTATTGTCACATCATTTAAATATGAAAACCTGTTCCCTAACATGACCGCTTGTGCAGAGTCTATAGACCATATTGAATAGCTGCCATCTTGTAGGGCAGTTTCTTTGTGCTTACATTGTAGATCAATTCAAATGACAAACTGCCCTACAAGATGGCAGCAACTTGATACAGTCTACCCCTGAACCCATATCCCCTTTTGACAGGACACCAAGCTTGTCTCCGATGCGTGGCGAGTATTCCACAGCCTTGCATTCCAGCTGGAGTATGTACAAACCATCAACAAGGACCTACAGACGCTGATCTGGTATGCCGTGACGTTTCCAATGAAACTAGTGAAGGCTGCACCCTCGAGTCAGTCGCTCGCCAAGGGGCGGAGCATCAAGGCTAAAGTGGAGGTGGACCACACCAGCCAGGTAAGTCATTGAGAACGTAAATCACAAAATGCGACAAGCAATCTTGTAGCCCCAAGCAGCATTATAAAACAAAGAATTGTCCATGTGCTCAATTGGGGTGTGTGTCAAGACGAGTTTGTCCAAAAGAGGGCATTTTCTGACTTTGCCTATTGGTGCATAGCTTCAATTGTTGGTTTATAAATATGGTCTATCTTAGACTGTTTTTGAAATGACCGGCTTCGTCTCCAGCTCAGGCTTGGTGCATCTCAGAAATAAACTCCTCCAAAAAAGTTCGGAAAGTCAAGTTTGACTGACGATTTCTCTCTTGTTGCAAAATAATTTTCCTTGAATTTTATATCATTGGAAAGCCCTGTTATTCCTCTTTACGATGTGACATTTGTTATGATTAAGCAATTGGGGGATGTGCAGCACAGCTGAATACGGGGGCGGGTGTAAAGTGAAATGTCACAAAATGCATTGCTATTGTCCAAGCAAAAGGGGAATGCACTGCATGACAATAGCAGTGATTTTGTGACATTTTAGAGGAATAACGGGGCTTTCCAATGATACCAAATTCAAGGGAAATGATTAGGTAATAAGAGAGAAATCGTCAGTCAAACTTGACTTTCCGATCCTTTTTTGAGGAGTTTATTAATAATGCTGAAGAAACATCTGGCTTCAACACTAACCTGAACATTCACCCCGTTAGTATATTTAAGGCCAACAAGAGCAACCTCTACACACAAATGAATCTAGTATTTTTGAAAATAGGCACAATTCAGTTTTAATAGATCCCATTCTCACATTACAACTGTTCAATCTGGCCTCCTGAATCAGTTATATGGTATGCAAACTGCCTATTGGAAAGGTGCCAGATTACTTAAGCGTTTCCAGTCTCATCTTCAGAATGAGGCTTGGGCTGCATAGTATGTTAGTGGCACCTTTCCATTCAGAAGGCCCAATAGACCTTTATCACGGTGCGTCCATCTTTGTCTTGTTCCCCACTGCATAGTACGTGTACTTGTCGCGCATGATCAGTGCGCGTCTAGTCTGCGCGATAGCGCGTGCAGTCTTTCGTTGTTGTTTTGAGAGAATCACTGTCCGCGTTGCGCGTTTTCTTGATCGCACGTCATTGTGATGCACACAATGAACATTTTCAACATGGGGCCAAACTATTTTATTTTGGCAAGCCTCGCTTTCGTTACGTTCATTTTAATAGGGGAAAAGAGAAGATGGCCGCACCGTGATAAAGGTCTATTGAACTGTTCCAATGAATAGAGTCTGTCCATTCTTTCCCCCCAACAGGGTGCACTGAGCGATACCGGCCTAGATCGATTAATGACCATCTACTCGGACAAGTTACTGAGCATCCTACGGGAGCCATGTGCATTTGTCCCGACTGCTCTGATTGAGCTAATCCAAGACAAACTACAAACGATGATTCATGTTGACCAGACGACACAACGACAGTCTCTGCTGATTGCAAACAGGGTAAGGACTCTCAGATTTTGTTCCCCTTAGTTTCAGGATCATGCACAATGTATTGAGCACGTGCCATTTTGGGAGTCAAATAATGCCGCGTCGTTGTGGAAGCAATGTGCGTGCGACCATGGCGTGTGTAATGCGCAATGCTAAGGCCCCTATTGGTGAATTAAACCGCATTACGCCCACCAGTCACTTCCACAATGACTCGGCATTATTTGACTCCTAAAATGGCGTATTTGCACGTGTTCGAGGGGGTTAATACTAAATAGTGAGAAACTTTGCATCAAGTCTTAGAAGTATAAACTAAAGGTAAAATCATTTCACGAGCCAAGTTGGCTCATGGCATGGAGTGACCAGGAGCATTGCTACTCCCTCTGGATGGAATGTCAGTCCATTGCAGGCTATTTTACCAAGTTTCTTCTTTAGATATGCAATGTTGTCGTTTGAGAAAGTTTCGTGTGCAAATGATACAATGGGACTTTAAAAAATCTGCCAAAACATTGTCTTTTTTATGGTGTGGAGTCAAGACAAAAATTATTGCTGTAAAACTGGCTCATTTATGCCGTTATGCTGTTTATTTTCTGTGCAGACTGTGACAACACTGAAGACAATACATCAACTTCTACAACCTGTTCATGACTGGATATCGTATGACGTACACCGGGCAATATCAGACTGTGGGGGTAACTGTGTGACACCACAGGACTAGACGCTTTGCAACATCGGCCATATTAGGATACACCCAACAGTTTGTACACCGGGCAATATCAGACTGGGGGCAACTGTGTGACACCACAGGACTAGACGCTTTGCAACATCGGCCATATTAGGATACACCCAACAGTTTGTACACCGATTGGATATCGTATGACGTACACCGGGCAATATCAGACTGTGGGGGTAACTGTGTGACACCACAGGACTAGACGCTTTGCAACATCGGCCATATTAGGATACACCCAACAGTTTGTACACCGGGCAATATCAGACTGTGGGGGCAACTGTGTGACACCACAGGACTAGACGCTTTGCAACATCGGCCATATTAGGATACACCCAACAGTTTGTACACCGATTGGATATCGTATGACGTACACCGGGCAATATCAGACTGTGGGGGCAACTGTGTGACACCACAGGACTAGACGCTTTGCAACATCGGCCATCTTAGGATACACCCAACAGTTTGTACACCGATTGGATATCGTATGACGTACACCGGGCAATATCAGACTGTGGGGGTAACTGTGTGACACCACAGGACTAGACGCTTTGCAACATCGGCCATATTAGGATACACCCAACAGTTTGTACACCGGGCAATATCAGACTGTGGGGGCAACTGTGTGACACCACAGGACTAGACGCTTTGCAACATCGGCCATATTAGGATACACCCAACAGTTTGTACACCGTATGATATACATCGGGCAATATCAGGCCATGGGGGTGACTGTGTGACACCACAGAACTAGACGCTTTGCAACGGCAGCCATCTTAGGTTTTCTTATTTAAATGATGAGCTAATAGCTTTGTTGCAGTTACCTTCCATCAAAATGTATTTCCATGCAATTTTCTTCCATACACTTTCTTGGATATAAAACATTCTTGGATATTTATGAAATTTTATTTTAAACCTTCCAGACAAAATGCTGCTGAATTTGAACACAATTCTTCCATTCCATTAAAGGCAGAGGCTAGGCGTGTCAATGCGCAGCTCCATAGCAAAGGCATGGAGCTGCGTATTTCGTGGCATGAATTTGGCCTCATGCGCACATTGACAAGCCTCTGCCTTTAATCCTTAGTCAATATTTATAAGGAAAAACCTTGGAGAAAATTATTTACAGCATCTCTTTGGATCATTACTAAAAAAATGATGTCACATTTCCCTTATGAAAACTCGTTCAGTTTGAGTATGGGACATTCCTGAGAATGTAATTTAATAAAAATATGAGGTTGTGCCCTTATGTTTTTGTTTCAGATATTCTTATTTTATTTACAAGTTGAATTAGTTCCAACTTGCGTGAATGTTTGATGTCAGAATTACATCAGACGTGCTTTGGTGTGAACTGGCCTTAAAGATGGTACGTTCCAAGATCCCCTGCGTACTGAAGATTGTAGCTTTTTGAGACCTCAGGTAGGGCAGGTATGGTCAATCATTGGGCAGGTCCATGACAAGCTCCTCCCCTTCTTCCTCTGTTGCCAGGGATGCCTTGTGCTTGGAACCAGTGGGCGTCGCCTTGACAGAAGACGCCTCTTGCCTAGCGTCTGCCGTATCGGTGAGAAGCAGCGACGATACCTTGTTACCACTGCTCGTTGGAGGCGATTTACCTGCCAAGGGTTTCTCAAGGGATGGTGATTGTTGGAATGACAATGGTGGACTGAAGGAGCTGGGATATATGCCTGGATGGAGTGGTGTTTGCAGCTTGTCCAAGTCTCTGTAATGGAAAAAGGAAGTCAATTAATAAAGCGTGACGTCAGTCCAGGATGGCTGGTAATCCTAAATGTCCATTGCTAAAAAGCATGAAAACAGTTGTTTGATCCTCAAAATTAAGTTAGTGTAGCAGTACTTTCCTCGCCTTCCACCTCTGTGGCCCTGGTTCGAATCCCTGCTTGATTCCGTGAGTTTCCCCCATACACGTGTGTAGGGGTTTTCCTCCCACCTCTAAAACTGAGCATTTCTTCAGGCTTATGAACTACAGTGCCACAAGCACTTTTGAGGAATCTTTTATTTCAGTACCAGAAAAAATTAATAATTACAAGCGTCATAATGAGTGTACTGTACCATTTCATCTGCAGACTTACATGCAATCATAAAAAGAATCGATGTTTACATGCCAATTTTGAATTCATCTACAAACTTGAAGAAAGAAGCATGATTACTTTTTCTGTTTCTTCCTGCCCTGTTTATCTGCTTTCTCCCCTGCGGCCGCTGCAGCTAGGCCAGCCCTCATAAGGGCATTCATCGCACTGGAGTCACTGGCCAATAAACTGGAGAGTTTAGACGGTCGTTGGGTTCCAAGGGACGATGTCGGTGTGAAGCCGTGAAGACTGACACCAGGGAAGAGGGAATCTTGGGATAGCATGGGCAGACCTGAGGAAGATGTGGGTCACAGATTTTTATGTAGAACATAAAGAGCGTATATTGGTTGCAAAAAAGACATTCTCTGTGTGCATTTGTTCATCAACTGTATTTAAGTTTCCCTCTGGTCTAGAGCCTACTTTCCTACAAATTTTTAGAAAGATATGTTGTCAGATTATTTGTTACCCTTTTCTCCTATTTTGAGAGAATATAAAAGCATTTATAGGAAAATATTATTTTGATCACTAAAGACAGACGTCCTTAAATCATTATTCATAAATATCTTAGACAGTTTACGCATCCCTATTGGCTGAGAGCACGTCACGTGGCCAGTCTTAAACAGATGATAAAGACCGGCAGGCCGGCTGACCAGTTTTAAACACTTTCCTGCGGCTCGGGCCATTATCACTCGTCCAGGGCCCTAACCGTTTTTAAACGTATTGTTTAAAACTGGCCAAACCCACTTTTATTCCATTATTTAAAAAGTCTCAGTCACACAACTTACCTAAAGTAGCGAGTGGGTTTGTGGGCAGCTGAATGTTGGGCGAACCCATGTTCATTAAATCGATCAGTTTTGGAATCTGGAAAGAAAAAAATAAAATGTAGAAATTACTCTCAAATGTACAGAACTGTTTTTGCCCATGGGATGCCTTTGCTGAAGGCTAATGTCAGGTGGCCGAAGTAGTGTTAATGTACCCACATTTGGTTTCATCGACAGTCCAGCAGTTCACGTATAATTAGCCTGGCACCAATGGGAAAACATGTTTGTCCCGCTCTAAGGCCATTTTTGAAATCAATGGATTACGTTCCACGGCTCCAAGCTCAGTCTTTGCAGTTTTCTGTCTTCTCCGACCGTGGTTTACTTGTTTCAGTTCCTCTTGATGGTATACCCAGCACGATATGCGGCGTAGGGACTCCCTCCTCCCCCCATACCTCAACACATTCTTCCCTTTTGTTAATGCACCACCCCACCCCCCTCAAAACTGAAAGAAATTCCTTGAATGTTTGAGACACTAGGGAGATACCCTCTGCCACATACTTAAATGGACTCAACAGAGGTGAATGTTCAAGTTGGTGTTAAGGCCAGATGTTTTTGCTTAGCCGTGTTAATATTTTTGAGATGCGCCAAGCTAGAGCAAGAGACAAAGCCAGTCATTTTGAAAAAAGCCTAACTTCACCGACAAGCAAGTGGAATCTTACATGTGGTACTGGAGTTTGCTGCTGATGCTGCTGATACTGCTGCTGGCGTGGCGCTGTGTAGTTAAGGTTTCCCGGGAGGGGTTTTCTGTCTCCAGAGAGGAGAGACTTCAGCTGTCGTTGTTTTCTCTTCTTGACCTTGACTTTCATTGGTTTCGCCTTCTTCTTTTGTTTCTTAGCTTCCGACACCTTGGGTTAACATATAGTAAATTACACGCAAATATTGAATTAATGTTGGCCAAAACCATAACTGGCTTTTACAATTTTGAAACTTTCCAAGAAGTAGAGCCGATGATTTTTCTGTTTTATTGAAAATGGCAAGATCTTCTTTCTAGAAATTCTGCATCATGTTAAGGCTTAAAAGTTCTTTTTATGCAATGTCATTAACCATGCATATGTACTGACAAATTAGTAATTGTCTAGTTTTTTTAAAGAAATGATTGACAAAAAAATATATATATTGGTTCTAAATGAACCCAACCACTGACTGATTCTCAGATTTCCAGCCCTGGGCTATTCTCTGAAACAATTTTTTTTTTTGATGTAGCTACTTGACAAATCGATTGAGGAAGATTGATATTATTAACTTCATTGGATAAAAAAGAAAGAATGTATATTTAGGATTGTAAATAAAAGATTTTTGGTTAGGTTTTTTTTACCCGTTTGCTCTCCTTTTCACTGTCCGACGATGCCGTAGAGGCGGAGTCAGAGCTCGAACCCTCCACTCGTTCATACTGTAGTAGTCTGTCCAGTAAGAAACTCTTATCACGAGATATCTTCAGAAGTTTCCGCTGGGCTCGTCTCAATTCTTCTTGAAAGCATTCTTGCTCCTAAAGAAAAGCATGCATATACAAACATCTGGATTATTTTATGGATGTTGGTAAAAAACGGAACAGTGGAACGTGCACACGTTCGTACGACTGCACATACGTGTGCGCATTCCACTGTTCTGTTCCACTATTCCGCGTTTTACCAACATCCTTATTTCATTATCAACAACTAGAATTGAGAAAATAATTTCTTTAAAATGACTCGAACATCAGCATTACAATGCCAATGGAAATCCGATAGAAAAACCAAAATTTTAAGGTGAAAAAATCTAATAATTTTCTTGGAAAACACTTGCTACAAAACCTTCAGTGGGAAAGAACCTTGCATAGGCAAAACATATGAGACTGATTAAAAATAAGTGTTCTCTACCAACATTACCAAACGTATATGGCCTATCTTCACGGCTACCGTAGAAATAGCCCATCCAAAGTTAGCCTACGTGTTTTGTGACGTTGTCACGTTACCGTGTCGGTTTGTGCAATTATCATATTTCATTGCAACTTACGTATATTAAAAACCGAAGCTTTCTCTTCAGTGCTCTGTACTTCGCTTTACTTTCTGTTGTTGCTGACATTGTAAACAAGTTACCGACAATAAACTGCCCGTTCTGACCGATGCGGCCGCGGTGTCAGTGCGCGCTATATATGTGAATTAAGGTCTGAGATACAGGAAACTAGACGTAGTCAGTAAATAAGGTAAGCTACCTTGAAGAGACAGTACATAATTTTTCAGTATACAAATATTTTAATTTAAATTTCAAAATTGTTTTTACTTTCTACCTATTTGAAATTATTTAGACACAAATAAATATTTTTTTCTATTTTTACAAAAAATTATTTCCAGTTATACAAAAAATAACTTCTCTTAACGCACAATAATCGACGTCCGTTCGGGGACACCGTAGAAAGGTCTTTTCATGCCTAGTGGAGAATGTGAGTAGTTGGGTCACGAACACCATGTAAATGAATCCGGAAAAATCTCTTATATTTTACATCATCAATAGATACAAGGTTGAAGATTTGCTGTAGAATAGAACAGGGACTTTATTAATTTTGATATTTTGGTTTAGTGATGGTTATTTGAAGAAAAAATTGTATATGTAAATCATGTACTGGAGATTGTGTGGTGATTAAAATAAAAGCCTATAACTATATAGTTCTTCATGTATTTTTGTCACGTATGAAGGTTTGGCAAGATTACCATACACTGACACCATGCTGACACCCAGGATTTGTCTTGTGCATGCTTCAATTTAATAGGGTTTGGTTTTTCCATGGTTTTAGTGCCGCGTGGAGGTGGGTGGGGGCCCCGGGGTGGAGGGGGGTTTCTGTGTATGGTATTGGTAATGAAAGAATTCCGTTTACTGATCGCCACTTATTCTCATGTAACCACCAAAACGTGTTTTAGAGTAAAATAAAACATTCATAAATTTCCTTGAAAATACTTTTTAACTGTTGTGCCCTGTTCCATATTAAATACGCACGGCACCTCAGTAGCGACCAATAAATGGAATTCATACCATTTCATTACAGAAATATAGTTTTGTTTTTGCTTCTTTTTTCAGAATGGGGGACGAACCAGTTGTTAAAAAGGGCAAGAGGCATTCCTCCCGCCAGCAATGGCTATCGGGAGGAGTTCCCCGCTACAGCAGTTCTCAGATGTACAAACGGGCTGCCCGCTACAAGAAGAAACATGTAAGTTATGTTAGATTTAAAGGTGCATGCTCATAATACCAGTGAGGACTCAAACTCCCGCAATAGTTTTTCCCCCGATGCAGAGATTTTCACCCGAGCGGGAGAATGATATTCTTCTGAACCATTTGCGCACGTATCCGCTCATTTACGTGAATGTCGCGCACGCAGGGTTGTTGTCAAATTTAAGGGGAAAAAATTAAATTGAAAAAGAAAATTCAAACTAAAAGCTTTCCCGGGAAGCATGGAAACATGTCATATGCTTTGTACACAAGGTCTGAAGCAATGAGCAAATACTCCATTCTCTCTGAACAGGATTTTTAACATTATTTGCCCACTGGCTGATAATGTCTGTTGCTTCTTAAAAATTTAATTCACATTCAATTATGGAAACTAAAAAACGGCTCTTTGTGACTTCTCTCGTAAGCCTTGTACATAAAATCTTGGGTAGTGGTTGAATTCTTTATGTTAACAACCCTTATAAAGCAGGATTTTAATGTTTTAGGTCATGTATCTTCCAACAGGTCACCATTACGAAGGACAGAAAGCGACCATCCGCCATGGTTGAGAAGGAAATCGGAGGGGAGAAGAATGGAGGCAAGCGTCTTGTACGAGTCCGCAGACTGGTGAGTGAAAGCAGCCGCGTGACTTGTAAGGTGACGTCGTGGCCACATTTTATGTTGTGTGTGCCCTTAGGCAAGGCACTTTGCCATAAATTAGCCTTGCCACCCAGGAGTAAATGGGCACCTGTCAGGGTAGCAAAGATAGCCCATGATTGTTTAAGATGTCTGGGTCTGTCTATTTCTTTCAGAAATTAGATGGTTTAACAACTGATCCACATAAAATTGAGCAACCTAGAGTGATGCCTCAGGTACCTTGAGTAGTATACTGGAAAGTCATTATAACAAACGAGTGTTCATTATAATGATCAAGGGGATACATTGCAATTTAATAGTTCTGAGCAATGAGTGATGTAACCCCGAGAATTGTAATCTGAACGCTTCGAATTACCCGGGTAATCTCGGGGTTACATTTTTCGTTAACCTCGAGATAACCCGGGTAACAGCATAGTCTGAAACCCCTATTAGATTGCCATTAATATAAATATAAAAAAAATTTTAAATAAATTCCAAAATTATCTGTCTGTTCCAAACTTTTTGATAAACTCTTAAAGCAGAAGCCAAGAATTTAACAATTCTTTCTTCCTTCTCCAGCCTCGTTACTATCCAACCGAAGACCTCCCCCGCAGACTCAACAGCCGTAAGAAGCCTTTCAGCCAACACAAACGCTACTTGAGAAAGAACATCAAACCAGGCACTGTACTGATCCTACTGCGTGGACCCTACAAGGGAAGGCGAGTTGTCTTCCTTAAGCAACTCAAGTCTGGACTTCTCCTGATCAATGGTGAGACTTAAAAAATGGTTGAAATCTCAAACTTGGCCACAGAATATCGGTAATAAAGTCAAACTTCATTAATAATAGATCCTTGCGACTTTGCTGATTACATCGTTATAACAAGAACCTTGTCTTATCAGAAATAAAAACCATGGTGACCATGGGATGATCCTGGGATGATCCTGGGATGATCCTGGGATGATCCTGGGATGATCTTGGGATGATCTTGGGATGATCTTGGGATGATCCTAGAATGATCCTAGAATGATCCTAGAATGATTGGCAAGGTTTATTTATTTTGGGATGGACTAGACTGCAACACCCCTCGTAATAGACCTTGTGGTGCATCTGACTGTCTTGAGGTGTAACTTGTGACTGAAATTTAAGTATAATTCCTTTGGATACCTTCCTACAGGCCCCATGAAGATCAACGGCATTCCCATGCGTCGCATCAACCAGATCTACGTGATTGCCACAAGGACCCAGGTGGACATCAGCGACGTTAAGATTCCCAAGAGGGTCAATGACGAGTACTTCCGTCGCAAGAAACTCAAGAAGCCCAGAAATCAAGAGGGAGAGATCTTCGACACGGAAAAAGAGGTGCCTAATTTTATTTCAGTATCATGAATTTTGTTTTTTATAACTTAAAGGGACACACCAGCTTTGTTGGGCTATTTTGGGCTCGAAATAAAATTCATTTCTGATTTTGTTCAACATTTTTATGAGTAGTTGACAAATGAGAGCTTCTGCAATAGAGCTTCTGCACCAGCGGCCATGACAGGGGGCAGGTTTTTCTATTTAAATGATGTAACAATAGAACCACAAAGCACCTACTCATGCATGGCACACGGTAACAATGTGACTGCCCCCTGTCATGGGCGCCGTGCAAAGGCTCTATAGAGTTTTTGAGTAAATTTCACTTGACCTGAACTTGGTGCTATAAATTTACTTCATGGTTTGGTTTTTTTTATTCGTGCAGAAGTACACCGTGTCTGAGGACCGCAAGAAAGACCAGAAGGTTGTGGATTCCCAGCTCGTTCCCCTCGTCAAGAAAGTTGACCATCTTAGAGGCTACCTGCAGATGCCCTTCTACCTTAGCAACAAGCAGTACCCTCACAAGATGGTCTTTTAAAGAGACACTTCTGGGTCGCTCGCTGTTCAATTTGACAACAATTCCAAACCGCACATGTGTAAAGACAACCTTTCTCAAAAAACAAATAATGATTTTTTTTTTCTCAAGTGCAGTGTGATCAACAATATCATGGCCACATCAGGTCATTGACCTTTTGGGAGCGATGTCTTCTTTTTTAAAATGGTGACAACACTAAGCTAATTCCCAGGAACAAATTGTTTGTCTTTTGAGTCAAGAAACTGGTTAAAATAAATAAAATCTAATGGTCAACCAACTACAGAATTGTTTGAGGCGTCTTTTTGTTTGAAGTGTTCTATGTTATGTGGGAAATCTCTGAAGCAAACATCACAGGAACAGTAACTACACTCGACCATATAAGTTCTTGTCACCAGTAAGACATTTATAAATATTTATTATTAAATTGGATTTAATGTAGGAAAATTATATATCAAATTTTAGCTGAACATATCCCTCAAAGGAATAGAGCTCAAGAGAGATCATGATGGCAAGCTTCACTGAACAGGAATGCAACAAAGGAGTGTGGGGTCAGAATGAAAAACACAAAAACAACAATGTAAACTTTATTGCACTCAAACAAGGGGAGTTTGCTTCCACCATACCTAATGCAATGGCAGGATTCAGATTGGACAATTTAACCATTTTGATTTGGATATTTTTGACAAGACATTGATAAATCCAAACTCACTTAAAAATGTCCTAATTGTCTACACACAAATTGCCCACATCACAAGTTGCATTGTTCTTTGGTGTTTTTCATTCCGACACCACACTCCTTTGTTGCATTCCTGTTCAGTGAAGCTTGCCATCATGATCTCTCTTGAGCTCTATTCCTTTGAGGGATACGTTCAGCTAAAATATGATATATTATTTTCCTACATTAAATCCAATTTCATAATAAATATCTACAAATGTCGAGTACTTTTTTGGTCGAGTGTATTTGCTTATTGTGGTAATTGTTCATAGAGATGTTTGTAAGTGACTTTCCACTGTAGTGTAATGGAGCTTTTGCACCGGGGGCCATGACGGGGCAGGTTTTCTTATTTAAAGGTTTTCATATTTAAATGATGTGACAATAGATTCACAAAGTGCCTACTCTTGCATGACACACGGCGACAATGTGACTCCTCCCTGTCATGGCCGCTGATGCAAAGGGTCTATTATTCATAATATCTTGCATGTAGACTAGTGAAGAGAGTATGACCAGGCAAGGCGTTGTATTTCGTGGGGTACAATAGTGGACGGTGGCTTCAATTTTAGACGTCGTTGCTTCATCCAGTGTAATATATAATATATATCGATGTATAGACCGTGTAAGTCTCGCGGCGAGTGGCAATGGGGTTTTAACGTTGTGACGATCTTTGAATTATCACTTTACTGTATATATGTAGGCCTACCGGGTTTGTAAACGCCCAGCTTTGCAAATAAATGGAAAAGTCACCTTAAAATCTATCGATTCAATAGATAAAACGAAGTCAAATCAGTTAAGATAGTACCGATTCAAAATAGCAAGTAGGATACTGCATGACGAAAAGGGCAGTATTTCCCTAAGAGAGAAGAGGCGGGCATCCCCTTGACGCGCGTATTGTTTGACGCGCGCGCGCGAAAGGCGCGCGTTGTAGCAACGGGCGTTGCGCGCGCTAATTTTTCGCGCGTATTTTGTGTTTACATTTGTATTCCGTTGTCACCTTATCAAAAACACTTCACTCATCACCTCATATCCCCAGTCACGTAAACATAATCCTTGGATAACATTCCAGTAACGTATTATTTGCATCTTATGGCGGACAACAATTTAGTAAAACTTGGCGAAACAACGGTAAAACTGCAGGTAAATTTGCGTCTTTTGGGCCCGCCCGTTGTCAGCGAAGCCGTGAAGAGACACATGAAGGAGTTGGAAGCTGAACCGAAGAAATGGAAGTCAATGAGGTAACAGTGACAACTTCTTATTTCGCGAAGATGTAGGCCTACTTCCGTCAAGTTTCTTCTTTAAACTTGGTCATATTGTAGGCCTAAAGTCGAATAGTGATTTGGAGAACCATTAGACAACACGTAGGCCTACCCATCATTTTGTGACTAAGGATTTGTTTTTAAAATGGGGCCTAAGCCTCAATAAAGTAATTTGCACGTCTGAAAATTCACAGATGACTTGTCGATGTACAATCCCACTTCAGTTTAATAGATAAGGTAAAGAAGAAACCTGGACATCTGTTCTTTTATGACCGGCCTTCTTGAAATTAACTAACGGTAAAAATTTTGTCTACCAAACACGATGTAGCAAAAAGGTGCGCGGCAAGTTCTGAAACTTTGACGCTTCGCAAAGTATTTTTTCCTGCACGTTTTTAAAAAAATGCATGCGCGCCAGTTCTCAAACATATCTAAACATTTGATTTCATTTAGAGTAAAGAGAAGCAACAAGTAAACTTTTGGAAACGTGTTCCGAGGCTAGAGAGCTTCAATCAAAATATGCCGCGATTTTTCTTCAACATTTTGGTTGAGTAGAGAATCAACGAACAAACGACCGTCCCAAAATGGTTGCTTCAGTGGATGAAATTTATATCACTCCGCATAATATTGGACAAAACAAAATATAAACAAGTGAGTGCAATAATTAAAAGAAATTAAGTAAAAATGTGATAATCAATATAAAAAATTGTTTCTTTAAGTTACTACTGCAATTACAGGGAACCTACTGCGTAGGCAAATTTGCACTTTATTTTGTTGGCGAAAGCATACCTCTTTTCTTGAAGGTGTTGTTCGGCATCGAGAGTTGTGCACAGTTAACGTGCGTACGTGTTTAATCGTACGTCAGATTTGTGTATGTAAATGGCAGAGTAAACTCTTAGCTATAGTCGAATAATTAAAGAAAACGCTATTAATAATTAAAACAGCGACATCCAGATTTTAATGTTCTTCTCTCTTGTGTAACCACCATTTCGATAGAAGTTACTGGATGGAGCCAATGGGTCTAGCAAAGTTGGTGGGTGTGTGCCCGAAAGTGGCCGGTTGTGATGTCAACAACCCATACCAGTTCAAGAGGAGGCAGTTGCCACTGGTCGCAGATAACTCACTAACGGTGGGTTGAACCTAGTACCTCACAATTAAGTTACGCTGAACCTAGTACCTCACAATTAAAATAGTAATATCGGCTCAGTTGCAGAATACCCCGCCACTCCCAATCTGAGTAGCATTCGACAGACTTCGTGCCTTCGGGAATAAACCCTTTCACGGTTATCGACGCCATGTTGATGTTGTTCACGGGGCACTTCGAACACGCGTTGCTGTGTGCATGAGCGGATTGTAGCTAATGCACAGTGACCTAACAATGCATTCGCACACGATCCGCGCACGCATACAGCAACGCATGTTCGAACTGCCCCGTAAACAACATGACGTCGATTGTTTTATACTGGGGAAGCATGCCATGGGAAGTAGCGCAGTACGGTAATTTATTAGTGGCGGGGTATTCTGCAATTGCTCTGTAATTTTCCATCTCGGTCAAAACTAGAATTTCAGTGGTGGGAACAACATAATAGAAAAATGCCGACAAAGTCAAAGTGACATTGACAAGATTTTCTCTTTGAAACGAGGAAGATACAACATTTTTGCACCGGTGTGAAGTTGGTTACTTATTCGACGTTCGACGTTCAATATTAAATAAGGAGCTGTTACTTATTCAACATTCAATAAGGAGCTGTTACTTATTCGACATACAAATGCACAGGAAATTCTATTTCAAAGGGTCAACTGAAAAAGTGACCGAACCCCCACCTAGGGGGTGGGGCAGTGCGGGGGAGGGGGGTAGGAGAAACAATTGATAGTTGCATATGCCATAACAGCTCCTTATTGAATATTGAATGTCGAACGTCGAATAAGTAACCAACTTCACACCGGTCATTTTTGCAAAGAAGGTGTGATGTTGACCTAGGCTTAAAGGAGTGTGAGCAGATTTTTTTTTACCTAACAAGTGCACAGGAAATTTGCAATCCCCCATTTAGATGGGGAGACAAAAAGGTTGATATAATCACTGCACTGCTTTGTATAGCCGGATACATTAGTTTACTAAACTTCGGTGGATTTTTGACGATATCCCTGGAAATATACGGAACGAGAGCGCGAAATTTTAGAATGGTGATGAGAAAAATATGACATGATACGGTATCAAAATCTCAACAACCATGGAAAAAAAATGAGTGGTCAAAAAAGTGATTTGGTCACGCTCCTTTTTTTTATGTTAACGGGTATTTCAGAAGAATGTGATGAATTCTGCCTCCAGGCTCTGTACTTGAGAAACACAAACAAAGTACTTATTTTGCATCTTGTGACGTCATCAACTAAACCGATGAATGGCTTTGCCTTTTGTATATCGTACCTGTTCATTGGTTAAATCAGCAATTATGTCAGAAACACATTTCTGGTTTTGCTCACAAAAACAGACCATAGTTTTTGATGTCCAGCGAGACATTATACAGTGAGTACATGTGTTTTTGGATAATCTCTTGTATTTAAGCTTCAACTGTATATGTAGGTGAGTCTTTCCATGGTAAAGGGGGCATTTTGGCAACACAGACCATATTTTCAAGAAAATACCTTTGTCTTGTCTAAATTTTTTTAACCAGGACGGCCTAAAATGTAACACAAGTGTCTGTCCCGGTTACGAGCTTATATTGGATATTTGTACACAGGGTTTTTAGAAAGGCATGTTGTCGCACTATTTGTAACCCTTTTTGGGCCTAAGTTTTCTCTTCAGAATAACTTAAACTTATTTTTTTATTTTGAGACCAGACAAAGGTATTTCCTCAAAAATATGGTCTGTTTTGCCAAAATGACCCCTTTACTGTGGAAAGACCCAGCTCTTTTTGTGTGTGTTTATTGATACTAGCAATTTTCCCCATTGCTTTTGTGTAACAGATGGTGATGGAGTTATCCGACATGCAGTACGACCAATGTGAACACAGTAAAGGCAAAGGCAAGAACAAACATGCGGAGATTGATTCATTCATTGAGGTCAGTCAAGACCAGAGGCCCGTTTCATAAAGCTGTTTAGCAGAACAAATTGCTAAATGCAAAATATGTTTGCCTTATAAAAATGGGTTAGCAGTCAAAATCTTATATGATGTGTATTACAATTGACTGGTGTTCTGCTATTCTTGCTAAAAACACAAGTTGACATACAATTTTGACTATTGACCCATTTTTATAAAGCAAATAAATTTTGGATTAAGCAAATTGTTTTGCTAAACAGCTTTATGAAATTGACCCCTGATCTTTCATTTCATAAGTTCGACGTTTGAAACCACTGCCTTGCTTACGCCATGCTACCGTTGCACTAAATTTAATTTCATTCGACACAATCACGACGTTCGAAACGGGCCTAAGTGCACAAAGAATTCTTGTACAGCTTGCATTTGGGTAATTCCCAAAATTAGCGGTCCAAAAGTATGACACGCTTTTTAATATTTCCAAGTGTATTTAGTGATTGAAAGTGGTTTCCCAGTAGAAAATAATTATTTTTATTTCAACAAATGCCACTCAAATTTAATGTTTGTGCGTAGACATGGCACCAAAGTAAATGCAAACTCATTTTACAGCTAATTTTCATTGGCGTAGGTAACCCGTGACACCAAACTCCTATTCAATACCATGGAACAAATTATAAGCCTTTATGGTTATTTGTTTTGAATATTTTTCAGGAATCAGAGAACAAAATATTAAAGAAACTGATGCTGCCCCCTATAATCACAGGCCACAGTCCATTACTGAGAATTTGTGATCATGAGTGGTGATTTTTGAAGCAGAGAGTGTCGTACGTAACTGGGACACCAAACATTTTGGACCCCTAATTTTGGGAATTACCAATTTGTACATTTTGCAAACTGAACTACTAAATCTAATTTCACCCGTCCTTTATTAAAACAATGCAGAAATTCAGTGACTTAAGCCATGATGAAGTAACAGCTGCCCTGATGATCCCTAGCAAGGAGCTGTTTAGCAATTGCCTGCAGGAGACTCTGCCTTGTGTAGGCTGTCGGAGAAGGTAAAATTACAGGGTTTTAAATCTTTTTTTTTTCACTAGCACACTCTAATTTCAGTCGTGGGTTTGCTGTTTTTGTATTTTCTTTGACATGATAATGCCCCAGAAAGTGTAAATTTTGTGACGAAACATGACTTGGAAAGATTACCATAAACAGACACCCCCTGAGACCCCATGCACTAAATGGACAACTCTAAACAAAAATCTACTTGACTTTATTGCTTGGAATCCACCTCATCCGCTGCGTCATTTCAGGGAAATTTAACTTACGCTACACATAGTTTTGTTTGTTTGTTGGGGCCTTATTATTATGTCTTCCATATTCAAGCCGCAGACAAAGAATTTGGACACGGTCCTATTCTTGCATTATAAAAAGTCTACAAAACATTCACTGTGTGCACTTTGTTGCCTGTGTCCCATCAGTATTGAGCAGATGTTTACGCGACTGCGGGACCAACACCATGTGAGGGCGCTAGAACCTCTTGTAATCACTGGACATTCAGAGTTGTCGATGGTTGCAGATATTGTGTGTGACCCCAGGAAAATGTTCAACCTATTCCGTCTTCATGGGTGAGTTTTTAAGATATCTGATTCAATGGATTTATATTTGGACCAATTTAGAAGTTGTTTTCTTTTTACTTATTAAATTATTTAAGAGTATACATGCACAGTTTTTTTAAAAATCACTTATTGTCGCCAATGAATTTTATGGAATACAGCTTTAAATTTGTATGGGTAGACAGTGGCTTGTCATCAAGAAATAAGACAAACACTTAAAGGCAGTATACATCATTGGTAATCTCGAAAATCAGAAATGTTCACAGATTTACGCCTAACTTACACAATATAAACAGAAAACCTCCTCTGAAATGGTTTTGTCTGAAGTGCTATAGTCTTTGAAAAATTAGTAAAACAATTAGTTTTCGTCTCATGAGACGAAAATTCAATTCGCCCCAAAACCATTTCGCCCAAGTGCCATTTCACCCCAAACCACTTCACCCGAGTGCCATTTCTCCCCAAGTTACTTCGTCCAAACACTACATTGCCCAAATGCCACTTCGCCCCGAAACCACTTCGTGCACAAGCCGTGGTTTAGGGCGATGTTTTCTCAAATGTTAGAAGAAGTACGGAGCTGGTTTTTGCTCAGGTTGGTTTTAATCATGCATATATTCAATCACACAGGGGGATAAAACTATTTGTAACAGTTTACCAATAATGTATACTATCTTTAAGTAACTCCTAACAATTACTCAGCGTGACAAATTACAAAACTTTATGCACAGCAAAATTCTGAATTTTGTTCCTAGGAAAAACCAGAGGGAGTGCACCACTGCCTCATAGCTCAGCTGGTAGAGCATCTGCCCAGAGTGTCAAAGGTCTCTGGTTTGAATCCCAATGAGGACTATAGGAATTTCACTCATTCCAAAATATTTTGTCAACTCTTTGTTACAGGTCCAACAAACTTGATGATCTTGTCAACATGATGCACAAGAACAAGAAGAACAGAAGGTGTTTGCTGCATTCACTAGACAACCACAAAACAAAGCAAATATCGTAAGTAAACAGTAGGCTCGTCCTGTTAGTAGAGGGGGAGGGGAGGGGGGAGAGAGGGGGTAGGGGGTGTGATGGGAGGTCAAAGTGTTTAGTGTCAATGTAGATATTTTCAGCAAGTTTCTTGTAGTTCTGTTTTCACTATTTCTACTTGCTGTGCGCCATAGTATACTAATAATAAATGTTTATGAGTTCAATAGTACAAATATTTTCATGAGTTGAAAGATGGAATGTTCCATTCAACGAGGCGGAATCAAGTTGAATGGAATAATTCCATCTTTCAACGAATGAAAAACATTCATTATTTGTTTTATATAACGCCCAAAGAGATCATTGTCATTTGATTGGAGAACATCTGACAGCCTGAGAACATGAAAAAGTACTTAAGACCCTTGTCCCTGACATCTCTTGCATCACAATGACCGAATCGGACTCGTCTACCACGCGTGCGTCTGCTTCAGCGTCGTGCAGTGTCACGCGTGTACACAAACACGCACTTGCAGTAAAAATGCATGCAGTGCACATGCCGTGCAATGGAAACAGGTGCAACGTGCAATGGAAACAATCGTATGGAACAAAAATGCACGGTTGGTGACATAGCATTAAATGGTTAATGATTACATGTTTAAATTATTTAGCGCCATGTGACCTGCTATAGTCCAATCAAATAACAGGAATCTACTTGGGCGTTATATAATGAGTTAATCTGAAGGAGGGGTCACTAAATTTGATTCAAAGAACTGCTTTAAATCATAATGAAATTTTTAATTTCCAGCATTTTAACAACATATTGATTATTTCTCATTTCAGAACATGGATTGACGTTTGGGATGCAATGGAGAAGCCGTGTCGTGATGAAGTGACATTTGTGTTAGCATCAAGTCTACAAAGCACAACAGAGTCCTACCTCAGAAAACACAGGTTAGATGATATAAACATCATTGCTAACGCTACAATGAAGTGTCATCCTGTGTGGGGGAGTGGTAACACTCCTAGGTCAAGTTCGGGCGGTGTGTTCTTGACATGGGTAAATTATTCTCGATTGATAGGTGGCAGGGCTCGAATTTCATGGAAAAATCTGCTAGACCACAGGGTTAGTAACTTAAACCATTTACTGGACAGACGCTATTTTTACAAGACCAAAGCTACAAGAAACATGGATTTACTGTTCGTTAGTTTAAAAATGCACTGAACCACTGGTCTAGAATGGTAGAGAAAGCACTAGACCGAGGCTTAAATTACTGGCCTCGGTCCAGTGGGTATTTCGAGCCCTGGGTGGTGTGTGATCCTGTTCCGAGTGCAGTGTTATCGAGTTGTGTTCCTGTCGTTCAGGTGCGAGAATGAGTTAACCCTTGTCAAGAACAGACCACTCAAACTCGGCCATAGTGACGTTCTGAGAATGGAGATGGGCTGGTATTTCATGCAGTAGGGGGTATATGTATACACCAATCTGAGCTGCAAAGTCATGGTCCGTGTACGTCCGCCATAGCTGGGGGCCATCCAGTGCCATGAACTGTGGGTTTTGTGTTGATGATGTGCTGTTACATTATGTTGTCACTTCGAACAATTTTGCGCGTTTATTTGCTTGCGAAGCCTGTGTACGCGTACGCGTTGTGCGCTGTTCGATTTAACAACAAGACAAAGCGCCCAGTTCATGGCAGTGGATGGCCCCTAGTAATGGCGGACGTGCAGGAAAGGAATTTTTGCTGTTGCACACACATTTATATAACTTCATCTTCAATTATTGCTTTCTTATAAAAATATGTCATCGTAAGCAGAATCATTGTATTGGACAGTTGGAACCACTTCTATCGTCCATTTGAGTAAGGGTTTTCCAGTCAACTGGTTGATTAACATTTTGGTACATTGCAAATTCTGTATATGGGCTTTACGTCAAGAATTCCAAAAGGTGATATACTTATCTCAGCATGGTAACCAATTGACTCTCCACAGATTCTGTGGTGAATGCAAAACAAAGGTCATGCGAGCGTACAGTATCCTGGTCGGCGAGGTGCAATCGTGCGAAGAGAAGGGCTACTGCAGCGCCCTCTATGAGGGTATACGCTGCTGTCCACGAGAGAAACACATCCACCTGTTATGCGAGACTGACTTCATTGGGCGACTGATTGCCAGAGCTGAGCCGGAGCTCAATGGGATGTAAGGAGTGGCTATGGCTGGAAATAGTGCATGAGTCTTAAGGGAAAGGATATAGCCGACTGTCGACTACCATTGACTTGTGTGCAATTTCAAGTTATGGCTATTTGAATACACCATAAGTGAGACGCATTACCCTGCAATCTGGTGCATACATGTACATGTAGATTTATTTATTTATTCACCACATCCAACAGCGGAAGGACTGCCAATTACAGGAATGGGATCAATTAACATAGATATTCGAATAACTATCAACTTCTAAGTTGAATTAGAAACGGCCGGAGACACCGGGGAATCCCTCCCCTTTCTCTTCACGAAAGAATGCTCTGGGATCTTTAAAGTGCGTTATCGAAACCTAACACACTGGACCAATGGCTTTACATCCCTTCCGAAGGACGGAACAAGTGTGATTAATTAGGTGCCTTGCTCAAGAGCACAAGTGCCACAATCGAACCGACATTCACGGCCCAGAATCGAACCCACATTCTAGTACTGGCACAGGAACTTGAGTTCGACGCACTAGACTGCTCAGCCATAACACCCAACCCCATTCACCATAGCACATGTGAGAGTTTATATTCTCCATTTTTTTCATTTCCAATATTTGTTATGGTGCTTAATCGCCACTGAATTGAAACAATCAAACATGGGATGAGTCGGAAGTCTTGGGTTCAAATCTTGATTAGGCCCTTTTTGTTGATTTGTGGGGTACCATGGTTAGGTGGTTTGGGTCACTGACTCGCAATACTCGGGTGAAAACCTGGGGTTGCGGGTTTGATACCCGGCCGTGATACCTGTGCCCTTGAGCAAGGCACTTAAACACACTTGCTCCATCCTTTGGAAGGAATGTAAAGCCGTTGGTCCAGTGTGTTGTGTAACGCATTTAAAAGATCCCAGAGCATTCTTTCGTGAAGAGTAAAGGGATTCCCCGGTGTCTCTGGCTGTCGGCTGCCAATGGCACCACCCACAACCCACCTATGTATTTCGATGTTTAGGTGGAACACACTTGGAATTAAAGTTAATGAAACCCATTAAATAAAAAAATACAAAAATTAAATTAAAATGTTGTGTTTGATTCGCATAGACGGCGAGAGCGGCATGCCAAGACCATTGACATCGCACAAGAGGAGGTCCTAACGTGTCTAGGGATACACATCTATGAGAGATTGCATAAGATATGGCAGAACCTACGAGCGGAGGAGCAAACATTCCTACTGTTGTTTCATGTTGGTGTGCACAGACTAGAGAGAGCTTTAGAGGTAAGACACTGTGGGTGGAGTTCAGCGAGTCCAGTGATCTTGGGTCTTATTGTTTCGGGGATGGATGCAATATGACCGTCTTAAGTCTGAGACGCATCATATGTTCTATGCGTATCAAGACACAAGTTATAGCACACAAACTTCTATTGCAAGACTAAATTGATATGTGATGTCTTAGTTAAGACGTCTTAAGAGTTGAGACATCTTAACTTTCTTTATTGCAGTTCACCACAGATATGTAGATCCTTTGCAGCAGCGGCCATGTTGTTATTATTCTTATTAATAAATATTGAGTTTTGTTGGTAATAAAAACAAGGATTCCTCAAAAGTGCTTATGGCACTGTAGCTCTTATAAGCCTGAAGAAACCTGTGAAGAGAAGATAATGAAATGCTCAGTTTTATAAGCGGTAGGAAAACACCTAGACCTACACACATGAATAAGAGGGAAAATTTCTTCAATTAGTTGCTTTCCGTGACGTAGAATGTTTGGTGGTCAACGGTCACGCGCGTACACTAGACGCACATAAACACGCGTAAATTATACTCGCCAGCGTACTTTAAAAAGACATTTTTGTTTTTATCTATACAACAGCCATGGCGCAATAACATAAAGCAAGGTTAAGTAATAGAGGTAAGTGCAACCAATGCGCTTTTTTGGCCTGTTATCACTCGAGCCACATGGGTCATGAAGAATGACAACCAAAATGGTGGATGGAAGGCGTGACGTCACCGGAAAGCAATCAATAGATTGAATCGCGATTCCGTTTCCCAATTTAGAGTCGATCCTAATCAACTCCAGAGAGGCCACTAGACTAGGCCCAAGCCTAGTCTAGTGGCCTTGGTTGCAGCAACTAGACAACAATTGTAATTTATTTCTTTCTTTTTTTGTGTCTGTTTTTAGATGGCTTTGGAGGATAAGCACGGCATGTCAAAGCTGGAGCAAGTCTGTGAGGAGATTACAGAGGCTGACCGACTGAAACAGCAGAAACGAAACCAGAAGAAACAGCGACGTAAAGCGAGAAGGAAGAACAAGGCGTCAGCTGTGGAGTGCGAGCCCGAGGGGGAATTGCAAAGCGCCGTGGAGGGGCGGGTGGGGCATAAATGTCAACAGGAGGGAGGAGGCGAAGGAAAATGTGTGGTAAGATACGTAGCAATCTGTTATGTCTTGGCTTATAACAGCAAGGTGGGGTCTGTGTCTTTAAGACGAGCACGTGTGGCATAGTGGGTACACAGTCATGCTCATGATCGAGAGGTCATGGGTTTGAGTCTCACTAGTGCCAGTGCGTTTGTGTCCATGGGCAAGACACTTAATCTCAATTACCTCGTCAACCCGAGCAATTTTTGGAGAGCTGTTAGGGGAAATGCTACAATCTGAGTGCTGATAGGGTTGTGCGCCTTGGCCAGGCAGCCACCTAGTTGAAGCGAAATGGTTCTGGTAATTCCCTGATGGCAGTAGTAATAACGGCAACAGAGCCAGGAGTATCCTGTAGTATAGACGTGTGTGCTATACACCATGATTAACTCTTTGATGCACAGATTGTTTTGAAAATCTATTGTTTTGGGCGGTCGCTAGCTCTGCACTGAAGGGTTAATAATGACGATCATTTGAAAATGAGACACAAGAAGAAATGTTGATAGCTTAGCTTGGCTAAGCATGTTTTTTCTTTGTTTTTACAGTGTGAAAGAGATGAAAACGAAAACACTCATCTACCCTGCAAAGTGTGTGATTCTCACGTCAAGTCGACGGCGTTGCGCAGTGACGCAGACTACTCCAGCGGGATAGACTGTGGCGAGGATTGTGGTCATAGTTCACGAGAGAGCTCAGAGGTCGCGTGCTCAGAGGGCATCTGCAACCATGACCACGACTCGGGCTCCGTGCATGGTATGTTGCTAGTTATCTTTGTGCATCGCAAGTTGTTGTTTCTTAAACCATCCACGCCAACTATATTGTTGGTTTGTGGGATGAATACATCGTCGCAAATCTGACGAATATGCAATGGCTTTAACACTGCACATTCGTCACTATGTCAGCTCTGCGACGACATGTAGTATGAATAATTTGATGAGGTGACATATTGAATGTTGTATTGCTACTTGTCAATAAACCCTTTCACGGTTATCGACGCCATCTTGTTCACGGGGCACTTCGAACACGCGTTGCCGTGTGCGTGCGCGGATCGTAACTAATGCACAGTGACCTAACAATGCATTCGTATACGACCCACGCACGCAGACAGCAACGCGTGTTCGAACTGCCCCGTGAACAAGATGGCGTCGATAATAGTGAAAGGGTTTATTTGTTGTACATGCTACTTGTCAGGTGATTTGTCAGGTGACTTGCCACGTGACTTGTCATGTGACTTGCCACATGACTTGTCATGTGACTTGTCATATATTTATTTGTTTTTCCTTCCAAGATGATGATTTACATGAAGATTCCAGCACCCAGTCGCTCTCCCAGGAACGGGATGTGATATGCCTCGATAGAACACACTGTCATTCTCATCAAGAGTCTTCCCACAATTCCAAATGTGACGGCGGAAAAACGCTACATTGTGCGCACTGCACCCAAACTCAGAAGGTAAGAAGTTGCCTTGTCATTCAGAGGCATAGCAATGTTGTCAACTGGTGGGCACACAGGGGTGCACCTGGGTTAAACATTCCCCTCCCCACCCCCCAAAACTGTTGTACGCCCCCTTGTGTTATGAAAACTGCATGTGTAAGCTGGTTTTTGTCCCCCCCTTCCAACAAGTTGTACCACCCTTCTCTCCCGGCCCCCCTCCCCCACTCTGAAAATTCAAGCAGTGCTGCTTGTTCAGACAAGTGCCATTTCACTTTGACAATTTTTCTTTCTCATCTAGGAAACGGAAGAAGTAGACCAAGTAAAACGAATTTGCCAGTGTTCGACAGAGGCACAGCTACGACATGCAGTGGGCTGGACATCTACACTATTAGACATGTTACAGGTATGGCATTGGCCCTCTTAAAAATCTTAAGTTTTGTCCTGGCTGATGCAGTACCTCGCTAGTTTTGGAGGCCAATAACTTTCATGACCAAACAATTTGTCACGGGGCCCAGTGGAGAATTATGGCTGAGTTGGGTATCATGGCTGAACGGTCTAGCGAATCAAACTTAAGACCTTGGTTAATTCTACAGATTGTGAGTTTGAATCTTGTTTTTCCCACGTCCATGGTGCGTGTGCCCTTGGGCAAGGCACTTAATTACCTCTCTCCACCAAGGAGCACATGGGTACCTGTGAGGACAGTAAGGTGTTTGATTAGCTCATAACAGGCAGCTGGGGCTGTATACTCCCCGGGGAACTGAGAAGGTTAAATAGAGGAATGATATTCAGAGCGCAATGATATACATGATGTCTATGCTATATAAATATCAAGATTATTAGTGACAGTGACCTAATAAAAGAATCAGTTATGAATTTAAAAACACGAGAAAATTGCAATGCCAGACTGGGATTCGAACCCAGATCCTTGGCATACATGGCCAACTGCTCTACTAACTGAGGTATTCTCGTGTTTCTAAATTCATCTCTAATTGTCAATCCTATCATGTACCCCATTATACAAAAGAATCAGTGTTAGGCTCATGTAAGACCACTCAATAGGTGTCTTATCTTCTCTTTCAGGATTACTGTTCCTCCGATGATGAACCTCACATATCAGCTGAAGAGATTCGTCGGTTTCGAGACAACCACAAATCCTTGGACCGACAGAGAAAGAAACTACGCGCCAAAATACGACATCGCTATAACAAAAAGTTTGCGCTGCAACATAACATAGTTTATCGCGAAGATGGGTACGCATACCAAATCGAGAACTTAGCACACAAAGTCAGGCAGGTCTTGGTGGAGTAAATACTCGTTCAAAACAAACAAACAAACATACTTGTGGAAATTTATGTCCAAGAATTTGGAATAGAGTATTTATGAAAGAGCTAAATAATGTGCAAACATATTTAAAAATCTGTTGGAAAGTGGCAAAACAGTTAAAGTTATAAATTGTATGCAGCCATAAATGCTTGTTGTTCGTCTTAACAGCCAAATTGCGCGTAATTGGCAGAATATTTTCAGACAGTGAAAAATAATTTACGATTTGATCCATTCCATTCAGCATTAATACATTCCATTACTTTACTGTTTCCAATGGAACCAGGGTCTTTCATCTGTATATTTTGGACAAAATTAGTTCCGTGAGCTATTTCTGGTTTCATTATTATTAATCTTTATTTGTTCTTTTGTCCCTTGCCACTAAAAACTGAAAGAAAGAAAACAGTTTGGTACATGTACTTAATATTCTGTTGTCTTACCTATTCAGGACCAAGAATTATATATTTTATTTTAAGAATGATATAAATAATATCACTTAATGCAGCAAAGGGGCGACCCGCCGGTAAGACTTTACCATACGACCACAAATTTTGGCTAACTAAAAGACAACGATTGGACACCAAATTTCTGTAACCAAAAAATTTCAAAAATGGTTCCACACCTAATAAAAATGCTTCTAGACCTAATAAAAATGGTTCTCGATTTTAAAAAGATGGATTTTGACCTTAAAAAAAGGTTTTTGACTTCCAAAATATTGGGGCTACGCCAAATTGTCGCCCTAACTAACCGCGTCGCCCTTATAGGGCTCTCTACACAAAAATGGTCGCCCCATTGGATAAAATAGGGCATCTCCCACAAACAACATTATCACTGTAATCAATAGACCGTATTTAATAGCCGCCATCTTGTAGGGCAGTTTCAAACAGTCTATCAACATTTAAAAGTCATGCCAACCTTTTTTTGTTGACTTGTTTTTCAGGGTTGACGTTAAATTATCACTGTTGAATTATTTTCGCTCTGGTATGCCATAGTATGGACACAGTAATGGCGGATAGCAACCGGTTGTCAAGAGCAAGTGAAACCCAAGAATTATGGGAAGGCCTAGTGGGCAGTTTTTGCCCTTTTCCTTCCCACAATGCCGTTTCTTTGTGCAAAGTCGTTCAAGTCATTTTGTGCTAAGGTCTTGTGGCATGAATGTTATATTACAACAGCTCTGACATGGCTAAAGGCATTTCCTTTTTTCAAAACCCCTGCAGTTGTTCAAGAGGAGTTTTACTTAAAGGCCCATTGTATCATTTGCAATGACCCAATTTTGTTTTTCATGAGTTGACAAGAAAAACCTTACTCAAAGTGTTGATAGCAATGGTAACAAACACCACATTAATTTATTTCTGTCCCAAAAGGTATTTCATGTTGGAAATTGACAACCGAAGGTGGGTTTCTAAAAACTCCCGTGCACAGGACTTTTTTACCATTCACTTGTACACAATACACAGGTTTTCTGAAGCATTGATGCATCTATATATGTAGCTAAAATTTCTTCAGGCTAGTTTACCAACATTCTTCCTTAGATATGTTACACTCTTATTCCACGAATCTGTAAAAAGTTTTATCTTGCAAATGATACATAGGCCTTTATTAAGCCCCACAAAAGGCCAAATTGCATTTTGCCAATCAATTCATAGATATTGCCGCTTTGTAATGTTCACATGTCAGCTGTTTTAAGTAATCTGAATAATGTCAACAATTATTAAATCAATAAGTATTGATTATCAGTTTAAGGCCCATTGTGCTTTAATTAAGTCAAATACCTGCCTCGGCCCGGCAAGTATTAACATGTTAAAGAGCATTTGTCGTGTGTGGCAACATAAAATGAGCAATAAGTTATATTCTTTGTAGTTTTTGTATTATTTTGCTTGTGTATCCCGTCAACTACATGCATCATACTTTCGTGGCATTTAGTTTGTTTACAGTTGCCTGGCGGCTGTTTTGGAGGCTAGGCACGAGGTCAGGGGTCAAGTTACTTTCACAGCGTAAGAAAGTAGTTCTAAAATATGGAACAAGTTGTTTGCAACAATGCTTGAAAATGCCACATTTCCTGCACGTGTAATATTGCGACACATTATATTGCCCTTTTGACTTCTGTCAACTATGTAAAATGTTAAAAAGCATCGGCATTTTTCCTACTAAAATTGACAAATGACTTCCTGATTGGTTTTGGGTTTTGCATTAAATAGTGTTCCCATCAATCAAAGGTTCGCTTTCTAAAAATCGCAATTTTCTGTCAAATTGCTTTTTGTTCAACTAAACTTTCAGACACCCAAAGGAGATTTGGGAAAGATCTGCAAAATAATGTGGATTTGGTGTCATTTTTATTGCCAGAAATTCTGAAACAATGGTATACTGGATCGACCGGACATTTTTCACATAGAACACCGACGTCACCGGAACTAGGTTCATCGTTGGCGGGTCACGTACACCGTGCACCGTACGCGCGCGTACCCGGGTGTGGTTATCGATTGTCATTCATAATCCGTGTTGCTTCCTCAAAAAAATCTGAAAAGAAGGCAAGAATTTGGTCTTTTTAAAATTACCTGACGTGAAACACATAACAGCCATGGATTTATCAGATAAAGACGACCTTATAACCAAAGCCAAATTAGCAGAACAAGCTGAAAGATATGACGGTAAGGGACGCTTCGTATTTTGGGTAGCCTAACCGTAAATTTCCACGCGTTACGCATGCTTATGCAATCTTTTGGTGCAGGTCAACTCGACCGTTTGCCAACTCGACTCCTACTAACTCGACCGTCGTACCAACTCGACTGTCGTGCGCTCGACCGATGGAGTTAACTCGACCGTTGTACCAACTCGACCGTTGTCCAACTCGACCGTTGTACGTTTAATTAATTGCAGAAGTCAACTCGTCCGTTGTGTCACACTAAATTTTTTGCCTATTGAGCTCGTGCCAATGATGTCATTTTGGGAGTCGAATAATGCCGCGTCGTTGTGGAAGCAATGTGCGTGCGCGTTGTTTGTGTCCATAGCGTGCGTAACGCACAATGCTAAGGCTCCCATTGGTGAATTAAACCGCGTTACGCCCACCGGAGACACACTCAGCGCGCACGCACACCGCTTCCACAATGACTCGGCATTATTTGACTCCCAAAATGGCGTATTTGCACGTGTTTGAAGGGGGTCAATAGATGAATACCGTAATCAATAATAAAATTTACATACTTTTCCAACCTACGATATTGTATGCATGTGATCTGGGGGGGGGGGGGGGGGGGGGGGAAGAAACAATTGATAGGTGCATTATAACTATTGAGCCACAATGATTCCGAAGCAGGTCGTTTCGTACCCTGGTCGTTTCGTACCCAAGTCGTTTCGTACCCTGGTCGTTTCGTACCCAAGTCGTTTCGTACCCAGTCAATTATGATGCACAAAGGAGATTAAGCCAGTCATGCAAACCCGCTCCTGTTAGTCACCGACGCGCGGCATCATCATAGAGATGTACGTATCAAGTTCCCAGGGATTAAGATTGCGTCCTACAGTACTGGCTGTCTGTTTCACTGTCAATCATTCGAATCATTCTGATGAAGTCTCGACCAATGCGGTGGCGCACAGTAGTATACCGAATGTGGGCCCTCGAGCGGCGAAAAATCCTTTGGGAAAACACATTTGGTTCCCGTTTTTATTAAGGTTGTTTTCCCTTTTTGAATTTTTAAAACTCATATTGAAAGAATATAACACTGGAATAACACAATAAACCAATTAAAAATCTATCGTATAGGGATCTACATAGTTTTGTTTTCATTTCAAAGGAAAAGCCGTATCCCCTTGAAAACCCGGGTAACTGGAGAAATATACATTAATTTAATAGATACATATTTTGTCCCTTTTATTTTTTTCTCCGATAAAGTTTGAAGTAAGTATTCAAACTCATTAAGTAGAGCCTGTTAGTCCCAGAACATTGACCGGCAATTAGCGCGGTCGGCCGGCAACTCCACACGGCTAGGTGCATTGACGTATGAACCTCCCGGACTTGTGCTTTTTAAAAGTTCTTTTTTTAAAGGTTCAAATGTGCTTGTCATTTTGATTCCGTTATGGAGTTATGGCGTTCCAATTTTCAGATATGATAGAAACTGAAGCTAAACCTTTTGTGTGAGGGAAGGGTTCTGCATTACCCCTAACCCCCAACTATACCCATACAATCTTGGTAACCCATTGATCCAATTTCAATACCGTCCGCTCCAGTCATGCACCGCGCGCATTGTTGTTCAATAGAAAAGGATTTGGAACCCTTTGTCACGTGTGCAATTAATGAATCCTGGGTGCGAAACGACCTGGGTACGAAACGACCTGGGTACGAAACGACTGGGTACGAAACAACTTGGGTACGAAACGACCGACATTCAATGATTCTGCATTCATTTTGACCTTGTGCTTTGTACATGTAGCTGTGGCATGTGCAATACAGCGTTTTGTGATTCAAGTTTGGTTTCAGTTTTGCTTGAATTCTATGTCCATAATCTCACACAGATTGCAGCCTGTTTTCCCTTTGTGTTCCTGGTTTCATAATAGGTGTACGTTGTTGCACATTATAAACATACAGTATATCTCTTATATAATATGTCTGTTTTCAACACTGGAGAGACCTTTTCCTCCAGGATTATGTCTATGTACAATGTCATTCATCTTCTCTCAAAACAAAAGAAATATCTTAAGATGGATCTAAGTAGATAACTTCAGCTGAAGAACTGAAACGAATAATGTCACAACATACATTTGTACCTTCCTGAAAGCCCTGTGTGCAAATTTCCAATATACCGTATTCGTAACAAGGACACCAAAAAATGTCACAAAGTATGTGTCCTATGTTACATACGTTAAATAGGAAATTTGTACACAGAGTTTTTAGAAAGGTATGTTGTTGCACTATTTGTTGCTTAAGTTATCTCCTTAGATCTGTCTTAAGATATTTCTTTTGTTTTGAGAGAAGATAACTGGCATTGCACAGAGTTATGATCCTAGTGAAAAAGTCTCTCCAGTATTGAAAACAGACTTATATGTAAGTGGTTTTTAAATTTATGAAACTTAAAAATGTCAGATGGGCGACTAGTCATGCATGGTGGTTAGCTATGCATTTTATGTGTTTATCAAAATGTACAAAACTGGTATACAGTGTTCTCCACTGCTAAAAATCTTGTCCAGGCGTGCTGAACAGCGCCCTCACGTGGCGAATCAGTGTTAAATGAATGCATGCAACTGCCATGGCCGTTATCGGTCGCTGATGCGATAGATATGCTTGGTAAGTAAACGATAATGACACCAGTCACTAGCGAATCATGTTCGGTGACGTTACACCTAATTTTGGAATGACTTGGCTGTACTTTTGAAGTGTTTTAGAGGGGACAATCGATTATTTTTGTTCGTGTGGCCGAGCTTTTTGTCCGGGCAGCATATTTTGGTCCGGGTGTAGACAGAATGATTATGTCCCTACGGGTATCCCGTAGGGACAGAAGGTACCCCTTTCATACAGTGGATTGTTGCCATTTTGCCCGGAAATTAGAATCACACCCAAATATTTCCTCCTAGTTGTGTCCTACAGTGGTTTGAGATGTCCATGATTGGAAAGAAATACTTACAACACCGTTTTTGAAGCAAAATTGTTCTCCCAAATGCAAACTGACCGACAGATTTCCTCGTTGACGTGTTAATAATTCTGGAGTTGAGAACCAGCCGGAACCTAGCACGAAATTCGGGCCGGAATTTCGGCTGGCCGGATTTTGTACATATTGTTATTTTTACGGCTTCCGGAAATGCTCGAAAGGTCGATGGAAAGTTAGGCACAATTCTACGCACAGATGCCGCGCTTTTCAAATGATTTTGTAAAATTGTAAAAAGGAAAAATTCCACAATTGTTTTCTTCTAATCGGTAAAGAATATCCTCAAGTTTATTTTATAAGCGCCCCGAAAGATTTGGTCATGCGTAGAATTGTGCCTAACTTTCCATCGACCTTTCGAGCATTTCCGGAAGCCGTAAAAATAACAATATGTACAAAATCCGGCCAGCCGAAATTCCGGCCCGAATTTCGTGCTAGGTTCCGGCTGGTTCTCAACTCCAGAATTATTAACACGTCAACGAGGAAATCTGTCGGTCAGTTTGCATTTGGGGAAACAATTTTGCTTCAAAAACGGTGTTGTAAGTATTTTCTTTCAATCATTTTCCAATCATGGACATCTGAATCCACTGCAGGACACAACTAGGAGGAAATTTTTGGGTGTGATTCTAATTTGGAGGAAAAATGACAACAATCCACTGTATGAAAGGAAAGCTGACTGACTAGTCCGGGTGCTAATGGTACTTCTGATGATTTTGTCCGGGTGGAGAACGCTAGGTATTATGTATAGTGTAACTCTAATGGTATGTACATATGGAATGTTAATGCCCAGTCCATCTGTACAAGTTTCCGTGCTAAATATTTGTTTGTCAAAACTTGTGGTTAATGCATGTATGACTGGTTACTCATTCCCCACCCCACAACCGCACACACAATGTATCTATTCAGTTTCACAAAGAGACTTTTCAGGTGATGTACCTGTACACGTCAGTCACTCGTATTTATGTACAGATTTCCTTTTGATACCAGTATTAGTTTAACATGTTTAATATTGAGTATTTTACTTCCTGTTTAAAGAAGGAAGTGAAAAGGAAAAGTTATTTGCACAACCTTTCCTACTTGGAATTGCATGCTCTAGATGCATACCACGTACATATTGGGAAGTTACATTTGGCTCACCTGTAGCAGGGCAGGAAACTCGTCACTGAAAGGGCACTGCCATTTGTGTTTTTGGAGGAGTCTTTTGGAGTTTAAAAAGTGCACTTCCATTGGAAAATAAAAAAGTCTATGGGAGAATTGCAAAAGGGCACCAAGGCCAAGACCAGGGGCAACAGCGGCAGTGGCCTCCGTGAATTTCCAGCCCTGCTGTAGTATGGAAAAGGAATATTATGTCAAGGAAATGGTAGATGAAATGAGAATTGTATTGTTTTCTCAATTTTCTGAGACACATGATCATGCTTTGTTTATGGTTAGTTGTTTTAATCCATGGGTTTAACTGCATTCTTAAATACAGTTATCTTGGCCACTCAATGAAAAGACAGCTGAAGTCTGACGTGGGTTGTTAATGATAATTGGCTCTAAACATCATGGCCGTTGGGGGAAAAAAACTGCAAAAGCACAGGGACACGGTTCAGTGATTTTTAGTGTAGAGCTATTGCCTGGGCAACTAACAAAAGATGACATATTCACTTCGGCAGTCTATTCTCTTCAATATTTCATTCGTCAGATGGATAAAAGGACTGCCAGTATTGAGTTATCATGTATTTATCAGGCATACAACTTTCCACCTTATCTGCAGATTTCTTTCATTTTGATTTCCAGTTCCTCCCCTCCCTTAACCATTCAGACAATACCATATTCATGGTATTGTCTGACTTTTAGTGCATGTACATTCACAGTATACATGTATGTAGTTACAAATGTACAAGCCTACCATGTTCATAATCCAGTGTACAAGTACATGTATGCACATTACAGCATTTTTTGTTTTTACGATCCAGTACTGTCCTAAAACCACTTCAGTTTGCTAAACCACTTCATTTTGCTGTAGGGTAACAAGATCAGTAGGATTTTTCAAGATGGTCTCATGAATAATGCAAGCTCATTATGTATGCGCAGTAGAAAGCTCTACAGTTCCCAGTGTTGTTACAGTATGCATTATGAGTGAGGATTTAGTGCAGTTTGACTTAAGTGATGTACATGTACATGTGCAAGACCATTTTCATACATGAACAAAAACTAACTTGGTATTCCTATCGTTTTTTAAATTACATAAAGAGAAAATTTATTTTAAAATTTATTCTGCACTCTCATCTTTTTATTTTGAATAGAACCTAAAGTCCATAAAGATCCTAATACGTACCTCACGATACGTGAGACGATCGGACGATCCCCGTGGTAGATGAAGGATTTAAACCGTTCGGAAAAGTGCCTGATGGTGGGTGCTGACGACCGGCTAAAGATCCAGCCATTGCCAGTCCCGGCACGAGGGGAAAGTAGTAATTTAGTGGGACGCAAGATTGACAAACGGACAAAAAGAATCTGCTAACAATTTGTTTCGCTTGTGACAGAAATTTCTTCCCACCAGAGAATGCTGCGAATCACGTACTTAGTTATTGAAAAATATACATTGACAAGCTGCTACATGTATAACACACAATATGAGATTCTATGGTCTGTACGAGGGAAGAAAAAATCTCCCCCCAAAACCTCAATATTAGCATTTGTTTTATAAGATACAGGGGTACTACAATTTTATTTAAAGCGATTTAAACATTGAATTATTCTGTCTCTGTTTTTGGTGCATTTCTAGACATGGTGAAGGCGATAAGCCAAGTGGTTGAGAAACACAGCAAACTATCTGCAGAGGAGAGGAATCTATTGTCAGTCGCCTACAAGAACGTGATCGGAGCTCGAAGGTCGGCCTGGAGGACGATTAATGCAGAGGAACAGAAATTTAAGGACAAGGGCGAAACTTGGCAGGAGAAACTGGCGTTTGACTATCGCACTGAGGTATAGCATTCAACCGTATCGAATAGCTGCAAACGTGTAGGGCAACATTTGTCATTTAAACTGGTCGACAATGTACATGTAAACACAAAATGTGCAACCATGCATGTCCTCAAGGAATACAGAAACTGCCCTACAAGATGGCAGCTATTGGATACGGTCTGTAATGGTTGTACAAAATGAATTATTGGCGGTAGTCTGAGCATCGTCAGTTGGACAGTATGCAAATTTAATTACATTGAATGCACAAATCCGCCTACTGGTGTAAAGTTGCAAGCTTTCTGATTTTAAGAGGACTGTAATTAAAGCATTCATCAGGCCCTGCAAGTTCTTACAAATCTGTGGTTTTTAGTCAAGGCATAAGCTGTTTAGAGCTGTAGCAATGCCATTCTTTTTTAATGTGCTCATCCTTTGTTATTCTGTGGTGGACATTTTGTGGTCTTTTGGAGGTGGTCTCGTGGCCGGCTTGTGCCAGCCTCGTGGTGACCTCGTGCCGGACTCGACTACAACGTTGCTGATACATGTGTTTTTTTTGTTTCTTCTTTTAGATTGAGAAAGAATTAAGCAACACCTGCAATGAGATCCTCAAGGTGTTAGATGACCATCTCATTAAGAATGCAGATGATGACGATGCAAAGGTCTTCTACCGCAAAATGTAAGAAACCTAGAAACAAACATGATGCATGCACACTGGAATTATTGAATGTGAAATCTTCCAATGTTCTCTAATAGTGTAGTATTGAAATGAAAGGTGCTGCAAAACTACGTATTGCTTGCGAGTTATTTGAAAATGAGGAGAAAGTGGAGATTGAAAACACAATCAAAATGTTTGCCATCAAACTTTATTTGAACAGAACCCTTCGGGGTGAAATGTTCCGAAAAGTACTGCTACACCAACATGATTCTCCTTGCAAAACTTGTAAAATTAGAGGTAAATTCTGAAATAACGAAATATACAGGGGGGGGTGAGAGAAAAATACATAGTCCTCATTTAGATGTGAACTCCGAACGTAGATGAAGTACCACACGTAGAGATAACGCCATGTGTAACAGTTTTTCCCAACCCTGTAATCTATCTTAAAGGGCCCTGAAATGATATTTTTATTAATAAAATCTATGCTATGGAACTACTCCATTAATTTATAGTCATAAAAACCCTACTTTGAAGTTGCTTTAGGGGTTAAAATCAAGGTTTTATTATTTTTATGCTAATTAAAATTTACATATTCATGAGCAAGGTTGTGATGTCACATTAGGCAAGCACAGGAAAATCTCATTCAACTGGCACAAAAGTTTCCACTATTTTCTCCAACTTGATGAAACTTTTGTAACCCATGATTGTTTGTGTTTGTTTTACATGTTGCCTGTAGTAAGCCATGTAAAAACCGAGGCTGAAAACTGCAGGAATTTTCCACAATTCCAGTTGAAAGTCTTTTGTTTGTTCCTAAAGTGACATGCCCCAAACAGCGCCCTCGTTTTGTGAGTTTCTGTTAAGAAATTGTCAAAGTTGAAAAATGCCACCTTTTATTCATGGGGCATCAAAATGAACAGTGGTAATGCCTTTCTAGATAAGTAATCCTTAATGTGCAGCAAAAACTGTGCATAAAGTTATTTAGCATTTCAGGAGCCCTTTAAAGGAAATAAAGCACCTTTACTTGACTACTACAGGAAGGGAGACTACTATCGCTACTTGGCAGAGTTCAGTACCGGTGACGAAAGGACGCGGCAAGCAGAAAACAGCAATGTCGCGTATGAAGAAGCCATGAAAAATGCCAAGGAATCGCTGAAACCTACGCATCCTATACAGCTCGGTCTGGCCTTAAACTTTTCGGTATTCTACTACGAGATCCTGAACAGTCCGGTAAGAACTATGGATTGGTTTTCCCTCCCTCCCAACACCCCTTCCTGGCACTCCTTAATGACCATACTCCCCACTCCAACTCCTTTTTTAGGGGAGGAGGTGGGGAATTGGAAGACACTTTCTTTGGCATGCAAAATTTACACTTGACACTACAAAAATGATGGCCACTTTTTGTTTACTGGCATTTACTTAGTCAAGAATAAAACTGTCTTTTTTTTTTATGCTTTGGAAAATAAAATGACCCTGTTAAGGGGCCATCCATAAAGTATGTAGGCACAAGGGGAGGGGGATCAGATTCCATCCATAAAGTATGTACGCACATAGGGGGAGGGGGATCAGATTCCATCCATAAAGCATGTACGCACATAGGAGGAAGGGGATCAGATTCCATTCATAAAGTACGTACGCACAGAGGGGGAGGGGGATCAGATTAAATATGTACGTCAATGTTAAAGTCAATGGATGACATCCCAAATCTTTCCTAATTTTGCGTAATGGGGGGGAGGGGTGGGGGAGGTTTGGGTAGGGGAGGGGTGGGTAGGGGAGGTGGTCAAAAAAATTAACATTTTATGCATACGTACTTTATGGACTTTGTGGATTGCCCTTATATTCATACCTTGCAGGAGAAGGCTTGCAAACTAGCCAAAGAGACGTTTGACCTAGCCATAGCAGACCTAGACACCGTCACAGACGAAAGTTACAAGGACTCGACGCTCATTCTTCAGTTGCTTAGGGATAATCTGACTTTGTGGACGTCGGAGGCGGAGGCTGATGGTAGGTCCTTTGGGAGCTTCCAGCTGGTAGTAGACACTTAGTTTTACAAACTTGGATATGGGTCTTTCCCGGTTACGAGCGTAAACACAGGGTTTTTAGAAAGGCATGTTGTCACACTATTTGTAACCCTTTTTGGGCTCAATCTATCTCTTCAGAACAACTGAAACTTATTTCTTTTTTTAGACCAGACAAGAGTATTTTTTGGAAAATATGGTCTGTGTTTCCAAAATGCCCTCTTTACTGTGGAAAGACCCATATATCCGCCATAGCTAGGGGGCTTTCACTGAACAAACTTACTTAACATTCAGTTTCCCCGACGCAAGTCTAAATCAATTTCCGAACTGTACCTTTTTGCTGTTGCTGAAGTTGCATTTGTAGGTACTGGGGTTACTTGTGTACGCGAAGGGAGTGCGTTGCGTGTACGCAAAGAAGGCGTGTGTAACGGATTCGGAGCGCTTTTCGTTCTGACAGCAACACAAAACGCGTAGTCCATGCACTGGAAGCCCCCTAGCTATGGCGGATATACAGAGAAGGAGACCTTAGTTACCGGATTGGTCTATAACTCAAACTATGGGTGTTACTTAACATTCGCCAGGTAGAATAACTAGACTGATCTAGAAGCATTCATGCTGGGCCCTGTACATTCCACCAACCATTTGTTTTAAAGGACATTGGTGATCCAAAACAATCTAATGATTGTGCACACTCCATTGTTGCTAAACACATTACCATGCGGGCGGAGCTTACTGGATTGGTTTATTCTGAAGTGAGTTAAGTATACTGGCTGTGTTTGACGACGTGTTTACACTGGTCCCGAGCTTGGGATCAAAATTGATCCCCTGATTGATAAGAATGTGTCGGTGTTAACTGCAATTAGTCTTTGTCATTCTTTGAGGAAATTCATTATGTTGAAACGTTCTATTTTGCAGATGTGAAAGTTGAAGACATAGATGACCAACAGCAAGAATCCTAAACTCAGACAATTCGTACAGGTTATATATGAGACTAAAGTAGTGTAAGTAGGCCCAGTTTGGTTTAACGGTAGAACACATGATTGGTAAACAGTTACAAATAGGTTTATCCCTGTGTGATTGAAGATATCCATGATTCAAACCAACCCGAGTAAAAGTCAGCTTGGTACTTCGTCTAACTTTTGAGAAAACAGTCAAAGAAAGCTTTCTAGTCACTTCGCCCAGAAACCACTTCGCCCTGAACCACTTCGCCCTGAACCACAGCCTGTGTACGAAGTGGTTTTTGGGCGAAGTGGTTTTGGGGCGAAGTGGTTTTGGGGCATCGTGAGACGAAAATGATTTGTTTTACTCATTTCTCAAAGAATATAGCACTTTTTCAGGGGAAGTTTTCTACTATCATCATGTTTATATTGTGTAAGTTATGTGTAAATCTGTAAACCTTTCTGATTTTCGAGATACCAATCATGTATTCCACCATTAAAATCCAGATTTTCAATAGCAAAGTATTGAAAGTTTGAATCATGATGCAGGCCACTAATGTAGGTACTTTGCTTGTGTCCAGAAAACATGGGCATGAAACTACACTGTACTTTGTAAAAAAAGGAACATGCAAGACAGTTCCAGAAGTTCAGATTTACATTTGAGAGACTTAAAGGAGCTTGTAATGCTTCATGTATTCAAGTTTGATTTTAAGCGTGTAATTCCTGAAAAACTTAGGAATCAGGGACAATACGTACGCCGGTATTGGGTATTTTCCTATACCTTCACCGTTGAAGGTATTGTCGGTATTCATACGTATTGCGCTATTGAACGCGCCCCAGGCTAGGAGTGAAAACAAAAATGCTGACTTAACTATTTTCCTTATATTTTTTTTAACCACAGGCAGAGTTAAACTGGGGCTGTGTGTGGAATCCAAGCCATCGTCAATTTACCCAGACATTCCAAGAGCTTACAAGGAAACCTCGGCACCTCGATCAGATTGAGAGACCAAGTACTGGACCAACTCGCCGTTAACGTTGGTGTTTTTGTCTGTCTCGGAATGTCGACACAAAACCCCCTGGCTTTAGGCATGAACGCTTACACATGTGCTGCTGTTTGTAGTCTCACAATCCCCTGCCCTCAAAATATAAAAATTAACTTCACTCACCCCACTGCGTTTAATATAAAGACAGCTATTGGTTCATTCTCAGTCACTGTTCAATTACATTAATTACAAAACGTGGACTAGTGTTCTCACAAAGTACATGTACGTTTAACAAAGGGTTTACATACCTGCCAACTAGTCCGATTTTATCGTATTTGTTCCGATTTTTAACTTGATCTGACTCCCCGCGTGCGCGGCAGTACATAACTCTATGGTGCAGTATTTGAAATTGACCGTTGTACCAACTCGTACTCGATCGTTGCAAGTTTCACTACAGTCCGATTTTTTTACTCGGCAATGTTGGCTTGTATGGGTTTAATCCTAACTTTGGGAGGATTAAAGAGTGTTGGGGTTAATAGCACTGCAACAAGCATTGATAATAGTCGTTTGCTATGCCGTAATACTGACGAATTTGTGTGTTGAGGTACATAGCTCGTACCGTAAACGTGGGATGATCCACATAGTAAAAACTCCACTGGCCACTAACTTCTCAAATATTCATGTTGTTTTGTTGTGAAACTTTGCTGTTTTATTGGATGTCAAAACGTTGAGTGTTCATGGTATTGGTTAAAAAGAGCTCAATTTGTATCCATAACAATGTGCTTTCAGATCTCAAATTAGTACTAAAAATTAGCAGAAATTGGCTGGTGTTGCCTTCATGAATGGAATTTCTGACAAATGATTCTCTGGTGTTCATACCTTTACGATTTTGTGAGAACACTGAGCCACTTTGAATCCCGAATGAATTTTGTTTTTATAATCTGTTTGAGGGCAGCTGTAATATGGTGCCTCATGTTATCATAGTGTTGTTTAATACACAATTTTAATTATTTTGATAAAATGTGTCGAGTATAATACATGTAACACAATTACAGAATTTGTCTTTTTATTTGATATTGGTTTGTTTTCTTTTTTTGAGTGAATGTAGTTGATAGCCATTTTCTTATTGCTGTATTTCTTTCTGACTTCTCCGTACTCTTCTCTATAAGACCTGCTCTCTGTCTCGAGCATTTTTGTGATATTTAGACATTTTTAAGACGTGCACAGTAGAATAGAATATACTTTTTTATTATATACGTGGTTTGCCTATAGAGTTGCATTTTGCCCCATTCAAGATGAATTTGCGATCTTGACAGGGATTTATTTAAGCTTTTAATTGAATTCAGTATTTTTGAGTTTGTTTGCTCCAGACGATCTGGTGGCATTGCGTAACTTGACGGTTCGTCAAAAAAGCTCCGTTTTTGATATATTAGTCTGCTTTGCCGGAACTGTGTACAAATTGAATAATAGCTCCTATACAGGCGGAAAATAGGTCTTTGTTTCCTTATGGCTAAGATTTTAGTTTTGTCATAGGGTAAATTTCATTGTCTGTTGCCTACATGAAGAATGCTATTTCTTGCATGCCCCTGGTAAAGTCTTTCAGGTCAAGTGGTCTTGGGCGTATCCTCTAGAACTGTTTAATTCTACAGGCATGATGCGTGTGCCTTTGGGCAAGATACTTGGCCATAAATTGAACTCCCTCCACCGAGGACCCGATGCGAATAAGTACCTGCGAGGGTAGTGAAGGCCGGGGCTGCATGTTCCCCAGAGAGTTGAAAATGTTCAAAAGCATATGGTGGAGCCCAGTGACCAGGGGTAACCAAGTGCCCTGAGCACCTAGCTTAGTTGAATTGCTTAGTTGAACTTGGTATTTAGTAATGTTTCAGATATGCCAGTGCTTTACGCGTTGATGTTTTAGCCACCTTTCTATTGGTTCAAACCATTGCCATGACAACTGAGTGACATCACAAGATTGGCAATTTGGCATACTTCATGTGGACACCGTGACACAATAGACCTTATGCGTAGCGGCCATGATAGAGGGAAGGTTTTCATATTTAAATGATGTGACAATAGATTCACAATGTGCCTACTCGTGCATGATGCACTGTGACAATGTGACTGCCCTCTATCATGGCCGCTACGCATAAGGTCTATACCTGCACTGATTGTATTGTCAGTATACTCTCACAGCATTGTTTTTTATTTTATGTATGTATTGTACCCTTTCCTGTGAGCTTAATTGTAATTAAATATGCTTGTTACTGAAAAGAAGTGGAATATTTTGAGTGTAAATTATTTGGGGGAGGGGTGGGGTTAATGGGAAGAGGTTGGTCTCTAAACAAAATCAGTGGGAGCCAATCATTGGAACAGAAACGTGAGCAGAAATTTTCTCCTAATTTCTCGCACTTTAAATCAGAGGCTCTGATCGTTTAATGTACCAGAACTGCCACTTGGACAAAGCGGTGGAATTATTGTGGAAAGTTATCACACTTAAAAGTGAACAGGACAATGGTACCAAATGCCCAATTTGCATTGTATGGAAAGACAATTAAAAGATACGCATTTTTATTTAGATTTGAGAGCAAACGAAATCGGAATATTATTTCAAAAAGTAATGTGGCGTCACGTTTGCTCCTGAATATGCAAAGTGCATTAGCATGTCAACCAACCAAAACCACAAATTCCTTGAGCCGAAGTCAAAAGCGCAGGTAAAAAGGAAACCATTGTTTCGAAAAGGCCAAAGCCACACACCGCAAGAAAGTTAAAGTGGGCGTGGCATGGCCGGCAATGCGGTGAAACGGGGTATCTTTTTGCAACAAGCGCTTTGTTTTTCAGCAGTTCCCTGGTATTAACAGATGATCTCATTCGATTTATTTGAACTATTACGTTCCTCGCAAGCATTTCACAGAGATTTTCTGAAAGAGTCTTCCTGTTAAAAAAATAATTAATTACGCGCGCGCGCGAAAATCCTCCTTGGGAAGCACCGCACTTCCGGTTCACAACCTGTCGAAATGTCGTGTCCAGAGTTTGACATCATCATTTTTCAGTGCATTGCAAACGCACTGTACAAATTGCGAGCTCGTTCACATGAAACGAGGTTGTAAAAAGCCGGTGAACCCTTGACTGGTACCCGTCGACACAGAGCGATGTTTGAACTGTGAGAGTGAAACCAGTTAAATCCTGACAACCGTCGGCGCTGCCATTTCATTTTGGTCGATTGGTTCCGTGTGAACGAAAAAGTGAAACCTTCTTTCCCCTTCACTAATTTTCATCTTTAGTGGCTCAACATCATGGAAGAGAAAAGCCGGGAAAATCTTGCTTATATGGCTAGGCTAGCCGAGCAAGCCGAAAGATATGATGGTAAGAATTTTGAGGATTCTTACAACTTTTTTTTTTTATAAATTCCATCACACTAGTCTGAAAAATTAAAAATGGCAACTGTCACATGCGCTATGCCCAAACACTTTTTGCACTGTCTGCACAGCCACTGCACCAGTCGGGAACTTTCGCTAGATTGAGCGTAATCACTCAAATGGTCATGATGGTCTGCGCAGTACTTCCCAATCAAGCTACCGTTTGGCCGCTGCTTTAAGCTGCAATCGTTCAATCAAGCTTGAAGCTGCGGAATGGAGTAGGGGCTTCGTTTAAATGAGTTTGGGCATTAAACTACGCCTTTGCGCATGTTCTATTGCATTGAATTTGATAATTCGTAAACGGTGCAAGCCGAGAAAAAAGGTCCGGTTTACGTACAATTTTGCCCATCATCCAGGTATATATTCGTAGGGCTGCGTTGCCAGCTTCGCCACTGGTGTTTTTGTGCACTCGTCTATAAAGCCGGCCTACCAGTTGTTGGCGTGTTGTACTTCCAAATACTGAAAGGCACCCAGGTCTGTTTTTGGTATTTTTTTCATATACATTGAACACGGATTTGGGTAAATTTATATATTGGAATCGATAGCTTATTCAATTCTAAGATACTTCCCACTGACACTTCCGTCGCAAATGTTGCATTTCTGAGATAAATAAATGATAAAATTACTGCATAAAGTAATGCACAAAATGACGCGGCGAGCGGTCTGTGCGTAAGCGCGACAACAGAGGGCGCTGCGCGCGCGCGTGAATGGTTATCTTGTGCACTAACTGAAGGCAATTTTTGAAGAAGAAAACGTGATTTTTCTACAGAAAAGCAACATTTGCGACAAAAGTGCAAGTGGGAAGTATATCTTAAAATTACATTATGTGTTGATTCCAGGAGGTAATTTCCTTAAAATCTTTGTTCAATGTATACGAAAAAAATACCCTGTTTTTTGCTGATATATGCTATGCTGCTTCTGCTTGGCCTGGGTGACTTTCAAGATCAGCACTTTTTTTTCCCCATCAAAATCGTTGCTCAAAATGGAATCTTTATACTTTTAGAAGGCTAAAAGTGTTTTTTTTTACGTTTATATTCCACATGCTCGAATGTTCCACATGACGAAGGGGGTTAAAATGTTAAGGGGCTAAAAGTGTTATATAGAAAATGATAACGTCCCAATATAAACGTCAAAAACAACACTTTTAGCCTTCTAAAAGTATAATCTTTAGGAAATTGCTATTTTTGTTAAAATACAAATCTCTACACGTTCCACATACCTCCCTGGCCGAAATACTCTCAAGACTGACGTACACACCTTCGTTTTTATCAATTTCACCATCATATTTACATTCATAAGTAGAACTTCTACTAATGCACGTTTAATGCACGTTTTACTTCTCGACATTTCCACTTACGGTGGCTGAAACCTGAAGTCCTGCCTGCGCTATGGCGCTCGCGTATAACAGTGTCAAGCACCAGACCAGATCCAGTACGTACCATTTTTAGACGAGGGAGGATTTGTTTTAGCGTGCCACTGTGCGGTCAGTAAATGGAGGATTTACGTCAAATGACTTTTCACTCGTAAAGTTGCCACGCGGGTCGCTTTGACAAAAAGCCGTTTAGTGGTAATTTGTGACGTGAATTTTGGGTTTCCAACTTACTGATGATTGTTGAGACATTTTAAGGGAAGAAATGGTCGACTTCTTGTTAACTTTTGGGTTGGTCCATTTTGTTTATAGATATGGTCAAAGCAATGAAGGAAATCGTGAAACTGAAGGCCGGTTTGTCGTCGGAGGAGAGAAACCTTCTGTCGGTCGCCTACAAGAACGTGATCGGCGCACGACGGGCTTCCTGGCGGATTATTAACTCGATATTCCAGAAGCAGGAGGAAGGAAGTAGTAAATGGCAGGTAGCGGAACAATATCGGAAGCAGGTGATGAAACTGTTTAAAGCCCAATACATCATTTGCAGTGACCCAAAATTTTACTCGCAAGCTGACAAGAAAAACCTGACTAAAAGTATTGATAGCAATGGTAACAAACGCCACATGATTTTCTCCCATGTAAAAGAGTACCTTTAGGGCAGAAATTGCCGGTTAAAGGTGCTTTTTTTTTTTAAACAAAAAAATTGTGCGCAGACAATTTTTATTACCATTCATTCAACACAAAAACCATGTATGGATTTTTCAGGTTTCTCAAGTCTTACTGCATCTATTTGGCTAAAATGTCTACAAGATGGTTCGTCAACATTATTCTTTAGTTATGTAATGCTGTTGTTCCTCTTTTTAAAGGGTTTCCAATTGTGTAATCTGCCTAATGCTGTAACCGAACATACGTACCGAAAGGGATTTTACCGAACTTGGCACTTCCAAACCGGACCGGACTGAACATTTCACTAAGTTCGGCTGTTTCGGAGTGTTTCACTTTGAATTTCACATCTTACGTATTTTAACTGTAAATGTGAAAGGCAGCTGGCTTCCTGAATGTCAACAACCCACTCCAAATGACTTCTTATGCTTACAAAAGCGCTTCGTGTTTAACTGTCGAACGTCATATGCACTGTACAAAGCAATTCTTGTGCCAAATCAGGTCCGACATTTTGAGACCGGCGCTGGCGCCCACCGTACTGACATGCATGACTCCGTATCGACATGACTTCACGATCGATATCTATACGGACGTCGCTCGATCAGTGCCAATCAAATATTGTACTGGCTCCTTGCCGCAACGTGCCCAAGCCATAGAGTTACCACACAGTATGCATATGCACGATGTGCTGATAATAGCTGTCGATTTATCGGAACGGTTTGATTGAAAATGCCCTCTAGCGGCGTGGCATACATTTGCATTGTGAAAATGGCGTAACGGGACAGAATTTTCTTTGACAGAATTTTCCTCACATTGTGAAAAGCATTTTGAGGGAAATCAATAAGCCCTCTTACAAAAATACAGCGATACTTGCAGGTACTACAAACAATTGTCAGAAAATAAACACCAAAGGCTAGGAAAAAATACCATCCCACGCAGTCTCACGTTGGTTTGCACATGGTATAAATCACAAAATTCATGCACACCGCAAGTTCCGACAGTAGCGCCGCGCTCCAGCTGCGGATTCTGTTCAGTTTTCCGGGTCAATTTCATCCCACCAAAGCTGTTATCTTGTTAATAACGACAAATAAATCGTGTAAAAGAGCGGGTTTGAAGATAAAAAAAATACATAGGCCCTAATTTATAAAGAAAGCTAGCTGCACGTGCGTGATCACTTTCAACCGGAACCCACACCGCCGACAATACTTGCCGAACCCGAACCGAACAAATGTTCGGGAAGAAATTACCGAACTTTTGCCGAACCGAACACGAAATTGCGGACTTCGTTACAGCATTAAATCTGCCTTTAATAATGCGACGACTTTCAGCACAAACGAGGCAGGAAATTCACGAAAGGCAGTGGCCTTGATTAGCCCTGTTTTTGGCTTGGTGTCCTTTTGCAATTTTTTCATACGTAGACTTTTTGATTTTCTAATGGAAACACACCCATGGTAGTGGCCCCTTTAGTGTTGAAATCCCTGCCTTGCATCTTTGTCTTGTTCCCCATATAATACATGTACGTGTAGTACGTGTGCGCGATAGCGCGTGCAATCTTCTGTTGTTATTTCGAGAGAATCACTTGATCGCGCTGCACGCATGTCTTTGTGATGCACACAATGAACATTTTCAACACGGGCCAAACTATTTTTTTCTGCAAGCCTCGCTTTGGTTGCGTTCATTTTAATAGGAGAAAAAGGAAGATGGCCGCACCGTGATAAAGGTCTATTGGCTCGGGACTCGAGGGAACTTTGAATTAAAGAGCACTTGACTTGAAACTTGAAAACATCTTGACTCAACCTGGGACTGGAGCTACAGGTGACTCATTACAACCCTGACTGTTTAATGTTCTCATTTTAATTTATTCCAGATTGAAAGCGAGTTATTTAATGCCTGTGACGATGTGCTGGATATTCTAGACACGTTCCTGATTCCATACACAGAAAATGCAACTTCAGAAAACGCCAGCGAGCCAATGGAATCCAAGGTCTTCTATTATAAAATGTAAGTCGGGTCTTCAAATGCATAGTTCCGAGATTGCCCCAATGCATAGTTCCGATTTTGCACAGTTAACCCCGCTCCTTGGATATTGTTGCTATGCCTCACACGCTATCGTCAAAATGGCGACACACACTGCACAAACCAATGGGACTTTCAACGGAAAGCACAGATTCATTGGAGAAAACTCAAAGGTATTCATGTTTCTGGGTCGACAGTTACCGTAGCACACACTGAGTAAAAGGCCAGTGATACAGAGACTGATACAACGTATGGGCAGAAAATCGCGTGATGTTGTTTTGTGAGGCAATGCACTTTGACCTATGTGGGCGCTGTCTGCTAGCTCTGTTGTGATTGGTCGGCGGGTTTGGCTTGATTGACAAGTCGGAACTATGCATTGGGCCACTTGTGCTTCCATGTTAACATCAGTTTAGGTTGCCTCTGTCACTCTGTGTAACAGTAGATTGTCTTTCAATATTTTTATTTATTTCAAGTCCTAAAGTCCTACAGGTCCATACAGTCAAGGAATGTCCTTCCTCACAAGTCCCCCCAAGTCCATATAAGCCCTTTCAAGCCCCTGCAAGTCCTAAAGGTCCCAGCAAGTCCTAAAGGTCCCAGCAAGTCCTCACGGGTCCCAGCAAGTCCTCACGGGTCCCAGCAAGTCCTCACGGGTCCCAGCAAGTCCTCACGGGTCCCAGCAAGTCCTCACGGGTCCCAGCAAGTCCTCAAAGGTCCCTGTCATTCCACACAAGTCCCACCAAGTCCCCACAGGTCCATGTGAGTCCCAGCAAGTCCACCAAAGTCCCTGCAAGTCCACTAAAGTCCATGCAAGTCTTCAAAGGTCCCTGCAAGTCCTCACAAGTCCTCGCAGGTCTGTGCAAGTCCTCACAACTTCAATAGTTATTGCTGAGCAGCCTCTTATGTGGCTTGAATTTGAAATTTCATATTATTTTGAAACGTCCTATCCAACTTACAGGAAGGGTGATTATTACCGTTATCTGGCTGAAGTCAGCGGTGATGACACAAGGAAGACACCCACAGATAATGCATTGGAAGCTTACACCCAGGCCGAGAAATTTGCCAAGGACTTAACCAGCACACACCCGATTCGTCTCGGATTGGCACTCAATTTCTCTGTCTTCTATTATGAGATCATGGGCAAACAGGTGGGTTCAAATAGACCCTTTGCACCGGCGGCCATGACGGGGGGCAGGTTTCTTTTTAAAATGATGCGAGAATAGATCCTCTAAGTGCCTACTCATGGCTTCCCGTGCAAATATGCGAACATGGTGGATCCAGTCCCTTAGCGTGTATTCACACCGAGTCTTTGTGGTTTATTTTTTCTCTCCCCTCTAGAAGAAAGCCTGCAAGGTTGCCAGGTTGGCCTTTGAAACAGCTCTATGCTAAACTCATCCAATCCCTTAGGGTGCATTCACACTGAGCCTTTGTGGTTTATTCACGTCCTATCCTCTCACTATAGAAGAAAGCCTGCAAGGTTGCCAGGTTGGCCTTTGAAACAGCTCTACGCTAAACTCATCCAATCCCTTAGGGTGAATCCAATCCCTTAGGGTGCATTCACACTGAGCCTTTGTGGTTTATTTATGTCCTATCCTCTCTCTAGGAGAAAGCCTGCGAGGTGGCCAAGTTTGCCTTTGACGGTGCCATTGCCGAGCTTGACACTTTGAGGGAAGACAGCTACAAGGACTCAACTCTCATCCTACAGCTCATCAGGGATAACTTGACCCTGTGGTCATCGGAGAGCGAGTCCGAAGGTTATTTTTTATTTAATTCGTCATAGTCTTGGAATAAGCAAAAGTATAAAACTGTCCTAATTATTATCATGGTTAGTAACACAACAACTCTACAATTCTTACTTCACGCGAAAGCGAATGCGAACACAAATTTGATAATTCAATGTCAAACATTTCACTGTGAACATTCTACGATAATGAGCCCATGAGCGCTTAACCATCAGCCGGCAGCTGTATACTCCCCAGGGAGCTGAAAAAACTTATTAAGGAATGACATGATTAATAAGGATGACATGATCATTGGGTCTAGAGGGAAAACCTAAGGGAGTATACCAACTGTGCCTTATAGCCCAAGCATCTGCCTAGTGAGTCAGAGGTCTCCGGTTCGAATCCCGATAAGGCCCTTACGATTTTTCTCTCATCCCAAGTTTGGTTGCTTCATTTCAATGGTGATCAGGCACCATACCAGATGTGTTCGTTACTTTGTCCAGTTGCTCCACCATGCAACACCGAGAGAAGAATTGGGTCTACAGGGAAAACCTGAGGGAGTATACCACACTGCCTTATAGCTCAGCTGGTAGAGCATCTGCAAGTTTTGATGATTAATATGGATAATGTTGGAGTCTTATATAGCGCACATATCTACCACACAAGATTATCAAGACATAACATTTATCAGTGCGAATCTGTGGCACGCAAACTTTTATGTGATGTCAGATTCACTTTTGCATTTACTTTGGTGTGAAGAAGTAAGAACTGGGCTTTACAGTGAATGATTTGATCACCAGGGGCCGATTTCACGAAGCGCTGAGACATGTCTTGGGATGTTGGTATGGGAATTAGGATGCATTGAACTCGTCTTAACTTTTGGGAAATCGATCCTAGGTCCCACTGGCTAGTTGATAATTTGTACTAACTGGCGAGACCTGTTCACATATTCATTTCTATGGCAACTGACAGCATTCAAATGAGGCAGGGTATGCGTACAGGGGTGAGATTTGTCCAGATTTTTCCGGATTTCTGAAATTTTACCGGATTTGAGTTTTCCGTTTTTCATTGTGAAATCTCTGATTTTAGCGGATTTCTGCATTCTGCGATTCACATTTTATTTTCCATTTTTTGCCCTTCCAGTGGGCAATATTAGTTTAACGAGTGCCCTCAATTGATTCAGTAATTTTGCGAAGCAAACTTGTGCAAGTCTAGTCGCCACGCAAGTGCCATGACATAGAGCGCTGTACCATGTACATGTATGTACTGGCAAGGAGACCGAGACTGCAACGAGAAGCGAAGCAGACGTGTACAAGTCTAATCCCTAAGCAAGCGCCATCTTTGCCTGCATCGTAAACTGGCAACGGTCGTGCGTTGCGTGTGGTGCGGCAAGCAGTGGGCAACGAACGATTTTACCCTCCGCTTTCGCTTCAACGATCGATTCTTTTTAATATTATCCACATTTGTACAAGGTAAATATTTAAAACAAAACTGGTTCTTGTGATACCTGGTTAAAATGTTTTTGACATTGCAATTTGCGCGATAGTGGTGTTTAAAACGATCCCAAAAGTTGAAGTCTTCATGGTCTCTACGTCTCTCCCCCGCCCCCTCCCCCAAGGAAGCCACGCTTTTCTCCAATCTCAACCCCTGAGATCTCAATGAGTTGAAATTGAGAAACACTCTGTGGCATTTTGAAGAACGAATGGGAAGACAATTTTGTGTGCTTTGGGGGAAAATGACAGTCAAGTGATTTATGTCATTTGTCTCGGGAAATCTTCAAATTTGATCTTAGTTCCAAACAAGGCTTCAAAGTTTGTTGCTGACATCTTGGTTGTCTTGATTCTTTTAATTATAGAAAAACTTGACGATGTCCAGGACCAACAGCAAGACATGTAACACACTGCCTCAGAGTCTAGGTAAGAATAAGTCTAGGTAAGAATTTAGAAGTTGATCATAAATTTAATGGAGCCCTATGATCAGGGTGATGATAATGTAGGCGCCTTGATCGGGATTTCCCCGGATAAGTGCGTTGTATAAATCCATATCATTATTCACCATAGCAGAATGCTCGTTTTAGTGTCGTTCATTTCCACTCTACTTCTTTCACACACACAGGCAGCAGGATTGTAATCCGGGCTTCATTTGCTGGATTACTCATACCAAGTCCGGGCTGGAATTTACCAAGGGCTGCTCCCGTATCGTCAAGTCAAACCATTGTTTAACATACAAGTACATGTAGTTGAATTTTTTTTTTTTTTTTACCCTCGTTAATTTTGCACTTAAAAATATTGTCTTTATTATTTTTGTCTAACCAGAGAAAATTGCTTTCTGGGTTTAATAGCAACCATTTTTGGAATTAGTATCTATTCTATGTTTAGTGCATTTTTTCTTGTCCACTAGTCTGTAAACATGCGGTTAATGGGGCACGTTTTGAAAACCCAAATCCCGTAGCTAGTTTGTGAATGAGTCTTAACACGTATGTAACTGCAATAATGCTTCTTTCTTATATCCGTCTGCAAAAATGCATTGCTTCTCACGCAGCCTGGGGCAACTATAACTAGGGGGCACCAGTAAGTAAATTTGCAGACATCTACTACGGGGGTAGGTCCTGTCGATTTTAGACTTATTTCAAGTCTAAGATCACGTATACTTTACCAATTATGGGAAGTACCCTGTGCATAACTGGAACATTATACATGAAGTCACTTCAAGTCAGACTTGAAATAAGTCCAAAAAAGACAGAACCTACACCCGTAGTGGATGTCTGCAAATTTACTTACCGATGCCCCCTGCTATAGACCTTTATCACGGTGCATCCATCTTTGTCTTGTTCCCCATAGTACCTGTCGGGCACGATCAGTGCGCGATAGCGCGTGCAGTCTCCTGTTGTTGTTTTGAGAAAATCACTGTCTGCGCTGCGCATTTTCTTGATCGCGCTCCGTGCATGTCATTGTGATGCACACAATGAACATTTTCAACATGGGACCAAACAATTTTTTCTGCCAGCCTCGCTTTGGTTACGTTCATTTTAATAGGGAAAAAAGGGAAGATGGCCGCACCGTGATAAAGGTCTATAACTGGAGCAGTGGATCCAGGCTCATTAAAATATGAACTGGAATTTCCATTGTATTTTCATGTTTCAATGAGCCAGCAGCCAATTTCAGCAGACAATTTTACGAATCCTTACGCACTGCGTAAGCCCGCTTGCGCAACTTTTTATTGTGTAAGCTGCGCAACATTCCTGTGGTAATTACATGCAAGCTTATGGGGCTTATGCCATTTTCAAAAATTGCGCAAGCTGCGAAATTATTTTTTGAAATCGGCTGCTGGATTCGTGGTTAATTTCTAGTTATTAGTGAGGTTTCGGTGTGCACGGTTAGTGATTACGACTACGATTAGCCAAACCTCAAAATCGTTACCTTTCGCTGTCCATTTTTCACTAAGGTGCTATCAGTGTAAACAACAAAACAACACTTGGGATATTTGTGTAAACGCCACAAGTACGCACAAATCGATGACGTAAAATTCACTAATAGTCGTCGTTTTGCCTAACCGTATGCGACCGAAACCTCCCTATTGTCGCAACAAATTGGACCAGCCTGTGTCAGAATTGACTCATTTTCGCAGTGTGTGCATCACATATTCCTTGGGTCTTTTCCTCGTTGGCATGGACAGTTTCATCATTGGTGGAATAATTCTTTTAACACTAAAAGCCAAGAAACTTGCATTTTGTTTCTGGAAAACAGACCTGTGAACTGTTTTTGATTTACTAAAGACATGAACTGATAACTTTCATTGGGGATATGGCATGAATTCCTCAACGTACTAAAAGTGTGGTTATGGTTAGGGATGTCTGCTTGGCTTGGCTTGGGTTGTGGTTACAGTAAACATGCCAAAGCCTATTCCAAAATGGTGTTTCATTTTGTCGCATTGTCGTCATTGAATGCCAAAGTATCATGTAACAATATTTTTATGCCTCATTTCCCCACCATGGGCCAATTTCATAAGGCTGTTTAGCAGAAAAATTTGCTTAATCCAAAATTTGTTTGCTTTATAAAAATGGGTTTGCAGTCAAAATCTCATGTGATGTCTATTGCAATTGACTGGTGTTCTGCTGTTCTTGCTAAGAACACAAGTTGACATACAATTTTGACTATTAACCCATTTTTATAAAGCATACAAAATTTGGATTAAGCACATGTTTCTGCTAAACAGCTTTATGAAATTGGCCCCTGAGCACCTCAGATTAACCAACATCCCTTCCAAAATGAATGTTTAAAAAAAATTGTTTAAAAAGATAAATATATAGGCTTCCCTGTTTTCCTTCAATCGTATTTTACAAAAGAAGTGAATGGGGAAAATTTCAAACTCCAAGATATTATTCCTAGATCTGTTGTAGGTGGTACGTGTGGTCCAGTCGGATGTTGTAGTACTGCATTTAATACCACGGCAATCACTCACAATTGAATTACATGCATTTACGGGCAACTTGCTTGAAGAATTATGCAGTGATGTAGACTGTATCTAACAGCTGCCATCTTGTAGGGCAATTTGGGTCATTTAAATTGATCAATAATGTACATGTTAGCACAACCAATGATGCCCTCAAGGAACAAAAAAAACTGCCCTACAAGATGGTAGCTATTCGGCTTTTACCTTGCTCCCCCTCCCCCATAGAATATGGTCACACTCCCTACTAAGCTTGGGCGATTCCACTCGGGAATCGAGTAGAATCGATTCCACCTTAGGAATTGGAACGCAATTCCTGGTAGGAACCGATTCCCTTTTAGCAACATTTGATTCCTAGTGATAACTTGCTGATTCCAGAAATTACCTAACAATTTCGTACCCAAAACACTTGACTTCTGCAAGAGTTTTTAGCCTCTGATAACTTCAATATTATAGGAAAGTGTGTTTGGCACAGGCCGACATCATTTTATAGACGTTTAAGTGCCGCTCGGTGCCAAAAAATAGGTCGTTATCTGCACAATATGCAGTATCGTCAACGTAAGCCTGGTTTCCATATCATCGCAACAAACGCAGACAGTACCGCAAACAAGACATAAACTGCAACGCAAACAGTCGGCAAAGTTGAATCAAGTTTAACTTTGCCGATTGTTTCCGTCAGTGTCTGCGTGTTTGTGTTACGATTATATATGGAAACTAGGTTTTAAACACGCTAAATGTTGTTAATGTTTGCCGTGAAAAATGGAATCGATTCCGAATGGAATCGCGATTCTTTTTGGGAATCGGAGTTGCCTCCGAAAAAATGCTGGAGTCGCCCCAAGCCTACTCCTGATGTGAACATTACATGCATAATAAGGTGCCTAGTTTATTGTTTACTATTAAGTCTAGTTATGTTTACACTATTCAAATAAAAGTTAAAAATTAAGAGGAAAAAAAAAAACTTGCCGAAATTCCTGGGAAATTTGAAACGGTTCGGCAAGTATATTTTGTGATTGCTTTGTATTGAGTGAAAGTAGGTTAGTTTTCTTGTACTCTTCCTTCCCTGTCAACTCGGGCTGCCTCTATTATATATTATTTAAATAAACAAAAAAGTACAGACTTGTAATTATCTGTAGATCATAGGATGCTCTTTTTGTATTGACAGTGCTGTGCGTAATCATTTAAGGGATACAATTGCTGTAATATTCACTTTTGACCATTCATTATAAACAAGTATTACCAGTCGTATGCAGCACGATATGTGGCAGAGGGTATCCCCCTACCATTGTTCCCCCATTGTGTCTCAAACATCCAAGGAATTTCCAAGGAATTTCCAAGGAATTCCTTTCAGTTTTTAGGGGGGTTTGGTGCATTAACAAAAGGGAAGAGTGTTGAGGTATAAGGACGTTAGGGGGTAGTCCCTTTGCCACATATCGTGCTGGGTATATTACCAGTAGCACTATTGCCGTGGCCATACCTTGTGTATTTAAAGTCACTTCACCATGTCTGTGTAGTATGTATAATACACTTTGTCGGAGGGCAAGTCTTTGTTAATGACCAAAACTACCTACTAAGATGGCTGCCTATCAATCTTTTTTAACCACTAAGATGGCTGCCACACATGCAGCATTGTGTGGTTCCCAGCTCGGGTTTTTGTTTCTCTCAGAATGTAAATGTGTCAAAAGAAAGAATATTAAGTGGCTTTTTTGTAGAATCTGGTTAGATCAATATTAATCCTTATACTCATAGGTGGGTCTTTCTACTTGAAATTAGGGGTCCAATGTTGGTGTCCCCCTTTACATTTTACATCTTGTTTTTGTAAATTCAGGACACATTCTTTAAATACTCTCCATCTCAAAGAGTGAGTACATAAAGTACAATTCATACAAAATGGTTTAAAAGCCATTTTAATGATTTTTGTACGAAAAATAACACATATCAGGTGTAACGGGGACTCTAAATGTCACACTTTTGGACCCCTAATTTATAGAAATACCCATATTCTTTTGGTCTTGCTTACTTGATACTTCGCTCATTCCCAGCCGCCCAAACTGGGCGCTGGTACAGGCTAATTTGTTTGCGCCCTCATTGGCCAACATTTTATACGACACGTGACAACGAGGTCGCGTCTTTTTCTTGTAAACTGACGTAAAAACAATTTTTTCTGCAGACAAGGCAGGTCTTGCACACAATACACTCATTTTATTTGTAAATTTGATTTTTGCACTTGATATATGTGTTAATATACTATTTATCAATTTTTCGTCCGGCAGTAATTAGCAACCCACAATGCTCCGCGCGTCTGTATATGTGACCTTTGTGTCGCATGTTTCCGTCACAGAAATCTGTGAAGGCACATCAGCCCGTACCAGCGCCCAGTTTGGAATGAGCGAAACTTGATACAGGAATTTTATTTACAGTGGCTCGGGGCCAATTTCATGGTGCTGTTTTGGGTGAAAATGCTTAGCACGTAACATTGTGCTTTGCCAAAAAAAGGTTACCAGCTTAAATCTCATGTTATGTGCTATTACTTTTGATTGGTACTCTACCAATTTGTGTCAAGCATGGAACATTTTCTGTTAAACAGCATCATGAAAAAGACCAGTTCGGGGTTTTTTGCACACAATGGAATTAGCATATACTCATGTGTTGGTACAGCGGACCTTTAGCATACTATGGACTGGTTCCTAATCCTATCGCTTAATATTGCGGAATGCAATCTATACATGTCAAAGGTCCGCTGTACCAAATATACATGAGTATGCTAATTCCATTGTGTGCACAAAACCCCAAACTGGTCTATTGGTCCCGGGTTGGTATGCATCATGGAGGAAGGAATACGCATTGACCATTTCTTGTTTAAGTTTTGTGCAGTCTACGGGTATTGTTATCATTTTTTATTAAGACATATACTTGTTCTTAATTGTTAGGCTCGGCAAGTAAAATTAAATGACATTATGTAGGGGTGTGTATACTGCGAAATCTTAATATGCTCTGAATCTTGTTCCTGTGTGTTGTGATAATCCGGAAAGATATGATTATGTCATTGTCTGGTTGTTTCACACAATAAAGAAACCATTGAAAGCAGTCTGTGTTAAAAAATCTGTGTTTGTTGTTTTGCAATTATGAGATTGTTGTGGCGCTCGACGGGATGCCCAGGGGCCAATTTCATGGCGCTGCTAAGCACAAATTTGCTTAGCACAGGATACCGGTATATTTGCTTTATAAAATGGATTACAAGCCAAAATTATACGCCAACTTGTGTTCTTTGCAAAAGTAGGAGATTTCCTTTCAATACACATCACTTACAATTTTGGCTGGCAATCCATTTTTGCAAAATAAAGCAAACAAATCCTGTGCTAAGCAAATTTTTGTGCTTAGCAGTGCTATGAAATTCGCCCCTGGGGCCAATTTCATAAAGCTGTTTAGCAAAAAAAATTGTTTTTAGCAAGAATAGAAGAACACCAGTCATATACAATACGTATCTCATAAGATTTGACTGAAACCCCATTTTTATAAAGTAAACAAATTTTGGATTAAGCAAATTTTTTTGCTTCATGAAATTGGCCCCTGATCATAGCTCAGTTGGTAGAGCAGTTGGCCATGTATGCCAAGGATCTAGGTTCGAATCTCAGTCGGGGCATTGCAATTTTCTTGTGTTTCTAAATTAATCTCTAATTACTAAATAGAAAGTTTATTATTTTTAGCTGAACTAGACATTGTAATTCACTAGCACTATTTTTAACTGTATTATCCAAAAACGAAGCCATCGTTTAAAAACGCTATGTGGTTTTGTATTCAGTGCATATTTTATGCACGTGTAGTTCAGCCGCATGGCGCAGTCCTTCGAACACATGCAACATGTATGCACGCGCTGCTAGTAGCGCGCACTATATCTGCGTGCTAACTGCATGCCAAACAGCATAGCAGGCGGCGGCGTACGCGCGCGTGTATGGTACATATTAGTGCAGTGCAGTACATGCAAGCAGAGATAGAGAGAGCTCCCGCAAATTTCGTCTGCAGATTTTAGATTGAAGAAGGGTGAAAAAGAGGATTTAAATTCACAACTGCAAATTTTGTTGTCATCTACAATGGCGGAGGAAGACAACCGAGAGGATATGGTGTATATGGCGAAGTTGGCGGAACAAGCAGAGAGATATGACGGTAAAAAATGTTGCTGCTTTTTGCCTGACCAGACAAATTGCAATGTATGCTAGCCAGGCCTAGGTGTCATGTGTGTACGACCATGGTACGACAGGGTAACCGTACGACATTGCGGTTTTCCACTATGCCATGGTTGGTCCATAGAGCAATCTGTTCCTTGCTCTATGGTTGGTCCATGGTTAAGAGCATAACAATGTTTTTATTACAGTTTGGTTAAAAACAGTTATAACTTGGAGCTAAAAATAAATTCTTAAAATATTAATGTTACGACTATCATGAAACTATTAAGCCCAATGAAATTATATTTAATTCGATTTTTGGTGCGGGGTAAAAATCACAGCAGGCGCTGATAAATAAACTGGTAGGCCTAATCTAATTTCATTGGCCTAAGGCTAAGCTCAATTAGCAACTGGGAAAACTTACTCATTATGATTTTTATAAACTTGGCAAGATTTTACAATTGTCGAAAATTTTGTAGGATACCGATAATTCAAAGTGCTAGGTCCGAGCCAGTAATAATAATAATAGAGATATTTATAACAGCGCCTTACGTAAAAATACCTCAAAGCGCTTCACAGTCCACAACACCACCCAAAAGACATTACAAAATCAAGTTAATTTATAAAAATACAAAAAATATTAATCTACATAAATGTAACGACATCGCAATCCAGGCAGTAGTACTTTTTGAAGTAAAAAGGGGTTGCAGGAAAAATAGTTTAGTCCGTGAAATTGTTCATTGTATCATTGTGTGCATCACAATGGCATACGCGTAGCCCGATCAAGAAAATGCACAGCACGGACAGTGATTCTCTCAACGGAAGATTACATGCACTATTATGCGATGGCGCAGACGCACTGATCGTGTCGGACACTTACTATGGGGGAACAAGACCAAGATGGCTGTACCGTGATAAAGCCAAGGTCAATGGGCTGAGCATAGCTATGACCCGAGTAATAGGCATTACGTTATGGCTCCTGTTTTTTTTTTTTTTTTTTTTTTTACAATCTTTGATATTGATTTGTCGTCTAATGCCAAATGTTTCAATTGGCAAATTTGGAAGTCGACGCACTTTTGCCACGTTTATTATATGCGTTCCGAAAACTGCTAAAAAAATAATTGCAGCTCTCTGTCAAAACTTGCATTCTGATGCCATCATTTACATACGCATGATATGCAAGTAAACCCACATGAAATTGTGAAATGACGTGAATGACAAGGACGCTAGATACCGTACATCATGGAGAAAGGAAACATGGGTACATGTATGATGTAGATGGATTGATTTCCATCTTAATAATAATATAATAATACATGTAGCAATCTTATATATAGCGCCAAATGCCAGGGCCTCTAGGCGCTTTACAGTATAAAAACAAAAACCAAAGCGATAACATACATACATGTACATACCGGTAGATATAAAAAAATTAAACTTTAAAACTAAAGAGCATCATCAAAAGCATCAAGTCTGGTAATTTACTGCGCTTCAACTGATGTCACATTTTAGTAATCTGGAAGGAAACAAACATCAAATTAAAACTGAAAAAGCTCTTATGTAGTGTAGTGGGCTTCTATGTATTGATATAATTTAAATTGCCTTGTAGAAATTTCAGGAAAGATTACCATGCCCGGACACCCACTGAGACCCCATACGCTAAACCTATGGAACAACTCTGAACAAGTTTTTCTTTAGTAAATTCATTACATGTTTCCTTTCTAAATTTGCGTTTTTATCATCAAAGTAACATTTTTACATGGCTTATATGTCATAACAAGGAAAATCCTAGGTGTTTGTGCAGACACCAAATTGGAGCCACATACTGTAGATGCAGTAGTACATGTACATGTACTTCAGAAAACCTGAAAAATCTGTGTCATATGGTTAATGTGTTGAATGAACGGTAAAAAATTGTCTGCAGACAATTTTATTATAAGATCCATCTTCAGTTGGCAATTTTTTTCCGAAAAAGGTATCATTTTACACACACACAAAATCATAGTGTTTGTTACCATTGCTATCAACACTTTTAGTAAGGTTTTTCTTGTCAACTCGTGAAGTAACATTTTGGGTAACTGCAAATGATGTATTGGGATTTAAATGTGTACTGACACTTGCACTGCACTGCATAGTGTCAGCTGTGCATTAAATGTGCACAGCCGAAAAGCTGCCATTACAATCAGTCTTTGAGAGGTCACATAATGCAACAATATTGACCAGGTGAATCGGCCTACTCCCAATCCCCCCCCCCCCCCCCCCCCCCCCCCCATACCTGCAGACGCCACATAATATACACTATACTGTATTTCAATTGTTCAATTTATCCGCAGTGCACATTGCGATACTGGAGCCATGATCACTGTCAATATATGCAGACATTACCCAGTGCATAAAGTCTTGCAGCCAAAATGTACACGTATGTATTTGTGTCCGGGTACATGTACATGTACATGTACAATGTACATGTGTACAGAACAAAATGAATCATTGCATCACACAAAATGCATTACATTTTCTCCACATTTTGATTAAAAAATTTCAGCACGCAGAACCGGTACCATATACATGTACTGTAAAAGCTGAAATATTCGCGGTGGTTTTATTTTCGCGCATTTCGTGCACCAGACAGAGCCCGCGAAAATAACACCCCGCGAAAATATGTAATTTTAATGAGGCAATTCTGTGAATATAATTTCCATCCGCGAAATTAACAACTCGCGAAAATGTCAGTGATGTTGAAATGCGCGAAAATATCTGTACGCAAAAATATTGGCTTTTACAGTAATGAAGATGTTAAGTGAATATTTTGATGTCAACTTAATTTCCAAAAAGATTTTGCAATTTTTACATTGAACTGAAATTTTGCGTTCCTTTTTTTGCTCGGTATGTAAAAGAGAAATGATAATAAGTGTGCATGACTGAGAGTGTGGTGTGGAGTTTGGCCAATGAAGGGTTTGCTAATAGGCCGTGGAGCTAGGATAACGAACAACACACATGTCTCATTATGTGGCTCGTCGTACAATAGACACGGGTCTGTATTTACCTTGACAAGCCTGCAACGGTAATGTGGGTGTGCACAGAGTTTATTTGCTATTAAATTGTAGCACTGAGGCCATGATGTGCATAATTTGTTTTCCCCTGAGATGTGAAAAGGTCCAATTTCACCTTTAAAAATGTAGACATTTGTCCACATTTGCATTAAATTACAATATAATTAACCCCAAAAGTCCGTGGGTTATTATCCTTTAAAAAATAACTTATTCATATACATATGTATAAATGTACAAAATAAAAATAAAAATGTGTAAATCATGAATAATAAAATTTTAATAAATCTTGAATAATAAATAAATCATGAGTAAATTATCCATAGTGTCAATAAAATGGCGCCAATGCATACACCCAATGTTATACATATCGGTGACGTCACGGAATATGCGTACAGGGGGGAGGGGTTGTCTAAAAAGTCGGCATTTCGTGCGTACTTACAGTACTTTATGGATGGCCCCTAATAATACATTCCCAAATGCCCACTCTGAGCACGGCCTTACATGTGGGAACATGTAACAAGTGAAACATGTACGACGTATCTCTATCTTATGGACAAACATACCAGTGTATAATGTACATTTACCGGTATATATGCACTACTTTTGACTGTATGTGCATGTACACGTATGTATATCAACATACTCATCATACATGAGCTGGATGTTCCGAGGGGCCAATTTCATAAAGCTGTTTAGCAAAAAAATGTGCTTAATCCAAAATTTGTTTGCTTTATAAAAATGGGTTAATCGTCAACATTGTATATCAACTTATGTTTTTAGCAAGAATAGCAGAACACCAGTCAATTGTAATAATATACAATACATAAAATTTTGCTGAAAACCCATTTTTAGGAAGCAAACAAATTTTGGATTAAGCACATTTTTTTGCTAAACAGCTTTATGAAATTGGCCCCAGGTCATTCAGATTAAATTTCTTACCAAAAAAAGTCGAAGGGAGAAGAAATAGCACAGGACATATCAGAGAGGTATAAATTTACATACTACGGGTACATGTATGTTTCAATCAATCATCTGAGTCATTGCTATGCATTTGAAGGGCTTCTCTGTCTGGTCAGGTATGGTACACAGTCAAACCTCGTTCTTTTGGACTTTGCAGATTATCTTGTTATATCAGGAATTAAAACGAAAGATTGGGGCCTAACAGCCTGTTTACACTTGATCCTGAGCTTGGGATCAGCTCCGATCACAAACTGAGTGTAAACGCTCTCGGGACCAAAAATCTTGTAATCGTACTATACATGTACATGTAGTAATACTACAATGAATTGGATGTCGTTTAGTGTGACCCCGGCCTTAGACTCTAGAGATGAAGTTTGCGAGAGAACTGCTCCCGGTTCCTCAAGTGCATCATCCCAACTGGAATTCATCAGATGAAAACAAGCCATTATATACTAGACTGTTTGCCTTCCCGAAGGAATAAAGAAAACATGTAAACATTGCCATCTAAAGCACCGAGTTTTGATTCTCCCTTGCCTGGAGTATTTTGTAAAGAATCATTTACATAACCTCATACCGTGGGCAATATCAATTGACATAAATATTTGGCATTGAGTGACAATAAACAATTGTTGACTGGTGTGGTGTGGGATATGAAGTTTTAACACCCAAGGGAACTCATAGCACCCGAGGCAAAGTCGAGGGTGCTATGAGTTCCCGAGGGTGTTAAAACGAATAACCCACACCACACCAGTCAACAATTGTTTTGTTATATCCCGTCTTGGTCTCAGAATATCGTTTCTATTATTTTAAATTGTACAAAAATTGCAATTTTTTTTAATTGCACCTTCGCTAGTCTCTGGACTACCACGTGTGCGTGTTTCTTGTTTTGGCACACAGCGTATGGAATACTGGAATGTGCGTGTCTCTAGTGGGCGTAACACGCAGTTTTTTTTACCAATGGAACAGCGCGTCACGCGTGCTATGGACGCGCAAAACGTGCACGCAGATCACTTCATGGTAGGGCAATATGGGCGATATGAACTAAAATTTGCGTACGGCAGCGGGTGATATGAGGTTTTATCGCATGGACATGTGACCGTTTTGGACCAATGAAACTGCAGTATTCCAAGATGGGGTTTAACAATGTCATTTGCACAGTGCTAGAATCTTGCATTTTGTGAATACACGTCCATGTTTTCCAGTTGAATTTCAGCAAAAAAATCAGAGTTTAATATGAAAAATATTTTTTCCCCATTCCCCACAAATCTGTTTACTGAAGATGCTTGGATCACCTATACACCAAATAAAGGCCAAAGTAACATTATACAGGCATCAGGCCTATTGTGATTATTGTTGTTTTGATAGACAAAGAGCCGTGTCACTATACTGCGAAATATGAGGACTGCGTGTGCGTAGATGCACTTTACGCAATCTAGGGCTCTCGTTTCAACCCGTGGTTTGTGGCCTCTCATATGATATCTCGGTGTTTGTCCGTTCGTCTGTTCATCCGCCGAGTATGCCCCCCTTGATATGCTATTCAACAGGCACAGTCATAACCATATGGATTTGGCCGTCGGGTATCATGCATTTGCGGCGCGGTAACCGACTGTTCATTAGGCTTAACAGCATCTGAAACCAGGATTCTGAACGTGTTGGCCTCGGGATATCTCAGAATCGGAGAGCAAATGTAGGGGGGGGGGGGGGGGGGGGGGGGGTGGATGCAGAAATGTCCACTGGACCAAACCATAATAGGTAATTTCATAAACCTATTGACATTGTTCACGCAGGCCATTTCTGCCTCAGACAGAAGCACACATAAACACAATTATTATTTTATAAAAACGGTCAGTAGAGATTTTCCGCATAATCAAGTCCAATCACCGTTATCCAAACTTCACATATTAAAATGGATGATTTAAGTAAATCCATTTTATTGCCGTTTTAATGAGATATCTTGTGCACATTGTTGTACAGTACCCGGTAGTCACTCAGCCATGTACAATTAGCAGCAGGCTACATGTACAGTAGGTGATTTGACACGGGTGAGCAATATTAAATAATAATAATGATGTAATTTATATACATGTAGCACACAAACATCCTGCAGGATACTCTTGGCAATTTACATTTCCGAAATCATTGGGCAACATTTCCCTGGGGAGTATATTAATGTATAGACCGTATCGAATAGCCGCCATTTCGTAGGGCAGTTTCTTTGTTCCTTGAGGACATGCATGGTTGCACATATTGTGCTTCCATTGTTGGAAACAACGGTTTATGTAACAAAAGGTGTCCCACAAAATGGCGGCTATTCGATACAGTCTACTATGTATACCGACCTACAAAAGAAGTGCAAACATTTTCTCCAGTTTTTGATTGAAAAAGCAGTCAATCGGAGAGTGGGAATTTTCAGCACACTGAAGCTTTATGCCGTCATGCATTTATAATGAAGCTGTTATGTGAATATTTCAATGTCAACTTAATTACGTACAAAATAAATTGTCAAATTTTGATTAAACTGAAAATTTGCGTTACTTTTGTTGCTCTATAATTCTATGTGCAGTGGTACGCATATGATAGAGTTCAATTTGAACATTATTTCTGGCCGGTGCTAAACTCCGAACATTGCGTTACCACCCAAAACCAACGCGTTACACTTGTGAGTAAGGGTCATCTATAAGTGGAGAGGTCAAACAAACACAAACTGTTTATTATCATCCGTAGTCCTTTTATCTTCTGCACACTGTATGCCACTATGCGAGAGTTAACCTTTATACTCTCAGGATTTATCAGTAAATACATAACCACGCATTGACGCATACATGTATGTACTTTGACTCCATGAATCGAGCTTGCGAAGGGCAAAAGTGTACTGTGGCTTCATACTATACAATGCGTATTTGAACGTGGACTACTTGCATTTTTTATTGTTAAATGGACCTGTGTGGCAGACAAAAAAAATATGTAAAATACTGGGAAGGGGTCGAGGGATGCTTGACCTGAAGCTTACTCTGCCATCCTCCAAACCCACAAATTAATTGGACATAGTACTCGTACATGTAGTTGGTACATGTGCACGGCATGTACGTAATTAGTGCTCTCGTGACTGTACATTGGAACTCAACTGACCCATATCCTGGTGTAGAAGTAACATCAGTGGACTGTTAAGGATTTCCCAGCTACAAGTCGGCTGGACGAGTAAACTAAATTGTCAACTAGTCCACCTGCATTTTAGTGTAAATCTTTAAAATTACACACTAACAAATTCCTGATGATCTTGGCCCCATACTGTGGACAAGACTCTGCAGGCTCCGATGCTTGGCCACAACCGCATATAGATAGACCTTTCGCAAACAACTCCGACAACAAGTGCTTTTAAACTACACAGTTTCAGAAGCCATAACTCACAGTATTGTTACCTTACCTCGCCCTAAAAAGATGTGCATTAGGTAGGGTATGGCACGAAGGCTACTTTCCGAGAAAATACAGCGGGAATTCCACCCAAATTTCACAGTTTTCCTTTGATCCGGGGCCAATTTAGTCTTGAGAGCGTTTACACTCAGTTTATGATCCGGGGCTGATCCCGAGCTCGGTGTAAACGGGGTGAAAATGTAGTACATATTCACTATTACATTTTCATACAATTTGGTTTGGGGATTAAAGTGCAGGGGGAAAAAGTCTTCAATAAGAGACTGTGTCGTCTTGATTCTTATCTACACACTCAATCTAGTAGATTTCCATTCTGTGTTTCTGTAATTTATTTCATGTTTACTTTACACTTGTAGACGTTTGTGGACACTACAGATTATTGTGTAGTAAATTAATGTGAAAGCGGGGGGGTGGGGGGGGGGGGGGGAATTAAACCGCGTTATGCCCACCAGAGACACACACAGCGCGCACGCACATCGCTTCCATAATGACTCCCAAAATAGCGTATTTGCACGTGTTCACAGGGGGTCAATAGGGAAAGTAGATAATAGTGAATTTACCTGTATGTTTAGTCCATGTATCAGGGCTTGAATTTTGCATAAAAACCTACTGGACCACAGGGCTCATAACTCAAAGATTTTGGGATTCTGAAGATATTTTTGGTAAACCTAAATTTCACTCCTGAAATTGGGATGGGGGCGGGGGTGTCGTGTGGCAAAAAGCACTGGACTGTGTAGCACAGAATGCAGTAGACCGTGAGGTGGGGAACTATGTTTAAATTACATACTCAATCAAGCAGTCCAGTGGGTATTTTGAACCCCCTGGCTGACAACATTAATTTGACTTTCTTGACTACATGTACCTTGTCGAACATTCAGACATGATATATGGATAAACTCATATGCCACATACAGTGTACCGTATGCAATTATTGTATACATGTATCAGAGATGCCAATATCTACGATTTAGGCATAGTTTGTATAGTTGTTTCAGCCAATGACGATCAGTAATGTTACATAATTATAGTATGCATACATGTAGCATCAAATGTGGGGTTTAAATAGGGCTAATTGGGTGTAAGTTATAAAATTGTGTGTCCTATATATATAGGGGGGTGCTCTGTGGCAAATTACGCTTTTTCAAATGCCATAATGATGGTACATGTACATTGTACAATGTACATGTATCTCTGATATGCATATGTACATGTATTATGCACATACGTACATGTACATGTACAGGTATGTGTGCACATACATGTACGTATGAGTCAGGTTCATGTATCCTTTTTAGGTCTGTGTAAAATTATTACTGCTCTGAAATGCCCATATGTACATGTACATGTACATGACGTGGTGATTAATAGCGATTACATGATCATGTGTGTATAAGTGCACACAGCATACATGTACATGACCACTGTGCATGGGGTGTGTGTGCACAGTTGGTGGTTGACTGCCTTATTACATGTAGTTGCACACCGCATGACCCTGACATGACAGTGGGTTAATGTATAGGCTATCCTTGCTATTAGGTGATTCATATGTAAATAGACAAGCCATATTCATGCAGAATATTCATGCAGATCCCAGAGCAAGAGCAAGGGGATTCCCTGGTGTCTCTGGCCATTTCTAATTTCTAATCTTCATGGGTTTCCTCACGCTTGCGAGTGACAGAGCAATGGGCACTTTAGAGGAATCCTTGGTATGAATACCAGAAAGAAGAAATAATAATAATGTGGGGATATGACCGTTTTTATATTCTGTCATTAAGTACATGTATGTATGTGTAAACACAATGCCGGTTTTTGTTAACCACTAGGCATTTTCCAATTTATTCCCCTGGACTGCCTTTGCAGTTTTGGTTATGCAGTATGTCTCTTGAGCTGGAGACTTGATGACTAGTTTTTATTTCAAGTCGTAAATCAATCTTATTTCTCAAGTCCATCCACAAGTCATTTTCTCCAAAGTCAAGTCACAGGTCAAAAACCAAAAACTGACTTCACCCCAAGCCAACAAGATGAGAGACCAGCTCTGCCATGTACTGTACTGACCCATATGGGCTAATTCTGTATAACTGCCCCCAAGACACTGACTCTTAGATACAGTTCCCTGTCGCAAAGTGGTTAGGTTTTGTCATATTGATAGATGTTTATGAATTTAGTTTAATACCCGTTTGTCATTTTGTACATTTTGTGGCTTTCTCTTGTCTAATTGCCCTTTTGGTTATTTGTTCTGTACATATCCTAATTACCTGTTTAATTATATTTGTGGTGATTTATGAATTTACACATTTTATTTTCATCATATACTTAACGAGGGGGATTGAGCTTGTGGTGGACCGTACCGTCTTTTCTCCCAATCCTTGACAATACCGGTATCTTAATTTTAATACTGGTAATAACGAAATAAAATACTTAATCAAACAAATTTTAACTAATTATACCAGCTCAATAGTATCAGCTTACTAGTAATTTGTAACTCTAAATTATTGTTCATCGAGAGTGCGAAATAAATGTCACCTGAATTGAAAATTGAATTGACCAGTCAAATTAGGGCAATTCCAGAAATTCAGATTTGAGCGTGATCCAAAACTGGTAAACACTGGATGAAGATTGCAACATTTCTTAAATTAATCAAAATTATACCTCGATCTGTAAAGAAATGTCCATATTTTACAATCATATTACAAAAATTAACGTAATATATTTGACTTGGCACACTGTGCCATCGCATTTTCAATTTTCATAGTTGAAAATGCATGTAAAAAATTGCCTTTTTTGTTGATTTTATTTATTATCTGTCCCTCGCGCATAAAAACTACCTCCGCATAAAACCGTAAAGTAAATTTCAACATGTGATATTCATAAACTGGGTGTGTGTATTAACATCAGTAGAAGGTAAACAAACAGGTTTACGTTAGTTTTCATTTGTTGTTGACTAAGGAAAGGCATTTGTCTCTTGATTTCCGTCCCTCACGCGTGAGGGACGGAATTGGATCACGCTCATTTACGTTTCAGAGACTTTGAGGGCTTGTTAATGCTTCACGTATTCAAGTTGTTTGATTTTAAACGCATGTTCTTCAAGCATCCTTGATGAAAGTGTAATTCCTGAAAATCCCATTGTGATCCCATTCTCAACAAGCATAATACAATGTAGGTCCAAAAAAACATCGGTTTCGGACGTTCTTATTGAGTACGTTCGAAACCGAGGGTTTTTTTTACGTACATGTACCTCGCTTATTGAGAATGGCATTACAATCATTTTTTCAGTAATTACACTTCCATCAAGGATGCTTGAAGAACATGTGTTTAAAATCAAACAACTTGAATACGTAAAGCATTACAAGCCCTCAAAATCTCTGAAATGTAAATCTGAATTTATTGAATTGCCCATTAACAGATATTTCATGCGACACCAAACCACTAAGAGCAAATTATGCGAGGCGACAGAAAAACACTGATTATTAATGAGGAACAAAAGGCTACTTGACCATCATTGCTACAGTATATGTACATGTAGGTATAATACATGCAGGGCGCAACACAGGTCAACAGGCTCATGCCGTCTGCCCTTCATTCTATAGCACTACTAGGACGAGTCCATAATGTAATCATGCATTCCCGACATAGTCATTTGTGTACATGTACATTTTGTTTAATCATGGAAGAAGGGTCGTCAGAATGAATAGGAGGGTGTGATTTGCCAGACATGTACATATATCCTGTGGCTGGACACTAGGACTATGATTTCTGCATATAAAATGTTGGTTCAAGGACATGCAGTTATCTGATTTTAATATTTAAATTAACTTTGGGGCCCTGAAATTTTTTTCCAAAAAAATGGGTCAACAAGGCTGGAGGTCTACATCACTAATAAAGAAACCATGCAGAAATTTAAAAAGAGGAACATTTTTGTGATTTTTAATTAAGGGCCTCAAAAAGTCTCCACATTTAACAAATGGTTGTGCTTTTTATTAATAAAACCATTTCTTGTTTAAAATTCAAGTCATGCAAGTTATGAGTGTTGGGCGCAATCTTCATGCTCGGCGCAAATTCTAAATTTGTGCAAGCAGATTTAAAACCTGCGCGCGCAAATTTTGAGCTGGAGGTACTGAATCAGATTCCGCAATCTTTGAACTGGGTGAAGTTCAAAATTTGTGCTGAGCATAAAGATTGCGCCCAACATGAGTACTCTATCATTAATACATCTCAAGGCACAATTTCATGTGCTCTTCTTGGGTAGGACTCAAACTTGTATCCTCACTTGTTTGTTGGTTTTGTTTCCTCCAGAGATGGTGTATTACATGAAGAAAGTTGCAGAGATGGATGTTGAGTTGACAATCGAGGAACGGAATCTTCTTTCAGTCGCCTACAAGAACAAGATTGGAGCTAGGAGGGCCTCGTGGCGAATAGCGAGCAGTGTGGAGTTGAGGGAAGAACAGAAAGATAACGACCCTGCTAAGTTAACACTCATGAAGGAATACAGAGAAGAGGTATATAGCTTTAAGCAATACTCATCCTGAGAGCTTAGGGTATGTCCACTCTGCTTACAATCCCCTTAAGAAATTGATTGGAGGAATCGATTCCCATTATCTTGTCGATTCTACAGAAACTGACGTAATAATGCGTTGCACATTTAGTCAGTATTAATTTTATACTGTTCAGCCAGTGAATATCGATTTGGTAGATGAAGCAAATTACTCCACTTTACTTCTACCTATCCCTCAGATCTTTGCTTTAAATAAAATACACAAATTGTACCCTTGTATTGATAGCTTTAGGGTGACGTCACGCCTTCCACCATTTTGGGTGTCATTTGACAATCATGTTCCACGTGGCCCGAGTGCTAACCAGCAAAAAGAGCAAGAAAAGCGCATTGGTTGCACTTACCTCTGTTGCTTAACCCTGCTTTATGTTGTTGCGCCATGGCTGTTGTATCGAGAAAGATAAAACTGTCGGGGTAAATCGTGATCAAGTAAAAACACTTTCGTTTTTTTACAAGCGGAGTACATGCTCAATAATTTAAACGTATCGCAACGCGCGCGTGCGGCATTTTTGAATGAAAATACGCTTGTGGGTATTTTTAATGCATGTTCATGTGCATCTATTGGCGCGCTTGTACACGCGTGGCTGGTGACACCCAAACATTCCCGGATGTTACACGTGGTCGAAAGCTATAAATTTCATTAAATGACTAACTCTGGTGGCCTGCGGTTCCCAGGAATCTCTATACAGAAAAGTCACAGTCAAACTTAGCAATATTTGTTTTAATTGTCTATTTTCAGCAGAAAGGTCAGATTTGGCAGTTCACAAATAGAGAGCACTCAATCAATTCATGCTAAATTTTGGGTTACAAATAGGTGAAATTGACATTTAGAAATTGTCATCAGTCTTGAACATTTTAAGTGATGCATATAAAAAGAAAAATACAGGCCTTGAAATAACCCACGGCACCACGGCAAATTGCCATCGGTGCCCTATGCTTTTGCCATGTTGCCCTTAAAAAGTTCTAACAAAAAATGTATATTTCCTCATTTAGGTGCCCTTTACTAAGAGAAAATGCCGTGCCCTTTTGAAAATGAATTTCGAGGCTTGAAAATATCTTGATAAGTTTCTTCTGAAGCTCAGTATAATTGTTTACAGAACTCTTGTTTTTTTTGTCATTTTATTTGTAGATTGAGAAAGAGCTTTCTGATGTATGCGCAGACATTCTAGGTGTGATTGACAAAAGTCTCATTCCCTCAGCGGCTCCCGGCGAATCAAAAGTCTTCTACTACAAGATGTAAGAATGGCTACTTCTTATATACATGTAGTGAAGACGTGGTGGTCTAGTGGATAGTGTCAGACTTTCAGTCGAGAGGTCCATGGTTCGAAGCCTGGTCATTGCACCGCATTGTGTCCTTGGACAAGACACTTCACTCCACGTTGTCTCTCTCCACCCAGGTGTATAAATGGGTACCGGCAAATACGGTTGGGGAAACCCAACTAGTTGCTGGGGGTAGACCTGCGATGGACTGGCATCCCATCCAGGAGGGGTACATGTAGCATTGCTCCTAGTCACTCCATGCCACGGAAACTGGGGATGAGTACCGGCCGTATGAGCCAATATTGGCTTGTAAACGACTTACCCTACCCCCTTCTTATACAGCATATTCTATGTGACTGGTTTACAAAATTTAAAGGATGGAGTAAACGCGATTAAGAGCTTTGTTCAAGAGTGCAAGTAGTTTAAGGATAAATTATTTGTTTTACCATTGATGTTACACTACTCACAATAACGAACACAACAACTGGTATGGTGCCTGATCACCATTGAAATGATCACCATCCCAAGTTTGGTTGTTTCAGGAAAACCTGATAAGGGAGTATACCAACTGTGCCTTATAGCTCAGCTGGTAGAGCATCTGCCTAGTGAGTCGGAGGTCTCTCGGGTTCGAATCCCGATAAGGCCCTACGATTTTTCTCTCATCCCAAGTTTGGTTGTACTCACAATAAGTTAGGGATATTGTGGGGTGTACGCAGATATTTTATTGAGGGTATGTATTCCGCTTGAATGATTTTGTATATGATTAGACAATTGTATCAGCATGACAGACACACCTTGTCACAGGAATAGTTTGAAAATAAATTAAAAATTTACAACATACCAGTACTAACTTTTTCTTTTAATGAAAATGGCTGACCAATTTGCTTAAAAGAAGAAACCTTTTGCCTACTTTTTAGTGTGCGCTGTTTATTTGAAAGTCAAATCAAGCAAAAATTGAAATTGCAGTGGATCATATGAACGAAAACAATATTACACTGTGGTATAAAAGATTAAATATCTTTTTTTGACAACGTATTGAATATGCCATGTAGCTGTGTTTTTGTAACGTGATTTCTTTGTCAATTCTGTAGGAAAGGCGACTACCATAGATACCTAGCAGAATACGCCGTAGGAAACGCACGGAAAGAAGCTGCGGAGAACAGCTTAGTGGCGTACAAAGCAGCCAGCGACATCGCCGGCGACAATCTGGAGACGACGAATCCAATCCGTCTCGGTCTGGCACTCAACTTCTCCGTGTTCTATTACGAGATCCTTAATTCACCAGACAGGGCGTGTCGGCTGGCCAAGCAAGCATTCGACGACGCCATCGCCGAGTTAGATACGCTCAACGAGGATAGCTATAAAGACTCCACACTGATTATGCAGTTGTTACGAGACAATCTGACACTGTGGACCAATGATGCTGCAGCAGACGAAGCAGGTCAGTAGACGGATATTAGAGAGGTTTCGCAAGGCGACGATTACGGTTACGAATACGGATATGACAACGGTAACCGTTCACGTTGATGCACTCACTGAACTGGGTTTTGCACTGTGTTACGTGCATACATTAATCTGCTAAATCTGCTCTGCGCTTGGCTTTGTTTTCAACTAATTTTCCTCAGTTTCAAGTGGGCATGACTCATTAAATTCGATTGGTATTCATGGAAGATACATCACAAAGAAACAAAATGCATAAAACTTATTAATCCATCACGGAAAAAGCGAAATATCCGCATAACCGGTATCTGTTTTTATGCCACGCGTATGGAGGCCGATAACCGTTATTCACGCGTATGAAAACATGTGTACTACGGTTACGCGTTACGAGAAACGCATAAAGTCATGACGTATCCGTATCCGTATCGGTATCCGTGACGGTGCGAAACCTCCCCAATGACTGGTTGAGTGCAATAGTACCAATAATTTCATGAGTTGACAGATTTAATGTTCTATTCCACGAGGCGAATAGAACATTCTGTCGCCTCATGAAATTATTCGTTCTATTGCACGAATTTTAAACATTCATTATTTGTTTTATAAAACACCAGAATAAATTGCCATCATCTAAACTTACGAATTAGCCTTGAATTGCCCGCCATTTGTGTCTGGTGCAGTGAGCAGCTGGCTAACTTGCGAAGAACATGCATAATGAACGTGACCGCTTTAACACGCCAGGTATAGTTCGAGAGGATAACGCACGGCAGCCAACCATCCATCTGTACAGCCGTGCCTCCTTTTTTGCGTAACGTGTAGTTGGAGTGGATATACCACGGCGCGTCGGTGGATGCACGTCGTCGATATACACAGTACATGGTGCGTTATACCGAAATAATAAACGACACGTGACCAACAATGCACCAATCAGATGACTTGATTTATTCGGGTGTTTTACAATTTGCAATATTGACTGGCTCAAAAGTATCACCTTGGGCCTATAATCTTGCCCCTCATTGCAGTCAATATTTGCATAATATTGACTGGTTCAAAAGTGCAATAGTATACACATATGGACTGCCAATGAGGTTAGTAGTACACGTCATCGACCGAGGGAAATAGGACCCTCTTGTGGTCACTTGTTGCATAATATGTATGATTCCCATAATTCGTGCTCTTCTTTTTCCATAACAGAGAGAAAGAATGAATGTAACCCGCAGGAAATTCAACAGCCACTAGAAGCCGCCTCCTAAAAGTAGTCAGCTTGCACCTCCCTCTGCATGTCTACTTATGCTCTATCCATTCTACAACTCATAAAATGCACTCCTCCAAAGTTATGGATTCTACCGCTAGTCTGGGAAGGCATGCCTTTACTTCGGGCGTACAGGCCGTTATGGTTTTTACTGATTGTGTTTTATTGAAGATTAGTGCAGTGTGAAAGGGTAAGTGTATTAGTGTGCGTCCCTGTCCGTTTATTTGCAGAATGAGTTTATTTATCAATATAGTGATATTCCAGTAATTTATGATATTCTCGAAATCATAAACACCATAAGTAGTAGTCCTATTGTAAAGTAGCTGATACTCATTAACCGACCTGTGTCTACCCTAAATCCTGTCGTCCAGAATACTTTTCTAGGACTTCACCCCCTCCCCCCTCCCCCCACTTCCACATTAAGCAATGTGCTACATGTATGTGTATGTCTTGTGCCCTGACGCGCTTGTTCAGTAGACCAATCCAGAACCATTTACACCGTACCAAAATGTTAATCGTACTCGGTAGAAACACACTCATAGTATGCAAGATGATTTCTGTTTTTGTAGCTATTTACGATTGTTTTCCGTCCGGTTTTTTTTTCTGCCCAAACACGACTAGCACAAGAAATTTATTAAGTTTGTAGATTTTTTATGCCAAAGAATGTAATAAGAGTGTAAACCATATAATGGTAATATATAAACACAAATTACATAATGAATTACACAAATTGTTGCCAACTGCTCACCAACTAGCAGGACTTGTAGTAAAATCTTAATGTAAAATTAATGGCCTCACTTTAGGATCTTCTTCAAAGGCACAATTATTGGTAATAATAACAATAATGCACGGATTCCTTCAACTCGGCTTTAAAAGAAAGATTATTCAAACTAGATGAATGTGATAGTTACAATGTAACTCCAACTCAAATGTGTTTTCGTTCTATTGCAAAAGAATAGACCTTTATCACGGTGCGTCCATCTTTGTTTTGTTCCTATAGTACGTGTTGGGCACGATCAGTTCAGGTGTGCGATGCGCGATAGCGTGTGCAATCTTCCGTTGTTGTTTTGAGAGAATCACTGCGTGTTTTCTTGATCGCACTGCGTGCATGTCGTTGTGATGCACAATAAACATTTTTAACACGTGGCCAAACTATTTTTCCTGCAAGCCTCGCTTTGGTTATGTTTATTTCAATAGGGGAAAAGGGAAGATGGCCGCACCGTGATAAAGGTCTATAGTTTTCCAATCAATGCTGCACTAAACAGTGGCTCATTAATCAGTGGCTCATTGATCAGTGGCTCATTCAGTAATCAGTAATCACATTTTGACTGCAGCGCAAGGATTTTTAAACATGAAAAAGGTTTAGCCATTGAAAAGTTGTTCTGCAAGGATTACAGTAAGTTTTTTTAATTTGAAGCAAATTGCTCTTAAAAGTTTTATTATTCCTTTTAAAATCCAGACAAAAGAGCTCCTGTGTGAGGGATTTTTGTTGTTGTTTTGTTGTTGTTTTGCTGCGAGATAGTGGTGAATGTTTGAATTTGTACGAGGAACAGTCTGTTGAGACAATATTTTGTTGTCGAGCTGACCACATTTAAAGTTTTGGATTTTTTCCCTTTTTATTCCTGGCCCACGGTTAGAGTCCCACCTGATGTTAACATGCAATCTGATTGGCTGCTATAAAACATCAATAGTTCATGATTATGCATTAGGTGTGAATTCCCAGAACACTTGCCAAATTTCCCTGTAGACCGTATCAACTAGCTGCCATCTTGTAGGGCAGTTTCTTTGTTCCTTGAAGACATACATGGTTTCACATTTTGTGGTTACATTGTTGACCAATTTAAACAACAAAAGTTGCCTTACAAGATGGCAGATATTCGATACGGTCTATATCTCTGGTTGATCATCGCCGTTCCCGATACTCACAATTTATAAAAGTTATTTTTTACGCTATACCTTTTCACACTTTTTAAAATTTAATTTCCTTTCTTTTTATAAGACAACTCTGAATTGGTCAGGCAGTTTTAATTGTCGGAGTTAAGAGATTTTTAGTTGAGGATAAAGAAAACATATGAATGTGTTGTGCTATACTTTGTGAATTAGTGTTCTAATGTACCGTATATGACTGCAAGGTATGTGTATCCACACAGTGCTAAATTTAAATGTATTGAAAAGAAAATATCTTTTTAGGAGGAAAAAGTCACTGTTATGCATTGTTGCATACGTTTCACAGATTATACACAGTATAACATTCGTTATAACACCCCCTGATATAAAGCTCCTTTTTCTAAGTCCCGGCCATTATTCTCTGCATTGTGTATGCATTGGTTATAGCGCTCTCTGGATATAAAGCTCAAATTATTTCGGTCCCTTGAAGAGCGCTATAATGAGAGTTTACTGTACACACAAATTTGGACCTTTTTTTGGTGAAAAGCACTCTACATTATTAGAAATGTACATGCAATGATCATTAATACTGGGTAGGTGAGTATTTGCAGGGAAGAACTAGTTCACTGTTCACTGTTCCAGAACGTATGTGTTTTCACTCTAGTGGTCTAAATTGACACAAATTCATCTAAATTGTCTAAAATTTTCCGGCATGCTTTCATGGGGAGCCAGGGAAGTCACGATCGGGATGCAGTTT